>JALJVW010000797.1:1436971-2873942 GCA_024865655.1 Emberiza elegans
CGCTGCTTGCAGGGCTCAGCGGGACACAAGTGGGTGCCTCCACGCGTGCCCCCGGTGGGGTGGGCAGCGCTGGGTGCGGGGCGGGGGTGTCTGCCTTTGTGTGCCTGTACTGGGAAAAAAACTAAGGCAAAAAAACCACAAAACAAAACAAAACCAAATAAATCAACCATCCCCAACCCGACCCCTCGCAGAAAAAGAGCGAAGCAGCGAGCAGAAAAACGAAGACGGGGCCGCCGACGATCCGGCGAAGAAGAAGAAGCAGCGGCGGCAGCGGACCCACTTCACCAGCCAGCAGCTGCAGGAGCTGGAGGCCACCTTCCAGCGAAACCGCTACCCCGACATGAGCATGAGGGAGGAGATCGCCGTCTGGACCAACCTCACCGAGCCCCGAGTCCGGGTAAGAGGGGCCGCAGCCGGCAGCGAGCTCTGCTCTGGGGCCGCCGGAGCGTGGGGGACTCGGGGCAGCTGCCCCTTCTCGGGGAGCGCTGCCACGGTTTGCTCTGGGCTGGATTTAATGACCAAAATTGGGATCCAGGTCGGAGAGGAGAAGTTCAGCTCTCGGCCACGGAGAGATGCCGCCCGGAGCGGGTTAGCGACCGCGGGCCTTGCAATGGGGACCGGTTCGAAAAGTGGGAGGCGAGGGGTGCAGGGAGCAGCGAAAGGCCGGGGTGGGGAAGAGTCTGACTGTGGGGGGAAGAACCCTCGGGACCGGACGAAAAGCGTCGCAGGGATGGAGCAAAATCCCACCCGAGCAATTTCCCCTTGCTCTGGTTATTCCCAGTAATCGCCACGGCCGTGTCCCAACAAACCCCCGCCCCTGACTATCGCGACAGCGAGATGGCGAGCTCCAATCCGCACGGAGCGGTGTCGGGGCCGGCCCCTCCCGGCCGCGCGTCCCCCAAGGCCGCCGGCTGCTTGTGGAGGCCGAAAGCGGAGGGCAGGGGCTGGGGAGCGGTCACAAAGTCAATACGCGCTGGAAACACAAACTGATACCGCGAAGGCGCTCGATTTTTACACGCCTCGGAGCTTTTGCCACCATATATATAAACATGGTATATATATACACATACTATATCTATATATCTATATCTATATATATATATAGATATATGTACCCCTCTTAGCCAGACTCGAGAGGCTCGGTAATGTTGGTGCACACAGCTAGAATCAAATATGTATGTGTGTGTATGTGTACATATATATATATATATATATATATATATATATGTGTGTGTGTGTGTGTGTGTGTGTGTGTGTGTGTGTATTTAGGTATGTGTGTTTGTGTTTCGGCAGTTCCTTAGAGAGATTTATGACCGAAAGATCCTGGCAAAGATTGACCTGGCCGAAGCGGCTCGGTCTCTATGGATCTATCGCTGTGTCTCGGTTTGTCCACTTCCCAAGTGCTTTTTTTCCATCCGAGACATTTCCCCGTGCGGTTTCGACAGTGGTCGCACACCGCGGGACCGTGGGCTATGCGCAGGAAAAACGGGAACTGCGGAGCGAAGCCCCACCGCACGGAAAATCCACTTTTTCTTTTTTTTTCTTTTCGTTTTTTTGTTTTTAACTTGGCAATTAAACCTTGAGTGACCAAATCGAATTACAGAGATTCTGCTTTAAACATTTGAAAAGTAAACACCCATCTGAAACAATTGCGTCTGAAAGCATTGTCTTAATTGAGTTTAAAACAAAACAAAGCCTGAACATTAATACTGGTTGAATATTTCAGGGAACAAATATAACTAAAATATGAGTTGCAATTAACATAATTTCGTTCTCCTTCTGTGTGGAGATGTTTGGGTTTGATGTTTTGAGATGGCAGATTGCAGATCTAACCTTAATTTGCTATGAGGGCCTTCCTTTAAAATGTCTAGGAGCCATAATTAAAACTATTACCCTCATTTTCAGGAAATTCCTGTCTGGAAGCACCTTCCGAGGAGTATATTACAGGTTTTGAACATGTTGGCTTTCGTTTCCTATTTATACAGGATTCTTTTTATTATTGTTATTTTTTAAAATAGACTCCGCCATCCGTTCCCCCACGGAGTTTCCATCCTCGAGCCCGGTATTTAATAATAGTTGTGCCATTTCTGCGCCGGGAGGGGAGGCCCCAGGAGCCGCCCCCCGCCCCCACGCCGGCTCCGGAGGGAGCGCAGCCTGCGCGGGGCCGGGCCCGGTGTCCGCGGGGAGCTCCTGGGCCCCGGCCCGGTGGGACAAACCCGGGCTGCGCTGGGGAGGATGCTGCAAGGGAGGCAGATTTTTAACCAATTTTTAAAGATTTTTGAAGCTGCCCCGCTTCGATCAGGGAGGACTCAGATGCTTTCCGAGGGCTATATATGTAGTATATATATGATTATATATATATTATTATGGATAAAAATAATCAGAGACTGGAACCGGTTTTCGCATCAAACATCAGGACCAGCCCCTCTTCTCTGTTTCCTAGTTAGGGCTGTAAATTCTCATTAGATTATAAAGGCAGAGGCTGCATCTATCCGAGGGCGATGCAGGGATTTTTTTTTTTTTTTAACCTAAACATACTAATCTAATCCCTTTTTTTATGATCTGTAACGGGGAGCTTTTATTACACAGCATTAGCGTTCGGAAACGCGGCAGAGCCGGGGCGAGCCGGCCCTAATCAGAGCGGGCCGTGCTTCGCCCCCGTCTGGCTCCGGGAGAGGGGCGCGGGGGACGCGGGGGGACGCGGACACCCCGCAGGCACCCTCGGCACAGGGAACAGGGACGCTGCGCGCATCCCGGCTGGCGCATCCCGCTGGGCAGAGAGGGATGCGCGCAGAGCCCGCCGTGCGCGCAGGCACCGTGCGGAGCCGGACCCCGTTCCGCGGGGCGGGGGGCGGCGGGGACAGGCGGTGCGCGGCCGCGGAGCCAGCTCTGGAGTCCCGCAGGAGCTGGCCGGGCCGGGGGGAGCAGGCTCCGGGCTGCGGATACCTGCGCTCCCCTGCGCGCATCTGCGCGCCGGCGGTGGGTGGGGGGCTGCTGCGGCCCCGCACTCACCGAGACGTGTCGCTCCCCCCTCCCCACGCAGGTTTGGTTCAAGAACCGCCGAGCCAAGTGGAGAAAGCGGGAGCGGAACCAGCAGATGGACCTGTGCAAGAACGGCTACGTGCCCCAGTTCAGCGGGCTGATGCAGCCCTACGATGACATGTACGCCGGCTACCCCTACAACAACTGGGCCACCAAAAGCCTCACCCCGGCGCCGCTCTCCACCAAGAGCTTCACCTTCTTCAACTCCATGAGCCCCCTGTCCTCGCAGTCCATGTTCTCGGCGCCCAGCAGCATCCCCTCCATGAACATGCCCTCCAGTATGGGCCACTCGGCCGTGCCGGGCATGGCCAACTCCGGCCTCAACAACATCAACAACATCAGCGGCTCCTCGCTCAACTCGGCCATGTCCTCGCCCGCCTGTCCCTACGGGCCGCCGGGCTCGCCCTACAGCGTCTACCGGGACACTTGCAACTCCAGCTTAGCCAGCCTCAGACTGAAATCAAAGCAGCACTCCAGTTTCGGCTACAGCAGTTTGCAAAGCCCCGGCTCTAGTTTAAACGCCTGTCAGTACAACAGTTGACGGACTTGACACAAACCACCTCCGACAAAGCACCGCCGACAAAGCAAAGCAGAAGCAAAGCGACGTTTAACGGAAAAGAAAAAAAATATTAAACCCGATGATGATTAAAAGCAAAACCCAAGCAAGTGAGAGAGGGAAAAAAATAAAATAAAGCACACACACCCCACCCCCCCCGCCCCCCCAAAAAAGCCCCAAAAACTCCGCGGACTTCGACTGTCTAGGAAAAAAAAAGGCAAAACAACGATGCAACCAACAAAACAGAGCTTTAAAAATATTTTTAAAAAAAATTTTTAAAAAGCCACCTCCATCTAAAACCGTAAACGGACCAGCAAACTTTTGCGAGAGACACCGAAATCTGGTACATGGATGAGTTGCAATTTTTTTCTCTGGATTATGCGGGTTGTATGTGTTTACTTGAACTTGCACAGGAGTCGGTTCGGCGGCCGCTGCCCCGCGGGGATGGCGGCAGGAGGGGACGCCTCGGTGGTAAGAGCTGGTGGGACGGTTCTTGGCCGCTTGTCGCACGGGAAGAGTTTGGTTAATGTTTACCACTGAGAAACAGAATCACACTCGGAAAAAAAAAAAAGAAAGGTTGGGGGAAGAGGGGAGGGAAAAAAAAAACCAAATCGCAGAGTAGAATCTGCAGGGGAAAAAATGGTTGAAATATTAGGTATGAAACTATTAAAATAATAATGACAAGGGTCAACCACTTATATAAGGTTATATTTATATCTACCGTTGCATTGTGCCGGATCATTGTCCTTGGCCGTTGAATAAACTGTTTTTAAAATGCATGATTCTTGATGTTTTTTCTTTAGTTGGAAGCTCTAATCCAGTCATTCCTGATACTAAGCAGCTCAAGGTTCCTACCTCTTCATCCTTTCCAAAAGACTGCAGTATCCCCGGTGGTGAGAGAGCACAGAAACCCTTCAGCAAGGCGAAAACTGTCCATCTTTTTCCCCATCCTAAAAAGTCTTATCCTGATAATGAAATTATCATTCATCTTTATTTAAATGCAGGGGGTGTTTTTTCTCTTTGAAAAGTAAAACGGAAAACCAACCCCGGTTTATAAAGTCTCGAAAAAAAGACGAAAAATGGTTTGTTATGAAGTGATTTCAGATACTGCATCTCTGCCAGAGAAACAGAGAGTCTCGGCGTCCGGAAAGGTTCTTAGCAAAGCTGAAAGCGTTCCTTGCTTTTCTAAATGAGAAGGAAAAACAAGGAACCAAAAAAAAATTTCTTAAGGTGTTATTATCTTAAGGTGTTATTATGTAAATATAGATACTTTTACAAGTGCTTGTTGGAAAAAAAATAAAAACAACAAACAAAACATGGAAATTATAAATATGATTTTTATTAATACGCATACAAAAGGCATATGAAGTTTAATTGCAGGCATATTTGTTGCTTATTTTTGTCGATACTTATTACCTGTAGATGACAAAGAGACATAAAATGCACACGGTACTTCTTTCCCAGTGTATTTCACACCTGTGGTAAACGTTACGCTGGATGTTTCAATTATGCTGTTGTGGATAAGGATGCAGTATATATATTGTTTTATAAGTTATGTTTTGTGATTATTTTTTTTCAAAATTAAGAGCATGGGAATAAAAAAGAAAACTTTAAAAAAAAACCTAAACCGAAACGAAATCTAGAAATGCCTTTAATGTTCTTTTCCGGCTGTGTTTAAGAAAGCGACTAAACAAGAAGAAAAGCAACTTTCTGTCCCCCGCCTGTGGTGACATTTGGGACCCCCCCCCCCCCGCTTCCCCCGGTAGTTGCGCCGTCTCCCCGCGTCCCGACAGGGAAGGAGCCGCGACCCCTGCCCCGCTCCCCGGGGCAGCCCTGGCAGTGCAAACCTTCCCCAGGTCCGATTTTATTTTATTTTTATGGCAGAGTGTTACCGCCGTTGGCCGGAGCTGGGGATCCAGCCCTGCTTGCCGCTGCATTGCTGCATCCCACCGTGCCGTGGGTCGGGTTTTTCCTTCCCAAAGAGTTCATCCCGCACCCTGTATCCCGCCGTGGGCCGCAGCCCTGGCACTGCTCCTTCTCCCGCAGTCGCTCGTCCCGCTCCGCCAAGGTGCGTTTTTCTCCTGTTTCTCCAAATTCCCCGACATTCTGAATTTTAAAGCTTTTTCGCTTAATTCTCCCTCTCCTTTATGTTTTTGCAAGCACAAACCCCTCTGATTTAATTGCTATTTATTTACTATTTACTAACTATTGCGATTACAATTAATGTTTTGCCCCAATTGCCATAACTGATATAACGAATCAATGGAACACCCGCAGCCGGCGGCAGGAATAGCCGCGGCCGGGGCCCTTCCGCGGTCCGAACGCGCTGTTTGCGCGGCCGCGGACGGCCCCGTTCCGCGGGGATCGCAGTTCTCTGTGCCCCGCTCCCGGGGCTGGGGGGCTCCGCAAGGCTTTGTTCTCATCACGGGGATAAGAACAACAGAGCGGATCCGAGTCTCCCCGGCCACCCCATCCCTCTCTACAGCCACGGGAGTGCCACCAGAGCAGCGCAAGGACCGATTTCCCCCATTTTCCAGGCGGGAGGGGATCCGCCAGCCCTCCGCTGGGATTTTAGCCAGGGTTTTAGGTGTTCGTTTCCTCCTGCTCCTGGAGGTAGCACCATTAGCCCTGAGTCAGAGCGCGGCGTTCACGTTTTGCCAAAGCCTGCCCCAGGTTTCAGTTGTTGTGGGAGTCCTGAAGCACCCAGCCCCTCCCGAAACGGCAGGAAAGAGCCGGGGGAGCAGGCACACAGCCTTCTGTGCTGCTGTCCCTCCCCAGGGTCCCCCCATCCTGTGACTGTCCCACGGAAAGCCGATCTGCTGCTGCTGGGCGACATTTGGGCATCTTGACACATTTATGGCTCGGGGAAAGGAAAATTCCAGGGAGACACTGAGCAGAGAGCCGCTCCTTCACCTTCCCTGTGCGCTTTTACGGATGCCCCGCTTCCAGCAGCCTTTGGTTCTCCCCCTCAATGGTTAGAGCCTGAATTATTTGGGGGTTTGGGATGTTTGAGGCACGGCTTTGCACTGCCTTGCCCCAGCACGTTTTCCTTAGCGATGTGCCTTCGGAGGTGCCCAGGTGTGTGCCCACGCTGGGGGCAGCCGAGCAAGGCTGTCATTTAATGCTTCATTACTCCCCAAGTGCCCACGGGGGGAGGGCAGTGTAAAACACCGCTCACCGCCACCCTTCTCACTCTGGGCTTTGAACTCCCCTTGCCGGCATCTGGCTGGTGGGTGTTTCCACACACCGGAGGCGATGGTTTTCCATCCCTCGCCCTGCACATTCCTCCCGGTGGTTTCCAGAGTGTGAAGCTGGAGCTGGAGTTCCTGAAGCTGCATCACTTGGATCTCGATAGGCTCCATCCCGGTGGGACTGCAAAGAGTCCCCAGACTTCTGCCTACTGATTGCGGGCTTTGTCAAGGCAAGCAGATCCTTGGAGCCAGAGAAATACCGGAATCAAGTTTTCCATTTGTTCTGGGTGTGCTGGCTTACCTATTAGCATTTCCAAAGCAAAGCTGCCTGGGGAGAGCTTTGCCTGGGTTTGCTTGGGAATACTGCGTGGTCCTGAGAGGTCCCAGACCAGCCCAGGAGTGGCTGCACAGCGGAGCTCTGGTTGCACCAGCCCAGATGAAGTTCACAAATGCTTTATGCCTCAGACTGCACAGTCCATTCAAGATTAAATGTCTTCTAATAAAAAGCTGTGGTCAGTTTAATTCTAAATTGCATACTTCTCTTTATCTGTGGCCTGGAACTCAGCAAACTATGCAAAGTCCCATTTAAATTAATAGGATGCTTCAATACAGATTTTAATGGGGTTTTGTATAATAAAAATAACACCTAGAAATGCCCTAACATTTTGCTGCAATCTTGCAACAAAAGTCAGTGGAACTGGGATAATAAAAATACAGGTTTTATATGAAACCTATGAAGGGTTTGTCATTAACTTCAGTGGCACAGTTTCAGGCCTTATTATTTTAGTATATGCTTGTATAAGTAAAAATTACTTTATCAATTAAATGAGAATCTGTGACTTTCCTCTTTCAGTCTGGCAACTTGTATGCGAAATATTTAGTTTGATATTATCAAAACAGCCAAATATACCAACTTATAAACCAGCCCATATACAAAGACTGAGAACAAACAAAAATACAAAACTACACAGTGTTTTCGCTCAGTTTGCCCATCAAAAAAGCTGAGTTGTTACTTCTAAGAAAAGACTTCATATCCCTCCTTTAATCTATCAAAGAAAACAGTTCTCTGCTCAGCCTCATAGAAAACAGTAAAAACCTCCATCAAAGTAAAATACATTTTAATTAACAGAGCTGCAAAATAAAATCCACAGCTATGCAGCAAGCCTCCTCTGTGGCTCACCATTGTGTGAACTGCTTGGACAAGCTGCTCTTATTAACAAGCCATGGGCTACGCTCTGTTCCAAACTGATTAAACAGTAGGGCTGCAGGCACATTTTCTATCAAAAATGTTTCAATGGCAGCCAGCCTGTTCTTCTGCAGAGTGATGGGTTTTTTATAGGAAAAAATAATTTGTTTATCCCCAACTCCAATTTCTTTAATGAAGAAAGCATACGAACAAAAATTTTATTTACCAAATAACTTCCCAACAAATAAAAATTCTCATAGGAAATAAAAGGAAGAAAAATGAAAGAACATATGTGTTTGATTTTTTCCCCCCCTTCTTCACTCAACCTTTTCTTGCAGAAAGCCAGGTAACAATGTTCAGCCTCTGCTAGAGACAAGCAAATTTGCTCACAAATCTTCCCAGGAGATCAGTGGAGCTGAGGAAGGCTTGTGCCCGGGGGCAAACCCCAGCGATGTAAATGAGCCCAGA
Source organism: Emberiza elegans (assembly GCA_024865655.1). Taxonomy (NCBI): domain Eukaryota; kingdom Metazoa; phylum Chordata; class Aves; order Passeriformes; family Fringillidae; genus Emberiza; species Emberiza elegans. The sequence continues at coordinate 1,445,415 of JALJVW010000797.1, forward strand.
ACCAGCTCCTCCCGACACCTCTGCCGATGCAGCCCTGCAATCCACGGCAGCCTGAGATTCCTCTCCGGAATCACATGTAAAGCAGCACTCGATGCGGGTTGCTAATTCAAGTCTTGCAGAGCAACTTCAGACCTCCCCCGTCAGAAAAAAATCCCAGAAAATCTATGTGTTAATATGCAAAAAACCAAAAATCTGACCTAGTATGAGCAGGGACAAAGTAGTGGCTGTCCCCCAGAAGCACAAAGTAATTTATATTACAGGGTTCAAAGTGATACATGCCTGGGTATAGGAGATTAGCAGTGGGATTTTCAAAAGCCCTATATGAGTAAGGACCCGAAAAAAAAAAAAAAAAAAAAAAAAAAGATTCACTGAATAAAGCCTGGTGTGAGATTTTCCTAGAAGTGAGTTAGGCACCTGGGATTTAGACACTAAGGGTGAGACTTTTAGAGGGATTTAGATGTCTGAAGATACACCTAAGTACATAGTGGGATCTTTGAAAGCACCCAGTACCAGTGTCTACCAGAGGTTTCTGCTCTGGCTCCTTCTGAGGCTCCACTGACTGCCTGGGTGAAACTGTGAGAACCCAAACCCTTTCCAAAGGCTGGCTCCTGGCATTTGGGCGCCCTCAAAAATTCCCATTCTCCCTCCACTCCCTTCTTTTCTTTTTTCCCAGAAAGTCTAGAAGGAGAGTTCAGTCTTTTAAGAGCTAATTCAGGAAAGTACTTAAGCACACAAGGAAATTACTCAGTGAAATGCTTCTAGGCATGAGGTGAAGCCCTGGTCCCAGGGAGGCCAGCTGGAGACCTGTCACTGGCTGCAGAGCAGTGGGACTAACCACAGCACCCTGCTCCTCTGCTGTTAAAGACAGCAAATTAAAGTTGCTTAAATTTGAGCATAAAGTTAGGCAAGGTGCAGAAAGCATTTTGGAGAGTTGTGCTCTCACCATCCCTGTTTTAAGTCAGATCCCAAATTTAATCTTATGGTCTCACAAAGCAAGACCCCACTATTTAAACATTTACAGGAGGGACAGGTTTTGAATCTTTGACAGAAAACCTGGAAAGCAGATGAGAAGATTGGGGGCCAGCCTGCTTCCCCCTCCCAGGGTGTGGGAACACAGGCATCAGCCTCCCCTCCCTGCTCTGTGGAAGGCAGCAGCTTTGGGGACCATCCCAGAAGAAGGTTCAGAAGTGGAGCCTGGGGCTGGAATGTCCTGCACAAATCTCTCTCCAGCCACCTACAGACCATGAGCTGAACCTCACCAGACAGGGGCTGGCACCTCTGCTGGTCACATTTGCAGGGGACATCATTTGGAAAATTCAGAAAGTGCCAATCCATGGTCCTGTCTGCTGTCCTGACCTGGACCCACCCCATTATTTGTGCTACCCCCACACACATCACAGACACCCATTCATTCCAAGGCTCCCCCCTGCTCTGTCTGTTGGTCAGCTTTACATTTCTCCTCCATACACTTTGTTCCTCACCTGAATATCTCATATCAATAATAGTTTACTGGAAATCTGCCTGGAGATGTGATTTAACCACTGGTTACATATTTCACTCTATTCCATATATCTTCATCAATCTGATCTCGGATCTGAAATCAGAACTATGAATTACATTACTTATCTCCATGCACCCTTTGAGCTCTCTGCTATAACTCCTCTGGATGGACATATTTCACTTGTTCATCTCTCATTTAGCCAACCCTGCTCCCTCATTGCCAACAAAACCATTTCACTTTAGAATACATAAACCTGACCACTCCAGCTCTGACATATTTACCTAATCTTCTTTCTTATGGTTACTTACAGTTTAGTGTCAGCTAAATAAAAATGTATCACATATTTCTACCCATTCCTCTAAGATGCAAGGTTAAGATTAAGTTAGAGACAGGGCTTAGAGTTAGGGTCAAGGTTTGTTGGAATTGGGCAGAGATTGGTTCAGAGCTGGGATATAGTTGGTTCAGCACTTAGCATTCTGTTTGGTTTGCAGCTGGGTTTGGGTGAGGCGTGGGTGAGGTGCAGGATAGGATTGGTATCAGGGACAGTGGGAGATCTCAGTTTGTGCTAGGATTAGCTAGGGGATGCAGTTTTAGGTGAGGTCAGGGGTTTGGATTAGTGCTGTGTTCAGATACTTTTGGTTTAGATTTGCATTAGTGCTATGTTAGAATAAACATTAAGCTAAGATTTGTGTTTGTGTCAGAATTTAGAATTAGTGTTAGTTTTAGGATTGATTTGGGAGTCACATGTCAGCCTTGATCATGTAATCTCTCTATGCTTATTTCTTGTGCAAACAGATCTGTTCTCTTTCTGTCCATCTAATTTTCCCTCCTACACACCCCTGTAGGTGTTCATAGGTGAGTTTCAAAACACTTATTAATCCATTTTCCCCCTGTTTTCTCATTTACCTGACCTCTTAGCCTATTTTGCATACATTCATGTCTCACAATCTAATCTATCTCTCATATACTAATGGCTCTCATCCTTTCTTACAGCACTAATGTATTCACCCCTTCTGATTTTGCCTGTCATGCCCAAGACATCAATGCAGCTACTGCCACGATTAACAATATTTTTTCTGTTTCTTTTATACATACTCATTAAGGTAGTGCCTGTGACTACTTACCTACCTAAATAATCTGATGCAAATTTTAATTAATCTCTCTGGATTTCCATAGTACATCCCAAACTATATATTTTCATCTCCCTCCTTGTCCCATCCATATTCATTTCTCTGCTCACTCGTACCCACTCTGATGAGCTTCCTGGTACCCACTCATCTGAATGTGCACCCACATCCTTCTTCATCAATCATCCTGTCCAGGATTTACTCTTCCATTAAGTGTCTTTCTAATTTGTACCATCAGGCTAATTTCTCAACACTCCCAGCTCATGAATACTCCTCTGTCTCCTTATCTACCCAATACCTGGTCCAACCTGTTAGCTTGCTAATTGTTCCAAGCTTCAGTTTTTTCAGCATAATCTCTTCATTCTGCATGAATTTTATATGCAATATATTTACTCCATTACTATTTTACCTCACTCCTCCTAAAGTGCTTTTTTCCTTTTTCCCATATTTACTCCCCTCTCCTGTCTGCACACTTTATATTATTTTTGTGTGCATTGACCCCATGCTTTCCCCACTCTCCTATGTCTTGTACATCCCCTTTTTCACAGTTCTCTGTCTGTGTGTTTGTAAGGAGTCTTGATCAGCAGATACCCTCTCTATGGGAGCTGCTCATCCATTATTCTATTCACTGCTCATCTCTTAACTCTGCTATTGTTCTTTTTATCTGTTCCTTCCTCTATCTACATTCCCCATAATCAATGCCCCATTCACCCTATCAGCACATTTTTATTGGCATATGTTTATTCCATTCTTCCAGCTATCTTTCCATTCCTTTACCCACCCAACACATATTCTGTCTATTGTCAACTTGTCCCTCTCAATCTAATATCTTTCTCTCTTGGCCTTTAATCTATTAATTTGTTCTCTACAGCTTTATCTAGTCAATATTTCTAGCTAATATGAGCTCCTCTGATAGTTCAGCCAGAATATACAACCATCTCTTCATCCACCCACCCATCTGATTTCCACTCAGCTGAGCTAGCCTCAGAATATTCCCAGTGTATTCCCAGTACTTCCAGTGGATCACCTTCTCCTTGCTGCATCCATTTGCCTGTGTTAGATATGTTAGCACCACTGCTGCTCATGTCACTGGAATTTATGTAGCCAAACATCTCTTTACATCCCCAAACACGTCAACAGACACAGCAACAGTTCATGTGTCCATTTGTTCCCTACATTCCACTGTTTCCTACTCTCTCTATAATTATTTCCTTGCTACCTATCACAGCTACAGGCTTTCAATACCTGCTTTCCATTTTTCAATCTATCCAGATTACATTTACTCCACCTAAATTCTCAGCCCTCCAGCAATTACTTGACCAACCCAGACCAGCTTTCTTGCTCCATATTTATGTGTTCCACACCCACACAACAAACCAATACCTGACACACAGACACCTATTTGCTCATTTTAACAAGGCCATCAGGCTCAGGTGTGCTGCAGTCCATTGCATGCATTTTTTTCTGTCAAACTTCCTTCCTTCCTTCCTTCCTTCCTTCCTTCCTTCCTTCCTTCCTTCCTTCCTTCCTTCCTTCCTTCCTTCCTTCCTTCCTTCCTTCCTTCCTTCCTTCCTTCCTTCCTTCCTTCCTTCCTTCCTCCCTCCCCCCTCCCTCCCCCCCTCCCTCCCCCCCTCCCTCCCTCCCCTTACCTAGCTGTATGCTTTAAAATATTTCTGTTTTATAGCAAATCCAGCCAGCCCCTCTTCTGTCCCCATAGTCATCTCACAGGGTCACCGTGTAGCTCATCAGCTCCTCATTCCCAGCTCCACTGCTCATCCATCCATCCATCCATCCATCCATCCATCCATCCATCCATCCATCCATCCATCCATCCATCCATCCATCTGCTGGACAAACTTTCTGCTCACCCAGGCAGGACTTGCTCTAACATAGAACATCCCACTTCTATTCCTGGCATGCATCAAGACCACCCTTACCCCCGGCAAGGCCACCTAGTCCCTGTCCCATGCACAGGCTTTCCCTCCACCATCACATCATCTGCATCAATACCAAATTATCCAACCTCTGCACAGACCCTGTAAATCTATATAATAAACCAATAATTCTAATTTATCTATCTCCTATGTACCTGTGTACCTCTGCCCATTTAATTTTGTATGTTTATCTCAACTGTCCATCAGTTTACACCATAAAATCCAGCAACCAGCACATGGGGCCATCTGATCTGGGTGCCCAATGCACTCTCCCTCATTAGACAAGAGGAAATTCAGTTCCACATAACTTCAGCACTCTCAGTGACCCAGCCTTGTATCAGACAGATGGGCACAGGGGTACAGAAAGAAAGAATGGATATCATCTGAGTAAATGTAATGTAACCCCACGAGCCTTAGAGCAGAAATAGCAATCAGTTGTGAATAGGTAGAAAGTTTGCTTCTGACATGCTGGGGGTCAGGGCCATTATGCTAACAAAAGGGAAAGTGCATGTTGGGAACAGACAAAATAATAATCTCTGCATCAGTGAAAAGTGTGATTTTCATGGTGTGGGGGGGGGTTGTCATCGTACTACCAGGGTAAGTGAAGTCATATCAAAGGTTCAGCTCTTCTCTCTTTCTTGTAAGATTTGTTTCCTGTTTTCCTTTGGCACTCAGAATCTTTCCCTGACCAGGTGCGTTTAAACCTGCCTGCAGCCATTGTGGGGGAGTTTCTATCCAGTAAAATTGGTGTCTTCTTCTTACATGTTGGTTTTTTTTTCCTGCTCAGATTCTGAACCCTGAGTTGAGTTCAAACAAAAGCAAAATAGAACCAATCTGCATGGTTGAATGGGGGAAAACCTCTAAAACTCTGAGTTTGGAAGTGTTCAGACCCAGGAATTTGAATTATCAGGATGCTAAGCTGCAGGATTTGGTTTTGAATGTTTTGCTGTTATTTTATTCTCAATTACTCTCCAAAATCAAACCAGTATCATTTGCTGCCAAAAATATTTGGGATCAGTGAACCATCAGGTGGCAACAACTGACAAAGCAGATTTGGAAGCACATGGAGTTATGCTTCCAGGAGCCATGGAGGGAGCTGAGGGCTGGGATGCCCCAGGAGCTTTCCTGAGTCCCTGCAAGCCGCACACGTGGCAGGAATGGGGGAGTGGAGGGCAGGAGTCGGGAAACTCTTGGGAAAGTGTCATAAATACCTCTCAGTATTCCCCGAGATAGCAGAACCCATAGATGCACTGCTGGCTGCAATCAGCAGCCTCTGTGAGAAATTGTTTGTCTTTGTCTTTGCATTAGGTAAATGCCCAACCCAAAATCACTGATAATAGCAGACACCAAAAAAAAAAAGAAAAAAAGCCAAAAACAGCCCAGAGACAAGGTCTCCTTGGGCCCCTAATCAGCAACAAAAAAGGAAGCAAGCAGACAGCCATTTAGTGAACATCTCAAAGCTATCTACCGTCTGCTGGAGGGGCTTTAAAGGCATCAGATTTGTGTGTTTGGCTCAAGCCAAGTGAATTGTAGTCTAAAGCTTTTCCTTGAATTCAAGGCTGTGTTTACTGCAGTCAGGGCAAGGGGAAGGAGGCAACCCCAAAGCCCTCCCTCCCTCCTCCTCTTCCCCACCCTGCAAGCCCCAGGCTTGAAACTTGATTTAAAAAAAAAAATACAAGATTGAATTTCAGTTTGCGGGATTAGGGAGATGACTTTTAGGGGCTGCTTGTTGGAAAAAAAGGAAAGCAAAGCAGCTGGGAGGGATTAGGCTGAGCTGGCGTCTGCACTTTCAACTGATTCAATTTTGCTCCACAAGACATTGTATCTGAGCCTTTCTGGAGACTATTCAAAGCAAATCATTTTCATTTTACCATTTGGTAAGTGATCAGAGTCTATTTTTAGTGTCTTGGAAGCGTCGGGGGGTTTCTCTCTATCCTTTTCTTTTCTTTTAATTTCTTATCTTTTTTTTTTTTTTTTTTTTCTTTCTCCACTTTGTTCCACAATTGAATATCTGCATTTGGGGCATCAAGAACAGGCATGTTTGGAGGGAATGTTTACCACAGCCGGCAGCTTAAATTTATTTTATGCCTCACTTACAGAAGAAAGGGCACCAGAGAGAGAGGTTGGATCTGGCAGGGCTGTCAAACCACTCTCTCAAAAAGTCTCCCAGAGTCCAGACTCTGCATCAGTTTGGGTGGTTTTTGGGGTGATTCCTTACTATTTTGGCAGATCCCAGCAGCTGTACTTGGGGCTGTTGGCAGAGGTGCCCAGGAGCTGTTGAGCAGGGAGAGGACCCAGGATACATTCGAGGGTACAAGCTGATGTTTCTCCTGGTAATCCCCACTTCACACACCCCCTGCAAGGTTAATTTTACAGCTCAGAGGTGTTTTGTAACATCTTTGGTGCTTTGCTTGCGTTTTTACTTGAAAAAAACAGAAATCGGAAAACCTGCTTGAAAACAAGAAAAGGAAGAAAAAGTCTTACACTTGGGAGAAAGGCTTCTTCCTTTCAGTTTAAATTCAGTTTTCCCACATTTTGTTTTTTCTTAATTTCACTTTGCAAACAAAAGAGTTTGAATGGTAGTTCTTTCTTTCTTTCTTTCTTTCTTTCTTTCTTTCTTTCTTTCTTTCTTTCTTTCTTTCTTTCTTTCTTTCTTTCTTTCTTTCTTTCTTTCTTTCTTTCTTTCTTTCTTTCTTTCTTTCTTTCTTTCTTTCTTTCTTTCTTTCTTTCTTTCTTTCTTTTTTCTTTCTTTCTGTCTTTTCCTCTCTCTCTCTCTCTCTCTCTGTCTTATTCTTGGAGATGTTTGGTCTGGTATATTGCTTCACAAACTGAAATCCTTCTGCAAACAGGGGCACAGGCTGGGTGAGGGTCTCACAGCATCCTCTGGCCCTCCACAAACACAGCAGCTCCCTTAGACCTTGGGGAGGACAAGGGCTTTTGCAACCAATGGTTAAAAGCCTTTCTCTTGCTGGCCTTGCCACAGATTCATTGTGTGCCTTTAGGGCAAGTTATTTATTATCTTTGCGCCTTCTCTTACATAAAATGCTTGTAGCAGAGAACAGAAAATGATAAATGCTGGGGCGTTTTCCACCTCACACTGCATTGCAAAATATCCCTTTGCTCCAGGAGCACGAGTGCCTTCTCTGCTTCCTAACCCAGAGATGGCAGATAAAAAATACAATATCAAATGCTACATTTCCAAATCAAAAAATCCAACCTTTGGACAAGAGTCCTTCAGGATGAGTATTTTTCCTTCTTTTGTTATATTCTCCAGGATGTTTTTTCTATTAGTGATGTGTACAAAGCCCTTGCTTTGTGTGACAGGGTGCAGATTGCACTCCAAATCAGGTGGGTGAGTTTATTCAGTTTAGTTTGTAAAGCAGGGGAAGGCACTGCCCATCCCTGAAGGGCATCCCTGGGCAGTGTGGGGTGTTTGGAGGGACACCAGCCCTTTAGGACACACAGGGCCACTCACAATGAGCACTGACACTGCAAGATGCAGTTCAAAAGGATGGAGCAAAGCAAGGAGGAGGAATGTAAAAACACCCTCTGTGCAGGGGGGAGAGTGGTGTCTAAAGCCCTAAGAGCAGCAAATCCAGAAAATAAGCTGTGGGTGAAGGCAGGGACTCCCTCCCCTGCCATGAGAAGGACCTTCAGGAAGGTTTGGTGAGATGCCTGCGATCAGCTCTCCTTAACAATGAAGAGAAAACCTCTCCTGCCTTGTTCTTGCTGTGCTGGGCTGAGCCTGCAGCCTGGCTGGGTGTTTTGGCCACAGCAATCCTCCACCCTGCAGAGCCAGGCAGAAAGAGCAGAGAGCCATTGTAACAGCAACAACCCTTTATTGACAAGCTGGAGCAAAAAAGGGACCTGCAGGCTGGGGGACAGAAGGGGGTGGGGGGCAAAACACAACTGATCTTGTAAAAGAGACCCTTAAAAATAACCATACATGAAGGCCCTTGCTCAAGCTTTTTGTTTATCAGTCTGCAGTCAGAAGAGGAGAATGCAATATGTACATGGCACACAGGGAACTGGGGGTGGGAGGGTCTCTTCTAATAAAAAAGAATGGACCTGAACAAAGAAAAAGGTTCTGCTAAACTGATGGTGGCAGATGGCATCAGCCCCACCATGTTCCCTTTCAATTGCGGGAAAATATAGTAAAGCAATTTAATGAAAACGCTTAAATAAGCAAACAGTGCAGTTAATTGAACCCATATGCATTAGGAAGGAAATCTAAAGTGTACTGATTCATTAAGTTTTATATAACTGTAAACCCCCAGAACCTAAGACAGAGTAAGAAGCCATGATGAAGTGCCAGCTAGAAGGGGACCTTCTACCCAGCTTCACTTGGATCTGTTTTGTTATGACAAGAACAAGTGGTTTTAACAAGTACACCATAAATCAGGAGTGTGCACTCCAGCCCAGAGCCTTCCAGGTACCAAACTCTGCTGCAAACTCAGATTCCTTTTCCTCTGGTAGACTTTTTTATTTTCCAAGACAGAAATAACTGGAACTTGGATGCTGCCATCTGGAAAGAAAATAAGCAGGGAAGAGCTGGTTCTTGAGGTCTATATTATATTTTTTTTTAATTCAAGAAAACTTGTTGTTGCATCTGGATGATGCTCCCTGAGACACTTTTAACTGAGGGCTACATGTCCCTCACATCTGGCTTTGACAGGTAAAAGAAACTCCTTTTTTTGGCAGTGAGCATGGTTCCCCAGCTGTGGCTTTTGGACAGAAACAGGATAGACAGAAAGCTGGGACTGGAAAGGACTCTGCTATACCCACAGTTTAAAAACCACCCATAAATAAAATCCTGGGGAGAAAGCAGCTCTGGCACCACTGAAGCAAGTTCAAAAGTTCCCTTTGATTACAAGAAGGGCAGAACTTCAAATTGGGAGATCAGGAAACCTCTGGGGGGGATGTTTGGTTCAGGATTTGTCTTGTGTGATTTGGAACTGGAGGTATCAACTCTGTTGGCTGCTTTCACTGAGCTCTCTCTGGCTCATGAAACAAGATCCATTCAGTTTTCAGAGAAACCTGGTTTACTGCAAATAAAATCCAGCAAGTGATGATGAGCTGATCCCAAGGCACAACTGTGAGCTGGGGTTTGGGTTTTTCAGTGATGCTGATTCAAAGTGTCATCACAGTGAGCAAAGACCTTCATCCTCAGTGATTGGGGTCTGAAAGGAAGGGGCCCTACAGCCAAGAGAAGGGTCTCAGGGAAATTGGAAGGGCATCCAGAGCCTCCAGGCTGGCCCAGGAGGTCATCAGTAACCTGTGAAGACACTGAGGCCTTCCCATCCATATTCACCTGCTATGTACAACTCAGCAGATGGAGGATGTAACAGGAGAAAAAACTACAAAGGCAAAAAATTGCAAAAATTAATTTTTCATTCATAAATGTTGACAATCATTTCACAGTGCAATTCTTCCTACTCAGGACTTAAAAAAACCCCAAAACCCCAAACACTTGAAAATAAGCACAAAGAAAACAGACATCTTTGATGAACATGCAGAACATTATGGAAAAAAATTATTGATTAAAAAAAAACAATTAAAAAGAAGACAGATTTCAAGCCTGGGTCTTCATAGAGACAGACTTACAAATATACTGAGTTTTTTGTCTCTCTGCAGGTGGTGCCATGGGGATCCCAAGCGATGGAGAGTGATGGGGGCACAGAGGTGCTTGGGGTGACCTGTCCCTGCCACCCAGAGCACTTGGGCCGTGCTGCAAAATAGATGCAGCCCCATTGTGAAGGGAGAAGTTCTGCTGGTAGGTGACTACTGCAGCCCCTGTTTGAATTTCCTGGATGTCAGGCACAGTTAATGTCAGGGAGACAGAGGGAGAGCTGAATTGTTGGCCGCAATTCAACAAGGCACTTAAGCACAAGCTTAACTGTAAGTACGCACTTAAGTCCCTCCTTATATAGCAGAACATATGTTAACACCTCGCTGAAGCCTGGGCTAAGTGCATGCTCAAAGTTAAGCGTCTGCTTAAGAGCTTTGTTGAATCAGGACTGTTGTTTACTTCCAACAATTGATGTCTCCTGGAATATCCACAGTTCTAGTTGCAAACCTCATGCATCTGTTTTCTCTTATGATTATTAATCGAGTCATTCTTTAAAAAACACACAATCCTTGACAATCTGCAATTGCTGCCTTCAGGAGAGCAGGGAACCAACAAGGCAGCAGCATTTCCATACAGATGCCTCATGCCCTTCATTTTTCCATTTTATTCTAGGGAGTTTAAGGGAAAGCAACAGTGTTACAAAACAATGTGGAGTCACCAACAATAGAAATTATCCTAATTTAACTTGATTACCAAAAAATGTGTTTCCAGTTTTAAGAACTGTAGAGATTTCTGGAATATGAACTTGTAAATGACAAATTGCTTATGTAAATGTGTGTCAGGTTAGTATGTATACATGTAAATCACATAAATATAAAATTGGTCCAATAAATTGAACAGCTATGTCAGGAAATCTTGAGCTATTGGACATGGCTTAACTCCACCATCCGGTAGCAGAGGGGACATTTTAGGAAATAAAGGTAATTCACAATTTGTGTTTACATTTATTCCCATTCTCAAGATGATGAGCCCCTAAGGAAATAATGCTCCTTGTTAAAATGGACTGTAATGAGCCTGGGATGTTGGGATGCTCTCAGGAGTGACAGACAGGTAAGGCACAGAGCAACATTTTGGTGTCTACTCACCTTTTTTTAAGGTTTATTTTCTTTCACCTGCTTGTTGGGCATCTGTCCCGAGCTCTGCTCCCCTTTGGGAGCAAGGCTGCTCCCTTTGTTTCTCCAGGCAGGTGTCCACATCTCCACTGAGGTGCCAGGGCAGATCTGGGGACTCACCGAGGCACCACAGTGTCCCCAGAGAGGGGGACAGAGAGGGGGTGGCCGTCCCAGCTGCAGCGCCTCTGCCTGGGGCTCAGCTCTGTCACCAGCTGTCCTGGCCCTGCTGCATTTCCCAGCAATGCTGGAGACTTAGACCACAATAGAAGGAAATCACTAAAGCTGAATTGCTCCAAGTGAGTCCTCAGCAGGGTCTGACTGGTAAATATTTAACAAGGAGAACTCCCTATCCTCTCCTGGTACGTATTAAACTAATACATTTATTTTAACAAGGGAAACGGTTTCCCCAAGCTCCTGCTCAATTTGAGCCCTTGACTTCTACAAAAGGCTCAGTAAGGCTGGCTTCCTGGGGCTCAGTAATTCACTGGGACTAAACAAGAGATGGCTCCGAGCCATGAACTTGGAGTCTGGAGGTGACAGGACCTCCCCAAGGTTGGGGAGAGCTCAGTATTGGGGTTTGCATTCCCACCTGCCTCCAGAATGGTCCAACACCCAGCTCAGGACATCCCTGCCACCAGCAGCTTCTGACCACTTCAGCCATCCTGTGGAGGCAGGCTGACTGTATCCCACCACAGTTTCCATGTGCTGGAAGCAGCTCTCATGCCAAGTTCTCCCCAAAGAAGCTTTGCAAAGCTCCACCAGCACCCATCCCACACTTCCTGGATCCCCAGTCCTTTCTGCTGCCTGTTCCCATGCTCAGATGGAGCCAGGTGTCATGGACATGATGCTAAGAGAACAAGCAGCTCTCATTCCTTGTCCCCCGCCTGGTGATGCTGAGGGTTTATTTCCCCTTGGCTCTGCTCTTTGCTCCATTCCATGGACCAGAGGGAGACTGGCACCCTCTGAGCAGAAGTGCTTTCACCACCAGTGATCTTCTGAGATGCCCAAAGCCATTTCTCCTCAGGAAATCCTGTTGAGCCATCTCCTCGTGCTTTCTGGCCTAAGGGAAGATGTGGGGCCTTTGTGCATTGGGAAGAGCTCCCTGGTTCCATAAACCATCTTCTGCACCCTTTGGGTAAGTAGTGCTGGGAGATCCTTTCATGATGCTGTAAGCATGAAAATATCCAACAAATGCAGCCCCACACATGGGAGCTTGGTTCTCCACAAGACCTTGGGGCTGTGTCCCTTTGTGCTCCAAGCAGGAAGGTGGTTACCCAGTGAATGCTGCCTCTGCAAAACATGCCCTGAACAGCTCACAGGACATGTCCCTGGTGCCACAGCCCACCCATGGGTACCCACAAACTGCATGGCTGCTTTCCATGGCATTGCTGCCACTGGGGGCCCCAGAGATGGTCCCATCCCCTGCAGGCAATGGAGGCTCCTGGCACTACTGCCTGCATCCCAGCTGGCAGAGCCCAGTGCTGCCCTTGAGGGCTGCAGGCAGGCTCTGAGGCTGCTGCACTCTTTCTACCTCCCTCTAATATTTTACTATACTATTTTATACTAATATTTTAATACTAATATTATCCTAATATTAATATTATTAATAATTTATTACATATAATTTGTTAATATATTATTAATAAAATATTAATATAGTATTAATATGTTCTAATATTATATACTAATATTTTTTTACTAATATTTTTTCAGCCTTTCCCTCAAGGAAATAAGAATCTCTGAAAGCAACTCCCAACTTTGTATCTTTGCTGGGAGCCATCCCATGACTGCAGCACTTCCACTCTGACTCATGGGTAGAGGGCAGGTTTGAACAACTGTGGCTGCTTCTGCCAAGGCAATAATGACTGCTGGCATCACAGCCCCAAAGCCTCTGGGAAACTTTCCCTGCTCAGCTTACCCTGCTTGCAGTGTGTGAGATGATGTGTGACATTCCCAGGAGAGATGCAGGGAAAGGGAAGATGTGGGGCCTTGGTGCATTGGGAAGAGCTCCCTGGTTCCATAAACCACCTTTGCACACTTTGGCATCTCTCCCCATGCCTGATGGGTAAGTAGTGCTGGGAGATCCTTTCAGGTGATGCTGTGAGCATGAAAACATCCAACAAAACCTGCTGTGGCCTGAGCATCTGACTTCTTTCCCCTGCCACTATGATCTGACACATTTACCCTTTGTCAGCACTATGCGTGTCTCTAAGCATCCCTTCCCCAAATATCCCAGTCTGCCTTCAGTTCTTCCCAATATTTAATAAACACCCCTCTTGAGAGGGGCTGAGGGGAGACTAGGAATGTTTGCAATGTTTACCTTACCCTCACAAGCAAACAGAAACTCTGTCCCTATCCCATCCCCACCTGTCCCAGCCCACAGCAGGCAGAGAGGTCTTTCCCACTGCCAACAATATCATTAGGAAAATCCTTTCCACTCTGCTTTTCTGGGACTGTGATTGCAGCAAGCCTTACAGCAGCTTGGCAGTACAGTAAATAAGAAACAGATTTCCAAATGTTTTGATTTACCATCATCTCTTTGTTGCATCTAAGCCTGGGGGCTGAGGACCTGACTCCAGAGTGTCTCCATCCAGATCACCAACCTGCACCCGGAGGCAGGAACCCCACTGGGGTGGGGCAGGACCTGGCATGGGCTCAGCCTGCCTGGGGATATCCCAGAGGAGAGCCTGCCACGCAGAGCAGCAGCTCCTCAGGCCAGCAGAAATCTACATGCCTGCTCGGAAGTGCCCAGTTCCAGTGCAAAATGGAAAATTGGACAGAAAAGAAGCCTCTGGAGCACATCCCATGCTGAGGGTGGTAAGCCATGAGACATTCACTGAAGTTGCTTCTGTGCTGGTCTGAGCTGTTGTGCTGTTCCTCTCACCATTGTCCCCAGCTGCATTTTCCCCACATGCTTTTTCATACCATATTCAATTTTTAAATATTTTAATGACAGTCTCAAAGTGCTGGGACTGATCCTCTTCCCACATTAGCATCAGTCCAGGATAACTTCATCAGCTGGAACAAGCCCTGGTGTATGGGCATGCAAGAGGAGCATGAATGGCAGGATTCAGGTACTGATCCCTTTTATAACAGAAAAACCATTTTCAGGACTTTTCCTAATCTTCTTTCAACTGGACCCTCCACTTGTTGAACAAGGGGAGCTCCCACTGAGTTCAAACCCTTCCCTAAAATATTCCTTGAGATGGCTCCAGGTAACAGGACTTTATGTATCAGAGCATGATGTCATATCAAACACAGCGTCCATCTGCAGATTGCCTCTTGAGCAGAATGAGGCTGGACTCCACTCCATTGCACAATTTTGGAACAAACTTTGAGCCCTTTCTCAAGTGGAAAATCTCTGTGGGAGGCAGTTATCTTGCAGAATAAAGGCTGTTTTTTCTCTGATTCACCCAGGTGATGACTTAGCTCATGAAGCATTTCTCAGCCCATGTGTCATTCACAGATCTTTCATCCAACACCTTCTCCCAGCACAGGAAAAAACCATACTGCAATTAATGATTGCAGAGGGAAACCTCTTCTCTGTCCATGTCTCAGTGCCCAGGGTCTGCAGCCTTGGAGAAATAAGTCGTGACCCCTCAAGGAAGTCCTCTGGAGAAGACCAGTCACTGGACTGCATATAAAACCTCCAAACTTTATCCTCATAAATTAATTTTTCTCTTTTGAATACAATATTGGGTTTTGAATACATCAGACTCAGCTAATAGGCTCAGATTAGTCTCAGCCTGGTTT
The DNA here is from genome assembly GCA_024865655.1 of Emberiza elegans. NCBI lineage: Eukaryota > Metazoa > Chordata > Aves > Passeriformes > Fringillidae > Emberiza > Emberiza elegans. The sequence continues at coordinate 1,460,471 of JALJVW010000797.1, forward strand.
CACCACAGCCAAAGTGCAGCAGGAAGAGATGCAGCCTCCAACACCAAGATGCCTTTGAGCAGAGCCCTGCTGTCTGCTGGGCAGGGATGACTTGCAAAGCAGGCAGATAAAGCCTGTGCTGATGAATTTCGTAATGCTGGCACTCAGCTGCCATGGTGCAGGGTAATCCCACGGATCATGGAGGGAGTATTTTGAGGGCAGAGCTTCAAAGCAGTGCCTAGATGCTGCAGGAACTGATGCTGGCATGGATTTATTTCCCAACCGTCATTTTCTCTACTATTTTCTTAGCTACTACAGCTCTTGCTTTAATCTCAGGTGTCAAAGCAGATCAGAGGCAGCCAGTGCCATGGCTAGAGGGGACAATCCCTGCTTCCTATGCATGTGTGAGCTGGACACACCAGGATGGAGTACCTGGAATTTGTCACCCTCCAAACCAGGCTCACAGGTGCTTCTCATGCTGTTACCCCTTGTGAGGCACTTAAAAACCTGCTGGAGCCTCACAGCAGCAGCACAGCTCTGTGTGTGGAGGTGCTGCAGGGTGGTAGGCACAGGCTGGAAAGCAAAACCAGTGTGGGCAGCTTCTGTGAGCAGCCCAGTGGTGTCCAAAATCCAGCCATGGACACATGCTCATGGTGTGTGATCACACACCAAGAAATGAGACAACAGAGTTATGGTGGGCAGTGCTCTGTACTAAATAGGCAGAGTCCTATTGGGTTATAGGACAAAATCAACAAAAATCAACCTGGTGAGTGACTTGGGAAGTAATTAAGAGCAGTTTTGTAGGTGCCAGGTCCTGCTGAGCAATAGACCAGTAAAGTTGTGTCTGAGTCTTCTGAGGGATGGGTGTGAGGATGGAACACACAGGCCTGCAGGTGGGACAGTGCCTGCCCATCCCACCTCCTGTGACACCTGAGAGCTCAGGGCACTTTACATGGGACCCAATTACCCTCTCACTCCTGTGCTGCACATTCAGGAATGGCTCCACCTGCTTTGGAGCTGATTCACACAAGGAACTAACCAAAAATAAAGGGCCAAGCTCCCAAAAGACTGGACCAAAACCTTTGAGCAGTTAAGCTGTGAGACTGCAGTGAAGGAGTGGTGCTCCCAGGGTGGGCATGCCCTGGGTCCCTCTGATCTGATCCCCAAACACCTCCAGGCTGGGCAGACAGAAATGGAGGTGACTGGGGAGAGCAGGATGTTTCCCCAGATCCAGGCTTTGGGTTTTTGCAGTTCAGCCTCAGCAGAATGGGCAGGAGGCTCTTTCCAGGATGCCAAAAGGATGCACAGCAGTGGGACCCACCCAGCCATTGGGTCGTCTCTCCCTGAGTCCTGCAGCCAGCGCTTGGCTGACCCAGCACCAGGCTGACCCAGCAGCCAGCTCGTGTTCCCGGACCAAGGCAACATTTTTATCATGCCAATTTAAACCATTAATAATTGTCTGCCCAAACCTTCCCAAGCTTCCAGCATTATGTAAACAGAAGTGAATTAAAATTATTTTTTTCCATCACTGTTTGAAATGTGCGGTGCTTTTTCTAAACTGCCCCATGAGCAGAAGAGAGAGGGGAGTCTGAAACAGTTCCCTGGCCCCCAGCCAGGTCCCAGTAAGTACTTCATATCTCACTTCAAGCCAGTCAGAGCAAGGGTTTAAGAGGCTTTGAACACAAACAGCGTTAGGTTGGTTAAGTCCTGCTTTGACCAGTGGCGAGCAATGGAGACATAAACAGATTTCATTTGAACCAGGCCTAATGTAGCTGGGTTTACAGAGTCCTAGCTGATGTGCACATCCATCAGAGCTGGTGTACATTCAGGGTGGCAGTGTGGTCCCACGGGAGGGCAGCCATCCCTGGAGGTGTCCCGGCGCCGGCGCTGACCCTCCTGCACCCCTCAGAGATCCCCACCTCTCCTCCGTCTGAACATGGAAAGAGCTGACCTGCTTCACAGAGCAAACCTGGAATCAATTAATGTCTAGCCTGCATTTAGGAGAGGCAAAACACTATATAAACATTATGTATCATTTAGCTTCTGAGGAAAAGCCATCGCCTGACAAAAGGGGCCTCTCCTTTCTATTTTATGAAGTCTGGTTCACACTGGTGTAGGCCTCCTTTGCTTTTTTGGCCTGGTCCTAATTTTCACCAGCCCAGATTGCAGGAGACTTCAACTCACAAAGTACATTAATTTCCCTCATTAATAGGTGGGGGTGTCCTTGCTGAGAACACCCATGTCAGTTTGTCTGCTCAGTGACTCTCCCCAGGACAAAGCTGAGGGCAGCATCCCGCCGTCTGCTGGGCACCACGGTGGCTGCTGGCTCCTCCCAAGGCCAGAGACATTGCTCAGGGCTGATTCTCACTGCCCTGCCTGCCTGAGCAAAGGGGTTGAGCAGCATCCCAACACCCCCCTTCTCTGAGCAGCCTGTGCCAGTGCCTCCCCACCTCCACAGGGAAGGATTTCCTTCTAATATCTAATCTAAATCTACTCTCCTTAAGCTCAAAGCCATTTCTTCTTGTCCTGTCACTTCATGCCCCTGTAAGCAGTCTCTCTCCATCTCTCCTGGAGCCTCTTTAGGCACTGGAAGAGGATCTAAGGTGTCCCTGGAGCTTTCTTTTCTCTGGGCTGAACAGCCCCAGCTCTCAGCCCATGGTCAGGTTAGAGGATTTTACCACTCTCTACCTTTCAGGAAGCTACTTGTGATGCCTGGCCCTGTATTTATCCTGAGTTACTCACCACTGCCACTGCATTCTCCTGCCATTAACATTTTATTTTCAGTTAAAATGTCCCTTTGTCCCTTCATACCCCTTATGGCAGGTGTCCCTTCACATTGGTTGCTGTCCTGCAGCCTCCTGCCCTTGCACACCATTCCTTCAACCTGTCTGAGCTCTTCCTATAAACACAGAAAGGCTCAGGATTGTTTTTTACTCTACACAAAAGTTTTCTCTCACCACTGAAATAATGAAAGCCAGGATAACCAGCAGCCCACGTCCTGAGCTGGGGGTGCCAAGCACTGCTGCTGCTGCTGCTGCTGCAGGTGCAGTGCTGCTGGTGAGAGCCAGCCCTGCCCTTTTGGGCACCCAGGGATAGCAGCAGTCCTGGCTCATGGACTCAAGGTGACCCTTGTCACTCACCCAAACACAAATGCTGCAGGAATTGTCCCTGTTCAGTGACAGCTGTGGTGTGGCCCAGATAGAGCCAGTGATGCTGATAACTCAGTCATGCCCTTTGCAGAGGGATTTGCTAATTTAAATAAGCAAAGGTCCTTTAACCTTGGCATCCTTAGCTCTGAAACCTGCAATAACTATTTCTAGGGAGAGTGTTTGCTCCCCCCAGATTGGCTCTGTCCTTGAAGCCAGCACAGGAGCAAACCTGCAATTCAGAGAAAATTCCAAACAATACTTTTAGTGTCACCCTCAGGCCACAGAGCTGGGCTACCCCTAGTAAAAGAAAAATTTAAGAGAAGGAGAAAAAGTTTAAATAAATAATTGGCAAGAAAAACCACCTGGGGATTGTACATGCAGAGTTATGTGGGCTGTGATTCTGGAGGAGTGAACAGAGCCTGCATGGCTGGGGGAAGATCAGGTACCCCAGACCCCACTGATTTTCCATCTCACTGGACCATATGCTGTGGAGATGTCAGAGAAAAGCAGGTTTTCATCTCATCTCTCCACCAAAAGGGTCACATCATGAATAAGAGCACCACATGTGTTTCCATCATGTTGGCAAATGTTTAGGAAGTATCCCTCATAAAACACAAAATTATTACAAATGAGAACATGAAAAACAAATTCAGCAGGAACTTGTGTCACTGGTTCCTCCCTCACCCTTTTACAAGGAGCTGCTGTTCTCAGCTCTCAGCTGGCTTGGGGAAGGCTTTGGGGCACAAACACACAAATGGGATTAGAAAGGCAGATTTTGGAGAGCAATGCAGACGAGCTCTCTGGGGTTGGTGAGAGCCAACAGTGGCAGGCAGAGGTCTGCAAGATCAACCCACTCTGCTCTGTAGGGGTGCATCAATAATTTTGTTTAGATACTGCTCACATTGGGGTTTCATTTATTTTATGGCTGGAAGCCATAATACAGTGAAAAAGAGGATATTTTCTAGAAATTCTGCCCTGTGAGGGTGGTGAGGCAGTGGCACAGGTTGCCCAGAGAAGCTGTTGATGTCCCAGCTTGGAAGTGTTCCAGGGCAGGTTGGACAGGACCTGGAGCAGCCTGGTCAGGTGGAACTTGTCCCTGCCCATGGCAGCAGGGCTGAAATTAGAGATCCTTTAAGGTTCCTTCCAACCCAGACCATTCTGGGATTCTGTGTTCCTCTGGCAATGCTGAACTCCCACTGATTGTGCAGAATCACAGGGAATGGTCACACAAAACTGAGAAAACTCCACCTGATGTTGTAGCAGCAATGCCAGCACAGGCACAGCTTGTGGCCATCAAGGGTTTGAGCCCGTTTGCTCAGGAGCACAGGAGCATCCCTGCTGCAAGGCACACACATCTCTGCCCCCACCACCAGCCAAGAGAGCCAAGCCCCCAGATGTACATTCCCCCATGCACTCTGCTCCCTCTGCTCACCCCACACCCTTTCTGGGTCCCTGCTGTGGCACAGGAACAGGACACCGAGCTGGGGGTGAAGAGGAGCTGTGCAGGCAGTCCCGCCCTGCTAATGCCCACTGCCACATGACTGCAGGGGTCAGGGTGCCTCAGCCTTCACCATCCCAGCCACATCAGCCTCTGCCATCCCTGCAGTCACCCTGCCAGGCCTTGGGGCGCAGCTCTGCCCTGGCACAGCTCGGGCTGCTCGCAGGAGTGGCTGCTGCTCACAGCTCTCCTCTTTCCTTCACCGATTACCCCGAGCTGTGTGGGTGTGTTTGCACCTGAACTGCCAGACCAAGAGGCCAAGCAGGTTGTTCCAAGGTGCTAATCAGCACCAGGGCATAGAACAAGCTGCTTTGTTCCCAGGTATCACAGCCCATTTCCTTAGTGCCAGGCTTTGCTGACTCGGAGCAGCTCTTCTGTTGTGCTGAGGCTGCTTGATCTTAGAAAGAGGAGCTGGCAGGAGAGCACTGCAGGCCTGGGCTCCAGTCCCAGCCTTGCCACAAGGTTTCCAGGAAAGGACCTGGGCTGTGATCCGTTCCCAGCCCTCAATGGCAATGTTCCTCCCTCCATCAGCAGCTGCTCCCAGCACAGGGCCAGAGCTGGCGGCTGCACTTCCACCCATTTAGCTCACAGAAAAAAGAGAAGATATTTCCAGAATGATTTTCAATCATAAAGGCTTACTTGTCAATCATTCTGGCTTATTTCAATGAAGGTTTGAAGCACAAGTTGTAGGCAGAGCTCTGACAGCCACCAAGGACCACATTCTGTCTAAAAGGAGTTTAACTTTTCACCCTCTCATGATCTGACAAAGATTTTACTTTTATGACTTCCACAGTCTCTCCTAATATGCCAATACCTTCACAATGGTGATGCTGCAACCTGCAGGGAGAGAAGAGAATGGTAAAATATCCCCAAATGCTGTGCAAAATGGGAAGGGCCACATCTAAGGCATGCGGAGAACTTGCACCCTTGGCAAGCACCCCTCCATCCACCCAGCAGAGCAAGGAGCAGTGGAGACACCCCAAGTATTTTGAAAGATGAACCTCCTGACTCTTTAATATCTTTACTTTCTTTAATATCTTTCAAAATAATTTTCTCCCAAAAGATCAAAGGAGGCAGTCCAGGAGATGCTTCACAACATGTGCCATGTGCACACAGAACATTTGCAGAAGCCCCAGTCCTGATAAGTGATAGGGAGGAAATAACACAAAGACTCCTGACAATAACCACAGTCACCTGGAGTTTTGGGTAAAAGGGAATTTTTTATATCCAGGGAATTTTTTCTGGACTCCAGGCCAGACTGTGGGTTTTTTAAACAAATGGGTATCAAGCTGTGATCATAGGCTTGAATCACATTAAGGTTAACCCAAGATATGTAAAACTCAGCAGTCTCCATTTGGGGGATTTGTGGGAGGCTTTTCCCATTACATGGTTTAGATTTGCTGCCTGGGGTTGGTTGCTCCCCACACAAGATCCAGAGAAGTCCATGGCTGAGGGAAAGCCCAGAGCAGCCTGGACCAGAGCTGTAGGATGAAGGCAAGTCCTCCTCACCTCCCAAACTTTAAAGGAAGCCCATTCTCCAACCTCACTGTCCCCATAAACCTGGAATGAGCTCTCATCTCTCTCCCAGGTGTGCTGAGGGAAGGGACATGTGATCCAGACCACGAGGATGGAGAATTGCTCAGGGCTCTGCACTCAGGGGAGACCCAGGACCCCCTGAATCCCAGGACATGCCAGGGCCAGGCACAATGAACAATGAAAAACAGTGAATTTTCCAGCAGGAAATTGATCACATTTGGGATTAACCTTGATCCCACACTGATACTGACCACTGACATGGTGCTGGGAAATGACATGAGTCCTCCTGATGGGAACCAAACCAGTCTATTCCCAGCACAAGGCATGTGATGGTGCTTTCCTACACTTAGCACTGCTCATGCTGAGAGCAGACACATTTTCCCTAGGGAAAACAGACTCAAAATATCCATATGTTCCAAGAAAATAATTCACTACCTCTGAAGGGTATCTTGTTCTGTGACTTGGACTCTCTCTTGTGAGAGCTGCTCCACCACTCCTATTCAGTGTGTCATCCTGGAGGTCCAGGAAGGGCAAATGCAGGTCAATAAATGGGATAGTCAGACAAAACCCATCCATAATGATGGTATCACAGTGGCACTGAGTCTTTTTGATGTCATCCAGCAGCTCACTGAAATCTTCAGTGATTTTGTACTGTGAGAAATATCAAGCACAGGAAGAAAGCACTGTCAGCAAGAAGGAAGTGACACTTGGGCCTGTCACCCCATAGAACCCTCCACTTGTTTCACACCAGGTTTTGGCTAGAAAGAGGGTGGTCTGTGATCCCAATCCACTTTAAGAGAAGGCAGATGTGCCAGGCAGGAGCTCCTGGGTGCTGATGCCATGGGGATGCTCATCCCAAGGGAGCAGCTTGGGGTCTCCCAGTGCCCAGACAGGCAGGCAGGACCTGCAGGGACCCCTGCCCTTGTGTGGTACACAAACCACTGACCCACTCAGTACTGAACCAGTGACTCTCTGGCCCAAAGGCAAGAACACTCTCCACCAAGGCATCCTGAACTGGTTATTTTTAAATTACATTTGCTAAAAGCAAGAATGAGCAGAAGAATTGGGGGAAGCAGGGAGTCACGTTGCTCTAATCATTTACATTTCAGTGACAGCTTTACTGCTTTTATTTCAAGTCAGTTTTGCAAAAGCCCTTTATCAAGCAGTGCAGAGCTCTCCTGCAGAATGTGTTTCAAGTCCAGAGCAGCATTTTGGGTATGTCATATCACTGGGCTGTGAGAGCACGGGAAGGAGCATGACCTCCTGGGAGTGCTCACAGAAAGTGAGTCCAAGCCATTCTGGACAGGGCTCTTGGCTTGCCATGACCTAAAAGGGCTTCTTTTTAAACTTCCCTTTGAAGTTAAACTCAGACAAAGCACAACAAAACTGATCAGGAGCCTTCCCCCACCTTTATGACACGCTAAGGTCTGTGTGCTGTTAGAACACTCTTAGCTGCACCTGTGGTAAACCCACCAAGGAGGTGTACAGGATCTACAGCCTGGATAATTATAAAAGTGAGCAAGGAAAGAAAAGGAAATGTTTCCTCCACTGAAAGCAGTCGATTCACATCTTTCCCTGCTGAACACCATCTGACATCTGCAGACAGTGCTGACTGCCCACAGCCCACCTGCTCCAGTGAGACAGGGTAGTTTGTTCATGTTCTGAGCACAAAATGGAAATAGAGCAATATCTCTGTTACCCTCAGGGCCTGGCTGTTTCTCCCCTGCCATGCAGGAGGGATCACGACGAGAGGCAGGAGTCCGCAATCATCTCTGCCCTCCAAACCTGCTGAGTTTGCTTTGAACTCCTGCAGGAGCCAGCAGAGACCTTTCCTGCCTCCCTGCACACCGAGGCCTCTGGCAGGCACAGCCTGGCACTGGCAGGGCAGCAAAAGCCATTCAGCCCCCAAAATCAGCTGACATTTTTGCCAGGTTATGTCATGACATTGGGCAAGTTTGGGCTGGGGCACACATAAAGAAAAGCAGCCACCCAGAGCTGGGGGTGGCAGGGGCGCCATAAAACTCTCCCAGCAGTGCCTCCCATGCAGGATCATCAGCTCAGGACTCTTTGCCTGCTTCAGGACCTGCTGCAGAGTCCTGTGAGCTCTTGTTAAGAAGGAGCTTTGTGGTTCACAGTCTGCACAAACAGTAAACTACATCAGAATTAAACGCAAATATATTTTTAAAAAGCAGAAAGGTTGATTTTTTAAGGTTTTCTTCCTCCCCCCCCCCCTTTTTTTAACAGAAAAACCTGGCCTTTTGAAAGTTTATTTTGAAATTGAAATAAGGCTGAGTGGGGCCTACACTGAAACAGGGATTGCAGCTAACAGAACGTCTCTGTATGGAGTACAACAAGGAAATTATTTCCTCAAGGTGGAAATTTATTGCTCCAAGGTGGAAGGCAGAGTGTTTTAAAGAGGTTTTTAATTAATAAAGGGAAGCGTGCCAAGAATGTGTTGCATGTTTGAGCTCTCTGCATTAAATACTGCTAACCTGTTGAGGGCTAATTTAGGCTTCAATTAATAAATAACAATACACACAGAGGCATAAACAGCCTCCTGCACCTTCAGCAAAATGCATTTAGATGGCTCTATCACATTTTAAACAAATTTTAGACAAAGAGGTGCTGCCACTTGGGGTGGCAAGTAGCTCAGGGCACTTGTCTCCTCAGGTCAGGACACAAAGCCAAGCACCAAATGCCCTGGAGCTGGAGAGCAGCAGCGTGGTGGGGCTTGGCAGGATATTTATAGCATCCCTGGAACAGGAAGGGACTGTGAGACACTAAAGAATTTTTTTGTTTGGCATTTTTTCCTGCAGTAATGCCATTCTAGGCATTCTCACCCAAAGCCAGGATGCAGTTTCCCAGTGGTCCCAGTCCCTTAGGTGTTAAGTCTCCCTGACTTCCATCAAAACCTAATCCTGCATGGCCCATGTTTTCAAAGGCATTTAGGCTCTTAAATGTGCAGATTTGTGCTGAGTGGGATTTTTTTTTCAAAGCACCTCAACATTTTAAGTGTCTCAGGGGGGAATGGTGCCAAATCTTATCCTACAGGTTTTCTTCCTCATGGTCCCCAGGTAAGGCATCTCCTGGCACTGGGTTCCACAAGTTCAAAGTGTGAGGCTCCACCAGCAAACACACACTTTCCCTGATTTAAATTTCTTCCCACTTTGCCATGCATCAGTTTTCTCTCTCATAGACATTCAGCCCAAACTGGAGCATCTAATCCCCCTAATGACTAAATCATTCATTATTTCATGCACTTCTGCATGTCCTCCCTTCTCCCAGCAACACAGAATAATTAACATATAAAAGTCTGGTGATAAGTGAAGTTTACGATCCAAACTAGAGGAATGAAGGCTCAGAAGTGAACATTATAAGAGCCCTGTGCCCATAAACATCCCACTTCTGGTGGGCTACCCAGCCAATTAATTACAGGCAGAAATTCTGGCTGAGCATTCATTGCTCACATAAGCTCCTTGCTGAAAAATAAACCTCCAGAGTTGTCAGGAGAAAATGAAGTAGGAGACGGTGTGCTGGAGAGAAAAATACACACAGACCAAGAATAGGACATGACCTATGTTTTATAGGGGTTTGGGTTTTTTGTGTCTACTCTGCTGTAGTAAAAAAAGAAAAAATCCTCCTTTAGGGAAAGAGAAACTGTGCAAGAATACAATGGCCAAGCCATGGCTTCTCAAAAAATCGGGAATCGTTAATTTTCACCTTTTCTCATAAGCTAATACAAGCATCAGCCCCTCTTGGGCCAGGTGGCCCCTGACGCCTGGGTACAGGAGAGCCTCACCTGGCTCCTGGTTTGGATCCCCATCTCTGGTGTGGCTTGACCACAGCAGAGCTCCACACTCATCTCTCTGCTGTACCTGAGGAGCCTGAGCATGCAGAGGGTCTGGAAACCTGTGGCTGTCCCCTCCAGGGGGGGTGTGCACTGCTGTCCACAGGTGAGACACATGGGGCAGTGAGGAGCATGGTCTGAGATCCTTGAACCCCAGAAGGGTTTGGGTTGGAAGGGACCTTAAAGCCCATCTCATCTCACCCTCTGCCATGGGCAGAGATGCCACCACCCTCTAGAGCAGGTTGCTCAGGACCCCATCCACCTGGCACTGAACACTTCCAAGAATGGGACAGCCTCAAATTTTCAGGGAAAACTGTGCCAGTGTCTCATCACCATCAGGAGAAGAATTCCCTCTTAATATCTGATCTAAACCTGTCACTTCAGGCCCTTGTCCAAAGTCCCCTTCAGCAATTTTGTAGCTCTTTTAGGCACTGGATGGGGCTCTCAGACCTTCTCTTCTCCAGGCTGAACAGCCCCAGCCCTCCCAGCCTGTCTCCAGAGCAGAGATGCTCCATCCCTCTGAGCACCCAGTATTTATCCTGGGTTACTCACCACTGCCATTGCATTCTCCTGCCATTAACATTTTATTTTCAGTTAAAAATGTACCTCCAGGTACAGTAAAAATGTACCTACAGGTGTCCCTTCACATTGGTTTCTGTCCTGCAGTCTCCTGCTCCGCACACCGTTCCTTCAACCTGTCCGAGCCCTTCCTATGAGCACAGGAAGGCTCAGGATTGTTTTTTGCTCTACACAAAAGCCTCCTCTGGCCCTGCTCCATCAGGCCCACATCTTTCCTGTGCTGAGCCCCCCTGTGCTGGGCACAGTGCTGCCGGTGAGGTGCCATGAGAGGGCAGTGGAGGGGGACAGTGCCCTCCCTGGACCTGCTGGTTTGTGAAGCAGCCCAGGGTGCAGTACAGAGCTGCAGCCGCTCCCAGCAGGGGATGGCACTTGTGTAGAGCCTCAGCCAAAGCTCCTTGGTGTAAACAGCCAGAAAGATCTGTGACCTGGAGAGAGGGGGAGATGAGCCCAGACAGCTGCCTGAGGCTGCCAGACCTTGCACACTGAGCCAGCACTTTCACATGAAATGTCCCAAACATCTCTCTGACACAGGGACCGCTCACTCTGCCACAGCCAGCATCAGGGATCACTGCCCAGTGTGGGGGGGTCCTGCCCACCTGGCCACACATCCTGCACCCCACTGGCCCCTCGGAACCTGGCATGTGCCACTCACTCCCTGCAGGGAGCCTGGTCCTGCTCCTGAGTTCTTGGAAAGCTCCAGTGCTCGTGGCTGGGTTCCTTGACATTAGCCAGGCCTAGCTATATATTACTGGCATATACAATTAAGGCTCAGAGGTTTGCATACAGTAGCTGGCTTTTGTAATACAAGGAAATCAAGGAGTGTGACCAAAAGGGATTTTTCAATGTGAAAATTGAGTATTAAAAGGGTGCTTAAGCCAGCTGAGCCAAAACCACAAGGGGGATAGGGCTGCCTAGTGAAGGAGCAAACAATTGCTTTTTAAGAATGGTAAGTATCAAACAGATGAGGGGATTTGAAGCTGAAATGCATTTCATACAGACTCTGGGCCAGTGCAGGCAGTGGCACAGAGGACAGTGAACTGGCAGCCACCCCAAGTGCCCACAAGGGGCCAAACCCCCATGTCCTCCATCCACCCCCTCCAGGCCACAGCACATGGGAGCACACCTTGCAACAGCCTCAAGTAAATGCTATAAGGATCTAACAAGAAAATTGGAGGCAACACATCCATCAAGGAAGGATCTGGATGCTCCATGTGCCATTTCTACAATGGCTCCATGAAACAGCTGTGTGCTTCTTACTGTTCCCCAGCTGACAGCTGGGAGGGTGGAACTAGCTGTTTGGTGTCACCATCTTATGAGGTCACTTCCAGAAGAAACCACACAGGCAAATGCTGGGGCATATTCCTGGGTAGACAAAATTCTGGCATTAGCACAGGCTGATTATTCTGAATTTACTGGGTGTGCACTGCTGAGCAGTTCAGGCACACCTGCTCCCATCAGGAGGCAATCAGCCATGCTGGTGCTGTGTGGGATGGGTATCATCCCTCCTGGCATCCCAGGGGAGCAGCCTGCCCCATGCCAAGGTGGGAGCAGCCACAGTGAGATGGAGAGCATCCCCCCATCCTGCTGGCTACCAGCAAAAACTGCTGAGCTCACCCATGGGGGCTGTGCCTTTGAGCTTTAGGGGTCATCCCCCCTTCTCTCCATCATGTCTGGAAGCGGTGCAGCAGCCCAAGCACAGACCTTTGCTCTCACTGGGACCCTTCCCAAGGCTCCAGCATCCCTGCAGTCCATGTGGGCTGACTGACTGACCGGAGAGCCTCTGGCAGCCATTCCTGGGCCCTTTGCAGAGCTCACTTGCAAATGAGTTGCCAGTTCCTCACCAAAGAATCTTGCACACTGAGCCAGCACTTTCACATGAAATGTCCCAAACATCTCTCTGACACAGGGACCGCTCACTCTGCCACAGCCAGCATCAGGGATCACTGCCCAGTGTGGGGGGGTCCTGCCCACCTGGCCACACATCCTGCACCCCACTGGCCCCTCGGAACCTGGCATGTGCCACTCACTCCCTGCAGGGAGCCTGGTCCTGCTCCTGAGTTCTTGGAAAGCTCCAGTGCTCGTGGCTGGGTTCCTTGACATTAGCCAGGCCTAGCTATATATTACTGGCATATACAATTAAGGCTCAGAGGTTTGCATACAGTAGCTGGCTTTGTAATACAAGGAAATCAAGGAGTGTGACCAAAAGGGATTTTTCAATGTGAAAATTGAGTATTAAAAGGGTGCTTAAGCCAGCTGAGCCAAAACCACAAGGGGGATAGGGCTGCCTAGTGAAGGAGCAAACAATTGCTTTTTAAGAATGGTAAGTATCAAACAGATGAGGGGATTTGAAGCTGAAATGCATTTCATACAGACTCTGGGCCAGTGCAGGCAGTGGCACAGAGGACAGTGAACTGGCAGCCACCCCAAGTGCCCACAAGGGGCCAAACCCCCATGTCCTCCATCCACCCCCTCCAGGCCACAGCACATGGGAGCACACCTTGCAACAGCCTCAAGTAAATGCTATAAGGATCTAACAAGAAAATTGGAGGCAACACATCCATCAAGGAAGGATCTGGATGCTCCATGTGCCATTTCTACAATGGCTCCATGAAACAGCTGTGTGCTTCTTACTGTTCCCCAGCTGACAGCTGGGAGGGTGGAACTTGCTGTTTGGTGTCACCATCTTATGAGGTCACTTCCAGAAGAAACCACACAGGCAAATGCTGGGGCATATTCCTGGGTAGACAAAATTCTGGCATTAGCACAGGCTGATTATTCTGAATTTACTGGGTGTGCACTGCTGAGCAGTTCAGGCACACCTGCTCCCATCAGGAGGCAATCAGCCATGCTGGTGCTGTGTGGGATGGGTATCATCCCTCCTGGCATCCCAGGGGAGCAGCCTGCCCCATGCCAAGGTGGGAGCAGCCACAGTGAGATGGAGAGCATCCCCCCATCCTGCTGGCTACCAGCAAAAACTGCTGAGCTCACCCATGGGGGCTGTGCCTTTGAGCTTTAGGGGTCATCCCCCCTTCTCTCCATCATGTCTGGAAGCGGTGCAGCAGCCCAAGCCCAGACCTTTGCTCTCACTGGGACCCTTCCCAAGGCTCTAGCATCCCTGCAGTCCATGTGGGCTGACTGACTGACCGGAGAGCCTCTGGCAGCCATTCCTGGGCCCTTTGCAGAGCTCACTTGCAAATGAGTTGCCAGTTCCTCACCAAAGAATCCACTCTGTGGCAGATCTTCAGCCCTTTTGTAAACATGTCGGTGGGATAGCTCACATCCATGATTGCTCCTTGCCTTGGATCTTTAGGAGAAGGAGCATTAACAATTGCCAATTTACTTTGGTTAGTCAGCAGCTCTGTGCTGCAAGTCTGGACACTCTGTGAGCACTTGTTCCAGGACACACACACGTTTCCTGAGGTGTAACTTTGAGCAAGCCACAAATATTTGTTTCTTGGAGCAAACAGTGGTGAAGAATTGAAACTAGCTCATGCAGAAGAACTCATTAACTTCATTTAATTGACAATCTCCTTGTTAACCTGAGGCTGAAAGGGCCAGAGGAAATGCACACACCTAGAAGCAGCTATGGAAAGTGCAAAGCTTTCAAAGTTGTTTTTTGCAGGACTGAAAAGCCCCTCAGAGGAGGGAAAGGCAAAGCAGGGCTGAGGACCTGGCAGGCTACAAGACAGCACAAAGACAGTGCTGGAGCAGGGATGGGCAAACCCAGGAATTGTGCTCATTATCCAGATCCATGGATGCTGCACCCCTGACCTTGCACTGAGACAGCTGGTGCACATAAACCAACCAAAAATTCCAGTGGAATCCACCCTGTGGTTTTACTCTGCTGTACCCGCAAAGCTCCAGACAAGGCCAGTTGAAGAGGCAGCAATGACCAGCACAGCAGCCCAGACATGTCCAAGGGATGCTGTGATCCCTCCAGCCCCATCCTGGAGCCAGGGAAGTGCCCTGGACATGTTAAAATGAACCACATCAATCCATCCTCCCAGCCGGGAGAGCTGGCTGGGTGAGGACAGGTCCTCATCAGCCTTCTCATGTCCAAACTGTCCAAGGTGAGAGGTTAATGAACAGAAAATTCACCTCTTCTTCAGCCACTCCAGCACAGTCTGGGCAGCCAGGAGGATGAGGAGCGGCAGGAGGAATGCTGCTGCCTCCAGACTGAGCCATAACTCACAAATTTTTGCTTTCTAATGTGTTCCTGCAGAGCTGTGGAACCCCATTCCCAGAGCCCCACAGCACATCTGATGCCACTGCCTCCCATTTCAATATGATTTTTGCAGTTTACTGGACCTGAGCTCCCACTGTGGGGAAAGAAAAGGATTATTCTCTGGCCCTATTTCAGAGCTGGTGCTGTGAAGGTCTGATCCACAGCCTTGCAGGAGCCAAGCAGTGATCCCAACACACAGCACACTGCAGGCATCTCTCCTACTCTGCTCTCTCAGCCTTGAGTTTTTGCTTTTTAATTTCCTGTGGCCACAGAGCACCACTGGAGGGTCTCCCAGGGACAGTGTTTCCCATACACCATGGTCCAGGTTGGTGGGGGTGACACAGTAAGTTACATCAGTCTCAGCACAGGGGAGTTGCCAGCAAGAATGCTGTTTCTGATGGATTAACCGAACATTCCAATCCACAATCAGCCTTAAAGCAAAAAAAAACACCTAGCACTTCAGGGGAATATTTAACCTGGTGACTGGTGATCTGAACCTGGAAGCAAACAGGGGAAGGTGACTGCAGGAGCAGCAGCACTCAGCCTTGGGGTGCAGCTTTGTGGGCTTTGGGGAGCAGGTACTGAGCTGCCCAGGAGGAGAAGCCAGCACAGCAAAGCTGCATTTTGGGCAGCCCATTTTTGAGTCCTGTCTTCACAGAGCAGCACAGCTCCAGCAATGCCACCACCTGAGAAAGGCCCAAACCTTGTACACTGGCTACTTTTGCTCAGAGCAGAGCAAATTATGCTCAAGAGGAGCCTTAGGCTGATTTTCCTGGCCCTAAACCAGCACCCACCACTAAACCCTTGCTGTCCAAGTTTGCTGTGAAATTCCAGCTCATGGACACTGTGTATCCCTTCCCCGTGACCTATTTTTATATTATTATTATTTACATTTCACAGCAATGCTCACCTTGCTTACAGGTCTGTGGGATGACCCAGAAGTTATGGCTAAATGACTAAAATTATGGCTAAACAAGCACTGACCATAAAACGAAGCATTTCAAAGCTTCATTTCAAAGGTTCATCCTTCTCATTCCTGAGTATTTTTGCCTTTTTGCTGGTCAGGATTCTCAACACCCCCAGCACAGCTTTGTGCCATAGCCAGACAGTGCAGCTCTCTGAGCTGAATTAGTTGATGGGGATTTTTTTCCTCAGAGTATGTAAATAAATATCAGTATTCTAAACCAAAGACCTCCCAGTAACTAAATATTATTTATCTGAAATTTGTCTTCCAACTAAACAGCTTTGTCACATATGTACAATAATAAAGAAACAAATTACAAAGGAGGAATTTGATTTTATTGGTTTTATTCAAAACCCACGCATTATACATAAATTCTGAACAACAGACTTCACACACTTCATTAGAGATGTTGTCAAAACTTTGGGTGAAGCTCATTTCACTTCCCCACCACTAACAGGAGACATCACAGCCTGGTTGTTTGTTTTAGTTTTATTCATTCTTCACAACACCGACCATTTTCAAACCATATCAGGGAAATCCTCCACTTCACTGGGGAAAGGCACTTGTGAGAAAAGAACAGCTGAGCACGTTGTCTGAATTTGGGTCTTTTTAGGTATTAACTTGATATCCCAAGCAGGGTTACTGACAACAAACCCCAACATCTTGCTTCCTGTGTGTGACCAATCAGCACGTGACGGTGTGTTTGCTGAGGATTTACAAAAAATATCTTATTTTATCGACTCAGTCACTTGGGTGGCAAGCTCACGGCATGTTGCATCCCAAAATATCCGAGAGACCACACACCTCGCCCCGATATAGATTCTGGCAGCAGCGCATCCCCCTTCTCGGTAGCTGGTGGCTGTGCCGCCGGTGTCATCTGAGCAATGCACTCCGGCATTTGGGAGGTGTCAATCTCCCGGCAGAGCTGCTGGCAGGGCACGACAGAGCACGCTGGGGACACTCAGCAGCGGCACTGCAGGGGGAGAGGCCCCTCCTGCAAGCTTCAAGCAGGATGAAATCTCCCTGCCGGCACTGGAAATCTGTCTCGGGGAGGATCACCGGATAAAAACAATTCAAACCACGGGAGGAACTATTTTAAACGTTGTCAGTGGGATCTGCAACTCCTGCAACAACAATGTGTGCAACGAGTAATTCTAGCTATGAAAAAAAAAGTGGGTGAGCATAGCTTCAGTGAAGCCCAGCTTAGCAAGAATCCTGCTAATGCCACTTCCTTCACCGCCGGCAGCCCTGGCCAGGGCTCCGGGCACTGGGTCAAGCCACCCCCGGCCTGATCCAGCAGGTACTGGAGCATTACACCACCAGCAGTGGCTCAATCCTGCAGGGAGCTGAGCACCGGCCTGGCCAAGCCCTTAAGCACAGGTTTAATTCGATGGTGTGGGAGCTGGAGCTCACCTGGACATTTTGTGTTTGCGGTACCGGCGCTAAAGTTTTCAGCAACTCCAAGATCCAGTCCTGCACCTGGGAGTGTCCAAGGCAGCCTGGATGAGGCTTGGAGTAAACTGGTCTAGTGGAAGGTGACCCTGCCCACAGCAGGGGGTTGAAATAAGATGAGCTTTAAGGCGCCTTCCAACCCAAACCAGTCTGTGGTTATGTGATTCTATACTCTCAGACGGGGAAAAGCTCTCAAGCAGCAGCTCTGGATACAGCTGTTCCTGCCACTTGAGCTGCAACTCCAAGAACACATCAGCAGCAGCTTGCACTGCTCTCCCCAGCATCCTTGCACTTGTCACTGGTCACTGGCAGATATGATGGTACCAGCCCAGAGGGGACTGACCTGGCCAGGCTGCTCATACGCTGTTTGAAGTGCAGAGATGTACAAAACCATAGGAGGGAAGTGGCCAGGCATGGGGGAAGCTCATATGGCAGCTGCCACCAGTCCCTGTGAGCTTGGGGAACACCAACACACATGGGTGGGCTCCTGGTTTCATTCCAGCACAGTTTAGTTTCTAAAAAAGCATTGTTCAAAACTTATTTATTGCTGGTTTATCCACTGCATCCTCCTGCAGAACCAGCAATGGAAAGGACAAGCACAGGCATCCAAAGGGCTCTCAAGACTAAGGTAATGAAGGTCAGAAAAGATCAGCCATTCCTTTTACAAAATACCTTCCCTCTACAGGTTTTGGAAATCAGTATTACAAAGAAAGAAAGATACAATTTAAAAACAAAATATAGGTGGACACTGTATTAAAGCTATTTATATCCTGGTTAAACTGAGGCAGCAGCTTTGTCAATAAACTGAGCCAGCTTCACGTCTCTCTTGGTCAGCCCACCACAGTCATGGGAAATCAGAGTTATCTGAACCTGTCACAAAGGAAAAGAAAGAGGTTACAAAGGCATTTTGATCTCTGACATGCAGGCAGAACAGCAGTTCACTGGGAACATCGTGTGTCTCCTAGTGAGCTGGTTTTACTTGGTGCTCCTGGCAAGCACCAAGCTGGACCCTCCCTGCTCATGTAAACCAGAAGATGCTGTAGGTGAGGAGGCTTCACAGAGCCTGGAATCTCACCAGATGAGCCCTTTTGCAGAATAACACAGGCTTTGTATTCTTGGGTTTCATCCAAGAAGAGCTATCTGATTAAATCATTCACTCTTTACGTTTAAATTCCATGGATCAGTTTCATGAAGAACCCGGGAAAGTGACCAAGCTGCCAAGAGATGGATCAGGGGCTCATATTTTGTTAAAAACCCACATCCCAAAGGTGAAAAAATGCTTAAGCATGCTGCAGATTAATTTTAAAAAAAGTATAGGTGACACAGCTGCCTCACAGGTCTGTTTAGACTGAGCCAGATGACAAGTTGGGCATTATTTTGTCTTGCCTTTAACTGAGATTTTGGGAAGACTCAAAAAAAAAAAAAAAAAAAAAATTCTGAATATTCTAGAAATCCAAGAAAATCAGGAAGAGTGGGTGATCAGGTTTTTTTCCAGTGATCATTTAATGTCCCCTGAACAGGGTAACATGAAGGGCTGATGAGGAAGAGTCTCTGCTGGGAGTTTCAGCTGCAAGGAGAGGTGGGATGTCCTGCTCTGAGGGTGGTGGTCTGAGCTACAGGCTGCTTGTCCATACGTCCTTTCTTTTGGTATACTTTTAGTGGGATTGCCATATACTCACTAAATGCTACAACAATGTGATACAATGCAATAAGAAGTATTAGAAAATAAAACTGAAGGGAGAGCAATAATTTCTCCCTTCACACAGCACCTTTCATTCGAGGGTTGCAGTAATCCTTGTAACCCTTGTAAATATGAGACCACCATCAGTTAGGTAATATTATAAACAAATTTTATAAGCTGCTATGTTGAGACATAGGAGCCTACAATTTCTAAAAAATCAAATCTGAATTGAGACTGCCAGGCTCCCATTTAGGTACCAACCGTCTGCTACCCTACACTGCTCAGTTCCTGACCTGCTGCATAGACAGGAATGAGAGCTGGTGAGTAGTTTTAAAACAGTCATTTATTCAGGTTGGCTAAATAAAAGTTTAAAGGCTTCTGTTTTATTTTTAGATCTCAGCCAGAGAGGTGAAGGCACAGGCCCCAACCATACAGCTGGCAGCAGGCGCAAAGAGCTGCATTCTTGATTCCTCACCACTGCAAATCTCAGCATCTCTTTAAAATCTCAAATCTTTATAGAGACACTTCCCATTCCCTTACCTTGTAGACAAGCTACAAATAAAGGCAGAGAGAATGGGGCCAGTGGTTTGGTCTCCTTAACTCCACTGCTATGTGAGTAACTAGGGCTGGTGAACGTTACCTTGCTGTAGACATTAAACCATTCTGGGTGGTGATTCATCTTCTCTGCTTGGAGAGCAACACGTGTCATAAATCCAAAAGCCTAAGGGAGAGAGAGAGCAAAGAGGAAAATACTGGATTGGCAGTGGATTGGCAAGATTCACTCCAAAATCCCAAAATCTCCTCAAGATGCCCCACATGGCTGCACCTTGGGTTGTGTGTGCTAAAGAAGCATTTGAACTTCTCATGCCACTGGTGCATTCTCAATACATCCGAAATGATCCCCTGCAGACCCCGGTAAATCACTCTGCTCAATGTGACTTAGCCCAGGACTCAAAGCTATTGCATGACAACAGTGATTTCACCTCTGCCATCAGCAGGGATTTTAAATATCCATCCCAAGTCCCCATCCCCTACTACATCTTAGAAATGTGCCATTTCTAATTAAGCACCATGCCACTATATGACCAACACTGCTTACAGAAACACATCACTCCATTTAACCATTTTGCTATTTATTTTACTGCAGAGAAAAAGGCAGCAGGTGGGCCTGCCCCTCTGCTTTATGAGACATATTTTCCCTTTAAATGAGTTAAAAGAGGTTTTCCAATCCCCTGTCCCTACATGCTCCCCCAGGACACAGTTTTTATCAGAGGCTCAAAAGGAAAATAATAGCAGACCCTTGCCAAAATACTTAGGAGCAAATCAGTGCATTATAAAGAAAATTAGAAAGTCCATGCAAATCAAGACTGTAATTATGCAGTGGAGCCCAAAGGGCCCGGGAGCGTGAGCAGGGCGCTCTCAGCAGCCGGCTTTGTTCATACCAAGCTCCATCCATCGGGTTCAGGACCTGAATTAACATGCAAAGCTGGAGGAACATCCACGTTACAGTCTGGTTCAGATTATAATACAACAAGCTCCACAAAACCATACCTGATTTAGGTAGGTTTTTAGTGCTAATTTATGGAAGAGAATGTACATAGCCCACATTCCACCGAGTGATGACCATTTCAAACAAACATGTGGTCAATGAATAACATATAATGGTTGATAATAGTTTCAAGTCTTTTTCCCTCTCACAAATTGCAAAAACCTTTAAGGAAAAAAAGAATTGGTGCCTGCATGAAGAATTACTTTGTTGGTCGCTTTGCCAGTCAAATGAATGCAAACGTTATAATCAGAGAAAATCATTCCAATGAGGTTTGTCATTTGGAAATCACCAAACTGTCAGCAATTAAAAAGCTTTTTTTCTTTGACCCAAGAGCTTTCCAAAATTCAGGAGAATCTAACTTCCCTTGAAGCTCTCACTCGGTTTAGTTTTACTTTGAGTGAACAATTACTTTTAAAAGTTTGCCCATGTTTCAGCAACATGCTTTGAAGTAGTAAGCTGCAAGTTGTGCATCAGATGTTAGCAATGATTTGGAAAACGTCTCCATTAATAGTGATTATTTAAATGTTTTTAGAGTGTCCAGGGTCTTAATAAGAATGCTATTTCCAACACAGCAATCAATACACAAATATATCCTCTAAAGTTTAAAACAGTGATGTGTCTGCAACCAAATTTCCTGTACAGAAGCAAACGGCAAGGGCAAAAATAAAAATAAATTTATAAAACACCCTATCAGGTTTGTTTATGCTCTGTTGGTGTCTGTTCATCCCAGGAACTCACCCGCCCATGTACAGACCCAGGTCACACTGCAAACGCTGATGGTGAGACAATAATCATTGCTCCAATGAAAGCACACAGAGAGAATTACACAAGCAAGTTACTCTAAAAAATTAATTTGCTCTATAGACCTTCCTCCACACTTCAGATGACAAATCCTCCTCATCAGCAGACCACCAAATTCCCTCAGTGAGTGCACCAACACAACATCCCATTGCCCCTTCCCTGCAGAGAGTAGAGTCTCCAACTGGATAAAATGGACATTGGTCAGAAAACTGTTCATCCTACCAAAGACTGCTCAACTTGAGGCTGTCCAACTCATGAGAAGGAATAAATTCCAGCACAGAGGACTCTCTCCAGGACATGTCCTGCTGCTTGCTGCTTCAGCTGTCCCCAGCTGTGCCAGCCAGGGCAATCCAGTGTCACAGTGAAGGATGAAGCCTGCCCACCTTCATGCATGCCCTGCTCTGCTCAGAAACATTCTCCCTCATTGCACATTACCCACAGCAACTTACTCCTTGCATTTCAGTTTACTTTAATTACACACAAAGTGTAACTCTCACAAAAAAATTACCTATGGTTCTACTGAGCAATTTCACCAACACAATCTCCGTTAAGGTCTTAAATACTTCCTTTACTAATTAAATGAATTGGAACACTATTGTTTATTAATCACCTTTATATTTGTAGAGCCTTAACCTTTCTTTAGGAAAATACAACTGGCTCTGGAAGGAAAAGATCTTTAGGTTTGATTAGATATGAAAACACTATTACACAAAATCAGTTTAGACATTTCTTCACGTCTTGAAACTTGATCAGTAATTTGGTCTAATTGGTGATCAAGGAAACTATCTTGTGATCAATTAAAGTAATTACTGCATTCCGGCAACACAACCAACCTTAATTTGAGCAGGAGTCTGCACTTCTTCAAATTTAATTAAAAATAATGAAAATTATTATGCAGTCTGCAGTGCAAGATCATTGTCAAGACTGCACTGGTGGGCAGAGTTTATCAGACCATCACACATTTCTTGATGAAAGTGGGACAACCACTTCACTCATGACAGTGAGACCCAACACAGTCTTGACTTTCACTCTATTAATAACAGGGAAGTGCAGTCCCTTGGCCCCAGATGAGACCTTTTTCTAGTTTTTCCCTCAAAACTAAAAAGACAGCAGAAAGAAAGGTTTTTGCATTTTCTAGAAGCAATAAAAAAGTATTAGAGATTTTGATGCAGTAAATATTATGAAGTATTCTGTTTTTTCAGTAATAGGTATATTAGACACATTTTTAACCTAAACCTTTTAGGACATTTGGACTAAAATAGTATCCAGACATTCAGGGAACTCCACATGTAGACCACACCACCCAAGGGGTGGCAGAGTGCAGAGTCCCTGCAACAAACCATGAAGAGCAATATAAGTAAGGAGTGAAGCAATCCTGCACAGGCAAGATGCCTGGGTGTGCTGGTACATCTCTTCCCTTCAAGTCTTTTAAGATCACGAAAGAAGGAACTAGAAACTAATGGCGTTTCAGTCATAACATCACATTTAAAATGTTTCTTAAATACTAGCAGTCCTAATATGTCTCCATGAGATAAAAATCAGGGCTACTCTTAGAAAAACAAGCTAACCTAAATAAGTGAAAAAAAACCAAAAATAATTCAGCTGTCTCGTGATGTTTTGTGACTGGTCAAGCTGCTCTTGAAACTGATATAATCCACTATCACAAAATAAGATTTAGTGTTACTTTTGTTGCCTGAGAATGGGAAAACCAGGGCCAGACACTTTGCTGTCAGAACTGGGAGGAAAGATGAAATTCCATGTGCTCCTCTGCCCTGCCCAGCACTGCACAGCTCTGGGAGAACCCCGGGATCCTGGAGCTAATCTGCTATTATTCTTCCTTTCACACTTCTTAAGCAAGGAATCCATTCATCTTAATACTTTTTAAACAGGCTGCTTTTGTACAATGCTTGCCAACATTATCTTGATGAGTTACACATCAAAGGCTCCCAGGTCATTGTGCTGTGCTCATACATCACCCACCACGAGTCCCCATGATGGATCGCCCCATGCATCTCCAGAAGAAAGCAGCTGACAGTACTTGACTCCAAGTGGAGATATTTAAGCAAAACAGCTGAAACGACATAACCATGCACACTTTTTTTTTGTTTGTTTGTTTTAAAATGAAGTGTGCACTCAGGCTTCTTAAATCCTCTGGACGCCCAGCCAAGGAAAGCATGTGCTAATCACAAGTACATTAAGGTTTCTGCCTCCCATCTGTCATTATAACGCTGGAGGTAGCATTAACCCTGACCTTCTGCAGCACGAGGGCTACCTGTCTTCCCTTCCCCTGCCTCCCAGGCTGCATCTGTACCATTTATCAGTGGGAAATTCATGAATTGCTCAGGTTACAGTGACACTGCCACACAGGAGATGACTACACCTCACACATTTGCTCTCCACTCACCTGAGTACCCAGGGCACAGCATGTACTCTCTTTAGAGTTTGCCACTTGTAACAATAAAATCAATCATTATGGTTCACTCCCAAACTCCAGAAGCTTTCACATATCCAGCTGACATTACTCCCTAACAGTGAGCTAAAAGCCAGTAGATAAAAGGAAAAAGCTCAAGATACTGCAAGTCAGGATCAGCTGCTAGTCATGAGGGCTCTCACAACATTTTCTCTTGTGCTCTCAGGAAAAAATTGGACTTTGTTTTATTTTGATTCTATTTACTCCATCACTAAACACTTTTATTGTATAAATATGCATCAATCATGTCACAAAGCTACACTCTTATCTGAAAATGACAACATAGTTAAAACACAAAAAGAGGAACCTAATTAGTATTTAGGAAGCTGATGGCAGCACAGAAGGACAGGTAGCCATTCCCAAAACCAAGGGAATCCCAATATAGGGATTCTTCCTTGTTGGCATCATCAATCTGCTTGAACCATCCTCAGGGACACTGGATCCACATGGCATTAGATATTTTCCTCCTCCTTTTTGTCTGTGTCTAGATTCACATACAACATAAATCAGGTGAACATCTTCCCTCCCATTGCTTCCCCCTTTTTAACATCAATCTATGAACAGTGGGACAGTAATTAAGAATGAAAATAATCATGCACCAAAACAGAGCTAAACTCAGGTTACTCACATCCTCCATCTCTCTCTGAGGCCTCAAGGCATGGAAAAGACAGATCAGGTACTGTGCCACAACTCCCTACTCTCTCCATCCTGACAAGGGCAGCCAACAGGGTGTGAAGGTGAACAACACCTGATGAACCACTGGTAGAAATTTCGTTTTCTCCTCTTTAATAGCTCAAGCAGCAAAATATTGTGAACAGAGGCAACCTTCCCATTCCACGGCATCACCTGTGACTGGGGAAAGCAGTGCTCTTAACTCTGAATGATAATAATGAAGGGAAAGGATGGAAGAATAATACTGAACACACTCTGGCATGGACTGAGATGCCATTTCCATCTTCACAGCAATATCTGAAACGAAAAACTCCAAACCCCCACAACTCCAATTTCCAACTGAATTGCCAATGTTTTTCTGTGTTTACAATGTTCTTTGAAAATCCAGAGCTGACCATTTGCATCCCCCATACTTATCTGCATACATCATTCACACAAAAATGCAATGCTGCTTTACACTCTAAAAAGTTACCTATTTACATTCCTGTTGCAGCTGTAAACATTGCTGTGTTAGATGTGCAGCAGAGAATGTGCAAACCTTTACACCATGTTCTCCAAAGAATGCTGTTTCTGTCTCCCAACACTTGTTTACAATTATGTCAGTGAAGAAACCAGCTTGCCAGCTCTATATCAAACATTTTTGACAGCAAAAGCACAAACACTGATCTAGTCTAAGTAGTTTGCCACTCCATGTAATCTTGGAAAAGGCATTCTTGCCTTTGATTCTAAAAATGTTTATACTTCGTACATTATGCAAATAGTTTTTATATATTAAGAAATAATGCAAGCAAAGCTCAAGTTAAATTAAATTCTTCAACAATAACCTTGCCAAAGCACTGATTTTCCTATTAAAAAAATTATTCCAATTTGTTGATCTTACATTGGATGAAACATACTGTAACAATCTTCATAATTTATGTCCTGTTGGGACACTATGATTTAAAGTAACATAATACAGACCAGCATCACTGCTAATCTAAACCACCTGACCAGATAAACAACAGTTTCCCCTTCTCTCTTCACTGAGACTATTTCTGTTTATTGTCATATGATTTGCCAATTTGAGGACCATGCAGGATAACTGGAGGCAGAGAGGAGTGGAGCTGGGAAGCACAGCCCTGCCTCCACGGGGACGTTTCTCACCCAGGTACCGCTACAATGTCCAGAGCCACAGGAGATGACAGAAGGCTGTGCCTCTGCCATCTGATTTACCAGTGTCATATGATTTATCAGTTGTCATTTGATTTGCCAATTTGAGGACCATGCAGGATAACTGGAGGCGGGGAGGAGTGGAGCTGGGAGGCACAGCCCTGCCTCGCTGGGGACGTTTCTCACCCAGGTACCGCGACAATGTCCAGAGCTGCAGGAGATAACAGAAGGCAATTCCAGGAATGCTTTCCCAGGAAAAGCCCACTTGAGGCAAAGGGAAATTTGCATTTATTCAGCACCCTCTAGACTCAGTGCAGCACTAGACACAACACAGTTCTGACAGTTCTTGAGGTGCAGCTCTGCAAAGGGATTGGAGTTCAGGGCTTCACCTTCCCTGCTCAGCAGTGACCGAAGCTGTGACATCTCAGGATCAGAAGGCCACAATGCTCTGGGCTGGAAGGCACTGTAAACATCACCCAGCTCTAAGCCCCTGCCATGGGGAGGAACATCTTCCACTATCCCAGGTTGCTCCAAGCCCCACCCAACCTGGTCTTGAACACTCCAGGGCATTCACAGCTTTTCTGGGCAACCTGTGCCAGGGCCTCACCCCTCTCACAGGGAAGAGTTTCTTCCTATATCCAATATAGACTTGATGGAGTACAAGAGAGAGAATATGGACATGTCTTAAGGAAGCATAAAAACTTTCTGTAAGTGATAAAAGTTTCATTGCCAATACAACCATATTACAAAATACTTTCATTTGTTTATAGGTAGATAAATATGATAGTTGCCCATAAAACTGCAAAATTAGTAGATACCCTAAGTCCCAACCACACCTGCAAATAAGTCATGTGGTATTTGTGATGCATCATTTCATATCAAAATATAGAATATAAATGATTTAATTTTTTCTTTTTTCCCCCAAGTCCTTCAGCACTTAATTAATATTATTTATTAAAATTATTATTATATTATTATAAAATTATATTATATTATTATTTATTTAAAATCTCTGAATTACATTTTCCAGGAAAAAAGAGGGAAATAATCCCAGGTGTCAGGACTGAACTAGAGGATGGCGAAAATCCTTCAGCATGTCATAATCTCAAGGCGGCTCTCCACCTTCCAAGCCATTTTTGTGTGCTTTGTGTTAAAAAATAGAATATAAAGGTTGCCCTTAGGAGGTTTGCACAAAAAAAAAGCTATTTCAAGAAACATGACTTTTTAAAATGAGATTTTTGCACCCTACCTAAAAACATGAAATAACACAGTGAAGTCCCCATTAACTGAGCACCTGCTAAAGTAATCAGGCACTTAAAATAATAAACTCTCTTGGCTGCACAACTGAAAGAACAATGATAATTTGACTTGCTAAAACTAATGTTTGGTCCAGCAAATCAAACCCTTGGCTGTACTGTAATAAAGCCATCAGACAAACCACAATAAAAATAAAGTAGTAACAAGGTGTAGGGAGCCCCCAGTTCCAACCTTCTGAATTCAGGCACCTGAGCCCTCTGCTAAGGCACAGGGCAATGAATCATCCTCGAAAGCACAGTGCCAGCCCATGACACAAAGGTATCGTAAACCAGAGCAAATCAGAATTAATTTAAGCAAATGTTCCCCTTTCTAAAAGTTTCTCAAATCTGACTTTTACAGAGTGCAGGTATGGTGTAGAAGAACAGAGAAGTTCATTATCCCATCATGCCACATTTTGGATGAAACAGATTTGACTGGAGCAGAACAGAATATTCTGCAATTTTCCCCAATGCTTGTTTTTACTCATTTGAGAAGGAATGATTTCATTCTGTAGACATGAAAGTGAAGTTCACAAGCCATCCATGCTGTTGATAACACAGGGATGCTCAGACAAAATTCTCCTTGCTCTTTGGCCAAGATTACATACACTATCAGTTTAATATCCAACATCTTCTCTGCTGAGCATCCAAGGGCAATCATATCCTGCCTCTGATAATCCTCTAAATATTTGCCATTTATGATCCTAAGAACACATCAAAGAGCGGTAAGAAATGCTTTGCTTTATGATGGATTAAGAGAAGATGTTGGTCTCATGACCATTTCATCTTCCACTATCCTGTCAGCTTTTTTGGTTTAGTTTGTTTTTTTAAAGGCAAGTTCAGCAATTCAAACACGCAACAGAAAAAACATGATGGAGATGTGAGGAATTTGGACTGGTCGTACAATCATACTCTTGGCCAAGCCAGAAGCTAAAAAGATCTAGAGATTTGCAATAAAGCAAACTAAGAATCATTTACGTCAGATCTAGTCAGGGAATCATTTCACTCAGCTGAACTGCTGAAGGTGTCCTACTGTACTGTCAGAACGAGTTTTAATGTTTGGACACCTTTTCTAGTAGATTTAGGGGCAGTGAACTCAGGAGGAGACTTACCTGGGCTAGCACTGCCAGGCTGCTAATTTATATAGCACCATAAAATTCAAATGTTATTTTGCAAACAAGACATTTCAAGTCTAGAAACAACAGATCATTTGGGGAAAAACAGTAGGACAGACCAAGAATTTTCCCAGAGAAGATGGGTATCCCTCAAGCTCCACACAGTCGGGTCCCTTGCCTGGTTTGCCATGCCCACTGCTCCCTCTGGGATCTGTAGGTTCATCTCCTGTCTCTGCTATTTGGAAGAATGGCTGGAGCAGGTCACAGAGAAAAGGATAAAAGCAGCTACATTAAGCTGTGTTATTAGAACAAGGCTCACCTAACTGCCAACAATTCAGGCACTCAACCTGCACTTAACACTATCCACTGTCTTCAGACCCCTTCTTATGCTCCAAGCACATGCGTGGAAGTGACAGAGTATGTTCAACAAGCAATATTTTGCAAAGTTTTTGTTGGTTGTTTTTTTTACCAGAACACAAAGGTTTCTCTGGGCAACCCACACTGCTTGTACATTGGTCCATCTGGAAATGGAGACACAGGCTCAGGAGGGGAGGCAAACAGTAATTCTGAGTCCTCTGGTGAACACCAAATTTCTTTTAGAAATTCATATGAGCACACCACCAAGGGAAACCCTTTGTACAACTCTTGGGTTTTTTGTTAGATTGGGCATTACAAGACTGGTGCATAAACCCAGCATTCTGGGCTTCTACAGTTAAAAGTATTTTTGCTCACTATGAGCACCCACCCAATGTAAGACAGAGTAAATGTTCCTTCAAACAGGGACACCTTGGACATACACAGACATACATTTAACTGTCTGTTGTTATTCTCACCTCAGTCCAAGGAAAATCATGGCAGATCATGTAATCAGGACTTTTCCCTCTGATCCTAGGAATAAATAACATTTTACTTCAAAGCATCCTTAGCAATAAATAAACCAAACAGTGCAGTGCTGTCTCAGCACAGGGCTTCCACTCATCACTGTGTTCCCATCAAACCCCTCCAAAACATCACACCCAGCTTCTTGTTTGTCCAAAACGACTTTTCATTTCAGCCAAACAAAACCAAAGGAATAAAGGGCAAGGGGAAGAGCAAGAAGGGAAACTCTCCCCCAAAAAGCCATGTGAAGTGGGTTTGCAGCTTTATAAGAGAGGGCTAAAAAAAACCTCCACATGCCTCGCCCTGATAAACGACGGCCCTGCCAGTGGCTTTCCAGAGCAGATGTAACGTTTTAGCCAAACGTGATTGTTTGTGAAAGAAATAATTCTGATCAAAACCTGAAATTGCAGCCAGCAGAAGAGCTGCACTTCGTCACGCTAATCCGGCCTGACGGGGAGCAGCGAGCGGAGATTCCTACTGCGAGAGGAGCAGATGCGAAAGGTCAGTGCTGGCCCCGCACTTCAAACCCCTTAACGTGTAAAACAGTGTGCATTAAAGCCTGAACCGCCCCACGGCGGGATTAACGGATGTCCGCTAAGTGGGTTTGATGTGCTTTTGGTGAGTAATGGTTCATTCTGAAATAGGGGCGTTGGAGCTTTATTTCAGTTTATTCCGCCAGCCGGAGTCCAGTTTTAATTGCAGCTGCAGAGGATAATATCCCAAAGCGTGTCGCTCCTTTGTGGGAGTATGGGAAAGGGAGAGCTGCTGGTGCTAAAGGCAATTTACAGTTTGAAACTGTAGGCAGGCATTGCTCCAAAAGCAAGGGGATGCAAAAGGTTAAACAACCAGGACTGGATTTAACCAGCATCATTCCAGTCCCCCCATTAAAAAAAATGTTATTGCAAAAAAGAGTTTAAAGAAACCAGTTTTCCTTAACTGAAAAGATAAAAACATTCATCTTAGTAACCATCTTCTTCAAAAGAGGCAGTCATGCTTGCATTTTCCCAAATGAAGCTATTCAACTGAATTCAAACCCACTGACTTTTCCATTCATTTTCCAAAGGTGCTTTATCATGGGAAGTGCCCAAAATGTAGCTAAAATTAGACTGACTTGCTCCAATTTATCTCTTTGAGCACTGTCCCTATGGCTGATAGGACATTATTTATTCTGTTTAATTGAAACAATCAATTTGTGCAGCTGAAAAAAAAAGATAAACTCTTCTTTTGCAACAAATCTACAAGACAGCTTGTGAGATCCAAAAGGCATTTTGACAAATCATTTCTTTTGCATCTTCAGATCGATGCATGCAACAAGTATAAAACAAATGCTGTAATAATTTTTTCTTGAGTGATAATAAATCCATCTGTTAAGAAAAGCATTTGTATTGGAGTCAACTGGAGAGCAGCCCAAAGGTCAGCTGGGCAGATTTTAAGCAGTGGAGTGCATAAAAGGAGATACAACAGGTCTACTGAGGGGAGAAACTCAGCAATTAGAAACACCACACCCCACCAATTATAAACAATAAAATAATGGTTCATTCTAGGGAGAAATATGATTAGCTCATCAAGAAAATGAGTATGCCAAATTACAGTTAAGTCACAAAAACAAACAAAATAAAAAAACTGATGCAAACTCTACCACAACCAGGATGGGACATTTTGCATGATTAAGGAGATGAAGGACATATGACCATGCGTGAGTCTTCAATTTAAAGATGATTGTATTTATTTAAATGTTATTAATACTGTGACATTTTAAATAACCCTGGTGGCCTGACACCACTGGCAGTGCCAGTGAAATTATAATGGTGACATAGGTACTGTAACAGCACTTGTCACAGGCAGGTGGGACACAAGGGTGATGGCATCTGCACACACAGAGCCTGGCAAAGAGGAGATGGGATAGTCAACAGCACAAAGAGGAACCATCACCTGAAGGGGCTACAGGAGAGACAAGGAGGGACTCCTGACCAGGGCATGGAGTGACAGAACAAGGGGGAATGGCTTCAAACTGACAGAGGGTAGGGTTAGACTGGATATTGGAATGAAATTCCTCCCTGTGAGGGTAGGCAGGCCCTGGCACAGGTTGCCAAGAGAAGCTGTGGCTGCCCCATGCCTGGAAGTGTCCAAGGCCAGGTTGGATGGGGCTTGGAACAACCTGATCTGGTGGAAGGTGTCCCTGCCCATGGCAGGGGTACAGAATGAGATAAGTTTTGAGATCCCTTCCAACCCAAACCATTCTAGGATGCTATGGGTTTGTGGATGGCAAGCCATAATGGCTGTGAGAATAAAATAATTCCCTTATTTCCCAACTCCCATCTCCAAGGATTTCATATCTTCTTAGACACAATCCCACATTTCCACCACTACAGACCTCCAGGCTTTGCATAACTCCTCACCACTGACTGCCAATTAGCCGGAAGAATCACTGGACACTGGACATGCTGAGCAATGCTCCAGTGCCATCTCCTCCTTCTACAAGGCCAAGGAAGGAGAATCATAAGCTTCCAAACAAGGAACATCTCATTTCATTTCCCCCAGACCCTGCAGTACCTTGGTCCCACAGGCAGAGGCAGGCAGCAGCACGGGGCAGGTGGATCATGTCCAGGTCCCACAGCTGCACCCTGACCCGCCGACTCAGAGGTGAGACTCTTATTTACTCACTCTATCCCAAGAATAAACTCAAGGAAGGTGTGACCATCCAGGAATCATATATTTTTACTGTGCTCTGCTCTGAGACACTTGATGCAGTTCATTGACTGTGTTTTGGCCTGCAGGTTAACCTCTGCCACTCCCAGAAATTTCACTATCAGTTTCTAATAAAAGAAAATGTCAACAGGCAAATACGCCCGAAATTCATTATTTTCAGATACAAAGGTATTTCCAACTCTGTAAAACCACCCATAAATAATTCTGATTTATTGTAAATTGGTTATTGTATTCATAAATGCAGGGAAGTTAGTGAACAACATAACTATAACTACCAAAGTTATGAAATACTTTCATAACTTTGCAGGTGCACAAATCACAGCATATGGAAGAGGACTCAAAGGATAATGAAAAATGAAGCAGTTTCAGAAAGCCTATATGAAAACCAGCACCTACCTAGCTGGATAAAAAAATAATTTATTTTTAGTGGACAGGCAATCAAATGCAAAACTCTAGCAGAAAGAGCTGGCAGAGCACTACTACATTAAAAATAGCAATTCCCCCCAAAATGTATGAAAATAGGTCCAACTTTCGATTAGCAGAAGTGACAGTTGGGCTGAGGCTGCTCAGGCTTTGAGGTTAAACACAACTGACACAGGCTGCACCTGAATCCAATCACTCCCTGGGCTCTGAGAAGATTCACACGCGAGGACTAAATTTGTCACAAATGGGTTGGTTTCCGATCCTCCCGTAGCCAACTTGCTTCATTCTGACCCCCATTTAACAAATCAACTTAATGGGCACTGGGAGTGCCGTAAAACTTAACAATGGAGTGATTTTAACTTTTAAAATATAGTTATGAAGCAAAATGTTGGAGAGCTCCTTCAATACTGGAAATCAAATTAAAACTAGACATTTTTTAACAGTCTTGACAGATATAATCCTAGTTACCATGTAAATTTATGGTAAGCTGCTGTGATATTAGCCACAGGTGCTACTTTTAATATATGGCCTGCATCTGGCTGGGAATAAAATATCTCAAGAGGACTGAAAATGACCTCACTATCAGACAATGGAGAAGAAGAAAAAAAACCACAAGACCGCTGTGGCATATAAAAAGCTGGAGATGTGGTCCACAACTGAATATTTATCATAAAATTCATTTTAACTCTGCAGATTGTAAGTTAAAGGATATAATGTTTTCAATACATACAAGGCGTGGACGTATTTTAGACAAACAGCCAAAAGATTAAGTACATAAAGTGGAAACGAAATACATTGCCTATATGTATAAAACCAAATTTTTCAATCTTTGATGAATGTAAAAAACAAAGCAACGTGCCAGGACTAGAAAAAGGAAGGATGGACCCAGATTGTACTGAAGGCACTGGCACCAAGTACTGCCATTGAAAGAAATCAAGAGTATGCATTGCATATCCTACTAAATTCGTTTGGATGTGTAACTGGGATCATACAAGGATCATCAATTTAAAGGGACAAATCCAAGCATGTTTCCCTACAGCCAAAAGAAAAAAAATTGGCATCACCAGGAGGGAGAAAAAAAGGCATGTACTGTAACATGCTCTGTCTGACTTTTTTCTCCCAGATTCCAACCAAGAGGGACAGCAAATCTGGAAAGGAAAGTGAGAAAAACAACTTATTTAATACTCCTAGATGTTTTGCACATCTTTAAATATGTTCTCAAAACCCAAGACACAAATTGCCCTGAGACACATGTGCCTCTACTCTCCGTACACAGCATTTCTGTACCATCCCCTCCACTCAGACTCATCCTCCACCTCCACCCTTTTGCCCCAAAAGACAAAAAATGTATCTGAAATAGCTTTAGAACTCTTAGAGCATTTGATTTCCTGTCATTTTAGACAATGACGTTAGAGGTCTTATGGAGACTTCCTACACAATTTTTTTTTTTCAAAAACAAACTTAATTAAAAACTTACCCTATAAAAGAAAGCAGCTGTAAATTCTGAACCTGACCATCAGCAAACTTGCCCACCTTTGTAATTTCCTAACTGCATTTGCTGCCTTGGTGTGATT
Source organism: Emberiza elegans (assembly GCA_024865655.1). Taxonomy (NCBI): domain Eukaryota; kingdom Metazoa; phylum Chordata; class Aves; order Passeriformes; family Fringillidae; genus Emberiza; species Emberiza elegans. Next base: position 1,494,017 of record JALJVW010000797.1, read on the forward strand.
ACCTACGGAAACGCAATCACACAGGCAGTTGCCCCTTAAACCCTCTGGTCAAATCCAACCAAGTTTGACAAGAGACATGGAAGTCTCAGAGGTAAGATGTTCCTGCAAATTCTGGGAAAGTGAGCAGCTGGATACAGGACCCAAACTGAGCACTTGGCATCCTGCACTCACAGCCTTTCACAGCTGCCTGCCCAGCCCAGGACTGGGCTGGAGATGAATCTGGCAGAAATTCACATCTTTAAACCAGGCCTGTCCCCTCTTCCAGTTCACTGCTCCCAAGGTGAACTGACCTGAAATGCAGGGAGAAGTTACCAGCATGATCTGGAGGCATAAATTAACTTTTCATCCCAATTCCCAATCTTATTCAAGCAGGCTGGAAGCAGACGGCTTGCTCCACTGGAAGAAAGTAATTTTGTTTCAGTAGCACACACATGTGAATGGATGACAACTTCACCTCATGATGTTACACCACGGCCTGAAAGTCTCACCAGCCACTCTTCTCTGCCCTGTAGCCTGGGGAGAGGCCCCAGAGAAGATCCCTGATGTGAGGTTTGCAGAGATGATGAGCACTCAGATGCGCAGCAGGAATTGGGACTTGCCATGGAGTGCTCCAAGCCCAACTCCTCTCCGAAACATCACTCACAGCCAGAGGTTTCAGCCAAGCACATGTTCCTTTGGAAAAGGGACTCAGCCCGGGGGCTTTGAGCAAGTGCACCCCATTGAGGGCCCTGGAGGTAAAAGACCCCAGTGTTAACTCATCCCTGCCTACCTGCCACTCCACAGTGGCAACAGCCCAGGGCAATTGCAAGGCACATGGAGGAACAGAGGCATTGGTGCCATCAGCACAGCTCTTCTGGACACAGCACCCTCCTCTACAGCTGAATTGCATTTTTTCCCCCCACCACTGGTGTACTTTATTTTATACAAGATGCAGAACACCAACCCCCCAGGAGGCTTTCTGGGAACACACACCAATGACATCCAGTCCCCAGGACTGGTGCTTGGTGGACATCCACAGCAACAAAACCAACCAAGCACTCTCAGCAGAAACCCCAGGCTGGTTTCCAGCTTATTTCAGAGAATTGTACCACCAAAGTCCATTTTTGTGAAAATGTATCCTCAGAATAACAAACACCATCAGTGCTTTTAAATCTGGGTTACAAACTAATTCCCTGAGCCAGAAGTGTCATTAGCTTGTCAGCCTTACAAAGGCAGCTCACTGCTGATAGCTTTTAACTGAGCTAATCTCAGCCTGAAAGCTTCAGGAATCCAAATAACTCTTGTTTCACAGAAGTTTCATTTCATTCTCATGCTGAAAATAATATACATAAACCAAGCTCATGTCTACACACTTGCACAACTTTATAATAAAAAGTTGTGTTTATATTCTTAACATCTGTTGACATACATAGACTTTGTAAACCTGGCATAGATTTTGAAGCCACAGAATTTTCCATGCATCATGAACATTATCTGCAAGAAGCAATAAAAATAAAAAAAACAATGAATACATTAATCATACCAATATCATCTGCAAAACATAAATTTGAAATACCTTTCATGTCAGCTCAACTACTTTTTTTTTGTGTGTGTATTTTTGGGGGTGATTTTTTTTTTCACACCTGATTTTATGCTATCTGTAAAAGGCCAGCAAGATCATTGAGGAAATGACATTTCTCAGTCCTCTGACTTTCACTAAACATTTTAAATCTTGTAATTAGAATATTTATTACATTAAATGAAAGCAGTTCTCCTCAAGTTACATTTTGAATTGCATTTTTCCCCCCACCACTGGTGTACTTTATTTTATACAAGATGCAGAACACCAACCCCCAGGAGGCTTTTGGGAACACACACCAATGACATCCAGTCCCCAGGACTGGTGCTTAATGGACATCCACAGCAACAAAACCAACCAAGCACTCTCAGCAGAAACCCCAGGCTGGTTTCCAGCTTATTTCAGAGAATTGTACCACCAAAGTCCATTTTTGTGAAAATGTATCCTCAGAATAACAAACACCATCAGTGCTTTTAAATCTGGGTTACAAACTAATTCCCTGAGCCAGAAGTGTCATTAGCTTGTCAGCCTTACAAAGGCAGCTCACTGCTGATAGCTTTTAACTGAGCTAATCTCAGCCTGAAAGCTTCAGGAATCCAAATAACTCTTGTTTCACAGAAGTTTCATTTCATTCTCATGCTGAAAATAATATACATAAACCAAGCTCATGTCTACACACTTGCACAACTTTATAATAAAAAGTTGTGTTTATATTCTTAACATCTGTTGACATACATAGACTTTGTAAACCTGGCATAGATTTTGAAGCCACAGAATTTTCCATGCATCATGAACATTATCTGCAAGAAGCAATAAAAATAAAAAAAACAATGAATACATTAATCATACCAATATCATCTGCAAAACATAAATTTGAAATACCTTTCATGTCAGCTCAACTACTTTTTTTTTGTGTGTGTATTTTTGGGGGTGATTTTTTTTTTCACACCTGATTTTATGCTATCTGTAAAAGGCCAGCAAGATCATTGAGGAAATGACATTTCTCAGTCCTCTGACTTTCACTAAACATTTTAAATCTTGTAATTAGAATATTTATTACATTAAATGAAAGCAGTTGTACCTGCAAGTTCCATTTTTTCATTGCAGGACTAAATTCTCCCGAAGTACAAGGCAGGTATAGCTCCACTTTTGTCATTTCTTTCCTAGGTTGTAGTAAACACAGTGTTTACTAATAGTCATTATAAATATATGTGCATAATTTAATAAAATTAAGCATACATGCATAATTTAAATTTATTTTCAGCTTTAACTTATTGAAAGGCAAATACCTGCTCTCTAATACCAGCTAAGGATCCAGTGCCCTTGGGTCTGCATGTTGAGCCTGTTCCTGGACTATAAGAACAGGGATGATTTCTGCCTTCTGCAACAGCAAAGGAGACACTGCAGTAAATCCATAAAAATTAGCAGGGGAAATGCTGCCCTCAGATATTCAAATCTACACTTGACCCAAGCAGAGCTGCCCAGAGCACCCACCTGCATGGCTTTTTCTCCCAATTGGGGACAGAAATTTCATTTTGAAACCAACTCCCAGCCTCTGCTCTCATTTCTGCCTTACATCCATGAAAGCAGAACGAAAGACCCTGCTCTAATAACTCCCAAAAAATTCAAGAGGCACTTTTTTAAAGTACTCTTCCCATGACTACAAGTACTGGAAGTATTGACATATAGTTCATCATTTATCAACAAGCTAATTTAAATATACTCAACTTCCTATACTGGTATGTGCTCCATCCACCTTCAAAACAGGAAGACATCTACCTAAGCTGATAGGTAAGATAAGTGTACACTGTCAAAAAAAAAAAACAACTTTGTAAATTTTTGTCAAAGCAGTGCGTTTTCCAGCTATCTGCTGGTGCAGGACACTGATCTGTCTCCTCACCCATCTGTTGGCAGACAGGGACTGTCTAAATCCATCTGATCAAACTGAGTTACTCATTTACAGTGGGCAAAACCACTTTTTAAATAATTTTGAGGGCAACTTCACTTCTAGTTGTGCTGAACCAACAAAGACTTTGACCACAACCAGGCAGAGATGCCATTTCATGAATATTCAAGTCAGAAAACCTCAACTCTTCCAAGGGTCACCTCTATCCTGCCACATTCCTGGCCTGCACATCTCACCAAGGCTTCCTGTGAGCTCCCTCTCATGGGCTTCTCCCCTTCACTGCCCTTGGAATGAAGTGATTTGGTTCTATTTGCTTTGTATTAACATTCAGGTTAAAAATGTACTCATGGCTCTGGATGTGCTCCCTGGACCAGCACTGTCCGGCTAATGAGATGGATTTTTCTGTAGTTGTTTTCTCTTTGCTTTCTCCCAGCTCACCTCACCCACCTTCTCTCTACTGCCTCGGCTTGCCTTAATATGACAGCTACTGAAACAGCAAAAAAAAAAAAAAAGGCCAGTATTACAAACTGTTGTTTATCCAGCTCACTGTGGTTTCCCAAAACATCTTGTTCTGGGTTTAGGCACAGCCATATAAACAGCTCACAGCACAGCTCCTGGACCCTACGCACACCAACAAACCCACAGCATCCCCAAACTGCAGCCTGCCATGTCCCTCCCTAGTGAGGGAAAGAACCAGCTTGGTGAGACCCATCACCCCAACAAACCCCTGGAAACTCTTTCCCTCCCAAGAAAGAGCTCAGCCCTCCCTCAGAAATAAAACAGAAAGGAAATGCATGCTCTGGGAATGTGACTTTTTCTAAGCAATGTCATTTTTCCTCAGAAGGGAATTTTCAGTGAAATGCAGCTGAGCAGGGATCTCAAGACAAATTCAGTATTTCTAAAGCAAGTTTGTAACTAATGTCTGAGACAAGTTTTTGTGAGTGTGAGATGTGGCTCAGGATCCTGTTTCCAAACAAAAACCCAGTGAGGTAAATAAAAACCAGTACTGTGCACTCTGTGTGCCAAAGACACTGCAAGACAGCTATTACAACTCAATCAAGGATATACCAGAACTTTGTCTTCCTGTTTAGAGGGTGAAACGTTCCTGTCTTCCCCACCTTGCTTGCCAAAAGTTTCTGTTCTTTCTTATATTTACTTGTGGTTCTCACATATTTCCCTGACAAAAACGATCCCCACTACCCATCAGTTATGTATTTCCAGCATTTATTTATGAGTGCTAGTAATGGAAAAAAAAATCAGGATCAAATTCTGCTTTGTCTGATTCCACAATCCCAACCTTGACCCCAACCTGAATATTAGAATCAAGAAACTGTAATATTAGAACAAATCTACTTATCAACTACAACATGGAATTAATTTACTCCACCTAATGAGATCAGAATCTGAGAGCAAATCATCAGGGCAAATCCAAGAGGATTTGGCCCCACCAGGATACTCCCAAACTTCTGAATATAAATATTTTCCCATCAGGACCATATGGAAATTAAAGTAATTACATTTCCTTTATATTAAAAGTGGCATATAACAATCATTACCTGATTAAAATTTTTGAAATTGAACTCCTTGTAGATGGCATCTCTTTCTCCCAGCTCAGACCAGCCTGAAGCTTTGAGATCCAGTAAAACTTGATTCCTTTCCTCTGTCGTCAACCAGTGAGACTGGGAGGACTATTGAGGGAAAAAATAAAGGCATGGCACAAGTGAGGCTGAGGTGCTCTTTTGTACAACAATAAGAAAACCACACAATGAAATTGTGATTATGTATGGTGCAAAGGTGAGGATATGGAAAATTCACTGTGCAGTTTCTTACCATTTATAATTTCACAGACCAGTTTAACCCAACCAGCCCAACGCTGCCATTTCTGTTTGGGCAGGTAAGTTTGGCCAAGTGCTTTTTGTACAAAACTAGTGAAAAGCAACAGACTCCCAGGAATGAAGGTGGACATCAGCATACCTGTACTCCTGGCCATCTGAATTATACAGATGCTGTAACACATTTAATTTCCAAATGTTCCATTCTGTCTGGTAAGTAAAGGATGATTTACATCATTTGCTAAATGAACAATTGTAAGGCTAAAAGATATCAGGAAATACCTATTTCAAAAGAGAGGAAAAAAACAGGAGATTGCACTCTACCTACTTTTGTATTTTACTATTTTAAGAAGGTGGGAATGGACTTTTAAGACAGCACATGCTATGGAGTTCTGCAAGGAACAAAGAGCTTTGTAACTAAATCAAAAGAAAAAAATATGTCAATACAGACACAATTACAAAAAGTTTGAAGCTACTGGTAAAAGCACTAGATTCTGCAAAGCAGCAGTGTTTATGTGTGCTTAGTTGACATGACACGAGTCCTCCTGATGCCACTGGGAGCACAGACATGACAGATTAAATATCTGAATATCTGCTTAAATATCTGAATCAGGGGCTGAGGCACACCAGGCCAGAGCCAGACACAGAGGAATGCTCTGTGGGGCCTTTGGAAGATGGGATTCCTTTTCTAAAAGCAGGACAAAGAGCATGAGCCCTTCCTCAGACCACATATTCTGAGAGACGGCTCTCAGGCTCTCATCATAAACGCAATGCTTTAGTGCTAAGAACCTTTCTCCCCAGTACAGCTACATTCAGATTGGTTTATTCTTTATTTCAGCAGCTGGCTCAGCTTTGTGAGACCCTCCAGAAAGGCAGTTTTGCTCCAGAGGTTCACTCAGACATGGGAGGCAGGAGTTCCACCTCTGCCAGCCGAGCCCCGGTGCCACCAGATGGGGCTGTGAGTCCGAGCAGAGCAGGAATTAACGCAATTAATGCGACCTCAGCAAGGCCTTGAGACCCACGAGGGCCAAGGAGCAACATTTTCACCAATAACATAGGATAAAAAGCCCCAAATGGAGTAAATCAATCTAATAGCAATACTGCTGCTGTTTGTGTTTAGGGGGATACAGAGATGTAACAAGAAATGAGTTTTACAGGCCCCAAACTGAATTAATTTAGGCTTTTTGTACTTCAAACACAACGTTAGGCTTGCAAGAACACAAATTTCAGATTTTTCATTGCTATAACTGCATCATAAGCATAAACTTCTTATGTAATTTTTTTTTTATTTTTCAAACATATATTTCAAAAATCACCAAAGCTAAAGGTTGTCTTGAAATGTACTGTTTTTTCTGGCATGAGATGAAATCAGACTGCAAATGCACAAAAAAATCATGAGGGGGGCGGTTTTTTTCGAGACAGCAAAGTCCAGGACTGCTGGACTGTGCTGTCTCAAACACAAAGTCCAGAGATGTCCTGTGCCAGCTCTGGGGGCACTGTGGTGCTCTCCTGACACCTCACCTGACACGTGGCCATTGACAAGACAATGGCGTGACTTGAAATTCGATCACAGAGTTTTTAATAGGAATATGGAAAACACGTTTTATGCAGGCCCTGGTGAGCACTGAGCACGTTTCACATTGTGGAGGCCACGTCCTGAGTCAGCCCCTTGACCCATCAGGATGCTCAGAAATGGAGCAGAAAGCAGCAAGGACAAAGATAAAGTGGGAGACTCCAATGGTGTTTCCACACTCACAGCCCCCAGCAGCTCGTCAGGGGCATGGCCCGAGCCCAGGGAGGTAGGAACGGGCACCGGGTGCCAGCGCAGAGTGAGCACCCGAGGCGCTGGCACCGCTCCCACACTCAGGGGCTGTTGGGGGCAGGGGTTGCCCGAGTGATGGATAATGTCTGTTTGGAGGAAGCCCAGGCAAAATAGTCATTCAGTATAAAAAAAAAATATATATACATATAATTAACTCTCATGCCTGAGGGGCAAGGATTGAACCCTGCACGTTCTGTTCACTATTAGCATTGTGTAAAATAAAATAATCAGCCATGAGGTGGGATGGCGGGGGGATACAGAGAGAATCATAGAATGATTTGGGTTGGAAGGGATCTTAAAGCCCATCTTGTTCCACTCCTGCCATGGGCAGGGCACGTTCCATTATTCCAGGACGCACCCTTCCCATCCAGCCTGGATGAACACTTGCAGGGATGCGGCAGCCACAGCTCCTCGGGGCAGCCAGTGCCAGGGCCCCACCACTCCCACGGGGAAGAATTTCTTCCTGATATCCCATCTCACCTTCTACCAGTGTGAAGCCATTCTCCCTCACCCTTTCCCTCCACGCCAGCTCTCCCCATGCCCCTTGGCGCACTGAACGGTGCCAACCAGGTCTCCCCGGAGGCTTCTCCCGGCTGAGCGATCCCAGTTCCGCCAGTTCCGAGGGAACAGGGCCGGGACTGCCCCGAGCCCGCGGCCTGTCCCTGTGCCTCCCCTCCGCCCCGCGCCCCCGGCCCGGCGCGGCGCCCCCGACCCTCACCATGGCCGCGGGGCTCCCGGCGCCGCCCGCCGCCCGCCGCGCTCCCAGCAGCGCCCGCCGCAGCACGGCCGCGCCGCCCGGCATGGCCCCGCCGGCCCCGCCGGGCCCGCCCCGCGGGAGGAGCCGGGGGAGACGGAGCGACGGAGGAAAGGGAGCTGCCTGCGCCGCTGCAGCCGCCCGGGGCCGCGGGTCAGGAGCGGGGAGGCTCGGGCACCGCAGCGCTCTGTGCAATTTCCTGGAAGGAGTTGGAGTGAGGGGACACCGATCGCTTCTGCCGTGCCTGCAGTGAGAGCACCAGAACTGGCCTAAAGCTGAGATTGGAGCATTCAGATCAGATATTCAGGAAAACCTCTTCACTGTCGGGGCGGCCGGGCATTGGAGCGGCTGCCCAGGGAGGCGGTGGAGTCACCAGCCCTGGAAGGGTTTCAGAAGCGCCGGGATGCGCTGCTGGGTGATGTGGTTTAGGGGTTATAGTGGCGGTGCTGGTGGAGGGTTGGTCTGGACGATCTAAAAGGTCTCTTTTAACCTTGATGGTTCCATGATTTGTGACACCTGCCCGGGAGGAGAAGGGCCGAGCAGAGCTGCCGGCCGCGGGTGGATTCTGTCGCACAGAGCGGGCAGGTGTCATTTCCACCCCAGGGACCACACTGAAACAGCCCCGTTCTGTTTGCAAACACATCCCTGTTAGCGGTGCGGACATGAGCACTGGGGACAATCCAACCCTGGGCCTCTCAAACGAACCAGAGGGCAGAGGCAAGAATGCTCCAATTATTAATCTTTATTAATAACATCCACCCCACCTTTATCTTCAGTAACACCCAAGTTTTACCAGTGCAGTTTCCTTTTTGGACACAGATATACATGACCTCTGGTATCCAGAGGAAAAGATAGAGCCAGCAGAGAAATTCATGAAGAATTGCATTGCAGGGAACTGAGCTATCTGTCAAACAATAAGTCTTAAGACTGTCTTTGTTTTATGTAAATTTGCTTTCTAAACCACATTATTAGGATACTCTGGCAAGCCTCCACCATGATAAATTTTATGCAATCACATAATCCAACCCCACACAACATACCAATCCATACCTTATCCAAAGCCCTCCATACTAATCATAACTAAAATAACTCATAAATTCTTTATGTAGCCTCAAGTGGAGAGTGTGAAACTAGCAAACATGGTACTAGAAATTTAAATAAACATCAAGACTGGTCTTGCTAATTTAGGCAGGTGAGCTGCAGTTCAGAAATTGCATGTTTTTACTTCTGAAAGAAAGGGACTTAAAGGTTACACAAAACCCCTGATTTATTTATTTTTTTAAAGGACAATTAATACAATTTCATCCAACAGGAATGTGGTAAATAAGTTGTATACACACAGAGAAATAGTGAAGTGAGCTTGGGAAGTGACTCTAAATATCATAAAAAACTGTTACTAAGTCGAAACTCAGATGAGAAAACCAGCACTGAACCCCAGTGCCAGAGGTGGGAACAGTCACCTCCACGGGAGTGAAAAATCATTTAAAACATCTTCATAGTTCATTTTATGGACAGTCAAAGTAATATACCAACACCTCCCTTCACCAGTGTTTGCCTTGCAGTGCCACGCACAGACCAATGTGTTGTAAGAATCTTTCCTGATCTACAAATTAGAACTGTAACACTAATTACATCAAAGTCCATTAAAAAGAAGTCAATCAGAGCAGCTTAATAAATACTTTAGTTCATGTTTTTTCATACTTGTTCACTTACCACTGGAATCGCTAAAAATCGCTTGTCACAGATTCAGCAGCTCATAAATAAAGCCAATTTTTAGAAATTATTATAAATTACAACCAACAAATTCAACAGTTCTTAGGTACTTCCAGTCCATACGAATTCCCCCTTTACCAATAAGTGCAAAATTTTGTCCCTGTTTGAACACGTGAGGTTATTCCTGGTGTTCGTGCTCTTGTCCCGGGATGAGCCAGCGGATGCTGTCGGTGCGAACGGTGGCGTACATGACAAAGGCAGCCAGGAAGAGCACGGAGAACAGGAGCAGCCAGTCTATGCCCTTGGTCAGGACACTCGGCAGGGGCCCTTCCCAGTCTTCCTCAGTCACAGCCACATCACTTTGAGCTTCTATCCCTAAAAAACAAAGTACTTGGTCAACATCGTAATCGCTAAATACAGAGAGGCTGGTTTATCTGGAGCTTTGTTCTTGCTCTCAGACTCTAAGGCTCAAACACAAGTAGACTAAAATTTTGGTGAGATGGCCCTTGTACATTAACATATACCCAGGATATGATTTACTGATATAAAAACTTAGTGATTTTTATGTGTATTTGCAAAACAGGAGAAGGCTTGTTCTGTCCTCCCACAGGACACCCTTGGATAAGTTGTGAGAGTTTTTCAGTGCATGGAAATTTAATTTAGAGTGTTTCAGGAATGTAATTTTTGTGTATTTCTGGAAATACAGATCCAGACAGTACTTCAGTGTGGATTAGAAGAGAACTAGATGAGTGGCAAAGAGAGTTTAATTTATTTCATTCTCAATTAAATCTTTGGGCAGGAAGATATGCTCCATTCTTCTGGCAGCCTCTCTAACTAAACCCACTGTTCCCCCTGCTCTGTGACAGCAGCCCAAGGAGCTGAGTTTCTGCTCTCAGCACAGGCTGAAATCCAGCTCACAGCAACAACTGAACCTCTGCTGAGTCCTCACAGGGTCTTTATGACATTCATTTTAAAGAACACACACAGGGACAGGAAAAGCCCAACTTGGACCTTAAAACCAGTTTGTTCTTCTCACTGGCAAACCAGGGCTGATTTACACACCTGTCTGGTTAAAAATGAAGTCTTTCAGGGTTTCCAGCGTTCTGTCTGTATGATTAAATCTAGCCATGGGTTTAGCACCTTGGAAAAGGAGGATATTTGGTACAGCCACAGTTCCAAATCTAGTTGATAAACTACAAAAAGAAAAAAAAAAGCATGAAGGAAATTAAATTTTCTGGAGGAAGAAATAAAGACAGTCACAATATCCAAAGCATCAGTTTCACTAAATAAAGTTGTCAGTTTATGTAGAGAAAAAGTCACTCCTGTTTATAAAACTGAAAGCTAACAGAAATGAACTGCAGCTAGAGCATTGGGAGTGTGAGTTACCTGCTGTGCTGGGATGCATCCAATGCCAGGAAGCGAAGAGTAGGAAATGCTCGGGGCAAAGAGTTAAAATGAGGTGCCAGGCTGGCAGAAAAGCGGCACCACGGCGTGTAGAACAGGACCAATGTACAGTCACTGCTGTTTGGGTTCAGGAACTCCATCAGGTCCTTGGAGAAAGCATGAGAACAAATGTGGACAATTCCATATTTAACAGAGTTAAATTCTGTGTAGGGATGCAGCATTCAGCAATCAGATACTTTGCAATACTGATCAAGCAGCCACAACTTTTAAAACAGGTGGAGAATTGTATATAACTTTTTTTAAAGGCTGTTTTAAAAGTTTATTACTTAAAAATATACATACACATAACCGTTACAAGAAAAGAGCTGGCACTAATTGCCATTAACGATTTCCAAGAGAAACACCAGTCCACAGAGCAGGAAAGCTGGCAGCACCCTGCAGGCAGAGAGATAACACACACAGGCACGTGAAGCGAGCCATAACTCCATTTTTTCCCTGCTCAGAATGGCCTAAAAAGCCTCCTTGCCCAGTCATATATTTTCTTCAGTAGAACTGAGAACGTTACACAGGGAAATTCGCTAAGTCTGGCACTGAGAGCAGCAGGCTGCCGGGGTCACACCGACAGCGGGCGGCGAGCGGGCCCCCCGCGTACCTGGGACACGTTCAGGATCTGCAGCGTGAAGCGCTCGATGCCCGTCGTGTTCCTCTCCTCGCAGTTCACCTTGGGAGCCTTGGCGCTGTCGGTGCCGTTCTGCTCCTCGGCGGGCGCGGGCAGCACGGGCTCCAGCACGGGCTGCTCCCGGGCCTGGCCGCACGCATCGCCCGCGGCCGCTCCATCGCAAGCCCCGGCCGGGCCGCCGCTCGTCTCGGCCGGCACCGCCGACAGCAGCACGGGCTGCTCGCCCAGGGCCTCGCTGCCCAGCATCGCGTCCGCCATCTCGGCCGTGCGGTACCGCACCGGCTCGGGGCCGCTCCGCTCCGCCGCTCCTGCGGGCAGACACAGGCACGGAGGGGGATGTCAGCGCCGCGCCCCGCCCGCCCCGCCACCGCGCACCCCGAGCCCCCCGGCCGCACCTGCGGGAAGGGTCGCACCGAGCCAGGCCAGCGCCAGCAGCAGCCGCCACATCCTCCGCCACAGGCCCGGCTCCGGCGGCCGCCGCCGCGTCTCCCCGGACAACGAGCGCTTCCGCCGGATCCCCGGGACACTTCCAGTTCCGCTGCCGCTCGTATTTCCGTGGGAAGAGCCCTCGCGGCCTGAGGGAGGTGGTGGGACGGTGGAGCGGGGCTGAACCCTGCTCGTGTTACGCAAAGCGGGTGGGTCTGACCGAGTTATCTCGCGGCCCCGCCGAACCCCGCACTGGCTGTTCAGCCTGGAAAAGAGAAGGTTTCGGGCGACCAAATTACGGCCTCCCAGTACCTGAAGGAAATTTGTAGGAAGGATGGGACAAGACTATTTACAAGCGCATGGTGTGACAGGACAAGGAAGAATGGCTTAGATTAGATATTAGGAAAAAAATTCTCTAGCAAAATCATTTTCAGAAAAAAATTTAATGTGAGCATGGTATGCCCCTGGCACAGGTTGCCCAGAGAAGCTGTGGTTGCCCCATCCCTGGAACGTGTCCCATCCCTGGAAGCGTTCAAGGCCAGGCTCGACGGGGCTTGCAGCAACCGGGCATAGTGCAAGGTGTCCCTGCCCATGGCAGGGGTGTGGAACACGATGTTCTTTAAGGTCCCAACCCAAACCCTCGCAGGATTCTGTGACCCCGCCTGGCAGGGCTGAGCCCGCGCGGTGAGCGGAGCCGCTGCCCGGGCCGGCTGTCGGGCCGCTGCTGCTGCCGGAGGCATTTCACCCTTGATTTAAATTAGCTCAGGTCGGAAATTCTTGCAAAGAGACAAGTGCCATCCCACGGCTTCGGCAGGCTGCTGTGACTGAGCACGGAGTGCCTGGAACTCATCCCAAAGCCTGCTCTGGTGCCAGCGTGTTGCAGCCCCAGCACTTCCCCACAGCCGCAGGTGCCTGGTGAAGGAGGTGAAGGATTTGCCCCCTCCCACCCTCGTTAGGGAAGCACTGTTTGGGAGTTGTTTGCACACAAACTGTGCCTGAACCTACAGCAGGCTGGGGTACGGATAAAACGCGGCAAACTAAAGGTGTATTTTTAAAATAAAAAAGAAGATTTCTTGGCCAGCAGCTTATCAACCAAAGCTCCCAAGCAGAAAGGCAAGATAAATACTCCCATATTCCTTTTCAGGAAATTGTATTTTTCCTGTTGCAGAATTAGTTTTTACTTTATTTCAGTTTAATAGTGAAGCTTCAAAACTATTTGGGACTTTGGAGAATTATCACATTACTTCAAGTGCTGCTATCTTTTTAAACACATTTCCTTAAACTGCCAGCAATGCCCAATGAGATTTTGCCAAAATTCTGCTTTTGTCAAAAACTGATAGTCATGAGAGAGGGGAGCATGAACCATGCGCAGGGGAAAAGGGCAGGAAAAATCAAGTACATGTGTGTAAATGAAGATGCAGGTCATTTATTACAGAAACTGGATTTTAAGCTTTGTTTTGACTCAGGTGTACTTCTCCAACTGTGTCATTCCTTACACACATTTTCTCGCTTCAAGCTTTTTCTTTCAAAGTCCAATTTGCATAAGCACTAATGAGGACATAATAGTCTAAAAATAGAAAACATGAGGTTTGCACATAGAGGGAAAACATTTAATTAGATGAGCTGATACGGAGCAAGACTGAAAGCAAAAGCACAAAGGGAATCCAAACTGGTGCAGACTAGCAGAGAACAAGCTGCCCCATTCTCCCTTCTCATGTTTTAGTCAAAACAGCATTTTCAACTTGAAAACAATTTCTTACTGTGAATTTAATCCTAACATAACCTCCTTCCTGCCGTAGCACAAATATTCCTGGAATACAGGGATAAATATGTCTTATTCATCAGAGAATAATGAATTATGACCACCATTCCATGAAAACTGTTTTTGAGTACTTTCAATTTGATTTCCATGCGCAACAGAGGGAAAAGTTAGCAGTTAACTATTTATTCATACAGAGTTATAGCTCCCTTCCTCCCCTGTGAAAGGACAAGAACAATTAAGTTACTGTCACATTGTTTTCAATTCATTAAAAAATAAGCAACATTCATCTATCTCCTGACATCTTGCAACTCAATCTTTTTGCCTTAATGCAAATGTATGTAACATGTCTGTAACAAGCAGGTAATGCTGACAACTGGCATCTTCAGCCAGAATTTAAAAGGTATTAAAAAAAAAACCCAGGGAACAATAGTTAGGTTTTAAAGTATTAACTTTATTAATAAATATACATCCATATGATGATGTAAATACAGATCATGAACACTACTCCATTCCCATACACATAATTGCACACGAGTAGCTCAAGTTCATGGACATAAAAACATACACAGTATCTAATCAGGCTTTTTACAGCAGAGGACAGGGTGCTGATACTAGTTACTTAACAGATTACTGTTACCCCCAAAGTAAACCTGTGGAAAAGCAAATGATGAAAGATTGAAGGAACAGAAAGTGGTTCAAATTTCAGAATACAGATTCTTCTATTTCGGAAAAAAGTCACAAGGAGAAAGGTCTAGTGTCTACTAAAGTCATAAATATATGTAGCAGTGTTAAAATTATATGCATTAAAATAGAGAAGAATAAACTTTTTGTAATCAGAAATGAAGTTTGCAGTTCCATGTATTTATGATTGTTATCAGCTGTTTTAACTGTCAACTCTAAGGGGAGCATGAAACATTATTATACATATAACAAAGACCAGCAGAGCCACAGCTAATGAAACCATTGCACAAATGACTTCACATTGCTCTGCCTTTTAAAGCTCTTCAAAATGGGGAAGGGACTTAAATTCTCATCTGAATTACTCAGTGTATTGTAGTTCCAGGTAATTCTCTTCACAGATACATCACTTTTCACTGACAAGGCTTGGTTTTGTCCTGACTGAACATTAAGATCCTTCAGACAAAATGAAAATATATTCATTCAGAAGAGAGATCTTTAATGGCTCTAGTTAATTTGATTACTTTAAACTAAATCCAAGATATAAAGAACATTGCTTTAATGACAAAACTAAGTGCTGATTTTAAAAATACCATCTTTGATACCAAAGTCAGCTGCTTCTGATGGTATCTGATTTTTTTCTGCCAAAATATGGTGCTAGCATCTTGAATCTGTCCAGTGCAAGACTTTATAGTAGCAAAATTATTTGGTTTTAAAGTTTAAGTAAATTTAATCAAGAAAATGAATAGTAGTTACTATATGTATCTTAAACAGTGAACTTTATAGCATCATTAAGGAATAATAGCAAGCTAATACATTTCATTTATGTATAAATAAGACATTAGAAACTTGATAATTAAAAGAAATTATTAAAACCTAAACTTGACATGTCGGTCTTCTGAACAGTGTTAACATACAACAGTGATCCTAGCTTATGAATAGCTGAATTATGATATATAATATAAAATAAGCAATTTACCTTACACATAATGTTTTCATACTATGGGGGGAAAATGCCAGTTTTCCCATTGGTACTAAAGTTTAGGCATTAACATGCTGTTTCAGTGTTTCTCATGGAAAAAAAAAGTGTTGAAAAAAGCACAATGTATTCTGCAGAGTAGACATAGGAAGAACAGAAGTATGTGAAAATTCCATTTCTAGTCACTTTGAATCTCCTCTTTTTTTCCCCTTCACTGCATGGCACCAGTAAACTCTAGTCAGATATAAAATAAAGCAGAATTAGGAAACACCAGCAGTGCACTTCTGATCTCCTTCCTAAATCCAGAGTGCCAAGCAGCAGTGCAGGCTCTCTGAACACTTTTCTATTTGATGCTCATCATTTCACAACTGACAACATTAATTAGTTTTTACTGGGATTATATTTCATCTGATATAATTAATAAACACTGTAATGAACAGAAATTGCTTAGGTGATTTCATTATTTCATCAGCATACTTGAATACAAATTATACTAGCAGAACAGCAATACATCTGCATTATCTCCTGACACACAGCACAGCACCACTGAGTGGATGCACAAGTGAGGAACAGACAGGAGCAAACAGGATCAACAGGAGGAGGTAAGGAGTGGAGTTTCTCCAAGGTACAGTGGTGACATGCAACACGTTCCTTGCCAGTGAGGTGTGACACTCCTGCAGTTACACATTCAGCTGAAGAGGACTGCTTGCCCAGCTGAGTTCAGGAAAGAACTTAAAGCAGTCTTTTGTTGAAAAATTATCTGATTAAAAACAGCCAATACAACACAGATCCTGAGGGTGAACGAACTCACGTTAGCATTTTGCACGTGTCAGAAGTTACATCTTCTGAGAGAGACTGCTAAATTTCAGACTTGCGAGTTTGTTGAGGAACAGAACGTACAACTGGATTTCAGAGCTTCAGCATGAAGAAACTATTCCTTAGTAGCAATTTAGCTGCCATTAGTTCATCTATTGACTAAGGAGCCATCCAGTAAAAGTTGAGGTTCATTGTCTTAGTTGCCAGTCCATACACAGTTCCCCCAAAACAATTCAACACACCTATTGTAAAGTACAGCAAAAGTCCAGCTCAATATGTGTTAGGCATCACTGGAACACCTGAAGGCTTGCTGCTTTTTTCCTGATAAAAAAGGTATGAAACATGACATCTGTTTCTTAAGTTGTCATCACTGAAAGCAAGAGGTCTAGTCAAAATGACAGCAGGCCAGAATAGCATTTATGTTAACAAAAATGACTATCATTACCCATTCAGCACAGGCTCAACCCAAATTTTATTCTCCCCCAAATATGCAAACTCTACATATTCCCCCTCCCCAGGTATTTCAAGCTATGAATTTATCATAAAGTCATTTTATATGTGAAATGACTTAAACGTAAACTTTCTTCCAGATTAAAAAAAATAATAATTTTGAACAAACAATATGTAACACTGAGGACTGATTATTTTTTTCTTTTGAAGTCTGGATGAAAGTATTTTACACACTCACACTCACACATTCTCCCACACTTTAAAAAAAAATTACACACACCCTGTTGAAAAATGGAATATTTCTTTGGGGAGGAGGGGAGGTTTTAGTTTGAGTCAAGAAAGGTGTTTATAGTTAACCAACAACATTTTTTCTGGCTTGCATGCATAGATGAATTACTCTATATCTGGGATCTAGCAGTGCAGTAAACTGCATCCTGTTTGCATCAGCTATACAGTTTGCTTTTGTAAATCATGAAAATGGTGTCCTTTGGTAGATATATAAGCTTCCATAACTTAAATATAGTATAAATGTCTAACAATGAAATAACTATTTCTAGGAGTATCTGGCAAAACTGAGTCTAAAAATTTGGCAACAGTGTCTATTAAAAAAGTTTAATTTGTAAACATTATAGGTTATTACTTTAAAAGCTATGAAACTGTCGCCATCTAAGCACAGATTTGAAAGGCAAAAGCCAGTGTAAATAGCTATTTACAGATTTAAGAACATACTGTTTAATATTAATCAAGTGCCTAACTAGAATGAACAGTACTTAATTTCTTATAAAATATTTCAAATTCCAAAGAATTATTTGTGGTTTGGTATATGTATTACTAGGCATTTCAAAATTACCCAGCAGAATCCTGTAACAGTGTACCTAGAAGAACAGCTCCCACCTAATGGCAAAGTAACTTGTCTTTGTAAGGCTCTGTGCAGCTGTAACACACTGTACAAATGCTCAGGTTTCTTTGATATCTTCCAAAATATTTTTGGAGCATGAGCTGAAATTCACTTAATGCTACAACTCCAGAAATAAAAGTCACTGGAAATCACTTTAGAAAAAAAGGTTGGGTTTTTTTGTGTTTAAGTTTTTAAGTCTATTGTAAGTGTATCTGAGGTCTGTAGAAGGTCCTGCAGAAGTGGAAAATGTGGCTTGCCACTTTATTAGGTTTTTTTTACTAAGTAAGGACTTAACTGGCTAAGTTGCTTACTGTGGGACAGGCCACATCATGAGCCATCAGCCAGCTAATTTCTGTCCTCCTTATTTCAATTATTTAATGCATAATCACACATCTAGATTTATGAGAAATGGAACTTAAAACTAAGGACATGGACATTACTTAAGTATTGACACCAAGGCATAATGTATCATTTTAGACTTCCTTATAAATTATGATTTTAAATCAACAGAAGCCTCTTTAAACAAAAGCCTTCCCAACATTTTGTAAAAGTTATTAATTGCACCCATAGGTTATGGCATTATTGGAATAAAATCTAGAAGCTCAGACTTAAGCAAACATTACAAGAAAACTCAAGAAACATGCCCAAAATCAGCATAAAGCAGATTAGTAAGGAGTTACTCATTCCCTCCCTTCATTCATTAGGCTGTTTGATTTTGCTGCTAGTTTCACCAGCAGCATGGACTCCTCTGTTATGCACCATAGGGTAAGGAAAAGCTGCACTGCCACAAGTATAATTTAGATTTGCAAGCCGTGATAGAGCTTTAATGCTACCTGGAGGTCTGCCTGGGCTGACTTTGTATCCTGCTGCTTTAGTTGTACCCAAGGGTCTGCCTGGACTTGTCTTAAATCCAGCTGCTTTGGTGGTCCCCAGGGGTCGACCAGTGCTGGTTCGGTACCCTGCTGATTTGGTGGTCCCTGACGGCCTCCCACGCTTCCCGGAGCGGTTGAGGTTTTTCTTTTTCTTTAGTTCATCTTTTGTCTCTATATTCCTGCCACTTGTGGTCTGCAAGTGGGGGTCGTTCAAGGCATCTTGTCTCTGGCAGGCAATGGGTTTGTGGCTGACTGCGTGGCTGTACTTGCTCTGCTGCGTGGCGTAGAGGTCAAACTGATCCGCAGCCCTCACATTGTCTTCGTTCAGGCAAGAGCTCTTGCCGGTCCCACAGAAAGCTGGATTACTGCTGGCAACAGGGTGCATCATTTTCTACCAGAAATAGGAGAGGGAAATATGTATCAATATATCATAATACTGCAGTGTTGCACAAAAGAGAATCTTTCAAAAGCTACCTCTGTTTCATAAATTAGTCCAAACTACTTTGTCTATTTTTAGTAAACAGTACTGAGGTCAGTAAATTACTTTTGAAATTAGTTTTATTAAGCGTTCACTTGAGGTTCTGCACAGTAACCTTTACACATAGTTAAAAAGGAGAGTAAACCACATATTATTCACACAGGTATAGTTAGAGACAAAGTAAGTTAAAAAACTGAACAACAGCATTTCAGAAACCAAGACCTACAATATTTGCTCATCTGTGATTCCAAAACCTTTCTAACCAAGTATCATCTAAATTTTATTTGTTCTGGCTGTAAGATTGATATCTGACTCAGCTGTAAGCCAAAGAAAGATATTTTATAACTCTCTTGGTATAGCAGATACAGGATCCTAAAGTTTTTTTTTTGTTTGCTTAAATGCAGCAAAAGAATAAAGTGCAAATCAGTTTTCTTATTTCATGTCACAATTAATGTCAAAGAAAGAAACACATTGCATTTGGCATTGGCATTTGGCAACACAATGGTGCCATAGTTGGGAAAGCAGAGGGATGAAATGAATTTGTAACAAAGTACAAGATGCTGGATTGCAGAAATGCCACTGCTGTCCTAGTTAGGAGAGCACGTACAAGCTGCTAGCAATGCCAGCACTGAGATATGTTGATATTGTTGGCATTGCCAACAACTCTGGGAAAAAAAGCAATTACATCTTCCATTCAACTATACTGGTTCTACAACTTAAGTAAGCTGCAAATACTCAAAGTCTAAGACAATAATATTTAGCCATGCTGAAGACAATATTAAGCCAATAAATATCTGTCCCTTCAGAGTGTTTCTATGTCTTACAGCCACACTTAAGACACCAAAAATTACTTCCCATGTTAAATTTCACAAGTAGATAAGGTCTGGAAGATTTATTATCTTTTCCCTACAATAGCTATGGAATATCACCTACAGCAACATAATTTAAACTCTACCATTGATTACTGAATTTACTTGGCAGTTACAAATGTTTCCTGCCAGCCAGAGAGAAAGCACACAGCACAGTCTATTTACCCTGGAGTAAATCCCCATGCTCTTTTCTCCTGATTACAAAGGATACATTCCCTGTTGGAACACTCAATCTACCCTGGCTTGTCAAATGCACATTACAGTGTGCATTACACTTGTGCAAATATATGAATATGGGTTTATGTCAAACAGTGAAATTATGATAGCTATATAGTTTAAATATTAGATGTTCTAGCAGAGATAATCCAAGTGCTACAATCCTGGTGCATTGCATGGGGTACAGTGGAACAAAAGTGAAACCATTGTTATTGCAGCTGTTAACATCCAAGCCGAACAACTAAGAATAGTTTGCACGCCTGCACTTAGCAAAGGACAAAGGAAATAAGCTCAGGTCAAGAGACCAGACAGACTGATCTGTGCAGCAATACAGAAGGAAGCTTAGGGTTTTCTACAATTCAGTCAAAAAATGTTACCTTTATTTAACCCCATTACAAAAGTGCCTGCAATTATCACGAAAAATACCTGACATTTTTCATGATATGTAACTGCAAATATGAGGGCTCTATAATGTCCTTTTGCTGCAGAGAGTGTAAAGCCTAGCAGCTCTGAAAGGCTGTTCAGCTGTTTCTGGATCCACTAGAGACACTTGGAATGCTGAGCAGCATTCTTGTCTCAGTACTCATTTTAACACAGGAATACTGGCTTTGGCCCCAAAAAACTGCTCCAAGCTCAACTGCCACAAAGAAGGATCAGCTGAGCTGCCCAGTATCCAAGGAGCACAAGGAACACACCAGAGCTGGGAGAGGGAGCTGAATAAAAGCAGAGGCTGCTGCTATTTCTCCTGAGACTGACCAGGCTCACACTCACTCCTGTTACATTCTTACTCTCTGCTTCTTCTCCTCATTACACTTGGGGGATTTTTCCATCCATCTTTCTGGGGCAGAGCCATCATAAGCACTCCTAGACAGTGAATACATTCTGCTGGAGCTGATGAATGCTGGAGCTTCATCACCATATGCATGTGCTTTGTGTCTACTGCAATACCACTGACAAACACTGACTTCTCACACACAAGCCCTGGCTGATGATACTTTACCTTCCATCTGGCAACAACCAGCATCTCTGGAATGGATGAATGAAGAAAGACAGTATAGATCAGTAACTGTTTAAAATTTCTTTCTAGAAGAAACTTAATAAAACCCCCAATCTCAGTGGAAGACTGCCAATAGGATTTTTTAATCTATTCCCCTCCTCCTCTGCACCATTTTTCAACAAACCATGCAAATTTCAAATAGTAGCCAAGGTTCCTCTTTTATCTTCTTTAAGAGTTTTTTTGAAAAGTTTTTAAAAGGAAATCTGTAATCAAGCTTAATTACCCTAACATGGAATCTCCAGCATAATTTTCCTTCATTCACATTACAGTAGGGAATAAAAGAATGTAGAGAGTCTATCCGTGGAGTGGAAGCAGGTTTCTTGGCAGGGAGATATACAGTATAAAAGAAAATTGGTATAAAATGCAAAGCTATGCCAATTTAAAAATTACACTCCAGCTAAATTGTATAGCTAAACACATATAATTTTGTGTGCAATCATTCTTGAATAAAACCCTCCAAAAAGTTTCCAATAAGATAGAACTTTCTCATTTAAAACCTGTAAATACACATGCAAAAATATTTGTAACAGTTTACATAAATCAGTTTTTAAACTGATTTAACTGACTGGCTGAATATCTCTGTATCAACAAACAATTAAGATGAGGCACTGCAGCAGGAAAATCAAGTTGTATTTCAAAAAGACTCACTGGAAAGTGACTGTGGAGGATTTTCGGTACGGATCTTAAAGTGCCTGGTAATTTATATCCATACAAGTGCTGGGGAAGGGAGGAGGCACTGGATAAGCTGGCTTTGGGCAAAGAGAGGCAGCTTCTCATGCAACAAAGCACAGAAGTTCCACCACTGCTAGAAAGAAACAGGACAATCCAGCTGGGACCCACAAAGCTTTGCTAGAGGGGGATGTCTGGACATGGTCATGACCCCCTTCGTATCGCTAAAATACAGCTCAACACACAGCTCTAGCTCACAGCTGCTAAGGCTCCCAATATTGTTTGAGCCCATCTCTCTCTCCAGGCTTTCCTCCTGCAGGAAATTCCCATTCATGACCTATTCACTACACAAAATTGTAATACCAAAGCTACTTAAATCACATTATATAAAAACATCCTCTTGGGCTGTGATGTGATGCCATCTTTGGCTTTCAAACATCATACCTTGCCTTCTTCACAGGGATGATTCAGCTGCCAGTGTAGACAAGATGAACCCTTTGAAAAGCAGAGAAGTTCACAAGGCCCCCAGAACAGGCACTTGCTCAGTTGTTATTTTACACTGAGTACTGGACCCGAGAGCCATTATCTGCACTGAGCAGAATCATCAGCTCCAGCACAAGCAGCAGCAACTGCTCTGCTCCCACCCACCCTGCCTGCCTGCTGTGGCCTGGTGAGCACCACAACAGGCCTGACTCAGCAAGTGCCTCTCACTTCTGCTAAAACACACCTGAATCACAGCAAAACTGCACAAAAGTCCAAGTCCATCTATATTTTGGCTTTCCAAGTTATGAATACCAAGAAGGGTAAACTCCTCACACCAAATTTGCTTTTAAAGAGGGTTAGTATACAACACCCACTCATTTTTCTGAGGTTTTTCACCGCTGAGCTTGCAATAGTTTCCACAGTATCGATGGGGCTGTGGGAGGCTGTAGCAGAACATTTTCATCATCATCCAACACATACAAAGTATGTGACTTGCTACTTAACAACATAGCAGCCACAAGCATCATTTGTGCACAGCTCTGAAGGTCACTGTGGCCAGTGAACGCTGCAGGAGCAGAGCACAGGCTGGGCTCTGTTCAGAATCCCTCATAAAGGACGCTCTATGCTGAGCCGAGGGCCCTGGGGAGCCTCACAGGGCTCCTTTGCTTTGCAGGGGGGTTGAGCAGCAACTGCAGCAGGAGGAGTATTTTCCCTTTCAAAACCACAACAGAAATATGAGGACAGTTCTGTCCTTCTCTCTTAAGACAGCATGTGTGAGAAATCTTTTCATCACTCACTAAGAATTCTATTAATATAAATGTTTTTTATATATCCCCTTTATTGTCAGCTCCTTTTTCTACACATTAACTCTTGCTAAAGTAGGGCCTTACTCAGTTTTTAAAACCCTGTAACTGTTGGTTTTCACAAAGATGCACCTTACCTGGAGTAGTCACATAAATGTAAATATTTAAAAAATACTAAGTATTAAATTCCATCAATGGCACAACATGCACTGTAACACCTGAACCTACAACTGAAATCTTATCTACTTGTGAAGTTCGATAACCAGCTTTTCCACATTGTGCTTATGAAGCCCTTGCTGCAGTTGGTGCATAATATGTATTTTCTCACTGTTTGACACCAGGTAAAAGATATTTTAAACTGCCAAAATATAAGAAATAATTTCTTTACAGTGGTGACTTCCAAGAGTTAGTACATGGCAACATAAGACTGCAAACATAATTTTGGTTATTTTTAGAAATTAAGAGTTCTCCAAGCAATACAACTTACAAGTATGGTCCTTCCCCCTGGTGACCCGGAGTAATTTTCTTATAGGACAGAAGTTAAGAAAAGAGTTACTTGGAGCTGAAACACCTGTCCCCTTCAAATTCCCCTTCCCCAGACGTGCCAGGCAGAGTGGGAGCCTTCATCTGTGCCTCCTGCTCCTCACCAGAGAGCTGCAAGCTGGGCGCGGTCTCTGTGCCCCCGGGAGTTCAAATCCTTTGACTCAGACACCCCAGGAGAAACAAAGCTCTCCAAAGCCTAAGCACCAGCTTTGTATTACAGACAAAGCTCAACTGCTCTCACAAAGAGTTGATGTTGGCAAGCACCACTAGGCTAAGTGTAAAGTAAACTGAACTTTTAGGGTTCACTCGTTATTGATTGCAAAACCAGACAAACAAGTAATTGTTAGGCTTTCTAACCCTAAAAACCAAATAAGCCAGATCCAAGGGCAGAGTTTTACTAGATGCTAACATTAGCAAGGATGTCAGCTGACTTCTTCCCACCCCAAAACTAAGATCATATATGATGATGATGATTAACAGGACACCTTGAAAGACTTAAGACTGCTTCACAAAAATTAAAGAAGATGGCATCAATTATTTAATTATCTGTGCACCTCCAGTCACACGGACACAACTGACAGTTTGGTTTCATAATCAACAGAAAAACCACTCTGAATCCACCCTTTTTCTGAACAGGACAATCTTGCCCTTTCCTCTTCTCCTACATTCCCACTCCTTCTGCCAACACTAACCATTGTGCTAGAGCAGGACAAATCAACACCAGGGATCTGATCCAGGTGAAAACTAATCCAACAAGAAAGCAAAAGCAACAGTGTGTAGGCACGGGGGCAAGAGAGTAACAGAAACCCACATTTCCATTAGCACAGAGACAGTAACAGGTCAGCCTAAGCCACAGTACCCACTGGCTGCCACTGTCCCACTCCCTGGTACTGTTACTTAAAAAATATCAAGATCTCAAAAAGATGGTCTTAGTGGACTTCAGAGATCTGAATGACAGGCATGACAAGTCCCAAATACAGCAGAGGGAATGGAGGCTGGAGAAAAACCCCAGAGCTGGGGATGGAGCAGCACAGAATCGAGGCAGCCATTAGGCCAGACAGACTGGCTTAGGAGAGTAGGTGAAACTGCACCCTCATTATTCTGTGGTTCTGCAATTACCAAACTTCAAGGCAAACCAAATATGCATATGAATGATGGAGCAGGTAGAGGTGGATTTTATAAAGAAAGGATTATTAGTGTTTGTGAATTGTCCATTCACCTCAAGGGGCTATTCCCAAATAAAAAGGAGCAGTCCTTGCCATAGCCTAGAACAAGGGCTTTGAGGAGCTGGAGATGCTTATTCATCTCCGTGGGTGTTCTCGCCCACCCTCTTCTCCCTAGGGCTGCAGTCTCCAACAATAGCTCCAGAGGTAAGAGGTGCTCATTCATCTCAGTGGGTGTTCTCACCTACCCTCTCCTTTCCCTAGCCTGCTACCACAAAAGGACTTTCAAGCTTAAGAGATGGATCCAGCATCTCCTTCTTGATGTGCATTTTCACAGTGCTTCTCTGTGATGGGGCCATGCAGAAGGCTCTGGACACCTGTCCACCCACCCAAACACAGCCACAGCAGTGTCCTTGTGTGAGACTGCTGGAAGACAAAGTCCACTTGTTGAATCTGTTCAACAATGGCCAATGGAAGAACACGCTGGACTTTTTTTATTTAAGGCTGCATCTAAAATATGAGGGATACAGGTACAGACACACAAAAAAATTCTAAGAGAAACTGTGGCATCTGAAGACTGAAATAATAATAAACTATTATTTAAGAATATTTTAACAAAGTGCCCCTCCTACCCTTTCATTTTACACAAATAAAAACCATATGGATCAAAATAACTGTTAATCCACAGAGAACTGCATAAAAATTTAAAGTGTAACTATTCACTAATTAATTACACCAGAAGAACTATACACAGACAAGAATGCACTAAACTATCCACAACTGAACACGAGAACCCAGCACTGACACGCGTTATATCAGAACGCAAAGAGGCACAGAAGGGACACAGGGAGGCTCTCCAGGTACAGACGTGCAGGTCAGCGAAGGCATCCGCTACTGAGGTGTGTCAGGAAACACATCCACGGGCTGTCCGCACACATCCAGATGCCCCCCACGAACGGGAACACGCTCTAAGCAAACAGCCCCGCACACAGACCGGCCCCACGCACGGAGCCGCGGCTGCCGGAGGGAAGGAACAATTCCCGGCCGCAGGCTGGAGACAGGAGGGCCCAGCCCCACCTGGAGCGGCCGAGGGCCGGCTGAGGGGACAAAGGGGCGGCACAGCTCGCTCCGCCTCGGTCGCAGCCGGGGACACGGCGCCGGGGGTGGCCTCGGTGTCCCGTGTCCCGCGCGGGGAGCACGGACAGGGCCCCGGGCTCTGGGCATAGCCGGGCGGGGACAGCGGGGCAGGCGGCGATGGCGCAGCTCCGCTCGCACGGCCCCGCGGGGCCCGGGCACCGCACCCTGGGGCGAGCAGATCGCGGGATCGCCCGCAGCGGCGGGGAAGGAGCGGAGGGGAGAGAGAGAGCCCGCTCCGCTCCCCTCCCCTCCCCCGCCGGCCGCGGCTCCATCTTGCCCGCCCGCCGCCTCCCACCGCGCGGAGCAGGGGCCGGAGCCCGCGGGCCCGACCCGCACCTACCTGAGAGGCTCGGGGCGGCGGCGGCGGCGGCGGCGGCGGCGGCGGGCGGAGCGGCCGCCTCCCCTCACCGCGCCGGGCGGCTGCAGGGAGGGGACGGGCGCAGGGGAGGGAGGGAAGGAGGGAGGGAGCGGCGCTGCGGCGGGCGCGGGCGGCGGGGCGGGCGGGGCGCGCTCACGAGCGAGGCCGCGCCGCCGGGGCGCGCGCGGGCGGGGGCTGGCAAGGCCCCACCCGCCGCCTAGGGTCGGGGCCGCGCGGCCGCCGCCATTTTGTGGGGCGGGCGGGTAGAGGTGGGGCTGGGGTGGGTACAGACGTGTGCCCGATAATTGAGGCACCGTGCATGGCCCTGCACATTCCTGGAAGCGGGTAAATATTACTGGTGCTTCCATCGCTGCCGTCTGGATAGAGGAGTGTGGTATCTTCTGTGTCACAAGTACACACACAGGCTCACTTGAGTTGGAATGCACTCTGGGGTCACCGGGCCCAGCGCATGACAAACACCACCGTCACACACGCCATGGCACTGTGCGCCACCTCCAGTCTTTAACACCTCCAGGGGCGGTGACTCCATCACCTCCGCTCCATCACACACTGCAGTCCATTAGGGAATAATGGAATTCCAATAGGGAATCTTCAGGGCTGTGAGTGGATGTATGCCATGAGTTCTGTCTCCCTGCTGACTCTGCAGTGGAACAGCTGCCTTTCCCAGCATAGCTCACACAGGGCTGGGTCCAGGCATGGACCATCTCTGGGACGGCTGGTTATTAAATACTTCGGTTTGTTTCATCCATCCGTGTTCTGAAGAGTTCAGTCTTGCAGTAGCACTTCCTTATAAACACAATTTTATACCTGCAAACAGGAACAGCAGCTGCAGGAATTGCAACTTCAAATGTTTACAAAAAGATCACATAGAAACATTTTAAGTGCCCAGCACATTTCGCCATCCAACCTTTTGCCCACTTGGTGGAGGGCTGTGACCAACATCTTTTCTAATGCACATTTGTTAATGACTATAACAGATTCCTGCCCTTCATCAGCACCCTTGGTCCAGGGTCTGAATGACCACATTGTCCTTCAATCACTGACACACAAAAGAGCCTGAAAAATATTATATGCTATTCAGATGAGGTTTTAGATAACAAAAGCAAAAAAGACCAGGCAACAAGAACCTGTAGCTTTCACAAATGGTTAATTCTGCTTTTAAAAATATTTTCCTCTCCTGCTGTTGTTTGTGGAGCAGACTGCTGTACTCCAACACTAAGATATTCCATTTCTACAATACTTGGAGCTCTTCAGGCCGAAAATTGCTGTGAAACATCCTGCCAAGATGATGATTCGTATTCTTGCCATTTCTTCCTAATGCATGCAGGAATCCTCAATTGCAATATAAGAAAGCAGCAGGGAAAAGCAGCATTTATTTAGCTTAATTTAGCAAATGATTCAGTTTATTTACAAAGCTCATCTTTCTGCTGTTCAAACGCCTGTTGGAAATGCCAATGAAAAATTGTTCCCTTTGATACCTTTTCAGTGTCTTGGTATTTGCAATATTTTAATCTGGAAGGTGATGAAGTCAGGCTGGGCTTATCCTCCTGGTTTCTGCAGAAATGTTGGTCTCAACAGAACACAGAAGCCATCAGACCCTAGAGGAGCGGCAGTGCAGTGTGAGGCAGTGAAAGGCTCCATCCCGAGCTGTGAAGCTGGAACCCAGCTGTTGTCGAGGCTGTTGCTGGCAGAGTAGAGCAAGATCCAATTGTCTGACCTGGGACTGGCCATGGCTCTGTGCTGGCCAGGTTGGTGCTACTGCCCTGCACCAAACTCCAGGCAAACCCACACCAGCTGAGCCAGCTCAAATTGTCATCTGGTTGCGACAGGGCCTGGTCCCCCTGTATGAAACGGTGCTGATAACAACATGGACCAAACACTGATAAACTGCTCTGCCACTCTCTTCTTTTGTCACAGCTCCCAGGGCCTGAAGCACTCTGGCTGTGGATCTGCTTCCTCCTTTTCTTCTTCTAAAGGACTGACTCATTAGCAGTACCAAATGACTGTGTTAATTATCTGTAAGATAAGTGATGCAATGAAATGTTGAGCCTTCCCACATCCAAACTACAAAATGCCATTCTTCTCCTCTCTCAGTGGAGATTTCGTGGAAGGATGCACATTTTCAAGGAGAGGAAGGTCCTCAAAGCACAAGTTCCTTCTTCTGCCAATACAGGAGCTTCTCCTCAGTCCTGGGCTCCAGAGCATGCTGAGCAAACAGGGAGAAATCAGTATGGGAACTGCAATGGCCTCCTGTCTATTTAACTGTGAATTATCAGAGCTGGTAATTTCTACAAATTCACTTCCTAGCTAACATGCATAGGCAGAGGAAATGTAGGTTTTAATGAAAATCCTTAATCTTAACTCTGAGTGTAACATTCTCCTTGCTTGGCCATTCATTTCAGAAGAGTTGCCATGGGGTATTTATTATTTTGAGAAATGTTTGTGATGATAAGCTTCATACTTAGAATGGCCAAAGTATAAAATAACTTAATCATATACTCGCTCTGCAGTAGGTTATTAATAATTTCTTAGCTCACTAGAACAACTTAGATCTGAGATGTTAATTAATTTACCTCTGCTTATGCTGGTCAGCTTTACAATCGTTTATCTCTCAGTTTGACTAAAGAAAAATATTTAAATCTGTTTCAGATGAAAAGTCTCAGAGAACCAATATTTGGGTGGCAATCACTCAGACTAATGGTCATTTATTTAAAAACAATTGTTTCCACTGTAGCTAAAACTATGAAAACAAATCTTCCTGCCTAGCATTGTATAAACATTGTACAAAATGTACATTTTGGGACAAATTTGAATCCAGCTGTGCCCCTTTTATTTTTGCATTTTTAGGTTGCTCTCTGTCTCCACTCCCCCATACAGCCAGCCACAGTTAGCTGGAAGCCAGAATTTATTCTGCAAACGCCCAGGCTCTAACACCAACTTGTTTAAGCTGAGACCATATTTGGAAGAGATCTGGGTCAAGGAAAATAATCAAAGTGCAGTGCATTCCTGGAGCATCACGTGAGGAGGTCACAGCACACACAGGGCCTGGTGCTAATGCTCAGGGAGGACCCTCAGTGCCCCCCTGCCACTGCTGCTCACCCTGAGCACCACCTCAGCAAACTGGGGCAAAGCCAGGCCCTTGGAATGAGCTGTTCAGCAGCACACCATCAACACCATGGCAGAAAGTTCAGAACTAATCCAGGCCAGCTCCACAGGCTCCATCCTCACAGCCACAGGTACCTGACTGTAACCCTGCCACTACTTTGGCTGAAGTCATGACCATTTCCTACAACTGTAAACATGCCTGAAGGACTGAAACACCAGTGTTCTCTCACTCCCTGAAATTACAACATTATTTTGCTTATTTTAGGAAGATCCCAAATCCAGCCCCTGCTGTTTGTTTTATATTTGGCTGCCACAATTGCAGAATTTCAGGAAAACTTTGCTTAACGATTTTTTTTTCTTTCACTTGGAAGACTTGAGTATGAAAACCTCCTACAGATGGTACTTTTAGCCCCTGAATATTTTAATTAGCAGCCAAATGCACATTAACTAAATTGCAGCTTTAATGGAACAAGTAAAATCTCAAGCAGCCAGCACAGGGAACAGCTACAGAACATGCTGGCTGTGATCAACACTCACTATCCAGGTTTATGTTTATAGCATAAAGTCAGCATGTAAAATAGGCCTTGAGCTGCCTGTTTTAAACAAAAGGTGGCACCACAAACCATATAGTTCAGGGGGTATAACATTCTGAACTGTGATTGCACACATTTTTTTATCTTACTGTGAAATTTTTTCCCCCCCACAAAATACACAAAATGGATTTAGTCTCTCCTGTTTTCATGACTTGGGCATTAATCCTTCACAGGGGTGGGGGTGGGGTTACTCTGGTGGGTCACTTGCATGGAAAATGAGGGAGTTGGGCTGGGAACAGGGGTCTCACCCTGCCTCCCCTCCCTGCTGTGAGCCTGCTGCACAGTGACACCACATTATGTGACATGCAAAAAAAACGTGATTCATGATCCATTGCCAAATACTTTTATCACTTATCCACCCAAAACATCACTGCTCACTCACTGAGAGCATAAAGGCAACCTTGAAAGTGGGTAGCATTATCACCTGGGCAGGTAACAGAACAAGCTCTGCTTCTGTGTATTTAAAAGGAAAAAAAACAAAAAAATCAGCATCCCTGTGCTCTTCCCTCAACTGGCAACCTGAATCTGACCAGGGCAGATTCCCTGGAAAGCAGCCAAATAATGATGTTTATAAAGATCTTGTCTAGATCCATGGACACCCTTGTGAAGAACTACATTGAGTTTTTCATTATTGAATTCTGTCTTTTCCAAACTTTCATTCTCATCCTGTTTCCATTGTTTATTTTCCTGTGTACTTGTAAATTTGAGAGTTTCTTTACCCCCAGCTTTTATGCATTTTGCTCCCGTTTTCACGTATCCAAAGACCTTCACTGAGACTTTCTTAACTGAGTCTGGGCTGTGTGGCATTGCAGTTTCAGCACAAAAACAAAAGTACAAGCTGCTGTTCACATCACCCTTCTCCAAACAGCATGAGGTTAACTGTCATAGGAAAAAAACACAGAAGCAGTGCAAATGCCGAAAACAGAGGAGCTATTCAGAAAGACAGTTTCTGAAAACTATACATTGAAATTGCTTTTATTTTTGCTGGAATTAAAAAAAACATAAGAATATTGACATTGCATTTAAAACCCCCAGAAAGTTAAAGATTATACATTTTTGTATCTCTGAAACCCAACAGAAGTGTCTCCATCATGCCTTTTTTAGCAGGTATCAATGTATGAACATTTTGAACCGAGACTTTTAAACACTTCTCAGGCTGTCCAAAATCCACAGTGCTCTTCATTAAATACACAAAATGTGTCATTTCTGCGAAGGGACACTGCCCAAAAGTTAGACAATTCAACAAAGATTTTCTAGGAAAGACATCAAACCCCAGTCCTTAAGGGAAGAAAAACATGTATTTAGATGTAATCACAGAACTTTATTTTGGGATTTCTGTTTTAAGTTTTGCGAAGTGTTACTGTGTGTGCTGTTCTCTCTGCTCTAGTCCATGTATTCATACTGGCAAGTATTACATTAGGAGTGCTCTTCTCCTAAAAGTAGATTATTAAGCTGGTACAGTCATTCCTTTGCTTCTTCCCTGTAGTACTGCAAATAAAGCACACTGACAGGGTAACAGACAGTTGTATGCAAACACAAAGAGTCACTTAAATTACCTGAAGTTTGGAAAGAAAAGTTGTGAATTTATACAGCCATGATGCAGATTGTATGATTTGTCTTCAGCAGGGTTAAAGCAGCATATACACAGCTGGTTTAAAATGACACATTTCTTCTCAGTGTGTCAGGTAAGAAAAGCTTTCATAGAAAAGTCCTTTTGAAAGTCATCATCTTGAAAGTCTTGCAGCTGCTAGGATGAAACAATTGAAATTGCTACTGCTTTGGCTCCAGACAAGCAGATAGAAGTTAACTGCTTAGGAGTAGAGTCCCTCATGAATCCTACTGGTTATGGGAATGAGAACTCTAAAACATCACTCTTGCCTGTCCCAGTAGCTTATTGACTGCAATAATAATATTTGTGGAATTCATTCATAAATATCATTATACATCTTTACTTAAAGCCATGTCCTAACAGTAATAAAGATGACAATCCTAGGGGAATAATCACATTAAATGTATATATAAGAACAATATAAAAGAGTGACAAAGTTTTATTTCATTACAAAAGAGGTTTCTCTTTTCTTTTTCTGCGAACTCCTTTTTAAACTAAAACAGGCTTTCATTCTTATGTCACCAAATGAGGGGAAAAAAATCAAATCCTAAAATTCTGATGTTTAGAAAAAAACCAGAAAAACTATTGTCATACTACAAAACATTTCACTTTACAACAACCCCAAAGACTTGTCTATTACCTGGATGATAAAGAAAAATGGGGACATGAGAAGGATAAAATTCTCTACTCTGATCAATGCAAGACTCTCTGACCTTAGGGGACATTTGTACAGGGAATGAATGTGTGTGAAACCAGCCAGAGAGATGTAATGGATCAGGAGAAAAATCTTGCCTTTATTTTGGTGTTTTAGAATTTTTCCAGTAGAAACCGATGTGTGAACCATTTCAACAATATGAAGCAGGTACATTCTAACAATTTCCAACACAAATCCCAACACTTTCATTTTACTTAACAATATACTATCTGTCAAAAAAAGTCAGTTTATTTCACATTCTTTATGATGAAAAGTGTATAAACTGCACTTTCAAATTAAATCATGTTCCACCAAAACTGGTCTGGCTTTAAGACTGACAATTTTAGTAGAGAGAATTAAGATGCTTCAGCAAGTATCAATTTTCTGTTAAAAAAATGTCCGCAAGATGAAATAAAAAATTTTCTTAATTTACAATAAGCAGTGTAAACAGCAAAAACAACAGAAGCCACAAAGTTTCACGCACCAGCTGCTAACAGACAAGTAACTCCAAATGCTCATAGAACCTTGTATCTTCCTTTGTTGGTTGGTTGGTAAGAATTTTGCTGCAAATAAAGAAGAGGATAATCACAGTTAAAAGTGAAGATGGATAAATGAATTGCAGTAAAACCCCACTAGGTTTTTAGCTGGCTATGTTGTAGAGCTACAGCAAACCAGACCTCTCAACACATATAAAATATCAAAATGAGGGGAATAATCCTCTCCCCTGCCTGATGGTGTTGAAATTAGGAAATTTATTGGGACCCAGCTCTTTGAGGGGGTCTTCATTCAAAAAGCTCTGTCAATGTGTTATCTCCATCTGCTGGCTGACAGCAGCTGTGTTCTGGCTGATTAACAAGTGCCATGGATTTTCAGGCTGTTCAGGGTTTTTGAGATCTATAGGTCCCAGTCCCTGATATTAACAGAAGCTTATGCCAGAGCATCAACATTTGCAGAAGTCAATCTCAAAGCATACATTAAGGCACTTTCCCTCTGCATTGTGGATATTGCACTCACCAATCTGATGAGCTCCTCTTTTATAAGTCGTGTGATTTCTGCCTTTGCTTTCTGTACAGCAAGTTCATTGGCACCTGAAGATAAAAATATGTATTATAATCTTAAACACTTTCTGTATATGAAGCCTACAGCATAAAAACTGCTGTCTACTTTCAGAAGCACAGTAAAATTTGCTGAATATCCTCAGCTATTTGGTGAAGAACACTCTATTACACAGAATTCCAAAGTTTGACTGTGTTCTCTTTTAAGGAAGATACTCCAGTCATAAATGATACTGTTCAGAAATATGTAGGATTTGAGGTTTCCTGAGAAAAACTCAACCATCATGACATTTGCCAAGTTTTTGTTGTAGTAGTTGATGCAATTTCTTATACCTTTAACAGCCTAAACAGAATTCTATTTTCTTCCTTATTTCACACTGGCACAGACCTCTTTGTGCTAATTGTTCCTCCTCTCCTCCAAACTGATTTCATACATTATCTCTTGTTCTGTGGCAGGTGAGAAGCCTCTCTGTGATCTCCATGGATCATTTGGTAAGTGTATAAAGATAAACAAGTGTTCTTCAGTAATTGCAAAGTAACTGCAGTGAGTCTATAACTCAAGTGTCCAAACACTGACTACAGAAATTCCACATTTAATTACAAAAGTAGACTCATAGCTTTAATAGAAACATTTATAAAAAGAATACATACTTTCTATAGCCAAATAAATCTTTCGTTCTCCTTCCTTGGGTTCTTTGCCTGGAGGGAAGTAAGTTCCCCTGATTGTAATGGCAGCTTCAGAATATTCACTGATTCTCTGCAGTGCTTCTTTGGAGGTAACTTTCCATCTGGCAGTCTGCAAGGTGAAGGATTTGAGAAGATCAACAAGGAGAAAGGCAGCACACAAAACGACGATCCATTAGTTCTGCCAGCATGGGCAGAACCTCAAGGATAAATACTTGAATTTGTACTTGATACTGTGAAATATAAATCCTCAAAATAATAGATGAGTTAGATCTGAGCAGCAATATTCTGAATGGCAGAAATACTCAGGTACTACAAAAAGGGCAAAGAGTTGTATCAGTCATGGCAGTAAAGCCTTTGCAAAAAGCACCAGACAGTGTCAGAGATTTGGGTATTAGAGAAGTGGGTAGATGATGAAGAGATTTTTATCTGATAACGAATACTTGTTTTTCAGATGGAATGGAATAAATCCAAAGCATTGCATTTATATAACCTGAGAAGTAATCACAGTTAATGCAGCAATTTCAATTAGTTATGATCAGATTAGAGACATAGTATTTTACTGGTGTAAGTATGAAGAGAGGTTTTGTTAAATGATGGTCATTTATACTTGATTATAGCAAAATGGTTACTTGCCTGTGGGAAGTCATTGATCTCTAACTCTTCTTCATATCTCTTGAAGGATTCATTCTGTCCTCCATCCTGTTTCTCTTCCTCCTGCTTCTCTATAGGTACATAATTGAGCT
The DNA here is from genome assembly GCA_024865655.1 of Emberiza elegans. Taxonomy (NCBI): domain Eukaryota; kingdom Metazoa; phylum Chordata; class Aves; order Passeriformes; family Fringillidae; genus Emberiza; species Emberiza elegans. The sequence continues at coordinate 1,528,849 of JALJVW010000797.1, forward strand.
TGGCATTGATTTTTTCAGCCAGTTGCTCTGCAATGGTCTTGGCAGACACAGTAGGAGCTTGAATAGTGCCTCCTCTCAGGATAGCATTTGTAGCCTGCTGCATCACATCCTGTAAAAAACACAGGTCCATACTGAGAACAAGGTGGCAAAAAAAAAAGTCCTATATAAACCAATAAGAGTTTCATTAAAGCTCTCTATGTAATGTAATTGTCTACATAACAAATACATTCTCCAGACTTCTGCTCTTCCTTCCTTCCTCTCAACAACTCCCTTCACACCTGCAAAGAAAAGACCTTAGCGGTCTTTTGTATTTTCAGCTTAAAATAATATTCCAGAACAGTTACACTCAATCTAAACACATTTTACATCACACATACATTCCATGCTTCAGCAGAGAAAGTTGTTCTGCAACTCTGCCAAAGCTGACACAACTAATTGTGTAATATTATCAGTAATGAATTAACTCTTTGCCAGGGCAGACAAAGCATTTATGGTTCTATAATAAGTCTTATAAACAAATCAGCTCACTTATAAATCCTATATAAGTGAGTTAGCCCAGCCTAAATGAGATAAACAATATTACTAGTGTGCAGAAACACTAAATCAAATGGCAACCACAAACCAAAGAACTGAACAACCTTTATTAAAAAAGAGTAAAATTGGTCTGTAAAGAGCCTGACCTTAAAGTGGAAGGGAACCATGACTTGTGCTTCTGCTCCAAGATTCTTCTGGGCATTGATTCTCAAAGCCAATCTTTTAGCAATTTCCAACTTTTCTGCATTCCCAGCTGATGGTGTAGGAGCATTTGATGTTCCTGGTGCTGCCATGTCTTTTACTCTTTTCTTTGAATTGAACATGCTTTCAATTTGTTCATCAATCTAAAGAAAAGAACAATTATTTGATCACTGCATTTACCACTATATTATCTTGTCATCATAAAGAAACACTAAGGGACATTTAGTTTACATGTTCTTAAAGAAATTAATCTTGTATAAATGGTAGAAGCCTGCCCAAAACTCAACAAAAGGATGATCTAATCAGGAAAAAGTCTGAACATAGTGTTTACCTGCAAGGTCACAAAAAGCAATCTCTCCAATACTAAGAAAGGAATATAGTTAGATTTAAAATAGAAAATGCTACCACGAATGTCTTTAAAAAAATTCAAATAAAAATATGTTCACAACTGAGGAGCATCATTCTATTTCATTTATGCAAGATTAATATCCCAAATAATTTGTGACATTTACATAACTACACACATCAAGTATAAAATACCAGTAAGTCAAAAAGAGACACTGAAAATCTTTCTAGATCTTGATCTTCATAGCTGTATCTCTATATTTGAAGAATACATGCAGTCAGTAACAAAGGTCACAGAGTAACAGAAATCCATGCACTCTGCAATGCATTATGCAACCTACTGGGGAAGAAAATCAAATGTATTGCGAAAATCCATAAGCAACTTAAATCCTATTCCCAAGTGCTTACATCAACAGCTGTATCTTCATCATCTGAATCCTGCAAGCCAAGAGCTGCTTTTTGTAGCTTCTTTCTTTCGTTAGCCAAAGCCTGTTCTGTTTCATCGAATTTAAAACCTTTGCCAGAGAATCCACTGCTTTTTTTAATCAACTTTCCCTCCTGAAAACAAAAACATGTATTATCATACTTAGGAGTTTCAAGTCCTAGATCTCATAGTCATAAAATAACTTTAAGATTATACAAATAATTTTGAAGTTCTTTTAAAAGCAAATCCTAGCACATTCGTAAAGTGCTTCAAATTAAAAGCTGCATTTCACAATGAAATGTAATGAAAAAAACCTATGTTAATACAGCAGAGACAGTACCTTATTGGGGTTTTCTGTAAGTACACATTTTAAATGCTTTTCAAATGCAGTAAAAAAAAATCCTCCATTTTTTTATATCAGAAAAACTCCAAAGTCACTCTTCTCAGCATGAGTGAGATCCTCTGATGGTAAGAACTCTAATCATAGAAATTCTGTGAAAGGGCTTCATTATCTTTTGTGTGAATTTTGTTAAAAGCCAAAGTGCCTCTTATACCATAGGCATTTATTACATACCCAGTGACAATATATAAATTCTCAAGAACAGTTCTTCAATGACATTCAAGATCCCAATCTAGAGGTCACTGACACACTGAGCCAAGCACACACGTGTTCCCAGAGAGGTGACCTGTGCACGTACACCAGACATATGCATGCACAGGCACTAAACCTGGACCAAGCCCCCTACAGAAGAAAGAATTACTTACAGCCTTCTGTTGCTCTTTGAAGTCAGCCCAGAGCTTCTCCAAATCAGCAGGAATTGGATTCCCAGACAATTCCAAAGCCTTAATGATATCACCAGCATAACGTGCCTGATCCTCAGTAATGAATGTATATGCATACCCCTGGTCAAAATTCATTTAAGAGACAATTAGGAAAAAGCTCTAAAGACACTTTCTCTAAATTAATTGAAGCAGCTTTGCACAAATGCTGATTTCTAGTCAATGAAAGTAACCATGACAGTCATGCAATAACTCTTTTTTAGTGGAAGTGTAGAATGAATAATGTGATTTCCCAGGAAGCTGATACAGAGGTAATCATCCAAAAATAGTAAACACTGAAATCTCTCCTTCCAACCAGTGGTGTCATGGTTAAAAGTTTGAAAAATTCAAATGTTATCAATTTAGTAGGGCACATTTCCAACAGTGCAAAACACCCAAACTTTCAGGCACAAATGGGATTTAAAAGAACACTCAGACATCAGAAGAACATGTATCTTCCAAATTTCAGATTGCTGAAGTTCAGAACATACTAAAAACACTCTTCCCACCAACAATACAAACTACTCCCTCTGTAGCTATCCCTTGGAACAACTTCATTAAACAGTAAAGAAGGGAAAATGCCAGTACTAACCACACCTGCCAAGTGAGTGTATGAGCATATGAGTGTACATACTTTATTGCCAGCTCGCCCGGTGCGGCCGGCTCGGTGCACATAGTCCTCATAGTGGTTGGGACAGCTGTAATTGACCACCAGCATCAGCTGCTTCACATCCAAGCCCCTCGCTGCTACAGATGTGGCCACCAGAAGTTTGCAGGTTCCATTCTTGAAGTCATTAATGATGCTGTCTCTGTCATACTGATCAATACCTGCAAGACAAATCAGTTAATTATAAAGCTCTGCTTTAAGCCACGAGAATTTGTACACAGGTCAAAATACCCTCGAACTTCAAACAACCAAAACCACAAGCAAATAAAACTTCAACACTTTCACACTTTTGAAGGCAAAATACATTAGCCAAAATAATTTCCATTGTTTAGAATAACTTTTAATTTTTCAACTACCGTAAGATGTTTTCCCCATGCCAACATCCTCAAAACGTTTTCTAATATTATTTTCTATTTTGTACTTCAGATGAGACCTCATCTGGAGGCTTTGTCTGTTCTCTAAAGGCAACAGAAATCTCAGAAGAACAAGAATATTTTTCCCTCTTCCATTGCTGCATTCCAGCTGAACAGTGATTTTGTACTTACTGATTTTATATAAAATGCTCCAAAAAATACTGTAAGTTTTAAAATACACTGGGATGGACAGCATTGTAAAGAGATTTTTCTCCTCTTACTACTTCCATTCTATTACTACTTGATAGAAGAAAAGTAAAGCAACAACTGCTGTTACTGTGGAATCTCAAATAAAAATATCATATGATACTCCCCATGGCACTCACTACTCTGCAATAATGAGTAGTCAGCAATATTCCCTGGGAGGTGTTAACTCTAAGTAACAGTCCTCTGGCACAGACACAAGATTTGGCATCTGATGACATCTCACAGAGAACAATGAAGAGTAATTACACAAAACTATCATATATATTTCAAATTGAGAGACAATTATTCTCCCCAATTACAAAGCAAAACCTGCTTATGAAGAACTAATAAAATTGGTACTATACAAGAAGTAAGTGATTTTTAACTACTGGATACCAAGATCCTAATTGGGAGTTGTTAATATAAGTCCTTAAATTTGCAGATTACCTCCATGGAGAGACAAGCAAGGATAAGAGGCCCTCATTAAATCTTTTAATAACCCATCAGCATGTTCTTGCTTATCTACGAATATGATAACAGATCCTTTCTCCTGATAATGTCCCAGTAGTTCCAGTAACTTCAGAAATTTGTTCTCCTCTTCTATGACAATCTGGAAAAAGACATACAAAAGAGTGTAATTTGTATCTTGAGTCATTAAGCAAATCCAGAGTGCATAAAAGCAAAATCATGAACAGGAGATGAGTTTTTCAGGCTGTTCCCACAGCTAGTGGAAAAACAGCTGTTCAGCTTAGTGCTAAAAACCAACTTTAAAAATCACACTGCATTTGTACATTAAGATGTTGATTTATTCTAAGTTCATTTTTAATAAGGCTACTAAACTTCTAAAAATAAAAGCTCTGTGGGTATACTGGTTAATATTCAACATTGCTGGGAACAATCCTTTGCAAGAAAATGAGTAGATAAGCGAGGCAGACGTATCATACTCACCACGTGCTGTTCCACATCAGAACAGACAACACTTCTGCCTCCAACCTGCACCTTCTATGGGTTTGCTGAGGATCCTGCGAGCCAGGGCCTCCATAGCTCTGGGGAAAGTAGCAGAGAACATGACAGTCTGACGGTCAGGCCTGACGTTGTCTACAATGCGCATGACCTGTGGTGAGAGAACGTTGCCTGTTAACATCCAACTGCTGCAACTCCATTTCACACTCATACAAAGCTGTCATCTCTAAAGTCAGGTGGTATCTGCACCTCCCAGACCACAAAACATTCTTTACAGATTTCCTCTAGGCACCAAGCTGCTGGCACTAGAAGACGGCAAAACTTGCTGGATTCAGAAGGAAGTTGCATGGCATTATGGAATCTGGCAGCAGCTCAGCAAAAATCCTATGAAATGCAGCAGAAACCATACAGCTCAAGAGACAATTAAAAGGAATTTTCCTAATTTTGGAGAAGAGTATAGCCCATGTCAACTGGAAGAGTCCTGGATGTCCAAAGCTCTCAGCAAGTCACAGCATTTCCAACGTTTTGTTCTTATCTCTTGCCAAGAGACATCAAAGATTTTATAAACAGACTACAACTACTAACACAACATCTGTATCAAGGAGTTACACAAGGATACCACAAGTACTCAGAATGAGTGTGTAAAACACTCTGTGTATTAGAGAAAAATCTAAGCTATATAGGAACTTATTGGAAGCAAAACAGAGAATCACAGAATGGTTGGGTTGGAAGAGACTCTAAACATCTTCCAGTTCCAAGCCCTTGCCAAGGACAAGGATATCTTCCACTAGATGTGAGGATAATGTGATGTTATAATAATAGATAGGAGAGTAATAGAAATATTAGAGTCAGCTTAAACTGCTGTCCATATGCAGCACATCCTTCTGAACACCCACTGGCAGTATAGCAATATTGTAGCATTGCAAAACCCTTGATGTGACAAACAGTCTCTTTTGGCACCACCCCTCATGTAATGAATTACCTGAGGCTCAAACCCCATGTCAAACATTCTGTCAGCTTCATCAAGTACAACATACGTGACTCTACGGAGGTTTGTCACCCGACCTGTGAAAGGAGAGGAAAAAACACATGGGAAACAAAATCAAATGGAAATCTAGTTTCCCTTAGGAATATATTTTTTTTTAATGTTATATAGTCTCACTATCTTCTAACAAAGACGTTAATTAATTTTTAAAAAATTCACTGAATGTGAATTTTAATGTTCACACTTTAATCACATACATTCTGGGAAATGTGTAAGTATGCACAAGGCCCTTTTAGTTTGTCAAACTCTTCTCTTGCATACCATCATAGGGCCAGAAGAACCTGTAAAATTCAGAAAACTGCCCTCGCCAAAACACATCATAAAACTAAGACTGAGCTGAAGCAAGGAGCCACATCAGCCAGTATCTGACAGCGGCACCTAGAAAAGAACATATTAGAGATTACAGCGCATGTGTGGAAGGCAAAGCCCAGTGCTAACTGCTGCAGCCTCAGAAAATTCCTTTATACACAAACTGTAATGCTTCCTTGGAATTAAGAATAACTATATGAGGATAACCATACTAGTTCTAGATCACTGCTAATAATAGGCATAAAACAGAGTAAGCAGTCTTTTAAAAATAACTATTATATAAAGATTAAAACCTACCCAGTAACACTACTGAATTTAAAAATCAAGAACTACCCCAAACTCTGGGACAGGTTGAAATAAAATAAGCAAGCTGTGTATCTGTGATAAGCAAGCTGTGTAATTTTGAAATTATTATGGACAGGATAACTAGCACCCTTCCCAAACAGTGAAGAGATTCCCCTTCATGAGAAGGATTTAACTCAAGGATTTAAAATCATACTCTCAAACAATTTAAACACATTCAGTTCCACACAACTGTGGAGTGACACTGCCAAATGCTCTCTGACTGGGAAAGATTTGTCACATTTTCTACAACTAGCACTCAGACTTGTGCCTATCAAACTACAGAAGAATTTGGTCCTCTCAGCTTCAGCAAATTGAGAGCTGAATCCTCAAATTATTTAAGACATGACGCGCTGCATTTTTTAAGATATGGAATTCAATATTAAGGAACAAAGCAAGTATTCCTTATATCTACATATCTATCTTAACACTTTCATCCCCAAATAATAACTTTGTAAAATTACTTGGGAACAGCATTAATGTACCTACCTTTGACGATATAAGTCTTGGAAGCCCAGTTCTATATGTCTTGAAGGTACTTTTTTCACAGAAGTTAAATAATGTCAACAGTTTAGTAGAGGTTTTGATGTGGAATAATTTAATAATAAAACTTTATCTAATAAGCATGCAATGGTTACACTAGGACAAAACCTCTTAAAGCTGCAGTGGCTCAGTTTAATCAATCTGAATATCTGATATAAGGTCAGATCTTTTACTTCTGAGCAGGCATTTAGGGAGGGCTTCTTTGTTTTTAAAGCCAACAGATAAAGGCAGAGTCAGATGCTCTTGTAAAGCGGGAAACTGCTGAGCTACTCTAGCACGGATCAACGGGCAGACAAAATAAGCAACTGTTACATAACCTTTATCTAAATGACTCCAACTTAAAAAATTTGGACCAGCACATTTCAAGTTTAGCAATGATAAACATTCTCAAAAACTCTTCAAGAATGTAATATTTCCTGTCCTCCCCAAAAATGTCAAATCAATATATGCTCAAACCTATTATTAGTGCTATATATTCTCAACAGCTATATAGTGCAGCCTGAAGAGATATAAGAAAATTCCATAAGACCATTTATCAAAATACATGATCTTTTGAATCAGTTAGAATTACACAACAAATGTAAAAAAATCTCCAAAGGAAAAAGTTTTCTACTCACCATTGTTAGCTGCTAACATATCAATCATACGTCCAGGTGTGCAAACAATAATTTCAGCACCTCTTTTGAGTTCAGCTATCTGATTTCAAAACACAGTAAACAATTTATTAGTTTTTGCATTGTGATTTCTTTCAGATTTTTTTAAACATATATCATCTTGCAAAAAAGAAAACCGCCTACACTGTAATACATCTGTTCTACTAACATGAATTATGTAAAGATTTTAATTAGCAATTTCTTCAAGTCTTTGGAGAACTCTGCTTCCAAAAAGAGTAACCTCTGACAGTCTGAGTTACCACCACCTGGAGCAGTTTTAATGAGGAGATGATTTCAATACACTTAAGAGCCTGTAAGAAATGTCAGTGTTACATCAGGAACAAGTGATAGTAGACACACCATATTCTACCATAGATGGTCACTCCTGTTGTTCCCATAAATGGGTGGGATGGAGTTGTGGAAAACCTTGAAATTAATCTCTAAGTTACTTCAAGATGCAATATTTGATAATGCAATAAAGCAAAGATATAATTTTCTGGCTTTTATTATCTTAAAGGGAACTCTCAGAAGAATATAGTTTCCTAGTAACTTTCAAACTACTATATCCCACTAATAATTCAATTTTAATTTAATCCCCAGTACATACATAAAGAGAAACAGTCTGAAATTTTTAAGGATCATATCTGAGACTTTCCAGGATCTATTGTTTAAGGCTAAATTACATGCAAAGCTTTTTGCATTACTAACTACCATTCCCACAGAGAAAATCCATAATGAAGACTGCAAATGTACTGGATTAATGGAAGAGAAAAAGCAACTAACTTTGCTACAAAAGAAACATTGACTAATGAAGCTCAAGCACTCTTTGACAAGCCAGGCATGTGTTCTGCATACCTGTTCACTGATTCCTGTTCCTCCATAAACACAGACAACTCGAAGCCCAAGTGTCTTTGAGAATTTCTTGCACTCCTTGGTAATCTGCAAAGCCAACTCACGTGTAGGTGTCATAATGACAGCTGAAAAGCAAAACAGTTTCCTCATACATTGCAAGATAAGAGATGCTGTATTTTCCACAACAGAAATTAATCTTTTGTAATGATGTTTACAGCAATTTACTTCTTATTTTTAAGAATGTAATTTCAAGGAAAAGATAAGTGAGACATTATGAGGAAGGACTGGAAATCTGGTCCAAGTGTAGAAATCAAGGGAGGAAGGTCTCCCAGATATGTGGACATGGGAGTGCTACTGAAACAACATGAGATGGCACAGTAATCACAAACCAACATTAAAGAGCACAGTGATCTTTAACTAAAAAAAAACCCCACTTATCAATGGACATTAGTGAGCAGTTCTCCATATAACCAAAGAACTGAAATATCATCTAAAGTATATACTTGATGTTATATTTATTTATATAGTAACTTTGAAAATAAAATCTTTTTACCTATGGGACCTTCTCCTTCTTCTAATGCTCTCTGATCCATAATGTGTCTGAACATGGGCAACAGAAATGCAATAGTTTTTCCACTTCCTGTTTTAGCAATGCCAATCAAATCCCGTCCGTTCATAATTGCTGGGATAGCCTGGGTTTGAATCGGAGTGGGCTTTTCATAGCCATGTCTTAAAGAAGGAAAAAAATATTTTAAGAACAAAACTGACAGATGTGAATCATGAAGTTATGCTAAAATGTTTTTACATCTTCATATTTACATATATATAACTATCAGTGCCCTTCAAAAATACAGATCAAAATGAGCAGCAAAAGTATGATACAAATGGCAGAAGAATAGTTAATAACAATAATTCAACACAGAGCAGCAAAGAACTGAAATATCATCTAAAGTATATAATGTTATATTTATTTATATAGTAACTTTGAAAATAAAATCTTTTTACCTATGGGACCTTCTCCTTCTTCTAATGCTCTCTGATCCATAATGTGTCTGAACATGGGCAACAGAAATGCAATAGTTTTTCCACTTCCTGTTTTAGCAATGCCAATCAAATCCCGTCCGTTCATAATTGCTGGGATAGCCTGGGTTTGAATCGGAGTGGGCTTTTCATAGCCATGTCTTAAAGAAGGAAAAAAAATATTTTAAGAACAAAACTGACAGATGTGAATCATGAAGTTATGCTAAAATGTTTTTACATCTTCATATTTACATATATATAACTATCAGTGCCCTTCAAAAATACAGATCAAAATGAGCAGCAAAAGTATGATACAAATGGCAGAGAATAGTCAATAACAATAATTCAACACAGAGTGCTAAACATTCTGATTACTATAAATGTAACATTTACATGGACATGTGGCATCCATTATGCAGCAAAGTAAAAGGTCCTTCTCAAGGACACAGCACAGAACACAGCAAGCAAAATCAAGGATGATACAGTTCATAAAGTGCTTGCTTACTTTTTGAGGGCAGTGAGAATCTTCATGGAAATACCACATTGCACCCAGGTTTTTATTGGTTTGGGACAGCCTTTTCCCTTGACTGTAATTCCCTCCAGCTCCAGCCTGTACACATTGACCTCTGAAATAGAGTTCATCTTTTAACACAGTCAAACTAGACATTTTTCTACTGCCCTGATCAAAAAATTCTTGCTTTGTCCCTTAACATGAAATACTATTTTTATCACTACCAGAAAAACAGCTTTTTGCTTGTTACACATAAACACAGGAGACAGGTTGAAAGGACTCCGCTTAATTTTCTAATCAAAGACTCATATATAATTATAGTAAGTTATCAACAATAGAGATCCACCTGATTTAACATTTTTCTATAGCAAGTTGCTCCAAATGCTTTTAACATTGCAAAGCATTTGCTGTTCCTTAGCACACTGAAATCCACCATTCTTTTCTTCAATAGTACCCAAGGTGTTCTGGTTGTATTTGTCTTTACCTTCTTGAGTCATTTTAGCTAGTTCTGGGACTTCAACATAGAAGTTTTTCCTGAAAGGTTCATATTCTATCTTTCCATGATCCACTGGTTCTAGCAGCTTTCTCTGCTTGGTCTGATAGCCAGTCAGGGCAGTCTGAAGGTCAACTTCCTCCTCTTCTGAGGAATACTGCAGAGATCACAATTTTTGTGTACATTAGGATTAATTAATTATGAAGGTGTTTGGCTTTTTTCATTTATAGCAAAACTATTCAGAAGCAACAGGTATTTCTTACTGTATTAGACATGAAACTGAAGACCCACTCTTAACTTATGAGTCCCAATTGTTCTTTCCCCTAATGCTTTCATGTTTCTCCCAAACCTTAACTCTCACCATGTTCTGTGTCACTTTTACAGCTTTACCAATGCCAGCTACCAGCCCTGTCATTGAGAAATAATCACTGCTACACCAAAGAAACACTAAGAGGAAATGAAGAGAAAGCAGCCAGCCAGCAGAGTGGTGTCATACTGCAGTCACAGCTCTGACAGATGTCCCCAGTTCAGCTTTGAAGGAGCACCACAAGCACTGGAACTGCAGCCACAGAGCATGGCCTGAAGTGGCTGAGCTGCAGGGCCTGCAGGGTGTTGAGTCTGTGACTCAGACAAAGCTGACCCTCCACAGCCTCCTGAGCAGCAAAATCCCCACACCCTTCACAGCTCTTCAGGCCAAACACCACACACAGCCACAGGAAGCAAGAACAGACACTTGCCCGTTCACAAGAGAAATACAAAACATTTCCATTACCTCCATTGCATCTTGGTCATTCTCCATGAGCTCCCCTTTCTTCTTTTCTGACTCAGCAGATGCCTTTTTGGTTGTCACCACAGTTACGACCTTGGTAACAGTTGGTCCAGTTTTCTATAAAAATGTTTAAAAACATGAATGCGCTATTGTATAAAACAAAACCCATCTTGTAAAAAAACATACAGTATATTTGTACTTCTGGATACATTATGCTGAGCAATTTATTTCCTACTTCCCTTAGTGAAATTTTATCAGAATAATGCTTGATAAACAGTTTCATAAAAACACTAGGAAATGACAGTTAAAGCAAACATGCATTAAGTGCATATAATTTGTGCTTTTTTGCACTTTCCCCTATTTTCCCCAAGCCATTTTGCTATTAAAACACGAAGTTATCTCCATCTTTTAAAAGCAAGAAATCTTTAACAAGTGATTTTACCTTTTCACTCCCACCTCCGCCTTTCACACTTCTCATATTGAACTTCTTGACCTCTTCTTTTACTTCTTCCATATAAGCATCTAAAGGATCTAACTCCTCATCTTCAACCTCATTGCCTTCTTTTTCTCCTTCTGCAGTTTCCTCTTCATCATCTAATAAGAGAGAAAAAAATCAGGATGAAAGACAGGGAAAGACAGAAGTCCTTACATGTGTCAAATTATTGTCCACCCAAATAACTACAGCCCAAATTATACTATATAATTTTTCCTCATACCAATCTCCCCAGTTGGTTTATCAAAAATGTATCTTAAACCATCTGACACCATGACCAGATTTAGGCTTTTTTATTTTACGGTTCACATTCTGAAGAGTAATTAGATGCTTTAAAGATATTGTAATAAAAATTACTAGGAACAGAAGTATTCTGTTATATATAAAGAGTTTAAATACCATCATCATCTTCTAAACTCCATTTTTTCCCCTGTTTCATCTCTTCAATTTCTTTTTTTAGTTCTCCTATGTTTTCCATTGCCTTCTTGCGTTGTTCTTCCCTCCACTTCTCCACTCTTTCTTTTCGTTTTCTCATTTCTTCTTCTAGTTTATTCTGATCAAAATTCTATGACAAAAACCAACCAAAAAGTGAACATTAATGGCCATTGGGTTTATTTATGCTTCTTGAAACAAATGTAACCATTGAGTGAGCAAGCTGTAGAAGCTGTGGACATCCACAAACTTCCTGGTTTAAATTCCTTATCTTCTAAATTTACAAGTGTTAGAAGCCTCTACCTCAGTGGCCACAGCATTTGTGGTAACATCTTTGTCTTTCTCTTCCTCTTTGTCATCTTTGTCCTTTTTCTTTTCTTTGGAAATGTCCACACCGTCTGTTTTTTCTTTAGATCTTGATCTGAAAGGTAAGATCAAAGGTTTCTTAGAACATTGCAGCTTTTCTCAGGGAGGGGGATACATATATGATGGACAGAAACAGAACTATAACCACCCTGTTGTGGTTATACACACTGCTTCCCAGACAATCTTTCCATGTCATGGAATTACTTCCTCTAACTACCAGTAATGTAGACTCTAACCCTATCCAGCAATTCATGTACTTTTCTCATTTCTTTTCAGACTTCATTTTCAGAGTTCTTACAATTGATACTCCAGTTGTTCTGTACTTTACTTTACACCTCCTTGAAGTCAGCATTTAGAAAAGACAACAAATTTCCTGTTTGTGGAATTTCTAGAGAAAGGTAAATTGATCTAGCAACTTGCCATGGAAGTGTGAGCATCCCCCTACACACACTGTTCTGGCTGACAGACAAAAGCTCTTTTCCCTGGGAAAAGCTACTCATGTAATGCAAACACAACGGGCAGACTTGCACTGAATATAAAAACCATTTATAACAGGTTTTATTGTACTTACTTGCTTCCAATTTAAAAGAAAGCATCTAAACCTAATTTGTGCTAGCTTATGACAATAAATATAAAATTTCCTTTAGCTAATTAAATATCATTAAGTTTTTTCTAGTCTGGACTACTCTGATACAAAACATACACTTATTCCCAAAGCTTTTGTGATTCCAGCTTGTCATGATTTCTAGAGTGCCATCACTACTTGTGCTGTACACAGACTGTTGTTATCATTTACAGACTTACCACTCATTTTACAGCAGAGCCTGACTATATGCTGTTTTCAATTAGATCTGAAAACCTTACCAAGATATATTTAAAAGACAGTGACCTGCAGCAAGCTTTTACACATTTCCAAAGCTAAGAACAGAAGAATACCTGTTTTCTGTTTTCCTGTTCTTGCTTGGACTGGAGGATCGAGAGCGTCTCCCTCTACTCCTGCTCCGTGAGCGCCTCCTCTCTCGGCTCCGGGACCGTCTCCTCTCTCGGCTCCGTTCCCTTTCTCTACTCCTTGAACGTCTGACATGCAACAAAATTGTCTTTACTCAGGACATGCTCATAGCATAACTTTAGCCTTCCATTGAGGAACAGGTTGTAAAAGGAACCCACCAATCATCAAGACCACTCTCAGGGTCTCTAGCTGGTCAGAGTGACTTCGAGATAAGTTAGAAAGTCTCTTTTCTCAGCCTGGTGCTTGAAGAAGGAGTCAGAACTCCTAATTTCTTAGTCTCAAGGTTGTTTATTGTATCTTATCTATAAAACTCTTTCTCCTGACCTGCTGAGGTCCACTCAGCAAGACAGTCAGAGGCACTCTGCCTCCCCTGGGGTGGTGCTACCTTTTTATACTCTACACTACGTGTACAGTATTCACAATTACTTTCTAATACCTATCACCTACGTTAGACAGTGAGCTTCTACTCTAAACCAATCCAAAAGTGCCAACAACACAGCAGAAGATGGAGGCCAAGAAAAAGAAGGAGAAAGGCTGGACATGCCCAGATTCTTCCATCTTACCCCCTGAACCCCATTCTAAAAACTTAAAAAAAAATCTATTTTTTACCTTGTGATAAATTCATTATCATTCTACTTAAACTTTTGTGGCTTGTAATTCTACATATAAAGGTTGGTAATTGTTTTTTCTAGGGGCTAAATCAAAGGCACATGGGTCTTGCGCTCTGTACCAGGGTCTCGAGCCCTCCAGGGCAGCCAGAGGAATTTCCTGGGTTCCCACAGACCACTAAGAACTTATAAACTCCAGCACCAGCAAGCATTTAATAAGCAAAAAGCCTTAAGCATAGTGAAATCCATCACGTAACTAACTGGAGTGGGAGAACATCAATATTCAGCAGACAGGCACATCCAGGTACTCTGACTGGAGCTGATGTCGCACCTTTGACGCTTCCTGTCCCGGGAGCGAGACCTTCTCTTGTCCCTGCTGCGTGACCTGTCCCTCCTGCGGTCCCGCTCGCGACTCCTGGAGCGCCTGTCCTCGCGTTTCCTCTTGTCCGATGGGGAGCGGCTCCTGGAGCGGCTCCCGGAGCGCCCCCGGGACGCAGAGCGCTTCCGGTAATGCCTGCGCGGCACAGAGGGTGAGCATCACTACCATGTACAGCAAGCAAAAATAATTACCTGGATTTCTTGGACTTTTTAAATGTCTAAACTTTTGCAATCCTCTTGCCAAACTGATTAATACACATACCATATGTATAATATACATAATATGCACATACACTCCTAGTGACGCTGAAATTAGAAGGATTATTTGGTCACAATTTTCTTTTGGTTTTAGAGTACTATTATAAGCACACCAGAACATCAAGAACAGTTTCCTTTCCAGAAACCCACTGATTTCCATTTTATATATAGGAAAAGCTGAAGGCTCTTTGAAGCTATCCCAAAATCTGTTAAGCAAACAAAACTGCTCTTTGTTGCTTTTTATACAATAAATGTTTACCCGTGTAAGGTAGCTGAACTATAGCTGTGTTTAATGGGAAAGCTGTCAGACTGGAATTAAAGAAACATAAACCCCTGAATGACACCGTGGTCAATGTCTTTACCAGGCTGACATCAACAGAAATTGTTTCATTTCAAACACCACAACAGAAGCTGTCAGAAGTCAGCAAGGCTTGAGGGGTGTGATGGAGATGGGCATCTCCTTCCCATCCCTCATTAACGCTTTTATCCCAACCACACCCTGGGACAGAGCAGGGCCAGGATTTTTTTAGGAAACTCTTCAACTGAGTGTAGAAGTCAGAGAAGGACCTTGACTGTGACCATCTTCTCTTCTTCCAATCCCAGATTTTCAGACACCATGTCAGAATAATTCCTTTTTTCACTCTCCTATGGCTCAGGACTCACAGACCCTTTCTCCTGACAAGCCCAGTAGTCATGCTTGAGAAGAAGCAAGAAGCAGAGAAGGCAAGACTTTAAGCCCCCCTACTCCTTGTTTCACCTCCATGGTAGTATTAAATAGTTCAGCTCTAAAAATAGCAGCATATTTATATCTAGTCTATGTTATGTTGTATATTTAGGCAGCACATGCACTTGGAGTTAGTACAGAAGCACACACCCACATCCTGCCTATCAGCAGGATAACTGACTGCAAAGAACATTTGTCAGTATTGAGATTTTTAATTTCCTTTCCATCTCCATCACAAAATGCCATGGGATCTGCTCTATACTTCCTCTCTTTCTAACCTTTTCGTTTTAGAGAACTACTTTTGTTTTTAATTTTTTTTCCTCTATAGTGTGCAATAAAGCCAAAAGATTATTTCAGATTGCAGAAGCCCCAGTGCGAGGAATACTTCCTCACACCAACCCCAGCACATGCAGCCCCACCCATCTCCACCCACCATTCACTCTCACCCTCTTACCATTTCTTCACTTTTAAAACTTTAAACCCACTTTCAACATTATTTTTAGCCCAAACAGATGAACCCTGTCATTTTCAGTAGAGAAGCTACACTGTGACAAGCAACTGAGTCCTGCTGGCTGGAGTGCCAGAGCTTGGCTTTCAATTCAGGAGGCTCCAAGGATGCCCTGTACCACCCACGGCTGCCCCAACTCATCTGGAACTAATTAGATAGATATGTGGGAGTGCCCTGCTCTGCACTGGATCACTAATGCGAGCCTAAGGTGGTTTGTTAAATTTCAAGTAATCTGTCCCCTTGGCGGAGATGGACCTGAGAGCTGTTACAGTGTAGTACAACTGCATGTGGGGACTGTCGTGTCAGCTTTAGTATAACAATCTGATTAAACTACGAAACAAAAGCATATGCCCGAGAGCAGGAGCAATTAAACCGTGGAAGCGGTTTAAAGCCCGATAGGTGTGAGCAGCTCCGTATCATCTGGAGCATAGCTTCGGCCCGAGATACACGCAGCACAAGGGCACGTTACTGCCGAGCTGGCTACAACCCCAATCAGGTCTTTACATCAGCTGGGAGAGGGCAAAATATGCATAGTTCATAAACACAAAAGGCACAAGCAAAAGCACCTAAACCAAGCTAACCCCCTACGTGGCTTAGCTAATTACGACATTTTGGAACAAGCCCGAGAAGGCCGGAGGTGTTCCAGGAGCCCGGGATCGGTGCCGGTGAGCCCCGGCATCTCGGAGCCAGCCACCGTGGGGGCCCTCGGCCCCGGCCGGAGCCCCGAGCGCCCAGTCCTGCCCTCAGGGCCGCCTTCAGGCCCGGGCCCTGCCGCGGCGGCCTCAGCGCGCCTGAGAGAGCCGGCCGGGAGAGCCCGCGCCACCCTGTGTCCCCCTCACGGCCGCCTCACCGAGCCATCACCCCCGAGCGCGCCGCGATCCCCAGCGAGCGAGGCAGTGGCACCGCTCCCTCACCTGGACTCGCGGCCCATGGCGGCGGCGCTCCCGCTACACGGCGGCGGCCATTCCGCGCCCGCACGGCGAGAGCCCAGCAGGAAGCGCCGCCCCTTCCGGGCCGCGCCCCGCTCCAGCGCCCCCCGGCGGGGGGAGGGCGCAGCGCAGCCCGGGCAGACGAACGGGGGCGGGAACCGAGCCCGGCCCGGCCGCGCACAGCGCCGAGGAAGCGGGTAACAAACAGGCTTTTAATAGAAAACATCGGCAATAAACATCAAACAGAACTATGTACACCAACAGAGTTACGTTAAAAACGGAATAAAAGACATTGGTTTCTTGGTCAAAGGTCGTTTCTTGATCGGCATTTCTTCATCGAGATTTCTCAATTAAGCACAAGCCACTCCTGGTGCTCTGCCCATGCAAGGGTATTTACCTGATTAATGGTGAGGATTAAAAATTCGTAACTTTTTGCAGGTACTGGTATAGGGATTTTTTCCAATTTATTTGTATTACATTTGGGCATATAAATAGAGAATCAGAACAAGTAATTTTGAGCAAACTCATTATTTACATATCTCAGCCTTATCTTAAATTACTGTAATTTCAATTTTCTGAAATGACTATCTAATACAAATAAATTTAAATCTGCTGAATCAATATCTGTGCTAACAGACCTAAGTCAGAATTTTCTGCAACCCAGCCCAGTACATCTGTAATATAATACTCACTGTAACAGAACCAATTAAAAAAAAAACCCATGAAAATGGTCAAATCAAAACATAAGGTTCTTCTAATCTAATTTAAAAGTCAGAAATGCATCACTAAAATTACGGAGGAAGCATTAACAGAGAATAATCAGCTGAAAGGTGGGCCATTTAGAGAGGTACAATTAAACACATCTGCTCCCTAAAAAAACCTCTGCAGGAAAATACCAAGTTAAATATGTAGTTTACCATGCTAAAAACAGGCAACAGCCTATACTACCTGAAAGTCCAGATTTTAAACAGAAAACTACAAGCTGAAAACACTACCAAATTTAGCTTCAATAGAGATTTTCAGAGATTTATCAGTGTTCAAGTTGACTATTTGGAATGACACTTCCTCTCACTGCGCAAAATTCCTTAGACAAAACAGTTTTTGTTATTGAAAACAAAACTGTTTCCCTAGTAAGTTTTACAAACACTAGAGCAAAGATTTGATACTGCAGGCTGGGTGCCAATATGTAAAATTCTCATGAGATAACTGTTAATATAAAAAAAGTATCAAAAAGCACAGGTGCAAGCTGCACTAGGATTAGGTTGCTGGAAACTCATAAACAGATGCGATTAGTTCTCTTTCTTGTTACATTTTGATTAATGACCTTTATAAGCACCAGGACCTTCTTGCTGTTGGTTTTGCCTAGCTCTTTTCCACAACAATCATCAAATTAAATTAATCACAATCACAACAAGTAATGTATGGCAAGGCAAGTTTAAGGACAACAAAGTGGCAAGTTTCACCAACATTCTCCAGAAGCAGCTACTTGGTTCAACATTCTGAACTTGAACATTTCAAGAGAATACAGGGATTTCTTTTCTTTAGAGCTTTCTTTAAAAAATGGGAGCAGGTCTTGTTAGCTATAGTCATACAGGATATACACATATATATGGTTCTGCTGAAGGGAATTCTCTTCCTGTTCTCACTGAAAAGAACAAAGGCAGCTTTGTAAATGTTTATGAAGGAGGCTGGGAAGGGCATCATCTAACCAAAACAAATAAATCATCCACTGTCACTTGCATCCTAACCTTCACATTTGTAATATGCAGACACAGTATTTAAATAAACTGAACCAACACAACTGGCAGTCAGGGACCCTGCTGTCCCTTTCCCAAAATTACTGGATTTAAGGCCCCTTTCAAGCATTCCAAAGGTAAGAATTTTAATGAAGGTTTAGACCTGTCTGCACAATCAAACGTTAAAAGGAGCACAGTCCAGAAAGCTTTAGTGTAGCTACTGTGTGGAATTCTACAGCCGTCATGGTGCTTCAGAGCCAAAAACCAAAGTAAGTTCATGGCAAAAGATAAAAGTAAAGAAATAGACACAAAGGTCTGTGAAAACATCTCCCATTTTGCTGTAGGTGTCCATGGAGCGACTGATGACTTCTGCAGGGATTCCAGAGAGGAGAAGAGCAGCAGTCAGTACTGTCGTTTTCACCTTCTTCTCACACTAGAAGGGAAAGAAAAACCAGTATCACGTTAGTTCTCCTAATCCAATTCTGCTTTATGTGTCACCAATGTTGTGCCAATCCGTTTGTAGGAGCACCAGGTTTGGATGGATTCTGTCCAGACACACTCCAGGAGTCACAGCCCTTATCCCAGACACAGATTCCGGCTAGGATGGATCTAGCTCTCACTGCTGGTTAACAGCAGATCAAATTCATCCTGATATTCTGCCTCCTTCACACTACTCCTCCCAGCAGGCTGAGATGTGAGGCTGGGCAGCTGCTCCTACATGAGTGGGAACATTCCCAGAGAAGGGAAATCTAGGTGTAAGAAGCCAAGCCTGACATCTCCACTGTCAGAACTGGATTAATCTCATCACACTATTCAGCAAAAAACAGAATCCCAGAATGGTCTGAGTTGGATGGGACCTTAATGCTCATTTCCTTCCAATCCCCTGCTATGGACAGAGACACCTTCCATTAGACCACGTTGCTCAAAACCCCATAAATACTGTTATTCTAACAGTAAAATTATTTAGAGTTGAAAACCAACTGTTTCTGTTTTAGAACAACTTCATTTGGCAGTTTTATCCTCTGAACTCAGAAATGCTCCAAAAACTTTTGAAAGCTGTTCCATCCTTAAGATGAGGAATTTCAAGGATGCAAGTCTGACAGGCAGGAAAAGGTGACAGTGGCTGAAAATTCTAATAATTTGACGATACTTGCTGGATATTTTAATTCAATCCAATCTAAATTAGGCTTTCAAGAATATTTCTGTGTTTCATGGGAGAAAAATGTAGGTAAACAAAGGGATTGACCTCACCCACCCATGTCTAACTGCAGCAAAAGCAAGTTGTGGAAAGGAGCCACATCTTTAATTCTGAAACTGAAGAGTGGATTTTAAGTACACCAGAAACAAGATCCAGATGATGTAGCAGATGAGCTGGTGCAAATCTAAGGCTAATCTTACTGTTTTGTGTTGCGACACATCACCTTAGAATAACTATTATGATATACTTAGCTACAAAACAACTGCTGATTTATTCTGATTTTCTACAAGTAATTTATTATTCCTTTTAAAATGCAAATTTTCCCTTTTAACTATGGATTGAACATCATTCAATCCCACTCTGTACCACAGACCTGACAAAATTATCAACCTAACAAATGCTTCAGGAACAATTACCAGTTGTAAATATATAAAGCAAGTAGTATAGCAAATCTTGCTAATAAGCAGCAGGTTTCACACACAGATAAATGTCTCATTTCAAGCTGCCATTCAAACCAATACCAGCAGTGGAATGCAGAGCCATTAAAACTCAACATTCTGCCTCATTTTTTTTAGCAAACGCTCTCCCAGATTTCATCCAGATATTATATGCAGAACAGAGGCTTAGCAAAGCAAATAATAACCAGGGAAGAGCATGGTCTAGAAGAAAAGCAAGTTTCCTGAAGACATGAAAGAACTACCTGGATTTCCTGGTCAAACACTTTTAATTAGGCTACAGCTACACAAGCTGCTAATCCATGTTTTCACTGCAATTTTGAAAAAGATCCTGGACTAAATCTGGAAAGATTAAAAACTATTATAAACTATCAGCACTGGTCATTCAACTCTACAGCTTAAAACAAGGGAAGAATACTTCACATGCATTGGTCCTAAAACAATACAATCCAAACACAAGTTTAAATTGAAAACACTTCAAATTAATCTAATTCTGGAAAAAAATTACCTTTGGAAAGTACTTGGACAGCCCCATGTAAGCAAGTTGTAGAGTAAGAAATGGTGCAAATATCGACTGAAGGAACAGAAAAGAATATATAAAAATTAACTTGGTCAGAATAGCTAAGAAACACAAAGATTTAATGCTTCCAAAGCATAGAAGAAAAGTAGTAGGTAAAAATTAATTTGTGGAACAGAGCAAAGTTGTTCTTGAACACTACAAATCTAAGTGGACAAGTTACATGCCAAAAACAAGGTTCTGCCCTCTATTCTTTGAGCCTAAAGAACTGAAATGGCAGAAGAGAACAGCAGGGTGTAAAAATGAGCCCAGTGTGTAAAACTGAGCCCAGGGATCCAGGAGCTGGATGGCTGTACCAGCATCACACCTCTGCGCTGTTGTTCTGGCTGGCACTGGGAATACTGAGGAACTACCTTTTCCAGGCTGATAAATGAGTAGGATCTACTTATCTTGGTACAACTATTATTCTTACAATCACAGAATTATTTGGGTTGAAGGTGACCTGAAAAGCCGTCTCATTCCAAACCCATGGACAGGGATACTTTCCACGAGACCAGGTTGCTTCAAGCTCCATCAGGCCTGGCCTTGGACACTTCCACAGATGAGAACTCCATTCTTACTCTATTATTCTTTTGTAGACCCTGAACTAGAGGAGCAGCTGACTCATGTGCTCACCAAGATGGGAATAAACTTGCAGGAGATTTAAGCTGCAACAACTATTCCAGTGCATCTGCTCCTGAACCACAACAGACCAAATGAGCTGCTCTCAGCAGTTACACAGTGGCTGTGTTTGTAGCAGATTAATCTCATAGAAAACTGTGATTTTTTTAGGTCTTATACAGTTTTTGGAAATGTAAAGAGTGCTTGAAATTCCCACCTTGGTCATTACCAATCAGCCTCAGATAATTCCCAGTAATTTGCAGCAAGCAGCACACACCAGCAGGACAGGGTCCCTGAACTCACCAGGTACTTGCACACAAAAGCCCTGACTGCGACAGCGAGCAGAGCGCACCCCACCAATCTGAAAATGCGGAAAGAGTCAAACTCCTCCGCCGCGCTCCCGTTCTCCTGGCTCGGCTTTTCGCTCATCAGCTGGTTCCTCAGCTTCAGAGCCTCATCAAACCTGGACAGGTACTGCTCCAAGCCGTGTCTGGGTGGCCGTGCTGCAGCCTCGGAGGGCAGCTCTCCCCTGTGACGCTGCCGGAGCTCGCCTGTGCTCTCAGTGACCAGCTCTGGGGCTTTAGCAAACAAGTCCTTGTCCCCTCTGAGCTCTGCCATGCTGCCTGCGTGGTCGGTCGAGCCTGTCACATTGCTCATGGAATCACCAAGCACGACCCGCTTGGAAACTGAAGGAATGGGAAGGGAGTTTGATTTATCTTGCTCCTGCTGAAGCTTTAATTCTGTGTGACTTTCGTCATCTAAAGAAGAAAAATAAAAACAGAGTTATGCATGCTGTGTACATGGAACAACACTTCAGCTGTACTGGGTGAGGATCCTGGGTCTCTGCTTCCCAAGAGAAAAGACAGATTTATGATTAAAGAGGGCACTCTTCATGAAGCAGACAAAGACATGAAGCTGTGCAATGCAGGTCAGAAATTGAAGCAATGGAGATATTAAAAACACTGAATTTCCTTAAGCAACAGCACCGCACACACAAACAGAAATATCCAAATACATGAACTGACATTAAAAAAAAAAAGATCAAGATTTGCAGAAAGCCTATCAACCAAAAGAGTACAAACACCTGACAAATAAACAAACAGAAGCACATTAAGCACTTGAGCTTGCTGTCTAGTTAGTGTCAGAGGCAGAGCAGTGTTAACCTGCTCTGTATCAAGCCTAAAGACCCATCTTACAGAGACGGAGGTGATGGCAGAGAACAAAAGGCAAATCAAGAACGGTCTGGACCTACCACAGAGCAAGAACTGACACTTCAGGAGTACTTTTTAGTGTCAGACTGATTCACAGCTCATGGGCATCCTTGTAAACGGAAATCTGAGAACTCCTTCCCGACAAGACAGCCCATTTCAAGAATGCACAGAGATATAACTGAGCTACCTAGGATATGGTTCTGCAAGAAAATTCTTCATAACAACCACAAACATCTATGCCACTATCCAAATGTGAGATAACTTTGCTATAAAGAGCCAGCTATGAAAGCCAGCAGCTACTAACTAAAAACATGGGGGAGGCCCATCATTTCTTCAACTAAAAAAACCTACTTGCAGTGAAACGACAGCTTGTATGCTCGCTATCTAGGAACTGTGCCGAGCCCGAATGCCGACCTTTCTGAGAGCACAGGGATTTTATGGGCGGGTCCCAGGCGGAGCAGGGCAGGTCGTGCTGCTTGAGGCATCCCTGTGAGGGATCGGGGAGCCGGCCGGCCCTGTCCCTGCGGGCGACCAGCCGCTCCTGCTCACCAGGGACCGCGGACAGCGGTCATGGCCGGAGAGGCCGAGGCGTCACCGCAGCCCCGGAGCCCTCACGCAGCCCCGCCGCACCCGCCACGGGGCTCACCCTTGCCCGCCGCGGGCCGGTGGAAGCCCATGATGCGGTTGATCCGCTCCTCCGAGTTCATGAGCAGCTTCCTGCGGCGCAGCTCTGCGCGGCGCTGGGACGCCGAGAGCCCCGCGGGGGGCCCCGGCGGTGTAGGCTCCCCTCCCGCGCTGCCGTCCGCCATCCCCGGCACCGCAGGCCCGGCACCACGGGCCCGCCCCGCACAGCGCGCAGGCGCCGGCACCGCCCGCCTCCAGCCGCTGAAGCGGGCGCCGCCATTTTGGGTAGGGTCAGGAGAAGGGCGGGGCCCGCTGGCAGAGCGCCCCCCGCTCCCCTCTCTGACGGCGTTGTGCCCGCACTAAAGATGGCCGCCCCGCCTCAGAAGTGACGTCACGGTGCGAGGCCGGGCAGGGGCGATGGCGGGGCTTAGGGACCCGGGTGGCGGATACACCCCGAGGCAGGGCGGGGCTGGCCTGCGGCGCACTCGGGACAGCCTCCGCCTCTGGCACTGCACCGCAGCGGGACTGACGGGCACACTAACACCAACAGACAACACCGCTGCAGGACGCCAGAGCCACTGGCACTATAGAACAGGGATCTGACTTCTTTCCAGTAAGATCTGGTTGGCACAATTCATCTCTATGTCCACCAAAAGTCCGGTACACCGCTCCTGGTGTGCCAGGTGGTGAAACTGCCACGTTACTCTTCCCTCACCTGATCAGCCCCAGGACACAGAGGGGTCCCATCAGCACCAGTGCCCTGCACAGCCCTGGCACTGCAGAGCTGCACTCCCTGCCCGGGGGCACTGCCCGGAACGGGACTCGCCGGAGAGCCCGCAATTGCCTGGAACGGGACTCACCGGAGAGCCTGGGGGCACTGCCCGGAACGGGACTCGTCGGAGAGCCCGGGGGCACTGCCCGGAACGGGACTCGTCGGAGAGCCCGGGGGCACTGCCCGGAACGGGACTCGCCTGCAGAGCCCGCAATCCCAAAGCCCCGTGCCAGGACAATGCCCGCTGATCCCCCAGCCACTACAGCAGTGGGGGAGTTCAGCAGCAGCAGGGCAGTGTTAGATGTATTGGCAAAGAAAACAGAGCTGACAAATCCAATTAATATTTCTACAATATTGAATGAGAGAATTCTGTATTTAAAACCAGTTAAATACAGAAGTCGGTACCAAGCTCATGCATTAACTCATCTATAATGGGCAGCAGTAACATCTCAAAAAAATTTGCAAGCATTTAGGATGGAATGGCTTTTACAAAAAAGCTGCTGAAATAATGGGATGTTAAATGAATATATGGGATTACCTAAAATAAAATTGATCACCATCTTGGAATGCTGCTGAAGGCTAAATTCCAACCATCACTGTCAGCTAGCTCCTGTGACCAACATGGTATTTATCTCAATTAAATAAATTGTTCTACTTTTGTTTATAAGAAAAGAGTGATGGACTGGCATGAGTTCTTTAAATTAATTTTATTGAGTAGCCAAATCTGATAAATTAGCACAGATAAAATAAGCATTTGCATGTGTTATAAATGACTTTTTACAGGAATAAAACAGTGAAAATTACAAACTGTAAAAAGGAGGACAAGTAAATCCTGTCTCAAATTCAGAAGGGGAAAGATTTATAACTTCATACTGAAGATCAAATCTTTGAGTTCAGAGAACAAAGATTTAATATTACAATATTATACACTACTTTACAAAATTAAATTTACTATAAGGATTACATCCATAATAGTAAACAGAACCTTAAAATCACATTTAATGGTCCCTTAACTTAACAGCCATTCTGCATTTTTGATTAAATTGTTAAGAAATTAATTCTAAATAAAACTGAATCATTCTAGTTATTGCAACATAGCCTATGTGGACTTAGACTCAAATATATTAATTTTAAAATAATGAAAGCAAAGTAAAATGGATGGTAACAATGTTGGCTGAACACTAATGTGTCAAAATAAGAAACAGTTTTTAAAAAAGTGTTTGACTACAAAGAGAGACACCTTTACCACACATTTACAGTGGTGGAGTTGTGGTGCTGAGATCTAAGTACCAGAACCACTCTTGCCTACTTCTGCAGTCCATCTTCAGTGTCCTCATTTTTCAACTGTATGTAAAAAAGCAATCACAGGTAGTGTGTGTATTCATGTTCCCTGTACTGCCATTACAGCAGTACCAGTGAACCAGCAGGCCTTCCCCCCTGCAAGGGAATAAACAACGCTCAATAGAGAATTTCTTCCAAAGTGAAGAGAACTCCCAGAGGGTTCATATCACTCATTTATCATGTTTTGCTCTGTAAAACGTAGGGACTCAACTTCAAACTTGTTAACTGCCACAAAGACTGACATCTTCAGCCATTGGTCTGGTGGATATAAAGCAACGAGGTCATCTCCAGTATTTATGTTTGTTTAAAAAAGGGATATAGTAGCAAAATACAGTCACAGTAAGAAATAGACTTTGGCTGGGCTATTTGATGCACGGATGGTTTTCAATTCAACATCTGAGTGATAATATACCCAAAACACAAGGTTTAGGGCAGAACCTATGCAAGTGCAGAGGTTCCATTTATGATTTAAATGAAAAGACCCCTTTCCCCCTCCCTGGGAAAAAAAAATCAGACAGTCAAAACTTAAAAGACACCTCTTCACTATGACTAGAAACTGTGCAATTCTCTGAAAAGCAGTTCAAGTAAAAAACATGCTGTTTTAGGCATTGTTCTGAACTTTAGCTTCTTGTGCTCAAGAACAATCTCTCCCAAGGAACTCCTCCCCTGAAGTGAGAAAAATCCTGACAATCACAAGCAGCTACAGGATGAAATGGGGGCAAACGTTTACCCAAATGTTGACCCTACTGACAGCTGTATCTCCAAACATCCTAAGCACAGTACATTTGACCACTCACAAGTGTTTTACCTCTTCAAGTTACCTGCCCCAGAAAGTAGGTTTTGAAAGACCTTTAAGTTTACCACTATTAAATAAAAAAGCAAACCAAGATTTTTCCATATGCAACACTTCCATGGGCATTGGAATACAGTAACTTAAATACTTTTTACATTGGTAGCTGTCAATGATAGCTTCATCTTGAAAACAGAAGAATTATCAATACACCTCTATAAAATTATTTAAATATTTTTTGTATATAAGTTTTTACTTCAAGTCCGATGTCAGCTTCGATCTGTAGCTCTGGCAGGATCTCAGAGTATATTTAAAGCTTTTATTTGGTGCACACTGGCCTTGGACCTGGGCTCATTACACAACTGCAGCAAAATAACATTTTTTTTTAAACTTCAGCATGTCTGCAACCGTATACAAATCTTCAAATTCAATATAATAATTTTGTTATTGGAAAAATAATTTCCAATTTTAATGTCAGAATATTCAGTTTTGCAGACCAACATTTGGTCTGAAGTTCTGCCAACAAACTTGCTTCAGAAACACACCAGATCTGAGGGGCCCAACATTCACTTAAAGTAAACAAGAGCCAAAAGTCTACTGAACATAAACCAAACAAAATCTGAGATAATCTTCCTTGCTCTTCCCCTCCCACACCATTCATAAATAGAAATTAAAACTATTCCTTTTACTGAAGAAAAGCAAAGCTTACAATCTACCTAAGTCTACTTTTGCTGCCAACTCATAGCCAATGACTTTTTAAAATCTGTCTCATGTAGGGCCCACTCTTCCCCATTGTTTTTAAAATTAGAATACTGACTTATTAAAAGCTTCAACAAATTCAGCCACCTTATCCAGGTTAAGCTTACCTTTAGTCCTATTAGCCATAATCCAATCCAAGCACTGGATTCTACACTTCACAAGCATTTGTTCATTTCACAATGAACACATCTTTCATTGCTACTTTAAGCATTAAGTTGAACATTGAGATGCTCTGTCTGTAATCACTGGATGCACTTAGAAAGAATTTCCCTGCAAATCATGATCAGTATTGTGAGGTTTTATATCTAGCAGCAACAACAAAAAAAGAAGAAAAACAAAAACAAAACAAAACAAACAAAAAGTTACAGAAATATACATTTTGAACAACAAAGAACTCTTTATTTTACAAAATGTATTTCACCTTTTCAGTATTGCCTTTGTAAATGTACTTCATGCTGCAACTACTTACAGTAAAAACACGATTTGCAGCAAATTAAAGGTGCTCAACCAGTTCCAACAGTTTGATTTTTTTAAGGTACAATATTATGTAGTTGCACATTTGATTCTCAGATGTGGTCCTTTATTTGCTTTAGTTCGTTGAAATCACAGTGAGAACTTCTCATCAACTGCCTCAGGCCACAAATTTAATGAAGATATTACAAGCACAATCATTCTTTACTGCAAAATCTTTCCTTAAAGAAGTAAGCCAAAGGCTAGTGTTTCATTTATTCACTTGCTGCTGTATATGAAGGAGGAATTCATAGTATGATAAGGCTGATTCTGTTCTGTCTTCAATCATATTTTGCAGAAAACTTGATTTCAATGGACTCTCATCCCTTAAAAACAAAAATATAAGTGTTTGAGTGGAATTAACATTTGCCATGGGCTACCATGCATTAATAAATTACAGGTCAAGTGGCAAGACATTTCAAAAGCTTAAGGACATATGAAAAGAGGATCTCAAATAGCCTTTAGTAGTGATTAATCTCAATAAGTGCTCCTACCACCATTTACTTCATTTTTCTGACATTACCTAAAGATTCTTCTGTGACATTTAGCCTTTTTTAGTCTTTTGAAATTTTAATTGGAGATAACTCATAAGTCATATCTGTAGTCAAATCTGTCAGGCACAGCACACACTATTAAGAATTCCATTAAGAAAGTTCAATATATAATATCCAAGTATGTACTGTTAACAGGTTGCTGAAGAAGCAAAAAGACTGTTAAAAACCACTTACTTTATTATATATAGTATAGGAAAGAAAGGTCTCTGTTCTCTCAGCCAAGAAATGAAAGTTCGTGTTCTGATGGATTCTGCTGTTTCAAGTTCTGGGAGATGTGTCTAAAAGCCAAAGGGTTTCATTAATACAAATTTTTCAGAAAAACACTAAAAGGAACACTTCAACTAGCCAAACTGATTAGGTATAAAGAAAACCCAGAAAGATATGTTTTGTGATGTATAGTTTCAGTCTTGTCTTCTTTGAAATATTCAAGAGCACTAAACTCCTATGAGCAATTAGCTGTCAGAATGGTGATGAGTGAGCTGTGATTGATTGTTTAGTTGCAGAAATGAAAGGATTTCCCACTAACCCACTGTGCTCACTGTTTGCAAGTGTTCTTAGACTGCTCCCACAGGTCTGAGAAACTCAGTCATTGTCAGCCTCTTCCTACTGTGTCCTCATGAGAACAAACTCCAAGAGGTAACAGCAATTCTTTCTTTCTTTGGATCTGGGTCTATATCACTAGAGGGCTAATATCTGAGTAGTGCATTTTAATTCTTATGCAAATTATATTCTGGCAGCACTGTATGTATGACTGATGTGCAGAGCAAGCACATACCATATTCTGTGGTATTGAGCCATAATTTGGAACTCCAAGGACTTGGCTGATAAAACCCTGCCCACAGTTCTTCCCGATCCACATAAACATCACCTGAAAGACACCATCAATAACAACATTAATCCAACCCAAAACACACCTCAGCAGTCCTGTACATATTTTGGGTTCTCAGAAAGAACACACCAAGTAAACTTGGATACTTTTTTTAATCCCCCCACCACACAACTTACAGAGCCAGCATCCATAAGATAAGCACCATCCCTACTCAACTTCTCTACTGACAGCTGGAGAAGGGGTGGCTGAGGTATAGTTCTGTCATTTATGTTAAGAGCTCCCTAAAAGAAGGATGAAAAACAGTGGTTCACATCTTGATGCAAAAAACCAGAACAGAATGCTAAGTAAGAGGAGGATCTATTACACTGAATACTGGCTCTGGACCATTTTTCTCAGTTTAGCTCAAGCTATACTTAAAATGATAATTTACTTTATTAATTAGTAATTTACTAATAAATTTTAATGTTTTATTTTGAGAGGGTGAATGTCATCAAATGTTTCTTAGTTAATTAGTTCTGGAACTAGAATATCTGATTTGCTATGTACCAAAGATGTGATTCCTAAAATTGTTCAGGGTTTTACATAAACATTTCCTGTTCTCAAAACTCCTTGATATTTTAAAATAAAGAAAGCTACAAAGGAACAAAAACCACATTATGATGTCTTTATGCATATGTGATTTTATAGCACAAGATAATGACACAAGGCTAAGGTGAAGTTAAGTTAGGAAAAAACTTTCCCCATCCATAGCAAAGCACAGCTTCTCTCCAGAATTCATCAATCCACTTCCAAATAACAAATGCATAAATGCAACAAGTGGGAGAATACGAAACTACATTTTAGCTGTGCAGCTTTAATATGGAAAACTTGCGAGATTTCTAACACATTTACTTTCACATCACACAGATCTTTGGGATCAAACAGATTATGTAGCAAGGCCAAGACTCACCTCATCTGTGAGAGTATCGACTCTGTACAGACTGGGATGTGTCATGAGCATGAGGTAAACAAGGGGCTGGTTCTTCACCTGACACATGGTAAAGATGCGTTCATCCAAACGTGTGTTTGTCCCAGTTTGAAATGCTTTCTGCAAACAATCAGGCCTTTAGTTTAACCATTAAAGCAAAGCAAGGTAAGTTGCAAGATAAGACACATTGCCTGCTACTTATTTCTAACTTAAGTTTTAAAGATGTACCATAAACCAAAAGTTTTTTCTCATTGTATTTTACTTCTCCATATTTCTCGTCAGTGTTTCACATAGAAATCATACAAGTTTCACTCCCATTTCTGGATTTCAGAATTAATCTCAACCTGGCACCATCAGTCCTCTCTTACAGCTGAGATGAAAGCACCCTGAAATACTAACATACACCTCAAAAATGCTACTTGATGAAATTTAAAAGCATAAATACTGCAGCAGTTTACAACTGGCTTCAGTGTACAGAATCTCAGGTCTGTATTAACAAGAAAGAGACAGTCCTGGCTTGTTGGGACCAAAGAAAAAGTTATAAATCAAAGTACAGCTCGCTCCTCCCACCTGACTGGATCAAATGCTTATCAAGCCTTTCACATGAAAATGCTCAATATGAACATCCAGAACTTCTTTTTGAACCGAGAAATGAGTTTGTCCAACACTTTAATGACTTCTAGTATCAGTTTAGGGAAATTCAATTAAAAAATACTTAAACTGAGCAAATACTGTGAAATGCTTTAAACCTGCTGCAAGAACAGCGAGCCAAACTCCCTCTCTGCCACACCCAGCTCTCTTCTAATCCACGCTGAACTGCTGTGTGGATCTACATTTGCAGAGATACACAAAATTGAGATTCCTGAGAAAACACTATCAGTACCCTGAAACATTCTCTTCACTAATCAGTGTCCTTATTATTTTGCCCTTCCATTGCTTAAAACATTTATACTTTTGGTTTTACACACACTTCTGAATTCCTGCTTTTGAACGAAATCATACTCCATCAAAGAATTGTCCTTTTACTTCAAGCTGACCTGCCAAAAATCATCCTCTTGCCTGGCTTCCTTTCCCCTCTTACCTGTTTTAAGAGTGCCAGTATGTAAAGAGGGAAGAGGCGCAGTGAGAAGGGAGCTGTGAGGCCAGGCTGCTGGATGCTCAGCACGGAGGAGCGATAAGCAGCCAAGGAATCGATCACGGCATTGACCAAGGCATCGCGCGCATCACTCAGGGTGGCGGAGACAGAGCGGTCCACAGCTGGAAACAGGGCAAGGCTCAAATCAGAACGTTTCTCCCTTGGCAGGAAGGCAGTCACATACATTAACTCCTCTCACTTCATCATACATGCCAATGCAGCTTAAGCTTTTACTACATTCTATGGGAACTGCTTCAGAAAAAAGCTGGGGGCCCACGATGATGCACCAGACTAAGCCTAAGCCCAGTGATTACACACAGCTCTACTGATCCTTCACCTAAGCCAAGCATTAAAACCAAAACTCTCTTAGGATGAGGGAGAATCTTTTCTTCTAATCCAGAGGATTATTGCTCAAACCTTTAGGGATATAATCCAACATATCCAAACAAGCTCTTAGCACACTCACCCATATTGGCTAAGAGCCCTGTGATGGCCTGCACATCTGCCCCCAGGTACACTTCACTCAGGGTTGTGACAACAGGTAAGCACATTGTGTGCACACGAATGCGCCTTTCACCTGCAAGGAAGGACAAATGTAACCTCCATCCTTGTTTTATGAAGCAACACTACAAATGCCACTGTTGGCTCAATCTAACCTTACCTTTGCTGGAGGTGTACAGGAGAGCTGACTGAAAAGAAACCACTTGCATATCAGTAAGACTCTCTTCCACTGACATCTGCACAGCATATCCTGCATCTGGGTTTACATTGGGCAATGACAACAAGTCTGTAGATCGCACAAAGAAGTTCCCATGGAAAGTATGAATGGAAAGACCTACAAGATAATAATGAATCAGTTTGAGTTTTATAGCTGTGAAGAACAGGCACCATAATAGATCTGCCATCAATGTATATGACTGTACTGGAATGCTCCCTCTCAATTAAATACATTATCTTCAGAAAAGGTAAATACTGCAAACTGACAACTCATTCAAAGAATCCACAAAGCCTAGCAGAAAGTGGGAACTAGCAAGGCAAATCAACGCAGCATAGTAGAAAGTATCTAGATGATAAAACCAGTTCCTTGTTGAAATAGTTCAGGAAAATTTCCAGTTTTGACCATTAAAAACTGGAACTTGAACGCCAGAAAAGACACCACAAATACAGTCTTTAAAAAAATTGTCTTATCCCTGGTACTGAATTTTACTTTTCTAATCTTTGCCTTTTAATCATTTGAGGTTACAAAATAGCTAGAATACCAATGAAAACATCCCCAAAGAGCAGCAAACACCCACTTCCCTCTTCTCCACCCCACAAAAATCTAAGAAAGTGAATTCAGACCTTTGGTGCATCTTATCCTCATGACAGCCTCAAACCCAATTTTCCTAGTTAAGTATCGCTTCAGTTCCTTTTGCAATTTCTCCACCTGGACAGGGTTGTGTTTATGATGGTAAGATTGGTAGTAGTAGACACTACCTGCAGAATACCTTGATATACAACCTGAAACAAAACCAGTACATAATGGAGAGAGCAAACAGCTGCTGCTGCAGTCTTTAAAGTATTAAATTGTTCACACCTGCAAATCACTCAAATGCACAGTTACAGACCTGCCTACAGAGACAGATGTAGCTACAACTGTATATTCTAATATGCGATAAATTTCAGGTGTGAAATAATTTTCCATTGACCTGAAATTGCTGTCACTTGAAAGTTTGGTTAAATAGAAAAAAAAAAAATTAAAATGCTAATAAAACTTGCTCTAAAGACACTGACACCAATAGTTAAAAAGGCATAAAAAAGGAAGAAACTATTTCCACTACTTGTATCAGTAGCACAAGGATCCTGACTCACTAAGGGAGGACATGAAAATAAGTAGGTTAAATCAGGATTAAAGATGACAATCTATTCACTGTCACTGCTCAGCAAGGACAAGTTTGGATCTTGACACACTAGATTAATTCAAATCAGGTACATCTACTAAATATTAATGTAGATTCTATGCATTTGCTCAAAATACAAGAGCTTTATATGACTTACCTAGAGAAGCCAAGTCAGAATATTGCCCACTAAGAAGAAATAAATCCACTGCAACCTGTTGTCCTGAGCAGTCCAAGGCCAACTTCTTGTAAAAATCAGTCGATGGTGTCAGATGTATATCCTGTTAACACAGTGGAGTGTTACAAAATACAAATTGAAATTCAAATTGATTCATACATTTATTGCCTGCTTTCAGGGACACAATCAATTCTCCATCACTGATTAAAAATATTTTATTTTAAAAAATCAGAAAATTAATTTGTGTTTATATTGCTTGGTTTTTCTTTTCGTTTTTTTTCTGCTACTTTAAAAGGAGCAAGGCAAGCACAAAATTAACCCAGAAGAGGAAATCCCAGAACCACCTAGGTGCACAGAACAGAGTTGTTAATACTCCCAACCTTTTTGCTTTCCTAACCTTTGCTGTTGCTCTTTGGTTTGGCTCCTCTCGTGACTTCAGTGCTCCCATTCCCAGAGATGGGAGCTGTGTCTGGAAGACAGTGATTCTACCTCCAGTGGGGGACATCAGCTTAAAGGCAGCCTGTAACGCAGGCCCCAGAGCACTCTGAGTTTCCAGGGACTTGGTAAACATCTGTGGCAATGTCTTCAGCAGATCTTGAATTAGCTACAAGTGAGAAAACCGTATTAGGCCTCTGAGTCTTCAAGGTTTTCTATTTTATAGCAAAATATTGGCTGTTTGGTCTATATACATATACTTGAACCTGTTCAAATACTTGAACACAACAAAATATTAACACTTCTAATATAAAAGTAGTAAAGAGAAAGTCCTAGAAAAATTGAAGCACTTTCTTGTTTCAGGTTGGCAAGAACTTACAGTGACACAGATAAAAGACCTCCTTTTTTTTGCCTCAAACCTGGCATTTGAACAGCTGGTGTTAATGAGCATTAATTAATCAAAAAATTACCAAACATATCCCCAATTATGTAAATGTCACTAGTTATGTAAGAAAGTCCTTGCTTCTTACCTCTTTATTTTCATTCAGATTTACTAATAAGTTTTCTGGCATTGGTATAAATATATCTGAAAGGGAAAAAAATGAGTTATCTTTTAAAAACACATCAAGCTTTCCCTGACTTTATTTGCCAACCATCACACTTATTAGAAAAAAATACACAGTATCAGTGTATTAACCCATGTAAACATAATTATGTGGATTTTTTTTCTCATAACCATTCCTGTGGCTAGAATCCCATGTTGGGGCAGCAATCAACAGGGCTGAAGGATAATCAAGACTGTTAAATAAAATCACATAGCAAATATTTCCAGTGTTCATTCCACCCTGCCCAATAATATCCAGTGAAAGGTGATTTGAAACAAAAGGCAGAAGGACAAGCACTAAGCATCAGCCACAAGAAAATCTATAGAAAGGTATTTAACATTAGTGTTTGCGATTTCAAGAGGAATCTAGAGATTTGTACAAATTAAACTAGAAGGTAGGAAAGCTGTCTTCATGTTTGAAGTCATGAGTAGCCACAGCATTGCTCAGACATCAGGGAGATTTCTTTATAAACAAACTCACACATATGGTACTTCCAAAGGCATTACTAGAGAGACTAATGGTGTGATCCAGAAACTCCCACCAGATATATATTTTTAAAGGCTGTCATAACCAGAAGTTACTAATAGGTACTGATCATAAAAATTATTTTTGCATACCTTCAATATCTGAAACTATAAGCATCTGAGGCTGAGAGAGACCTTCCTGAAGACTGTAGAAATGGATTGTGCTGTCAAATGTTATGAAGCCTATTTTTGTTCTAGTGTTCCCAGGAAGCCTGAAAATGAGACATATGGTGTTCAACAAGATGAAATTTCATTTCTGCAGGCTTTTTTTTTTTTTTAAACATCCACTGTATCTCTCCATGGCTGTTACCAAGCAGTTAGTTTAACAGCTAGACAGCAAGAGCTTCACTAAGTCACTTTGGAAAGAACAAAAACCACAACAAAAAAGGAGCTCATGGTAGAGTCACCTAGCAGGCAGGTGAAAACCTTTTAACAGGGCAATCAGAAGTGGAAGAAAATAAATAAATAAACTGCAAAATCCCAATTAGTGTTTATATAAGTTCAAACAGTATACATTTTATGAGATGTTTATTAGATGTATGATTCTTTTCAGCAAATACTTATCTAGATTTCAGCTTTTAAAAAATACAGTTCAAAAGATGCTTACATTCTTTTGGGGATTTATGAAGCTCATAGGAAAGAGTCAGACTGAAAATCAAGCCTCAAAATTACTTTTTATACTGGTGTAGTCGTGATGGGAAAAAGACTAAGCTTTATGGCACATTTTAACACAACACCGGCCATTGTTTGCCCACACTAGGAAATTGTCTTCCACACAGAAAGGACTGGCATGTTGGTGTCTACCACAAGTTTCTTAAGATGAATGAAAATTGGAGATTTTAAGCAAAAAGTACTTACGAGTCCAGATTGTCTAACAAGGTCTGGCAGACTGTGTTCAAGTATCCTGTCTCGATTGCATTGTGGGACACATCAAACACAAAGAGGTACACGGGGGGCTGGGGTGGGCGCAGCTGAGCAAAGAAAAGATCACCTTTAACTCTCAAACAGCAATTGTTACATTGGGTTTATTCATTCTATTGCAAGTTTAAGCTGCTAAAACAGCACACAGATGATAGCTAAAATTTCTGGATGATTTTGCCTCTTATTTGGAAATACCAGAATTCTAGTTTTCTTATAAAGAGGAAAACCTACATATTCCAAATACAGAATAAATTAGACATCATAAATGTTTAAAAGTGAACTCTGAGGTCCTCCCCATGAGTTCTCAGATACACTCCTTAAGGCAACAGCTACTGAATTGGAAAGCATCCTCTGAAACAAAACTTTCTCTGACATCCCTCTGAAAATAAAACAAAGGGAGAGAATAAGTAAATAAAGCCTTACCATGTATTCAGATGGAGCCATAAACTCAATAGTAGCATTCTGAACCTCAGGTCTTTTATGAGGTTCTCCATAAACTCTTGTCACAGGATTATAGAGGAATTCTTCAGGAACTATGCAGATAAGTTTATATATTAGTATTTCACACTAGTATTGGCTGTGCTGCATTTTAAAACAAATATATCAACTCTTTTTTGGCTGTTGGGCAACAACGGAGAACTACACCAGACAGTGGAGTTCTTACACTTGTGCAAGGGTACTGTGAGGGACTACTTGGGCTCACCATGTTTCTTTAGGGACACCACTGGCACTGGGAAACATTTCCAACGACTCCCAGCATGACTGACAACAATCCCCCTGCTGGTGTGGCTAACACTCCAGTCTCAAAGGCCAAGGTTAATTGCAGCACTTAAGGTGCTGCAAGGTTAATTGGAAAAGGTTAATTGCAGAACTTTCAAGCACATCTAAAACTCACCATCATTGACTCTATAGCACAAATTGCATTTCCACCTCCTCTGGTCTAGGAAGCTGACAAAGGGGTTGATGTACGTCCGGCAGGAACGGCATCTCACAATAATACTGGAAGTGACCACTGGCAATTGCTGGAAAAGAAAAGCTTCCTGTTTTAAAGCATCCTCACCCTGCAGCTGCTCCTCTGTGGTAACAACACCACCCACACTGTGCTGCCTAGTGAGGCAAAGCATCCTTGTGGAAAGAAGGAGTACTTCTGCATCCTCACAGCATCACTGCAATTCCTTAATAAGACAGGTAGGAACTGAGCTCTAACATATTTAACTGTGTGGATTCCCTTTCCAAGTCTCTACATTCTTGAATTTTACACTGATGGTTTAAGACCAAGTCCTGCACCCAATACAGATCAAAAAGCAGGGGGGAAAAAAGCCCACATCTTTGAAAAATCAATTAAAGTGAGAAAAAACCCAATGCTTAAGAAAGACACTGCTAAATTCAAAGTCTTCTGGCTATTTCATGACATCCAAATCCCTTCAACTTTGTCAAGTCTTGAGTTTAGAATTAGTGCTAGGTTTGAAATTAATGACTACAACTGATACATGACAACCTGGAATTTAGGTGTTGTCTTCTATCACAGTCCAAATTCTGTGCTGCCTTTAAGCTTTTGGTTTTTTGAGGTTTGGGAGGCTTTCTTTTTTATTAAGAAGTGAGACCTGAAGGTTCAAATATGGTAGGGAGAAATAATTGGAGAAAAATTACAGCAATCTGTATGGAATAAGGAAATGTCAGTTACTATGTAAATCTTCTGGGCCAAGGTACCTGCCCTTGTTTTATGATTCATTGTCCATTGTCTGGACTCTGGTAAAGGCATAGTTGATATTTCAGCATGTAAAGTTTTGAATGTTTCTCATACCGATAAGTCTTTGAAAGGATGAAGCAGGAGCCCCAAAGGAAGTTTGGCTTTATTCAATAAGGCCTGAGTTTGAGGAATGTTAGTCAGGGTACAGCGGAACAACCTACATGGATGACAAAGGGTTATTTTCAGAGGCTTTCAAATAAATTATTATTTCAGTAGTACAGTATATTTTTCTAGAGCTGTTAATGGTGAATTTCTAGTTTGTTTCCAGCTGAAAGATCTCTATGTCTGTCAAATCATTTTGTTTCTGTCTGAGCTTGACCCACAGTACATACTTTGAGTTCTTATTTTATACAAATGCTCTTTACACAGAACTCAGTGTCATTTTAGTCACTCAAGTCAAAGTTAAGCCTAACAATATTCAAAGTTGCACCAAATCTTTATATACTAAATGTTATTTTGGAACAAATCAGAACCAGCAATGTTTAAAAGGTGGTTTTAAAAACATAGTAACTATAAACAATCCCACAATCATTTTCTGAGTCTTAAGCACTCAGCAGCTTCCACAAGGTGCAAATGTATGTGGCAGTTTTGCAAATCCTGTCCAGCTTGTTTGCATGAACAACGTCACAAAGGCGCTGTTATTTCCTTTATCTACCATAAAAATATTTCCAAAGCAGAAGTCCCTGGGTATTCACAGTTTGGTTGGTCTCCTCAGAGAGAATAACTAATTAACCAACTTCCAATCTCTTGTTTGAAATTTCATTTACTCCACTGTTTTAAATGGTTACTTTTCAATACAGAGGTCACCCATGTTTCTTCAGGCACAATCTTTTTGGTGTACCTCACCTGACTGAATTAACTGCTATTTTATATCTTCTCATCCATAATCACTGCCAGGCATAAAACTTTTATATTGTACCTATCTATAGCTGCCTTGTTAGCTAATTTTTCCTCATACTTTCTACAAAGATGATTTTCCCCTCTTCAAAGTTAAACCCACTTACTGCCTTTATTGTAACAGTGAAACCCATTTAAAATATTTTCTACTCATAAAATTAAGAAAATATTTTGTGAAATTATGTTCATAAGCAGGAATTTACACTTCTATCTATTTTAATGTATTATAGCAAATGCATAATCTTACTCAGGATTGCAGTTGAGCTTCTGGATGTCTTCATGCAAGTTGGGGACAGGAGCCTTTAAAAGGGTAGTAGGAAGAATATTTCTTTCTTGAAGAAGATTCACAGGTCTCAACCCTTCCTGCTGTAGACTCAGGCCAGCCATTGATGCAGTTAAGTGATTAGTGCCCAGGGCAGGCTAGAGACAAATGAAATTTCACAGATTAGCACCAACTACTTGGATGAAACCCATAATCATTTTAAAACCACATCTATATCCCTTCCAGTTTGTTTTGCTCCTGTACTAACTGCCATTGAATCAATATATTTAGAAATGCTGGTTGTCACATGAACTTGACTTACGTATGTAACATAACAGAGGAAAAAAAAGCATAAATTGTCTATAAAATTCTTGAAATACAGAGGCTCAGCTGGTGAAAGTGTTGGTCAGTTCACTTTGAAAGTTCAAGGAAAGAAAAACCAAACACTTCAGCTAACAATAACAAAGCCACTGAAGAGAAACATGCCAAAAGCAGCTGAAAGTTTCAAAAACACCACCCTGAACAGATTTGAGGGTGGAACACTTCACAAAGAGCTAGCACACAAACTGGTACCAAGGCACAGGCAAAAGCATTAATTCTGGGCTATGTCTGTCCTCTTGAACAAATGGTGCCCAAACAGAGAACAAAAGAAGCAGCATCCTAGGGATGCACAACACCTACCAACCATCACTTTTCTTTACCCACACACCCCCACCAGAGGTAGTACTGAGACAGAAACCAGACAACCTTTACCTGCTGGAAATGTTTTGATCCATCTGGATATTGCAAAGCAGCTGCATTCATTCCTGGGGCTCCAGGCGGAGAAGTATGTTGGTAGCCTGGAGGTAAGGCAGGGTAAGAATACCCAACACTTCTATTCATCTTAAGATTTGGGGCTGCAGGAGAATGATGTGGAGTTGCTGGAAGCAGAGTAGACAGACACTTAATTGCTGAAGAACCGTATCTTAC
Organism: Emberiza elegans; assembly: GCA_024865655.1. NCBI lineage: Eukaryota > Metazoa > Chordata > Aves > Passeriformes > Fringillidae > Emberiza > Emberiza elegans. The sequence goes on from JALJVW010000797.1 coordinate 1,568,119, forward strand.
TTGAGGCATTAGTACAACAGGAGAGGTGCCTGTTTAGTTTCCAAGTCTAGAAAATACAGCTGCTGTCAACTTTGCAAAGGGCTCTCACCTACTTTACATATCACAGGCTAACACATGCTAATTGTCAATGCTTCAAATTTCACATTTAGCTTCAAGACAGGCATTGAACCAAGTACATATGTTTGTACACAAATGCTTAAACTTCTATCTTTCCCAGACTCTTAAAAGTTTCATAATAATAACCAGCATTTTTATTCCCAAAGCCTTACCCATGAGGCCACCACCTTCAATTGCATCATAGCTGTTTTGCATTACAGACCCATCACTGACAGCAGATCTGGCATCACCTTTAAAAAAAAACAATGACAGGAAAAATATGCACAAGTTATGAAGAAGTTCTAATGAGGTAACTGCAAAAAATATCCTATTTGCTGGATGAATATTAAGATGAGCATAGTTTGAATCTACTTTGGTTTTGACCCAGGATCAAACTGAATTAAATATACTTTGTCCTCTTTCTCACACACACATCCTTTGCAGATGTGACCTCAACAAAGGGCATTCATAAAACATAATTTTTTTTTTTTTAAGGAAAACCAAAGTCCCTACACTTCTGGTTGAATAATCTTTTATGACTCCTTCCAATTAGGGATTTGCCATAGCTTCCAAGCCAAAATGCAGCAAAGGGTCAGGGGATGCTCCCTCCTCAGCAGAGGAAGTCTCTTTAGGCTAGCTGTAATTTTCCAAGTAACCTGTAGCTTAGGTTTCCTGAGTAACCTTCAGCTTAATCCTGAAGAACTTTTTCCCCTGATAACTCACAGAAACACCAAATTCCCTACACTTACACATTTAGTTCACTACTGCTCACCTAACAGCAACAGCTCTGACACAATCATATACCAGACAAGATAGAAATTCAATCTAAGATAGGAAAAACCTTGAGACTCAGAGAGTGCTCCCAAAGGACAGTTTTTGGTAAGTCAACTATGTCTAAATATACTAACACAACTATATATTGCTAAGGACAAGTAGGTACTCTATTTTTATTACCATTTTTTACTAAAATCTCCAAAGATGACCCAAAAAAAGGAACTCACATTACACACTGAATCTTCCTAGCAGAAATCAACCTGCTTCATAGACTAAACATTTTTATCTCTCTAGGGCTCTGGAAATGCTTCTTCTCATGATGACGAAAATATTTTCTAAGCAAAAGCTGTTTCTAATTCATTTAATACATTCCAAACAAAGCTAAACCTGAATATTTTATTCTTGTGCTCACAGAGCTACCACAAATAAGAAACTGTCAATCTGAACATGCAAGGAAACAACAGCTTTGACAGAGCTGTGTTTGTAAAAATAAAGCTGCCAACTCACACATGGCCCCATCCAACATGGGCACTAAATGCCAAACAACTGGAGAGTGTCTGATACAGAGCCCTGAGGAGATCCTAAACAATGGCATATTTGTGCAGGGCCCACAGGAAGACACTAAGTCAGGTGTCTGTCTTCAACAGCCTTCAACTTAGTCTGACTTCACAGCTTCTAGTAACTTCCTTCAGCAAGCTAACAAATGCAAGATATGTGTATTTCAGTGATTTTACACAGAGAAGAATAAGGTACAGCTACATAAATAGCAAGGAACTGCAAGGTCCACATTTTATCTCTCTTTGTAGAATGAACAATACAGGGAGTCATACATAGATTTCTGTCCTAACAGTAGTCAGGGATGCAGAGAAATGAGATCCCTATCACTTTACAGCACACAAAAGGAAAAAAGCAATGCCAACTACAGCAGACATGGCCATGTAAAACAGCAGTTGGAAATCTATTTTCAACTGTTAATTTCTTAAATTTTAATATCTGTTTACAAGAATTTTTCTTTCCAAGTCCTTACCTACTCTTTTCAGATTAAATTATTAGCTGTATTTTACAATTTGACTTTCCAATAGAACAATAAGCTTGACTTTAAAGGTTGCATATTACAGCAAGTTCCAGTGTTTGAATTCAACATAAAGAGCAAATTGTTTCTTACCTTCTTGGTTTACAGCTGATTGTAGCATAGACTGTGCACTAGGTGGTCCTGCTACTGCCGCTGGTGGCCTAGGGGGACCACCAACTGGGGGAGGTCCTAAAGGTGGCCTTGGAGGGTGGAGGGGAGTTAAAGGCTGAGTCACTGGTGGAGGTGCAGATCCTATAAAGAGATTAACTTTTAGGAGGAGTTTAAGCCAGCTGAAAAAAATCACAGTAGTTTTGTTACAAAAATGCACAGATTGAATTCTAAATGTTTTTGTTGTTCAGAGGATGAACAGCATAAGATGCATAAATCCTAACATGTGGGTAGAGGGTTTCAACTTCAAGTTCATTTCTCATTCCTGGTTCCTGCATTTACTGATCTCTTTCAGCTTTTTGTTGCTATTGTTGGCAAGAATTCCAAGATGTACAAAAAATATCCCAATGCTATAACCAAGTCTGGAACAATCACCAAACAAGTTTAATTAAAACTGATCATTGATATACAAAAAAATACCAGGGAAATGGCTCAGGAGGATTGAATGGATATAAAAATTACTTATTCTAAACACTTCCTCTCACTTCACATGCCACTTCCCAAAATTTCTCTGCATTTTCTTCACTAATTCCAAACTACTAACTGTTTATTCCAATTAAGTGCCAGAAATTTGAATAAATTCTGCAAGCTTAAGACATTTTGAACAGCGTAAGAAAATTAGGCAGGCATATAACAAAAAATTAGCATCAATAAAAACCTCAAATGAGGCTAAAAGTGCTTAACAAGAAAAATTATTTGCTTTTACATGAAAATATTTCTGTTCATAAGTCTTGTTTGCATGCTTAGTGAGAAAAAACTAACAACATACAGCAGTTTGGCAAAGAGAAACTTGAGTATTAACTGTGTTTCCATAATAATCACAAGTTGCACAATAGAGCTATTTTGTATTAGAAAAGCTTTTTCCATTGCATATAACAGCAGTAAAGCAGTAGGAGCAAAGTCTCCTACTTTTAGAGTACTTCCTGAAGATTGACAATTACCATTAAATGTGAAAATTACAAGTTTGGGGGAAGGAAGCTTTCCATTGAACTGACCTCTATTTCAACAGCACAGAATGCTTTTCAGTTTCCAGGCTGTGCTCCAGTTATTTGCATCAACCTGACAGGCTCTTCAGAAAATTACCTGAATCAAGTGGTTACTGACCATGCTCACTAAATAGAGCTAGTTTTCAATGGTGAAGTCCTGGACTGGAACATACTAATGCTTCGTGGGTTACCCCAGGAAATGGTCTAGATCACAGAAACAGCATCACCCACACACAGCATCCCAAAACAATGGGACACCATTCAGGAGTTACCACCCATCCTGGGCACAGAACTTTCATTTCTAACCCAAAGAAAGCATCCAAGTATTTTTGATGGGTGTATCTGCTTTAACAATCTTCCACAAGCAAAATGTCAGTGTAGCATCAGTTCTACACTCATTATGTTAAAAGTTCATTGAAAAACATTCATTGGTAGAATATCACAAAGTTTTGATTACCTGGCTTCATGTAGCTGTTCTGCAGTGGAGGAGCCCCTGGAGAAGCAGCATATTGATAACTCCCTGCAGGATTTGTAGTTCCTGGTATTGATGATGGAGGCTGAGCTGCCCCTGTCCCAGGCACGTGAGCCAAATGGCTTGTTTGAGCCCCAGGGGTCTGGCTGAACTGCCAGTTTGAAAGCACCGCTGGGCTGGCTCCAGGAGGAAAGCTCCCAGCACATGATACAGCAGCTGAGTTCTGTAATGCAGGTGGCAGCACTTGTGGAACAGGACCTGGCTGTTGTACTGGTGACCCAGAGAAAGCTGCCACTGGTGGTCTATTGAGAGTCCTGGCCAGGTCCTTGGAAGTTGTTTAATTGAGAAACATTCTGAGAGCCACTATAGCTGTACTGTCCAGAAGACTGATGTGGAGGAACCTTTGCTGGCATCTGATGGGAGTACGATCCTGGAACTGCAGGGCTATATCCCTGGCCATCTGGCGAATGCATCAGCTGATTTTGAACAGGGCCTGGAATGAAAAAAAAAAAACTCCACTCTTTAGGAAGTCAATGTTGTGTATCACATCTGAAAATAAAAGATGTTCTTGTGTCTTTCCTTAGGATTTTATTAGTCTCCAAGCCATTTTTAATTTAAACCATTAGGTGTGACAGAAGTACTACTGCAAGGGACATGAATTTGGCAGTATTTTGCTATTGACACATACATCTTTGCTTTGTTTTACAGTAACCTTGAAACCACTAAGCATTCCAGTACCATCAATGCTCCTGGACTGAAACTCACACAGGATCCCATCCAGTCCTCAGAAACCCCCAAAAGCATGCTGCCTACAGAGGAGCAGAGTCCCACAGCACTGGCAGCAGCACATGAGCAGACCAAAAGTGGAAGATCCATAACGTAAGAACTCCATTTCTCACCATGGCTGACACCAGCCTACACGTCAGCTTACCAGAATGACACTGCTAGCCAAGTGCCAGCATAGGTCACCATGCTGCTTCTCAAGTGACTGAGTTAATCTATGAAAGTTTCTGCAGTTAATTTTAGTATGAGAACTATTAGTACACATAGGGCTCATCTGAGTGGCCAGCTGGTCACCAACACAGAATGAAGGGTAAGTTTATCATAAAATAATTCATCAGCCAGGAAAAAAAACTTGACAGGTTGATGATGCTCTTTATGCATATGTTGGTTGGTATACATGAAGTAAGTTTTACTCATTTGAAGAAAAAAAATTGAAAAAAAAGGTTAATAACTCTCCAAAGAGCAAACAACACACCAGATTTCTGCTTTACAGAGGAACAGGCTGACAGAATCCCATGGGATTTCCAGTGCAATAAGAGCTCCATCAAGAAAGGTACTACTACAGATTGTTCGTACCATTGCCAGGAAATGGACATGCTGAAGAGAGACTATCAATTTTCAAGTGAAATCCTTCTGAGCAGAAGACACGAGATGCTGCAGGCCACAGCCAGCTGTGACTCCTTCACAACTACCAAAACACTTTCCAGTGTTGTATCATTCAGTTCAGCCAGTCACATTGTGTCTCTCCTCATACCCTAAAACCACAGCCTAGATACTGGAGACACTCCACACATACAGTTACACATAAAAAAAAAAAGATGGCTGGTTTCCTAGTAGAATGTAATGGTTAAATTCTGAAATACAAGGAAGTTCACATTTCCAAGTTAAAGTAACTCACACATTTCTGACAATAAATTAAGCTAAATGCAGAATAAATTGAAATTCTTAGGACAAACACTGCACTGATCAAACCCCAGGCTCTGGGTCACACACAGCTGTTAATTCACTGAATATTGCACAGGTCCAGATAACTACTACAGTGCCAGTGATCTCATCCTCACTGCCTCTTCTTTGTGCATAAAAGGTACACACCGTATTATTCTCCAACCATTAATTTCAGCCTGCAATTTATTATTCAGTTAAGAAATCCAGTTATACCCTACTGTCCTTACAATGCTGCTCATAGACATTTGCAATTAATAATTCTCTAAAATCAAGGGTGTTTAAAGAAAAAGCTCACCAAGATGAAAATGCTGGCAGTTATTAGTAACCTTCAAAAACTACCTTGCAGTGTACCAGATGGGTTTCCAACAATTGATTTACAAACCCTATTGGCAATTACACTTGACAGCTTTAAAAATTATGAATTCTTATCAAACCTTCTGACTGCATCCACACAAACACTGATATAACATCATCACTATAAACGGTAGGAAAAATACAAAACAAATACAAACTGATTTAGTAACTTGATTTTGCACCTTAGGGCATGACTCTATCCCAGGCAGAAATCAGAGTATTTGGATTACTCTCTTATGCACTGTTTTCGCTGCTTGCGGATAAAACAGTGGAAGTGAGGTGATATCAAAAACTGACCTACTTGATATTTTCTATGGCACTTTATGCAAAAACATAAATGTTCCAACTTCAATTTTTATTTTCAAAGTCAGAAGCACAATGTAAAGTCTTGACTAAGACTTAGTCTGCACTAAGATGCCAAAAAAAGCTATAGAAATAGCACTAAGGGACAAAATCCCTTTACAAAGAGTTTCACAGTGTACAAAAACTTTTCAGGACTTGCTGCTAGGTTGCAGCCAGATCTCCATCTTGACCCGACCTCTTCACTGAGACCCGTCAAGGAGTATCTAGACTGTCCAGTTTTCCCCAAATGCTGCTGGTTTTCTGTGAAGCCAGAAATAAACAAGGAATTCTGTGTGGACTGAAAAGCTACTTCACCTGCACAGCAGCAGAGCAGCCAACACTTGGAGACTACAGAAATGAATTAGTAATAGAAGAAAGGCCACATATTTAACAGCAAAAGTCTCCTCTGCAACAACACAAGGCCATTTAATGTTTCTGAGAGATCAGGAATAGCACCAGAATATGTATGAAGGTTGCTTGATGGTTTTATAAAATGCTCAAAGTACTAATGTGGACAGCCAGGATCCAAGTTGTATTTTCTGCAACACAGAATTTCACTGCCCCGTACTCCAAGCCAGTTACTCAGCACATCACTTTTGCCAGCCACAAGTTCTCCAAGCTCCAGGGAGATGCAAAGATAAACACTCTGAAAAGTTACATCCCAATAGATGCTGTGGAATCAGTCACCACCAGTGTCCGCATCATTTGACTTTGACCCACTGCATTCCAAACCAAACAGCTCCTAAAGCACCTCATGACATCAAAGTAACACGCTAAGGTATCATATGAGAAGAGCAAAACATTCTAAAAGAATTGTTTCTCCTTCTTGCTTGCACTTCAGATCTATCAACTGGAAAGCAAATTAGACACCTGCAATTAAATGAGTACAGAATACTGGTCCTATTAAAAGACAAACAGAAATGAAGGAGAGGAAGGTTGTTGCTAAGCAACCCAAAGCTCTGTGCTAAACAATTTCCCGGGCAGGACACGGTGCTGCTGTGACAATTTACTGCCTTAGTGGCCATGCAAGCTCAGGGAGTTACCTGTAAACACTTCAGCAAGCAACAAGTTGCAAGGCAGGGATGACCGCTGCAGAACAATTTATCATCCTGCTGACAATTTTCTTTCCTCACAGATCACTGTAAGCACCACCACAGCACTCAGTACACCCAAAACTGTTTTATAAAGCTCTGGTGTTAGTATAAAAGGCAAGGGTCACAGCATCCTCTCAACATACATTTTAAACAATGCTATGAACAGTCCATGCTTGAACAATTTGATTTATTTCAAAGGTCAGCAACCCAAACCTTATCTCTAACATACCGTAACAACTGTTTAATTTGCATAACTCTACATTTCAGTTCTTTATTTTTCATACACCTGACAGCTGAACAGCCTGAAATTCCTCTTTCTCGGTTGCCTCTCCATAATTTCCATTATGTGCTTAATCTGACACTAGGGAAATGAGCAAACATAAAGCAATGCCAGTCTGTAAATCATCCCACTCAGTTACTACATTAGCTAACATTCCCTTTGTACAGCCTCTGCTCAGACCATAAGCTCTCCAGGACAGAGCCTCTCTCCCCACATTATATTCATACTCTTCCCACTCCCTTGACCCTAGAAGCAGCTACACAGTTAATTGCAAATTGTCGTTTTGCTGATGACTTTGAAGAAAAGCAATAAACACACTGTGCAGGAGGAGGGGGAAGAAAAATCAAAAGATCTCATTATAACTGAACTGCTTATGATGCAGCACAGCTACTGAAACACACAAGTGTATAATTAAGGCAGCAAGTGCAGAGGATGTGTATGTGAAATCAGGAGACACTTCCATCAGCACAGATTTGCACACATGCAATAAAAACAGACACAGAGACGAGGCTGGCCCTGAATTTTTTATTTCTATATTAAAACACCAGCTAGTAAGCTCAGTTTCACCTTCAATACCTCGTTGTAAAGAAGTACATTTTGAGGGAAAGACAGTAATGAAGACTTTCCCAGTTGGCAGCACACAGAACCAGATAATGTCGGCTTTACGGGAATGACAAGATAAAAAAGGCCCGCAGCGCCGCGGGCTGAGCTCAGCGATAACCACAGTGCCACATGTACAGCCCCGTTCCAAAGGGTCAAACCTCGGCTGTGTCACCCGTGTCACCGACAGGGACCCACCCGGGCTGAGGGACGGTCCGGGCCAGCCCGTGCAGCACGGACAGGGGGCTCTGTGAGAGACGCTGTCGTTCATACCGACAGACAGATGGACTCTGGGATACTTCTGCCATTAAAATAAATCAGAATGAAAATTTATTTTGCCTGATGAGCCGCTCTGTGCTTTCCTCAGTGACACTTGGGGCAGGGCCCGGTCTGACAGCGCCTCGCCCCCGCTCCCACCGGCCAGGCCGCCCCGGGGGTCCCGGCAGTGCCGGCTCCGCCGCCGCTCCGCTCCTGCTCTCCGCCCCAGTTCACCGGCGCTTCTCCCCGGTCACGGCTGCCCGGGCTGCACCGCCGAGCTCAACAGGGTGTGACCCAGCACCCGTCCCCAGAACCCCCTCCCCGCGCTCTGCCCGCGGGCACCGGCCCCAGCCCCCGCTGCCCCGGGGCGAAGGGCGGCCTGGGCCCGGGGGAAGCGCCCCGCGGCGGGAGCCGTGCCCGCCAGGCCCCATCCCGCGCCGAGCCCCGCGAGCCCGCCCCGCACTCACCGTTGCTGTAGGGCTGCTGGCCGGCGGGGGCCCCGGCGGGCTGGGCCATGGCTCGGCCGGCTGCGCTCGGTGCCGCCCGTGTGGCGGCGCCGGCCCGGGCGGGAGGGACGGACCCACCGGAACTGCCGGGCGGCGCGCGCAGCCGCACTGCGGACACGTGGCACTTCCGGGAGCGGCGCTGCGGCTGAAGGGGGCGGGGCCGAGGGCGGGGCTGGGCGGGCACGCGGAGGGGCGGAGCCGAGAGAAGCCGAACCGAACCAAGCCGAACACGGCCGAGTCACACCGAATCTCGGCGAGCCCGGCCCAACCCAGCCGAAGGCAACCCAGTCGAGACCACGCCCGCCCATCCGGACAGAGCCGAGTCTATCCGAACGCAGACGAGCCCAGCCGAGTGTGTGCGCCGCGGGTGCCGGTGCCGGAAGGAGCGGCGGGGGGCGGAGCGGGCGCAGCCGCGGGTGAGTGTCGGTGTCGGTGTCGGTGCTGGTGCTGCCCGAGTCCCGGAGCACCTCAGGTTCGGCGGTGGGTGAGTGGGGCGGGCAGTGAGGGGTCGGTTGTCCCCGGCCGGCCCCGCAGGACGCTGGGCCGTTCCCGTGTCCTGCCGGGAGCGGCCTCCGGGCCGCGGCTGGGCCTGGTCGGGGGTCCCTGCGCGCCCCGACGAGCTGCGGCCTGCGCGGGGCCGCTAGGGGCTCGGGGCCGGCCGCTCCCCTCCCTTCCCTCCTTTCCCTTCTCTCCCCTCCCTATTCCCCCCGGCACAGCCCTGGGGTGCTCGGGCCGCTGGCGGCACCGGCCGGTCCTGAGGCTGTCACGGTGCTCGCAGGTCCCGAGCAGCGCTGCCTCCGGGGGTCTGCGGTGGTGAGGGGCGTTAAGGAACCCCATAACCTACGGATGCCCTGCAGCCTCCCTGGGTAGCCGTCTGCCGCGTTGTATGGACCCAACAATACTGGTTTGAAGTATTATGTCTTCAGAAGTTACTGCTTTTAAGGGTTTTGTTCCCAAGTCAGTGACTGGTGCAGCAGCCTTGCAGCGAGGATGTGCTCTGACAGCTGGGCTTTGTGAGCCAGGGCTGCCTAAACCTCTGCACCAGCTGCCCTTAGGAACTCGTATGTTGAAGTGCTGTCTTCACAGGTATACTCTACTGTCTCAAAAATTAGTTGCTGTCAAAAAATTATCAAAATACTGTTAGAAAGTCTACGCTTTTACATGATTTTCTAACTATGCCTTTCCTTAGTTCTTAAAATACAACATCCAAGTGCAGTTTCAAATCAAAGAATAAACTGTGTTGTAGAATCTCAGTTTAATGACTGACCTTCTGAGGGATTTTTACTTTTGTTGCCTGTGGTAATATTTTATAATGTTATGGTGATCATGTGTGAAATTATAACTTTCAAGTTATCATGTTTCCATCCTGCTTGAAAAACTAAAAATACACCCTTGGCAGTAGTCTTTAAGCTGTTGCTTGCAGGTTGTTGTTTCAGACTGAGCTGTGGCTGAAACTGATGTTTGGTGCTCTCAGGCTGGACTGAGATCTCTTCTCTTGCTGACAGTCCCCACACAGGTGTAGCACAGTGTGCTCCCAGTTCATGTAGGAGCTGTTCTCTTGGGTGTCACTGGTTTCTGTTTCCTAATTGTCCCATAAAGGCATTTAAAATGCTCTTTAAAAGCCTGATTTTGTCACTTACCTTAACTTCAAGAGTCTTCGGAAGTGAGCACTGTCCTAATGTTTGGAAGTGAAATGATGAATTTTTACCTAGGAAAAATGCAAGTTGAGTGTAGGAGGAAAAAATTTCCTAGTTTTCAGAAGATAAAAGAGATGTGAGTGAATTTGCTTGCTAGTCCATGCTGTCAGCAGCTTTCCCTGTAGGAGGCTGGCTCGGTGTTACCAGAGCCACTGTGGGGATTCCTCATTCTCTACAGTCTCAGTGAGTGAACCCACATCCTTGGTCTGTGGAGTGGTGGACCTGGCTCCACAGGAGTTACTGGGTGATGCTTTGCTGAAATAACATTGACCAGGGTTGAAGGGGACGTTTTTCAGTGGTAGACATGTGTCGCTGAAGTGATACTAGAAGGTAACTTTGGTGTCTTTGCAGTGGAGACACAGTGAGCAGGTGGTGTGTGTAAAAGCCGTTTGTATCAAAAGGCTGTCTTGGTCCAGCACAGCTTTTCATTCAAAGCTTTTGTCTGCTTCCAGTGGATTATTTTCAAATCAACCCTTGAAATAACATTAAAATAGTACCTTCATCTCCATCATGGCTTGTGAACAGTGATTGCTGAGTCTTCATTGTTCTGCTTTTGTGGTGTTTTTAACGTGAGCCTGAGAGTTTGAGTCTCTATATATTCAACAGCCTCAGCTCTTCCCTGAATTTGCTGTCAGCATAACAACTCTCAAACCAGAGCAGAGCCACTCTGGTTTTGTAATGCTTTGATTTGACACAGCTCTGGATTATAAAGTTTTCCTGTGTGATAAGAGTAGATTTAATATCTCTATTCAAATATTACCTGTGTGCCTTTACAATTAGCTGTTCATTTTTTTCCCATTTTGAAAGTGTTTTCCTTTAACTGCTGCCAGCTGATACGGAGGTTGTTCTGGGAGGATTTGGGTAGCTCTGTTTCCAGCACCACTTTTCTTATTATGATGGAAATTGAAGCAGTATTAATGCCACTTCAGCTGTGGGGTAATCCTGCTCTCACATTAATCGTTTGAATCTCACTCCTTGAAGTTTTTCTGTAGTGCATGAAGATTGTTTTGGTTGATGTTTTTTGTAAACCTAAGTGTAACAGATGGAACAGGTTAATACAACTGAACGCTGAAGTTATTCTCACCTCAGTAATCTGAGCACTTCTCTTACATCACGCTGTTTGCCCTGATTTGCAGGTTATTTGAGTCGATGGTTTCCCTAAGCCCCACAGAGGCTTTTCTCCATTGGTATTTTGCTCAAGCAATAAATAAATCTGCTGACGTGTGTGTTCTGCCATGTTTGCTTATTCTTGACCTTTGATTTTTAGCCATGCAAGGGACAGTTTCAGTCATGACATTGTGTAACTGGGTGTTTATGCATTGACAAGCATATTTGATTGGTATTCTTAAAAATTGTGCCTGCTGCAGCTGCAGTGTTGTTCAGAGTCATGTAGACGTGGTTAAAAGTTTAAGGGTTAGCTGTGGCGAAACCAAGACACCTGGTGCTTCGTCATCTGAACAGATTTTGTTCCAGTGCAAGCAAAGGTCATTTAAATATCCACTCCTCTTTCCACACTAGTTCTGTATGATGTACCTGTTGTTGCATAGCAAAGAAACTCTTGGCATGAGTGTATTTGCTGTGATGGATGCCTGGAATTTTGGGCTGGTTCAGACCTGTGTTTTGACTCCTGTGTGCTGTGCTCTAGGCTCAGAGGTGCCCTGAAGTCCTCTTGAGATGCTCAAGGCAGCCCTGCAGCTTCTGAACAAGTGTGGTGAGACTCTGTAGCAGTATGGATGCCCCTCCCAGCTGTGTTTAGCAGTGCAGCCCAGTTTTTCCAGGGCAGCCAGACTCCAGTGTCCACCGGGGTCATGTATTCCAGTAGGAATTAGCTGGCTAAAGGCTTCTAATGATGTTGCTCTTTAGTCTCCAAGAGAACTGAAATACTCACAGTTCACTGTGTCAAACTGGTGCTTTCAGTGTGATTTAGAGCACAAGTTTGATGAGGAGCAGCTGAGGGAGCTGGGGAGGCTCAGCCTGGAGAAGGGAGGCTGAGGGGGAAACCTCATCACTCTCTACAGCTCCCTGACAGGTTGTAGCCAGGTCGGGGTTGGTGTTTTCTCTCAGGTGACAAGTGACAAGACAAGAGGAAACAGCTTCAAGTTGTGCCAGCAAAGATTCAGTTTACATATTAGGAAAAATTTCTTCACTGAAAGGGCAGCCAAGCCCTGGCACAGGCTACCCAGGGCAGTGGTGGGTTCACCACCTCTGGAAGCACTCAGAAGTCCCATGGATGTGGCCCTGGGGACTTGGTTTAAATGTTGAACATGGAGGTGCTGGGCTAACAGTTGAACTCAGTGGTCTTAGAGGTCTTTGTCAACCTCAATGATTCTATTATTTTCCTCACTTTAGATAATGAGGAAATTAAGAGGAAAGCTAGGAAATTAATCACTCATGGCTACACAATGAACCTAGTATGGGCTCTCAGCTCAGCTTCTGTTATTGAATCCAAGCTGAAGGAATTCACTGGGGAAATAGTGGATTTTTTTAAACAAAACTTTTGCATTTAAGGTTTGAATTGTGGCAGCCTGTGCAGGGCAATACAGGAGGTCACTGTCTTTGAAGGGTAATTCCAGTGCTTTGTGCTAAGTAATTGCTTTCCATAACAAGCCAAAAACAGACAGGTTCTGTGTGGAAAAGGATTTGTTATCAAACTTCTCTAGATTCAATTCTGCAAAACTTCTTCACCTCTTACTGCCTTCACTTTGAACCCCAGCAGCTCCCAGGGTTGGCTGGAGCCCTAAATCTGCACTGACATCCCTCTAATGCCCTCTCTAAGTGCCACCTTTCTCCAGCTGAAAAGTAAAAATCCTGTTTAAAATCTTCAGTGGATCACACATACCTTCAACAAATTGTAGTTTGGATAAAATTATTTTTACTTCTTGGAAAGACTTCAGTCCATGTAGAGTTTTCCCAAGGGAGGGGAAAATCTTTGCTATTGTCATTTAACTGGTCTATGATACAGTTTACCAAAACTAATTGATTTTTTTTAAACACAGGATTTTAAATTATTTTTGTTACCTATAAATATTTTATGATGCTTAATGTGCTGTTCTGACAGAACTTAAATGTATTATGTTTTCTCTTTATTTCAGACTACAAGATTCAGATATGTTCCTATTTGATTGGATTTACAGTGGTTTCAGTAGTGTATTGCAGTTTTTAGGTAAGTCATTGTTGTTTGGGTCTTTCCCTTTCTGCTATTCTTGTGTAAAATATCTGCTCACCTCTGTTATCTTCAAGTAAGACTGCTGGGTAAATAATAATATTTGGTTTGGTGTACATTCAGTAACACTCAAACAAAAGTTTCACTTATCAATACTGAGCATTTCCTGAGTGTGCTCTCCAGTCTGTCTTACATTAACCCTTCCTGAAAAAATTACATTTTATTTCATGATCATAATAGGTCGGACTTTTCTAATCATACTGCATTTAAGCTGGTCCAATTCAGTTGGCTTTTATGGGTCTTCTCCTGATTTTTCTCTGCTGTAAAGAACTGATCTCAGTTATTTTAATTCAGTTCTTTTGCACATGAAGCTATCATTTCAGAATCCAAATAGGAGGGACTGTCTGCAAAAAATTAGTGTCAGATATTGAAACCCTTTCTCATGTTCAGCAGCACATTGTTCTGTGATTTTTTGTTCTGTGCCACAGAAATTAATGTGAAACTTCACTGGCATCTACCCAAAAGCCTCATAAAATTATTCGCTGTTCAAAAAGTCTGCAATCCGTATCAGTCCAAGGTGAAAAAACTCCACAACCATAAGGAAAATTAATGTTAGGATACTAAAAAAATTATCAGAAGTTACAGATCACATAGGTAAAAGACACAATTTTCAAGTTGAAAGGATTTTATTGAAGTGGTCAAAAAGCATTTGAGGCTAAGAAGTCATAGCAAGCTGTGCCACCTACCTTTTATCAGTTGAAAGTTTAAAGTTTTGCACTGAATGTCAGACCCTTGGCCTGCTATCAAAATGTTAGCCAGTAAAATTTTAACTAAGTTGACTAATCTTTCTTATCTCTTCTTCCTTAGCTGCACAGTGATTACTGCACACTGGCCTGCTCTTCCATTCCTGTGCAAGCAAAGGCTAATTGTGCTGAAAGACAGAGCAGCTTGAAGCAGCTCCCTCTTTTATGTCCCTCTTTTTCTAAAAGAAACACTTTCTCTTTGCATTCTCAGTTATAGTTAGAATTGAAGAAGGGAGATCATAACACTTGGGAAACTGTCCACAGTTCCCTGTGCTGTCCTGTCAGAAGGTGAATGGGATCACTTTAGGAAGAACATCTTTGCACAAGTATACTTCTGGGAGGCACAAAACCTTTTTTTAATTTGTATGTACATATAAAAACTCTGGTCTTGGTGTAGCCTGCTTGTTAGTCTTGTGTTTCTCTGAAAGACACCTGGGAAGCTTGAAATGTTGTGGTGCAAGCAACATCTGACTGGGAAGCAAAGACTCCTGGATCTGTAGGCTGAGAGGGGGAAAGATATTATTGTTTTCCTGTAGGTTAGGAGAGTTTTGTTTAGCTCATAAGGTGGCTGTGAACTGGAATCTCTCCTGTGATGTAAGTTAGTATATGAAAATGTTTGTCCACTTATTTCTCTGTAAACATTAACACTTTCTCCTCCACTCCACAGTTTATTAGTTAGTGTATATATGGGCAAGTGAGAAGGTGAGTTTCGGTAGCAAGAGTTGTTGTATTTGAAAGAACTATGAAGACACTCTGCAGGACCTGGAGTAATAGAGATCATTAATGAAATAAGATGATGAATAGGAGAGAATATTAATTCCTGCAAGTTACAAAACATGTCCAGCTGGAATGTTATCCCTGAGATTATCTCAAAGGCAGAGGGAGAGGTGAGCAAACAGCAGTGGTGTAAAGGTCTGCTGGACAGAGGTGCCTCTGCCCCTGCAGTGCTGCAGCCTCAGCAGGGCTGGCTGAACATCCCAACACACACAAGCATAACACATTACAGAAAATAGGGTTTTTTTCAGTACAGAACAGGATTGATTTTTTTTTTGTTTTAAATTTAATTTATCTTAATGTTTTACTTTGAATATCAATGAGTTTGAAGCAGTGAAAACTAATTCTGGCAGAGGATACAGTGTTGACAAGTTGTAAGAGAATTGCCCTTTGATAATCTCCAATTTTAGGAAATATGGTGTTTGTGTTTTAAAAAATCTTTCCTCTCCTTCACAGCAACTGTTGCATTTCTGGGGTTACAAATGGAGGGGGAGAAGAAGGGCAGAAGAGATTTTTATAAAGATGACAACCAATGCAAATAAAATTTCTTATTCCTGCTAGGAAAGCATTGTCACATGGGACAAAGTATGTCAGAAGTCTCCTGACAATGCCATTCAAGATGTAGCCAACAGTTTTCCTGGGGGTGTGGGTGAAAGTCTTTACTTTTTGTCCAGATAATGTGTTAGAAAATATTAAAGAATTCATTCACAAATTATGATTATTGATGTTGAATCGCATTTCTCTGTATTATTGTGGTTGAGGCCTGAATTTTCTTTTTTGTCTCAGACGAGTGTTATGCTGTAATTGGAGGTAGGTGAACAGAGTTCAGGTTCAGAATGGTCCATGATCCAGAACCTGCTGTTAGTGTTGGCTCTGTGCCCACCCCTCCACCACCTGTGAGCAGAACTGTCCTTTTGCTGGGGCAGTGTGAACTACCCTGGTAGCATTTAGTCCTGTTCTGTCAGAGGCTTTTCCTAAGATAATGGAATGCATTCCATGATTGACACATTCACACCAATTTGTGCCTCTCCTGCCAAGCAATCCTGTAAGCTGCATGTTACCTGGTGCAGCAGCCTTGTGGTAAGTGGGAATGTCATTTGTACAACATGGATAAAGGGCAATGATAAAGGTGTAGTGGAATTTGCCTGGTCTGTATTTTGTACCATGACTGTAACACTTTGTTCCTAGGAGCAAAATCATCTCTAGTGCTGGAAATGAACTCTGTTGAACTGATTAATCACTAGGTCTTTTTTTGTTCTAGGACTGTACAAGAAATCAGGCAAACTAGTGTTTCTTGGACTGGACAATGCTGGGAAAACGACACTGCTGCACATGCTCAAAGATGACAGACTGGGACAACACGTCCCCACGTTACACCCCAGTAAGTTCATAGTGCTGCTCCTTAGCTAGAAAGCATTTGAAGAAAAGCAGAATCTGATTATGCCAGATCTAAGACCACCAGTGTAACTGGGGAGATACAAATGGATTTTTGGGATTGCAATCCATGGATAGTTCAAGTAATCTTAAAAAAACAGTGTGTGTAGGATAGTTCAGAGTGTTATATTTAAAATTGAGAGGTGAATAACAAGCAGAACAATGAAGCAGAGAGTTTATACTATAGAAGCTGCAAGAAATAGGGGCTTGCAATTTTTGGGAACAGCTTCTCTGGTCTATAATTAGAAAATCAGTGTTTGTGTCTCAGAGGTTGATGTGTAATTGTTATCCTGGTAACCTTGCAGGAGAAGAAGTTCAACACAGGTTGAAAATGTGGATTGGGGAAGTCTAGTAAGGAGGTGAGAAACTGGGAAAGGATGTGAAGAGGAGAAACCTTGAACAGTACTGAAAACAAAATGCCAAATGCAAAATCTTTTTTGTGAATCAGATATCAGAGCCAACTGTTGCTTGTGTAACATGTAGGGATAAATAATGTAGGAATATTCTGCTCTTCTTAGCATTGTAGATATTTCACACATGCTTTCATGGTTAATAACATTTTGGTGATGCATGAATGTGTCATTGACTTTGAGAGAATGTATTACTCTCAAAATACTGTAAAGAACCAAAAGAAAGTAAAATCTATGTGCTAGAAGGCCAGACTTTTCCAAAGCACTGCATGAATCTTCACCTAGGACATAATTCTGTGTACTTCCAGCTTCAGAAGAGCTGACAATTGCTGGCATGACTTTCACTACCTTCGATCTGGGTGGACATGCTCAAGGTAAGAGTGTGTGTTGACTCACTCAAGCTCACTGAACTGGGCTGGAGTTTGCTTCCAATTAGAAACATGGCCCTGCTGCAGAGACTGGCTTCCCAAACTCTTCTGGGACAGCATAAAAGACATTGGCTGCTCTTTTGCCCATCTCCACCATTTATCACAAATCACAAATATGATTTAGCAAGAGCTGCAGTAGAGGAGAAACTTTTGATTAATATTGTGAGGAGGAGTTCTGTACTTTGCATTTACCTTCATTTCCTTGCATTTACCTTCAAACTTACCTTTGTTGACATAATTCTTGGGGAAACAAAAACCATTTCCACACATCAGCATTCATGTGGAATAGAACAGTGATAACATTAGAGTAAATTATAATTTTGTTCTGTAATTTCAAGCTTTGTAAAACATGAAATTGCATTTCAAAGACTGGCAACATAAGCTAAGAATTAAAAAAAAATCAAACTAATAAACCCACACACACCTGTTGCTTTTTAATTACCAATGTACATTGCTCTGTTGTTTGGGGATAATTTCCTTTTATTTTTTTTTCTTATTTTCCCTGTAGCTCGCAGAGTGTGGAAAAACTACCTGCCTGCAATTAATGGTGTTGTGTTCTTGGTGGACTGTGCAGATCATGAAAGATTGCTTGAATCAAAAGAAGAACTTGATGTAAGTTTAAATAAGTTTTTGAAAGTTTCAACTTCTAAGAACTAAGCTCAAATACCCAACAGACCCCTGCTGTCACCTGCAAATGAGTAGTAGTGATTTGACCTTCTGTATTTTAAATTCATCAGTCCTTTCTCCATTCCTTTGCAGTCACTAATGACAGATGAAACTATTGCTAATGTGCCTATCCTAATTCTTGGTAACAAGATTGACAGACCTGAAGCCATCAGTGAAGAGAGGTTACGAGAGACGTTTGGTCTGTATGGCCAGACAACAGGAAAGGTATTGCTTGGTTTGTGGTTTTTTGGGGGGTTTTTTTTTTGGTGAGGTTTTTTGCTTGGGCAGTTAGTTTGCCTTATTTGTCTGTTGACTCTGGTTTGCTCCAGCTATACAAAAGAAATGTTTTTGTAATTTATAAAGTACTTAGTACATAATAACAGTATATGGAATGAATCCCGGAGTCTCTTTGTGTGTGTATGTTAAATGTATGTCTACTACAACTTTTTACATCGTACTTAATGCCACATTTTTATTTGTATCTAGAATAATTTTTAGTACTTCAACTTTCTTATGCACTTTTAAATAGTTTTCAGAGGCTATAGTTGTAGAGGGAAAGGCTTAGATTTACACCATTGCAGAAGTCTTAAGTTTGTAGATTGTGGGAAGGAACAAGTTCCTACTGGCATCTGTAGCAACAAGGCAGATTTCTAGTAAGGATCTTTGTGATACTTCAGCTCCTTTTAATGTAAAGTTAATACAGTGCTCTGCTTGTGAGCGTTAGAAATGGTGCTTGATGTCCTTGGCCCTTGGGAAGAAACCTCCCTGCAGCTGACAGAGTCATTCCACTGTGGCTTCCAATCACAGCTCCCATTAGCTGACCAGCTCTGCTCAGGGCACCTGCCTTGCAATTCCTCTTTGCTTATTCACTCTTAGGTGCCTTCCTTTAAGTTCAGTGCCAGTCATAGTTTAGGTCAGACAAGAAGAAATCTTTACTTTCTTGTTTGTTGCATTTTGCCCTCTTGTTTTCTGGTCTTTCCACCACATGTATTTGATGAAGCGTGGACACCACTGTGAATCTCCAGTTGAACAGCAGCTTTATTGCACTGTGCTGATCTTGGCAAGCAAGGGCATGGCACTCTTGCTTTGGTCAGTCCTAAAATTTGTAGCAATTTTTTTTTATCTGGTTGGAAAATTGTTGCAAACAGAGCAGGGTACTGTGACTGAGCACCAAATATAAGCTCTAAAATTCTCTTTGCATGTTTCCTGTTCTGTTCTGGTTTCACATCCCCTCTCCAGTGTGGATGCATGTGAGAACATGCATGTTGTTCTTGTACACAAGTTACTGAGTTTAAGGTTACGTGTTCTGGTCTCTCTGTGGAGGTGTCAGGCCCAGAGAAGCTGGGGATGCCCCATTCCTGGAAGTGTTTTTGTGCCAGTCTGGACAGGGCTTGGAGCAACCTGGGATAGTGGAAGGTGTCCCTGCCCATGGCAGGGGTTTGGAATGAGAGTAGCTTTAAGGTCCCTTCCAACCCATCCCATTCTATGATTTTAGATTAATTTATTTTCCAAAATTCCAGTGTCAAACAGGAGTTAAATAGGGCCATTCCATAGAAGCAGATGTCCATGTGGAATAGATGCTGTTTATAAGGGAACTGTAAAGGCATGTTTTATTTACAAGGAGCTATAAGGGCCTGTGTGTGTCTCTCTGCAGGGCAGCACACCACTGAAGGACCTGAACGCCAGGCCCCTGGAGGTGTTCATGTGCAGCGTGCTGAAGAGACAAGGCTACGGGGAGGGGTTCCGCTGGATGGCCCAGTACATCAACTGAGCCTGCCAAAACCTCAGCAGCACACCCTGCCCTGGGGCTCCATGTCTGCTCCTTTTTGATCACTCAGTGTATGTAACTTGAATTCATTTGACTGTTCAATTTTAAAAATACACATTTTTAGCTAATTATATAATTGATGCTAAATTGTAAGTGTGAGGATTGCGAAATTATTTCAAGCAAGTTTGTAAGTTTAAATACCACAACCTGTGAGCTTTCTAATCCCATGCAACATCCTTTTGCAGCTTTTAATTTAATGAGTCTCCAGCACCATTTTTGGTCAGAGCAACTTTCCAGTACAGTACGTTTGAATGCACTTTTTAACAGCTGAAAACGATGAACATGTGAAAAATATTTAATGCTTATGTTAAATTTTTTATGTACTTTTTTGAAACTGGTTTTATAACTTTAGAGTATATAACCATCTTTCAAGGAATAATAAATAATTAGCTGATGGATAATTGCATGATGCCTTACCGTTTTCAATAATACACTTTCTTATGCAACGTCATGCAATAAATTTGAATCCAGTTTTTGGCATCTTTAATGGGAAATGTTTCATTTTAATGTGTCTTAACTAGTGAGGCTGATCTGAATATGTGGGATATTTTCCTGAAACACAAGGAGGCCACAAAGTAGTTTCATTATAGATTAGAGAAAGGTGGGTTTTTTCAGACTACTAAATTGTCTTTATTTTAGGATTTTCCATAGTAAAGGAAAAATCCACTGTGATGCCCTTTTAATTACCACAAATACAAAAAGTCTAAATTAGCTGTGCCAAAGTAAATCTTGAATTAATGACAAAAGTGGTCTTAATCTACTGGTCTCTTGAATTAAACCCCTGATGTGACACAAGAAATACAGTTTCTTTCTGAAAAAATAAGAATACCACTGCAGTAAATATCCCGTTTCCAATTTCATTCATTTTTGGGTCTACCAGAAGACTTGCCCATGAAATTTCCAGGAAAAATAAGGGGCTGCCATTGCCATTTTGCAAGTTTACCAGCTCACACTCATTGGCCAGTTTTATTTTTAGGACAAGCTGGATTCTTTTACATGGTTTTGCCCTGAAACCTGGCCAGTGTGGCAGCTGCTGGCTGCCCAGGGCACTTATTTCTGGGGTAAAATTCAGTCCCTCTTTCCAGTTTCTGACTGCTTTTCCCTGCTTTTGAGTGTTAGTTCCCCAAGGAGAAAGCAGGTTATCTTTGAAGAAAGGATGCTGCAGCACATTTTGTTGATGCTGGCTGGGAGCTGTGGTGGGTGTTTTATTGTGCTGGGCAAGTTTTACTCCTAATTTGCCAAATAAATGTGGGGTTCCAGCCCTGGAGTCACCATTTCACTCTGATGGCTTTGAGTTTCACTGTGTAGTTTGTTTTGTCCTTGTACAAATACAAACTGCTGCAAGTTGTACTGAATCCTTCTACTTCCTGTTGTATACCTTCTCCAAAAAACTTTAGGCCTTATGTTTTCAATATCCATGGCAGCAAATGTATTTCTGACTGATTTGATTTCACAGATAACTTTCTTTTGACCTCTGGGCTTGAATCTCAGATCTAAAGGCTGTAGGCACAAAGCAAATAAATGAGACTTATCCCTTGTCCAAACCTGAACTGGTATGATTGAATATTGATGATCAGTTCCCCACAGTCCTAGATTGTGCATCTGAATAATTCAGAACCTAACTAATATAAATTGTAAATGAAGTTTATTACTGCAGAATCACATGCAAAACATTAAGCCCAGTTTGTGTGTGGTGCAGTTCAGTGTGAGGGCATTGGAGGGCTTTTCCAAATGACCAACATAGAGAATTCTGCATTTTAACTCATGCTCAGCTGTGGAGTGGTGTCTCTGCTGCATAAATCCAGACTGGAGGTAAGAAGTGGCCTCTCACCACTGTATGGACAGTGTGTGTCTTTACTACCTACAGCCATTATGTAGGGGATGTGCCTCTTGGTTTTTTTCTCTAGCTTTTTCTGATGATGGTGATAATGCAGAGAACCACAGCTGAATCACTAGATGGTGTAAATACTAGAAGTACTACTTGCAGAGTCCCATTGTGGTGTTGATGTGAGGGATTTGGGACTGTGTTGCCTGTGCTTATGGAAATGAAGCTGGAAGTGGAGATGTTGTGCTGCACTTCCACAGGCTGAGCCATTGCATGGGCTTGGAGAGGTCCTCCTCACCTGCTCTTCCAACCAACTGTGAACAGCAGCACTAAAGAAAAGAGTAATCCTATTAAAAATTAAAAAGGGAGGTGATGGTGCTTAAAAGTGTGTGTTGAGAATAGTTCCCAGTGTTGTGGAAACACTCTTGGTTCCCTGGTTCCTGCTCTGGGATGGTGGCTGAAATGTTATTGTAATAAGGGCATGGAGAAACCTGGACCTTGTGTTATCCAGCTGAGTATGTTGTTGGAATAGGTGATCAATGCTCAGTGAAATACATAAATAATCTTGCTCTATTTCATTTCATTCAGCAGAGGAAGGACCTTTCTTCTGTAGTTTACATTCTGTTGTGCACATGAATGTGAATGAGTGTTGTGTGTCTTTGTGTGAAGACTTTATTAATAGACAAATATACTGATGAGAATTTTCCTGGTGGTTCTCATCCCCACCCCCTCCATATTCCCCTGGTCATTTATTTCTATTTTATTCCTATGACTGTGGCCAGTCTTGCTTCAAAAAAGTAGTGTTCACATTTGGGTCTGACTTCTATGATTTTTTTTTTGCACTCTTGACTATGCAGATTTTAATTGAACATCACTTTAAAGAATGTGAAAAAGAAAACTCATTAATAAAGATGTTATTTATGAATTGTCTCATTTTGGTTTTACATTGCAACAGTTTCTTAAGAGGAAGGAATGCAGATTTCGAAGATCCTACTAACTACTTCTGAGAGTGGCCTGTATTTCACAGCAGTGACCCCATTTGCTAGCATCTCTGGGTTGAAGATTTCTTTTGCTTGGATGTAATTAAAATTGGGGTCTAGTATGTATTGTATAACTGAGAGGTGATTGCTGTATTTCAGTCTTGGTTTAATGCATTTTTCAGCAACAATTATTGGCACTGGAGATGGGAAAGCTCTCCAAGCTTTCTCATTCATCCTCTGCCAGATCAGGATTATTTCTGTGTTCGGGTCCTGACTATGATGTGCCAAAGGTGATCTGTGGCATTCACTGGAGTACAGTACCTGCATGCATGGGAGCTTTATTGTGTTTTGATAATTGGATCTGAGCATCAAATTAAGAACATTTGGCATTCACTTATTATAATAATGTCAGTTCAGAAAAATGATGGAGGTGGTCTCCAATCCCAGTGAATTCACAGGTCTGCTGGAGGTCAAATTGTTCTTCTCTTGTTGGTCCTGTCAAAGTATTTGGTTGTTTCCAACCAAAGTCCAGTGTTTCTGTTGACTACAACGTGCTCACATTTAGGTCACACTATTTTTGGTTGTGGACTGAGGAGTTACATTTGAGCTTCATCCACTGGGGTCAGTGGGGATGTGTAACTTCCTTGCACTTGGACAAACCACTCTTTGCACTGGTGTTTCTGTTCTGAAATGTGAGTGCACTAAATGTTGAAAACTGTAATTTATAAAATAAACTGCAGAAGAAAAGCTAAAGGTGAAAGTGTTCTTTAACATGTTGTCGATGCATTTGTTATTATCTTGTCCCATCCTATGCTGGAAATATGAGTATTGGGAATAGCAAAGAAAGCTTTGCTTGAAATTTGAAGGAGTTTTAAACAGGTAGTTCTTGTCAAATGATCAAAATCAGGAAAAAAGTGTGCTCAGTATATGGTCTAGGAGTGAGTTTGGGTTTTCTTGGGTGGGTATAGTAATAGTTCTGTCTCACTTTTGCTCAACTTCTGTTCATGGGTGTATGGAAAAAAATCCTCTATCTGGAAAACTCTTTGTGGAAAAAATTGCCTTTCCTTTGTTGCAGTTCTAAAATAAGATGGAAACATGATCTTAGAGGTGAGTGATACACCCTTAGAATCCAGCTGTGCTCTAGGATTGGCCCTGTTGGTGGGACTGTGGAGTGGGGGTTGCCACTGAGTTCAAATTTATCAAACTGAGTGTAGCCCACAGGAGCGTGTGTTAACCTACTGTTAGAGAACTATTTTCCAACCCTAAGCATACATTCTCCTTAGTTTACATTTTTCAAATTATATTTTGTCTGCTTTTGAATTACAATTAAAAATTTGATGAGCAAGTATGGTAAAATAATAATTTAAAAAATGTCCCTTGTTTTTCTTATGACACTGTTTTTTACTTCTCATGTTGCATCATAGTAAGAAATCTTGCAGTAATATTTAGGAGCCTTTGATGCCTTTCATTTCAGGGCCTCAGAGCTTTCACTCTGCTAATGTTGCCTCATCATCCTTGTGAGTGGAAGGGCTCCTGTCCTTGTTTTCCCTCTGGTGCCAGTGGTGGCTGGAGGGCTTGGGCCAAGCTTGGGCTCTGCCTGAACAAGAAGAGCTCTCACAGCAGCCCTGAAGCAAGTGGTGCCTCCCTAATGTGGGCACTGTTTGCCCATGTCTGTAACAGGGTGACATATGTGACATAGAAACTGCTGGAGATACCTCACAAACCTTGTGTAAATTAGTGGCACACTGGGCTGTTTTGGGGAGAGCTTTATTCCAACACTGTGACGCTTAAAAATTCTGAGAAAGACACCTGTATCAAAGAAGAAATTCTGCTTGTGTTTTCAGAGCCATTGTCAGGCACAATGCAAGAGAGAAGCAGTATGAAGTTTACATGTGTTGTTTGCCATTATTGTTTAGTGAGAAATGAAGAAAACCCAAAAAGTTCCTCTGTGGGTAGTTGAAGTTAGCTGAGCTGCTGCAAGTCTGACTGCAGTGAAGAATGTGTAACAGATCCTCACACATGTGACTGGGATGAGTCTATTTATGTCTCTGTAAACATGAAATTATGAAATGCACACCATGGAGATGGGGCTGGTGAAGTCCTTGGCTGACCTGGTCAACTGTCATTTGGCTTGCACCTCTCTGGGAGTACAAAGCAAATTTTAACTTGCTGCAGAACATTGTGCTGCTGGAAGATGTTTAGTGAAAGGGAAGCAGGTTCATGCAATAAAGCAAAAAAAGCATTCTGTGTGTTACCAGATAAGAGGGAAAATGCTGTGAGTTTCTGTAATGATATCTCAGACACCTTGTGGGCATAACAGCACAGCATCTAGAAAAAAAAACACAATAATTTTTCTTTTGTATGTTCCAGATCTGAAATAAATAGATGTGTGGCTGAGACTTGGATCCTTTCTGCAAAATATAAAAAAAGTGCAAATCTCAAGATTGCAAAAGAAGGAAAAAGATGTGAGAGAAATGGGTGATGGAGACTTTGCTTTTGCACTCATTAGATGGTACCACACTTGCACAGGAAAAGGCTGCACAGGACAAGGCTGTGCTGGGCAAGGAGCTGGTCCTACCCTGAGTCCTTGGCTGGAACTTTCTGGGATCCAGCCCATTGCCTCAGGGAGTGAGTAGGAGGGCACTGGGCAGGTGCTTGCTGGGACAAGGAGCAGCCTGTCTGTGCAAGCACAGGAGTCCTGCCACGTGGGAGGAGACCCAAAGCCTGCCCTGGGAACTGGGTGAGAAAATCATGCAAGAAGGGAGAGCAAAACTCCATCCAGCCTGGCCCTGAACAGGGACAGGACAGCCTGTCCTGGACAGCCTCTCTGGGCAGCCTGTGCCAGGGCCTCATCACCCTCACAGGGAAGGGTTTGTCCCTAATACCCAGTCTAACCCTGCCCTCTGTCAGTGTGATCCCATTCCCCCTTAGCCTGTCACTCCATGCCCTTGTCTGAAGTCCCTCTCCAGGTCTCTTGGAGCCCCGTTAGGCACTGGAAGGGTCTGTAAGGTCTCCCTGGAGCCTTTTGGCTCCAGAATGAGCAGCACCAGCTCTCTCAGCCTGTTCTGCAGAGCAGAGATGCTCCAGCTTTCAGAGCATCTTTGTGGCCTCCCATGGAGTTGCTCCAAAAAATCTCTGTCCTTTTTATTTACTCCATTTCTGATGTTCTCATTTTGCAGAAGAGGCAATCAAACTCCCACCTAATTTTCAGCAAGTGCTTGAGCACAGTCCTTCCAGAAACAGATGGTGCCCCTCCATTCACACACAACATCCCCCAAACTCCTGCAGCAGCATGTGCCTTCCTCTCCCTCTGTGCCATGCAGCCCACAGGGCATGTGTTGCAGCACTGCATCTGACCCCTGCAGCCTATGTTGCTGTGTCTCCCTGGGGAATAGCCTGCTCCCAGTCCTGACCTTTAGAAGGTTTGTGGGTTTTTTGAGCTGAGTAAAAAATCAGGTGAAGTGGAAAGAGCAGCCTTCTAACCCACAAACCTTCCACAGTACTGGAAAGGTTCTCAGTGGAAAGCTGTGCCTGATGGGAAGGATTCAGTGAGGAGCCTAGGTTGGCATCTGCTAGCTGCACAATTTACTGCTGCACAAGGGCCAAAGAAAACCCCAAAGCCCAAATTCAGTTCATTCCCCCCTGCCAGTGCACCCATACCCCATATTGTCTGGCTGGGCAGCTCTGCCAGCAGTGAAGTGTTGGTGACTGCTGCAGAAATTTTGACTACAAATTACTTTTAAATGGTTTTACTATGAGCTTCCTGGTTGTGTACAAAGGACAGCATAGAAGAGTAGGATGACAAGAAAAAAAAATGTGTTAAAATTTCACATTAACTGGCTACTTGCTGTTAGGGAAAATCAGGAATGTATGCCCCCGTTTATCATGGTGTGCAACCCACTTTTGGGATACTTAGCAGAAATCATCCCAGTTATAGTTAAAACAGTAATTTTATTTCCACTTTCAAGTTATGTTCCCATGCTTTTCTTTGCCTTGAACACACAGAATCATAGAATTGTTCAGGCTGGAAAAGCCCTCCAAGATCAAGTGCAACCATTCACACAATTATTAGTGTTAATATGATTAGTGTTATATAATTATTGTTAATATGCTGCTCTGGGCCCTGTGCATTCCTCCTGCCCTTGAGATGAATCCCAGCCCTACTGGACCATGGCAAAGTTTGCTGGAGCACTTAACACTACAGCTGCAAGATATTTGAGCCATGATTTGATTTGTGTCCCACAGGGAACTGCAGCATCAGGTACTTAGGATAAGATGCTGGGTATAATTTGATCTTGACCAGCTATGGGGTTAGAAGGACAAACACTGCCAAAAGTCTTAGATTCTTTTCTTTATTGGTACTTATTCAGTTGCAGAAGGACAGGAGGAGAATTATTCAGGTTTTAGTGCATAAGAAAAGCAAGATCAAGCCTTTAATTTTGCACCTTTAAACTCTCAAGGCTCAGTTTTGCTCATTCAGAATTTGTTCATCCTTCACATGCTGCTGATGCTGCCTTTGCTGGACCGGGGTGATGTATCTCAGAGTGACAGAGAGGATTCTAGCTCCAAAAGAGCTCCTTTGATCCAGATTTCAAAAATATATAGTTAGGATCTGTGTAAGAGCTTCAGTGAAGTGGGTAATCTGGATGTTGGCCTCCTTTTCCCCATGAATTTTTGTAATTAGAGGTGTCTCATTAACCAACAGTTGTGTTTTCTGCCTTGTGGCAGTTTATAGAAACTTGATATTTCCAGGTATTTCAGCTCTATCGTTTAGATACTTGACTTTCCTTGCAAGCATTTGTATTTAACCAGCAGTCAGATTGGCAGTGAGATGTGGTTCATGTGAATGCTGCTCATAAAAAATGATTACAAAAGCAAACAGAACTCCAGGTTCACTGAGGAATAGGAGCAAACCAAGGCTTAACCAGCCATGAGTCAATGCAGAAATGAAGTGCCTATTTATTGGTAAATAAAGGCTGGCTCCCATTCCCTGCTTCCCAAGCCCACATGCCCCTGAGGGGTTTGGAAAGTGGTGATGCAAACTGATGAGTCATAGTTTAGAACAATAGTTTCTTCATGTGAAATGACTCAGGATAAAAGAAAAACAGGTTTTCCAAGAAGCTGATGAAATTACAAAAAAAAAAAATTAAAATAATAAACCAGTAGGACATCTTGAACCCTGTGTTGAAAGTATATCTGTTTCTAAAGGGTAAGGTGGTGGGTGCCTGAGATCAGGGGATCAAGTTGTATGTGCTTTCATCTCATTTTCTACTTCCAGAGCAGGCACGGGGATAACCAGAGAAAAAAAAAAAGTATATGAGCACCATGTATCAAACAACATCTCATTTAACACTGAAGTGTGGTCTTTGTCTGCCCCACAGTCCCTGTCCTCTCCTCTTTGCCCAGTGTGAGGTGAAGGTGGGTCCTACTGGGCAGAGGGCAACACTGTGAGGTCTGGTGGGATTCTCTTGGGATGGGAGATGTTCCCTGCCATGGCCCAAAGAGCCTCTTCATGAACCCAGGGCTCTGCTAGGGAGAGTGCTAGAAAAATAACACATCCATACTATAGATGTGTTGTTATCTATAACATCATCCATATTAGACCTATCCCCGTTTCCTCCAGTGAAGGTGGAATATGCTGCTCTGTAGTTTTCATGGCCCCACAAATACTCATTCCAGGTGTTTTGTTGAGTATTATTGCAGAAATTATCCCCTTAGAAATCTGAATGCAAATATGTACAATTTTTTAAAGGATTTAATTACAACAGAACAAATAGGCAAAGGGGAAGGCAAGCTACAGTCTATCAATGCAAACACCATAATCAGATTAATACAGCAGGCCAAAAGCCAGGCTTATTTCCTCTCTGTACTATTTGTATCACATGATGGGTAACAAATTTCCCAATACCCTTCCTCAGCCCTTTGTGTCCTACACTTTGTTGGGTATTCTGAAGGAGGAGGGAGCTCCTGTCTTTCTGGGCTGCTGGCATCTCCCCAGCGCCAAGGACTTCATCCCCAGCTCAGGTGTCCTTCCAGTCAGGCGTGCGCCCGGGAGGATTCCTGCTCTCAATGCTTTCCTTCCATCCATAGGTGGCAGCAGGCTTTAAAATCTTTAACCTCTCACCGCTGATGTTTTTTAAGAGCTCAGGGAGTTGTGCAATGATCTCCAGAACTACTGTGCACAGAGCTGGGGAAAGAGGAACGGATTCTTTTCAAGGAATGAAACGTCCTTTGCAGCTGTTTACTGAATTGCTGAATTGTGAAGACAAACAGCAGAAAGCCAAACTCGGGAGCAAGAAAGGGCAAACAGGCACCTGTTTGGGGCCAGCACACCCTTGCAAAGGGCAACAATTTCATCAGATAAGCAGCTCAGGAAGAATAATGTGGTTAACAGCTTTCCCCTGCAAAAGTATGCAGTGGATGCAAAAAGCTGTGTGCCTCTGCCTCAGCTGGGGATCTCTCCTCTCTCTGCCATGGTGTGAGCTGCTCTCTGGGTCAGCTGCGGTGTCAGGGCCAGCTCTGCATGCTGGGGACACAAGGACAGCAAGGGGCACAGTGGCTGCTCCTGCTCCAGCAGCACATGGAGCACACTGCTCCATGGTGGTGTCAACTCCAGCTCCAAAGGCTGCTCAGGATCTCCAGGGCTGGGATCTCCACCCTGATCTCCACAGCAGCTCCCTGGCTGCCCTGGGCTGGGCAGGGCTGAGAGCCAGCCCTCCTCCAGCCCCCCACCCCAACTCCTGAGCACGGACCAGGTGGTCAGCATCGCTGTCTCTCCTCACATGAATTTCAGGTTGTGAGTCCCTGCTCGAGCTGCCCAGCACCTCCTGGGGACCGTGGTGCCACGTGCCAAGCACACTCCAGTGCCTGACTGTGGCTTGCCTTCCATTCCCATGTGTGTGGTGCCAGCTCACACAAACAAATCAGATCCTGCTGACAAGGACCAAAAGCCACGTGGGCTGGAGGCAGGGCTGGAGGTCAGAGGGCTCCCCAGAATGAGGCACTGAGTCACAGCCACCGCCCTGGGTGATTAATTGAGAATTTGTTAAAGCATGGAGAAGGAAAAGATCAGCAGCAGGTGCACTGGCCAAGGGTGAGGGAAACCCTCCACAGAAGTTATTACACTTCTAATTAATCACTGCTCCAATTGAAGGAGGCATTCTTTTCCACCTGCCCAATAGCTGATGAGGTGTTGCTGGAACAGTGGTAATGACTCATTTGGAAACCACAAAGGTGACAGGAATTTTGACAGACAATCCTAAATAAAGCCTTGCAGGCTTTACAGGGTGCTTGTAAGATTAAATAATAATAAAATTGTAGTTAGAGTAGTGCCTAAATGCACAGGGAGCTCTGTGACTTGGCCTGGAGGGGAGGCATCCAAAGGAGAAGAAGAAAGTCTGGGTTTGTGGATGGATGTCTTGAGGCTGTGAGGGAGCAGGATCAGGCTGGTGAGCAGAGGCTGGGAGGGGACATGGTTCTCCTTAGCAGGGACAGAGCCCATCCAGCTTCCTGCATGTGCTGCACTGGGGGCTGTGCTCAGCTGAACCTCAGGGAAAGGCATCTTCCCCACATTTACACACCTCATTTTCTGATCCTGTAGGGAAAAGCACATGCTGACTTAAATTTAACTTTTCCCAGTAAGGTGATTAAATAAGTGTTTTACACAGCTGGCTCTCACAAGGCAAGGAGGATTTCATGTGCAGTGCTGGTACCAGCGCTGGGACATGGGACACCAAGGCTGCCATGGGTGACATGGGCACCAAGGCTGCCACACTCCTGGGCAATCATCACCTCTGGCAAGGGGATGGCAGAGCCCCTGCTGCACTGCAGAGCACAGGAGGGAAGCACAGCCTCTTGTTTACAGCCACGAGCTGGCTCTGCAGGCACAATTACCCCTATTTTGACACCTCTCAGGAGCACTGAGTGACGGCTCTTGGAGAGGAGCAGCAGCTCC
This sequence comes from Emberiza elegans, assembly GCA_024865655.1. Taxonomy (NCBI): domain Eukaryota; kingdom Metazoa; phylum Chordata; class Aves; order Passeriformes; family Fringillidae; genus Emberiza; species Emberiza elegans. The sequence goes on from JALJVW010000797.1 coordinate 1,598,811, forward strand.
ACTCAGGCTGCCGTTGACAGTTCCAGATGACAGGAATATGAAGGCTTAATTATGATATAATTAAGTTGAAGTGATCATCTCATGTCTGTTTAGTGTCTAACATAGAATGATCCGGTGATCTCAGTCTAGTTTGCAGTGGCCTTTGGTTACAAACCAGGAGTGTGGGGGTGGGAGTGGGTGCTGAAATCCTGGGGGGAAAAGGGGGTCAGGGAGAGAGGTCCTGCCTGGGCAGTGGAGGCTGCCCAGGAAACTGGACTTCTGCAGTGTTCTGCCAGTATTTGGGTGGATTTTTGCTTTGCCTCCTCCAGGAACTTCCCGAAGAATGATTTCTGTGTCAGACAGCTGTGAGAACAGCAGTTCTTCATCTGCTGGAGCATAAAATGCACATTTGTGCATGACACAGGCAGTGGCTGTCCTGTGCTGCTGCCTGGCCTGGGCTGGGAAAGGGGGAAGCCCTCAGCCTGGATCCCCCTTGCTGGTCCTGAGCACCCATCTGCCATACTCCCAATACCCAGGAACACACACACAAAAAAAAAAAAAAAAAAAAAAAAAAATTCAAGAAAACCACTATTCAAATCACTGATGCATACCCCACCTTCTTGGTAGCTGCCAAAGTCATATTTCCTTGGAGGTAAAGTTCAGAGGATGGATCCTACCCAGGATGAGCACCTGCCAGGGGGCTGCAGGGAACCTCCGGTGCTGTGAACACCCCAAGACTGAGCCTTGGTGGTGGCTGGTGCCACACAGAATCACACAGGATCAGAGAATATTCTGAGTTGGAGGAGACCCACAAGTATCATTGAGTAGAGCTCAGCACACAAGTAAACTCTTCTCTCTCTTCCCATGTGGAATTGGATTTTTCAGCCTTAAATTCTAGGAATATAGTTTTTCATTTACAGATATTCAAGATATCTTGACTTTCTGCAGATTTAGAAATAAATAAATATATATAAATAAACTAACTATATTTATAGAGCAATCTATCTATAGGTATTTACCCATAGATTTTCATATATAGATATCTCAAGATATTCATTCTAGACGTGCCTGTAATATACTTTTATAAGACTAAAACCCTTTGCAATTTCAGGGAAGAGTGGATGCTGGCATTGGTGGGTTGCTCAGCTGTAATTCCTGAGTAGCTTCTGTGCCCGTGGGTGGGAGCTGACTCGGGAGAAGCTCTTTAACCCCACAGCTTCAGCACAGATTTGCTCCTTGGTGGTTTCTGGTGCCATCCAGCCTGGTTTGGTTGTTCTTCTCTCATCAAGTGTAGGGTAGGAAACGTTAGGACAAGTGTCAGGCCATGCTTGTGTTTTAAAGGCATTTCATGTTGGGGTTCACATCTGCCTTGGGAAAACCCAGAGAGGAGCTGCACTGAGTGGGGGACACTGACAGTTTAAGTGTCACACTCAGTAGAAGTCCTGGTCAAGGTGGGCTCTGATCTATCATTCCCAGCCTCCATCTGTCCTGCTGCTCTCACACACCAAGGGCCTGCAGTTAATTCCAGAAGAAGTTCAGATGTTCCCCTCTTCTCAGGTGGTCCATGCCTTTACCCAGAAAAGATCTCCAAGTGCTTTTTGACTCTGGGCTGGGGATGCAGCATCTTCTGGGCAGCTGAAACAGGGCTCTGTCTCTGTCAGGTGGATTCTGCTCCATCACTACAGCAAATGCTGCTTTCAGTTATTTTCACCATGTCTTTGCATTAACCACATAGGAAGTAGCTGCTGTACAGGCAAGCAGTGTTTGTACCTGACAAGAGCCCATGATTTCAGACTCTCCACCCTTCTCCTGTGGCTTTGCTGCATTGTTTGCTGCTCTAGTGGTTCATGTGGAGCTCACTGAAGCTGCCAAAGCTGGGAGCCGTAGCAGAGCTGTCCCTCCACAGGCGCAGCAAGTGCCACTACAGGCAGTAGGACAATTTCCTCAGCTGCTCCTAGGCCATCCCAGGGGATGACGTCACTCTGCAGGCACTCGGTGTAGTCCATGTGGCAATGCAAACCAGCCCAGTGGCACTGCACTCCCAAAAATGCTTTCCCCAGCACTGGGATGCCTGCCCAGAGTCAGCAGTGTCCAGGCTGGAGCAGGCACAAGTGGGGTGTTCATCATCAGGACCTTGGCAGTGGCCTTGCTGGGGCCTCATGTTCCTGCAGAAAAGAGCAATTCCCACGTGCTGCCACCACAAAAGCTGTTCCTTCATGCCCAGCCCTGTGTCACTCTGGGTCACCTCTGCTCCCTGGTCCAGGGGCTGGTCTGGGAGAGTTGGAGTGGGCTGGGGAAAACCTTGTCTGCAGCAGGCTGAGTGTTGTTCCTTTATGAAGGCTTTATTTATTTATGGATTTATTTTGTCAGCTCCAGCCTAGCTCCCACCCACCAGCGTGTGCCACCAGGACAGGCACACAGGGACAACGCAGTGTCATTTGAAGGAACACGATGACTCTGGTGTTCTGCACCATTACCACCTGCCCATGGGGCTGGAGTGCCAATTTGCCATCAAACTAGACTTAAAAAGTCATAAAACTATTGTGGTAACATCTTCACACTGTTTACATCACTAAGCAAAACCTGTGCACACACAGAGCACGAGGAAGCTGCAGTGGTGCTGAGCATCCTGCCATGCCTCGGGGTCCATGTCCCTGTCACTGTCCCCTCTGCTGGAGCAGGAGGGTGCCCAGCAGGGCAGTGAGGAGCAGCTCTCCTGGAGCAAAGCCCCTCTCACTGCAGCAGAGCCAACAGAAACTGCGGGGAGAGCACCAGGGAGGGGACATCAGCCCTGCTTTGCCTTCCTGCAGCCAGCTGGCCCAGATCGATCGCAAAATCCCGCAGCCTTCTGAAGAGCAGCAGAGCCTCGAGCAGAGCTGTGGCAGGGAGGGAGGGAGGGAGGGGGCTGGGCGCTGCCTGGAACCGAGCGGCTCTGTCGGCTGCGATCTGCGGCTCTGCCGGCACCAGCACCGGCACCGGCTCCTGCTGCTGCTGCTGCTGCTGCGGAGGTGACTCGCGTGTTTCGCAGCGAAGATGATGCTCTCCATGCCACCAAGTGATGCCTTTGCTTTCCTCCCCTCCCCTCCCCAGGTGAAGGTGCCAAAAGCCTTCCAGTACCTAAATTAACAGCAATGATGCTGGAAAGGGACTTTCTATAAAACCATGGAGTGACTGAGAAATGAGAATGGCTGTAAGATGAAGGGGAGTAGATTTATATTCAATATTAAAAGGGAATTCTTCCCTGTGAGGGTGGTGAGACACTGGCACAGGTTTCCCAGAGAAGCTCTGGCTGCCCCATCCCTGGAAGTGTTCAAGGCCAGGCTGGATGGGGCTTGGAGCAGCCTGGGATAGTGGAAGGTGTCCCTGCCCATGGCAGGGGATTGCAAATGAGCTTTAAGGTTCCTTCCAACCCAGTTCAAACTGTGACTCCGTGAGAACTGCACTGAGGGCAGGTGATGGCTCTGGGGATGGCAAAGCAGGGTTGAGCCCTGCATGGCACTGGCAGCACCACATCTCCTCTTTGTTAGGAGGGAGTTATGTTCCCTGCTCTGATGGTTTGGGGACACAACTACTCATGCTGGAGTGGGAACTGGGCATCCCCCAGTGCTGCCGAGCTGCACAGAGCTCAGCTGTGTGGGGCACTCGGGGAGTGGGATCAAAGCCAGCATGTGGGCTGGGGGCTAGGGATGAGAGGAACAGACCTGGGACTGGGCTGGGGGCAGAGGTGTTTCAGTCCAGGCTTTTCTTTCTGTTTATTTTTGATTGTGGAACAAATTCATCTGTGGAAGACCTGGGCCTGTCAGTCCTCTTGCTCAGATGGGGGCTAAGAGCATCCTAGAAAGGGCTGCAGCACCCCTGTTCCTGCTGCTTCCCTTCTGAGGGCTGCAGATGCTCATTCCAGCTGGGTTTAGCCTGGAAGGCGCTTCAGTGGCTGCTGCAAACAGACTCCTCGTTCTTTCCAGTCATTCAGCAATGAGACAATTTCTTGCTTATTCACCCCATCAGTACAGCTCTCCAGGTCCACAAACCTTTCCTCTGATTCCTTCATTTCCAACAAATTTCTTCCATTGATACAGAAACCAAAAGGCAAAATGAGTTTGTATATCCATGACAATTTCACTTCTGCCAGCCCCCAGCATTGCAGCTCTCCAGCAGCCAGCAAACACCACCCTCAGACTGGAAAATCACCTGAAATGTGATTTCTGTGAGGGCCCCAGTGTGATTCCTCGGGCTATCAGAGAGTGCTGCACCTGCCTTAGTGTAAGGTAATTCTGTTTGCTGAAGCAGCTGTTGGCCACTTAATTATCAACAGCTGAAAACCCTTGGCTAAGCCAAAGACTTTATGAAACCATAAAAAAAAGCCAGTGAGCAGTCTCAGAAGCCAGTAGTGGCATCCTGTGTTCCCCTGTTAGGAAGCAGAGAGATAGACTGAGTTTCAGCTCTCAGGTCACATTTTCCAACAGGCAGCTGTGAGCCAGGGGCAGCAGTGACATCTCCCTTGATGCTAGGTGTGGCTGTTACTTCACCATCACTGAACATCCTCCAATGTTTGCGATGGAAAATGCTGCAGATGCCTGTCAGGGGCTGGTGGGATGCTGGGTGGGAGCTGTGGCTGTTGATGGAGTGGGGAGGCACAGCCACTCTTGGCACGCTTGGGTTGTGCCAGTGCCATGCCATGCCCTTGCCACTCCCAGCCTGTGCTCCTGGAGCTCAGCTATTTATGCTCCTTTATTTACACTCCTCCTTCCTCCTGGTGTGTTTGTATGAGCTGGTTTTGGAGCTGTTGTGCAGCACACACAGAGGACTGGGGAGATGCTCCCAGGCTTCAGATCAGAGCAGTGACCTCAGTCCTCACGGCTCAGCAGACATCTTGCTCTTGCTGTGCCAGTTAATGTGCCTTGTGGCTGACAGTGCCCTGGCATCCTTGTGACTGAGCCTGAAATCTCAGCCATGGGTCCTTTTGCTTCTAGGAGAGAGCTGGTGCTGAGCAGGTGATGCTCGTGGCACAGGGATGAGTGTCCCCAGCCTGCCTCTGGCCACACAGTGATGCTGCTTGGCCTGTGCTGCTCCAGAGCTGCTCCCTGTGGGGTGGGTTCAAAAACCTGACAGGAACCAGCTCATTGCTCATGGCTCTCCAGAACAGCCCTTCAGGGGGGCTGGAGCATGCCAGGTCTGTGTGCTGGTCTCTCTGTGTGTGTGTTGAGTACTCCTGTGTCCCCCAGCATGGCACCTGGCTCAAGTTGGCTTTGGGAATGCAGGGCACAAGGGCTGGCATCCCTGCTGCTGTGCTTTATTCCCCAAACTTACTCTTTTTAAAGCTGGAGCTGCAAAAAATTGCTGATTTCCCTCTTTTAGAAATGCTTTATTTATCCTGCTTTCTTATTAAGGGCAGGAATTCATCCCCTGCCTGACAGTCGCTCTGTGGAGTGTCAGTGTTATTTGTGGTATCCCACACAACAAACACCTATTTATAGCTGAGCATTCTTGGAAAGGGCTTTGGTACCTTGTTGTCTGCAGGGAATTTTCTCTCTTGCAGGGTACAGCACTCCAGCCTGCACAGGGAGATGTTTGGATGGAGGCAGAACACGTGGAAGGTCCATTCCCACATGGATGGCTGGTGTCCTCAGCAGCTCTCTCCTGAGAATAATTTTCCTAGGAATTATGGCTGCAGATGTGTTATTTTGCTTTCTTGACCTGCCTTTTTTTCCCCTGGAAAAACTCCATTTCATTGATCTGACCATTTGGAGCTCATTGCAAGGGCTGCTAATGACCAGGTGGAACAGCAGTATTTTAACCTCTGCATTTTCTCCTCGTGCTCAGTGTCAGCATTATAAAGTACCACTTAAAATGTAAGCACAGGCAGTCAATTACTTTAATCTTTATTACATCTGAATGTACAGCAGCTACTCCTGAGGAAAAATACTGCGTCTGATACTCAGCAGAGTGGGTTTAGCTGGGAAACACCATCCCAGCAGTTCGGGAAATGCCAAAATCCCACTTTGGGAAACTCCATCCCAGCACTGCACACACCAGCAGAGCTCAGACTCCCCAGGGCTTGTTTCTCAGGGCACCCACAGCACAAACCAACCACCTGGCTTCTGATTTTGGAAGGGAGCTGCATTCCTCTTACCCCCTAATTCCCCTCTAATCTCTGCTGTTTGCATGATTTATACCCAATGGCAGACAAGGTCCAGGATCTGTGCCCACAGCACCCTCTCATGGATGAGGGATGGATATGGGCAGAGCTGTGGGCCCACCCCGTGCCCCCAGAACTTGCCTGGGGCCTGGGCACCTCTCTACCACGACTTCGTGATGGATCTCCAGCATATTTGGCCATCTCAGGAGAAGGAAGAGCTGCCTGCAACCAGCACCAGTCCCAACTCATCCCAAGCTAAGTTGCCATGGGAAAATGTACCTGTTTAAACCCTCTGTGAAAAATGCCTAGTTAGACCCTCCACAAGTCTAGTTTTCACTTGTGCATTAAACAAACAGGGAATGAGTTTGTCAAATAGAGTTTGGGATGGGCAGGACAGCAGAGGCAGTGCTTGTGAAACCCTCTGGATCAGGCAGGGTTGAGACTGGCTGCAGCGGGATTTTTCCCTTGTTTTGTGCGTTAGTCATAGGTTTGTTTATTTTTTTAGGGATTTTTTTTCTTATTCATCTGTTGCAATCACAGCCGACACATCATTTCACAGCCCTACATGGAAATACAAGACCAAGGAACTATTTTTAGTGCACAAAATGTCTCTCCTAAATGTATTAACTTTGGAAGAGTAAATATTAAATATGGTCTCATCACATTAGAGGCATTTATGCAGAAGTACAGCACCAGCGGTTTTAATGGTTAGGGGAAATTATGTTATACCACCAGCACTTAATCAAACACAATAAAACAAGGTCTTACTGCAATTCTTTCAGGATAAGCTGAAGGAAAATTAATTCCTTTGCACATCCGTTGCTGATGATTTACTGACACCGGGGGGGTATTTGACCCATTAGTATTTATGGTGGCACTTGCAATCTGTATGCAAAACATATAAGGACTAGGCTAACATTTATTTTGCAATTAAATTGAAATGATTCTTTGGCTACCTGCTCCAAACCAAGGCATTCAGCACCATCTGTGCTGAGGATACTATAGGCAAGCCCTGAGTGAGTACCATAGTGAAGCCCTATGTGCTCTAACTGCCTACAAGTACATGTTTAATAACAGCTTTTTGTGACTTTATTGAGGAATCATTTCTCAGGTTGGGCTGTAGGATGGTGTGGTGCTGCTGGTGGAGCCCCAGTGCCCCAGGTCTGCCTGTCCCTGCCCTGCCAGCAGTGCACTTCATGGCTGGTGGCTCTCCTCTGGTGATGGTGAGGGGCACTGGGGTTGCTGCCTGGGTTTGGTACTCAGGGCTGGGCTCCTGGCCTTGTGGAACTCCCTCCTGCACCTCACTCCTTCAAAAGGCAGCTTGGGGTTTAGCAGGTGTCTGTCTAAACAGGAAGATGTCAGGTGTGAGCTGCTGGGCTGTTCTTGGTGAGTTGGTCGGTTTGGTTGTTTTATCTCCTGTGAAATGGGGTCTCTGGGAGAGGAGGTGACATACAGAGGTGATGTAGTCTTTTCAGCAGCCCAAAATTCTCTCCCTTTGCTTGCAGGCACTTCTGTTCATTCCCCATGCCCATTTCCATGATAGATGCAGCTGGACCATCCCAGCCATCTCTGGTCTAATGCAGGTGCCAGCAGGCAGGGATGCGTCTTCCCAGGAATTTGGCCAGCTCTCTCTTCCATGAGTCTTAAATATTTTGGAGACAAAATCCTTGCCAGTTTGTAAAGATGATGCCTCATGTTCCCCAGCATCAGATCTCTGAGATCCATCTGGGCTTGGCATCATCCCCTTGGACATTTTGGGGCTGGGAAAGGGGTTGCTGTTTCAAGTTAAACAGTAACAGTCAGGCTGGCCTTGCTCCTTGCTTTGTGGAATGGAACTCCTGAATGTCCCCCTGCCTAGAACAGGTTAAAAGCTTGCTAGAGAAGGCAGCTCTTGAACTGGCTTTCTGACAGGTTAATGCACACTGCTGTGGGCATCACACCTGCACTGAGGGGCTATGGGGACTAGACTGGAGTTTATCTCTGGGGTGCCTGGAGAGCTGTGAGCAAGAACACAACCCAGTAACAAAATCCTCAGTTTGCAATAAACAAATCCTTTCCTTTTCATTGAAGAGCTAAGCGTGAGGCCATGGTAGTTGCTCCACCCCCTGAAGATCCATCTCCGATGAATGGTTTGCTCTGACTTCACTGTGCACCATGACCTACCTGATTAATCAATTAACCAACAAATTGAATTAAGTATGTCTGCTAAATAGCTCCTTTTCCTTCAGCAGCTTGGGCACTTGGGCAATTTTACAGAAGAAAAATGTGCCAGTAAAGGCCAAAAAACGTGGAACAGAAGAGCCATTCCTTAATGACTCGAATATTTGCTGAAGCAAGGCAGCACCCTTGCTGTCCCTCCAAACCAGCCAAGCATGCATGAGATGTGGATCCCATTCAAGTTTTTAAAGCTGTGTGATGAGCCCTGTGCTCCCACCACACTCCACAGGGTGAGGGTCAGGCCACAAGCACAGCCCACATCAGCAGAGTCACAGAACTGGGCTGGAAGGGACCTTAGAGACCATTTAGTTCCCATCTCCTCCCATGGGCAGGGATGCCACTCACTGGATTGGCTGCTGGCTGGCATCAGCAGGATGCAAGGAGTGTCTCACAGACAGGAACACATCACTGGAGTATTCTGGATTTCACAGCTTGCTTTTCCTCCCATGAATAGCAGATCTAGCAGTGTTTCCCTGCCTGTTAAACCAGCTCCTGGTGCAAGAAGCTGTTCCTCTGAGCATCCTGTCTCACAGCAGGACTTCCTCTGTGGGCTTTGCTCCAAGTCTGCAAAACAAGACTTAAATCTCCACCAGAAAGGTGGCTACCTTGAATTACAGAAACTTTCAGGCATGGGGAACTTTGTGAACATCCTCTTGCTTGGGCTTGCCCTTCCAGCTGTAACAAACATCTCCAGATGTGTTTCCCCAAGAGCTGGCTAACATTTGGCAATGGAAATGCAATGAAAATTCAGAAACGTGCTACTCACAGGCAGAGTGGCTGCATCAGCAGGGCTGGACCAGCCCTGCATCCCTGGGAGGAGCTTGCTCTGTGTGACCGTGCTCACTACACCAACACGAGGTACACAGAAAACACTGCTTTATTGACTGCATTAGCCAACACATTGAGGAATGCAAAGGGGTTTCTTTTCATAAGCAATGGGCCATGGTCCCAATGTGTATTAAAGCATACACTGTATCTAAACAGGATGAAAATAATGGCAGACAGAGCTATTCCAAGGCAACACAAATAGCATGCATAATACAGTCTCACACAGAACGAGTTTGATAACATTATATTGCTTTAAGGATTAACTAACATGGAAAATGTACAAAAAGGAGAAATAGGTTTTTGCATTAATGAAAAATACATTTTTTCTCTACAAAGGAATTTCTAATACAAGAAAATAAATATTGCAACATAAGCCAAAAATAATTTAAAATTGCTCTTTTCAATATATTTTCAATATTTCTCTTTTGTATTAACAAATGGCACATCACGTTCTTTGAAACAAAGAAAACAGAAGGGTATCTCCTCCTGTGACATTCATATCGTTTCCTGTAACTGATGTGAAGTGGGTTGGTTTGCATGTGGAATGGTGCAAACTGCAGGGGATTTCCTTAAAGAACAACCAAACCTCATGCCCTGCCCTGTAGCAGCATCTTCCTGCAGCCTGCATCCATCCTGGCTCCATTCTGCATCCAACCTTGGGGTGAGCTCCATGGGGTAGCAGGCATCCTAACCCCATAACACAGGTGCAAGTGAAAAAAAAAAAAGAAAATCAAAATGAAAAAAAAATCAAAAGATAGGTGTGGGGAAAATGGGAGTGTGGAATGGGAGCTGTCCTGGGGAAACTCCCTCAGCCATCAGGGCTGGGGCTGCTGAGGGGCTGTGCTCCATCAGGGAATGATGCTTTCTGCATCCTCATCTCAAGTGGCTGCTTCTCCAAGGAAACAGGTGCTCTTACAGTGCAAATATCGATTCCTGCAGTTTATACATCTTAAAAGATAACATTTCTGTACTAAAATAAATCTTTTTTTCTTCTCTTTCTATTCATTTCAAAATACATTTACATTAACATCAAAAATATTTTCCTTGTGCATTTTCTCTCCAGAACACCAGACTCCCCTGCTCCCAGGACACTCCAGGCAGGGGATGCTCTGGGGTGGCTGCAGCCATCCTGCCATGGTCCAGCCCTTGTTCAGCCCCAAAGCTCACCAGAGCCCTTTTCCTCCTCTCTATTCCTGCCATCCCATTCTTCTCCCTGCACCCCACCAGCTTGCTTAGCTTTTCCCCCATCTCCTGATGGCAAAACACGATGCCTGATGTTTTGGGAGTGTTTCAAACTGTGCTATTGCCCAATCTTGGAGGTGCCAGGTTGGTTGTTCTTTAAAGTTTCCCCATTTTTGCTTTCCTGTACTGAGAAGACAAGTAGTGCAGAAGCTGATGAATGGAACTGTGTACAGTGAAATTTGTGGATCGCTTTTTTTTAACCATAATTGAGTGAAGCACACGGAAGCAAGATTCATTAAAAGGCAGCATATTGATTATTGTTATGACTCGTATACTAGGATACTGGAGCTAAAGCTAGCAAGCCTGATAAGATAAACTAAGTCCTATTTACTGTATTTAACATTATCTGAACATACTGAGCCTTAATTAATGAGCAGATTTTCATTTCCAACCTCAATGGATTATGCTAATTTATAACAAAGGTAGTTCCTGTTTTGTTGGTGTTTTGCTGTTTTTTTGTTTTCTTTTTTTTTTCCCCACTAATAACTTGTGTCACATTTTCCCATCTGAGGAAGATTCCTTCCCAGGCACGGTCAGTCTCAGCCAGGTGAGTGTTGGGCTTAGGCAGGGCTGGGCATCCCACCCGCAGCCCCCACCGGTCACCGTGTCTGGGATCAGCTGGGCTGTCATTGCTGATCTTTCCTGCAATTTGATCAATAATAAGGACTTTGGAAGGCTGATAAATATGATGATCTACTCTAAAACATAAATCGAAATAGTCTCAGAGTTTCAAAAAGAAAGCTCACAGTGAAATGAGCAAAAAGCATCGGAAACCAAAATGGCAGGATGCGGTCTTGGAGCAGCAGCATCCCTCGGAGCAAGCCTGGAACCTAACGCCGCAGCAGTGTGGTATGAGTGTGTCTTTAGTCCTTGGTTGCTAAATAACTTCAATTTTTTTTTCATAATGACAAGTTTCCGGTTTCTGTCTGTGCTGCTTGACTGTCAAAATATTTCTTTGGCATCCACGAAATTCTTTGACTGATTGGTTTGACAATTGCAAGGGTTTTTTGTTTAGTGATGGGTTTAACCGGTTGCAGAAGTGTCCCAGGTTTGGGTTGGTTTTGTTTTTTTTTTTTTAGTTTTTTTTAAAACATTTTTTATTTTTAAAAAACAACAACAACAAAAGTTTCAGTGAATTCCTTTTTTTTTTTTGTTCCTGAGCTCACACTGGGGTCACTCCAATAAAACACGTAGCATGACTTAACTGTGACCTTTGAAGCCAAAACCGAAGTAATGGTGCAATTAAGTGCAAACATGGAAATTCGCCTGACTTATAGGTAACATGGGCTTTTAAACAACATTTAAGGCTTATTGGGGACATTTTATGCATTAAATTATTGTAATATTTATAATGTCAGCTTCTGTGAATCACCCCCCCACAACGAGTCAACAGCTTGTAACCAGGATTTAAGGTTAAAAAAAACCAAAACAAAACAAAGGATGGAGAGGAATAAATTCACCATTTCCATTGTAGCATTTAGAAGGAAAACATAATGGTGGTGGCAACATAATTTCCCCTCAGTGACGGCACATTCGGCCTTGGGGCCATAGTTTTGGTTTGCAAGGGGGATTGAAAATGTGCTGCCCTGGCATGGTGGGACCAGGGCAGCACTAGAGGGAAGCATGGGCAAAAAAATTGCTCGACCTCCCAGGTGACACCAACCCTGACTCCCCATGGTGGTTTTAAAGGATGCTTTCCCCCTCCATCCTGCCCCACATTTCCATTCTCCACTTGCTGATCCATTCACCTGAGTAAATCACTTCAGTGTTTCTAAGAACCTCACTGGGGGCATGGATGGGGAGGACGTTTGCATCCTGGTCCCTGGACGGATCCCAACCAGATGGAAAGGTGAGGGGAAAAATAATGACCAAGAGGTTTTTTTTCCCTAAAAATAGAAATGTAACATTGCTCTCATCCACCCCAAGCGTTTTCCTCCAACAAGCTTTTTGTGCTTTAGTCATTATTTATTTTAGCATCGCTTATTTCACTTCCTTCTCTCCGCACACACAGGTGGGAATCTCCCCTCCCACAGCTGGCCACTGCCGGACCCTCTACTCACTCCCTGCTCTGAGAGCAACCGTCCCAGGCAGAAATCTGCCCCTCATTAAATAATGCCCATTAATTGAACCGTCATCCCTGCAGAAAGCACAGGCACCGGCACCCTCCACCCTCTCAGCACCCTCGACATCAGTCCTGCCGGGTGCCGGCTCACGTTCCCAGGCAGCAAGGTCTGGCAGGGAGCCGGGGAGGGACCACTGCTGTCACAGTCGTCGATGTCGGTGAAGCTGAAGCTGTATCTCAGGCGTTTCAAGAAGAGAAAGACAACAGTGCCGAATTTCCAACTATATACACATATTAAAACCCCCCCTCGCCGCGACACCAGGCAGGAATTGGACATGGCAGTTGGAACTGGGTTGAGGCCTCATGGGGCCGGTGCGGTCGGAGGAGTTAGGAGGCCAGGATGCTCATCCTGACGATGTCCTCGCCAGCCGCCTCCAGCTGGCCCCGCTGCGCCCGGCCGCCGCGGGACTCCCCGTCCGAGTCGCTCATCTCGGCGTCGGAGAAGTATCCGTCCGTGTCGGCCTCGAAGCGCCGCAGGGGAGCTCCGCCAGCGCCCTCGGCCTTGGGGGGCTGCGACCGCCGCGCCCCCCGGCTCTCCTTTGGTAATTTGAACCGCACGATGGTTTTGGGGCTACCTATGGAGTCAGGCACTTTGGCCGCAGGGCTGGGCTCTGGCTGAGCGCAGCGCGGCGTCTCCTCCTCCTCCTCCTCCTTGCTGGCGCAGCCCCGTGTCCCAGCAGGGGCATGAGGCTCGCTGGCTTTCTGGAGAGAGCCCTTCCTAGCCACCTTTTTGGCCTCGCCCGTCCCTTTGCGGTCGGTGGGGAGCTTTGCCGCCCCTTTTTCCGACTTGCTGGGTCTGGAATCCAGAGCGAAGGGCTTAGCAGGATCCTCCGGCAAGTTGCTGGCGTTGTTAGTCCAGGGCTCCGAGCCCTCCGGGTGGCCCCCGCCCACTGCACAGGGGCTGCTCCTCGGCAGCTTTTTCTTAGTGTTCGTTCTCGTTCTGCTTTTCACTTTCTTTGTGCTCTCGCTCTGCCTGAACGGGGACCTGAGGGAATGGTCCATCATGAAGCTCAGCAAGGTCTCCTCATCCTGGAGGAGCTCCTCGGAGAGGCCAGGGGTGCTGGCCTCGTGGTGGGCATTGTTGAGTGACCACTCGCTCATCGCCATGTTCTCCGCGGTGATCTGCACTGACTGGGCCAACCAGCTGTTGAAGAAGGTCCCATCAATGGGGAAGGAGGTTGACAAGCCTGGGGAAAACAAGAGTGGAAGATTGCCTCAGAAGCCAGGAACAGGAACAGCCATGTTGCCCTCTATCACCATCACCCATTCCACCAGAACTCCCTGGCACTGGAGAAACACTCGGAAGATCAACTATAAAGCACCACACTGGACTCAGAGCAGGGGTTACTCCAGCACTAGTGCTGAACATGGGGGTCACTGGGGTCACAGCACAACAGCCCGAGCAGTCCCTCACATCCAACTCTCCACAAACCTCCCTGAAACCAAACCAAGCTTCCTTCAGTGAAGACGACAAGCAATGACACATCCCAGCACAAGTGGAAACATTCTCATGCAAAGGTGGAAGACAAACAATTCAATTGTAAGTTAAAAAATATGGTGATAGAGCAGGATGTGTGCCCAGACAGGGGAATGACAGGTTCCCCAGGAAGCAGTTGCTGCAAGGCCACCCCCAGAACTAATCAGCCAGTGTGGTGATGGGATCACTGCTACATCTGCAGTGGTCTGAGAACATCTGAGAACATCTCAGAAGGCATGGAAACTGAAGAAGAGGAGCAGAGATGAAGGCTGCAAAGGAAAAAGCTGAAAAACTTCCTGATAATGATCATTGAGAGCAAGAGTGAGCACTGTGGGCTGGGCTAATTGGGTCCAATTAGTAATGGGAAAGGTGCAAACCTGCACAGCCAGTTTTCATCTCTGAAACAGAAACCCACAGGTTCAACAACTGAGTCGATTTTATGGATGGAGGAAAAATGAAGTTTGATTCTGGATTTCAGGAAGAGCTTTCCTTTGAAACAGTCACTCCAGCAACAGAGAGGGACAGAGCAGTGGCCCGGGCAGGGTGACTCATGCCCACAATGTTTGCTGGCAGCAGTGTCAGCCTTACATCACCCTCACCTGTGAGCAGCAACACAGGCTGTGACCCTGCACCTCCTGCAACTCACCACAGCCTTTTTGGAGAAGACAGCATCCATCCTGACACCAGCCCAAGGCAGGGAAGGTGAAGCAGGAGCAAGGATGAAGTTTGGCCATTGTGTGGTACCCAAACACCAAAAAGCCCAAGTTTTGTGGGCAAGGGCACTGCGCAGCTCCCCTTCCCCAGCTCTGCTCTGATGACAGCAGCCCCAAGGGATGCTTCAAACCTTTCACAAAATGTAGGAGGTAACAAGACCTTGGTGAGGCTTTGGGTCAAGTTGACTGGTTTCCCAAGCTCTTAGCCATGCAATTTTCCTCTGAGGTTCTCCAGCCTCCATTGTTTGCTGGAATTTGCCCCAGTAAATCCAAAACTTCTTTAGCACAGAATGACTGCAAAAGCCCCATTTCCAAAGGTCCAACAGCTCTGAGATGACCAGAAAGCAGCACAGTCAGATGAGCAATGTGCAAAGCAGAGCAAGGCAGGGAGCGCCAGACCACCAGACCTCCTACAGAAATGTTCTGTACCCCCTGGACGGTTTTACAGCATCTCCAGACTGCCTGAGAGCCTCAAAGGACCACTGCTCCCCTGTGCCCTGGCAGCTAGGCACACATGAACTCATCACCTTCTGCCTCTGCTGGTGGAGGTGGCAGCACCAGAGGAAGTCAAGCAAAAACCCAATTCCATGTAAAAACCATGTGCAGTTGTCAAGGACCTTGTCCAAAACAACCTTTTAGGTGATGGGGACCTGCTGTAGGTGGCTGAAGCATGTGTAGGGCCAAGCTCCTCACCCCCTGAGCAAATTCAAGAGATGGATGAGCTTTGTACCTGACTCCTGGATGGTCCTGCACCACTGGCACATCCCGCATGGCCATACATGCCATGGATGGTACAGAAAACCTCACAGCCCACGTGCTGTACTCACCATCACTACACAGCACAGAAGGCACAGGGGAGCAGCCCTGCCATGGGGTGGGTAAGTCTGATTTTATTACCTGAAAGTGAAATCCTGCTCCAGCAGCACATCACAGGTTTTGTAACACATTCTCCCAGTCCTGGAGCTACAGGGGGGAATTTTAAATCCTCTGCCCTGCCAGCAAGCATGTTTCTGAGCCAGTCTCTCTAGTAGGACCTGGATAATTCAGGCTGATTCCCACAAAAGTGAGATGGAAAGTGTAACTCCACCATGTCACATGCAGGAGGGATCAGGGGCTGGGACTCTTAACCCTGCTCCCCAAAAGAGGGAGCCTCCAGCATCACGCGGGTCAGCTCTGCCCATAAAATCAGACTTACCCAGTTGTCCCAAAACAGTTTCGTTGACCGATTTCCTTTTCTCTGTCTTCTCGGGACTATTTTTTCTACCATCTCTTCCTTTCCTTCTTGGGTCACTTTTCTTACCCTTTGTCTTCTTCCCAGTTTGTTCTGGCATTTTTTAGGAAAAAAGGAAAACGCCATGTCAGACGAGGCATCAGGGATGCTGCGGTGAGCGAGTTCCCCTGGGCAACCCCTGCAGTGGAGACCTGCAAACACCTCCAAGCCAAAGGGAGAACAAGGGCCATTCTTTGGCCAGCTGTAGGCTAAGGTCTCTACATGTTAAGAAAATCTTAATCCTGCAGGTGATAAAAAAAATGAGATTTTAGCCTTGGAGAGGAGAGGCCATAGGAGCAGCCCCACTGAAGGCAGGTGACTTGCTGGAGATTCTACAGCCATAGACCTGGACCAGAACTATGGGGTGAGGACCCATGAGGGAGTAACCCCAAACCCTGCTCAGACACCTTGCAGGAGCCATAGTGACCTACAAACCTGGTGCTGTGTCACCCATCAGCAACAAGAGCATCTCCAGAAGGGATTCAGCTGCACAGCCAGACTGACAGAGCAAAGGCACCAGCAGTTTTAAAGCCAACCTTTATCTGACTTTGTGACAAAAGTGTGCAGGAGTGAAAAAACCCCAAAGTGATATAGGTACATGAAGTAGGAAAGATGACCAGGATTGCCTATGGAAAGGTAGGGATCTAACTCCTAGCTGTAAAGACATTCAGCTAAAAATTAGCATTTCCTAAATGGCTTTGAACTTCTACTGGATTTATTCCTCTTGGGTAAACAGGACAAATACCCTGTAAAAGTACAACTTGTATTGCCAAGTAAAATACTTTCAGCAGTTTTTACTTACTCTGTTAAGCCATTCTCCCCTAGAAGTCCATGCTAAAACTTCTCTGTTAATTTTCAGAGAGGGAAGGATATCGCCCTTAAACCAAAATGTGGGTGGCTCATGGAAATGGGAGGCAAGACAGGCAGTTTTTCAGAGTCTGGCCCATTGGCTAAACAATGATCTTAAGGAAGAAATCAGTTTATTGTGTCAGCCAGCAGCAAATCCTCAGCAGAGAGGCCATGGGGTGGATGGGTCAGAGGGAATAACCTCGGCTCTCCCCCTGCAGCAGCAGTGGAAATGTACTGGGTGGGCAGGGGAGGGAATTTGCATTTCACCTGCCTGAGTCTGAATTAACAGAGGATTTACAGTCCTGGACTTGCCAGCCAGGAACCCCTCCTGACCAAAGGACTTACAGAAAGAAAGAAAGAAATGCAAAAGCAAATTTGGTATTTGCTACGTTCCTGCCAAGTAATGGGAGGAAGGCAGACACATTTTTCACTTCCCTTACAAAATCAAAATCTAACTTTGTTTAGACAGCACAATGGGGCTAAAGAGAAACCCGAGCAGCACTTTTTGAAGAGGAACCTGTCAAAATAGTAGCCGTGTTTCAAAGCCAGACAGTTTACTTTCCACTCAGTGCAAGAAAAATACAGGGAAGAGAGGAAGGTTCATTTTACACGGGAAGTTCTCACTGATTTTATTAAGAATCTCCTGCTTAAATGATCATTTGACAGTGGAAAAATAAACCCCTCCTGTTCTGAGTTTTGTGTGGGAGCCAGTCCAAAAAAACCTTTGTGCCAAAACCATCTTTGGAACAACCCCAGCAGATCTCAGTTGATGGCTACTGTACAGCAGCTAAAAACTGGCCTCATCCTGGTGAAATAATGGAGACTTCTTCCTTTCTCCCAGGAACCCCAGGTATGCAGGGGAGCATCCTGGTCAGGAGCTGTGGGGGAGGATGCTAACAGAACCATTCCCCCCTTCCAAACCAGTAAGTGCTTTGTAATGCTGGAAAAGGCAGCAGTGAGTTATCCAAAGCTTTGGTTCCACTGGATGCTGAGTATCTGCAGCTCCTGGTGTGGTCTTGGCAGGGGAACTCCTCCTGAGCTCAGGACACTCTACAGACTGATGCTGAAAGGCACTCGGGTCCCTAATGTCCTGGCATGGGAAGGACCCAGATGCCCAAAACACCTGGAGATGCCAGGACCAAATTCCTGGAGCTGGGCTGTTTCCCTGGCAACAGGGACTCGTGAGAGCTGGGTCCCAGAGGAAGCAGTCAGTCCAACCAGTAAGTCCATCCCAGGGGAGACAAGCACCTCAGCTCGGTCAGTTCAGAGTGGAAAAGTGCAAATGCCAGCCAGACAGGGCAGGAGAGAAGGGCATCTGCATCACAAGGTCTGAAGTGATCCCTGCACACCAATCCCTACTCAAGCCACCCTTCCACTGTGGGTTTGTCTCTGATCACTCACCTTTAGGCAGAACAAACATCATGGACACAGCAGCCACGGTTTTCTCAAGTACACCCATAACATCTTTGGGAAAGGCAATTGCACAGCACCAACACTGGGCAATGCAGACCACCCCAAAACACCATCATCAGCAGAGCCTCAACATCACCTCCCCATCATTGGCTGGCATCTGCACCCCACTGGTGAGGCTCCCAGCTCACCTACTCCCACTCTCCCTGGGAGGAACTGCTGGCTCCCATCCCACTGCTGCATCAGAGAGCGTTGGACACGTACCCCCAAGGCATTCTGGGGAACATGGGTCCCCAAGGGCATTTCCAGCTATCTAACACCTTGTCTGCAAGAGAGGAGAGCTTAAAAACCTGTCCTGGCAAACTACCCTGTGCCTATTGACTTCTGAGACCTGAGAAAGCTGGGCTGGGTTTGCCCAGCTGAACTAAAGAGCAACCTGAATTCCCCTGTGATGCCTCCAAATCCCAGAGAGGCTGGCAGTGACAGCACATGGCAGGTGGTGCTCCTGGCAGGGATGCTGCTGGCTGGGACAGTGAGGTGGGGGTCCAGCTCAGGAATAACATGCACAAAACACCCTGGGTTCCAGGGAATGGATGTGCAGTGTGGGTCCCCAGTAGGGCAAACACCATTTGTGCGTGTTCAGGCTGCTGAGCTGTACCTCTGGTCCAGTGAGGACATGCAGAGCAATTCAGAGTATGCCAGGGACTGGGATTTGCAGGGCCCACAGCACCCCAGAGCACACCCTGGGGCCCCAGCCCTCCTGTGCCCTACCGCTGCCTGGCCTTGGCTATCAACAGGAATTTGCATGGGCCTAACTCACAGACATCTCAGCACACACATTCCTCAGCCTCCAAAACTTCAGTCAAAGGAGAATTTTGTCAAGGAAAGCTCAGCCCAGACAGTTCCTGAAGAAACCCCAACCATGTGATGGCTTCAAACACAACTCCAAAGCCACAAACACAACAACCGTCGGAAGCAGCTGCCAAAGCACCAGATGCTGCTGCTGGAAAAACTCTTCTGCAGCCACAGAAGAGGGCTGCTCTGCCCTGCCACAGGAGGCACAGGAGGAGAAGGAGGAGGGAGCAGGAGCTGTGGGCTCCGGCACTTCTTGTGCAAAAGGAAAAAAAGTAGGACAAAAGGAAACCAGCTTTATTTCAGCTCCTTAATAAAAGCTGGCAGAGGCTTTGCGGTCAGCAGCATGATCTCCACTAAGGGCTATGTGAAGCAGGGAGCTGCAGCTGACCAGAGCTAAAGGAGCTGGTCTCCTGGAGCAACAGACTCCCCACCAGCAGCTTAACCCTTGATTCTTGACAGAATGCTCAGAGGCATCTGCAAAGAGCCTGAGGCAGGGCTCCAGCCTGTGCCAGGGAGCCAGCTGCAGAGCAGCCCCCTGCCCAGGATGTGCCATCTCCTCCCAAGCACTCCCAGCTCACAAAAGCCACCAAATACTGTCTTAGCACCCCCACCTAAGCAAATCTGAGTGATTTCTGGGAAGGGGAAGATGAAGAGGGATCTGTGAAAACAAACAGCTCCAGCACTCCAGTCACTCAGAGCCTGGCTTTATTGAGTGTTTCTGAGTCAATATATGAACCATGCCAAAATAACACATCGGGGAGGGGGCAGCTCTGGCTTCCCTGGCACACAATTTGGCTTCAGTGAGAAGCATCTGTGAGAGTGAGTTTTGGGGTACTGACCTGGGTAAAGATCCTTCTCAATAAGCTTCATCTGGAGGTGGAAGATCTGCTCCTGCAGTTTACAAATGGTGTGTTTCATTTTCTCCCGTCTTGTCACCATGTAACAGAGATTTCTAACCTACGGAAACACAAGAAACAGTGTCTGGTTTAGTCAGAGTCAAAGCAGGTCCCCTCAAGCTGTGTGCCTTGCTGCTCCTGCTGCCCAGGGAAATCCCCACTCCCTGGGATTCCATAATTTTCACCTCACCATCATCTGTGCTGCCCTCCTGCCATGGCCCTTTGGGTGAGCCAGGGCTGGCAGAGAGGGCTCTGGATCCAAACTGTGTGGTACATATGGAAAAACCATGCAGTGAATAATTCCAAGCCCAAACACCCCTGTCCTGGCTCCATCAGCCAGGACCCCAAGATGGGCAGGGAAGGCTGGGTAGGGAAGGCTGGGCAGGAAGATGCTGTAGAAGGAACATTTAACACAGTCGTGGACAGGGCCAGCACCAACACTTGAGCATTGCGCTGAGTCCTTGGCCCAGCAGCTGCATCATGCACATGTCCTGTTCACACCTGACACGGCCACCTGCACAAAAAATGCCAAATTCGATGAAGCAGCAGCTCGGTGCCCCCAGTTCTCATACACAAACTGCACCTTTAGCAGGCAGGGATAAACTCTCTTCCCACAGCCAGTGCAGGGGAGGGACTGAGCTGGGATGGGGATGTCAGAGCCTCACAGGACTGCCCTAAAGCAGATACCAGGGAAAAGCACAGAAAACACAGCAAAATACCCTGATGATGCTGCCCCAGGCCAGCAGCTCCCTGCCTCAAATCTGGCCCCTCCATATGGTTACTCACCTTTGCTCCACAGCTACCTGCAAATCACTGGTGCATTCTGTCCCAGTTCAAGAACTTCCATTAACCATGGCAGTGCGGTTGGAATAAGATGATCTTTTAAGATCCCTTCCAACCCAACCCATTCTATGATTATCTGAAGCTCTGAACACAAACAGCAAAGCACAAAATACAACTGCTCACGTGAACCCTGCAGCAGCTAAACCCTGCTGCTGATAAACACCCCCAGCAGCACAAGATGACAGAATTATTGCTGATAACTCCTGGCACCTGGCACTTGATGAGTTTCATGCCCTGCTTTTGCCAGTCCCACGTAAGGGTGGCTGGAGAGCCAGGCTCTGGCACTGTTGCCACAATGGACATCAAGGCTTTTGGAGCAAGCAGAGGCTTTCAGCTGCAGAGCATAAAATGCTAATGGCAGCTAACAGGATTTGACAGCGTTTACTCAGCTTTTTGATGCTCTGAAAGAGCAAAGCTGCCTGTAATAAGGTAAGGGGGAGGTGGCCTGAATAGAGGAACATGCACATGGGTATGCCCACACCCACATGTGACCCTGATGTCTTCCATTCCTCCCCTCCTCATGCTCACACCCTCCTCTGCAGAGAATATTTCCAGGCTTGGGGGACTGTCCCAGTGTGGCCAGGGGCCTTTGTGCCTCTCACAATGACACAGCAAGCCAGGACATTGTCCCACACTTACCTTGTATCTGCCACCACAGGCTGTGAGGGCAGCACGACAACTGCAGGCAACCCCTGCCTCACTTAAGGACAATTTGGGAATGTTTAGGAAAAAAGGAGAAGAAGCTGCTCTTTTTTGTTGTTGTTGAATCCCCTAGCTGTAAATACAAGGCAGGGAGTTCTATAGCATATTTTACTATGTTCTCTTTTTTTCTTTCTGGATTGGAGAAAACATCAAACTATTTCTTTATGAAGAAAACAACTGCTTCTGGCAACCTGACTCTCAAAGAGTTTGGCCATATCTGTTCCCTATGATTTGATATTCCTGGAAGAAAACATTACTTTAGCTTTGCTTAGAGACTGCTGGTATTTACCCACACTTACACAGCTCAACACCACCCAGTGCTGCTTCCCCAAGCCAAGTTTAGATGCTGGTGTGAAAGCCTGGAAACCACAGCTTTTTGTTAAAGTTAATTTAAACACCCAGTCCTTGGAAAAAGCTTTTTTTAAGAAGGCAAAGAAGGTTAAAAAAAGGCCAAAAATAAAATGGGGGCACTGTATTAGGATTCCCAAGTAATACCAGGTGATAGCTTTAATTTGCTAACACTGTGAAGTACAGAAATATCAGGGATTAAGAAATGACAGAGAGAACCACCATCACTATGGCTGTCCCCATGTCATCTGCTCTCTGCTTCTGCCTCCCCAGCTCCTGGACCCCTACACCATGACCAGCCCCAAAATCACTTCTGCCAGATTAATTGCTGAAATTGCTAAAATCCACCATGACACCATCTGGACACCCTCACCCTCTGAAAGCCTTCAGAGCCTTCCAGGCTGCTCCTCTCTGCTCCCAATTTGATGTGATTCTTCACTATTTGCAAGTGAACCAGGGTGGCAGTGACCTGCCAGGTGCAGGATCAGATACCTGGGATGCTCTGCCCTCAGCTGGATTTAAACCCCTATCACCCATCTGAGCACTGGACTTTGATCTGGCTGGTGTTTATTGTTCCACTCTTGGAAGCAGAACAAACAAACAGCTCTTCCAGGGACAGGCAGTGAAACCTGGCAGGGAGTTGCTAAGCAGAGGCTGAATGCTAACAGGCACACCCCACAAAGCCTGGAGGCAGCTCTGGAAAATGAGAAATCTGGTAAAACACGTAGTTTTGACACAAAGAAATCAAAGAGAAGCTGCCGTGAGCAAACCATGGTACCCAGGGATGCACAGTGGTTCAGTGCAGCTGGAAAAGCCAAGTTGGCAACAAAAGGGAGCAGCAGGAGGCAAAGCAGCCTGGTTTAGATTTACAGCATAGAGCAGGTGAGGGAGAAAAGTGAACTTGTCACCCTCGGATCAGGCAGATGCAGCCTGTTGCTGAAGACCCACTAATGGTGGCACCAGCACAGCACAACCCGGAGATGGGAATGTGGTAAGTAAAGGCAGGAACAAAGGGGGTGCAGACTGGCAGAGGGATGGCAATAATGACCACAGGGATGAAAGCCCACAGAATCACAGAAAACAGATCAATAGGTGCAAATCTAACTATTTCTACACAGAAGAAGCTCTCTGGCTCCAGGGTCCACATGGGAGTGGGTGCAGCAAGGGACCAGGGCAGGCAGCTCCAAAGCTGAACCCCCCAGGACATGAACACAGTGCACACCCACAGTGCCCTTCTCCCCACAGGTTCAGTTATGCTGCAGACTCACAGCAGATTGAAGAGAGGGTTCGGGACATGCAGGGGCAGCATCCCCACCACCTTCACCTCCCAGGGAACAGCATGCCACATACTGCACCCTCAGCCCCTGCTCAGGAAACCACAGCATCATGTCCACCAGGTCAGAACAATGCTATTCTCCTGCTTTCCTTGCTCCTGGAGACTTCCTAAGCTGTGGGTGGGGGTCTAACAGGGACCTGGGCAAGGGCATTGGAGTCACCCCTCTGGCAGGGGCAGGAGAGAAGGGACCAGGCAGGGCTTGGGTATTAATCAAAGCAAGTGAAGGAGCTTGGGCTGTGCATGCCAAGCTTGGCATCCCTGCCCTGCCTGTCCCTGTGCCACTGCTGCAGTGTGCTATGCCCATGTGCCTCCCCAGCAGCAGCACTACTGCACCTGTCCCCTCTCTGCCATCTCACCCCAGGTTCTGTGTGTGCTTCTTCTTCCCCTGACCCTCTTCCTCTCGCTGCTTCTCACCTTCCAGCTGCTCCTCCTCTCCAGCCTCTGCCCCATCCCTGCTCCTGCCCTCTGTGCAGCCATGACAGCCAAATCCACAGGCAGCTGCATGGTGTGGCAGCCAGCCCAGCCCAGGGAGCTCTGGCACCACTTGGGCGCTGCTGCTCCACCAATGCTCCCTCTTGCCCAGAAAGCTGCTGTGGAGGCTGCTGCTTCCTCTGCTCTGGCTGGGAGGATTCCAGGATGTCCTGCACCACTGGGAGCTGCAGGTGCTGCATCCTCTGTCTGCATCCTCTGGCCTGGCTCTGCCTCTGCTCCCTGAGGAGCTGACCCACTTCTGGCTGCAGCAGGGCAGGGCATGCCCAGTCCCACTGGCCCTGCTCTCACTCTGCCTTCACTCATCTTTGATGTTTAATGTAAGTAAATAATGATGTGTTCCCAAGCTTTGCTGCTGCAAAGCACCCGAGGGGCAACACAGGATAATTCTTGAAACTATTCAGGTATAGTGGACACAAGCTGCAGCATCATCTGCCTCCCACCCACCCAGCCTGCCAAGGCACCTCTCCCTGCAGACATTTGCTCTTTTGAATCCCCAGATTAGCCCAACACTAACTTATTCCATCAATGTCAGTGTTTTGGCAGTGATGATGTGCACACATCGAGCACTGCTAAGTTTCTGAATGAAGATGGAAGAACAAAACTGCAAGGGAAGTCAAACTGAGTCAGGGGGAGCAGGGCTTGTGCTGTCTGTGGGTGCCAGCAGCCCTGATGGAGCACAGGGGTACACCACTGAAGGAGCAGCTGTACTCACCCTCTCCAGGTCTTGCCTGAGGTGCATGAAGAGCTTTAAGCGTCGGTAGAGAACATCCTGCTCCTGCTGAGCCAAGTTGTCCACTTCATCCGTTTTTGGTGTCAGCAGCGGCTTGTTGGAGTTTGCTTTCCTCTTCAGCTTCCAGTACTGGTAGACAAAGTCCACCAGCGATTCACTCAAATCAAGGTTCTCTGCCACCTCTGAAGGCTTCACGAGCTCATAGAAGTCCTCCTCCAGCTGCTGGAGCTTCTGCTTCCTCAGCGTGACCTTCTCCAAGTCCAGCTGCGCTTGGTCGGGCTCTGTCCGCGCTTCCTCAGGCAACTTGGTGGCGCCGGTGCTGTGCTCAAGGCAGAAGGACTTGAACTTCACCTCATCGTTGTCTGCAAGGATGGTCCTCATGTCCAGGTTGTGGTCGAAGGCGCAGGTGACGTGGAATGCGGTGACACAGGCGGGCATGGAGCACTGCGGGAGAAGGACAGGGCTCAGGGACAGCAATGAGGGTCACCCACCAACACAACAGGCGACACGGGCACGCCACAAACCCAGGGACAGCACCAGGGTGACACCTGCCATGAAGTGATGGATGCCCCACCACAGGAATTCCTGATGGAGGAATGCCAGCATTGCCCCGGTCGCACAGACCCAAGGGTCCAAACACAAGCAGAAGAACCCCAGGGTTCAACAGGTGGCATTTTCCCACCTAAGGAAAATTTCCACCTTCTTTAATTCACCTCTGTAACGGGGCCTGCTCAGCTCTCACCTACCACAACCAGAAACTTCACACGGTTCTTCCAACAAGACACGTCAAAAGCCAAAGAACAGCTCGTGCCAACGGGAGGCTCCAGGACTGTCAGTGCATTTGTCCTTAAGGAGAAATGCTCGCCTGTATTTCACCCTCAAGCCACTCCCCCTCTGTTACCACATCTAAAGCCAGTATGCCATCTTTACTGGAAGCATACAGAACATGGCAAGATTTAGGAGCGAACATGGGATCTAAGAAGCAGCCAGTGCTCCTAAATGCCTTCCTTCTCAGGAAATTACACAGCCTCTAACTCGCTCCATTTAAAAAAGAAAGAAAAATGTAAATGGAGCAAAACATCACAAAACAAATGCTTTGGAACTTGTACATTGGCTACAATGTTGTCAAACTTGCATCAGATCGATTTTTTTAATGATCTTCTGAATTTACCTCAGGCTTAAATTACTTTGGATCCCACAGGCAACAAATCTCAGCCTGGTGTCCCACAGAGGAACTCTCACCAGCTAGTGCTGTGCCCATGTCCATGTCAGCACCTTTTCCCCCCTCCACTCATTAACTGTTTTTAATGGCTCAGAGTGTCAGATAATTGTTTCAACCATAATCCATAAGAAATCAGTCTATTCCAGCTGCTAATGAGCAGTTAAACTGCAATGATGAGACCTTTTAAGTGGGCTATTACTGTAGGCACTACTTTGGGTTAATAGAAGAATTGTTCTTGTGGGGGATGAAGATGCACTTGTGGCCTGAAGGACCAGGTGGAGGCATGTGAAATTTCCTGAATGTTGATGACAAACCATTTAGTTTTACAGGGGCTCTGCTGCACCTTAATACTCAAAAATATATTCTGGTAGTAGTTGAGGAACAGAAATTTTACAGCTTTTTATCATCACCTTATCCATCAGCCCTGAATCCTGCTCAGGCACCTGTGGGCAAACTTTTGATGTTGCTGCTTTTAGATATTTTCCTTTGACTTTTTTTACGAGTCTGTTAGTGCTCAAGAAGCTGCCAGGACCAAGAAAATCATAGGCAAGCATTGTCCAAATCCTTCACTTCCAGAGCTCTCCAGGCCCTGCTCCAAAGCCTCAGAGAGGAGTGGGAAGAAAGAGCTGGATGCAGCTCTGGCTGTACCAGCATGGCTCTGGGCAGCAATGCTGGGCACTAACTCCCACAGGCACCACAAGCAAGTGGATTATGAACTCCAACACCACGTTCATCCTGTTTAAAAATGGCCATTTGGTCCTAATTTCAGTCTGAAATTGCTCACAAAAATATCTGGTAACTTGCAAAAGTCAACTCCTTCTGCTGTGCTGCTGGCACTCACTTGGAGCCTGGCATTGTGAGGGACCCACAGATGCTCCCGTGCCAGCGCAGGGCACTCACCACCATAGTGGGCAGAAGGTGCCTGCCCTGCCACCCCGGCCTTCCCCTGGGACAAGCCCTGTCACAGCCACACACACAGCTGAAGCACCAGCTCTGCTCCCAAGTATTTATTTTTGGCAACGAAGGAGGGACAGAGGGAGCCCAGCCTGACTTGCAGCTTCCAGATTTACTCAGGGCAGTCAGTATATCACATGCTGGCTTTTAAAGCACACACAGTGCTGTCCCTTCCCTTCTGTTTCTGCCATCAGTGCTAAAAACAGCATTAACAACACGCCCATGTCCTCTGCCAGGACAGAGTCCTGCTACCAGGAACGACCATCACTCCACCTTAGGAATAAAGCAAATCCAGTGACACTCATCCTGGATCTCTCTACTCCAACAGATGGCAAGCAGCACTTGTCAGAAACTGTGCCCAAAATGCAAACGGAAAATAATTACGCAGTTCAGCTGTCAGGGCAACAAAGAAAGATACCTGGTTGGCTACAGCCACTGAGGGACCCTGGATAAACTAACAATAAAAACATATTGATCCATCCCAGAATGGTGCTGGAATGGAGCCACTTGTGGCAGGAGGGAGGGATCTGCCACATGGAATGGACCAGGCTCAAAGACAGGAGCAGTCCCTGCTTCGTTATCGATTGTGCTTCATTATCTTACAGCACCTTTCATTCAAGCACTTCAGCACACTTTGCTTATCCAGGCAAATCCATTCCCAAACAAAATTCTGAGAGAAAGAGAGAGAGGGTAAAAACTGCCCCAGAGATCGAACACGGGCTCCTAATTAGTCCTAAAATCATTCTTATTGCGAAGAAACAAAGATGATTTGAGTTGCCAAGGTCCCTCAAACAGAAGTTCAGCAGCTTGCAGTGGTGCTCTGCTGCAGTTTGGGGCTGAGGGGAAGGAAGCAGCTCCTCCAACAGACCTGCGAGGGGAGCTCAGGAAGGAAAAATTAATTACCGGTGCTGAACACTGGCCAAGCCATCAGACACAACACTTCTGCATCCTTAAATATCTGCCATGTGATTTTTCGTGACCACAGATGGTCTGGAGCCTGGTAGAGCTTCTCAGATAAAAATGGCAATTTCAGCCTCACGGACTCCTCGGGGGATGAGGGGCAGAGGATGGATGGGGCTGGGGCAGCAGGGGCAGCACACCCTGCTCTTATCCCTGGTGCCATGTGCTGCCTTTTCAGTACTACAGGCAGAAGACAGCTCTGGGAACCACCAGTTATCCCAGTGGATGAGGACCAGGGGCACTGCTTGCCTAATGGGAAGGGGTGGCAGTGGGCAGAGAAGTGATGATGAACGGGGGAGTGATGAAGGACATTTCCAAGGGCTTTTTCTCCAAGAAGTGACAGCAAAAAGAAAGCTGGAAGATGATGACTTCTTCGGAGCAGCTTGCCAACAACCAAGAGAGCCCTGGCATTCTGTGGTGCCTCAGTGAGCTCTTCCAGTCGCTCTGACAAGCAAGGAGGAGTCCCAAAAAAGCATGGCCAGGACTCAGGCTGCACCAGAGCCTGGCTCCTGGCACTCGCTTTTCCATCTCAGAAATGCAAACAAGAAAATTCCTCCTGCATTCTGAGCTCTCTGGCATCTCCTGATGTCTGACCACAAGAACCACCATGAAGTAATGACTTCGCCTGAGCAGGACTCAGGCAAAGGGTGTCTCCAGAGCTGCATCCCTGCACAGCATCCAGGACTTTAGGCTCAGTCACAGCCACACCGAGTTACACTGGGCTCACAGCTCTGTACCAGAGGCTGAATCACATGCAGCAGCAAGGGCAAAGGCATGGACAGCAGCAGGGAGCTCTTTCTCAGGCTTCTCTGAGTTTCTTTCCCTTTTTGATGGTCAAATTTGGAGGGGGGAAAAACACCTCCACACACAGAGGTCCCTACAAAGACTTCTCATGTTTGTCTCTGCAAATGTGGCTGAGGTGGGTGTTTTCTCAAGCTGCAGTGCTGCCTCAGAGATGCCCTGCTTGGATGACAGTCTTCTACTCCTCCAGCCCGCCTCCCAGGTTTCACCTTCACAAAACCCTCTTGGCCACTTGGAAAACCCTCTCCTGGAAACAACTTCCTTCTTTCCACAGACCTGCCCACCTGCAGCACCTGACTGCTGCTGCCAGGAACAAATACCCAGTGCTTTTGTAGAAAACAACATCCTCCTTTCAGAGCTGGGTCACAAACCCAAAATGCAGACAAGGGTAGATCCCACCTGTATAAACAGGCACTAGCAAAAATATGTTCCATAAAATATGCTCCACAAAATATGCTCCATAAACACAAGCTTTCAAAACAGAGCTCTGTACCATGGATGAGTACAGAGCGTATTTATTTACCCATGGGTGTTAATTCACCCCATAAATCCTTACATAAAGGCACTGCCTGCTTTTTTGTCACTTCTCCCCCTTTTCCTTGAAGCAAAACCATCCTGCACACGGCAGGGTGGCCTTGGCAAATGCCCCAGTGGCAATCTCATGAAAACTTACAAACCACGAGCTGCCAGCACATGAGGCAGCGAGGCTCCTGTTCTGTCTCAGGTGACCTTTAATGCAAATCCATTCAGTTCTCAGGATCTCACAGCTCCCATGTCACGATGGCACTAAGAGGATGAAGCCTGAGAGACACTGAATTCTTTTTGATGCTGCCAAGCCTGTTTGCTTCCTTCCCTGCCCCTCTGTTCTTTGAAAGCAGTTGCCATTCTGACACAGTATCTCCATCTGGCAGGGTGAATAAGCACCCAGAGCCATCAAAAAAAAATGAATCAAGGCGACAGATTTAAAGAAGTATTGTGAGATTTCATTTCAAACTATGGGGATTACTTTTAAATAGGTGCCTTTAAGGTATTAAAGCCAAGATGACAGCACAAACACAGCTCAGCACTGCAGAGCTCCTATCCCTGCTGTCCTTCTGCCACCAGCCAGCAGCTCCTGGTCCATGGTCACTGCTGCAAACACTGACTTCCACCTGCAGCTCCTGCTGAGGTACCAGAGCTGATCATCTGGGGTCAGGACACATCCCTAAATTTCTCTAAATTTTTCAAAGGTTAATGGCTGTTCTCTGGGACCACCAAGACATCACACTGGCCAAGCAGGTGGAAGGAGGGGGAATCATGGGGTTCAGCAGGGCTCCCCAAATGCCCTCACACCAAGAGTGCTGCACGATGGATGGGAACTTCTGCTCTGCTCCCCAGGAATAGAGATCATGGTGTGGGAAGTTATGTCCCACTTTTGCAATAGAAAAGCCTGGAGAATCCTGCTTTTTATCTGAAAACAGAATTTCTGCCTCTCCTGTTGCGGGGAGGGCAGGCAATCAGGTATCTGCAGTGGTTTGTTTAGTTGGGGCACATCAGAAAATGAGGAAATGCAATACATTAAAAGGACTTATTTTCCCAGCCAGCAGGTCAGTGAGGACTATCCAACCCTGGTGCACCCTGATATCCCCACATCTGAAAGGCTGACCCCCTGAGGTTTGTGAAATACTTGTGTTATGTATCCCATGAGCATCTCACTTTCCTGGCAGCCTCACAAAGCCCTTCTCCTGGAGGTTTCTGATCTAAATCAAGGTCATTTGCAGTCCCAGTAATTAGTGTCACTACAGCAACACCACTGTGTTATGCAAATAAAGTTAATCTAGATTTCTAGCACTCAGTGCATGAAATGATTGCAAACAGCATCTGATGATGCCTGACAAGCCTTGTCATTAGGTTTACTTAGAACAGAAATAAGAGTCATTCAGACCATGTCCTTCAGCATCTCAGGACTCTCCAGTGGCTAACACAGGTACAAGCCCAGAGCTTTGAGCTTCTCCAGTGCCAAGTTACATACCTGAATGCATGTTCCAGTGCACTCCTTGCAGAGGCTGCAGGACAAAGCCCATCTGCTTGCTGGGATATGTGAGATCTTTGTAATGGGTTCCATTTTTTCAGGACATCCAATGCTAACCTGGCCACAAGACAGAACACAAGTTGTAAATATTGGCTATGGTCCCAAATCTCCTACAAGGGGGTGTCTGTGGCAGTTTGAATGAGGGATGGATTCTATTTCTTATTCTTCAGGGTCAGCTGTAATTTGGGAAAAAAAACCCAAACCCCCAAAACCAGAAACAAATCTGGATGACAAAGAAGGAAAAAATTACATTGCTTTTTCCTCTGCATTAATTCCTCATCTGAGGTGTATCTCAGATGGGCATATGAAATTGGCTTTACTCTGCTCAAAGGTATCCTCTGTGGCCTTGCAGCCCAATTCTCTGCCCTCCTTAAATTAGCAGGCCCTTGCCTGCTAATTAAACACACGATAACTGCCCAGCACTGTGGCTCTGGCACAGCCAATCTGCATTAGTTATTTACATTGTTAATGAGTACCCTGGGCCAAGCCCTGTGCCCACCCAGGTGCCAGGAGGAGGCTGGCAAACCCCTTACTTCAGGTATCCATAAGGCACAGCTAACGTGGACCCATTTCGTCCCACTGCGGGTGGGCTTCAGCGCTCCCCCCCTCTTGGGGCACAGCAGACACTTGGGCTGGACACCGAGGGCACAGGTCCTGCACAGCCAGCTCCCAATGGGCACCTTCAGGATGCCATAGCATGCCTGTGGAGACAGGAGGGACAAGGGTTAATCCAGCAGCCCAGGATGAACATCCTCCCAGACCTCCTGCCTCCCCTTTCTTGCTGCTGCTGCTGCATCCCAATAAACAGCAGACAGGCAGCTGAAGTTCTTCCTTACCACCTCCCCTGCTTTCACATGGATGCTCATGGTGGATCAGTGTGTCCTGGGTGTTAATTAAAAGCCAAGTATAAAAATGTGCTGTGCACCATGCCAAGCACAACCTGGCTCCAGGCTGGGGGTGGGCAGAGCCCCCACCACAGACATCTGCTCACGTCCTGCCTGTTCCTGACCCATGATGACTGGGAAAAGTCAGAAATGCTGTGCAGAGAAATCTTCTGAGGTCACTGAGGGCTGAAAAGCCACAAGCCCATGATTGAGAAAGTTGACCACACTGGTTAGAGACCCAGCACAGCCCAAAGGGGAAGCAAAAATAAATACGGAAAGGCAAAAAGGGGAAGCCAATAGTCATGAATGTAAATAAGATGGGAGGAACCAAAAAGGATAATAAATCTTAAGGATGACATATCTAAAGGGGGCACAGACAAGTCTCCAGCCAAGAGAGTGAGAACTGAAGGACTTGGGCTCCCTGGAGCTCTCTGACCTGCTTTGGTAATGCAGGACACTGAGAAGCCAAAGTGTTTCATAAATATTTCTCTTCCTTACTTGGGGAAGAGCCAAATGATAAGATATATCACATAATGATAAATACTTCCCACTTTCACCATGATTTATGACTGTATTAAACAGCTACTGCTAAAACTAGACAGTTTTTAACTGGCAGGTCCTGATAACTCACACTTAAAGGGTTTCAGAGGGCAACACAGTGCCTTGGGCACTAACACAGGGCTGTGTCCCTGTTTAAAGTGAGGAGATGTAATTAATTCTACATCTGGCTGCTCTGACATCCCTGCACAAGGCAAGCAGCCAGTGCTGACAAGGACCCCCAGCACTGGTAGCTGCAAATTGAGCCCAGGCATTCATCAGCTCCACTTCTTGAAGTTTACCCCCAAAAGGAGCAGTTTCTTCTCCTGCTGCTGCAGGTCACTGTCACAGCAAGTACCAGTGCTGTGGGTGGGGACAGGAACAGAGGGGGCACATGGAGATGTGTGACCTTGGCAAAAGTGCATCATCAGTCTCTACTGGCCCAGAAGACTACAACATGACTTTAGGTTGCCCCAAATCACAAACTGATAGTGGTTTCCAAGTGGAAAAAGCCATTTTGTGAACAGATTATTGGGATAACAAGGAATTAAGAGAGGAAATATTATTGCTGCGAGTCTACACGGTTCAAAGAGACTTAACTCTGTGTTTCACAGTGCCTCCAAATCTGACAGATAAATCATTTCTGGAACACAGTTTCATAAAACATATGATTTATTACAAGGCAGGAATCAGCCTGGTATGTACTAGCAGCAGAATGAACTGGCAGACTCATCTCAAAATCCAGGGGAAAGCAGGAATTATGACCATCTCTAGCAGACTCATGGATCTTGGTTATTTGTTTATAGTGATTTTAGAGTAGCTGAAGGTGCAATCCTGCTCCTGAGAAGCAAATACAGGTCTTCTGTCCCAGACAAGGAGCAGCTCTAGAAACAAGGTGCATTATCAGCTAAACACACTCTTCCAAGTCCAGCACCAGGCAGAAGGTGCTCCAGAAATATGAAGCCAGAGGAATGCTGAATAGGAGCAGCACAGCTATTTTTACTGCTGCATCTATTTGGGGTGCAACATCACTGAGAACGAGATGTTAAAAACCAGGGAGGATGCCAAGCCATAGACAAGCTTGGTGTGGTCCAGGGAACAGAGGGTGGGTTCAGCCATGTGCCCACACCAGGGAAAGGGAATTCAGTGATGACAGGCCCATGGCATGGTGGCTGGAAACTGGAGGTGGCTCATTCCCATGCTAAACAGAAGTGTGATGTTGTCACTGTGAGAGCAATGAACTGTGATTTAGCAGTGGGGGACATGGTTCCACCTCGCTGACAATTTTAAAAGGACAACTGCACGTGCTTTCCAAAAGCTTCACTTCATAGGAATTAATTAATAGCAAGCCTGTGTTAGGCAGATGAAGTGAGTACAAAGATACCACCTGGCAGCATAACCCAGCCCTGTGTGTCCTGAGCCCCTTCCCAGTGGGATGCAGGAGGACAAGGCATGGCTCTGGTGAAGCCCATGGCACCAGCACCCACAACCCCGCAGGAAAGCATCATTCCCAGCAGGTTTTGGACGTGGTGCTGGCAAAGGCATGGTGCAGGTTAGGCAACCATGATGCCATCTAACACCCTGCACTGTGGCTCTGCACTTCGTGGCTTAGGGTGTAAATTGGGGCAGAGATTAAAT
This sequence comes from Emberiza elegans, assembly GCA_024865655.1. Classification (NCBI taxonomy): domain Eukaryota; kingdom Metazoa; phylum Chordata; class Aves; order Passeriformes; family Fringillidae; genus Emberiza; species Emberiza elegans. Next base: position 1,632,323 of record JALJVW010000797.1, read on the forward strand.
CACAGGCAGCTTATGGGCAGCACAGGGCTTAGGGCTGGACTTTGCTCCCTGAAAACAACTGAAAATCCCTCTTTTCTTTCAACAGCCTTGAAACCCAGGCTGCTGTGTCCCCTTCTGCAGCACTGGGGCTGCTGCTTTAAGTGGAGCCCACACGGTGCCACAGCTCCTCCTGTCCCTGCTGTGGCTCATGCAGCTCACAGCCTGACATTGACACTTGGGCTTGTTAAAAAAGAACCCAAGACAAAAAAATACCTCGAACCCAACCCTGAATCATTCTGGTATTTTGTGGAATCTGATTCACTGATGGAAACCATTCAAAACACCCACCACCCGCAACTATAGATATCTCCAGTGCTCTCCCACCTCCAGGAAGCACTGATGGAAAAGCTGCCCAAAAGATGAGCAAATGGCTCTCTTTAGAACTGAAAAAACCCCAAACCGTTCACACAGAGGGTGAAGCCCAGGTGCTGCTGCTGCCATCCCAGCACCACACAGCTTCCCCTTGAAGCACGACCAGTAAAACTTCCCTGGGTCCATGAGGGACCCAGGAGACCCTCACGTGGCTGCCTTCCCCTTGTCAAGGTTTCCCCAAAAGCAGGAGGCCCACAGACTCCCTCCAGCAAGAGCCTGAAGCATTAGCACTCAATTCTAAAAATAAAATTATTTTCCTCCAGGCAGCAAAATAAAATGAAATCCCACGCTCACACAGTGGGGAAGCTGGGACAGAAACCCTGCGATGTGAGACTGCACTGGTGGAGCTGGAAGGTGCAACCACTCTCCAGACAAAGCTGAGGAGGAGGAGGAGGAAGCTGGGGGGTCTGTGCAAGCCCACCCCTCTGGTGAGCACAGGACTGCAGACCCACATCCTACCCAGCCCCCTGCCAACCTTGCACACAGTGCTGGTCACCTGAATGTGCTAAAGATCCCACTGGGGTTCCACAAAGGGGGTAAAGAAGAATAAGCATATTAAAGGACAAGGAGACATAAAATAAAATATCCCAGAGACCAGAGAATAAGGTCTTCAACAACTTCAACCTCTGGTTGTGTGTTGCTGTGGGCACTTATAAATGGCTGGGGGTAAGAAAGTTGCCCCAAATCTCAGGTTGCCCTAAATTCATGGGACTTGGAGCAACCTGAGATAGTGAAGGTGTCCTTGGGTTTTCCTCTTTTTGATGAAGGCTGGGGTTTCCCACAACTTCCTCAGCCACCATTTGTGGTGGAAACTGATCCTTCTCTTTGGGTTGCAAGGTGCTTTTGCCCTTCTCATTCCCTGAGGGTTCATTACTCCTTGACTGAAGCAGTGACAGCCACTGCAAGCCCTCACTCCTTCATGTGACTGTGCCAGTAATAATTTCAATCTCTTTCATTTTCAGAGGTTTCAGCAAATTCAGGTGGCAATGCTGGGAAATATGAAGATAGAGGAGATAACGTAAAACCTCCAGTAAGTTTCTACTTTTTTACTCCCAGCTGGGGGTAAGAAAGTAAGAAAAGCAAATTTGCTGTCTGCCAGGTATCCAAGACTCCACTGCTGATCCCACTGCTCTGGAGCTGCACTTGGGATCCACGAGGAAAGCTTTCCAGGTGTCCAGAGCAGCCCAGGGGAAGGGATGGGAGGAACCCAGAGGAGGAGGGTCTCAGGGCTTCTGCTGGTCAGAGTGACCCTGAGACACATTAGAAAGTCTCTTTTCCCAGCCCAGCAGTCGAAGAAGGAGTCAGAGCTCTTCTATTCTCATTCTCAAGGTTGTTTATTGTTTCTTATCTATAAAATTCTTTCTCCAACCCACCGTAGGTCTGTCTGGCAGGTCGGGTTGAGGCACACTGGCTGCCCTCGGGGCGGTGTTATATTTTATACTAAAAACTACATGTACATTATTTACCATAACTTCCCAATACCTATCAACTATGCTAGACAGTGAGCTTCTACTCTAAACCAATCCGAAAGTGCCACCATCACAGCAGAAGATGGAGGCCAAGAAGAAGAAGGAGAAAGGCTGGACACTCCCAGATTCCCCCATCTTGCCTCCTGAACCCCCATTCTAAAAAATCCCAAAAATCTATTTTTCACCCCAAAACCAACTAACTATTATTCTACTTAAACTCTCTTGACTTGTCATTCTTCATATAAAGGTTGGTAATTGTTTTTTCCAAGGGCTAAATCAAAGGCACAGGGGTCTTGGGCTCTGTGCCACGGTCTCTGAGCCCTCCAGGGCAGCCAGAGGAATTTCCTGGGTTCTGACAAGAGGGTACCAGAGTGTGATGAGCAGAGCCACGTGCTGCCACCATGCTCCACCCCAGGGCACACCTGGTGCACACAGAACCCCATCTCCCTGCCATGCTCCCCCCAGGGCTCACCTGGTGCACACAGAACACCATCCCAGTGCCATGCTCCCCCCAGGGCTCACCTGGTGCACACAGACATTGCACTTGTCACAGAACACCATCTCGTTGCCATCCTCCCCCTCAGGCGAGCGGCACACGTCGCACACCACGTCCTCGTCGTACTCGATGCCCAAGCCCTCCTCGGTCTCGATGGCCATGTTCATGTTCTCGTAGCACATGGTCTCCAGTTCCTCCAGCACTCGCTCCAGGGTGGGTTCGTCCAGCTCAGGCTTTTCTGCAAGGCAGAGGGCAGAGAGTGAAGGCAGAGCACAAAGGCAGAGAGTGAAGGCAGAGGCAGCGAAGCAGCTCCAGCACAGGCACCCACCGCCTTCGGGCAGTGTTTGGCCAGGGGCTGAGCATTTCAGATGGAAACTCAAGAGCAAATCCACAGCCAGGGTGAAACGTCTGCTCCTACCTCGGGATGGAGTTTGTATTTCACAGACAGTAACAAAATATTGCTGCTGGCTGAGAGGAGGAAAACCCATTCAGCTGAAGCAATGCGGATTAATTGGGGCTGACAGTTAAAATGTTCAAGGAGACAAGTTTTGCAAAAGATGCTTTCTGCAGAGAGGGCTCAGACAAGCTTTGGCAACACAAAGTCAGTGCTTTAATTGTTAAGACTGAAAATCGACCATTTTAAGGCCAATTAAACAGAAATGTAAAACTGAACCCAAAGGCAGAAACTGAGCATAAATGAGGAGGGTTTTTTGTGTTTGGGTTTAGTAAAATCAGGAAGTCAGATCTAGGTGGGTCTTTTATTCCCCCCACATCAGGATCTTTAATGGAGAGAGATGGCAAAGATGCTTTACCAGAGCTTTCTCCACAGAGACAAGCAGGAATGTAAGGTCAATAACCAGCAGAGGTTTTTTAGAGCAGCAGCCTCTAGGAGAGAGATACCTAGCTGCCTATAGACAGGGCATACTGCTACCAGGAGCTCGGCAGCCCAAAAATGGTGCCACACAGAAGGCTTGTCCCAGAAGCGCTGCCTTCCACCTGCACACAAAGATCCTGGTGCCACAAATGCAATGTGAGGTCACTCCAGGCAAGGAAGAAAATCTGTCAGGACCAGGAGTGAGGTTCTCCATGAAGGATTAGAAGCAGAGTTAAGCTCCCACCACAGCCTGTGTCCCAATGAGCTCTATGTCATCAGAGGAGAAGGGACGGAGACAACAGAAGTACCAGCAGGATGCAACACAAAACAATTAAGACTTTGTAGTTCATTAGTGTGATATATCCACAACTGGCCAGACAGTGGAGGAGCCTGACCCAAACTGCTGTCCACCCTCCTTGCTCCAAAGCAATGGAAGAAAATACCTCTCTTACAAGCAAAGATGGAGAAAAAGGGCCTGAGCAAGAACCCATAAGGACCAGTAATTAATTAAGTGTTCAGTGAAAAATGTGGCATCCCGGTCATCTCTCAAGTCATAGCATGATGTCCCCATTCTGGGCTAAACTCTGGGCTGCTCCAAAGCCCCAAGGGATGGGGTTGCAGGGGTCCCAGTACCTCTGGCTGGATGGGGATTGCAGAGGCTGCATCTTTCCCCCCATAGCCACTGATCAACTGAAAAATCTCTGTCAAGGGGGAAAGCATCACGTAGGCGAGCTCGGCAAGCACACACACCATTGTCTGCCTTTTTAAGCTCTTCCCCAATGTTTCACTGGCACGGTTTCCCTTGGCTTGACAAGTCCCTGCAAACATCCAGCCTGGCATTTTACATGTCTATGTGGAGTCTGAGATACCATCTAAGACAGACAACACTGCTCCCTATCACAGCCCTTGCAGGAGCTGGGGCTGCTGTGCTGCAGCGTGCCAAGGAACCTGCTGATACCTGCTGGATTCCGCAGCAGCCCCATGATGGGTGTGGGATCAGAGCCCCAGGCTGGCACAGGCCGCCTGGGGCCTCTGCAGCTCAGCAATGTGAAGCATCCTGCACTAGCACAGCGAGTTCTGAGCACCAGGGCTGGGATGGAGCCTCCATCTTGCTCCTGGCACCACTCCGGCTGGATGTCATGGAAACATGGAAGGGTTGAGCCTGGAAGGGACCTTAAAGATCTTCCTGTTCCAGTCTCCCCTGCATGGGCAGGGACAAATTCCATGAGACCAGGTTGCTCCAAGCCCTGTCCAAGTGTTCCTTTGAACACTTAACAGCCACAGCTTCTCTGGGTAACCTGTGCCAGGGCCTCCCAATGCTCACAGGGAAAAATTTATTTCCAATATCTAATCTAAATCAATCCTCTTTCAACTCAAAACCATCCCCCCTTGCCCTATCATTGCCCGCATGTTACAGAGAAAGTCAGAGCATTATTTTTGCCTTAATGGAGTCCCTTTACAAACACACCACCCGAGGTGCACTTGTTCAACATGACTTTATGTGAGTATTAAACCAGTCCAGCAAGAATATCCTCCTCTTGGTCAGGGTTTCAAGTCCCCATGTGTGACTATGAGCCTGGGCACCAGAGTGCCAGTCCGGAGTTACTCCATTCCTCCCAAAATTCAGGCTCTGCTCTTCTGGAAAGCAAAAGGATCATCAAGGTGTTCCCAGTGCTTTTCCCCACACACTTTCCGGAGCTGCCCTGTGCTCATGGGACAGGGCAGGCAGAGAGCTGGCAGCTGCAGGCAGCATGAGGAAGGAAAGGGAGGGGGTTTTCCACAGGAATCACAAACTCAACCTTGCCCAGGGTCAGGATCATGCTGGCATTGCCACCGTTCCACTTCACCTCGAGTGGAGAGAAGCAGCACCCACCCCACCTCCTGAATTTTCCACCATCACCTGCTTAGCCCTGGGGAGAAAGTTCATGCTGATCCCAAAATTCCTGCACCAGAGGAAGGCCAGAGGCAGAGGGAGAGCAGTGCCTTGGTGGGGCTCCCTCATCAGCCTCTGTGGCACGCAGCTATTACAGCCCTAGATGGGAGTATGGATCTCACACACACACACAGACACACACACACACATACACACACACAGGCACTCCCACTCCATTTAGGTGTAATTACACCAGGAATGCGTTTGCCAAGCCTCATCCCAAACACCTCGGAGCTCATTGAATTGACAATTGCACTTGATGGGGATGAAGCGATTAATCGTTTGTGAAACACTAAACAATGGGGCCTGGGGGTGAAGTGCTTTTTCCATTTGCGCTCCATTTATCTCCTTCTGTATCACAAGAAGTTTGTGCTACTAAACTCCATTCATAAAATTGTCATCTTTCTGGCTGCAAAAGCTCTCTCTTTATTGATTGTGGCCAGCTAAACAGCAAACAAAGATATCCTCCACCAAAACACTCCCTGTGTGTACATGCACAAGTGACACAATTATTGTCCCCAGAGAAGGAAAGCAAAGACACAGACAACTGATCTTGGCTACAATTAACAGATCCAGTGATGTCCACATTTGGGACCATCCCCAGGCCAGGGGACTCTACCTGCTGACCAACAGAACAGTATTTTCACCTGGTTAAGGTGTGCCAAGGTCTTAGGCAAGAAAACAAAGCTTTTCTGAGCCCCCACAGAAGACAGCAGTGATAGCCATTAACTTCTTCACAGTTTGTCTGGAGGGACACAGGCAGAGAGAGGTGAGGCTTCAATCCCGCGCCAATATAATTCCTGGCTATTTAGCTCAAAACACTGACACGGGAGGAGAATGTCCCATCACCCCTTCCAGGAGGCCACCCACACCCTTTCCCCATTAACATTGAGCTCATTAACCATGATGGGCTTTGATGTGGCCACCCAGCCTCCCTGGAACACCCCGGTATTGCCCCACAGTGGGAAGGGCAGTAATCCAGGGAATGCTGCCTCCCACGGCATCTCAGAGGAGAAACTCTGTCCCATGCTTGCACAGGGCAGGATGCTGCAGGGTAGCACCTTCCCAGCTAAGGGAAGCACCAGAAAACGGGACGTGCTTCAGAAATGGAGAAGAGGTGACAGATAATGATGCACTACAGGAGGTCTCCAGATCTGATTCATGAAAAGGAAACATGAAAGAATTTTGCTCCAAGCAAAAAAGTCTTCCCTGTGTGTCTGTGTCAGGGTCTGCTGTGATCCCTGCAGCTCCTCAGCATCTCCATCACCCCAGGGGCTCCCAACTCCGCACAGCTCAGCCCTCACAACTGCCCACACAGCACTGAAACACGAATTTTAACCCTCTGTCCCAAAGGAACTCTGGTTACTGGGCCGGCCCTGCAGCCACAGGGCCACGCTGGGGAGAAGCACCGGGCACATTCCTCCACACACCACCGCCCTCCTTACAATTATTCCTGTAATATTGTAATTTATGTGGCATGGAGGAGCAATATTCTTCTGCTAAATGAATTCTCAGCTACTCCTTGTCGTGGTGTGAGCCAACTCACTGCGAGGGGAGGAAAAAAATAGCTGGAGAGCCACCTTCCACAAAATCGAGACCTATTTCTGACTGAACTGTGCTCCACTAATATCAATTTACTGAAACAATAAATCCTTTCCCCCTGTGGAGAATACCTAGAGATGGAAACAGCTCATGAACAAACAGCTATCAGGACTGCAGGCTGTGCCATTCGCTGATTCACAGACTATAAACGTGGGAGTCTGCTTTTCAAGAAATATATATTAAATATATATATAAAAATATATTTATTAATATATAATAAAATATATTAATATATTAAAAATAAGTAAAATTATGCTTTTTAAAAATTATAATTAAAAAAGGTAAAGCAATTGTGAGATGATGTAGGCTTGTCTCTGACTATCTTTGCAAACCTGAGGTGAAAGAATGACAGGTCCCTGATGGGATGGGGTGTTCACACATGGTACAGGGACCACACACGCCAGCAATCTCCTTCCAGCTCACTGGCCCTCCAGCTTGCCCCAGGCAAGCCACTTCAAACCTGCCTGCTGTGGCACCTGTGGGGACACCAGCCACCTGTCTGCTCTTGTGGGGACACCAGCCACCCTGCCCCAGGCTGAGTGCCCCCTGGGCATCCTTCAGGGACATCAGGGGACGGCAGCCAACCACCTGAACACCACCACACCAGAGCACCTGGGACTCCCAGAGCCACCTCCAGCCCACCACCTGCAGCCACACAACCCCTGGACCATGCAGCAATTGTACATTAATCTTTTATCAGTGTTATTTATAAACAGACCTTGCATGTAAAACGTGACCCACACACAAACAGTGAACTGAGCATCCACAGCGAAACCTTCAGACATTTTGTTACAAACACAGCCTGCTAATGCACTTAAAAGATTTACAGGAACCAATTATCACCCTTTCTGCCACCCACCGACATCAATTATTGCTCAAATTTAAGATGATGACAAAATGTTTCAGAAGGCACTTTAGAAGCTGCTGCCTCTCCGCAGCGATGCTCGGCTCTGACAGGGCTGTCCTGGAGCACTCCTGATGAAAGGCTCCTCACCCCATCAGCAGCAAATCTGGAATACTGCTGGAAACCACTGCAATTACTGCCAGGAATTCATGGAAACAGCACAACAGTGACTTGATGTAAAAACTGATTGTGCTGAAAATGTGCAGGGAAAATGTCCCACTGATCTCCCACCCTGCTAATCTATGCATTGATACATCACATACAAACAATTAATACATTCATTTACACGTGGTATTGATTGTCTGTATCTCTGAGGAGGTAAATAAGCTCAGATCCAGAGGCTTGTGTTTTACAGAGGGGAATGGCTTCACACTGACAGAGGACAGGGTGAGATGGATATTAGGAAGAAATTCTTCCCTGTGAGGGTGGGGAGGCCCTGGCACAGGGTGCCCAGAGAAGCTGTGGCTGCCCCATCCCTGGAAGTCTCCAAGAACAGGTTGGATGGGGCTTGGAGCAACCTGGGACAGTGGAAGTTGTCCCTGCCCATGGCTGGGGGTGGGAATGGGATGAGCTTTAAGGTCCCTTCCGAACCAAACCATTCCACAATTCCATCCTGGGGTGTCCTGCACAGTGGGACATGGACACACACTGGTGGGCAGCAGCTGCTTGGAAACGGGCTTTGCCTGGGGAGTGCCAGCTTGCTGCCTAAGGGTGAAAAAGGGGCCCCAAGAATCCCAAAAGGATGCAGTGGGATGGGAGCAGCCTCAGAGTGTGACACCCAAGAACGCCAGGGCGGGGAGCAGCCACTCTGTGAGGAGCAGGACTGACAGCAGCCTCTGCTCCACTGAGCACATCTTGCCCAGGGTACTCCACTGACTGCAGCTTCTTCCACATCTACTTGACCAATCTCACCTCCACCAGGGAGGGATCAGCTCATTAGCACACAGACAGATCCCAAGTATGCAGCGCTGAATTCCCCCCGGAGCTTCAAAAGCAATCCATGTGACCTTTGCATGTTCCTGCCATAAAATACCAGGAACACCTCCATCTCCAAAGATAGAAGCTGTGGTGGGCATATGTGAGCAGAATACACCATATGGATTAAGTCAAGGGAATACTTAAAAACTTCGACTCTGCCTTCAGCAAAATTGACTCCGACAACAATTTTAGCAATTTCTTGAGGATTTTCCGTGTGTTTATGAAGTGTCCATCACTGCAAAAGGATCTTTCAGCCTTGTTCTTTGAAGTCTCTCTAGCTCCACTCTTACAATAGCTTTGGATTTAGTGGAGATCACAAAACACAGCATAAAATGTTAATGTAAAAACGAAGACTTAAGGCATGGCTGCTGTCTGAAAGGACAGGCCTGTGCTGCCTGGAGTGGCACGGACATTAATCTGGCTCCAGGCTCCATTCAGTCTTCTTCAGATCCACTTTTTTTACAATCTCATATTGCAGCAGCAACAAATAAAACACTTAGGCATGCCTAAATACTGACTTCATCTCTAGGACACAAAGGTTCTTTAAACAGCACATTTCCATCGAGTACAGCAACAGCTACTGAGGCATCTTACTAGGGGGTTTAAAACTATTTAAAGCTGTTTTATGTTTAAAACTTTTGCTTTTCATGTGAAATCTTTGCTTTCTGGAGCAATTCCACTTAATTGGAAGAGGAGTCAGCAGGCAGAATGCAGAGAGCTGGAGCTATCTGGAGGTTTATCTGATCTTGGTGATAAAATTCCATCCCTGGGGTGACCTAAAAAGGACTGGAAAAGGCATGTGCTGTGTGCTACGTAGACCCACAGAAAGGAGAGCTGGATGATCTCATAGGTGTTTTCCAGCTCTCCTCCCCACACATCCTCAGGAGCCAGTCAGAGATCTGGACCCTTCTTTGTCATTAAATATTTTGGGAATGACATATTGTGCCCTTGCACAGCCCAGTGACAACAGTTCAGCCAAACACCCATGAAGAATTTAAACTTCTGCCTACCTCCTAAATTAATGCTGGGAAGTAACTCCTGACTCCTCTGAATGGAGGAGAGGCTGCCATTCTCTAGTTAAGTCATGTTAATGATCCTGGAGATTAGCAAAGCAGGTATGGAAATCTCAGGGAGTCATTAACGGTGTCATTAATGTCAAGGGCTTCCTGGAGAAAGAGCTATTTATGGACTGCCTTGGGTGCTGAAGGGCACCCAAATCCCACCCTGGCTTTTCCCATCTGGGAAGCAGAGGGAGCAAAGCCCCTGCTCTGGCCCAGCCCAGGAGCTGAGCAGCAACAGATTTGCCACAACAGCTTTCCTCTATGAGCACCCAAACCCCATCACTTCCACGGGCAGGGAGATGCATCCCCTCAAAGAAGCCCAATGACCTCCAGGCTCCACAGCAGACAAAGCTCCCAAGGGTGATGAACCATGGTCCTGCAGCCAGGAGCACCAGCTCCCACCCTGCTTCCCACCTGCCAAACCCCCAGCTCCCCACAGCATCAGGATGGGGCATTATCAAAGCCACATCTTTTCCTTTCCAAGTCACTGGAAAAAAATGTACCAACTGCTAGAGAAGTTGGGAGGACTGGGGAGGGGGAAAGGTACCAGCATCTACTGGGGTGAAGCTGAACATGCAGTGGATTTCACATGCCGAACACTTGTGATTTTCAAAGCTACTCTCTCCCCAGCGTATTTAAGGCTCAGCCAGGAATGATAGAGCTCCCTCAGTGACAGGAATGGGCTGGAGAAGCAGGAATGGGCAGTGATGCTCTCTGCGCCACCACTGCTGGGATCACCTCAGTCCTATCACCATCTAGAGCTGGTGATGGCAGGAAGGCTCAAGGACTCCCTCAGATTCTGTGGTTCCATCCACCCTGGACAAACATCTCCTAAGGACACTCCTTGGAGAAGGTGACTGGCTGATAAACGATGAGATGGAGGGAAAAAAATGCAGCTTGCTCAGAATGGCTGGGGGTCAGCAGCAAAGCACTGCCTGTGTCCTGACCTGGGACTGATTCCCTGGGATGCTGAGGTGCCAGCCACACACCTGCACAGAGCAGGGCTATGGCTGGGATGAAGCTCAGCCCAAACTTCCCCTCCTAAACTCACTCCCAAGGCAGAGCTGCTAGAGAAGCTGCCCCTCTACCCCAGCACTCGTGGGGTTGGCACATGCCAGCCCAAAGGTGACATGGGGACAGCCAGCAGCCAGCTCCTGTCTGGGTTATCTCAACCTTCCTTCACCCCAGGAGCTCCACAGCTGGAAACTGCATTTGAAACCTAATACTCTGAAAAACTAATAAAGCAAGGCAAATTTAATCCAACTGAGCTGGAGAAGCCAAATCTCTGCCCATTTCATTTCTAGAGACTTATGAAATACACACAAGAGGAAGTGGAAATAGAGACAATGCTTCTCTGGAGCCCAGAGACATTCTGGTGGCCATGCAGCTGTGGAGATGGTGAGGGAAATGCAGCAGGGGATACAGTGAAAGCACAGTGAGGTCAGAATGATGCCCAGTGTGGCTGAAGGTGGTTCCTTGATGCAGCAACAGCAGCTGTGCATGGTTAGGAAGGGTGGATCCTCTGCAAGTCCTGAGCAGGACTGAGGCACTTGGCTTTATCCAGCAGCACCCTCTGCTCTGCACAAGGGTAGAGCTGCCAGTGCCTCAAAACCTGTGTGCGCTAATGACAGAGCTGAGGCTGCTAATACAGGACCAGCTGATGAGGGCAGAACTGACTTGTGACTGCCCTGTGATGCTACAGCCTCCACAATGTTGAGATGATGGGAAATCCAATATACAGGATACCTACACCAGATAATCAGACAAACTGTGAAAGCAGCTTCTAAAACTTTCTCAAGGTCGTGGTAGCAGAATTTCATTGTAAATCATGAGTACACCAGAAGGACAGATCTTCCAAAACCAACATCGGTCAATGTCATGGCCAACTTCTGAGCTCACTTGTGCTCCATGCAAGCTCATTGAACTGCCTCTTCCTGACCTCATCCTGAATCCTGCTGCAGCCCTCAACCAGCTGCCTGGGAGAGCCAGCACAACCCTCCTGCTCTGCAGGGCACTATCCCATCTGCTCAAGCACCTGGTAAAATCCTTTTCCCCACTCCTGAAAGGCCTTTGCCACCAGGACTAACCCTTCATGCAGGCACACTTGAGCCCTCACTGACCTCACAAGGTGAATGCTTTATTGAGGTATTACTCTTACCTGCAGGGCAGCAGCCACACCACAGCAACCCTTCCCTAACAAGGACTGGAAAATCCCTCCACAGTCTGGCAGGACTACACACAGCCAGGGCTCTGTGCCAACAGATCTGCCCAGCAGACCATGCTAAGCACTAGTGCCAATGGTCAAATTCCAAGCTCAGGTACTTGCACTCAACCAAAATCCACTAAAAGATTTGAAGAATGTGCAGTGATATAACAGCAGTGATGCAGGCAATGGTATGCTGTGATTATCTAGAGATGCCTGGAACAGGAAACAATCAGAACCAGGGTTTCTGACATTTCTTCTTCAAGGCCTTTAATTCCACATGCTTACTCAAAAATACCCATTGTGGGACACCCAGACCAGAAAGAAAACAAATAAATACCAGCAATACTCACCCATCTCCTTGAGCTCCATGTTAACAAGTTCCAACCAGCAGGCATCGAGCTCGTCCAGGTCATAGCGGCTCATGCCCTGCAGGTAAGTCCTTGTAGCTTCTGAAATCTCAGAGCCAGGCAGGCTGCTGGGGGAAACCTGTGACAGTGAGCTCTCCAGCTGGGGGATGATCCTGGAAGAAAAGAAGGGGAGGTTCAGACAGAGCTACAACTCAGAAAAATATCCTGTTTCTTGCCATGGAAGGTGAGCCCACACTGGGCACTTGACTCTGTGAAGGAAAACAAAGCCACTGCACCTGAAGTCACTCCAAGCACTGACAGACAGCCTCAGGAGAGTAACTACAGGAAGAGTATTCCCATTCATCCCCAGAAATTACTCTTCACATGAGAAAAATGAGGCGCAGTGGAGATGATGCTCCAGGTACTGACAGCAAGCCCCCCAGGCATTAACTGCTCCATGGACACCTCCAGTGTGCCATACACTGCAGTGCCACAGCCACTGGGCAGCACTTTGGCACTCCTGGCACTGGGGAACATCCCATGGGGGCCTCTGAGATTTGTTCTGAGTGCTCTCTAATCACAACCACAGGAATGGGGAGAGGAGCTGCCTCATCTGCTGCAAAGTCCCTGCACAGAGAGCAACCAGGCACTGGCTGTCAGCTCTTCTGCCTTTCCCTGGCAGCTCTGCAGCAATATGCATGAGACTTGCCATGCAGATGTCAACGGTGTCACGCCTCATGACATGCAAGCAGAGGACAAGCTGGAAATGAGAAGCAGCCTGTGATGCCAGCTGACAGATCTCAGAGAGGTTGGGAGCTGGAGCTTGCTGCAGGATTTGCACAGCTCACATTTCCTCCCTGAAATCCACCTCCTGGCACAGATAGCAAGCCAGAAAGATGCTGCAAAGAAACAGCAACCAAACATACCTCACTGCAGCACATCAGCCCCTTCCAAACAGCTTCTCCCCATGCAGAGTTGGAGGACCCAGCCCTGCTCTTGCACCAGGGCCAGCTGGTGATCCCTGCAAGACTTTTATCTGCCTTCTGTCCTGCTATGCAAGCTAATGTCAGAGCATGGAGTGCCTTGTGCTCTGTGATGTGTCTGGGGCAAAGCCATGGTGTCGATCACAGAACCAGATGAGCTGTGGTACCAGGTGCTCCAAGGTCTGTATGTGCCAGGGAGAGACACCTGAGCCCAGCTGTCCTTGGGAATGAGACCCTGCCTGCCTTGCCAAGGCTGGGGAGGAAATCTGTGGCAGGGCAGGAAAATGAACCTGGAGTTCCTACAGACCCAGACATGCAGTTTAATTGCTGTTCTCTGTAGTCACAAACACTGGAAGCACTTCCAGAGCCACCAGCAGGAGAAGCATTATGGCTCAGGGACGGAAACATCAAGAAATGGGTTCTTATTATCTCTTTTGCTTTACTTTCCCCATCAGTAAATTGAAAATAAACATGTGACCCAGTGTCCTGAGCACATCTCCAAATTAAATTAAAGAACCAACAAGAGCCACATGGAAGGACAGCTCCCAGTCCCCACATTTTAGAACAATCTCACTGTAATCCAGGATAGCACCTGGGAATTCACTGACTTCTCTAATACAGACATTAGAAGTATGCTGCAGCCACAGCTTCAGGACTGGCATCTAAGGAGCTCCCAAACCCCTAAAATCAGAGAATCACACAATAGATGGGTTTGGAGGGAACCTTAAAGATAATCCAGTTCCAGCCCTCCCTGCCATGGACAGGGACACCTTCCACTGTCCCAGGTTGCTCCAAGCCCCATCCAACCTGAACTTGGATGCTTTCAGGGATGGGGCAGCCACAGCTGCTCTGGGCACCCTGTGCCAGAGCCTCACCGCCCTCACAGGGAAGAATTTCTTCCTAATATCTACTCTAAATCTGCCCTCTGTCAGTTCAAAGCTATTCCCCTCTGTCTATTCACTACACACCCACCTAAAAAGTCCCCGTCCAGCCTTTCTTGTAGCCCCTTTAGCCACTGGAAGATGCTTAACAAAAAAATAAAGCAGGAGCTGCTGGTGCAACATGCATTGGTTCACATCAGACTGAATTCTCTCTTCCATGAGCCCAAGTCTGGGTCATCCCTCACAGAGACAGAGCCTGGGTGTGGGAGCAGCCAGGCTGGGCACAGCCCTGTTACAGGAGAGAGAAAACCAGTCCTCCACCTGCAATGAATGCTTCTGTTGGGGAGAGCTGCCTGGCTGCACGAGGTCAGGGCCATAAGCCCTCATTAAGACAAGTTGCACAAGCTGCTCACCCAAAAGCCCCTGCAACAGGTGATGCTCTGACACCAAGCCAGCCACAATGCTCAGGATGGCAGGAGCAAAGAGCTGCTATTTTTACCCTGGCATGAAACTGCAAAGATTAATGTTCTGTGTGCATATCAAAGGAGTTCCTGAACAGGTCATTTACTGCACTGAGAGCACTGAAATGCACTCAGCGTGATGAGGATGCTGACTGTGGCTGGAGCTGTTGTCATCTCATCACAGGGGTTCCATACTGTTGTCTCTTATCACAGAAGTTTCACACCTTCTTGGTGTTTCTTGTGGGCAGCTCCTCTTTCTTCTTCACAAAGCAGCCAACTGACTCCAATCCCTTCTCAACCAGCCACCCCACTCTTTTATAGCATCTTCTTCTCATTGGTCACAGCTGTGGCCTGTTGAAGTCAGGCCTGTGTTCCTAATCTTTGATAATTGGCCCAGCTGCAATTCCTTAGGGGTAAGATTACTTTCAACACTATCTTTATTTTCTTATATTCTATCCCGCTACATGGAGCAACCCTGTGGGGTTACCTCACACAGCGCATAGGGTACTCACACACACACTGGTGTGTGGGACCAACCCCTGCCTGAGCCTGGGCACATTCCCTCCCACCCGGGCACACAGCTCCACCTCCTTTCTGCAGGAATCTCAGGGAGAAGTTTTGCTGAACCTGATGCTCAGAGACAGGAGACAAGTGACTGCCCCCTCAAGTCATGTACCCACCTCCCAGTGCTCCCAATACCCCCAAACCTGGATTCATGTTCAGTCTCAAACCTGGATTAGTGCTCAGACTCTCAAACTTGGATTCATGTTCAGTCTCAAGCCTGGATTCATGCTCAGACTCTCAGGTCCTGGCTGTGCACAGTCCCTGGTGATGCAGAGAGCACAGGGAATGTAGGGGCTCACTGATGGCAGCAGCTCCACCAGTCCTCAATGTCCAACCCTTTCTGACACTGTAATTAAATGCAGTTTGCTTTGGTTTAATGGGAACTGGCACTTGTAGAGTGACATTTTGCCTCTCACCATGTCACTGATGATGAAGATCAAGGTAATGAAGATACAAACATCTAACAAGCTGACCAGCACTCTGTTGAAAGGTTTGAAATATGCCAGTGCAGGGATGGCAGGTGCCTCTCCCTGTCTGGGAGCACAGGGATCAGGGAGGGATGATCAGGTGCTGCTGCTCTCAGCAGACAGTTTCCTACAAGGAATAAGCATTAATATGACAAGTATCTTCTTAAGAGGATCACTAAACTTTACTTTTGAAGTTTCTTCCCCATAACCCCATGCTGGTCTGGCAGCATGGGCTGGGATCCCCTGGAGTTAATTCAGGCTTGGGGATGCTGGGATATGTTCATGCCATTTTCTCACCATTTCAAATACCAGCAAACAGAGAAGGTCAGTAATAGCTGCTAAATTATTTTTTATACAGTGAGAAACTTGTATAACCCTATGAAGACCTGCTGGAAGCCTGGTCCAGATCAACTCCCTGACTCACCTGCAGCACTCAGTTAAACACACCAGGGTTTCATGGCCTGCCAACAATTCAGCAAACCCTAAGAGAGCCTGTGCCTGTTCCCATGAACACTATTCCCACCCAGGGGGGGCTGGAGGCTGCCAGATGCTGAGGCTCACATGGGGCATCCCAATGCCCCAGATTTGCACAGCCTGCCACTGATCCCTGGATCTGCTTTGGTGGATAAAATCACAATCCTAAAAAGCAGCCCACTCCTTCCTGACACACCTGCAAAGTTCTTCCTGGTGCTGAGATGTAAAGATCAGTGACTGCAGCGACAGTGCCTTAGGCCAGGAGGGACTCTGGAAGAAAGAAATCCTACAGTTTAAGACAAGAGAGCAATCCTTTGGAAAAGACCATGCCCTGCCTCACAGCAATACAGAAAACAGACCAAGCTGGGCACCCTCCTCACCTCCAGTAGCTTCAGGAAACGGGAAGCCAGAAAGTTGCAAGCTTTGTGCTGTCCCAGCACTGCAGTGGAGACACGGCAATAAAAAGGGAACAAAGCACAGAGGCTACCCTCAGCAGGGTCTGTCCATCTCCTGCTGGGCTCCAAGACCTGGGGATGTCATCAGGGCTCCCCTTTTGTGCAGGGACAAGTCTTAATCCATTGGGAAACCACGTTTCCAAACTGCTGCTTGGTGGACAAAGAAATACCCAGGCTGGGTGATGAGGAATCTGCGCAGGAGCCACCAACCCACCCAAATTCACCATCATGGCAAAGAATCACAGAGGCAAACCCTCCACCGGAGCCAGACCATTTACAGAAGCTCAGTTACACAGGAGGAGCATTTACTCCTTTATTTATCCAGAGACACAGCATTTTTTAAAAATCCTGTCTCAATCAAAGGCTCGTTTAAACGAAGGGCTGAAAACTGGGATCAGCCTGAAAATCACAACAAACCTGAGGCCATTAGTCTGAAAGTGGGTCTCAAGGGCACTTGAGGAAAAGGAGTAAGTGGACCCCAACACTCTTGAGGATCACATCTATCCCTGGAGAAGATTACACAGTAATAAAATATACTCAGCAAATTCCCATGGTTAATCATCTCTGTAAACTGAATGCTTCACTTGGCTGAAGGGAGAAGGCTTTTTTTCTATATGCTCCCTTTTAATATATCAGAAATAATTAATCCTGCATAGTGTTTCTCATCTAAAAATACTTAATTTTATTACAACAAAGACATTAGCCAGTAATCTTTTCTTTACCTCCACTCCAGTCTAAATTAGTCTTGCCCAATGTCCATAAATAAGTCAGCTTAAGAAAGTCAGTGGAAAGACAGCTCTGCCAGCAGCCTTCAGCGCCGATACTGCTCCTACCACCAGCTCTGCTTATGGGGGAATTCTCCTGTGGCACACAACAGCTTTAAAAGGGCAATTTAAAGGGATGATTTTCACTTTCTGTTTATTAAAAATAGTATCTAACAGGCCATTTGGACAGGATGCCCCACTTTCTTATGAACTTAAGCTAACAGATTTTACACATGCTGTTGCCTCTCAACAGCAGAGCAGAATTTAAGCATTTAAGTTAGAAAAGGTGCCTGAGGGTACAAGGGTGAAGGATAGGGCTGCAGATAGTGGTGGATGGTCACAATAATGAACCACAACCCACACATAAGGGTTTGTGATCCTCAGCATTCCCACACCCAGATTTACTGACCATGTTACTCCTACTTTTGTATTTTTATGGCTTCTAGTAAAGGCTATAAAACCATAAGCCAAAAACTATACTCCCAAAGCTGGGCTCAAAGACAAAAGGGAAGGCCAAGAAGATAATATATATTTAGGTTTTCAATTAACTGGCCTGAGGTTTAGACCTGCAAGCAAGCTGGCCTGAGCAGCTGGACGAGCCCAGAAGTGTCTTTAGGCTCACCCAGGTCTTGGTGCTACCTGTGCACTTCACCCCTTCCCTCCTTGGCTGAAGATACTCCAGGGAACATCTGGAGCACCCTGGTCACCAGCACAGAGAGTTCAGAGCCCTGTGGGCACCCTGCTGCCACCCCTGGCATAAAGGAACCTGACACCAGAGCCCAGGACCCTGCAGAGGGACCACAGGTACCCAGAGTCTGTCCACACATCCTCCTGTGGATGGAGAAGAGATGGCTGGAGGCAGCTGGTCCTGGAGAGGGAGGGAGAGAGGTGACACAGCGCATCTCAACGGGGCACCGTCACCAAACCCTCTTACTTCAAAACAAACAAGAACCTGAGAAGAATGAGATGGCACTGCTGGGATCACTCTGTGCAGAAAATAAATGATTTGCAGTATTTCCTTACTGGCTGCTGGAGCCAAAACCCCCTCAAGATTTGGCAACAGCCTCTGAAAATCCATGGAAATTCATCATACATACACACATCAACAGAGCAGCCATGGGAAGGGGAACCTCTGGTCTGGGAAAGGAAACCTGTGATGGCTGATGGATG
Source organism: Emberiza elegans (assembly GCA_024865655.1). Taxonomy (NCBI): domain Eukaryota; kingdom Metazoa; phylum Chordata; class Aves; order Passeriformes; family Fringillidae; genus Emberiza; species Emberiza elegans. The sequence continues at coordinate 1,650,823 of JALJVW010000797.1, forward strand.
AAGGGAAACCTGGATGGCCCCGTCTGCCACCCATTCTGCACCATTTGCAGGCTGCCTTCATGGCAGGGGCTGCAACAAGCACATTCCTAGCAAAAAAGGGCTGATGGAGGGAACTTAACATCAGCCCTTCCCATGTACATCCCTGCTTTGGCACACAGCTCAGCGCCACGAGCAGTTTGTCCCCACTGCCCTGATGGGCACAGGGGGTGGCTGGGCTGGCACTGCCCTTTGCTATAACCCAAACCTTCCTTTAAGTGCCTGTCCCAAAAACCTGCACAGGCAGTTACACACGCAGTCCAGCCATGAAGCTCCATTTGGCTTTTGCTGCTGTACTGAGAGAACAAAGCAGCTGAACCTGGCCCCAGGAGCACCCAGGAACGGGAGCAGCTGTGCCCAAAATGCACCCCTTGACTGCACAGACACCAGTGCCTAATGCTCAGCTCTGGGAAGGTCCCTTTGTGCTGCCTGAGTGGCACAGAGGATGTTCAGGAAGGGGTTAATGCTGCTTGCAGCAGCGTCCTGCCCTCGGTGCCAGCAGCCAGTGAGCGCAGCTCCAGGTGACGTAATGCTGGGTGCCTGTGCAGCAGTGCCTGCCTGTCTGGGCAGGCTGCACTCCCAGCCCTCCTGCTGGATGCCTCAGGGACCACGGGATGCCTCAGGGACCCCAGCATGTCCCAGGGACCCCAGCATGTCCCTGGGACCCTGCTGTCCCCTGCCAGGCAGGGACCAGCCCACGACAGGGTGCCCCCTTCAGCTGCTGCTGCTCTTTCCCAGCTCAATTCTGACACTTGAGCATCAGAAATTTTCATTATCAGCTTTTAAAGCATCCCCAGCCATGGGGAGCATCTGATCCCTGAACAGCACAGCACAGCTCCTTTTGGCTCCAGGACCATTCAAGGGCTCTCTTTTTGGGCTTGGAAATCCCCCTGTGTCAATCCCAATCCCATTCCCATGCAGAACGTTAAAGATGGGGTAAGGTGGCACCTCCCGAGCTGCTGGCAGTTTAGGATTTACATAGGCAGGCTCTGGAAGTTTTACAGAAATGCAGCTGAAGCTCCCAATTACAATTAACAGGTGCAGTACCAAAAATGCTAAGTTGTTCCCTTCCCATCTGAAATCTCCTTCTGTAACAGCCTGTAACCACAGTGGGTCCTTCCAGGCCCCTGGAATAACATAATCCTCTAAGGAGAAAGTGATTCACTCTTCTTTGATGTGATAAAAAGAGGAAAACAAGTGAACAGGAGGCACTAAACAGCCATCTTGTGAAACCCAGACAGCTTTTCCAATTCCATTTCTGAGCTGTTTATCACCACATAAAAAGCCTGATACCCAGCAGACTAGAGGAAGACCAGTGTTGATGTCCCTGTCTTTCTCACATTTATATTCCAGCCTAAATCTCACAGAGATTTAGCTCAACAAATGAATTATTTAAGTTGCAACTCTGATTCAGTGCCCAGAGAATCATTTTGATGTAGATGGGAGCAGGAACCTGGTACAGAAGGATTCAGGTGCAGCGCTGTGTCTGCCTTCCCAAGGCAGAGGAGAGCACCAGAGCACAGCTGGGTTCATCTCCACAGCTTCTGAGAGAGGAAAACCAGGGCTGCAGGGACACTGCAATGGCTGGGCAGTGCTTTGCTGGTGGGATGATTGGAACAACAAAACACAGATGTTTTTCTGGCAGACCAGACAAAAACAGTGTCTGGGCTGAGAGGAAAATACACACATAATTCCTGGTGCTGTGCAAAGATCTTCTCCATATTCCCTTCCCCTTTTCTCTCTGTGCCATTCAGCTCTAACAGTGGTGGTGAAGGCAGCAGGGGTCCGTGCCCTGCTGCTGGGAGGCGACACAGCCTGTGCTGCTCTCCTGGCTCTGAAACCAAGCAGAACACAGCAGCCTCCAGTTCCAGGGCAGCTGCAGAGGATGCTCACAGCACCTTCTCCCTGCAGGCAAGCAGGGCAGAGCCAGCCCCAGCACCCACAGGTGCTGCTCTCCCCCTTCTCCCAGAGCATCACTGAGCCACCCATGGTCCTTCAGGGACCCATGTCACACAGCAACCTCCTCCAAACCCAGCCTGCAGGCTGCCATATCCTGCTCATTTCCATTTCAGCAATATATGTCCTGGAATTGCTACTAGAGAAGCCAGGGACACTTGAGTGTGTGTTTTCTGGATATTAAAAAAAAAAAAAAAAAAAAAAGTTGCTTCTTTATGTAACTTAAGCCAAGCTACTAACGTTAAAGCATCTGGAATTAATTATCCCAGCCAGATAATGTTTCCATAATTACTTCAGTAATGCAAACAGCTCCACTTGCCTTTGCATCCACCTACTAATGGAGACCAGAAACAGAAGACATGAGCAATGGTGGCAGCTCTGCACCTGCCACAGTCCGAGCAGGAGCCACAGCAGAGCAAGAACTGCACAAACCCCCCTCACACTGTTACTCACAGGGCTGAGTGTGGCAAAGCTCAAAACAGACACAGGCACAAGATGACAACTCCCATCCACCAGCACAGTGTCTGCACACGGGTCTGCTTACAGAAACCCAGCCCAGTGCGAGCAAAGCTTTGAGGAATTTGAAAAGGCAGCACCCAGACTCTCTTAATGTGCTCTGGATCACTGAACTGACACTGAACCCTGAAGCACATGAGAACAGCTCTGACACTCCAAGCAGCTCAGAGCCCATCCCAGAGAACAAGGAGGGATCCATCTGCCTCTTCCACCATCCCCTGCAGCTGCACTTGTTTGGGGGCACCTCATGAAACCCCAGAATGGTTTGAATTGGAAGAGACTTTTAAAGGTCCCCTAATCCAAGCCCCATGCCACGAGCAGGGACACCTTCAACTAAATCAGATTTTCCAGATCTTCTTCAAGTGCACTGAGAGAAACCACCTACAGCTTTCCTCCACCTCCCCAAGGTCTGGCAACACAGTGAAGCTCACTTTCCAGCAACACCTCACCTAAACTCCACAGGATTACCCACAGCAGCACCAAGAACTGAGCAGCTGCTCCTGCTGCTGGGCTATCCCTCTCCTCCCATCACTCTGGAGAGCCCTCAAAAGCAATAGTTGCTTGCATTGTTCAGAGGGGACCCAAGGTGCACTGAATCACTAGGAGGTGATTTCATTAGGACTGTGGTTGCAAGCCCAGCAGTCAGAGCTGCTGGTTTGCCTGGCTACACAATAAATCCACAGTTCTGGATGGAGAGCAGAGGCAATGGAGTGAGATGTGGAGGCTCCCAAGGCTGTACCAAACCAGAGTGGGTCCCACGAGCTGTAAACCTTGTTACAGAGCAGCAGGAAATCCAGCTCACTCGTGCTATACATTTGCTGCTGAAGCACACTTGACTTTCTGTGTGCTTGATCCAGTATAAACCACAGGCATCCACTGGGAAGATTAGCAAACATTCAAAATAAAAATCCAAGTGGCTCAGAATGAGGTAAGAACAGGCTGGATTAACACATTTCCCATAGCAAACTAATAAAGGTGAGGACTTGCTGAAAGCCCACACAAGAACTTGTCAAGCAGAGAGTAAACCAGAAATGATGACAAGTAACAGGCAGAGTAAATCACACTCACTCCTTTGCAAAGCACTCACAGGCACTGGGCATGAGCCAACAACCTTCTGCAGCACCAGTGCCACCCTGTGCAGCACCAGTTCCCCCTTCTGCAGCACCAGTGCCACCCTGTGCAGCACCAGTTCCCCCTTCTGCAGCACCAGTGCCCCCTGTGCAGCACCAGTGCCATCCTCTGCATGGCCCAGTGCCTCTGCTGCCCTGGTGTGATTCATCCCACCCTAAACCAGGTCTCTGAAGCCCTGGCAGGACAGACCCTGTGCACAGACCATCCCTCCTCTCTGCCTACAGGGACAAGGGATGCCTGAGCACACCTGACTGGAAACCTCCCCATCCCAGTGGCAGAGCTGGAGACCAAACTCACTGCTGTTCCATCACTGGGATTATTTTGCAGCCCTGGATCAGTGCCACTGGCCAGCCCATCCTCACCACAGCCAGCTGTCCCTGTGGGGGTCCCCAGGAATGGGCAGGCAGGGAGCCTTCCTCTCCCCACACACAGCCCAGGGCTTGTGATCAAAACATTTAGGCCTAGGGCAATTGGGATTTTCATTTCTTTTGATCAGAGCACAGTCTCTGAGGGAAGTGTACATGGATTTCTGGAGCATACCAGAACTCAGGCATATTCAAGGGCAGGCAGCCACAGAATGGGGATAACCAACCCAAGAAATAGCCCTTTGTAAAATCGCCAGCATGCCATCTGCAAGCTCCAAACTCACACATTTTTCGTGATGAGCTGGAGGGAAGGGAAAAAACAGGAAAAAAAAAAAAAAAAGGATTATGTTAAAAGAAAAAAAGCTGTGCTCCAAAAGCTACTCAAACTGCTGCAGAATCCTGCCTGCCCCTTCTGCAGCAAAGCCCAAGGGAAGCAGCTGATGAGTCAACAGCCAGCCTGCGTCGCCGACCGAGGAGAGGAAGTCCAATATGAGTGCTGAGAACAAAGTGTGCTGGTTCATGGAGTACACACTGAGCAGGCAGCCTCGGGAAGCCCTCCCCGGGCTGGGACTGCAGGGATACAGCCTGGCTGCCAGCCAGCACTCCCAGGGGACACGGAGAGGTGACGTCCAGGCATAGCTGGGACATCTGCATCGTGCCACCCTGCTGCCAGCCAGCCTGGCCACCTTTCCTGAGGCTACCATGCTGCACACTGCAGCACAGACTGCTCCTGGAGGGGCTTTCTCCCTTTGCTGGGTGCTCTGGATGCAGCACCCAGCCCTGTGAGGAGGAGCTGAGGTGTCTTCTCAGTGCAAGATGGGGGCAGGGATGTGTCCCAGTCCTACACCCACTGGTGGTGCCCCAGTTCATTCCTCTCCCCGCCTCAGCACACTCATCTCCAGCACTGCTTCCCACAGACAGACCTGCTCTGTGTGCCCCCTCTGCCAGTGACACTGGCATCACAAAACCACCACCTGCCAGCAATGCACACCCTTGGAAAGAGCTGCTGAACTCCTGGAGACGTGGGGGCACCTCCTGATGGGAGTCCAGTAAAGAACAGCCCGGAGAGATGAACCTGAGTGGGCAGTGCCACACCACCCAATCCAGCCAGCACTGCACCACCTGGGTGTGCTCCCTGAGCACAGCCTGACCTGTGTGTGGCCATCAGAGAAGGGCAGAGGGGACCGAGGGAGGACAGGACAGGGACAGGGCCACGGTGCCGACACGGCAGACGGCGTTCGCGCCGGTGCCGCCATCGCCGAGCCGGGGCTGTGCCTTCCTGTGAGCACAGCACTTTCTGTTTTCTGTTAAAACAGGGCCACAGCGACGATGCAAGTATAGATCTGCAATGCCAAGAATATCTGGGAAGGCTGCCAGCAAGAAGCAGCCTTCCTGCTCGTCCTCCCGCTGTGTGCAAATTCACAGGAAACAGAATCTACAGCACATACTAATGTGGCTTAATGCGAGATCCAAGAGCCACCTTGAGATCCTGCTTGCATCCCTGTCAGCCTGGGGAAGGAGCCACATGCCAAGGACATTAAATCATTAAATAAAGGAGGAAATAAAACCTGCACAGGTGCATAAAATCCCACCTAGGTGCCGCTGCTTTAGGAAGTGATGCTCTGCTGTGCAAGCTCAACACACATCGCCACCAGTAGGAAGGGACAAGCCCAGGTCCCTGGCACATCTACTCAAAAATGCTCAAAAATGGCTTCACAGCCTCCTACGAGCACCCATATCAACCAGCAAAGTCCAGGTCCTTTGGGGTTTATTATGGTGTGACTCTGGGACTACAAAACTCACCTGAGTTTTTCCCATCTTCCCATTTACAACAGGAGAGGTACCCAAAGCCCCTGATGCTCCCAAACTGCTGATAAATCTTATTCTTACTTTACCTTGTTTAATCCCAAAGCTGAGATGAGCCAACTTTGCCTCCAACACCCAACTGCACCCCACAGCAGACTGGGACCTTGCATCTGGATCTCCTCATGCTGGAAATCTCTGTGCCTCTGTTTACAGAACTGTAAAATAACTGCAGAGCTCACAGAGGGGCTGTAAGGCTCAGCTCTGGTCCAAAAAACCCAGTCGAGATCCTTCCACTATGGTCTCTAGCAGAGGTGGAACACAGTACCACGGGGATGCAGGGTCACCACCAGGCTCACTGCAGGTGGGTGACCAGGAGACACAGGGCAGGGGATGGCAGCCTGCCTGCTGCAAGGGAAAGCTGCCCTGACTACTCACTCCTCTGATAGCTCCCATCTGACTGGAAGTGGCTTTTATCTCCACACAGGAGCCCTTCAAGCTCTGGGCAATTCTCAGGCCAATAAAATTCTCAGGTTCAAATAAAACCCTTCTGAATAGCCATGAGCCAGAAGTAATCTTGGAGAGGAAACAGCTGATCTCCTGTGCTGCCTCTGATGACCCTGGCATCCAGGTGGCTGCCAGCAGCATCCTCCTGAGACAACAAGCCAAGATATGCTGCACCTCTTCCTCCCCTGCTTTCCTCACAACTGCACTGCAATTTGTGCTAACCTAGAAAGGACCCTGGAGTTTAAGGTGGCTCTTAGTGGAGGCATTTTGAGACAGATGCTTTCTGAGGAAAGCATTCCTTAAAATACAGCTCTTGCCTTCTGCCTCTACCCCAGCTTTTGACATTTTACAGCTCCAATAAAACAAAATGTTTTAAAAATCTCAGCTTTGGAGGCACAAAACCTAGAGCTGGTTTCCAAGCAGCCAGGAGGGAGATGAAAAGAGCAACAGTGGCTGAGTGCACGGCACCTTTCGGACACTGAGCTCCATCTCTGCTCCAGCACATGGCACCTTTGGGACAATGAGCTCCATCTCTGCTCCAACTCACAGCACTTTTGGGACGACGAGCTCCATCTCTGCTCCAACTCACAGCACCTTTCAGATATCGAGCTCCATCTCTGGAGCAAGAAGCAGCTCCCACCCCACAGCACAATCTGCTGGCTGCCCATGGCTCAGCCCAGAAACCAACTCCTGAGCAGCAGCACCATGGGCTGCCTATTATTTTGCAGGCAGTGCTTGCCTGCTCACCAGCTCCAGGGGCTCTGGTGTCTTCTCTCCAGCCTCCCCACCTCCCCCTAGGAGTTTCCCATGGAAGTGGCTGTCAGAAGTGACAACATCAGGACTGGATTAGCACAGGCATCCCCCCCTAAGGGCAGGATGCTCTGTTACACCTCTGAGATGGGGAAAGCAGAGCGCTGACAGCCAGGAAGAGCATCAGCCGCTGGGCTCCACATTTCCAGTCCACAAAAAACATCAATGCTGGGACTTCTTTCAGCAGATTAAAGGAATTTGGATTGTCCACAGCTAACACAGAGAAGATGTTCAGTTTAGACAAAATTTTTTGAGTAGGGAAAAAGGAAAATTTGGAAGCAAAGGAGGAAAGTGATGCCAAGGATCATAGGGCAGCAGCCACAGGGTGAGGAGCAAAAGCAGCAGCTCAGGCAGGACCAGCAGGGTGGCTGCTCCTGGGAGGGAGACTGGGGTGAATTAAAGCAGTTAAACAGGGGAGGTAAATGAAGTTGTAAGGCCTTTTAAGGCTGCTCTCTTAAGGCAGATGAAATAGAGTCATCTCTTGTGAAAAACATTTGACATTTCTCCAAAACAGGGCAAGATGCAAGAAGGAGTTGTCTAATCCTGGAGATAGCAAAATTACTGCAGTCTGCACTGTCCCTGGCAGCCCAACACTGCCCTTTCCACCTCCCATTCTCACATCAGTGGCCCAAGTGGGAAAAGCTTGAGGGCAGGGATGCTTTGGGAGGCAGAGCTGCTCAGCAGAACACACCATCTCTGCTGTGCCTTCTGGCGTGCATTCTGTCCTGATTAAAAAAAAATCTGGCAGTGTCACTGCCTGTCCCCCTGGGAGTGCATCATGGCTACCAACCAGGTGCAACCATTAACACTGCTGTAAAATGAGCTCTTCATTTCCCTCCCATCACATTGGGGAAGGCAGAATATCCCAAACAGGAGTCTATCTGAGGACAAAGCCCTCCAGGCCATGCTCGCTGTCCAGCCTGCAGAGAGAGATGGTTCAGGCAATTGAGACACAGGGCAAGACAGAGTAACAGCAGAAGGAAAAAGAAGAAGATGAAGCTGTGGGCAAGCAGCACAATCTCCAAGCAGCCCAGGAGCAGCCTGGGATGAGCAGGGTGTGACACAAACTAGAGGGGCTACAGAAATGCACCTGGGATGAGCTGGGAGTGATGGAGTCAGCAATGAGTATCTGAGAGGTCATAGAGAATGGGTCAGATTTCAGAATTACAGATTTACAAAGGACTTTAAAAGGGTCATCTAGTTCCAATACCCTGCCATGAGCAGGGACACTTTCCACTAGACCAGGCTGCTCAAAGCCCTGTCCAGCCTGGATACTCTTCCAGAGATGCAGCCACAGCTTCTCTGGGCAACCTGTGCCAGCACCTCACCACCCTCACAGGGAAGAATTTCTTTCTAATATCTGTTGCTTTAAAAAGAAAACAAATGCTTTGTACAGCAAGGCTTGAACTAAAAACAGTATTGAGGTACTGAAGAAATAGCTGGAACTATTTCAGGAGGCAATTCATCAAGGATTATGGAAAAGTGCCAATTAGAATAATCAAACAAGTAAAATAATCCCAAGAATTAGGAAATTCTTCAGAGGATAACACTGGAAGAGAAACTGACACTGGAAGTGAAACTACCCACTCAAGGTGAGTGGGCAGCACCAGGATGTCCCCTCCAGAAAGCAAAGGGGGACACCACCACCACCATGGCTCTGGGGGTGCCAGAGCAGGACAGAGTGGGATGGGGACCTGGGAGGGAATGACCTGTTCCAGGTGTCACTCTAGGAATATCCACATGTATGAAAACATGCAGCAGAGCTGCTCCAGGACCCCCAAACCCAAGGGCTGGGAGACAAGAAGAGAGGTGCATTTCCAGCCTGTCCTGCACCCCAGGAGCCTCTGGCTGTGAGGTCTGGGATGCCAAATCCCACTGCTGGGAAGCAGCACTCCCAGCTCTACATGGGCACTGCCAGCCCAGGCAGTGCCAAGCTATCACTTTTCAGCTGGAAATAGCCCCGGCACGAGCCCTCAGCTGGGAAGCAGAGCACTGGCGAGGCCAGACTGCGGTTAGCTATCAAAGACAACTAAAAAAAGATATTTCACACACAGGCCTTTTTTTTTCCTTCTCTTTTTTTTTTTGGCTTTTTTTTTTTTTTTTTCCGAAGGATTAAATCAACTCAACAGCCCCCTTTACAACTTCCCTTTTGATGTGTTCAGACTCATTAAAGTTTCATTTCTTTCTCTGTTTTCCCCGGGGGAGGAAGGGGAGCGTACACAAAAGTTTATTTCAGAAGCGGGGTCGGCAGCTGCAGCAGCAGCAGCTGCTGTTGCTGTGGGACAAGCAGAGCCTCCACCAGCCTTTGCTCTGTGCCCAAATCCCTTGGCAAAACACATCCCCCAGCAGCCACCCCGCTCCCGTGAGCAGCCCCAGCATTGCCCTGGCACGACGCTGCACGAGTGTTTCTGCAGGATGCACACACGGTGTCACACGTCACAAAGGGAACACACCAGAGCTGCAAAGCTCCTGTAAACCCTGTGGGGAGGTTTGGGTCTGATCCTGCAACTTTTCAGACACAACCCTGCCAGTTCTGGGGTCCCTTCCCAGCCTTTTCCATTGCCCCCACTGGCAGCACCAACCTTTCCCCCACAGCTCTGGCCACTGCCCTGGGATAATCCCCCACTCACGTCAAAGGGAGTAGCAGCTCCCCCATGTTTCCTTCTCGCCTGAGCAGCTGTTTGAGTGCCTATTTTAAACCTCAGTTCCCTATTTTAAAATAGCTAATGAGCCCCCGATCTCTGCTGACAGACATCGTCTCTACAAGGTCTTGGGAGATGCTTCTGTGTTTGCTGGGCTCCTTTTCCCAAGCCCTGAATCTCAGCATGCCCAGCACGTCTCCAATCTGCACAAACATGGTAAAGAGGGAAGTTTTTAATTTAAGGGCCAACTCCTGCTCCCCTACCGTGAAATACCAGCGGTACAACCACGTGCTCCTCGACAGAGAAGCATCAAGCAGCCAGGCACAAGCTGGCACTCTGCTTGGTTTTCTGTTGTTATTTTCTTATTTTTCCTTCCATTTTACCAAGTCTTTTTTAAAATTTCCTGACCAAGAGCAAACAAGGAGCTGTCCCAGCTGGCCACTGCCCAAAAAAAGCCATACACATGAGGAGGGACTTTCCAGGATGCAGTGGGAGGTCCCCGTGCATCCCTGTGCAAGCCCAGGATGCTGAGCATCACCTCTGTGTGCTCTCCCAGATGGTGCGCACCCCACCACGGCAGAGGGAACCCCACCGAGAGGAACAGGTCCCCAGCCAGGACCAGGCTCCCCGTGGACAGAACCAGATGGAGGAGACCCTGCTCACTTACCTGACCACAGGCTCGGGGATGGCCTCGGCACTTGCTGGCACCTGGACACCCTTCTCCCACTCCTGCCTCCAGGGATCAGCCAGCACGTAGTACTCGTCAGGACTCAGCTGGAAGGAGTCAGGGATCTTCATGGCTGTTATCAGATCCGTCCTGAAAACCTGCAGGGGAACAAACCATCCTGAGTGCAGAGTCCAGGGAGGGTGTCCAGGGAAAGTGCCCCCAAGGGACAGCACAGGGGGTGTCTGCATCACCAACTGAGTGGCTTCAGGGTGTCAAATTAAGCCCCTGCATGGCAAGTTTTGGGCAGAACACAGCAACAGGCAGGGACTCCCCTCCAGCCAGGCAGTGCCAAGAGCCCAAGCCCTGCAGCTGCAGCCCCTTCAAGGTCCCCCATACTGGGCAGTCAGGAAATCCAGCCACAGGGTGTGAGCTTGGACAAGATGCAGGCCAAAAATTAAACTGAAGAAACAGAATGCTTTATCTTAGGGGATTGATGGCTTCAGCACAACCACACAAATCTACTCCAAATGCCAAGGGATCTACCACAACTGGGCTTCTCCACATTTGGCCTTCACAGGCCACAAGAAAATGTTCTTGTCTTGAATGAAGATGTGGGAAACACAGAGGCACTTTGTCCCAAGCACCTTCATATCCTCCTCATGTCACTTTACCATCCTGAGCACCTTTGCGTCCCCTTCAGGTCACTTCACTGCCCCAAGCACCTTCATGTCTCCATCACATCACCTCACTGTCCTGAACAAGGACAGACAAAAGCTTAAGACAGAAATTATCCAACTAAAATGTGATCTAGGTGCTGCTTACATATCCACAAACACAGATTTTTCCTGACTCAATAAACCCCTTGAGAGATCAACACTGGTCCCCTCCTGCAGGAAAATCCTCCAGTCCTTCATTCAGTGAATGGGCTCATTCTCCATCTCACTCGTGGCCCTGCAGCATCTTCTCCCAATACACAGGGACGAAAAACTCATTCTAAAAATATCCCTCACGGTAAGTAAGGTTTTCCTTCCAGAGGGCTGCCTGACAGCAATGACTCCAGCAATCCTGCCTCTTGCAGCACAAAAATAAATTGTAAATGAAAATGGATGATTTCTCCTCTCTACCATCTGCTATTAGCTGGAATAATAACTGCCAGTGCCAGCAATCCTGCCTGGACACCACCTCTCTCCATCCCTGCTACTTCTGCATTCCTTCCACAAGGCTGGGGTGGATCAGGTGTTTTCTCAGGATATTGTTTAATCTCTTCACAGTCTGCTCTCCAAATGAGAATTGCTTTGTCAGAATCACAAGAAATAATAGAGTATAGTTTTACATTTTTTGACACAACGATAACACACTTTGGAGAGTATCTGGGAACCCAAATCGACTGAAATGCAGGAAACTAGACATTAAGTAAGACCACTGAGACCAGTATTTAGGTCAGTTTGTTTAATCCTCAGAGCCTCAGCTGCTAACCCAATTAGAGTTAATACAATATATAAACAACCTTTGCTATGTTGGGACCTCTGAATTTCACTGGTACTCTCCTCCTGATGCAGCTGTTTGGAGACATTTTTAACTATGTCCATATAAACCTGATTTGAGTTGGTCAGACCCAGTCTTGGCACACCCTTCCACAAACATAATTAACAGCCTATATATTACACTCAGCTCAGTTTGGGAAAGATCAGGGTCCTTTAAGCCTCTGTGTGTTACAAACACCACAGTAACCTTTTAACACATTGCCAGTGTGGGAAATTAAAAAAATATTAAGAGAGGCATTAATTAAACATGAGAAGGGATATGTGAGATATCATAGTCCCTCCAGCAGTGTGGGTCTGTGTATCCAAACAAGTGCAGGAATCCCACTGTAGAGTGTTTTCTAAAACAAAGGGTAGAAACACACCCTGCTCTTGACAGCCCTGACAGGTCCAGCCTGGGTCAACACCATCTCCTTAACCCAGTTTCAGTGCCTAGCTCCAATGAGGACAACACAAACCTGGGTAATCCCTCAAGCCTCAGAGCTCTTGTGTTGGGTGGGTGAGATGCTCCCCTGTGCCTGAAGCACACGGGGCTGAGGCCACCATGGGGTCAGTGCAACCCCCCTGCTCTGGCCACCAGCACTGGGCAATCCCTGAAGCACAGAATCATTAAAGCTGGAAAAGCCCCACAAGATCATCAAGTGCAACTGTCAACCCAGTAATGCCAAGCTCAGCACTAAACCATGTCCCCAAGAGCCACATCCACACGTCTTTAGCTCCCTCCAGGGATGGTGATTCCACCACTGCCCTGGGCAGCCTGTGGCAGTGCTCAACCATCCTTCCAGTGAAAAACTTTTTCCTAATATTCAATAGAACCTTCCCCTGGCAACAGCACAATGCTGTTATAGAAAATACTGTTTTGAAGACACAAGCCTTAGGGATTTGTGGGCAAAGGTAAGCAGGAATGGTTCCAAAGGTGCAGGGCACCCAAAAGCTTTTCTGAACGACCTGGACTGGACCCTGCTGACACTGAGTATCCTCCTCCCTCAATGCCAGATCAGTTGCCTCCTGAGGACACCTCCTTTGATGCTGTGGGGTGCAGGAGCATGCATCCTTCCATACAGGCAGGAAGCTGCTCAGGGCAGTGCTGGCAGTGCAGGGCAGGATGGCAGCATGCTCCTGCTTCCACCTCAGTGCCCAGACCCAGCAGCCAGCTCCGAGCAGTGGAGAACACTGGGAGTGGGACTGGGAGTGGGACTGTCCTTTGAAGGACAACCAACCATTGGGAGGGTCCAGCCACATCATTACCCTGTCCTGAGGCCTCTGGGCACCCACAGCAGCTGTGGCCTTCCCAGACCCTTACCCCAAGCAAAAATCACCATTTTCTTTTGCTAGGTCAGCACCAGCAGTGAGGACACAAGCCCTGTTCTCTTTGGGTAACACCAGGGCTGGTCATCCATGGAACAGTGTCAAAATCCTGGCCCATCACCCTCCTCCTCCTGATGAAGAGGGAGATGGAGGAGCCTGCACAGCAATGGAACCAGCCCTTGGTATAATTCCTCCCTCTGCCTGGTGCAGATCCCAAGCCCGTGGTTTCCTGCATTAAGTCTTCCCCAAATTCATCCCTTCTGGCCTTTCAGCTCGCACCAGAATAGAAGCTTAGTTTTAATTTTAAGCCAAATAAGCATGATTGTATCTATTTCCCTGAAGATAAGGCACATTGCAGGCTGGATTTGCAATCTTACTACTTCATTTATTTAGTCCTTCTTGGAAAACAGATAAGCTCACCCATCCGACGGCAGCATGCGTGCCCGCACTTTATCACAGCGACGCCTCTGTCTTTTCATGAAGAACTGGATATGCTCAAATTATTAACTATCAAAGCAGAACACTTTAGAAATGATAGAACAGCACAGAAATTGTAAAGGAAAGCAGATCAGTTGTCTGGAAACCTCCCAATAGCTAATACGCTCAAATTGTAATCTAAATGTCTTTTTGTTTTGAATTGTCTGGGATTAGGGTTGGGAAAAGACTCAATTATTCTACTCAAACTCTTCTGAATTATTTATGAAAACCAAATAAAGGATAAATTGGGCACTGATGAACCAAGGACCTGGCGATGAAGGGAAAGTTGGGTACCAGAAAACAAGCAATTTTCTCTCAATAGGAGTGTTTACTGTTTCTCCCCGGCCGTGGGAGATGACAGATTGTCTGCTGCCTGCACCCGCTCCCTCCTCCTCCACCACAGCCCTGGCCAGGCTCTGGCCTCCCCTTCCAGCCCTGAATGGGATCTCAGTTATTGCCTATCGATCTGCCAGCAATGGGAAAGGCCAAACCAAGACGTTCCTTTATTACCTCTGCTTGCTCAGGAACCTCATGGAGGTTTAGTGATGCTCAGGATGCATCACACCAGTGCCCAGGGCCAGCCTCTCCCTTTGTTACTGTCAGCTTTAAAGACGGGAAAAAAGAACATGAAATTTCAAAATCCCAAGATATTTCTTCCTTCATATTTCCAAAAGAAATGGACGTGGAGTCCACGCCAGGTCGGTGTGATTGTGCAGCCTCAGACTCCAGGCAAAGAAAGAACATGGGGAAAACCTTAATCTCCCTTGTACCCCACAGGCCAGGCAAGCCTGGACTACCCCTAGGACCTCCCCATCCCTGCTGCCCACCAGTCTGTGGTGTTGGACTGACACACCAGCAGAGCCAGTCCTGGCAGTCCAGTAACACGAGAAGTCACTGGGACACCACAGCCATGATGCTCCCCTACAATACATCAGTACTTTTGTAATTTCTGTAATTTGCTATTTTGAAGCAAAAGCTGTGTTGCTTTTACATCTCAAAACAAAACAAAACAAAAAAAAGCCACCCCAAACCCTGAGCTAATTAAATGTAACATCCTCTGATGTTCCCCTCCCAATGTGTCACTTGGATCTAGCCTGGCACTGGAAGGATGCTCCTGCAGGTATGGCAGAAACCTGCAAGGCAGGGGTTGGATTTGGCTCCTCCTTGAGCCCCTGGCACCTTTTACATCAGCTACTCCACCTTGGTGAGGATCTGCTGCTTCTCCCACTGGACACAGCCCTGCAGCCTCTCCCTGTGACACCTGTGAGGCATCGCTGGGAGCTCTCGGTAGACCAGCATCAATTTGTCCAACAGTTGGGCAACCTCAGAGAAAAACATGTACCCCTGGGAGATGCCAAGGCACACGGTGCCTCACCACAACAGGAAGGACGATGGACATGCCATGAGGCATCAGAAATGCTGCTCCCCATCCCTCCCTTAGCTAAGGGCTCCCAGGCTGTGCTGCTTTCCAGCATTCTCCTCCTTCTCTGCCTCTGCCCCATCACCATCCAGCCCCTCTGAGAGCCTCTCCACCACCTTTCCACGCAACTCTCACATCAATTTCTAGGCTCTGTGATTCACTCACAAGCCCCTCTTAATGAAGTGGCCAGCAATCTCCCTGCCATTCAGTTCCCACTCCATGTGCTCTGTCAAGGACTTGGCTTTCCCAGTGCCTGCACTGCGGGTCTGACCCGCCAAATCTCCCCTTTGCCCCAAACAGACCCAGAAACACCAAACTGATCCCACACTAACGACTTCCCTCTCGTACAAAACCAGCTCCTGGGTGAGAGCCAAAGAGCCGGATCTGTTTTGGGCTTTCCATCGAAATGAGAAGAAACACTCGTCTAGCACTGGCTTTAATTAGCTCGGAAGCAGCAGCCAGCCCAGGACTGCTGCGCCAGATCCGGCATGGCCCCAGCAGCCCCAGCACCCCTGGCACGGCTCTGGCATCCCCAGCACCCCCAGCACAGCCCTGGCATCCCCGGCACAGCCCTGGCATCCCTGACACAGCCCTGGCACCCCCGGCATGGCCCCGGCATCCCCAGCACACCTGGCACGGCCCCAGCACCCCGGCACAGCCCCGGCACCTTGGCATGGCCCCAGCACCCCCGGCATGGCCCCGGCATGGCCCCAGCACCCCCAGCACAGCCCCGGCACCCCTGGCACAGCCCTGGCATCCCCGGGACGGCCCCAGCACCCCTGGCATCCCCAGCACGGGCACTCAGCTCCCGGCACCTGCTGCAAGCCAGCCCAGGAGAAAACAGCTCCAGAGGGAGCGGGCAGCTTAGCCCAGCACAGATGGGCTCCAGCAGGCTGGGTCCCTGCACACCAGGCTTCCTGAGCTGGCAGCAATTCTGTTACACATCTTCCCCTGCATCTGCACCCAGCTGACTCTGGAGCTTTCAGACCTTGCTCTTGGGGCACAGGAATAAGCTCAGTCCCTCCTCCTTCAAATCCCAGGATGGGATGCCATTTTTTTAATACACATAACATCTCTGTCCCTAAAAAGCTTTAGTGAAAAGAACTCTTTCTAAAGCAGTGGTACACAATGGTACACAGTGGTAAAAGAGAAGCTCAAGATGAAGTGCGCGCAGAAAACACAGCGCTCACTAGAGTGAGGGTGGGCAGGAGAGGTGAGAAGGGATGGTCACAACCTGCATCCGAGATCTCACCTTTGAATTCACTCCCTCCATCACCCAGCAGGGCTGTCATTCTCCCTGATGCCCTCACACCCACAGCAGCCAGGTGTATCTCACAGTGGTGAGCCCACCACAGCAAGATGGGGTGTTGGGTGCTCCGAGTGCTGCTCCAAGCAGGGGCAGCAGCAGGTCACTGCAGGCAGGTGTGGGACTGCTTCCTGACACTGACATAACAGGTTTTCTTCAGGCTTTGGCCCAACACTCTTTTTTGCCCTCCCTGACTGCAGACCTGGCAGCTGACTCCTGCATACCCCCAGCCACAACCACCTTCCTTCATCCACACCGGGACCAGGGAAGTCTCCAGCTGCCTCATGCACAGGACTCCCTCCTCATTGCCAGCCAGCTCTCTTAGCCCTTCACTCTCTCAAGCATAAAATTGTTTGTTATAGCTCATGAGTCACAAGGATTTTTAGAGAAAGAGAAAACAATGGGAACAATGGGAGCCCTGAGAATAGGTTTTGGTTGTACAAACTGTCTTGATATCAGCTTGAGATGGCACGTCTGTGGGTGCAGCCCTGGCTGCCCACCCCACTCCCCTCTGGACCTCCCAGTCCTACATCCCTGCTGCTCTATCACATTTTTCCAGCCCTTTCCAAAATGAGAAGAGTTTTGATACTCGGTAGCAAGGTTTTGAAATGTGGCAGTGCCAGGAGTGTGTTTGCAAGGAGATATTATCTGCCTGTGGGGGAAGAAATCCTCAACTCCCATGTCCAACTGGGGAGCCAGCCTCCTATCTCTTCATCTAGTCTTGTTTCCTCTTGAAATGCTGGATGTTAAAGATTCAATGAACAACAGAACTCAAAATAGGAACAAGAAGTATTTTTGTCCAGACCTTCTCAGCATTCAGAAGACAATGGTTTTAATCTGTTATCCCCGTGCTGGTAAGGGAAAACTGACAAAGCCAAACTGCAGTCAAACCTTTCAACAGAGAGGGATTTTCTGCCCATCCAGCCCCATAAAAGCATGTCCAGTCTTGCTTGGCCACATCCATTAAAGCTCTTCTCCAAGCACAGGAGAGCACAGAAACTAAATTCACATTGCACTGGGTCATTATATACCTAATGCAGGAGGAAAAAACCATGATCCAATGCAGTAAGAATTACTTTTTAGAAAGGAAAAGAGTTAAATCCTTGTAAAGAGATATAAAAAGGCACCTTTCAAAACACGGAAGTAATATCTAAACAAGGCAAGCAGAAAATAATGTAAATTGTGTAAATTTGTGGTTTCCCCTTCATCCTGAGCCCTGCCTGCAGCTGCAGTCCCCTCTCCTCCTGAAGGTCTGGAGCGAGGGAGAAGGGCAGCGAGGATGTCCGGTGGGATGAGCAGCACCTGCACAGCACAGCCCAGACTGCACAGGGCTCTCCAGCTGAGAAAGGACAGCTGCAGGGCTGGCAGGCAGGTGTTCTGCACAAGAAAAGCAGGCTTTTGTCCCTCCCAAATAGATTCCAGCAGTGCAGGTGAGCACTGTGGATCTCAAACAGCTCTGGAGGTAATGACTAACACAGCAGCTAAGGCAGTGACTCAGAGGCAGCATCCGAGGGAGTCCCTGTGCTGCTGATGGCTGGGAGCTGGCAGATAGAACCAGAGACTATCATTACACACTTGCCTTGTTCTTAGATTCTCTCCTTAGACACTGACAACTGTTCCCTGTCAGGAACAGGAGAGAGGCTTGAGGACTGCAGCCAAACCAGGGATGTGAGGCTCGTGCTCACATCCCCAGCAGCTCTACAGCCGGGGGCAGGATTGCACTGATGTGCCACTAACAGAAGCAGAAATCCGTGCTTCAGGCATGTGTTACTCCCTGCTGCAGATTCAGATCATGGCAGGGATAACCTGAGCCAGCATCCCCTCCTTCCAGCTCCCAGGGTGGGGAGCATGACCAGCAGCTCCTTGCAGGGACCCGGGGAGATGGGTACCAGCCACCACGCTCCATTTGCAGACAAGTTAAGAGACAAACGAGTGCTAATGAGATTAATTAAAATCACCAGCTTGGTACTGCTATCACTGCAGATGCAAGAAGCTGTTGGCAGCTGCCCACATTCATCTCTGCCTTCAGGCAGAGCAGTGCAGCAGAGCCATGCCCAGGGCACCATCAGCATCAGGTTTGAGCCTTGAAGGCTCTGCTGCCCAGGCAAGGGGCAGGGAAGGACAAGTGTCACCTCTGCGAGGGACAGAGCCAAGAAGACAGAGGCTGGTGCCTGGGACAGTCAGGAAAGAGCCCGGGCAGAGCCCCGTGACAGGCACAGATAAATATAATCACCCTCCCTGGCAATGGCCCCTTTGCGGATGTTTACAAACAGCTCAGTACTTTTCCATGTTAAGAAGCTTGTTTTTCCAGATGCCTTGTATCCGATGGTTTTTAATGTGTATAGTTAATCCCTTCTCACAGAGTCTTTCATAATAAACATCACCCCCTGACCTGACTAATAACTATGTAACACTAATGCTTTCCATTTTTTTATCTCCTGCCCGGGCTGTCAGGAGGAATGCCTGTTCCTCTGGGACAGCAGCTCCCAGAGAAAGGGAACATGACTTGGAGAAGGGCAGGACAGGTTGGTGGCCATTTGCCATTTCCCCAGCCCATCCTCCAGCATGGCCATCTCTCAGGACACGCCTGCACCCACTGCAGCTCTTGATAAAGCTACAATGTGTAAAACTGGAGTCTGAGTTGTGGCTTGAAAAGATGTGTCCAGACCCAAAATGGCTGGGGGTTCAATATTTGCTAATGCATTCATCCTGCTCTCTCTGTTATTCCCCTGTGGTTTCCATCTGTCAGTGATGATGAGATCAACATCCATCCTCAGCAGGATGGACAAAAGAAAAGGTGATTCACTATTTCATGTGAAGTAGTTTGATAGCGGTGTAGTTTGTGTTTTACAGTTCCCAGCACTTGCTCCAACAGGACATGATGCAGGTCACAGTCTGTGCCTGAAAGCCCCCAGTGCTCCTGGGAGGATGTGCCAAACCCCACAGTGCTGGGACCAGACACGTTCATGGGTGCTCACAGGAAGAGCAGAAGTTGGGTCACTCATGGAAAAGTTTAGAAGATGCTGCTGGAGAGGAAATTCATACTGGAGTGATCTCCAAACCATCTCCCTGCAGAGCTGCAAGGCTTGGGCTGATACTCTACCCACTTCCAACAATGCCCTGAGTTTCACTGGTGCTGATTTCCAGCAGACCCAGACTCCAGCAAGAGCAAGGGCAATGCACAGGGAGGGGAGCACAGCTGAGATCTGCACTGCTCCATCTGCCTGTGTGCCCACCATGCTTTTCTAAAAGATGGTTTGTCAGCTTGAGCATCCTGGCCAAACTCCAGCTTGAGTAATCACACACGGCCTCCCCAAATTCCCCCAGAGTCTCAGTTCACATAAGCCACAGAGGTTCACTTTCTGTCTCAACTGCTGTTAAGCTGGGACCTGTTCAGCTTTTGCTCCAATTTATCTGTTCCACAGCTACATTTCACTAAGAACCCTCCTCAGGGGATAATGGAGCAGTAAGCAGAGGGAGGAGCCCTCTGCAGGCATCTGATGTCTCCCCAGGTGCCATGGATTAATATCTAGTTTTCACCCCAGCTGTTGTAGAGCAGCAACTTGGATCCAGCTCTTACCACACTTCAAGTCCAGAAGCATTTTCACTTGGAATCTTGGACTTATATTCAGTAGCAGCCAGGTAAAATCCTAGATGGCTGATTAAACTAACTCATATTTAAAGACAAAAATGTGTCTGCACCAGTGAGGCAGAAAGATGTCCCAACTCTTGGAGAAGGATTTTACTGGGCAGCAGCAGGGTGGCACCTGTGACCCTGCTGTGACATAAGTCACATCTTCTCACATCTAACATCAGGCATCTCTGTGGCAGAGACTCCTGAGAGCACCTAAAGGGCTCACCCAAGGCCTTCATGGACACATCAGGCACAGGCATGGGCAGTTATTTCAGAGAGGGGTAACAGTGCCACAGGAGGAGGAGATGCCCCAAATGCTTCACTTTCCAAAGGAGGATTCAGCTCACAGAAATCTCCCCCACACCCACACTGAGAGACACATCTATAGCCAAAACACAACATTACCAGTGCTAATATTCAATTTTCCAAGAGCCTTGTTAGCAGTCAGTGACATCTGCACCCCTGGTTCTTGCTCTCTGGAGTATTTCCAACTAACTCAGCTGGCAATAACAGCTTTCCAGTCCCTTCCTTTACCCAAGGCACAAATAACTTCAACTCTTTCAGTCTGTGTCCTTTGCCAACACAGATATTTCAATGTAAACCTATCAGAGCAGTAAGAACCAAGTGCAGCTGTAATTCAGGCAGTGACCACAGGAAAACCTCAAAATCTCTACTCAGCTTGATGCAAAAGGAGGATGTTGCAGAGGTTTGTGCTCACCAGGCCACAGCATCAGGAGAGGTGAAATGGGGAGTTCACATGAGCCATGCCAGCTTCATCTGCTGCTAAACTTAGCACTGTTTGACTCCAGACCCCAGTCCAGAGGGAAGGGAATGTGAGAACAATGTCCCTCTGGCTTTGCTCATGCTGCTGCTGAAATGAAGATGACCACTGCCAAACACTGCGGTTGCTACAACAGCAGCTCATGCCTGGTATAGTTTCCATGGCTAGTGGAAATGTATCCGAGGCACAAAAGGAAAAACAGGACACAGCACCACCCCTCCCAACAGTCCTGGGGACAAACAGCTCCTCCCACCCAAGGCCCAGACCCTGCAGTGCAGAGCCAGCAGGTGAACCTGGGCAGTGTCCCCAGAGTGGCAGCACTGCCCACCCCGGCCAGGGGAAACCCTGCAGCAAGGTCAGGCTCTGATGGCCTCAGCCTAATGTCCTTGAGCCCTGTGACAGGGGAAACCAACACAGCACAACCTGCAACTCAGCTGTACTCTCATTTCACAGCTCTCCACGCCTCCCACTTGTTCATGGGAGGAGTCTCCACATCACCCTCCCCTGCCATCAGGGCTGTGACATTGCCATAAATAAAAGGGCACCCAGGAGGGCACCCAAACCAGAGAATTTTGGTATGCAGACACCCCAGTGCTGTAGGACCTCCCAGCCCCACCAAACTTAACTTGTCTTTACTTGCCTCAACAGGGAGGGAGTGGGCACAAGGACCCCGGTGGTTTTGGGCACAAGGACCCCCACCCTTCAGCAGAGATGCTCACTGTGTGTCCCCATCAGCTCCCTCCCCAGCGGAGCTGGGTTCACACAGCTGTTGGGAGCTGTGGCTCTGCAGCATGGGGATACGCTGTCCTGGCACCACCCACTGCCCACAGAAGCCATGGGCACGCTGGCTGCCACAGCTGGGCAAGTGCAGTCCCATGGGAAAACTCTCCTTTGGGAAAAGCCTAAAAGCCCACGTACCTCAGAGGGCTTCTTCTCCTTCTGCCGTGACCAGGGGGATTTGGTATTCGGAATTTTGGAGCATCTGGAGGTGGATGTAGTGTGACCTGCAACAAGGCAACAGAGACACATTACCTGGGAAGGAGTCAAAGCTTTTCCTTACCTCACCAGTCCCCCTGCTCCAGCCCCAGCCAACACTCTGGGTCAGCACGAAGAGGGAATAACACCTTGACATGACATTTTTTTGTGCAGTATAATCACCACTGCTGCCTTCCCCAAAAGGGAAGGGTAGCTAAAGCCTGAAATGTGCTGGAACCATAAACTACTGATCTTTATTTCCAACCCATTTGCGTCATTATCACTTAAATGTAAGACTCTATTTGTTAATAACAAATAACAAACTGATTATTGGAATTTCTGCATAACAATGATGACAGTTCAGTCTTCTGTATAGGAGGACACCTCCATATTACAGTATATAAAAATGTTTCTGTGAGGTTGCAACAAAATAACTACCAATAGGCCTATTAACACTGATTTTTTTTTTATCCTTGGAGGGCTAAATAGGAGGAAACAGCACTGTGCACATAAGCAACATCCAAACAGGCTGGAGCCAGGAGCTGAGCTGACTCAGGGGTCAGGCTGTGGTACCACTGCAGTGGGTAGCTGTTCTTCCACCAGCTCATGCAGCTGAGCCCAGGTAAATTCCACATGCCTGCTTTTCCTGGCAGGGGAAGAGGCACCAGCTCAAACTGTATTCTTTACTTGCGGTGCACTTTCTTGTACTTCACAAAATGAAGGTGAAACGTGGGGGCATCACCTGTTCCCAAAACACAGCTTGTTTTTCTGAAGTTGCAGGCCAGATGTTATTAAAGAGGGTCCCACACAAATGAAATTCTTCGTAACACTTCAGAGCATAACAGGACTGTGTAGACAAAGCCCAGAGCAGACCCACAGACACACTGCTTTACTCAGCAAGCTGCTCCAAGGAGTGCAGCAGCAGCAGCTCCAGAGCTTTCATGGAGACATCAGCCACTGATTTCCACCTTGCCCCCTCTTCTCAAGCTACAATGTGATGCTACAGCTATACAGGCTTGGATAACACACAACCCTTTCCTGGCAGAGGCATGAAAAAGAAGGTCACCACTCTTGTTTACAACCATCCTGCAGGAGAGCATTTGTCAAAAGCTTCGATATCACCTGCAGCATAAATATCCAAGCGCCATAGAGATAAGGCCATGTTGTTTAATACCATGATTAAGGATGCCTTACCCCTGAAAGGCAGGGAAGCCAGCGAGCACAGCTCAGCTCCGTAAGCCTTTGAGCATCTGGGGATTAGGAGACGGGAAGTTTGGAGCATGGCTTCAAAACAAACTCCTTTCTGAGATAGAGATGTTTCATTTTACGAGAAGCAAGGGTGTTGACAGAGCCTGAAACACTTTCTGTAGGCACAGCTCAGCCCCCAGGCCCCCTGGGCTCCAACAGGACGGGGGTCCCCGCTGGCAGCAGAACAGCAGGTTCCCGTTGGCAGTTGTGGTGCAAACTCCACTCACACTGACAATTTTTTTGGCTGAAGCTGTGGGAACAGCAGCCAAACCCAGCAAGATCAGCCTTTCCATAACCCCCTGTAATCTCACCATCATCCTGTTAGGAAAAAGCCCAGAAGTTTAGTGTCTTTACTAAAGTCCCTTTCGTTCTCGGATATCCAGCAGCCAGATCCTTTAAAGTGTGGAGAGCAAATTCCCAGCACGGCCCAGATGAAATTACTGTGACATTTGTAAGAAACCAAGAGCAACTAGTAAGAAACTCCAGAGTCCAGACAAGGGATTAGGCTGGTGCCTTGAGGGTACTGAACACCGAGGCACTGCAGTATGTGTGCAGCGGGTGAAACCCTGGAATAAGTGGGAGAGGAGAGCGCTCTATTTATAGCCAAAATTCAGCACATTTGCACATGTTTATTGTCGAACACATGCTTCTGTGCCTTCCTGAATGAGGATGAAGTGAGGTAGATGTTGAAAAGCAAGCGTGGGCTTGCAAGTTTTGCTGGCCTGAGCCTTATCCCTTTTCCTACATCACTCTTCAGTTTGCAAGAAGGGAACAATGCAAACTGCTCCAGTTTTACTCTGACTCCAGTAAAAACTTCCCTTTCCCCGGTACAACCCAAATCAAGAGCAAACTAGTCTCAGGCTGCAGTTCACAGGAAAGGACAACTCATCTACACAGGGTGTTTGCTGCTTCGTTAGCAGATCTGCAATCAGCAGCTCTCCTCACCCAGACTCCTCACACGAGGGAGACACTGTCATCAGTTAAGAGGAGCCACAGCCAAGTGTTTAAATAAATTGATATCAGCTTGTTGCTGCATTTCTGACAAACCCAGCCTTGCACACTATTCATTGTGCAGAGACTTCCCAGTAAATGCAGTTTCCTCCGCTCTTTGTGAAGTAATTATTCAAGCATTTTGACTGCTGGAGGTGAATCTTGTTCAAAGCTTTGAATTAAAGGTCTTACTGTCAGTGGTGTCCGAGTTATCACTGCTGATGGAGTACTTGCGTCGTTTTTCTTCCATCTGTAACAAAAGAAATTGAACATTACACTTCACATCCAGAAAACTCATCTCAGCACCAAAGCACTGCTATATGAATATCTGCACACCCTCCTACCCCCGCACCAGTCAGTCCTTACCCTCAGGACAGACAACTACCCAGAGGCTGAAAAAAATGCAAGAAAACATTTCTCACAGATTTTTAAAAAAACTTTAATTGTCTTTCTACCAGCTTTTCCCACTCCCAGTAGTTACAGTGGGTGCATCTGGATCACTCAGCTTTGCATGGAAATTCGTCTGTGCAGGATTTGCATCCAAATGTCTCTTCCTCTGCAAGAGCACTGCCAAGGGAGGAAGCTCCAACAGGGCTGGATGATGTCCTCAAGGGACCATGGGGCTGTTGGATGGGAGAAGAGATGTCCTGGGAACCACCTGTCCCAGCTGCAAAGTGCAAAGACAGGAGAATGGAAACTGCACACTCTCGGTATGTCTGCAGGGGAAGTACGAGCATCCCAGAGCTGAAGAGAACCCCTGGTTACCACAAGCCTGGGGTTTTACCCTCTGACTCATCTTCCCATTCAGCCACCAGCTATTTCTTTTAAGAGCTCGGGAGTATCTGTCACACAGGAAGCACCTCCCATCACTGTCACTGCCCTGCTGAAGCTCCCAGGGGCAGGGAAGTGCCTTCTGCTCAGCTGCCCTGACTTCTCCATCCTCCCAGAGCTAAAATCACAGCAGTGGGAACCACTGCACTGATGAGGAGACCCGTTTCAAGCTCAGCTGATTTGCTTTGAGAATTTGAACAAGCCACAGGAGTGCCTGAAATCAGCAGGTTGTCCTGAACTCACCCCTTGGGAACCAAGCACTCGGAACTCAAAGTGGGCGCTTCAGGGGGAAAAAAAATGAAGAAAGGTATTTTAACTTTTGAAAATCCAAATTTTACCAATGTGGCTGATCAACGTGGCTCCAAATACAGGGCTTGGGCAGCTCTGGATTGGAAAGGGCTACCTGTGGACCAGACAGTTACCCAACAGGCTGTAAGCCAAAATGCATCCACAGAAATCAGTCTTAACCTCTTTGAAATCTTCCTAGTACTTTCTGAGATATTTTTGAAGAATCTGAATGTGTTCATATGTTATACCCACTATTGCTTCCACAAATGGTAACTGGGAATGATAATGAAACACTGGGTTTGTGTGGTTTGGTTGCAACAGGTACAAGCAGCATGCAGACTGGGATAGCAAGCTAGAGCATGACATTTGCCCCCAAACATCAGGAAATGTTCCACATAAACATAAAACCTTGTAATAGGTGTATTTTACAACATATGTGCTATCACAGGATTATGAAGGAAAATACTACAAAATATCCTAAACATTTTAACTATCAGGGTTGTGGTAAGGCATTGCCCTGTCAAAATGTGACTTAAAACACTCCCTAAGAATATGGCAATATCAATACTTTTCCCCTGGTGATTCAAGGGGAAACAGATGTTATTAAACCAGCCTTGTTCCAAATAGCCATTAGATTTTGCTTGGGGGAAATGAAATTGAAGATAGCTCTAACTGCAGCTTACTTACTTTTAGTGAAAATCCTACCTCAGCCTTTGAAACTGGTACCTACTGGACTGAAGTGACAAACAAACATTTGGAGCACAAAGACAGGGCAATGCTTTTATTGATTCTGGAGCTCCTAATCACGGAGATTAAATAAGCCAAAGCCAAGAGGAGGGAAAAAAACAACCTGAGGTGAAGCAAAGGAATGCCACTGATAGCCAGTGAGATTTCCCAGGTCTCCCATCTTTGCTTTTACAGCAAGGCAGCATCACTGACATCACTGTCCTTCCAAGGAGGGAAAAAGGTTTGCAGTCAATGCTCAGGTAGCAGGAGGATGGCACTGGTTTTGGCTGGTATGTATGAGGAGATGCACTGATCATCCCTCTCACTGAACTTGGTCCCTGCAACCTGCTTCTGCCCTACAGCTGCCTACAGAATTAACACACTCACTAGGTAACAAGATGAATTGATATTCACATACAGGAGTGGTTCACATTGCAGGTAAAAATAGCATCTGTACTTCAGTAAATAATTTTGCCATTGTTTGGCAGGATGCAAGACAGCATCCTCCAAACCAAACTGCATTAAATTTGTGAATGAAATTCTGGCTTGAGCAAAGTACAGACTTCTCTGAACAGCAGCATGAAAGGCTGGGCAGGGGATGGCACACTGTGTGCCTGAAAGGAGCAAAAGTTTTGGCCAAAACCAGGCCATTCCAGAAAACGGTTACATTCCAAGCCGTGCTAAGGAGATGCTGTTTCTGAGGGACTCATCTCGAGCAGCCAAACAGTAGTAAACCACATGGCACTTCAGAGAGGAATTTACTGTAGAGGGGTAATTGGGCCATTTCCCCATCTGTATCCCAGAGTTATAAAGTCTGATGGTGGCTGAGCTCCCACCACCCTTTTGGCACCCGGGGGGGAGGGCTCAGTGCCCACATCCCTCCCAGGGCTGGAGCTCCAGCTCCCAAAAGCTCTCAGCAGCAATTCAGCTGGTGAACTACTGAGCAACCTAAGTCCCCGCAAAATATCGTCTCTGCACCAAAATTAATCTTTTGTTTACATTAGAAGTTAATTTCACCTTTAACTGACCCATTCCCCACATGGCATCATTAATAAAGTCATAAACAAATACCAAAAAAATTTGTAATACTTTGAAAAGGTCACTGTTAGGTCAAACTTGGCCCAAAATCTAGTTTTTACAGAGCCAGAAACCAAGTGAGAGGTTTCTATGTAGGCTTGCTTAAAAAATTCAAACAGAAACAGATGTGGGTTTCTTTTATAAACAAATGAACATCCCCCTGAAGTGTCTGCAACTCAAATCCACAGGCATAGCCCTGGCTAATGCCTGGAAACCAAAAACTGAACTGCTTGCAAACCAACACATGTTTAGCATTGCCTTTGTTCAAAGCTGGGAAAGGCAGATAAATGCTGAACCAAGGAAGATGATGGCCCTTCACCAGCCTAAACAAATGTAAATCACTATGTCCTTGGACAAATGAGCACCGCGATTTAAATGTTAAATGGTGTTAAAATGGAGTTGATGGCCTCAGGCTGGCTGGTCCTGCCTCACAGCAGGGGAAGGCTGGAGAGGAGCTCTTGGGAATGCAATTCTGCCCAGCGCATGCAACCTGGGAGAGGTGAAGGCAAGTACTGCTGGCATCTGGGCACACAGAGATGCCTGTGCACAGATCCTGAGCTCAGCTGGGCACACTGCCAGGGACACGCACCCGCTCCCATTCACGCTGAACCGATATGCCTCATCCAGCCTTCAGCTAGCACAGAAATCCTCCTCTGCAGACCCCTCCAGCAGCCCTGGAGAACCCCCTGATGTTTCCCAGCTCCCTGCAAACTCTTCTGCACATCAACTCCACGTGCGATTTGGAGATTTTTAGCGGCAGCACCCTGTGCACAGGCTGTTTCCACTGTTTCCAAGAGCGAACCATTCTGAATTGTGGCAAGCAAATAGAGAAATTCATACATGCCTGTGCTCCCGAACTTCCACAGGGAACAGGCACAGAAACCTGCATAAGTTGCAGAAAAAAAAAAAAAAAAAAAAAAGGAAAGTATTTGGTCATCACCTCCTCCCAGCTCCCGCAGGTTTGAGGGATGCGCCGCGCTCGGTCCCCGATGCGCCGTCACCTCTGACGCTGAGAGCAACACCGGCTGAATGATGTGCTCTGTTTGTGAGCTGCAATGAGACTGCAGAAAAACCACTTCCCTGTTTGTTCTTCCAGCCCAGAAATAGGAACACAAACAGAACATAGTGCCCCCAGCGGCACGCACACGGCTCCGGCCACCGACCCCGCTCGGGGACCCCGTCCCGGAGCCACCTGCGCCCGCTCGGCTGGCACCGAGCCTGGGGCTCTGCTCCCGAGCATCCCCTCAGCGCTCCCCCTCTGCCTCAAATGCGCTTCTTTCCCTCTGTCTAGGAACTCCAGCCAGTTGTTAGAAAGTGTAATAAAAAGGGTGGAGGGCTGGAACATCCCAGTCGGTGCGCCGTGGGAGGCTTGTCCTCGTCCCATTGCCTTTTCCCATGAGCAAATTCTGGAGCCAAGCGCCGCTACGGGAGGCTCTGAGAGAGCAGCAGCATCCCCCAAACTGGCACGGCCCCAATTTCATAGTAACAGGACGAACTTTTGGACCAAAGGATGCACAGCAGCGGGGCCAACGAGACCCGCAGCAAACCGTGGTGCTCAGCCCCTACATCTGGGAGGAGCTTTTCCTGACCTCCCCGGTAACCCCGCCAAGTGTAAATGCTAAAGAGCAGGATCCTGGTACCTACTACAACAACCATTTTTCTGGGCAGCGGGAGCCTGCCCCTGCCTGCCGGGGCTCGTCTGTCCCTCGCCTCCTCCACAGGCTGCTGCCAGCCCCAGCTTTCCAGCAAAAGCTCAGGTGCCCAGGTGAGGAGCAAGCCATCCCTCCTCTCCTCCATACCAACGCTGCTGTCTTGGCTCCCCAGGGCAAAATTTAATCTCATTTCAATTTAAAACAAAACAAGCCCTCGTTTACTTCCTGTGCTTTGCCTTTCTCCACACCTACAAGGGGCTTTTTTTCTTTACTACTCACGTTTATAACTTTACTTGCCTCTTCTGACTCGTTACCTTATAATTATCTATTTTTTCTTTAGCAAGCCCAGACAGAGCACAGGTAATCAGAAAGGTTACTGAGGGCACTGGGGCCCCCCCTGCCTTCCTGGGGGAAGGTGCAGGCAGTGACACAGGGCATGAGAAGGGACACCAGGCACAGCTCCATGCCCACAGCCAGCTGCCCCATCCTGCAGGTTTCTTGAGCATCAAGAACTCAGAGGAAATCAACAGGAGCTACAGACACTCCAACCTTAGCGAAAGATGAAAATCCACAGAAAGGTAAAGACCAGAGCTGGTCTGAAGGACCACCCACCCACCAACTTTCAGAACTTGGGTGTCAAACACTATCAGCAGCCATCAATACTTTAAAGGAATTGCATCTCCTTGCCTACAGACCCCCTAACGTGTACCCTCCATCCTTTGCTCCAAGCCTGCATTTTTGAACATCAGCCTCAATTTTCTTAAGAAAAACAAATTTAACCTTCGATTTAACCTTTCTGCAAGCTATTTTTACTCCTATCTCAAGCTTATTTTAACCCCAGTAGCCAATAAATGCTTAAAGGTCAAACACCATTCCTAAAAGCTGGGCTCCTTACCCCTGGGGAGAAGGCTGAGATCAGATAATTGATTTTTTTTCCCCCCAAGCAAAACCTCCTCATAGAACTGTCCAAGCGGTCGGAGGGTCCTGGCTTCAGCCCTTCAAAACAATTTTCACTGTGGGGGCTGAGAAAGGCACTGAGAATTTTCCCTGCGAATGCCATGCCATCCTTCTCTTCCCACTCAAAAAGCGCTCAAAATGTATAGGTATGGAGAGAGAGAGAGAAATTTATTTTCCCCTAATTGCGATCGTGGTTGACAATCCAGCAGCCTCCCGCCTTTCCAGCGCTTCCCAACTTCCAGCTCGCCGCTCCCACCCCGGGCGCAGGGCAGCCGGGGGGGCGCTCCCAGCCCCGCATCCCGGTCGGGAAGCGGCTCGGCAGGTGGGGAAGGGGCAGGAGCCCGCCGACTTCCCCGCAGGATGCAGGAGGGAGCCCGGCGAGGGGGCAGGTGGCCGGGGAGAGAAGGAGGGGCGGCCTGGGGGGACAACGGCGCGGGGGGACGCGGGATGATTCCGAGCGCGGGTGATGCCGTGGAGGGGGGGGGGAGAGCGGCGGAGCCCCCGCGCTCGGCAGCCCCGGGACCCCGCGGCGCGGGGCGGCGGGGGAAGGCGGCGGGGAAAGCCCCGCGGTGGGGAGGGAAGGGGAGGAAGGGGAGGGCAGGCGGGAGCCGGCAGCCGCCACGCCCCCGGGCACCGCCATCCCGGCCCCGCGCAGCGCTCCGCGCCCGCGGCCCCTCCGCTCCGAGCGCGCCGCCCGCCCCGCGCTGCCGCCCGCCGAGCCCCCGCTGCCCGCCCGAGCCCCGCGGGGCGGCCCCTGCTCTCCCGGCGGGCAGGGCAGGGCGCGGGGCCGCTGCCGCAGTCATTAATTCGGGGAATAAAGGGGCGAAGCGGCGAACCGAGCCTTGAAAAGTTCTTGTTTACGTCCCCGCCGCCTCCCCTCCCGCACTTCCAAAGGAGAATGACCACCGTGCGCCATCCGCCCCGGGAATGCTGCACATCCCCCGCCCGGCAGCCGGGGGAGGGAGGGGAAAAAAATAAATAATAAAAAAAAGAGACATATATACAGCAAAAGCAGGGGGAGCTGCAAAATAACCATCCGCTGCAAACCCAGCCCGCTCCCGCCGCCACCCCGCCGAGCCTTTACCTTGGCCAGGAGTGTCCGCCCGGAGTTGCGCCGGTCTCTGGGGTGACAGGCGGGAGGAGGCGGGGGCGGGGGATGCTCCCGCAGTCCCCGGCCGGGAGAGCCCCCTCGGCGGCTCAATCCGGTGTCATTGCCAGGGCCGCGCCGCCCGGGCCCTCCTTAGGAGCGCCCGCCCGGTAACTCCATGGATGCGGTCCCGCTCCCAGCCGAGATGGCCGCTCCGCCGCGGCCGGG
Organism: Emberiza elegans; assembly: GCA_024865655.1. Lineage (NCBI taxonomy): Eukaryota > Metazoa > Chordata > Aves > Passeriformes > Fringillidae > Emberiza > Emberiza elegans. Next base: position 1,681,782 of record JALJVW010000797.1, read on the forward strand.
GCGAGCCCTGCCCGCCTGTTTCTCTTTCTTTTTCACCCCGCACTTCCTCCGGCGCTCCGCGCCCCGCCGCCGCCCGGGCTCCGGCTCCGGCAGGGAGGCGGGGAAGCGACTTTCGGAGCGGGGACGGATAATGGTGGCGGTGCTTCCACCCCCCCACCCACCCCCCCCCCGCCTCGGCCGCCCCAAATCTTCAATTTCTTCGCCTTTTCCCCTCCCCGGGCGCCGCGGCAGGGCCAGGTGCGGGCAGCGCGGGTCCCATCGCGGGCCGCGCCGCCGCCGCCGCCGCCCGCCCCGCGTCACCCCCCCGCCGGCCGCCGGGGCCCCATGGCGCTGCCCGGAGCCCCAGCGCCGCTCGCCCGCAGCCCCGGCGCCCCGCAGCCCGGCCCTGCACACGCACTCACACCCGCACACACTCACGCTCTCCGCCCCCCCGCCCGCTCCCCCTCTCCGCGCTGTGCACACGCGTACACGGGGCGGCTTCGCCAACCTTTAAAAAAATAAATAAATAAATAAAAAATAAGCTTATACTTAAAAAAAAAAAAAGGGTTTTGGCGCCATATTAATGACGTACTTAAAATTTGCCATTTCTCCTGCGTCAAAAAGACGGCTCTTGCCCATCGCGGGGCGGGCGGGGGCCGCGGTGCGGAGCTGCTGCCTCCCTCCCGCACCCGCGCAGCGAAGTTCCGCGGCCGCGGGGCGTGGGAACCGCGGGGGGGCGCGGCGGGGGGGGGGGACGCGGAGGCTCCGCGCCGGCACCGCGGCCGCTCTGGAGGGGCGAGGAGCGGCGGGGCTGGGGGTGCACCGCAGCACGAGAGCCCCCCCGGGCCGCGCGTGTGTGTGCGTGTGCGTGTTCCCCAAAAAAACTTGGCAGAGTTTCCGCGGAGAGGTGCGGAGCGGCGCGGCGGCTCCGCGCGGGGTGAGCCTGCTGCGCGCTCCCCACACGAGTGCTGTGGGCTCTGGGTGGCTCGGGGCTGCCTGTTGCCAGCTGTTTTGCACAGGATTAAAAACAAACGACAGCAGCGCTTTCGGGATAGAAACGGCTTCTTAAATTAAAATAATAATAATAATAATTGGATGTAGAGCATACATCTACCCCAACTCCCAGGGGCCCTACAGAAGTTGTCTTGCACTGTTTTAAACCAATGCTGCAGAAGATTAAAATTCAAGTTAAAGACCCTCTTTCAGTGACAATCTGCCATCATCTCTTTAGATTCATTAAGCTGGTCAGCCCTAAAACCATGATTTACCAATTATAAACCATTAGGAACCAGAGCTACAATAGCCAGATGCTCCCCAACTTACATCCCTGTTGTGACTTGTTATAAATTACCAAACTTGAATAAATTAGGCTGTAACTTTCTGCCTTGGCAGTCTTTGTTGGATGTTTTCTGAACGTTCCAAGTCCTTTGGCACTTCCAAGGATGAAAGCAGAGTAGGGGAAGAGCATCAGGTTGGTCATTCTTGAGCTTGCTGTGGTTCTTAGGACTAACAGTGGAAATAAGGTCTTGAAATTTGGCCCGAAGCAGCCTTTAATGGTCTTTTAGATAAATCCACTCAAATTAGTCGTGTTACTGGGTTTTGAAGAGCAGTTCACCACACAGCAATAAACATGCCCCATTCTGGCAGCTGAAATCTCTCAAAATGCTGCTCTTGGGGCACCTGCTGCTTCAGGTGCTCAGAGCCCTCTCAGCAGCCCCCCAGGGAGCAGGAAACATCAGTTACTGACTAAAAAGCATTTCCTTGGATTACAAGAACAATGGGATTCATGAGCACAGCTCCTGTCTTTAAAACCCTTACAGGACCTCACCTGCAGATCCTGCCTCATCTGCCTTAAGGGATGTTGTGAAGGTCACTGTGTTACCTGGTTGGGACATAAGAGGTGTCCACAGTGAGGCATTCCGTACCAATTTCTGTAGATTTTCTTGTGCACACATACTCTAATGCAGTTCTTAGTTACACTGTCACAATCTGATTTCTCTGTGACACCTGCACAACACGGGTCTGCTCTGTAAGTCAAAAAGGAAGACAAATTTTGGCCATGTTCTCATCTTACCTGCATCACCAAAGACTGCCCAAGGAGTGATGCAAGGGCTGCAGGACACAGGCAGACTGACAAAAGGATAAAACTCTCCCAAAGAAACAGATTCTTTTCTGTGCCCTTGCCACAGGCTGTGTAACACTCCAAGTCATTCACCCAAACTTTTGGCTGCTGAGGGCTGTGTTGCCCACACTGTGGTGCGTGGCTGGAAGCCTTTAGCCTGAATTGCTGACATCCATCTTTGTGCAGCTGGAAGCAGTGGGTGCTGTGCTTGCATGTATGAAGTGCTGTATCATGTTAAATGCTCTGAAAACGCAGACGTTATGCTTTTCAGATGGACTACCCTGAATTAGTCAAAACTGACCTTAATCCATCCATGTGTCACTCTGACCCATCTTCAAAATGAGTGTTTGGGGAGGATTAATGAAGGTGCTGAAGCACTGAGGCAGTGTAGTGGAAAGTGCTGTAGAAAAAGCCATGAGGAAATTAATAATTCTGTCTTTTGAGGAACCTGCAGGTCTCTGCTCTGGTCCTGTGCTGCATGCTGCAGCCTTACCACCCTCTGGGCCATTTCTCCAGGATTTCTGGAGTTCACCTCTACAGAAGGTCACAGCAGGACATGGCAGGTCCACAGCATGCCTGGTTGCAACCTCAGTAGATTTTTACCGTCCAGAACATGAGCACCTTGCTCTGCTTTGAAAACTGCACGGAGAAATATTGGAGCTGTATTTTCTACTGCTGTGAAATCCAAAAGTGGTCAGACATGTGAATAATGCTCTGGATAATGTGCTCTGCCTAGGCTCATGTGCTGAACAATAGGCATTGCTGAGCCCCTCGTTGACCATCTCACTGCACACAGCCATGCAGAAGGAAAAGAGTATCTGGACATGCAACTGAAGTCTTGTTCTGCTTCAGCAAGAGGGTGTAGATGAAGTTGCACTGACAAAGTTCAGACATTTCTGCTTTTTGAGTACTCTCATTAAGAGATTTTTGGCTACCATATGTGCACACTTAAACATAGTTTGTGTACAAATGCATAAACGTGGCACACAGCACTTGATGGATGGTTCTCCGGAAAGGTCATGTATATGTTATATACAACACTCAGTTTACATAGTATGACATTTATGTAACACTTATGAAGAGCTCTGACAGGGTGTTGCAGGGTATTGTCAGTTGGCATTTGCTAAGAGAGGAAATAAATCTAATAATAAAAACAAAAAAAAAAGCATTTTGGAAGAAACAATACTGCACAAATCCTTTAAAAGGACAGAATTGTCTGCACAACAAAGGCTTGGCTGATTGATGCTAAAATAAGCAGTTATGCAACAAGTAAGAAATACAATCTCCAGGGAAGAAACCAACAACATTTCTCTTTCATCTTCATTCACCGGTGCTTATTTTCGCAAACCTGAAAGGAAAAATATAGGCAGCCTTTCGATGATGAGCCCACAAGAAGAATTAACAGATGTTTTGAAGTGAAAGACAGTCTCTGTGAGTTTCCTATGAGCTCTGCAGAGTTAAATCCCATCACTTACCCTGAGTCCCCCAAAATGCTGCGGAGTTGTTACTCAGGGCTGCTTTCCCACCTTGGAGAAGCATCCTGCTGGAGAGATTAGGTGTGAATACCTGAATTTTAGGGCTGAATTGGCACATCTTAGAGCTACAAAATTGTTCAAGCAACTTCAGGAGAACAAGCATATGAAATAGTTACTCTTCAAGACTTTGATTGAAAAAAACATCTCAGCAAGAGTTGAGACCAGTGAAAATCTCAGTGCAGACAGGAGAGAGAAGGAGGAAAGCCCAGTTGCCATGCTGGCATCAAATTTGATTACCATAGTCCAGGAGAACCAGATGGGTGAGACTGGTCCATGGGAGTGCATGTAGTCCTGTAAGAGAGCAAAAATACAATGTCATTTTGAAGATCTTTAGAACTATTCTGTTTCCTGACATTGGCTAGGGAAAAGGCCACGAGGGAAGCTCAGCTCCCTCAGCCCATTCCTGCTGTGACACCCACCCAGCCCCAGTGCTGGGTGTGGGAGGACATCGTGGAGCAGGGAGATGCTCCAGTGACAGAGAGCTCCTAGAGACCCCTCAGAAACACCACACAGCTTGAAAACAGCACAGGAGACACACAGCTACTAATTTACTGCCTTTGAGCCTCTGGTAGCCAAAAGTTATCAAGAGAGCCTCATGGCTACTTTAATTCCTTTGGAGGACCAGGGCAGTGCACAGTCACTCCAGGAGGGCAACACAAAGATGATAAAGAATCTTGCTGCATCCATATCCCAGCTGGGGTCATCCAATATCCCAGCTATAGTCAGGATATTTAATTTTTATTAAAATATGTGTTAATTTGGAGACTGGTAAGCAGATGCAGCAGAAGGAGAATGGACAAGCTTTGTTCTAAATGACAATGATAATAATTCACATCTTCGGGAATGAACTACGACAGATCAACAGAGAGATGGCTGCTATGGTCATTATATAAACTAATCCCTTCCTAAACTAACCCCTTTTCTTTCTCAATCATTCTGCATAATTCTTTTCCTCTCTGAAGCTAAGGAAAAATACTATACTTACAGGAGAAAAAATTTGATTTGGCAGATCAGTGGATAGTGAGATTTTGTTTGCAGTCTCAATTACCCTCACTAGCTGGAAATTTGGTATCAAAATAAACTGAAAATTAAAAAAAAAAAAAAGTAGATATAGCATTACAAATGTCCATCCCTTGACATATAGCTCAGTAATTCTCTGTGTTCTAGCAACAGCTGCTTTAATATCTTTCAAAGAAATGGCAGCCTCACACTGTCTGAAGGGATTACCTTTAAGGAATGCATCCGTAAGTGGCTTTGTGCAAAGATACTCACGCTCTTGTGGGGTTTGCACTGCATTTCTTCCTGCCAAATTTCAAGATTCCTTTCTTCTTGTTGTTGCTGTTGATTTTCCTGTTTTCTCTGTTTGCTGCTATTGCTGAATGCATCTGATGCACCTCACATTTCATGTGTTCCCCAGAGGGGAAGAGCTGGGGCTTTTAGAGGGTTCTCAAAGGTAGATGGGGGAAAATGAGGACCATCAGTAGTCAGGTGAACAGCTTCAGTGCCCTTCCTGGCTCAGGAGATCTGCTGTACCTCCTCCTGCTTCTGAGGGATCCTTGGGCATCTCAGCAGAGTCCCCTGCAAATCCCTTCCTGCCTTCCTTTCCTTTGCTGCCTTTTTGCTGGATTCTCACACTTTCTTTCACACGTGATGTGGTGTGGGGATAACACAACTCCTTGGACCACACAGGGCTTCATATGAAGACATTTGACTGGTACAGACAAAACTCTATGGTTCTGGGTGATGGATGGTGAAAACAGAAGTAGATTTAAATAATTCAGTTGGAAGGGACCTATAAGGAACATTGAATTCAGCTGCCTCAGTAGCTCTGCTGTTCCTTGGGAAAGGCTATCCCACAGGCAGGACATGCCATTGTAAGCCCTTGTCCTGCCCAATCCCACCCCACAACACAGGAAAGACCAGCTGAGGTGTAAATGCTGTCGTGCTTTACTCCCTGAGCAGGCCAGCAGAGCTTTCCTCCTCCTGCAGGTGTCCTGGCTTGGCAGGGAGGTTCACAGCCCAGTGCCAGTGAGAGTCTTCATACCTGCAGACCCCAGCAGAGAACATGCAATTACTCTCCCAATTCAGAAAAAAAAGGAGACATTAATGATCCCAGTCACAACTCAATGCACCATTTGAATGAATGGTACATATGCTAAACAATACATGCATCAGGACTGCATTAATCCACATTTTATATGGATTCCCTCTAGACATTCAGTTTATAACCAAGTTGGCTATTTCCCTGTATTTCTCTGGAGTTGGAGGGTGTGAAAAAGACATTTCCATTTCATTGACTAAGTTCCCAAGGGGAGAGTTTATGAAAGTGCAAGTGCATAATTTACTGCCTGACAGGATGAAGATGGTATCTGGTTTTAAAAAAATAGTGCACCCTGAAAAACAAAATTGCTAGAACAGACATTTGTTTTCCTTAAGTACCATATTTTAGAAGCATTTAATTTAGCTTAGAAGCACCGTTAAAAATATATGCATTGTAAATTGCAGCTGTATAACAAGATATTTATCAGATAATGTCACTGAATAGTCTCCTGTTGCAATATAAATGCCATGGCATTTATAGAAAATAAATGTTGAAGTAGTGAGCTTTCTTTTCAAAGTGGAAAACCATTATCTCATCCAAAACTCATAAATAAAATTATGAAGCTTTGCTTACAGGGTTGGTTTTAAGCATAGGGGGGCTGACATGGACACTCCATCAGTATTCCCATACAGCAAACCCAGCCTGGATGAGAGAAGCACATGGAATGGGAAACAACATTTCAGAAAGACCTGAGAGAAGCCAGAAGGACAAGAGATCTGCTAATGCATTTAAGAAGAAGAGGTAAAGGTGGAAAGTTGAGGATTTCTTGATCTACAACTGAATATGATATTTATAATGAGATTCCTGCAGCACTCTCCTGGCTTCATGAATTTATCTTTCTGTGGTTCTGCTCCTTTAACCACTTTTTGAATGGTTCACATGGTGTATCCGTTGCTTCTTTCTCTCTCTGTTTTCTCTCTCTGCATTTTTCCTTGGACAAACCCAATCCACTCTTCCATACTCATAGCAAATTACTGGTTATCTGCCTTGCCATGCTCACTTCTTCCTCACACACTTTGGTCTGCCCTGTAACATCACACGGTCAGAGCTGAGGCTGGATGTGCTGAGCTGAGCCAAATCCCTCTTTCTGCTCACCAAGTTCCTCCATCCATCCATCCATCCATCCATCCATCCATCCATCCATCCATCCATCCATCCATCCATCCATCCATCCATCCATCCATCCATCCATCCCATCTCCCAGTCAGAGGAGCAACACACACCTGCACTGCTCACTGTCAAAAGCATTTTCTATGATGAATGATATATGTCTAAAATAACTTTTACATCCAAGAGTGGCTGGATGGATGGACAGCTGATCCACTGATACATCAGCCATGGAGGGGAAGCAGAGCACATCAGCAGAACACGCCACACAACAGCACCCAGGTTTCTGGGCCATGTTCAGGAGAAGATAAGTCAGTCTTGGTAGCTCCTTGGAGAGGGGGTCCCACACTGAAGATTTCTCATCTGTGAACACTGAGGACCTCTGGGTGATGCACCATATTTATAAAATATCACAGCAACAAGGGCATGGAGACTTGTTAGATTACCAATTCTGTCGTCTCCTGGACATCCTTCTGCAGAGGATACTACTGATTTGAATTTACCTTTTCCCTTTGAAAGTAGCCACTCTTTGCTACCCCTTCCAGGCTGCTGAGCATCCCCACATCTGTCTGAGCTCCATGGATGAGCTTTGGTGAGCTCCACAGGTGACAGGCAACCATTGAAGCACAATTCCTGCACGCCAGGACTTTAACACATTGTATATGCAATGCATCCCCCCTTTATAGTGGTTGTAATCTTCAAATCAATCCTACCTGGCAGTGGAAGTTTAACATTAATGACTTTCTTATTATGGATGGAAAAACCTTTCAGAGCTAATGAGCAGAAACAAGATCGCTTGGCTCCTGCCTGAGGAGGTGACTCATCTCCCAGTCAGAGGAGCAACACACACCTGCACTGCTCACTGTCAAAAGCATTTTCTATGATGAATGATATATGTCTAAAATAACTTTTACATCCAAGAGTGGCTGGATGGATGGACAGCTGATCCACTGATACATCAGCCATGGAGGGGAAGCAGAGCACATCAGCAGAACACGCCACACAACAGCACCCAGGTTTCTGGGCCATGTTCAGGAGAAGATAAGTCAGTCTTGTAGCTCCTTGGAGAGGGGTCCCACACTGAAGATTTCTCATCTGTGAACACTGAGGACCTCTGGGTGATGCACCATATTTATAAAATATCACAGCAACAAGGGCATGGAGACTTGTTAGATTACCAATTCTGTCGTCTCCTGGACATCCTTCTGCAGAGGATACTACTGATTTGAATTTACCTTTTCCCTTTGAAAGTAGCCACTCTTTGCTACCCCTTCCAGGCTGCTGAGCATCCCCACATCTGTCTGAGCTCCATGGATGAGCTTTGGTGAGCTCCACAGGTGACAGGCAACCATTGAAGCACAATTCCTGCACGCCAGGACTTTAACACATTGTATATGCAATGCATCCCCCCTTTATAGTGGTTGTAATCTTCAAATCAATCCTACCTGGCAGTGGAAGTTTAACATTAATGACTTTCTTATTATGGATGGAAAAACCTTTCAGAGCTAATGAGCAGAAACAAGATCGCTTGGCTCCTGCCTGAGGAGGTGACTCCGCGGTCACCACCAACACTTGGAGCAGAGCTCTACAGTGCTTGCTTTAGCACAGCCCCAAGGGTTTGTTTGGCAGGTTACACTGCCTCTGCCTTTGGAGCTGAGACCTGAGGTCAGAAAATGCTTTAAGGGTCTCAGCTCTTTAAAATAAAGATATCAAGAAAAGGTTCTTCACCCAGAGGGTGGTCACGAACAGGAACAGGCTCCCCAGGGAATGGTCACAGCACCAAAGCCTGACAGAGCTGAGGAGCATTTGGACAGTATCCAAATTTCCTTAGGACGACACCCTCAGGCACATGGTGGGATTTCTGGATTGTCCTGTGCAGGGCCAGGAGCTGGACTCGATGATCTGTGTGGGTCCCTTCCAATGAGTGCTATCAGCAGCTGCCCATCACCCTGCCCTGCAGCAGGAGCTGGGACTGTGGTCCCAGGTGTAGCCTTGCTCTCCCCAGCCAGGGACAGCTGCTGAGGTGTGAAATGGGGGGGGATTCAGTTTAATTTTATCTTGACAGCCAGGAGAAATCAGGACCCGACCAGTTGCACATTTAATTTCCAAGTTGGTCCCGCAGGGCAGGAGGATCGGGTGAGGCAGCGAGGGTGAGCTCCTGCCCCAAGCGTGCCAGGCATCCCACATGCCCTGGGGTGGTGGCATCTGCCCTGGCATACCTCAGGGAGCAGCAGCCGCGAGCCTGGCTGCTGGAGGAAAAATAAACAGCTCCAGTGAGTCACAAAGGCAAGCGGCATATGACGGGGACAGGTACTTATGCAAATAAACTGTTAACACCCAGCCAGACAGAGCTGATAAGCCTCCTAGGCCAGCTGGAGGCTTCTTCATCCTGCTGGGGGGAGGAGGAGGAAAACAGCTCTAGGACAACAATAGGAAGCTGAAAAGCAGAAGCAAGGCAGCTGTGGAAAGATTGCACGGGGATGCCTGGTTTGGGTACCAATCTGCTGCACCCTGCCATGCCAGCGTGTCCCTGGGCTGCTCTGCTTCCAGAAGCATCCTGCTGTGCCAGTGTGGGTTGGTGTGTGCCGTGGTGCCCAGCACTGAGATCTCCTGGGGGTGCTGGATGCCTGCCAGGATGTGCTTCCCCACATGCCCACGGCAGCAAGGTCCTGCACGCTGCAGCAAGGTTTGGGATTCAGCAAGGTCCTGCATGCTGCAGCAAGTTTTGGGATTCAGCAAGGTCCTGCATCCTGCAGCAAGGTTTGGGATTCAGCAAGGTCCTGCACGCTGCAGCAAGGTTTGGGATTCAGCAAGGTCCTGCATCCTGCAGCAAAGTTTGGGATTCCTCAGGCAGTGGCACAGGGGCTGCACAGGGAGCTGCCTCCCCCTGTTTGGAATATCCCTGTAACTCTTCCCCCTGCCCTCTCAGCTGACCAGTGCCCTCAGAAGCATGAATGAGGCAAATGATCCTTCTGCAACACTGCTGGGGATCCCCCAGGATCCTCAGATCTGGCCTGGCTGGGCTGCTGATAATCAGATAGAGGGGTTTAAAATAATCAAGCCTTAAGTAGCTGAAAACCAAACTGGAATAGGTAATGGGGTCAGAAAACAAACACTGCAGGGGACAACCGGGGCTCTGCAGGACACCATGCACTTACTTGGGGCAGGCTGGGCTGGGAGCTGTGCTGCTTCCTCAGGATGCTGCCCAAAACCCAGAGTCTCCCAAACCCTGCACTTTTCTGGCAGTAGGAAAGCTGTGCAAAAGACCCCAAATGTTTCACAGGGAGTCCTGAGAGCCAGGTGGCACCTTCTGCCCGTGCTGCAGCCACCACCAAAAGCCTGAGTCAAAGAAGAAAGGATTTGGCTGCCCCAGAGCTCTGTTAGTGCCAGCCCCAGCAGCCTCAGAAGCTGCAGGACACCTCCCTGCTCCTGTGGCATCATCACCCACTCCTCATTCACTGGTACTCATCCCTGCTGGCTCTGCCAACACCTCCACCTGCCTTGCCTGTGGGCAGGGCAGAGGGACAGAAGCACCAAGGAAAGGGGGAATGATTAAGTTTAGGGAATTTGTTTTGCCCACTGCTCAGATTTCCAGTTCATTTTAATGACGTAATGCTCCAATGGTGAGAAGCCAAAGTTTGCCCTTCCTGTGGTATTCCCTTAGGAAAAGCACATTACTGCAATGTAAAACTGAAAATTGAAACAGGCTGGTGCTTCACCAGAGAAAATGCCTCTCCCTTTTCCCTATTCAGTGAGGCGGGGATGAATGTTGTGAGGTTTGAAAGAAAAACTGAAAAAGCCTTTAATTAATCCCTGGAGGCTAAACCCTGCCAGATATGGACAGGATTTCTCCTCTGCCTCCTTTTTGGAGCAAGAACACGAAGCTGCCTTCCTGCTGCGGCTCTTTCCAGGGGATTCTCAGGTCCCAGAGGAGGATCCAAAGCATTTTACAGAGCTTTTTTATGGGGGGAATGGCTGCCAGGGAAGCCTCATTGCTGTCCCAGGACGGTGAGGAGACAAGGAGCCCCTGCTCAGACTTTTGGAAGCTTTTACCTGCTGGGAGGAAACTTTTCAAGTTCAAGGTCAGGTCTGTTTGTCTTCCCTCCTGACAGACGTAAACTGTTATGCAATATTCAGGAAGTCACTTTTATCAGACTCAATTCAATTTCTAAGATTAAGAGCATGGAAAAACAAATACTAGTGCTGGATGGAAAGTGCTGGCACTAACCAGTCCAGCGCTGTTTGGACAGGGATTGCTAATGGGGAATCTCTTATTCCCACAAATCGGTAGGAGCAGGTCACAAAATGTGCTGCTCTTTTGGGGGGGGGGGGCTGATGAGGAGGAAAATTAACCCTTGCTTAGAGGGCAGAAACCATAGCGAAATTTTTTTTGAGAGCAACTTCTGTCCTTGCTAGTGCAGCATCTGGGAGCATCCCAGGATGTAAATTCAGGGCTCAGCCCCTGGCAGAGGGCAGAGGATTGCTTTGGTAACAGTACCTGTGGTGGACGCCTTTGCCCTCTGCCTGGCAGGGGCGTGGCTGCAGGACAGGTAAAAGCTTTGCTCACAAGGAACCTGACCTGCAAGGGAGCAGACAAAATACAGAGCATGTGCAGTTTTCACAGGGATCATCACTTGGCACAGCACCATGGCCTCGTTCAGAAAATGCGCTGGAGAAAAGAAATCTCAACTTGCAGAGGGAAATCTGTCCTAAACAAGACCCAAGCTGGTCCTATGACCCAGAAGTCCTGAAGTCCTTAAAGAAAAGCACCAGGAACTGCAATGGAGGAGGATGGATCATTTAATCCATGGCAATCCATGCCAGGGATCACACCAGCTCTGCCCGGAAGACATCTTTGCTTTCATGACACTTTCCAACCAAGGCCCCTATGAAGTTTCAATAATAACCACTATGGATATTAGTTCAGTGCTTTCTGTTGGTACAGGAAAAAAAATTTGAAATTTAGCTTCCAGCACTGCAAATTCCCTTAATTCAGTACCTTGTATATAGATATTGTACACAGAGAAAGTTAAAATGTAGAAATAAGGAGCTCTGGATCTTGATAAAAGCTAAGGGAGAACCTGAGGTTTGAAAGAAAACCATTAGCAATAGCAGATTTGCAAGTTCAGCTGTGGGAAGGACCACAAAATCCAAGCACATGCTATATATCTTCTTTTTATTGACTGCTTTGTGGGAAGCTGCATTTCTTGTCGGAGTTGGGAGCTACAGCTTGCACTCTGTGTTGATTTTGATTATAGAGTGGTGGTAATTAAACCTCTGGAGCATTAAGTTACCATTTTAACCAAATGCCTGCATTTTATCTTGATGGGAAATTGAGAGTGAGACTCGGATTTTCACAGTAAATAAAAACTGTTAGCTGTTTCACAGATAATCCTTTTCCTCAGCTTATGTATGAGAAAATCCTCCTGTACAGTTTCTTCCAGCCTTTTGCAAAGGCACACACTCCTTGAAGAACCTCAGCAGCAGCCCTGCCAGCTTGTAAAAGAATAATTATAATCATAATGTGCCTCCTTAATGACACTTTTAATCCAGAGACCAGTGCCCTTATCTCCATGTAAGCAAACAGAAGCATGCAGAATTTTGCTCCAGTGATATAAGTGCCAAGGTCAAAGTCAGGAGTTCCCCAGCACCCAGGTTCAGTCTATCAGCAATATCCCCTGCCTGTCTCTGAGGTAACACTCTTATCTGCAGACAGATAGGGAAGGTGCAAATCTGGTTAATTTTTAGACAGTTCTGTGCTGACAGGCACAGGTCTGCCTGGCTGTGCACCTGTAGCTCAGGAACTGGGCAAATGCAGCCATTTCAGGTTGCTCCTGTCACTGTGCACCATCCTGAGCCTACCTGACAAGTGACTGAAACAGGTGAATCCCTTCAATCCAGTAATTTATTGCAAATAGCAGCAGCATTGCTGAAGTAAGGCTGAGATACTCAGCAGAAGGCAGCCGGGCTGCAGTGTGTGCAGGCAGGGGCATTAATGCTCTGGAGATCAGTGATTCTGATAATAAACAGTGCAGAGGATTGGGCTCAGCCCTTTCAAAGAGGAGCCTTTGCCACAGAGTCTTTCATCCTCTGCTCTGGGAGTGAAGTGCATCCTCCCTGCCCAGAGCAGCAGCAGGTTTGCCACAGAGTGTTTGCAGGATTTGCTGCTGCAGAGGCAGGGATTACTCACCCAGAGGCTCCCCATGCAAATGTGCTGCTGCTGTCACCGGGATGGCAGAGGCAGGAGCTGCAATTGAGGCTGCTGGAGATGCCCATGTGTGTGCCACCCCAGACCAAGGAGAGCCACGGGGCTCCTTTGGGGCTGTGTGTCTCAGCAGACAGGGCTCCTGCAGAGCTGTGGGTCCACTGGTTAAATTGGAACCTCGGGAGCTGTATCTTTTGGTGGGGACCGGAGTCTGGGACTGCATCACTTCACCTTCCTCGTCACCATCTGTGGAGAGGAAATGTCTGTCACAGCACGTGGGGCAGGTCCAGAGGCTCCTGGCAGCCTCAGAGAGCTCCTGGCTGCACAGGAGCCTCGGGAGAGCTCTCAGGAGGAGATGCTGCTGGAGCACACAGAGCTGCTCCCTCCTCGGCACAGCCCAGGTGTGATCCACATCCACATCTCCTGCCAGGGATCAGCAGCAGCTCTGCTCCCCCACCCCATCTGCAGGAGGGGTTTGGGGTCTCCTGTGCAAACCCTGAGCCCAGGCTGTGATGAAGGGTTCCCCACACACCAACACAGGTGTTACTGCTGTGGCTGGGAACTCAAATAGAGTCAGGCAGCTTCCAGTTTGGAGATGATCACAAAGAAGTCACTTATTTTGGAGAAACCATGAAAGAGTACAAGTTATTCTATTATTCTTATCTAATAAAGGTAATGAAAACTGAAGGAGGTATTGCTGCTGATGCTACTGGATCCAGGATTTCACACCTTCTTCCCATTGTACCATACTGAGATATGGTGCCCTCCAACAGTAACTGATAAATCTCCCAACCCATTTCCAGCTGTTCTACATTCTGGTTTTATATTCCAACACAAACCAGAGAAATCAATGTAAAATCCCATTTTTTTCCGAACCAAGCAAACTAAGGAAGGAAAACAAATCTACTTAACATTTCTAGATGTAGATATTTAAGGTAAGAGGAAAAAAAAGCTGATAATCAGCTTCTCCATTTGACAGCATAAATATAAAAGTGTCTTCTTTGAAAAATTCCTCTAAGCATTATTCTGCATTCTGACATTAAGGGAAATGGTGCCTGATTGCATCTTTTCCCAGAAATGGTAAACTGCTCTGGTGGTTTGGAAAAACATAAGTAAGAATCAATTTTTCAATTATTTTTCTTTTTTTCCACAGACCGCTGCCATTTTTTATTTGAGTGATGGCCAGAGTTATAAAGGAAAAACCACCACAAGACAAAATTTTCTCAGAGTATTTTTCTACTATGAACTTCTGGAAATATCAAAAGAAACCAAGTTGGTGTGAAGCTGGTGTCCCACAAGGAAGAACCAGGCTGGGTACACCCACAGTCACCAATATTTTGTGACACTGGTTAGGTTACCAGAATCAGTTACAATATTTAAAAAAAAAGTCCATTAATCAAAAAATAAATTGGGGAAATACCCAAATAACTCAAAAAGACTGCAAGAGCTCTACAGAGCAGCTCAGTCAGTGTTTTCCACCCCCTACACCCCCCACTCAGCAGGAATAGATTGTTTTCTGCCATCCTCCTTCTTTTCTCCATTTCCTTCTCACCAAAGTGATACCAGGCTAGATTTCTTGGAACTGTGTCTCAAATTCACTCTTATCATGTCTAAAGCTTCATTTTTAAAAATTATCTCCTCCAAGCCTCTCTCTTCTTTCATCAGTTATTACAAACTTCAGCTTTAGCAGCTACCCTCAAGGCCACATCAATTCACTCCACAACCATACCAGCCCTTCAGTTACATAATTTACGAGCTTCTTGCCTTCTAGTCTTTATTCCTGTTACCTTTACACTTCTCCTCTTACCTGGCTGAACAACAACCTACGCACATATGGCCAGCCCACAACCTTTGCCCCACCAGGCTCTGTAATGCTGCTGTCAGCTCCTTCCCAAAGCTCACACTCACATTCTGCCCAGCTTTCTTTCAAGCCTGGGAAAACCTTCCCGATAAAATCTGAAGAGCCACTCCTTTCTCCTCCTTCAAAACTATCCTCACAGCTCACTTCTGCCAAAATCCCAGCCAAACCTGGCTTCAGCTGTGGCTGGGCAACGTGAATCAGGATTTTCTTCCCTCCTTTCCTTGCTCCCCATCTCTGCTCTCAGCGAAGCATTAGGCAAATCAAATTATGCTACCAAAGAAAGGTCATTGCCATATATATATATATATATATATATGTATATATATACACACACACACATGCACACACACATATATTTTGTGTGTGCATGCAGCTGCAGCTGTCGCTGGCACAGAGCAGAGGGGGACAGGAGATCAGACAAGGGCCTGGAGTGTCAGGATGAGGGGAAATGGCTTCAAACTGACAGAGGTTGGTTGTTACAAGAAATTCTTCTCTGTGAGAGTAGTGAGCCCCAGGCACAGGTTGCTCAGAGAAGCTGTGGATGCTCCATCCCTGGAAATGTTCAAAGCCAGGTTGGATGGGGCTTGGAGCAACCTGTTCTAATGGAAGGTGTCCCTGCCCATGGCAGGGGGTTGGAACTGGATGTACTTTAAGATCTCTGCCAACCCAGACCATTCTATCATGATTCATTGATGATTGATTAATCAATATTACCGTTAAAATATCCTTCATGTAGTAAAACACTTGAATTAGTAAGAATTAAGCACAGAGGAATGAGGTAGAAATCTCTCACATACCTTTCCAGTGGCTCCAGGACATGATGAATCTGAGAAATGCAGCTGAGGTGTGAGGACACAACCAAAGTTACTGTGCCAAGGTGGATCTGTACTGCCCAAATGTCCCTTTTCCTGTTGTCATGATGTGGGACAAACAGCAGGTCCCACATAACACACGGCCAGGTGTCTTCCCAGAAAAGCTGAAGCCATGGCCAGGTAAGAGGCTTGGTGTATGTGCCAGAGTGGATATTGCTGTGGTTCCAGGTAAAATATTGTGTATAAAACATTAGAGGTGGGGAGATGAGTAAATCACTTGGCTGGAGAGGATTGGGACTTACAAAAATCCTATTATGATGTCTTCAGTGTCCAGATACCCTTAAAAAAGCTGTTTCTAAATAGTTAATACAAATTGCAGGTTTTTTATAAGTCCAAAATATGTAGTTTCTGTGACAAGAGTGAACTACAAGAGCAGAGACTTGAAGCTGGGGGTACCAGGTGTGGGAGGAAGTGACCCCCAGCACACTCAGAAGCTCCTGTAGCTCCCTGGTCCACAAAGCTCAAACCCAGTTAGAAGCATCTCAGATTCCCTGCACTTAAACCAAACTTCATTTCCAACTAAAAACTCCCAGAGTTTTCAGCCTTAACTCCTAAACCAAACCCATATTCCAGCAGCTAAAATGTCAGAGCTAATTAAGAAGAGGAAGCCTTGCGTAAAGCAGCCAAGATGTGCATCTGCCACCAAGGAGAAACCCCATTCCTGCCACACGTGCCAGGGCCCAGCGTGCACACCACGTCCTCCCAGAGGCTGAAAGAGCTGGCTGGCAACTTGGGCAGCCCTGAATGACATGCTGGAGTGCTGACTTCCCTTGTGGTTTTCAAAAAAAAAAGAAAGAAAAAAAAAAAGCCTTAAACCCGTGATTTTCAGTGATGCCCAGGGGTATGTTTAAGGAACAGCCAGTACCAAATCCCACCCTGCTGCTGGAGCAGGCTCTGGTGGGGTTGCACAGCAGATAAGAGACCTCAGTGTTTGGGCAATTAGCTTTAACCATCATTATATAATATTGATGTCATATTGACTCCACATATATATGCTGGCACAGGGACTGGAATTACATTGATTTATTAAGTTGATAGCGTGCACCGGTGCCAAGCTACCAGGTCATTGATCAGCTGCCTGGGCTGAACTTCAGTGTGTAATTTCCAGCACAATGTGACTGATCAGCAATACCATAATTGGTTGCAAATGTCCTTCCTTCTATTTGTTTTGTTAAGTGGCTTTTTCATTAACACAGCAGAGCCAAGAAAATAAATATGACTTTACTATTGGACTGCAGGCAGAAAATAGCTGAGAACTGAATGCAGACTGGGGCAGGACTGTGCAATATTGTCAAACCAGCACTCCTCACTCCATTTTTTAGTTATAAATTTTCTGTTTTGCTGCATTTAGGGCCCTGATTGCTTCAGAAGAGATGGCCTTTGGCTAGAAGGGACTTGGCCGACATTATGTTCAGTAAAACACAAATTTATCGAATTCATGCCCCCAAATGCCCTCAGTCAATAGGTTCATTATTAGGCAAAGCCATGATGTCTCTACTTGGAATATGGCCCTCAGATGTCCCTGCTAAGAGAGCAAAGTTCAGTTCCTGAGAACAGGCTCTCTGCTCCTTACAGCAACACCCAGGCATCTGAACCAGCTGGAAAACTCACAACTGGGCACAGAGACTTTAGGGGAGGTGGCACCTCCCTCCTGAACACCAAATCCAAGGCTGAACCAAGCAATGGGTCCCTTCTCCAGAGCCTCATCCCAGCTCAGCCCTGCACATCTGCAGGGATCTACATGAAATGGGATTTGCTCTTTGAGACAGCAAAAAGTGCCAGATATGGTCTGGGCCTGAGTTGCAAAGCTCCTGCAAATATTGACTCAAGCATTGTATCTGTGAGCAAGTGCAATTATTTGAACAGGAGAAAGAAGTGAGCTGCTGTGGCACCAGCTATCCCATTAAATATCTGTGTATCAGATTATTGCATGCCCTTTCTGATTTCCAACAGATATAGAAATCATTGTCTTCTGGGTGTGGGACTCCTCAGCACCTGCTTTTAAATGCTCTTTCCACCTCTTATTTTACCCTGTTCTATTAATGTCAGCCCATTTCTGGCTATATTCTAAACATACATAAGAGTGTAGGGCCACAGCAGGAGTAGTGGTTATCTGGTGACTTCACAGCAATGGAACATTATTACAGACCTTTCACATGAGTCACCACAATGCATTAGAGGAGAAAAGGCAATAAAAAAATAAATGTCAAAAAGAATGAAGGTATTGAGTCGGGAGAGGAGAACCAATGCATTATTTTTCACTATTTTCAGCAGTTTAGGACTTTATACTTTTATACTTTTCATCCACTGGACTCTGCCAAATAGAGCCATTGTTTCTCTCCTGCTAGCTCCCTGAAAATATCTGGCAATGGTTTACTCCAGCATGAATAAAACCGAAGACTAAGCTACTTAACCAATGTGTGTTCTTTGAAGTGCTGGATTTGAATCTCCAGGATACCAGCATGTTGCAAACAGGCACACTTCATTAATGCTGCTGAAACATTTCCTCAAATCAGGATGGAAGTGTTTGATACCTATTGTTTTATTTTCAGTTCAATTCAGTTGCAGGTTTCAAAGGGCTCTGGAGTACCAGCCCTGGGGGTGATGCAAGATTGACTGAAGCAGTGGTGAACTTCACTCCCTACCTGTTCAGGGCATACAGGGCTGAGGACTCTGATTTTGTCTACACTTTATAAAGAGCTCAGCATAGTCATTACTCAGCAAGTAACTGAAAGAAACAGGTTTGTAATTTGGTTTGTTCAGAGGGTTGTAAATTATTAGCATTTACTATGCCCTGGTGCATGTAAAAGCCAGGGAAATCACCCTTCATGTAAGGGCCTGTCCTGCAGCTTCTGCTCAGAGTGTTTGCATGGGATCACAGAAGCATCACCCTCACTAATGTCATGAAGCAGCAGGTGGCCTCCTCCACATTTCATTTTGAATGTGCTCCTCAGTGCCTGGACCTGCTGAGCCCCCCCACCTCCCATCCCAACCCAGCTCCTTCCCACATTGCCAACAATTCCTGTCCCATCAGACTGCTCCTTCCAAAGCCTAAATCCCAATTTCACAGGAGCTCTTTCTCCCCAAAGGCCAGAGCAGTACTCCCAGCAGGGCAAACAGCAAACCAGAAGGTCTCTTTCCATGCAAAGGGCAACATAAATCTGCCCAAAACGATTGGAGGGGATGCATTAATTGAGCCTTGAGTTTTTTCACCCCTGCTCTTGGTAGGGAAGAAAGTCGGTTTGGTTTGCAGCTATTCCAGAAGTTTTACATGAGAGGGAAATGCTCACCAGCTCTCAATGATCTGTCAAGGGCAGTGTCTGCTTCTTGGCAGGAGCCTGTGCTGAAGCACCAGCGAGCATCTCTGCCTCTCCCAGCACAGCACTGCTGCCAGTGACTAAGCAGTTTCTATAAATCAAGCTGCAGCAGAGTTCAGAAGCCTAATAATAATCTGAAAATGTACAATAATGATAATATGGTGGTTTTAATGGTGAGAAGGTCACAGATAAGTATAATAGGCATTCTGATGTTGAGACTTCTAGTTTGGTTTCAAATAATTTTAACATTCTATTCGATGTCTAGTCTTAGAGCAGTAGAAACTGGAATTAAACAATGCAATTCAAACACAGCAAAGCTGTAATCTGATTTTATGTCCTACTTCTAGCCTTGCTGCTTCACCTTTACCTCTGAGGCCTTCATCTCTCCCACGATGAAGTGTTTGTCATTGCCTGTCTGGGGGCTGGAACCAGCCTGCCTGCTGGGATGCCAGCAGTGCTGCTGCTCCCCATCCTGCTCTATTTAGCAGCAGAGGCTACCACAGCAGGTGGATGTTCATGGCTTGGCTGTGAATGCCCTCCCCAGTGCCACAAACGTTGCATCCCAAATTCCTGACAGTGCCCCTGCAGCTGGCACAGGCCGAGTGCTGCTCGTTCCATTTACTGGAACCATCTCATTAATACTTTGTTTATATTGGTGCAACTTAATCCAGCTAATTGCCATCGTGAACCAGCAGCACATCAAGGCCCTGGCTATAAAGGAACTATTGTTCTGCACCAAATGTAATCCTTCAAAAAATGTCCTGTGCTGGTACCTGCCAGTTTTCCAGGATTCCATCTGTGTGGCACTGACACAGAGGGGTTTGCAAACCTTTGATGTCCTGTGCAAATGGCTCCAGAGCAGGCACAGCTTTGCACTGCTGCTCTTTTGGGGCAGGAGGGGTTTGTTCCAGTGTGCTCGGTACCAAGCAGTACCAGACACTGTGGCTGGAAGTCACAGACATTCCCAGAGCAAGGTTAATGAAAACCTTACCAACAGCTGTCTTCATACAGTATTTTTGGGAGAAGCCCTTTTCCTGGAGTTTCCCCATGTAGTCTCAAGTGCAGTGTGGTTCAGGACAAGGAAAGCTCTCCTGGAAAAAACGGAAGGTTCAGCTTTGGATGTTTTTTTGAGGAGAATGGGGACTGATGCTGAGCACCTGCTGATCCGGCTCTGTCCAGTGCCATTCTTTAGACCTTTCGCCCGGTCTAGTGTAAGTCTCCCTGCCCAGTACAGGGGGGTGGAACTAGATGATCTTTAAGATCCCTCCCGCCCAAACCAGTCTGTGATTCTATGATTAGCCAGAGTTGTGACTGATGGCACAAACAAAGCAGGAACTTTGGTGACACACAAGCTTTGTGGTGGTCTGCTGTGCAGAAAAAAAGAAGGAAACATCTCTGGATTCATGAAACCATCCCACAGCAGCAGTTTATCCATCAGCCAAAGATTCCTGTACCAGCACCAGCCCTTTGCCCAGCAGTCATCCTTCAGTGCCTGCATGCACAGAGCATTCCAAAGCTGCTCCATCGTCAGGGAACAAAGAACTAAATCCATAATGTGTCCTCACCTTGCAAAACAACATCATGCTTATCAAGTATCCAAATAGTCCAGCCCCTGCATCACACTCCTGTCACATAGTCAAAGACCTGAAACTCAAGCTGGAAAATCATCCAGCTGTATGTCACTTCACTGTGGTGGTTAACTATTACCATGCATGACGTGTGGGTGGGGAAACTGAGGCATGGAGGGAGAGCAGTGTGCTTGGGATCCTCATCAGGCCAGGGAGGAGAGCCTTGCTGCTCCATGCCCTGACCCCATGTGTGCCCACACAGCTCCTGGGGATCCCTGCACTCCTGCCCTGCTTCACAGGGCCTGGCTCTGGCTCCCCTCAGCTCAGCTCCTCATTGAGACCTAGGGGAGCTGCAAGAATTAACCAAACCCTCCACCTCCTGCTCATCCCCTGCTCTGCCAGCAAGTTCACCACAAGCACTTAAGCAATTAAAACTCAGCCTAATTTTCTGAGTTCCTGGATGTCTGCATTGAGTCCAGAGACATCTGAGGTTCCTCAGAACTGCTGAAAATCAGGGCATTGCTCTAGAATTAGCATTTATGTCTCTTTATATAATCTTAAATGAAGAGAATAGCAGAAGCCCACAATATCCTACCTGAGCTGAGACTCAGCTGAGGGTGGTGGTACAGTCAAGGCACTGCAGTGGGTTATAGGAGATCCTGCAGAAATCACTTCATTTCTGTGTGCCCTATTTCCACATCTGTGAAATGGGGATAACAAGACATCATGTTGTGAGGTGCTGAGCCACCAAGAGTTATTATGGGAGCTGCAGAAGTTGCTATAAATACCTGAAGAACGAGGGCATTCAGTGTTACACTAATAGAATACAAAGGCTATAAAAGCCTTTGCATTTTAGAGATGAAGGTTTGAGATAACTACAGGAAGCTTAAAAAAATCCTCCCAGAGTTTCATCCATGGGCACTGATGTTCCCCGGCAGAGAGGGGTGGTGGGAAGGCAGAGTTTATTCTTTGCAGGGATGGGGATCTAAGAACCTTCAAGTTGGTGACTGCTTGAACTTCACTTGCACAAGGAGAAGGCTCTAGTTTCAAAAGTGAGCAGCAGGGCTTTGGAGCTCACTTTCAAGTTCAAATTAGGGCAGATCTGGAGACCACAGACATTTTACCACAGTTGGGCTGGTCTCTTGGCTTTCTCATGGAAGTCAGGTTATGTCAAGTCCTCTTCACATCATCCAAATAGTACAAAAAAAGCTTTAGAAGAAATCCATCCCAGGCTTCCCACGGCAGTTCTAGCCCTTTGCTAAATTAAAAAGGTCCTTGATTCCTGCACAGCTGTGACCTCCTACTCCTTGGACTTACAGAGACTCTCCTGCCAGATCCAGCAGATGCAGACAAAAAAAATGGGTGAATTCTAAGGAGAGGGGAGGAGAAAGACCTGCCCCAGCACAGGTGGTGCAGCAAGGCTTGTCTGGAATCACAAACCTCCCTTTAGGTGATGGAGCCTGTTTCTGTGGGCAGCCACAGCTGGCAAGTCTGTGCAGCACAGCCCAGGAGCGAGCAGGCTCAGGCAGGGGCACAGCTCCACCTGGTTGTACCTCCACTCCCAAGGGGTGCTCAGCAGCCTCCCCAGCTTAGAAACCCCAATATTTCCCCTAAGGGGCTGCAGTAGGCTGGCTTTCCTCAGCAACCCTTCTCAGACCTTTGGAAGGAGCCCATGGATGCCTCTGCCCTTACTGCAAGTACAAAATGTCTGCAGAGGAATCTCAAGACTCGTGCAGAACTGAGGATCAGAGGGATTTGGAAAGGCTAATCCCTTTCTTCCTCCATGGCTATCACCCCTGTGCAGGTTAATTTAGCAAAAAGGCAGCAAAGGAGCTTCCCCTTGAGGGTTTTCCCCCATGCTGTGCTGGTGGCTGTGATCAGAGGCAAAGAAGAAAGAACAGAGGAAAGCTGTCTGCATCTCAGCACTGTTACCATCATCCCTCCTGTATGTTATATTGGCAGCAAAAGGGAGGTGCCTCAGGCAGGAAAACACCGTGAAAAGTATTTTGCTACCCCCGACCTTGTCAAACAATATTTTTTCCTGGTGAGATGTTTCATTTCTCCAATTCAGCTGTTTTCCCAACAAATGGATCTACACCTTTCACTGGTTGCTTCTGAAGGTTAAAAATTGACTGAACACACTGATTTCATGAGCCCTCTGGAGCTCCAGCACCTCCATCAAGGTTGCAATCAAATGCATTTATTTAGCACTATATGTGAGAGAGATGAAGATGAATTGTGAGTCTCTCCCTGTTAATTGCAGGGTTTACCTGACCATCCTGCATGTGCCAGTCAGTGGGGAAGGAGAAATGAATTTGCTCCTAGAGCAGCCATGGTTAAAATGTGCTGGACAAGGTCAATTTGAAGTGCTACTCTGGCAGAGTAGCTCCCATTCACATGGGAAATGTTCAGCAAAAGGGGATGAGGACTCAGGTCAATGAGTGCTGGAGCCACTGGAAAAATATGTGAAAGATTCCCGTTTAATTCCTCTGGGCTTAATTTTTATTAATTTGAATATATTACTACATAAAGGATAATTTAACTGTAATATTGTTTAATTAATCATGACAGAATGGGTTAGGCTAGAAAGGACCTTAGAGCCCATCTTATTCCAATCCCTCTGCCACACTTTCTTCTAGACCAGCTTGCTCCAACATGGCCTTGAACACTTCCAGGGATGGGGAAGTGGGAAACCTCTTCCAGCACCTTACAACCCTCACAGGGAAAAAAATTCTTCCTAATATCTGATCTAGTAGTCAGTGAATGTTCATTAAGGTAAAGAGGTGAACTCAAAAGTGATAAAGTACACTGTTGGATCTGCTGGAAGAAATCCTGCATGCTCATAAATCAGCAACAACCAAGGAGAGCCCCAGGTCCTGTGTGGGTAAATACAACTGTATATCCAGAGATCAAGTTTTGAGCCAGTCCCCCTAAGTATTAGACTAACATATCTAGGGGGAGAAAATACTCCAGGGGAACAGGTTTTTGTGCACACCCCACCACCACAACTCCTGGATGCTCTCTGCAGCCTCTGAGACAGGGAGAGACGGAGCCAGCTGGACCCCAGCATGGCACAGTCTGAGACCTTTCACACTTGACAGAAGCTGATCTCAGTCACATGCCTACAGTTAGGGAAGAACCAGCTTTTAGAGATTTTGACTGCAGAGCTCAGTTACAGCAGAAAAAACTGACCTCAGGAAGAGTCCCAGCCTCTCTCCAGCTCTTGGGAAGAATTCAAGGCAGGGAGCTTGCAAGGGGCAGCCTCACACTCTGAGATGGAGCAAATGAGGAATTTGGATCTAAAAGCCTCCAGACTCTGGGGGAATTGAGGTCCAAATCTGTGCTTTCCAGCTTCACACTTCTCCCTTGTTGTGGTGTCTCATTTCACTTGGCTCTCTGGCCGTGTTTTTCAAGAAGCAGCCGTGGAAACCTATTGGTTTCAGTTCTGTCTGATATTCTGGGAAATGGCTCAGAAAGCTGGAATTTGACCAAGACTCATGTCTAAGCTCCACTGGACCCTTCAAGCACCACTGTTAGCATTCTAATAATAATAATGTTTCATGTGTCAAAGCTCTGGATCCAAATCTCACCTTGCAAAAGAGCTTAAAGAGCTGCTTATCACAGTGGGGTAGTGAACAGTGCAGCTCTCTTTGAGGCACCCATCCTCTAAAGAGGCATCCATTTACAGAAACTGCCAGTTTATTGTTACAAACCCAAAGAGAATCAGTCACATCTGGTGGCTGAAGTTCCAGTGCTCTGGAAACACTGCTCAAAGCCTGTGTGGGGCTCAGGGTGACTTTGAGGCCACTCCAGCTTCTCCTGGCCCCCCAATGTCCAGCCCAGCCCTTCCTCATGCACCTTAAGCAAATCCACTACTGCTATCCAATATCCTAAAGCAGTTTTATTTAAATTTTTAGCCTTCCAGCACATGCATGTTTCCTGTTATTTCATCAAAGACTTGGATTTCTTTTTGGTGACATAATTTGTCAACACATGCAGTTCGTAACAGAAAAAAGGTTGATCAAAGAATAGCAGGTAAGTCTTATTTACTGCCTGATAACCAGCTAAATTGCTGCTATAGCTTTGTATTAGCAAGCTCCACATTTAGGGCTTTTATCAACATTTCAGCTGCAAAACACTCTTCAACTTTGGATAGACAATTTAATAATCAGAAAAGAGTTTCCCCCCCCCCGACAGAGCTCAGTGCCAATGTTAGGATGCAGAAGACTGTAACTTACAGCCAGTGATTAATCCAGGCAAAATACTGGATGTGCACCAGGTGCAGAAAGATGGGAGCAGTGCTCAGCTGGCTAACCACGAGACAGCAGAGCAGGTCTGCAGGGCTCACAGGGAGAGCCTCTGCTTGGGAGGGAGCAAAGGCAACAGAAATGGTTCAAAGTACAAAAGCAAGCTGTGGGCAGCAGTAACTGTCAGAATTTAGATTCAGCCTCAGTTTGGGACAAACCCTCTGTTATTTGGGTTGATCAGTTCCATTATCCAGCAGAATAAAATGCACTGTTTTGATCTCATGTAGCCTTCTTTAGGAAAAGATCAGAAATTCGAAGAGTGCTTCACAGATGTCATTGACTCTGCCTCCCTTCCTGGTAACACCAGCATCCCTGGGTTTCAGTCTTGGCTGGGATGCCAGGAGGTCAGGCAACATCTTCCAGACTGACAACCTAGACACACAGCACCTGTGTTTTCAACCATTCATATCGCCTATAAATATAAATTTTATCTTTTTTTAAAATTCATAATACTTCAGGAGTACAGGGCTCTGGGAGCATGTGGTGGCCCTGTGTCAGCTGGAGTCTGTGGGTGCATCTGAACACTCCACATCCCTTTGAGCTTCCCATTGCCCTCCTGCACCCAAAAAAGGGCCTGTCATACCCCACACTTCAGTAGTAAGCCTAATCCACTTACACCCAAAAATAAAACTTTCATTTACCAGCTAGAAAGTGGCCCTGGACAACATCATCTCCCCAGCACATGCCCTGTAGTCCTGGGGAAGGCTCATATTTTACTGACTTCTTCAACCTCTGCCGCGAGTCATTTTATTAAATGTAACTTCAAGCAAAGAGATTTTAAAGTTTAAAAATGCTTCTAGGGATAGAAGGCAGGAGCCCAGCCTGGTAACACACCCAGCAAAGCCCCCAGTACCTGAGCAAGGGGAGCAGAGCAACCCCAGAGGCCACAGCCAGGAGCCCTCATCATCAGGAGAGGGCCCAGCCCAAAGGACATCCACAGGTCAAGGTGAGATGCAGGGAAGGTGATCCAGGTCAGACAGCATCCGGCAGCTCCCAGGCAGGTCCATCATGGCAGAAGGTCCACAGAGCTGAGCCTGAGGGAGGGGATGGACAGGCAGCACAGGCTGGGCTGAGCTGGAGCCCAGCACCTCCCCGGCACAGCTTGGGGAGAGAGGGAGGCTCCTGGGCTGAGCTGAAATGGGCTCCTGGGCACAGGGTGAGGGTGTCCCCAGCTGGGAGGGAGCAGCTGCTCCAGGTCATTGATGTGTGTCAGTGCCCACACCTGCCCCTGGAGTGTGAGAGATTCACTCCCCTTGGAAGTGAAGAGTATGTGACAATATCTCTACTTTGTATGTGACAGTCCCCAAACCTGCATCTGTACCCTGCTTCAGGCGTTTGTAAATCCAGCCTGGGCAGGGTTAGCAGGGTGCTGTGAGACTCTGCTTCTGGTTTTCTGTATGAGCTGTAAATAATGCCCAGCAGCCCAGGGCTCTGTGAAGGGAGCACACGGTGAGACAAGGCCAGCTCCTCACCTGTGGCTACATCAAAGGCAAAGCTGCTGCCTTAAAGGCAGACAGGAGACCTTTTTCCTGGAGAAATCCACACCCTGACTCCCAGGCATATGCACAAGGCAGGGTTTTCAACTTGTGACTTAAGTGACTTGAAACAAATCAGATGTTGAACCATATGGGTTTGGGGCTTTTGGAGACTGTAAACTTTTTTCATTACAGACAGAGGTACTGATGGGGCAGCTGTGTGCTCCAGAACTGCAAGCCAAGAGCAATGAGGACACACAGGTGGAGTGGGATGGAGGGTGATGCCATAAAAATGTATAGAGAGGTAAAATTGCAGAAGGTGATTGCAGGCTGCTGGGTCTGGCATGACAGCCAGACATCACATAAAGGCTGAAGGGCAAAGTCTGCTCCATTGAGAGCACAGTGTGGCTGAACAGCAGGCTGAGGGCAGTACCTGGGCTCTGCAGGAGACAGCAAAGCACTCCTGCCCCTGGCTTCAGCTCAGCTGAGCAGCCCAGAGAGGTTGGAGGGCTCAGACCACACATTATGCCTGGTGCAAGGGCCCATTACTCACTCTGTACAGCTCCAGAGGGCCATATTTTGGCTTGTGAGCTGTGCACTTGTCATTTATCTTTCTGCTTACTGCTGACTTTCTGCTGTGCTCATCTTTGCTTCCCCTACACTGCTGCACTGTGCTTATTTCAAAAACAAGACCATTGTTCATTCTCTACAGTCTCACCCTTTTCCATTCCCTATTTCCCTAGTGGTCTCCATTAGGTAAGGCTGTAACAGAGTGGTTGAGAACAGCAGATTTACAGAAAAAAAACAACAACAACAAAAAAAAAACCCAAAAAGAAAACAAAACCAAAAACAAGTCAGCAAACAAACAAACAACCCCCTCACAAACAAAACAACCCCCTAAAAACAGTAACAACAACAAGAACCAACAACCAAACACCCACACCAGAAAAAAAGAGCAAACAGGGTGTCTGTGTCTCCTTGTCTGAAGTGACCCTGCCGTGGGAAGACATCTCATTCCTCACACCTTTCCTTGTGTTCATGGATTGCACAGACACAAACGATTTGTCGCCTAAGAGGGGTGTGGGCCCCCATAAGAGTTCTTGAGAGGTGGGGGGAAGTTTGTCCTGGCACCCTTCACAAATTGTAATCTCTATCCTCTGCTTTATGCATTATATTGAATTGTTAAACTTAAAAGGGTCTTTTAATTTGGTTAATATTAGATTTTCATTTTCTTCTAGATTATTTTTTAAAGAAATTATATAAGAAAGGGAAATTCTGCATGGGACAAAAAGCAGAACACCATCAGTGTGTCAAAAACCTTACTGAAGTCAATACATTTGATATTTCCTCTTTTTCTTCTATCCCCATGGCCTTTTACTCTTTAAAATTAAATTAGAGCACTGTGACATGACTTGTGCTTGGCAAATCTGTACTGGATGTTGCTCATCTTCTTATTTTCCAGACATGTGTCTATTTGCTCCAGCATTTTTCCAGATTTTGAGAGTAAGCTGGCTGTTGTACAATTCTCCTGTTCTTTTTTCTCTCACCTCTCCCACCTTTTAAAGACTGGCAATACATCAGTCTTCTGGTATCACCCCAGCCCATCTAAGAATTCAGAGATATCATTAATAGTTCTGGGATTACAGTTCTTCAAGGACTGCAGGATTAAGTCAGCCCCAGCCAATTTCAAAATCTCTAACTTATCTAAGTATTCTTTAACCTGATTTTACCCTAATCTGTCCTGAATTTTCTTTTCCTTAGTATTAATTTAGTAAACTCTTATTCACTATTTACTTTCTACTAAATAGTGTGAAATAAGCATTAATTCATAGAATCATAGAAGCATAGAATGGCTTGGAATGGACCTTAAGCATCATTTAGTCCAAACCCCTCAGAAGAATAAACCTTTCATTTGCTTTTCCTCACATTATTAATGGGCTCAAGGACTATTTCTTGTTGACCCTGATGTCTCTTGCTGACTGCATTTGGTTTTCTACCTTCTTCATTTGAATTTTCCCTTATGTATTTGAGCTAATATTTTATGATAATTTTCAGTAATATTAAAATTATAGTTCTTTGTTCTGGTGTTGATAAAGGGTTTATGATTTAGTAAATAAATTGCATTTCTTGTGCTCTCTCTAAGGTAGTACATTTCTGCCTTTTCTCTCCAATGAAAATTTGTCCATTCTCTGATTTTACTGAAGTTTGACCATAAGGTTGTTGAGTGTTTGTTTTTTGTTTTTTGGGGTTTGGGGTTTTTGTTGTTGTTGTTGTAGTTGGCTGGTTGGGGTTTATTTTGTATATTTTAATGTATTTTGTTTAATTTGTATATTTTATATATATATTATATGTTTTGTATATTTTATTTATTTTGTTTATTTTTATTTTTGTTTATTTTGTGTGTTGTGTTTTGTTGTCAGCTTCTTTTACAGCAAACAGCTGATGGGAGTGGCCATGGGAGTCAGAACTGTCTTGGCAGCATCACCCAAAGAGCTGAGGGTTTATGGCCTTGCTGTGGGGCTTGGGAAGCTGCAGAGACAGAGAAGGCAGGAGTGGCCCCACAGAACTTTGCACTGCTCTGCAGCTGGGGCTGCTGGACCAGCCTGTGGTGCCACATAAGAGTTTTCAGACTGTGCTATCTGCCTCACCAGTAAGACTTGTACAAAGGGCTCATCTAGCCAGAATTCAGTCTGAATTTGCAATTCCCTGGCTATTCATCATTTTTTCCAAGGGTCATGAAGAAGATATCATGGAGCTGGCAGTGCTGAGCCTAGGATGCATCAGGGAGTTCCCTATACCAGGAACTCAGCTATAAGTCTGCTTTACACATCTGGAGCAATGGAAATGGCCTTAATTGAGGTTATAAACTAGCTCATGATGACATTTCCTGCCAGTTCTGTGTATCATAGAGGATATGCATGCACTGAAAAGTCTTAAATCATTTCTGAGCTGGAACAGAAAATCAATCTATTTAAATATGTTGTTAAGAGTAAAAGGTTCATTGAAAACTGCTTTGTACTTTCAGGAGTAGAGACTCAATGGTGTGTATAGAAATATCCTTCACAAAGTTTCATCCCATACGTTTTGTTTGAGATGCTTCTGGGGCAAGTTGAGAGTGGCCAGTTCCCCTCACTGCATCATTTTCTAGACTTATATCAGCAGCAGGTTTCAGTCAGGCTGCAGATCAAAGGCTTTGATCTCCAGTCATCTCAGCATAACTAAAAGGAAGCCACATCTGGAGAATTTATCTAATTCTGCAAGCTATAAATACATATGGTTTTGGTACTATGCAGTTAATCAAAAGGCTGAAAGAGAATACATGTGCCAACCTGCAAAGGTTGGATTGTACTGTAGGAACTCATGAAATACCTTCTGATTCCTATTTCTGTGTCTGAGCAAATGAGTCAGTGGTTTAGCATTTTGTTCTGGTGAACTCAGTGCCGAGGACACAAGCCTTCCAGAGCCCTTAAGAATTAAGCCACTTATTCCTAAGCAAACATAAGTTTACTACAGGGGAATAGCCCAGAGACTTTCCTTGCAAGATTTTGAATCAGCCCACTCTGAAGACATGGGCCTCAGGATAAAACTTGGATCTAGGTCTGAGTCCTGAATTTTTCATTCTCAAAATCTGGATCAGCTTAAAGTGCCTGGATTGCATCTCTGATTTTTCCCACTTGCTCAAAATCAGCCTTGAACAGCACCAAGTTTAATTTAATCAGGCAGCACTTAAAATCTGTAATCAGGCTCCAGTGGTGACTGTCTGCTCCAGCCTCTGAAATACAACTGATTTGTGCACAGGAACACGAGACAATCGGAACTTCTGATTAGCTGAATGCTCCACTTGTGGGATTATTTTTAAGCTTAGGTTCTTTTGCTGCAGGTTTTTCAGGAGTGTGTAGCTGCTTTATTTGAAGGCTGCACCTAAATGCTCGTGGCAGATCTACAGATACTGGAGTGGCTGAAGGAGGTGTTTGCAGGTCAGTGGCCAAGCTCTGTGCTGGGAAATGGAGGGATTTGCAGATACAGCACCTGATTGGGAACCTGCCCCACAGTTTCTGAAAAAAAAAAGGAAGAATGAGTAATAAGGATGCCCCCAAAATACTCCCAAACAAACAAGCATCATGCCCTACACCCACCCGTGCTGCTGCTGGTTTTCCTTGCAGGGCACCATTGCTAAGGGATCTCCACATGTCTTTTACCTGCCAGACCTGAGACCCAACTGCAAAAATTACCAAAACTCAGAGAAATAATTTTCTTTGTAGTCATCGTCGTTTCTCTCCTTTCAAACCCCATTTTCCACAAGTAGAGAGGAAAGATCTGTAATGAAAGGCAAATATTGAGGAGCAGCCCAGGACAGCTCCCGGTTTCCCAGCAACACAGACACTCTGATCATGACTATTATGATTTCACCTTTTAAAGAATCTCCTGGCTATGGCTAATTTTACATAATGGGCTTTATTAATATTAATTATGTCTCAAACTCATATGTGATGTAGCTAGGACACAGTTTTGAGGCAAGCCCCAGTTACATGACTGTGAAAGGCATGAGGATAGCAGTGAAGTCAGTGCTCCCCTCTCCTGACGCCCTCATCTTTGGGACCAAACCCAACCCTGCCTCCTCCCCAGCTGCAAGGATGGCTGCTCATGTTTTCCCAAGCAATGATTATGTTCTGTAGCTTCTCATGGCATCCTTCACCTGGCACAAACAACCATCCAAATCTGAGCAGTACCTCCAAATCAGAAGGAATGGAATGAATAGTATCGTGCTGTAAATATAGCATGAAAAGTCATGTTTGGGAGACAGTCTCACCATACTTTTAAGCTTCTCCATGTTTTATAGAACAATTTCAGAGCACGACTGATTCATTTACAAAGGAAACCACATCTCCTTCTCTCTTCAAGCATTAAGAGAGGCTTGTTTCACTGATCTTGTTCCTGCCAAATACTTGCTACAGTGAAATACCCAGAACCACACTTACTCATCAGAGGACAATCCTCTTGGGAAAATATTTCCTTACTTTGCTATATTTAAAGCAGGATACTCACAGATCTCTAATTGGAATTCTGTTGACTAAGTATTTTTCTTGACCATTCACACCCATCACTGGGTAATGGAAATTTGATTACTGATGGTTTGCACCAGAAGAAAATAAATTTAATGCTTTCAGCTGGTACATGTACATGGAGCCTGTCA
Source organism: Emberiza elegans (assembly GCA_024865655.1). Taxonomy (NCBI): domain Eukaryota; kingdom Metazoa; phylum Chordata; class Aves; order Passeriformes; family Fringillidae; genus Emberiza; species Emberiza elegans. Next base: position 1,713,425 of record JALJVW010000797.1, read on the forward strand.
ATACCACTTTCTTCATTATCTGGCACAGAGTAATTAATTATTATTAAACCTTATGTGCTGGGTTTGGGCAACTACTTTAAGCAGAAGAGAATTCTGGATGGTGAAAGGGCCATTTAAAACCTGGTCTCCAGGGTATATTTTACCAGATTTTTGCATGCTTGACTGACCAAGTTTGCAGTGTGAAACCCAGGGGCAACACAGAAAGTTCAGCTTTACACTGGTTTTGAAAAAAAGAAAATAAATCTTAATGCTCTAAAATTTATCCCCAGGGTTGAAAGAAGAGAGTACTTTAATTGTAATGGGTGTTCAATAATTAGTAATGTGAACCACTGGAGAATCATTCCAGCAGCAGCAGCAGCAGTTAAATATTCTCTACAGGGGAAAGTGAACATGATGAAAAGGCTGCAACTATAGACGTACCTCCCTAAATACACTTCCTTTGCAGGACAGAGTCACCAGACTGAAGACAAAAAAAACACCACAAGGAAGCCAAAAATAAAGAAATCTGGCCCTGTGTGTGGATGTGTTGGTGAACAGGGTCACACAACCTGCTGTTCTCCAGCCTAGGTGTGTAAATCCCCACTGCAAACCCTGGAGGGTGAAGGGAAACCATCCTTTCACTGAATACAACCTGCAAGGCAGTTTTATGGGAACCTCTGTACTGGGGTCTTATGGAGGCCAGACACAAAATGGGCAGCCCTGGCTCCTGGTGGAGAGGGGTCAGTGTCCCAGCCCCACATCCCAGGCAGATCTCCCACCCAAGGTACCTGCACTGACTTTTACAACGTTAATTAGTTGGAAACAGCCAAAGGAGGCCTCTGCTCTTGGAATGTTCTGACTTCACATGGTTACTTCTCATAAAGGGTGAAGTCTTTCTTCTTTCTTCTTACTTATCATAAAGTGTGAAGTGTCTGCTCTGGTCCCTGTGCCTATTGCCAGCAAATAGCAAAGCCTGACCAGTGTGAAACATTGGCAAAAGGGATTTGAGTGGAATTGAGGAGCTCTGAGCTGGGGTCAGTATTTTACTTGTGTGTGCTCATCCATCGTGGGTCATTCCTCAAGCAGCTCTCCAGCCCATGCATGCCAAGACATTGCTCCCAGCAAGCAAAAAATCCTCAAAGTGCTGAAACTCTAAATGGCTATTTTATTTAGTATTTAAAGACCACTTTTATGCAGGTTAGCACCCTTGAAACCCCTATGATCAAACTAGGGGTCTTAGGACCAACACAAACCTGGGAGCTGCTGTCAGTGTGTCCCTGCTGTCACTGTGTCTCTCCTGTCAGTGTGTCCCTGCTGTCAGTGTGTCTGTCTCTGCTGTCAGTATGTTTGTCTCTGCTGTCCATGTGTCTCTGCTGTCAGTGTGTCTGTCTCTGCTGTCTGTCTGTCCTTGCTGTCCGTGTGTCCCTGCTGTCAGTGTGTCTGTCCTTGCTGTCCGTGTGTCCCTGCTGTCAGTGTGTCTGTCTCTGCTGTCTGTCTGTCTCTGCTGTCAGTGTGTCTGTCTGTCTGTCTCTGCTGTCTGTGTGTCTGTCTGCTGTCTGTGTGTGTGCTGTCTCTGTCTGTCTCTGCTGTCTGTCTGTCTCTGCTGTCAGTGTGTCTGTCTCTGCTGTCTGTCTGTCTCTGCTGTCAGTGTGTCTGTCTCTGCTGTCTGTGTGTCCCTGCTGTCAGTGTGTCTGTCTGTCCTTGCTGTCCGTGTGTCCCTGCTGTCAGTGTGTCTGTCTCTGCTGTCTGTGTGTCTCTGCTGTCAGTGTGTCTGTCTCTGCTGTCTGTCTGTCTCTGCTGTCAGTGTGTCTGTCTCTGCTGTCCGTGTGTCCCTGCTGACACAGTTCCTGTGCACAGGCATTACTGCTCAGGAATGAGACTCCACATTCCAGCTGCTATAAGACCGCTGGATACTCAAAACCAGCCTCACTTAAGCTCAGAGTCAAGGGTACTTCAGTTTCTAGTTTAACCCTTGAGGAATAAAGCCCGAGCCAGCGTGCTGTGCTCAGGGCTCTCAGGGGAAGGCAGACAGGCTCACAAGGCATTTACTCACTCACAGGCTGAGCGTGCACACAGATTTAAGTGGCATATTAAACGTCTCCAGGCGATTCTGAGCCCTTCAGAACCCACATCATCACTTGGTTTCTGCTTTAATTTTGTCATTTGCCTCCTGGCCTCCGTGGCATGGGCTACTTCATGATTCTTGCCCTCAATATGATTGTAACCACTCCTCCCATCACCAGATATGTCCCCTCTTCACAGCCCTTAAGTACACATCTGCTTTTACTCCTTTCTGCTGGGGCTTTTCCACTGCTGTCAGCTGCTTGCAGAGCCCAGATTTCCTCTGCCTTTCACCCAGGTCAGCATCCTCACCTCCCTCCAGCAGATCATTGCAGTAAGTGATACTGGGCTGCTCCTCTCAAAACTCTTTAAGCTCAGACCTGAAGCAGACAACATAAATTTTGAAACAAAGCTCTGAGTCTTTAAACAGTGAGGCATTAAATAATACAGCAGCCTCATGAATTCAGGCAGAATTCATAACTTTGATACAGCTGAAACGTCCTAAGCCTTCACTTCATATTTCCATGCCTTGATGCTACAGGAAGCTGATGACTCTCTGAGGGCTTTGCTGCAGAAGAAAGTTGTATTGCTGCAGAACTTAATGTGAATCCATAAACTGATACAGCTCGACTGGAGCAGAACTGCACTGACACTGATTTCCATAAAGTGGCTGATTATAGGTTAGTCAAATGTGGGCCCAACCAAAGCAGGAAAAATTGATATTAACCTGTATTGATTGAAATTTAGAGATTAGGTGTAGCAGGTGGCCTTGTCCTGCAGATGATCTCTGAGCTGTGTGGCTGAGAACAGCTCAGTGAGGTGCCAGCACAGGGGGCTCTGTCCCCAGAGGGATTCTCTGCCATCCCTGCAGTGCTTGTCCTGTGCTCCCAACGTTGGTCCTTTCCCTGGTACATGTTTGGTTGCTGTGGAGGTGCTCATGCTGTACCCCAACATCTGCCTTTACAGAACTGCAGTGGTTTTACCTTCACCTTACACACCTTGATGGGAAAAAAGATTGTACACAGCAGTGCTCAGCTGTTAGGTGGAGGGAGCAGATAAGAAGCTACTCTTTCTCTAATTTTAGTATTTCTTTCATTAATTGATATCTCTCAGTTTCAGATGCTTCAGATTCATCAAGACATATAATTTTAAAAGCTCTAGGCACCATATAAAGCTGTAGGTCTGTACTGTTAGATAATCACACCAAGGACTTCTTAAAAAAAAACTCTTGAGTTGCAATTTTCCATTCTAACTTTTGCTACAGAAACAACACCTTGGATCTAGGTAGTAGCTAACACAAAGAATAGTGGGTGAGGAGATCCTGATTTAAATGTGTTTCCCCGGTTATTTTAGGGACTTGTTGAGTAAGAGTGTGAGGAGAACCCACTCCATTCCCTGTGTGTGTCTGGAGTTTGTGCTGTGATTAGTGGTACTTCACAGCCCGTCTGTGAAGCATTCTGCAAAGTTTTCAGACTGAATAAGTCACGGAATTACACACATTTCCATAATTATGCATGTGGATGCTGATGCATTTTTATTAATTGAGTAGCCAGCTGGGAAATTCCAGTCCTAATAATGAGTCCTAATATGTACAGGCCACATATTAGCTAGGAATGACTTAAAATACATCTGAGGGATGTGCTGTCACCTGGTGTTAACACCTGCAGAAAAGACATTTGCACAAAGCAGAGGAATTGGGAGGACAGACCCATCAAGGCAAGACACGAGGAAGCCCTTTGCCCCAGGACCAGAGTGGGAACAAATGGAAATAATTATTCTGGAGAGTGAGTAACTGAAATTCCTGTTACAAGGACTGTTTTAGCCATAAGCTAGTGAAGAGATGAAAAACTGCCATCAGAATGAAAAGTGCTAGAAGCAGCAAAAACACATGCAACAGCAAGGTTAGCAATTGGGTAGGAAAAAAGAGAAAAAAACTCTGCAGAATCTTCGCTCTCAGCAAAAATTGAAGGCAAAACCCAACAGATTCTGTTTAAAGAAATCGTTTACAGCGATTTTCTTTACTCCCAAGTTAAAGTGTGCATGTTCTCATTCCAGCTGAATAAGGGAGCCTTTTTGCTGATGCAGAACACATCTTACTAGTTCATTTTCAGTACAATGCACAGAGAATTAAGTGCACAATTCCTGGTAACAAGAATGGAGATTGCACACGTCTCCTTCCTTCCTGCACATCACAGAATAAATAACTGGGAGTGCAGGGCTGAGAATGCCAGACACATCACTCTGGCTATGGTTATCAGGACTTGAAGGGCTACAGCTAAAATCTACCCTAAAACAGAGGAAATATTTCTCTGTATAGCAATTCTTCCTATCTCCCATTTACAAGAGCAATGACCAGTCTTAATATGCAGCAGCTGAATACAAATCAGGCTGAGAGCTCTGTGCTGTGCAAAACCATCAGAAAGAAATGCCTCAATTTTACTTTCTCAGGAAATCATGTCAACATCAGCACAGCCAGGTCTTCCTTCCAGTATAATCTCAATCAGAGCACAATTCAACTCTGATGGGCTTTTGTAAATATGGGGCTGACCTTTCTAAGCTTGTGACAGGGGCTTCAGTGTCGCCTGATCCGAGGTGATGAGCTCCCTCTGATGAGCTCCCTCCCAGCTCATTGGGGTTTAACAGTGTGCAGGCTCTGGGCTCAGCCCTAAGCCCTTGGCTCAGCATCTGGGAAACAGGCATGACATTGATCCTGGGCATGGATGGGTGTGAGCCAGAACAGAAGCAGAGCTGCATTCAGGCATGCAGAAGTGGGGTGGGGAAGTGGTTTTGCCTTGCAGCAAAAAGGCAGAGAAGATCTTATTAGAGCAGCTCCAAAGGAGAGCCATGGAGATGCTCTGAGGGCTGGAGCACCTCTCCTATGAAGACAGGTTGAGAGAATTGGGGTTGTTCAGCCGGAAGAAGAGAAGGCTCCAGGGAGACCTTCAGTACCTAAAAGGAGCTTATAAAAAGGAGGGAGAGGGATTTTTTTATACTGGCAGACAGTGATGGAACAAGGGGGAACAGCTTTAAACTAAAAGAGGAGAGAGTTAGGCTTGATGTTAGGAAGTTCTTCCCTGTGAGGGTGGGCAGGCCCTGGCACAGGGTGCCCAGAGAAGCTGTGGATGCTCCATCCCTGGAAGTGTCCAAGGCCAGGTTGGATGGGGCTTGGAGCAACCTGGGATAGAGGAAGGTGTCCCTACCCATGGCAGGGGGATTGCAATGAAATTATCTGTAAGAGCCCTGCCAAACCAAATAATTCTATGATTCTATGAGTATTGAGAAAATAATTTATGACAGAACTTCCAACCTCCTTGTAAGGTTATCATGTCTGTTGGTTTATAGCTTCATCTAATTGAATGTTTTCCTTTCTCAAGAAAAAAAGGGGGTGCCTCCCTGACTGCACAGAAGGTGCTGGACCCCTCTCTGGAACTGGGAGTAGCTAGGACAGGGTCACTGTCACCTTTAGTATTAAAGCCTTCCCCTCCTTGGTGCAGAGGGGCATGGCCAAACCATGGCTTGAAAATGGCCCAAACTACTCTTTAGCCCTACCTAAGACACAAATGGTCTAGGAAAGTGCCACAGCTACAGCTCATGGTCTCCAAGCTATGATAGTGAGGCTTCTAGCTGGAACTCTGAGCTCAATCTGCCCTTTCTGCCCCCTTTTTTAAGGAAATCACTAAATCATCACACCCTTTTACCAAGTAACTGAAACAAACACAATCTCTTTGGTTTTGATTGAAGGTGATGGGGATGCTAGATACAACTGGTTTTTGCAATCATCAATGTTTCTTTGAAGAGAAAGTTACTGGATTTCAGTGCTACAACTCTAGTTTCCAGAACTGGATGAGAAGAGAGTCTTCCAGTAAATAAACTGGAATAATTAATTTCCTGAATAGTACCCAATCATAATCACAGAACAGTTTGAGTTGGAAGAGACCTGTTCAAGGTCTTCCAGTCCAACCCCCCTGCAATGAGCAGGGACATCAATGACATGGTGTTGGTTGCTCAGAGCCCTGTCCTTAAATGTTTCAATGGACCCACCACCTCTCCAGGCAACCTGGGCTAGTATTTTACCACCATCATTGTAAAAAAAAAACCCCTTCTTTATATCTGATCTAAATTGGCACTCCTTCAGCTTAAAATAATGAGAGGAGGCTGCTTTTAGTGTAGACGATACACAGCATCATTTCATTGCTTCCCTGTAAAAACAAAACACACCAAGGAACAGAAAGATAAAATTCAGCAGTGAATTGCTAAAATGTGCTGTATTTCAGGCTCTCATCAAAAGCTGCTGCTGCTGTGGCATGCCCATGTGCTCATACAAGGAGGGCACCCTGAGACTCTGCCAGCTACAGATCGTGTTTTGCTTGCAGCTCTGACGAGGAATCATTTTCGTAGCAAGCGCAGAGTGGCCCTGCCTGGAGTTCCTGTCTCTGAGCCTCTTTGTGCATCTATAAATAGCAAACCATCAGCTCACCTCCTCTGAGCTCATCACACCCTCCCTGCCTTCCCCTCCTGCCTGCTTGTTGAGGCTGTCACCGTGACTCAGATGTCCCCTATCAGGTTCCCTGTGCAGGGAGATTCCCCATACATTAAATGGCATCCTGAAGCTATTAAGCTCCTTACGTTTATATCACCTAAGCTGCTTAGGTTTCTATCACCAGCAGTGATATGATGTTGAAGAACCTGACATTTGAAGCAATGTAATTACAATTTAAGGTCTCAGAGCTCCTAAACACTCAAGTTAACAGAGAAGGTCTGCATCATTTTGACGACAACACTGAGTGAAAATAAAGTGTCAAAATCCCAGACGAATGTCATACACAAAATCAAGGACAAACAAGCTATGACCATGTAGGACTGCAGCATTTCACAAATCCTCCTTCAGAATTCCCTAAGACACCAAGCATCAATCTATTTCCCTTACATCCAGCCCCCTGCTCAATAGAAATATTATTATTTACACTCTAAAGCACAATTGTCTGTTATTCTTCTCTTAAGAAATGCACAGACAAAAAAAGATATCTCTCATTTTAATCGACTTAATTTTGAGTTTATTTATAGTTGCTGAAATGACTGTAACTTCAATCTAATATTGCTTTCAACCCCTTGTAATGGCAATTACTCGTGTATTCATCAAAGTGCAGGATTGTTTGCACTAGAAATCTCCAGATAACCTGCTTACTCGGTGACACTAGAGATCTCTGTCAGGCCCTAATACTTCATTTCCTGAATAAATGTTTCATAGACTCTGTACTCAGAATGTGAAAAGAGAAAAATATTCTTTTGATCATTTATTTGAAATATTTGCTTCGTCCTTTGAAAATGAATGTAATCCAGCATGCAGTCAGCAGTGAGACAATTTAGCTGGATAAATTAATATGCAGAGATTTAATGACATTTTGTGGTCTTTCAAGTGATGTAAACCCAGAGTTTCACTTCTCCTGTGTACATCTGGCCTCTGTCTTGCCGGGTTTAAGGATGAAATGTTGCTGGAGATGCTGCCCTAACTTCGCTTTTGAGTGTGGATGCCAGAGCCAGCACAGACACTCAGTGTCTGTGCAGTTCCACCCCTGAGGTCCAGGGCAGATATAGAGATGTTAACAGCTGGACTCAATGATTTAAAAGGTGTTTTCCAACCTAAATGATTCTATGTTTCTGTTCTGTGTCTGTACCTAACATTTTATCTCCTAGTATTGCAGTGAGTCCTGCCCTGCCTGTACTAAATTCAGAAACAAGAAGTCTTGTGATTGACCCAGAGGGACTGTTTCTCATGAAATAAAAATCCTAGAGAACTGTGTATTTGTTAATATAACCCACCCAGGAATGCTGTGAGATAAATACCTACAAAACAGCAAGGAAGGTGTAATTTCAGAGCTGTGAGTCCATCCTTTTTCAGATGGATGTGCTCCAGCACAGCTGGAGAGCTAGGCTGCTCTTCATGCTGACCCTCATAACTCTCACCTGCTTGGTAAGCAAATACAGTTTGTAGGAAAGAACAGAAACAAGCAGCAATTTAACTTGTGGTGCTTTACAATACTTTTAGAAATGCAGAAAAACAGAGGTGGAGATCAGCTGGTCTGTGAGACTTGTATTGTGTAACCTGCCTGTGGAGCTGAAATACACACACTGAGGACAATTTGGCTTTCTACTTCAGGTGTGCATATTTTTAATGAAATATATAAAGTGCCAAGCTTAACTATTGATTTATTATGATGTTTGATAATTGGTTAGTAGTTCTCTTGGCACTAATCTTGATTTTGTTATTTTCTTCCCTTCTGTGACTATTCCCTGTCATCACCTGCCTTACACCTGTGCTGGAAGCCCTTTGGAGTAAAGACAAGGCACTGGATTTGTTTGTGTAGAGCCCATGTAGGCTCCTTGCCATATCCAGGAGTCTGAGACACTATAATAATTCAAATAATAATATGCAAACATAATCCAATGTCATGTATTGAGAACCTGTTTCTGCTCTGCTTTAAAACATCAACAAATAAAGATTTTCCTTGTGGTGTCACTTATTCTGTTATGTATTTTTATCAAGGGAGCCAGTTGCAACAAGTAGAACTGAGCTGGTTAAAGCTTATTTCAAGTTAATTTAAAATAATGCATTCTCTCTCTTGACTCATCCGTCTCTACAAAGAAAGCAGCAAGCAATCCAGGACATTGAAAGAGTAACAACATTCAGATGTGTCTAGACATAAATAGCAACTTCTAAACTAAGAATTTGCCTCTGGAGCCTTTTCAGTAGGTCCTCAAATAGAAAATATTTAAAGGGTGATCATGATATTATAATTTCTCTTTGTTTGAGGCAAGGATGGAGTCAATGTGTCATAAGGCACTAAGAAAGAACAAGAGGAATCTCAGTGAGACAAAATGAAAGGACTTCATTATAGACCAGACCCTCACTCTGGTTAAATCAATCATAAATCTGTTGACTTCAGTAGCCAAGGATTTAATGACACAGCTTCAACCAAAACCACTTTTTAGCACCGTATTGTACAATCTGAGGGCTCAATTTTATTTTTTCCTGTAAGTTTGTACCCCGGAACTGCAGGATCTGGACATGCGCCTGCAGCAGAGCTCCCGCTTGAAGCCATGGCTGGAGCAGGGACTTTCAACAACCCTTTGAGCAACGTCCCAAACTTCCAGCATGGGAAAACTCTTCCTAAGTATGAGTCTACCTGAGATTTCTTTGAGTATTAAGTAAACAATTGGAATTCCAGCACTAACAAGTTGGTGTTTTCACAAATGCACATGAAGTAGGTGGCACAGAACCTGAGAGAGATGCACTGACACCACCTGCCAACAGCTCCAGCTCTGTCTGACCTCTCCCAAGCAGGAGAGTGGCAGACTGAAACTCTCCTCACATCCCAGACTGCAGGGAAAGGCACCAGCAGTGACTGAAAGAGCTCTGCCTTTGCCTTGCCGTGGGTTATCACCCTAGAACAACACTCCCTTATCCACAAACACAAGCTTGAAGCAGATGAATCACAATGAAAATACTTAAAATTTCACTGAAAATGCCTAAAATTTTATTTTGCTATTTCTTTATACAGAAGAGAGAGCCCACAAACAAAACTGGGAACAACAAATGGAGTTCTCCAGTCCAGTCCTTTTCCCACCCAATAAAGGGTATGCTTTGCTACCACTTAATTCAATGGAAAAATTCCTTTAGGGCTCCATGGGAACAGCATTGGTCTATAATACTTAACTATACTATAAGTACCAAATTCTATAAGCTTTGGCTGAAACTTTTTAGTGTCATTTAAAAGATCTCTGTGGATAAAGAACTTCAGGCTCTGGAGTCAATAAAGTCAATGAAGCAGCTTTCACAGGCATCAAAAGTTCACTTTCAAACTTTTCTACAAAATAGTTACTGGAATTTGGGGGAAGGCAGCACAAAGAAAACACTGTAATAACTAACACAATGACCCTTTCAACAGGGCAGGCGAGCAGCCTTCTTAATGAAATTGGACTTAATGTACGTTTGGACCAGACAGTGAAAGAAAATCTCTCACCAGCACATCACAAGGCCAATAATGTGTAAACAGATAATAGCAAGAGCTGTGTGGTTCATAATTAATTCAGAGGAGGTGGCATTTCTGCCTTCTTCCCATTTTGGTCAGTCATTGAAGACAATTTGCCTCAGCCTGTGTGAAGTATCATATTTCAGAATTAAATCCTTCAAGTCTCATAATGATAGAACTAACATGAAGTAATAAAATAGCAATATTTATATTTACTGAACATTGCAGTTATCTGGCAGAATTCCAGACAAACCTCTGAATCCATAATCTTCTAGTCATACCCAAATCAATTTCAAAATTGACAGAAATATTAAAAACTCAGAAAATATTAAAAAATAATATTTATGGAATAAATAAATGATGATGATAATGAACAGTGTAATTAATACTCTAACACTGAGGCTGAGTAGTTAAAAGTTCAACAGGGCCTTGAAAACAATGTGAATTTGTTCAATGATTTTTGCAAGCAGAGGTTTATCCAGGATAAAAACCTCTGTGGTTCTCAGATGCTTGGGGTGACCTTTCTCTGACCAACTTTTTCCCTGATGAATACCTATTCAGGGTCCCCTTTGTGCCTGAGGTTGTTGCTGTGCCAGGTAGAGCCTCTGCTCAGGCTTCAGAATCCTCCCCAGCTTGGTGGCTCCCAGCTCAGCCCATGGTATGTGTACCAAATTGGCAGCTGTCAAAATTATTCAGCTTAGAAATGCATCAGACACGGCAGTTAATGACCCAAACTGAAAAACAAGGGAAGAAACACAAGATCTTTTCAGTTCTAGGGGCCGAGGGCTGAACACCCTGTGCTGCAGGTGGAGGCTGGGGCAGGGACATCTGCCCACCTTCAGCACTAGCAGCCCCTACAGCCAAGCCTCTGTTATCAGTGCCTTCAAACCACATCTCCCTTACTGCAGCAGTGTGGCATGACCCAGCCCTGGCACTTGTTTAAGGGCAAAAATAATTTACTTTATGACCTCACTGAACTCCTGATTGAAACACATAGTGGGATTTTAAAACAAACTTTCTTCTAGTAACATTTGCACCAGCTCAAAAAATCCCACGCTACGTGCTCTGACCACATCATGAAAAAGAGCTCATCTGGATGCTGAACAGCATCCCCAGCTTGGGAGGAGCATGTTTGCTTTCTGGCAGGATCCAGCTTTCACACAGACCACAGCAGACACAAGCATTAAGAATGGATTCACGCAGTCACGGAGGCTGAATGTTACCATTAGTGGGATAGTACCAAATACAGAAGATACCCTGTCTTAAAAACCTTTATTTTCAATGCAGAAACCGAGGATAATGACAAGAAAGCTTTAGGGAATATCACAATTTCCATAGCTTGTGATGCTAATTAGAGTCATTATCAGAAAGTCTAAAAAGTTCTGCCTATTTTTTGTTCTCTGCTCACAGTGGCTGAGCTATGAGATGAACTCGGGATGCAGTAACAATGCTAAGCAAAAAAACTCCTCAAATCCTAAACCCTATTTATTTTCAAACACTACTACCTAAAGTTTCTATAATAGCTCAAAAAGCCTTCTCCCATGTACACACACACACACAAACCAAGATAAATTATTTTCTAGAAGACTCATATCCTTTGAATGCACAGCTAAAGCAGGGCAGCATCCTGTTAATGGGGTTTGTTCATTGATTCTGCATATTTAATTTTTTTTAGATTTAGTTCCTTCTCCTCTCACCTCTTTCCCCATCATGAATATGAGGAGATTTCCAGAGATTATCTGTGAAGAATTATGTTCAACAAAACTGTCCACTTGCCTGCAATAACACAAATTCTTTGCTGGACTTCTAATTTTGGACTGGTTTTATCCCCAAAACTTTAACGAAATAAAAAGAACACCTCCTAAATCACTTATTGTTCCAGCTACAGGGTGTTCATATGGCCCAAGGATGGATCCAAGGGTTTACTCCACTTTACACTTTAAAAGGAGTTGGGTGTGCTGAGGAGGGTCTGTGATCCATTGTCAGTGTGACAACACGGGACACAAACATTCTGTACTTTGCTGAAGCTCCTCCATTAGAAAGATTAACAAAATCAGGGAGAGGAGGTCAGATAATTGTTTTAATACTTGAACAACAAATTAAACAGAGTGCTGGAGCTGGCACTGCTCACACCAATGCTGCCCACTCACCCAGAGTCTCTGGTCACTGTTTCCCACTCACAGTCCAACCAGCCACTCACTATGGAGCCCCATCCAAAGCAGAGGTGGAGAACCTGCCTTGCCAACTCACACATTACAGCAGATTGCCTGCTGATTACACCTTTCCTCTTCCAGAGAACAATTCCAAACAAATAAGGCATAGTATTTGCCTGGGACAGCTTCCACAAACACTAAAAACCTCAAATAAAAATACAGGTTGGGAAGTCTGGCCGGATGAGAAGTCTCTTCCTCTCCTGGTGCTTTTTTATATACATCAAAAGCTCTTCTCAGAGTCTCTTGACATGTTAAATGTGAAGTATTTAACTGTCTACATTATCCTACCTATTTTATTTTGAATATCTCAATGCCCCGGTAGTGATCAGGGAATCTTCCTTTTTTCCTGTAAATTTTTTATTAGGCACCTCCTAATCTCTAAATATTTAAGAGCTTTATTTGTTTGACACACTGAATTAATTGACTATTAATAGAAAACCTCCCACAAAGAAGCTGCAGATATAGTACCTCAAGCTGTGATTTCTTCACTTCTCACAGCCTAAGGCCTTGATTCTTCAATTACACACATTTATCTGTACTATGGTGAAGAATCCCAATGGGACAACTCACACGAGTGAAGTTAATCACATTTGTGAAGATCCAAGTCCCGTAGTTCTGGCTTGGGACTGCATTTGGATGAGACATCTTCAGGGAACTGAGATCTGAAGAAAGCAGCATGAGCAGTGCAGTGTTTGATTCTTCTTATGAATAATGTTAGTGCGATAAACCTGAAGGCAAAGGTGTTTTTATACCTGAAACTCAGACTGGGGAATGCCCAGGAATTGTTCACACCCACAGCCACACCAACAGCTTCCTGACTGACACAAGAACTCTGCAAACCTAGATGCCCCTGTCTGTCCACCTGTAAAACCAGGGGAATGACATGGATATATAGGACAAACACTCTGGGGTGAACAATTTAAAGACATCTCCACTGTTTTTCAATCTTTATATGAATCCAATGGAAGTGATTATGAACTGTTTAATATCAATGAACAAAAGCCCCATGAGAAGCTATAAATCCAAAACTGTGAACCCACCAGCCCTTCCTTAATTAATCCCACTGTCCTAACAGGCTTAGTGCATTACATCTCCTAATACATTAAAAATCCCAGTATACTATTTAAGAAGGCAATTGTGCCACAAAGTTTATTGTGACTACTGAGTGTTCTTGTGAATCAGTGCACTTGAACCTTTTTGTCTTTGTCATCACTACTGCTCCCTGTAAAGGGAAAGGCTTTCATCTGTCCATTACCCACACTCCTGACCTGTTGTTTCAGCACCCACACACAGCTTCAGGGCAGGGCTCAGCCCAGGGACCACATGGTCCCAAAAGAAGGGTGGTGGGAGCAGGGAGGAACACACAGGGGCTGAACAGTCAGTACATCTAAACCCACTGAAGATGCTGAACATGGGCATGTGAAGGCATCTGTGGCCCTGAGCAGCACCAGTGAGTGCTGACAGCTCACACACATTGCATCCTGTCCACCATGACCTCCGGCCTGCTTCCTTCTGCTGGTAATGTATCTGTTCTCTAGCAAGTTTTAGCAATTTTAACCTGTGCTCTGACTGCTTTTAATGTGTATTGGTGGAGGGCTCACAGAAGTCACCCTTTCTCCCCCAGCCCCTGGGGATGTCCTGTGCAGCCCCCAGCTGCTCCAGGATCCCACCTGCAGAAACAGCAGCTCCTCTGTCCCAGTGTGTCCCCACAGGAGCCTGGATTCTCACCATTCCCACAGAGCCTGCAGAGTCCTCTCAAATGTTACTGTGGAAATCTGGTGAGCAAGGGAATGCTCCTCCCTGTTATCATTATATTTCAGGGGTTCCATATGTAAGAGTTCCACACCTCCTTGCTGTTTCTCACGGGCAGCTCCTCAGAGCACTGCCTCTTTCTTCTTCACAAAGCAGCCAGTGACTCCAGTTCCCCTCTCACGCAGCCACCCCACTCTTTTATAGCACTCTTCTTCTCATTGGTCACAGCAGTGGCCTGGTAAAGTCAGGCCTGCTCCTAATCTTTAATAACTGGCCCAGCTGCAACTCCTTAGGGGTAAGATTATTTTCTATACTACCTTTATGTTCTTATATTCTATCCCTCTACACCTCCCCACCCCACCCTGGGACACCTCACCTTTGTCTGAGTGACAGCAGGACATTTTCCAGCCAGACTTTACCAAGTGCAGGCTCCAAGTTCTGCCCTCTGCAGAGAATGCTTCTCAGACACAATCAGACACACCTGTCCCTGAACAGCGTGAGTTATGCACAGGCAGCCTGCAGTGCCCATCATTAATTAAATCCCTGCTCCAATTTTGTTTCTCATGCATCCCAGAGACACAAAAACACGTTCTGAGCGTCATCAATCTATAACTGGGCCAAACTGGCTGTTCAGGAAAAATCAAATTAATGTGAAGGCTAATGAACAGCAAATCTCAGCTCATGCAAAAGTCAAAGAAACAAAAATACTGAAAGAGGAGGCAAATTAAAAAAAAAAAATCAAAGTTTCAATTAAGAAGGGGGAAGCTTTTCCATGTTATATTTATGAACAAGAAAATCTTTGCATTGATGTTTTAAGCCACATAGCACCACTTTGCCAGTGTTATTGTAACTTCACCACAACCAAAAGCAAATTGGATCCTTTGAGTTTCTGTTATTAATCATAGTTTTCAAAATTCTGAAACACAAATTCAGCAATTCAAGGAAAGCAAACTGACTTAATGAGAGCAAAGTTATTACACAGCATTGATATTTTCTGAGCCTTTGTACACTAATGTTTATCCAAGGCACAGCAGTTTTACTCCACAAGATACTGTCAGAGTCTGGTTTGATAGTATTCTGAGTGCCTTTTCTGAACTTCAGTGCTGCTCCTAGAAGACACAGACTTTTACAAGCAGTTGTGAGGAGTAAATTGATATTTTTGTTTCAGTGCATTGAGAATAACTTCTAGTAATGACTGCTGTAAATAAACAACACTTTCTTTTCTAGGTGAAATCAATTTCCACTGCTTTTTAGGCACCACTGAGCTGTATTTTGGTAGGGGATTTGGGGAGTTTAATATATATGCCATTCTGGCTGGAATTATGAAAAGCTGTTACAATTTTAATGCTGGAAGAAAAAAAATGGCTTCATTCTTTACTGTAGCCAGCTAGCCTGGTTCACAGAATACAGTAAGGAATTACCAACACATCAACACTAACAAAAACAAAGCCAAAGTTCTTTAAACTGTCAATTTAAGAATATGTGGAGCCTGTGTGATACAGACATGAGACCTGACCACACAGTACACAGTCCAGTTTTAAAGAATAACTCCATTGAAACTGCAGACATGTTTTGTTGGTGATTAATTTTTTCCCTCCCACCAAGAGAAACTAATGGGAAACCTCTGTAATTATATCACAGTATCACTATGTGAATACAGGGCAGATTTAGATGACATCATTTTCCAGGTTTGTAAAATACAATTATTTCAGAAAAATAAAACTTATTAGAATATGTTCTCATCAAGCCTGGTCACCCAGGTTATGTTTGCAATTCTGCTGCTGGTTTAAGGTGGGACTTTTAGCAAAATAGTTAACGTCTGTTTCCCCATTTGTAATTGGCAGCTACCAAAATGTCTCTTCCTCATACAACTGAGGACACACAGAATCAAGTCAAGCTGTGGTGCAGAAGCAAAGACATCCCATGAAGACAGTTGCATTGTGGATTAACTTTTCTGTTTGTAAAGTGCAGGGTATCAACAGCATGGACAAAAAAATGAGCCCTTGGAAAAAGATAGAGTGAGAGCAGAATGTCTTGCACTAAGGTTATGTATTTAACAGTTTTACATGAAATATTCATATATAAAAACTTTAAGTGCTTTTCTCCAATTTAAAAATCTAAAGAATTCAAAAATAAGGCATTCAATATTTGAAAAAGTACAGATTTACAAAATGTGTATATTCTGTCATGAAAACTCCACACCAACATTATACACTTGGAAAAAAAATACAAACAGGATATATTACAAATTTATGTAGCAATAACTTAGTTCTTACCATGCAATAAAAAGGACGTTAATTGAGATACACAAGCTTTTAGTTTCCCCTAAACTGGAGGGCTTAATTTTGTTTGCAAATGAGTTTTTATGCAAATTGATAGAACTGTGGCACTTGAAATTTCTGGTAGCCTTTCTGTTGAGATTTAAATTGTACATAATGATTATGAGGATGGAGAGTAACACAGCAGCTGTTACGAATCATTCCAACTTTGTTCGACAATAGCTGAAACTCTTTTCTCATATTCACGTTTGTTCTCCTGGTAAAGTTGTGCTGCCTGACTGTTTGCTGGACTGTTTGGATTGGGTTCATCAAGCAGGGACTAGAAAAAGGGGAAAATATAATGTGAGACAAACCAACACATGTAAATCAAGAAAAAAATCAACTTACTTTCAAGTCAAATGTGTTTCCAGAGCCAGACACAACTCAGAATGGCCCAGTTAAAAAACCTAATTAAATTCATGGTTAGGCACCCCTAATTATATTACTGACCCACAAATTACACCCTGCCTAAGTATCAGTGCTGCACACACTTGTAGCTTCACAAACCAAACAGTTTGTGCTAGTCAGCACTATGGAGCTAAATGACTATTTGGTAATTACATTACCCTGACATTCAGGACTAAAGAGGGCTAAGATGTCTACTACAAAACATCACTGTTTAAAAATTAGAAAATCACCCAGGAGCAAAGGAATTGTGCATTTCCACTGTGCCAGGCCATTTTTACTTATTCAAGTAGTGTGTTTCAGTAAAATTGTCCCTTTGAGGGCTTCACAGTAAAGTTAAATGTTTCAAACATGAGGCAATTTTCTGCCTCTATCTTGAGTAAAAACAGTTAAAAATTAACACAAACCAGTAACTGCTTTCCTGTGCAAAAATATATAATGGCAGTTTTGTATCTCAGAATTAGTGATTACATAGCATCTTTGTCTTTATTTGATCTAAAAATACTGCTTAGCTCATAAGGATTTGAAGCTCCCCTTGACACAGACACCTGGCTATCCTCATCATTGAGCTGTGAATTCTGGAATAGAGACCAATAATAACATAATTATTTGGTAAAACAGATGCAAAGTTACCTGAATTGAAGTTAAAATAGATGAAACATCATATGTTGGACTCCAGCGATTCTGAAGAATATCTAAACATATGCTGCCATCTGCATACACTGTAAATACAACACAGGTGTCACTTAGAAACTGTCAGATTTATGGCACTGCTCAGGGCAGAGTTATTGTTCCAATTCAGTCTGTGCTGAGATTATTAATGCTTTAGGAAAGAGGACAGCAGTTTGTCTCACCATCTTCTGTGGCTTGACACATACTTTGAAGATTTATTACTGAAATTAACAGAACACCTCAGAGGGAAAGAAGGAAGGTCTCAAGATTATGGCATTAGCACAGGAAGGGGCAGATTTGGTGTCCTCCTCCTCCAGTGTGACTGACCCACACTGTCACAGTGGACAGCAAGGCCCTCACTGCAGGAGTGGAACCTCTCACACCATCACACCGTGAGCAGGGGCAGCTCCTGCCCCATTTTCACTCTACACTCACTATGAGAGGCACCAAGGCAGACAGAAAATATGGAAAAGTGCCTGAAATCCTACTTCTGTCTGGATACCTATCAGTCTTAGGGAGTTCACACGAACCTGAGACTTACTGCTCAAACTTCTACACCCTCGTCTTCCAGCTTGTTCCCAACAAATTACAGACCTTGTGGCAGAGACAACCTGGCCTGCACAGTATGTGAGGTATAATTTCTACAGAGGAGCAGCAGGCAGGATTTTTCCTGCACTCAGCAAAACCTATCAGTTCTGGGGGAGACAGCACAGTGCACTCTCATAGCTGCCCTCATCACTGAGATGGGGTCAGACGCCTTCTCTACAGCTGAGTATCCTCATTTTCTTCCCTGTGCTGGTCCTGGTGAGCACAGGGCACCAGATGAAAGCAGAGACTCAGGTGAAACCTCACCTGGCAGGAATAATCAACACTTGGCTCCAGCAGCTCCCTGCAGCTCATGCTGTGGCTGCACAGACATGACTGCTGTTAAATGGAAGGGGGCAGGAATCTGCAGCCAGAACTGCCTCTTTAAACCAACATAAGTGCAGCCTCTGCTGCTGAAAACACTCACAGGCTTTGCTACTGAGGCTACATATTGACTAGTAATAGGCATTAATAGCATCATAACTCTCAATTTTTCGTCAAGCAGTTGCTGTCCTAGACATCTACTTAGGAGATGGCAGTGAAGAGAGATTAAGCATTCTGGAGCTGCAAAGAATGCATGACCACACTGTAATATTTAATGATTATTACAGCTAAATAAAGATGTTTTACTCACCATTTGGATGGAACATTTTTGATAAAAACCTAACAGTTGGAGGCTTATTTGGATATTCTTCAGAAAATTCTATTACTAGTTTAAAAGTACCTGTCCAAACAAAGAGAAAATCAGATAATTAACAACAAAAGAACATATCCAGGAAGATAGACAACAAACTAATTTATGTGCTCCCATGATCAGCATTTCTCCTCACCATTATCTAAAAAAAAACACCAACACAATCTGATTGCTTTTTATATATTTCAAGTGATATTGGAACTATGGAACTACTGCTTAGAGTAACAAACCCAGCAGTAGTGGCTGGGCAGGAGCTTGGAGACTCACTGTACACATGGCAAAGGCAGCTTTATCCAACATTATCCCACTTTTCCATGAGCCAGGGATGCTGGGCCCATGGACTCGGGTGACTTTAAGGCGTTTCATTAAGAAGGCATTGTGGTGCCAGCAAAGAAACACTGGAATTTCATAATCAGCAATCTCAGTCTTTGGAGCTCACAACTGATTCACTGAAAACCTTTGTTATGGATCAGTGAATAATTTACTGTAATTCCTCCAACCCAACACAGAGAAAAAACCCATCTGCTGCCAATTACTGCAATAACACTATAATTATTAAACTCATTATTCCTCATATGCCTGAGGGAGGGTCATTACACACCAGCTTTCATGTTTATGTACAAATCTGGGATTCCCTCAACCTCACTGAGTTCTATATTGAGAACACCTCAAGGTTTTTCACCTGTTCTTCATTAGGAGAACAGTGATGAATCAAACATGCCAAAAGATGAAACGAGAAAAGCTCTTGTTGAGCTCAGCTGAAGAGATGTGCAAACACACCTGGCAGTGTCAGGCCAATAATCCCTGCTAAAAGCTCTTGTGGGTATGTATGAAAAAGCCTTGATAGGAGCATTTCTTCATAGCTTTCTAACCAACCATGAGCCAGCATGATGAGACACTGCTTAGATCAAGATACATATTTTTACAGCCCTCATTGCTTCACTTACTTGGTTTGTTTCAAATTATATACAGATAGCATCTATCATTTTTCAAAAGCAGAACAATGTTAGTACTGTTACCATTTATTAGAATGACAAAGGATACAAAAGTTAGCAACTTACCATCTTCAAAAGGTGTCCCTTCTGGCCTGCAAGGTTTTAAAAAGAAACTCCAGTTAAAAGTGATCATTATCCACTTCCACACAATAAATATATCTCTTCTTTCTCATCCTCTCCAAGATACAGGCAGAAGCAATAATTTAAATTATTAGAGAAGCATCCATAGGTAACCTCTGAGAGCTCTGTTGTCTCTTAAGGCATGTCCCACAGTCACCTGCTATTTGGGATATCAATTTTATCGTCATCCCAAACAATACATTGGCCTTTAGGTGACTAGCTTAGAACAAATGAGCGGATTATTAGCAAGCACACTTGAGTTTGATGAAAAGATATTAAGTCCTCTTCCACAGGATCTATCCTGAACCTTGTCCTACTAAGATTCAATCCAATCACTAATACATCTGGATTTAATGGCTGAGAACATGTGGCACTTATGTACTTTAAAGAAGAATTCTGCTTTTTCATAACACAGTATAACCTATTTATTAAGCCACATGCAAGCTTTATTCAACAAAAAAGCTGAACAAATTTAAAATTTAGTTTTTTTCCTTTCTAGCCATTCCCTGTTACCTGTGAAAAGAGATTTTTTTACCTTGGCTATTTTTTTAAGTTTACTGGCTTTACATACATGAAACAAGAGAATAACTGTAAAAGTAAACATCAGGTTGTCATATTTAGCCCTCTAATACTGAATTTCATAGTGACCAAAAACTCTTACCCAAATATAACTGCATTCCATTGCATTATGTTATTCTCAGATGGTGCACCACTGACACCCACAGGAGGGTCTTCTTGCAATCTAAGAATTACAAACACAGAATGACAAGTCATATATATGAATTACTTCCACCTGAAGCTAAAATTTACCAGTAATATCCATATTTTATAAATATTTTCTCATTCCAGATCTGAGAATACACAAAGCATTCCATGCAGATTATCAATGCTCTGAAAGCCAGATCTACAAGGCAACACACATCAAGATTTTGTCATGTTTTACACTGAGACACAAGGGCACTAGAGGCCTGATTAAGTGTTCAGGGAGCAAAGGATTAACTGTAAGAATAACTTATAGCACCATGGACAGCTGGGACTTATGGCGCTACACTGTGAACTATGAGAGAGCAATTGCTGCCGGCTGCCACAGCAAAGAGGAGAACAAGCTGCAGCCAAGGAAAGCTTGAAATCCAGGCAGTGGCACACACACGCAAGGGACCATCAGGGAAGCTTTTCCTGCACACCCAGATCCGTGCATGACAAGTGGCTATATTTGGTATAAGCCTATTTTGACTGACAAGCTGATTGCTTCAAAAGACAGCAAAGGGGAAACCTACGTGCTGCTACTCCCTCTTACCAGCCCCACAAATGTGTTTATCTCTAAAGCAATTACAGGAACATTTAAAATTATTTTTAGTTCCTTAATCCTTGGACTAGGCAAAAGCATGTTGCTCACTGAAAGCTTCACAAACTTGAACCAGAAATGTGTACTGCAGCCAAAGGACAGGATCCACAAGCCCCTCTGCCCATCACTGATCCATACTAAGGATCACAAGACCCTGACAAATGTACACCAGCACGTCTCAATCAATCCACCTGCTCAAACCCCCTCAGTGACAGCTCCTACTCCCCTCACCTGTTTTACCTCCACAGTTATGCAAGAATAAGGAAAATGCAGTGACTGCCCTTGTGTCACAAACAACTCTTGAGTGTTACCAGGAGGTTTGATAATATCACAGCATACTTACAAACAAGTCACTACAAAAAGCTCTGCAGACCAAGGGACAAATTCTAACTAAATGCCATATGCAAATACAGATTTACTGAGAGCTGTCAGCAGCACAGGCAGGCAATCCTCCCTGCACTTGCACTGCCTCAGCCTGGGGTAACACCAAGGGTTGTCCAAGGATGCTGAGCAGCGCTGCTGCCCTACAGAGCCCCTTTAAACTCTGTGTTTACATCTCTGCTCTTTGAGCACACACAGTCCAGACAGCTGAGTATCAACAGCATAAACCACCTACTATTTTGGTCAGGGAAAGCAGGAACAGGATTTCTTCCTACGTGACAGCCAGGCTGCAGGCCAGCAGCAGTGCCTGAGCATTAGCCTGACAAATGCATCTGGGAGATGACTTTGGGTTTTAGATCAACTTCAAAGCACGTGTGCACCCTGCTTGTCACAGCGTCTAACTACAGACAGGATCTGGCAAGGACTGCAAACAGGCCTAATCCTGAAAGTCCTAAACAGCAGGAAAATGTGGTTTGAGTACTCCCTTTTTATCAGCAAAGTAAATAAATAATCTTGTATTTCTTCTGGTTTATTCAAACAAATTAGAAGGGGTAAGAAATCTGCTGAACTCTCCTCTCTTCAGTGCTCCTGAAAATCACAGTATGCAAACACAGTTTAATGAAGTGAATCAGTTCACAGCACACTGCTTTTCAGTATGAAGTACAAGTAACATAAGAAACAAATACATAACTTGCAGCACAAAAGAGCAGAGTAAAACAAAAACTGACATGAAAAAGTTACATCAGTTTTGGAATATCTAAGTCGCTACATATATGACAAATGGATTTAATTTACATTGTCTATTTGGTTATATTTTTCCAGAGCTTTAGAGTCTTCTCTCCAGCTATAACTTCAAAATTATTAAACCAGTCCTTGTAGGAATATAAAAGCATAAAACCCACATCTGATTGCAATCTTGAAAAATTGAGGTAGTCAGCCTGAAAAAAAATCACTGGTTCATCTGTGTAAGCAAATACAATAAAAAGTCTGAATATCCTGTTTTGATTTGAACAGGAATCAAGCAACACCCACTTAACAAACACCAACACGCACACAACAGCAGGGGAGGGCTCCACTTCCCAAAAACCTCCTCCTGCTTCCACATGCACGAATCAGGCTTTGGTCGCCGTTGCTTTACGTGCAGCCACGTAAAGCAACTACAATACACGTCAAGTGTTTACTGATGTGTTTTCAGGGCCTGGTATAACATAGCTATACTAAAAAAAGGGACACTATCAAAGCTGACTCACCTCCAAGTACTCCCGAGCGACCCAGTCTGGAGAACTCTTACTGTACATCCTACAAGGAAACCTCCCACCCTTTTCCACACTCTGTTCTAAGTATGTTTACGTGTCAGACTGCAAATAATTTATTCCAGAGTCAGTGGTTCAAGTCATTAACATTTAAGAGTGCAACTAATAAATGCTCTTTTAGCAGTTCGCGTATATTAGACAACATTCTTCACGATTGCTAACTTTAAACACAGTATGGCATGATTGTGCATAAAAGCATTAAAGCGCATTTTGGTTCTTATAACACACAAACGAAGCGTTCGCTAACTCTCTGTGCTTCGTTTCCAGGTGCCTACCGCAACAAACTTATTTTCAGAGAGACCCTCTGATCCAGCAAGCCCGGAACACTTGTGAATTCCGCCTGAGCTGTCCCAAAGCCGGAGCCGGCGGGTTGCGGCCGCACTCGGGGCTGCGGGCCGGGCGGGCCGGTACGGTCACGGGTACGGCCCTGCCAGCGGAGCGGAGCGGGCCCGGCCCGGCAGCGCCCGCAGCCCCGCCAGCCCGGCGCCCCGTGACCCCGCGGGCACTCCCGGCTCCGCAGCCGCCGCTCCAACTCCGATCCTCACACGCCCCCAGCCGTCAGCGCCCGGGCGAGGCGGCTGAACAAAGCCAGCGCTGCCCGGCGGGACCCCGCGCTCCCCCGGCGGTGCCCCCGCTCCCCCCGGCTCTGCCGCTCCCCCCGGCTCTGCCGCTCCCCTGCCCAGGGGGGCTCCATGCTAGCCCCGGGCGCGGGGCAGCGGTGGGTCTGGCCCCTCTCACCTCTTGAAGTCGCGCATCAGGCGGCGGCGCGCCGGGGTGGACATGGCGGAGCCGCGGCGCCGCCTCCTGCCCGCGCTGCTGCGCGCCCGCACAAACAACCCGCAATGGCGGCTCCGCACGCGGGGCGGGGCCCGCGCCGGCCGCACCACTGCGCCTGCGGGGGGGGGGCAGGACCGCGCCATCGCGCCGCGCGGGGGGGTGTGGGGGGAGGTGGCTCCGCGCTCGGCGGAGTTTGGGAAGAGCTGCGGGAATGCCGGGAGAGAGCCGGGAGAACTGGGACTGTCGCACCTCGCGATTGCCGGGTGGGACAGGGTCCGGGAAAAGTCCGGGAGAGAGCCGGGACTGCGGGGCGCGACAGGGTCCGGGAAAGGGCCCGGGAGAGAGCCGGGAGAGCCGCACCCCGGGACTGCCGGGCGGGACAGGGCCCGGGAATGGCTCCGGGACTGCCGGCCGGGACAGGGTCCGGGAAAGGTCCGGGAGAGAACCGGGACTGCCGCACCCGGCACAGCCGCGCCCAGGCCCGGCCGGGCGGCCGCAGCGCTGCCTGACGCTCCCGGAGCGTTTCAGCCTGGGATTTTCTCCTTGCCAGGCACACCAGCTCTCTGTGATTGAACTGAGCTTCGCAAAGTACGCAAACAATTACTCCAGGTCAGATTACAAGGTTGTACGTTTAGATTCTTACTTCTGTGCTGTGTATCCATCCAGCTTCCACTATTTGCAATAACTGGATGTTTTAAAAATTTAGTTCTTATCAATTTTTAATTTGGGATAATGGTCCATTTTGCCATATGGGTCCCTCGGCATTTCTTTAAGTTCCCTCTAAATACAGACTGATGTCCTGGCTCTCAGCCCTTTTTAAAAATCCCATTACTCCAACAGACAGAGCAGGCCTCTTTCAAGTCGTGACCCAGTTCTTACATGCGGTCTTGGAAGTTATCCCTGAACTTGGATTTGTGTGCTTACATGTGCCTCCCTACTTTTCTTTCAGATGATTTTAAGGAGGTCAAAACATCATGGGACTCAAAATGAAATGACAGAAATAAACCCTGTCTGCATCCCCTGCCCATTCCCTTTGCCTCCAGCCACCCAGGTGGTTTGACAGCACAAAGCTCGGTTCTGCTTTTTCACCAAGCTAGTGCCAGCCCTGCTGCAGCAGCACCACTGACTGGGTCAGTTAGAAGAGGAATTTGCATTTCACACAGGGTGGGATTTAACTGCAAAGGTTTAACTCTGACCACTTTAATCCAATGTCCCACTTTAGTGCAAATAGTCAGATGGAAAAGTGAGGAATTCACACAAAGCCTGGTGCTGCAGGGGAGCAAGCTTTTCCAAAAGGCTTGTTAATAGGAAACTAATACCCCAGCCACTAAAACATTATTCCCCACACTAGTGAGGAATGGTTCCTGGCAAGCAATCCCCTCCTCTGGACTCTCCTCCTCCTCCCACCACATACGTTCCCATTTTTCATTCCACTGCTCCTTTACCTTTATCCAGCTTTTATTTCGCTCCTGTTAACTCAGAAGGCAGAAAGCAATCTGTAAAAACCAATGCAAGCTTGGACCTGTACACAAAATGAAGGTCACTTAACAACTTTAGTTAATTCAGCATTAGCAGGCCCTGCTTCAGAGCCCAGACAGGGCATCCCCTGTCCCCAGGGCAGCTCTCTGCCCTTTGAAGCCCAAGTCACCCTCAACCTGTGCAGGGAAATAAACAAAAACCAAACAGCAGCACCAAGCTGGAGTTGGATCTGAAACCTTTTGGTATTTCTACCTGGCTTGGGAACTTTTTCAGCACTATCTCATCAGGGACAATATTTCTTCTCCTCTGACACCACCGGGGAACAGTGTATTGATGTTATCTAATGGAATATTTTAATCCTACCTGGCAGTAACATGTGTAGGTGGTAGTTTTAATAATAAATTAAAAGTGGGTTTTTTTCTCCTCTGAAGAGATGCAGTTTCTGTTGATTGCATGGCATGTATATGTTTTAAAATTAATATATCCCAAGCTACTT
This sequence comes from Emberiza elegans, assembly GCA_024865655.1. Lineage (NCBI taxonomy): Eukaryota > Metazoa > Chordata > Aves > Passeriformes > Fringillidae > Emberiza > Emberiza elegans. The sequence goes on from JALJVW010000797.1 coordinate 1,739,040, forward strand.
TAAAAAAAAATCAGTCCCAACTAACAATAGAAGATAGGCTCTGGCCCTGCAAAGGTGGTTTAATGTGTCTCGAAATCTGCACTAAATATCCACTTTAGATTTGTATCTGCTGATAATTATTTCCAGTACTTCCTTGCTTAATGAACTTAAATGCATCACTGCCATTATAATGTCACTGTGGGCATTTTAGTTCAAATGTTTTCAATTTATCAGGTACTTGTAAGCTACTGACTTCCAGAGATGAGTGGAAACAACAATTTCAACACTATGTAATTTGGTTCCTGGAGGGGTTTCTCTTGTGTGTAACCATTAAAGCTATCCACTCTAACAGTGCTTCAAACACTTGGAAAAAATCCTTACACAATCTGTGGTCTGGAATAGACAGTAATGTGTTCCTTCTTGAGTAATACTGGGATGGATATAACAACTTCCTGATCAGGAAGGCTGTTTCAAGTTCAATTTTTATTTATATTTTTTTAAAATGCCATTTGATAAGGCATATTTTATATATTTGTATTTTTCTATTCTTTTTATATTTTATATATTTTATTATAGTATATTGCTTAATTAGTTATATTATTTTCTATATTTATATATTTTAATATGCTTTTGGTCTACATTTTTATTATTTTTAACATTTTAAATATTTTTTTTTATATTTTAAAAAACAATTTTAATTTTTGCAGCACATTCTACATTAATCTCAAGTAAGTGCTAGATTCTTGTGCAGCATTTCACAAACCCAAACAATTTCTCAGGTAACTTTGACCATCCACAAGATGATGTGTGTGAGCTGGGTGAGCTCCTGGTGTCCTGCCTTGGTGCTGCTGTGGGTGCTTCCATCCTGGAGCTCCTGGGTGTCCTCAGCCCCACCTGGCCATGCAGAGGGAGAGCAGAGCCTGCCGTGGGAGAGGGACAGCTGTGCTAATCACATATCCTCTGAACACAGAGAGACATGGCTCTCTCCCAGGATTTTCCTGGGAAACTGTGAGAAAGTTCAGAGAAGAGAATGAGAAACAATTCTCATCCCCATTTGCGCCCCTTGTTGTTGTGCACACGTGGAATGTGTTATGGAGATTGTTTACCAAAGGGTGGTTTCTTAATTGGACACTGGATGGTGTTTGAATTCATTGACCAAGTAGGTCAAAGCTGGATGGGACAGTCTGTAAGGGTTGTGAGTTTCTTCATAGTATAGCATAATAAAACAGTTGATCAACCTTCTGCAGTCATGGAGTCAATGCTAATTATTCCCCATTCAGGGGACTGTGGCCACGATAGAAAGCAGAGCTGGCCATGGGAGGGACAGCAGAACCTGCCATGGAGAGGGACAGCAGAGCTGGCTATGGGGAATGGGAGATGGACAGCAGAACCAGCCATGGGGAGGGACAGCAGAGCCAGCTGAGGCTTCTCCCAGCCCTGCAGTTCGGGGCCATCCTCAGAGCCAGCCCTGTGCCCTGAGGCTCCCCAGGGCCCTGTGCCAGCCGTGGGTTGCATCACCGGGCTCTGGTTCCTCCCCGAGCTCCCAGCACACATTGGCCGCGGCAGGGGGCGGTGTGTTTACTGCACCAGGGCTGTGCCATCCCCCAAACACCACTGGGATTATCCACAAGCATTTCCTCGCAGATATATTTCAGCATCGTGGTAGAGGATTTCCCTTAAAACTCAGTTTGAGTTCAGACCTCTGCCTGTGAAAAGTCCACAAGAATTTCTGTCTGGACATGGGTCAGGCTGGGTTTCTCCTTTCCAGACACACCAGCTCACTGTGATTTAACTGAACTTGTGCAAAGTACAGAAACATTAACTTGTGGTCAGATTGCAAGGGTATAAATTTAGATTCTTACTTATTTGGATTCTTACTTCTGTACTTTATGTCCATCTCATTTCCACTATTTTGCAGTAACTGGATGTTTTAAAAATTTAGTTCTTATCAATTTTTAATTAGGGATAATGGTCCATTTTGCCATATGGGTCCCTCAGCTTCCTTTAAGTTCCTCTAAACACAGACTGATGTCCTGGCTTTTTGGTGGCAACAGACAAGGAGACCTGGCACCAGTGCGGTCTTGTAGCCATCAATTTAATAAAAAGGAGGGATTTTGTAATTAAAATAACAAACTTCTATATTGAGTTAAAACCAGTCTTTGTAGTTAACCTAAAACTGCTTCAAATTATCAGCAGCTAGTCGGTTCTACAAATTAAATGGTAAATGGGCCTCAGTGTGAAAAAGTTATATTTTTTTACTATGGTTCTTTTAATATAGGAGTTCTTATCTATGATTTATTAGATGGTAAATAAAACACATTTAAGAGGGAGCAAGCTTTTTTAAGGCTGCTGAAAGGAGCTGCTCCTTTCACACTAGTATTCCTGGTGTTGCCGTATTGGTTCAGAGCCTGAAGATGTTCCCATTTTTCAACTGCTCCTTTAATTTATGCTTTAAATGTGTTTGAATATTGGAGGGAAGGGCTGATGCAAGCTTGGAGTAAACAAAAAAGACTTTTTAACGTGTTTTTCAAATTAATGACAGTCTTTAGTCCCCTGTCAAAGGGCAGTTTTGTTGTCACCCTCAACCTTGCAGGAAATAAACAAAACCAAACAGCAGCACCAAGCTGGAGTTGGATCTGAACTGAAATAAAACTTTTTCAGCACTATCTCATCAGGGACAATATTTTTCTCCTCTGACACCACCAACAATGATTTCAGTTATAAGGATATTTTAATTAACCTGATTAATGTAGGTGGTAGTTTTAATAAGAAAGAAAAGGGTTTTTTTCATTTGAAGAGTTGCAGTTTCTGTTGATTGCATGGCATGTATATGTTTTAAAATTAATATATCCCAAGCTACTTTAAAAAAAAATCAGTCCCAACTAACAATAGAAGATAGGCTCTGGCCCTGCAAAGGTGGTTTAATGTGTCTCGAAATCTGCACTAAATATCCACTTTAGATTTGTATCTGCTGATAATTATTTCCAGTACTTCCTTGCTTAATGAACTTGAATGCATCACTGCCATTATAATGTCACTGTGGGCATTTTAGTTCAAATGTTTTCAATTTATCAGGTACTTGTAAGCTACTGACTTCCAGAGATGAGTGGAAACAACAATTTCAACACTATGTAATTTGGTTCCTGGAGGGGTTTCCCTTGTGTGTAACCATTAAAGCTATCCACTCTAACAGTGCTTCAAACACTTGGAAAAAATCCTTACACAATCTGTGGTCTGGAATAGACAGTAATGTGTTCCTTCTTGAGTAATACTGGGATGGATATAACAACTTCCTGATCAGGAAGGCTGTTTCAAGTTCAATTTTTATTTATATTTTTTTTAAATGCCATTTGATAAGGCATATTTTATATATTTGTATTTTTCTATTCTTTTTATATTTTATATATTTTATTATAGTATATTGCTTAATTAGTTATATTATTTTTCTATATTTATATATTTTAATATGCTTTGGTCTACATTTTTATTATTTTTAACATTTTAAATATTTTTTTTATATTTTAAAAAACAATTTTAATTTTTGCAGCACATTCTACATTAATCTCAAGTAAGTGCTAGATTCTTGTGCAGCATTTCACAAACCCAAACAATTTCTCAGGTAACTTTGACCATCCACAAGATGATGTGTGTGAGCTGGGTGAGCTCCTGGTGTCCTGCCTGGGTGCTGCTGTGGGTGCTTCCATCCTGGAGCTCCTGGGTGTCCTCAGCCCCACCTGGCCATGCAGAGGGAGAGCAGAGCCTGCCGTGGGAGAGGGACAGCTGTGCTAATCACATATCCTCTGAACACAGAGAGACATGGCTCTCTCCCAGGATTTTCCTGGGAAACTGTGAGAAAGTTCAGAGAAGAGAATGAGAAACAATTCTCATCCCCATTTGCGCCCCTTGTTGTTGTGCACACGTGGAATGTGTTATGGAGATTGTTTACCAAAGGGTGGTTTCTTAATTGGACACTGGATGGTGTTTGAATTCATTGACCAAGTAGGTCAAAGCTGGATGGGACAGTCTGTAAGGGTTGTGAGTTTCTTCATAGTATAGCATAATAAAACAGTTGATCAACCTTCTGCAGTCATGGAGTCAATGCTAATTATTCCCCATTCAGGGGACTGTGGCCACGATAGAAAGCAGAGCTGGCCATGGGAGGGACAGCAGAACCTGCCATGGAGAGGGACAGCAGAGCTGGCTATGGGGAATGGGAGATGGACAGCAGAACCAGCCATGGGGAGGGACAGCAGAGCCAGCTGAGGCTTCTCCCAGCCCTGCAGTTCGGGGCCATCCTCAGAGCCAGCCCTGTGCCCGAGGCTCCCCAGGGCCCTGTGCCAGCCGTGGGTTGCATCACCGGGCTCTGGTTCCTCCCCGAGCTCCCCAGCACACATTGGCCGCGGCAGGGGCGGTGTGTTTACTGCACCAGGGCTGTGCCATCCCCAAACACCACTGGGATTATCCACAAGCATTTCCTCGCAGATATATTTCAGCATCGTGGTAGGGATTTCCCTTAAAAACTCAGTTTGAGTTCAGACCTCTGCCTGTGAAAAGTCCACAAGAATTTCTGTCTGGACATGGGTCAGGCTGGGTTTTCTCCTTTCCAGACACACCAGCTCACTGTGATTTAACTGAACTTGTGCAAAGTACAGAAACATTAACTTGTGGTCAGATTGCAAGGGTATAAATTTAGATTCTTACTTATTTGGATTCTTACTTCTGTACTTTATGTCCATCTCATTTCCACTCTTTGCAGTAACTGGATGTTTTAAAAATTTAGTTCTTATCAATTTTTAATTAGGGATAATGGCACATTTTGCCATATGGGCTCCTCAGCTTCCCTCGAAGTTCCCTCTAAACACAGACTGATGTCCTGGCTCTTGGTGGCACTAAGGAGACCTGGCACCAGTGAGAGTGTAGCCATCAATTTAATAAAAAAGGAGGGGGAGGTGTAATTAAAATAACATACTTCTATATTGAGTTAAAACCAGCTTTGTAGTTAACCTAAAACTGCTTCAAATTATCAGCAGCTAGTAATGTACAAATTAAATGGTAAATGGGCCTCAGTGTGAAAAAGTATATTTTTACTATGGTTCTTTTAATATAGGAGTTCTTATCTATGATTTATTAGTGTAAATAAAACACATTTAAGAGGATATTTTTAAGCTGCTGAAAGGAGCTGCTCCTTTCTTTGCTGTATTCCTGGTGTTGCCGTATTGGTTCAGAGCCTGAAGATGCACCATCAAAGTAATGTGGTAAATGTGTTTGAATATTGGAGGAAGGGCTGAGGGAGCAGAAACAAAGACTTTTAACGTGTTTTCAAATTAATGACAGTCTTTAGTTAAGCAAATTACAGTTTTTGTTGTCAGCTTTTTAGAGGAAGTCTTTATGAACTGAAATAAAAAGCCATGGTAGAAAGTGTTTTTCTTCTTTACCAACAATGATTTCAGCATAAGGATATTGTTAACCTGATTAATGTATTTAAGCAGAAAGAAAAGACTTCATTTAGTGTTGGAATTTATCAATGATTCAATTCTAGATGAGCTCCAGTGTTATTTCTATTGATTGGATAACAAAGGACTTAAAAATACCTTTTCCAGTTAGAACAAGCAATTGAGTACCTTCACAACAATCATGAAAGAACTCATGGAAAGATTAATCATAAATAAAATGTTAATGCTTCTAGAGCACAACTTTATCATTGTGATTTGTCATACAGGTATCAAATGTGTTAATTTTTTATTAAGAACAAGGATTAGTTTTGTAGTTTAAGACTTCCAGCTGGTATGAAATTGCCTGCACAATTGGAACATCGGACTGAATGATTGAAGGAGGACTTGGGTAGCAGCAGTGCTGCTCCAGAGAATTCGGACCCTTCTCTGAAATTTGGAAGAGCCAAAAGTGTTCAGTACTTTGCATTCCCACCTTGTCCTTCTCCTTCACTCTGTCTTCTGTCTTTTAATCACTTCTGGTTTGTCCTGCTGCTGATGGGCTGGGTGCTGTGCCCAAATCTGTTCTGTACTGTGCCAAAATCCTGCTCCCTTTTGCTCATCACCTACATTAGCAGCTGCTAATTGCAGTAGGATCAGGACATTGATGACTTTGGGAAATGAGGGCACTCTGTGCCTCAGAGTCAGTTCTGATGTAGCAGGAGGATTTTTTCAGTCCGTGCTTTCATGCCTTGAGTACTTTTAAAACAAACAGAATGTGCTTCTTATTAAACTGTATTGTTTGATTTTGCTAGGTTTTGTTGGGTTTTTTCCTTCTATTTTTTCCTTTTCCTTTGTTATACACCATGATTTCATCTGAAAATATTTTGTTAACACAAGTGGAATTACTGAACTTTCTGATTTAGGTTTTGCTTGAACATGAGCTGCCCTGGTGATGTTTACACAGATTATGTGCTTACACAAGGGTACAGGGCTCCTTAACTGATTTCAAGAGACCCTACACATAAAAAATAAATGTGTGGGGTTTTTTGGAGGGAAATGGCACTTCTGATTCAACTGTATAGAAAAAGTAGTTTCCTGCACATGAACTTCTGGATACAGTGCCACATTAGCAAAAGGAAAATGATCATATAAAGGCTAAATTAAATTGGTGACATGTAATGTGCCTACATTTAAGGTCAGAATTACCATTATGTTCTGGTTCCAGATTCAGTCAAAGCAGTGCAAAGATCACCTTTAAAAATAGCTCTGTTATTATATAAACCAAACAGCAGAGTTGTTTTATAAACTTGTAGAAGATGGCAATCTGTGTTATTCCCAGGTAACCTGTGCCTGTTTGCCCTGCAGATGGTTTTCCATATTGTCCATATCAAAAACATCCATCAGTGCTGGCACTGAGCCCCTGGATGGTCAGTGACAAGGGCTCTCTATGGAGCAATGCAAGAGAAAATGCTGGAAAAGTGAGGAAGCAACAATGTGGAACTTTGGAGACATAGCACACATGGTTAATGTGGTAACTTGGAAGTTTTTCCAAGTGTGTACTTAATTTCCACTGAAGATTTTATTCTGCATAAAATTCTATTATTGTCCACCTACTATTACAAAATTCTGTAGAGGTTTGGAATTGTGGAGAGGAAAGAGAACTCCTGTGCTAAGTCATGGTATCACTCATGCTTTAGATATTATTATTAATATTATTAGTAATAATTATAACAACAGTACCCTGCAGCAGTTATTCTGGCAGTGCTGAACTGTGGAGGTTAAAAACAAGCCAGGATAATTCCCTTAGTCTCAAACCTCAGATCCAGTTTATAGAGCAGAATGAGTCAGCGGGAAGGATTCTTCTCTGTGAGGAAGCACAGGGAGGAGCACAGCAGTGTTGGATATTTGGATTCATTTCAGTTTTGAAGACAGTAGGCTTTTTGATGAGAGATTTACAATGTATTTTACCAATCCCCACATGTATACAAAAAAAGAATATGGTATACAATCTTTATATCTCTTTTAACCAGCTGATTTATTGTCTGTTCATAATGTCCTGTTTGTCAAGCAGCTGGATACTTCCAAAAAAATCTTGGAGGTTTTTATGGAGCCCAGAATTTTCAGGGATGATACTTCTGAAGTTCAGCATCCTGAAAAATGCAAAGAAAAGGTTTCCTCAGCTCACTGCTTTACTTGAAATGCTATTTCCTATTAGAAACCTCACTTCCTATTAGAAATCCCATCCAGTTGCAGTCTGTTGTACCAAAGTCATATGGCGAGATCACAGGGTTTAGCTGGTTTGCCCACGCAGGAAGAATGTGGCATATGAGAAATTGCTAATTAGAGAAGTTAGGATTTTCAGAAATGCCAAGAAGATTCAGAAGTGTAAGTGCCAGTCCACAGTTTTCTAAGTATTTCAGTTAATTTAAATTCACTGGTCTTATAATTACTATATTCACTGAGATGCAGTTGCAGGCACTAATGGTTAAAAAAAAAAAGTGTTGTGTTCAGTCATTGAATTTTGTTTCCTCTGATGTCAGTGGGAATGGATTTAAATTTTGCCATTTCCATTAAGCAAAATCAAAAATCCAATAGGCAATTTCCTGCCATAAAAAGATCTGAGAGAACAGATGGAGGAAGAATAATCTAATTGAGATGCATTTTCTTTTTTACTAGCTTACTCTATTTCATTTTTAAGAGCATACCTAAAATGTCTTCTTCCACAAAGAGAGCTTGTTCATTAAGTCTTAGAATAAATGACAAGCAAAATTCTTTTTTACAAATCCAGAATGCTCATGGTGATAGCAGACATTTTTAATAACTGATTGACACCGTGAAAACTCAAACACAAAGGATGAAGCACTCTGTTGAAGACAGCCAAGTGAAGCTTTCACCAGCAGCAGGCTCTTCTGACTCATTCTTTCTATTGCAATGGAAAATGCAGTTGCTGCAGAGGAATGAAGGATCTCATTCTTTTCTAGGGGACAGAGAAAAGGAAAGACCAGAGGCCAAGTTTTCCTCCCACAGCTCAGTTACAGAAGGGGTTACTCCTTCTCTCTCTCTCATTCTGTCCTTCCAAATCTGATAGAGATTTGTGTTAAAATCTCCAGAGTTATTGATTTTGTTGATGATGGATTGACTTAGTGTTGCAGATACATTTTCAGAAGGTATTGAGTTAAAACAATTAGTTTAACACTTAAAATTAAATGGAGCTTTGGAGAGAAGGGAAAGCAATTTGTCCATTAGGCTACTTAGATTCCCCAGAAGTCTTTGAAACCCTTCAAAATCCTTCACAAACATTTTAGAGCTTTCAGGAGGATTCATTTTATTTTCTCTTAGTGTGCTTATTTGGGGTTTTTTTCTTTTCCAGGTAAGATGAATCCCACAGAGACAGCATAAAGGGATTCTAAAGTGTCCCCCTTCAGAAGTGGTAGCTGGAAGCTAAATAGAAATAGAGGGATGGAGGATGTTCTTTCAGGATGAGGACGTGATGCAGGAAGTTGGTCTCTTCCTCCAGCTTTAGAGGGGTATTAGTCCATCCATTTCAGACATCAGTTTTATTTGTTTATGTTGGAAGCATCTGTTTTTCCTCCGAATAGCCAGGGAAGAGAAGCAGAGATTCTCAGAAAATGCTTTATATGACTCAAATTAGGCAATAATTAAACTATTTAATCAGATGTTCCAAACTGTTTATGGAAGATAGGGATCCTGCCTTTCTCACATGTGCCTTCTAGTTAAAGAAGCTCTAGACTGACTTAAAGTTTTGCAATATCCCTCAGGTGTGCAGAAGAGGAATGTATGGAGGTGGATAAGGTAAAATCAGCTCTGGAAACACTGCTGGCAGGGAGTCTGGACCCACCTGAACTGGGCTGAAAACTCATTGTACCTTCTGATACACTCAGAGAAGATCCTGCACATTGGATGGAGAATCTGTAGCCAGAGATGCTGCATTTTCCTGGCTGCCCAGAAGGTTTAAGTTGATGATCTTATGTGTCTAATTTCCTACTCCAGGCTGAAAAACTGCACAACTCTAAGAACTTCAGGCTCTGTTCATGAGTGTGAATCACATTTACAGAAACATAAAGGGTAAGGCAGCACATGTAAATGCAATTTGGAAATAAAGATGCAAGGACTAGCTAAAGAGAGGTGAAACAGCCTCAGCTATCTGACAGTCCATTCATAACCTCTATCTAGCAAATTAGAAGAGTATTTTGGGACAGTCCTCAGCCAGCAGAGTCCTCCTAGAGGGAATAATTTCTCCAGTATAATTTAGATAAAACTCTGGGGCCCTTACCTACCCTAGAACTAGGAGCTAAAATAATAACTCACCTTCCACCCACCCACTGTACCTATTCAAAAAGATGAGCCAAAAACTGTGAACTAGGTTACACAGCAACAGAATAAGGCACAGACATCCCAGATGTTACTGAAGTAGGTGCAATGACAAAAAATATATGAGATGATTTAAGTAGAGAACAGACACTGAATAGCACTAGACAAGAAGAGTCTTAATAACTTGATGATATTAATTTATGGATTATCTAATGATATGAAAAGATATCAGCCCATAACTATGTAGACATTGGTAAACTGCTTCTGTAGAACAAATTGTCCTTGATTTGTGTGTGAGTGTGCAGTAAAGGAGAGATACTCAGAGGAGCCCCAGAATGTCCCAAAAGATCCCCCTAAAGCCTGTATTTCTGAAAAGTTCTATAAAATCTTTCACCAAACATTGATTGTATGTTCTCCTACACAAGAGTAGACTCAGAGACAGTGGTCAAGTCTTCACTTTTCTGAGCCTGCTCCTCAAAAGGCATAACTGTATCATGGAAAAGCGCTGGATTTGGCCCTTTGCAGGGTGAAGAACTCACACAGTGAACAGCGAAAAAAACCAATTTTGTTGCCACCAGACAGAGGGTGAGGAAAGCAAACTTTAGTCGAATAGCAGATACCATGCAATCACTTTTTAATATATAAAGAAGCACCAAAAGATTGTTGGAGCTCGATAAACATAATTTCTATTTTTTAGCTTGTTTAATGCTTGGCTTGGCCACAAAAAGGTTTTTACAAGAACCTCTAGACAGCACTTGGCGTAAGACAATTTTCAAAAGTTGACCTTTTTTCTGACACCATGAGAGGGCACCACGGCGTGACACAGCGTCAAGCATTGCTATGGAGCGATTTCCTTAAAAACTCCCGGGTTTCAGGCGTGCTGTGCCGAGCCCGCCGAGCCAGCAGGTGTGGCTGTGGAGCCTCTGAAAGGCGGGGATCGCTTCCATCAGTCGGGGCTGTGGAGCCTCTGTAACACGGGGATCGCTTCCGTCAGCCCCGGGCTGTGGAGCCTCTGTAACACGGGGATCGCTTCCATCAGCCCCGGGCTGTGGAGCCTCTGAAAGGTGGGGATCGCTTCCATCAGCCCCGGGCTGTGGAGCCTCTGAAAGGTGGGGATCGCTTCCATCAGCCCCGGGCTGTGGAGGAAAGGCGGGGATCGCTTCCATCAGCCCCGGGCGGGGGTCGCTTCCATCGGCTGTGGAGGCCCCTCGCTTCCATCAGCCCCGGGCTGTGGAGCCTCTGTAACGCGGGGGATCGCTTCCATCGGCTGTGGAGCCCCTGAAAGGCGGGGATCGCTTCCATCAGTCGGGGCTGTGGAGCCCCCGAAAGGCGGGGATCGCTTCCATCAGCTGCGGCTGCGGAGCGGGGCCAGCGCCCGCTCCCTTCCAGCGAGGATACCCAACCAGTGCTTTTCCCCCTGGGAGATCCCAAGGGAGCTGAAAACACCAGTGTGTTTGTCTTTTACACAGACATTGTGTGAAAAACGCCAATAATTTGTTTTTTAAATTTCAGAATTTTATTAGTAATAAAATGGTTATAAAAATAGTAATACAATTAGAGTAATAATAATTTGGACAATTTGAATTAGGATAATATGAGACAATAGAAACAAAGAGTTACAGACAGTCTGGGTACATTTTTCTGGGCAGCATAATCCCGAAAAAGGACCCCCGTTAACAGAGGATTAGCCCTTAAAAACAATAACCTGTTGCATATACATGCATCTCATACATGATGCATAAATTCCATTCAAACACAGGATTCTGTCAGGTCATTGTCACCTTCTTCCTCATAATCCCAACAGCATCATCTTGGCTGAGTGAGGTGGGAAGAAGTTAGTTTCTCCTGATAACGGGGCAATAAATTCTCTTTCTCTGAAAGATTTAGGTGTCCTGTGACTGCTATCTTGGTGTGAGACCTTTCTTTAGAAAAAAAGTATCCTACATAGCATAGTTTTTATTTTAACATTTTGTTATAACCTAAAACTATATGTAACACACTACTTAAGAGAATTAATGCAGCATTACTTTCTAACACAATACATACAATATTCATTTTAATATTTGCGAAAAGTCAATCATAAAATACGCATTTTTCACACATAGTGTCGGTATTTTTGCTGCAAAGAAAAAGTTTTGGTTGTGTCCTTAGCTAACCAGCTCCATTTTAATGCACACAATTGCCATTATCCTTGCAAATACGAGGGATTTGGCGCTCTGAGTTGTTTAATGGCAGATTTACTTTAGATGCTGGCACGTGGTTTAAGAGAAAATGTTGTTTAATACAGCTTAAAAAAATCACCATTTGCTATCAGGTTCTTACCAGCCCTGAAAGCCAAGTTCTCACAAGAAACAAAATCAAATTCTCCTTCAAAGCGCAGAGTAACAGCAGAGATGTAGAGCTGCTGAAAGATGAGAAATGCTGATTTTAATGCCTGTCAGAATGGTGCAGGATTTGAGAAGGTGAGAACTGCTCTTCTTAAAATATTTATTGCTGCATAAAATTGTTATTGTAATTACAACTTACTGGTGATTTTAAACAGCAACATGAGAAATATCTTCACTTGTTAAAGGACATTCCAGGTAGGGATAAGAGATATCCTTTAGGGGGCTGTGCATTTTTATGGAATATTTCTCTTGCAGATGATCCTCTGCTGTTTTATTCCAGATATGTTGAGAAAATGCTGGACTGAGTGTTCCAGCTGATGTTTTGTCATAGTTTCCAAAAATAAAAGAAAGTAAATGAAGGTTGTATGAAAGCAGTTGAGATTGTGGAGTCAGCAGTTGCTGAGCTGACTTAACTTGGAATAACAGCCACTGAAAAAAAACCAGCAAAACTTGGCTCATAGAAACTTCCTGAACTGGAACAGTCAACAGGATTATTTTTAGTTCAGGTTTTAATGTTTTATTATTTAAAGGGAAAATAGTTGCCAGATGAAAAACATTCCATATACTTTGAATAAAATGTATTTTCTTACATGCTAATCTTTAAACAACAAATTTTTACAGGATATAGTTTCTCAACTACCTCTCTTTCTGAAGTGTTCCAGTCCCAGCATCATTAACAAAAATAAAGCTAATGTGAAAAAGTGAGGCAGGACATTTTAGCCAAAAACTGGTTTTGGTGTAGTTTTACAGTGAGGTGAGGACATGATTGAATTAGGGGTCCAGCATTGCCCAGGAAGTCTCTTCACTCCTAAGCACTGATTATGAGCTGTAGTCTGGTGAGCAGGGTGACAGACATGAGTAATCAAAAATATTTATTTAATATTTTTTGTTGTTAAATAGCTGATATTTAAATATGAACAGTGAAATTACCTATTTAGACTCTACAGTCTAATTTTATATCTGTTTATTCTGTATAATTAAGGAGCAGATTTAGCTTTGGCTGTAGCCTTTTATCCCAACAACTAAACACATTTGCAAGTATTCTGAAAGTGTATTTCAAAATGATTTCTAAACAAATACTTGGTACATCTTGATCAATGTTTCTCTTGGCAGCAGCTCTGCCTGCAGTCACGTTGCTCCTCCCCAGTCCCACATCTTTCCCTGAGCTGTGCTGGAGTAATTCACGTGGGGTCGCACAGTGAACCCGGTCAAGGACCTGATCTGGATTAAAATAACCTGACCAAAGATGGGTATTTTGAGCTGGGATCTTTTTCCTGCAAGAAATCTCATGGAGATGCTGTGGCACCACTGAGACTGTGGCCTGGGGAGGGACACAGTGGAAAGAGGGGCAGCTTCACCCAGGACATGGAACCACAGCCTTGGCTTTTCAAACTGAAACCCCAACAATAACTTTGGCCCATTCAGTGTCCAAAGGAAAAAAAAAAAGAAAACAAAAAGTAATTGCATAGCTATGATACTGCAGTCTTGTTTTCATTGTGTTTCTCCAACATCCATGCCTAAAATAACTGAGTGTACCACGAATTAATGGCATGCTACAGGGATCAGTACACACAGAAAACACATGAGGAATCAGCACAATAATGTAAGAGTAGGGAAAGTATGCAAACATATATTTCTGGGAGGAAGATCTACTTGGAAAACATAAATTGCAAACAAACAAAAAAGCTAACAGGAAATCAGTAGGTATTTTATAGTTATCTTCGTGTTTTCTGTTACCAGCCCTAAATTATGGTGGACCTGCAGCAAGAGGAGCAGTTACACATTAACAGCCGAGTCACCACAGCATGATCCAAGATTGTTACTAAGCAAAAGTTACTGCAGAGGCAGTAAAAGAAACTGGAACTAGGAAAATACTGAGTGGAGATGAGTTAAACTGCCGTTCCACATGTTTAACTGAAACTGGAAGGAGGTTGGTTGTACTGGAAATGTGTTAGTGAGACTGTATGTGTTGTAGGGACTGTCTTGTCCATCCTGTATTTTGGAGGGAAAGCAGTTTCTGTTTGACCATGACGTTATCTGATATCACGAGGTGTCTGTAAAGTATTTAAAGAATCTTGCTGAGCAGCAAAGCTCATGCAATAAGGAAACTGGAATAGTTAATGAGTTTTGAAGTCTAGAAGACTTTGTTTATCACAGGAATTAGGATGTAAATTCCAGCTCCTCTTGCAATTAATTTTCCTATTAATTGTCACATATTTAAAGTTTTTCATTAGCTTTCCCCTGTTGCATTTTCCAGTTGGTCACTGATATTGCTAGGAAAAAAAGTATAAGCACCTTAAGCTGGATTAAAAAGCTATGAAAAGTCTGGAATGTTAAAAAATTAACAGGGTTAAAAAATAAAGAGCCCCTGTTGCTATGTTTAAGTTTAAAACAAATACTTATTTTATTTTGTGACTTTAAAACACAATAGCAACTTAAATTCAGCCATTACAATATAGAATTTTGAAATATTAACAGTTTTGCAGGTTTCATGGCAACTAAAAGTCAGACCATCAAAATTAGGACGATTTTGGTGTATCTTAATTTCTTCCTCTTTCTTCTTGCATTGTTGATTAAACTTCAGCACTAGGATATTGCTGCCCTTTCCTCTTTGCTCCCTGGCTTGTGATTTGCTTCCAGCTGTTACTATTTGTGAAGTTTATATCCTGCACGTGGCTTGAATTTACCAACACCAGGCTGGTACAGCCCCATGGCCTGTGCTCAAATACTGGGAGAATTAGAGGAGATTACATCCAGATTTAGATACTAGGCTATTTTTAAATGCTCTTCCTCTCTTAATGCATTTTCCTGTATAATCCTATCTAAAAATTTATTTTGAGGGCCTGGGGTAAGTAGGGAACTAGGGGCTTAATGTCACCAAATCCAGAAAAAGCTTCCATGGGCTTGGGGTTAGAGTTAGAGCTCAGAAGAAGATTAAATCCACTGGCTCTCAGCTCAGAAGGAGGAAGAACATACCTTAAAGATCCAAGAAAGAAAACCAGTTTCTATGAGAATTAAAAAAAAAAAAGTCAAAGAGAGGCTGACCTAGCAAATCCTCCAAAAATAAATAACAACATCTTTTCCATTTTAAATGACCAGCTGGATCTGATGCCAGCCTGTCTGGATCATATTCCTTCCTTGTTTTGCTGCTGGCTGAGATGGTTTGGGGTAAATATTCTCATTGCTGAACACTGATTCCTCACCTGTGAAGTGGTATTGACTTTACAAAGCCCACTGAGAACTACTGATGGAAAATTTTATTCTGGAGTTGGTAATAAAATATGATGCTTTTAATACAAAATACCAGTATCTGAATTATCTTAGAAACACGCTCATTGTGTTCAGATCTAAGCAATTATCAGGTTTTAGAAGGGTGGTGAGAGAAGATCAGATAATCACCTAATCTCTGCTGTTAAACACTCTGGCCCTGGGAAATTAGAAATTCTTTCCTGTACGCTGAATGTCTCCCAGCACTCTGAAGAGTTAGCAAATAGGACACCATGGAAAGAGGAAATCCTAGCACAAGCAGGAACCTCTTTGCTGGAAGAAAACTGGGAGGGAAAAGAGTCTTTTCTGAGTAAAGTGGAAATAACTACCTAATTCAGAAACATCTGCTGCACTCAGTGATTCTGTGAGGACACATCCAGATCAGAGTCACTGAGGGCTGTGCAAGAGGCTTTACCAGTCACACCCACCAAGCAGCTCTGGGAGTTCTGCTCTTTGCCACAAATTTCTATCTATTTTGGTTGAATTATTTTCTGCAGAGGGGCTGATAATAAAATTATTAAGTATTTTATTGTGTATAGGGGTAAATGTTTAAGAAAAACATCACAGTTGCTTGACTGCAAAAGTGTGTTTTCCAAGTGAAAAACCTGATTTTCAGTGAATGTGTCAGGCAAAGAGCGCCTCACCTTACCTGCACCAAGCATTATTTTGGAGGGTTTCTAACATTTCCTTTCTAGTCAGTTTGGGGTGTTACAAACAGATCCAACAGGGAAAAAGCTGCACCAGCTGTTGGGAAGAAAATAGTTTTTTGGACTCATTGGTTAATTCTGTCCTTTGTTCTGTTGCACAGGGAGCTTATGCAGGCTGTGATGAGACAAAATTACATCAGATATACAAACATCCTCTCAAAATTCAGAGCTCGTGTCTCCCCTGGAGTCCCTTGAATACAGCTGCTAATTATCTCATGGAATGTGTTCTGCTGCAGTTTGAAGAGCACCAAAGTGAGGCCAAAGGAGAGACTGCTCACTAAAACCATGGGTTTGCTTAAATGGTGTGAATATTTCTCCAAAGCACAAGTCCTTTTCAAGGGGAGGAAGGATGAGGTTATAGTTAAAGTAGGGAAGTGAGAAAGAGCCAGAGCAAGAGCCATTCCTCAAGTGAGAGCTACTGAAGTATAGGGAAGACAAAGGAAAGCAAGGAAAAGGGGGAGACACATCTCATCCAGTGGTAGGTGAAGATTTGAGCACCACATATCAGGTTCCCTGGCAAAGTCTGCTGCCATTTAAAGCAATGCTCTGCTTTGTTCTGAGGGAAGTGAGGTGTGTTCTGCTCTGAAACCATTAACCAGCCTGTTTTTCATTTCCTTACACCAGGCAGAGAAGCTTCACTACGTTCAGTAGTTGAATACTGAAAATTTGAAAACCTGAGATCTTGGTGACAGGTAAAATGTACAGTTAATAAACATATTATTCTTTCAAGGCCTAGGGGCAAATGCAGCATTACTGAAGACGGAAACAATTTGGTTGCTATCACTGGAGCTGAACACACTTATGCCAGAGTGAAACATAAATGCTCATATAATCCCTTGTGACCTCTCAATTATTCCCACGCAGCCTAACAGTGATTTCACAGATCACACTGCTGGGAAATGTAATTTAAACTTTCTGTGCTATGTGTGCTCATCCCTTTAACTTCCTTACTCAGTAGTCACCCAGGCAAGTTAATCTGTAGGATATTTTAGTTGGAGTTAAGGGTTGCAGCAGAGACACTTGAGCCCATTGTGAGCCTTTGTGTTCTTTCCAGTACTATTTTCCCTGATGATTTCATCCCTATCCTAGTGACTGATTATCAGAGGAGTAGCCTTTGTAAGCAGGAGACAATGTATTGATTGCTAGCCATGGTGAGCTGTGTGGGAGAAGGGTATTATGTATCTACAGCTGGAGCTTGCTGAGTAAAGAATCACTAGCACAGACATTTGTTGTAGCTTTCCATAGATAAAAAGCAGTTCAGAAATAAAACAGAAATTTCCCAAAGTGCAGCTAATGCAAGTTTCACTCAAACATTTACAGTCAAGTATAAATATTTTATGAGATTTAGGGAAATCTAGCAGTGTCCACTGCTGCATATAAAACTCATTCATCTACTTTTGGATTTTCTTTTTCTATCTTAACTGTAGAAATTAAAACCCCCTCCTATTTCAACAGAAATAAGGAAGTTTGTTCTCTGAACTTGTGATATTGTTTGTTATCTCCTGGGTAGCATCTTGATTCCTGGAACTGGCAAGATATTCACTGCTTTTTACCGGTATCAATGTTTGGTTTGGATTGTCTGCCTTAAATCTACTTCTGAAATCCTGTCAAACACAGCCCCTCTTGTTACACCATTCTTAATACTAGACCAGCTGGCTTGTGCTTCTTGGCATATACACTTTCTAAAAACTCATTTTTAAACTCACTCAGACAGATTATATTGTCCCCTTTTGTTGCCACATAAAATGCACAGGTGAACAGCCAAGAAAAGGTTCAAGGTAGGGTGGCATGTGAAATGTACTGGCATGAAGGAACACCCTTTTCTAGCTGGGCTGGTCATATGATTGGTATTTGGCAGAGAGTCATAGCATGACTCAGTGAAATCTTTTCAACAGTGAAGCTGCTCATATAGTAAACATTCCCAAGCACTAGACTGTGGAGTTTTATTTCACTCAAGTAAAATCCCATTATATTAAATTATAACATGGAGACATTCTCTACATTAAATTAATGGATGCAGCTCTTCAAGTTCTCTCCATCTGTTGTACCCTTTAATTACAAAACCAAAAAAGCACAATTCACAATCCCATGATAAAAAAGGAAAGTAGAAGGGATTTGGATGCACAGGGACTATCAGTATCTGCTACATATATGGTCTCACTTCAGGACAAGCTGTACTTTGCTGGTAGCACCCCTACTTTAAAAATATGTATTAGTAGTTTCAGGTGGGTACATTCAGTCACTCCCTCACCCAGAAATCTTTTTGTCCAGTGCTGTGGTTCTGACCTCTCACACAGAGCTACTTTTCAGATTAAGTGAAATTACCTTTGTGTCTGCAAGGCATTGAACACTGCAGAATCTCCTGAGATAAGTGAAAAGCCATGTTACGTGTACCCTCTGTCAGTATTTTTTTTAGAGACACTACCCTCTCTACAAGAATGTTTATATGCGTATAAATACTTCTTCTGGATTATATGTATAAAGCATTAACATTAAAACAGATGAACAAAATGCAAACATTTGCATTCAGTAATACTGCCCAGAAGCTTTTTCACAGATGTAATAAGGATTTGTTTTCCTAATATGACTTTCTCTTTAAGATACCTTATACTTTGAAGAGAGACTATTTCAGTTTAGAAAATCTGCTCATATAACTAGCAAAATTAATAGTAGGTGTAACACTTCACAGAAAAGAAAGTGGGAGTTGAAATGGCCTTGAAGATCTTTAAACAGATACAAGAGACATCCTCTCCTGTCTCCTGATCTGTTCACCAGCCCATGGTGCCTCCTGCTATACTGGTTTCATAGTACAGAGTGAGAACAAGAGTTATTTTCTTTAACACAGAAGTGCAATAAATAGTCCCATAAAACCAGAAGAACTTGTTTTGGAATAAGTCAGCCCTATCTCAAGGCTACTGTAATGTACACACCTTTATTGTGGAAATTCTTTCACTTGGTATATTAATTACACATTGAGTTTCTTGGTAGATTTTGGTACATTTCCTGACTGTCTTCAGTTGGACACTGTCAAAAAATAGAGCTGTAGGAGCTATGCCAGTGAAGATTTTCTGCCTACTAGAAGAAAAAAAAAAGAGTGATTTTCTGCTGTAATAGATAAGATTTGTTAAAGGAGTGTAACTATAATCAGGACAGAGAGGGGCATTTATGAAAAGTTACATTGAGGGACTTCTTATAGGAACAGCTCCATCACAAGAATGGTCAATTTAACTGCCCTGCTGTTGAGAATAACTTGTACTGCATCTGATGTCTGGAAGGTGATGTTTCTGGAATAAAAGTTCTTCTGAGGAGGTTCAGATAGATTTTTAAAAGGTTATTTTTGATAGTAAATTTGAATCAGAATTAAACTTGCTGGACAGTGCCCCACAGCATGAGCCCAGTGATTCTGTGCTGGGGAGCCTCCCTTGTGAAGCTGGAAACTCCCTCTCATTCTGCACAGCTGAGATCAATCACTGCTGTGACAGGCCCTGATTGCCTCTCACTCATTCAGTCCTGATACAGATGCATTCACTGTTGAACTGAAAAATTATAATTGCTCAAGTTAATGACAGTTTTCTGAAACCAGTTCTTTTCTCTAATAATACACCTGATAACATTATTAAACTATGGAGTAATTGTTCATCCAGTGAAAACAACAGTCATAACTTCGTTGATCAGTGTGTCATCTGAGGAGGAAAACCACACTGGTTAAGTGTGCAAATTAACATTATGCATGTGCTAGATATGGACACCTGGGAGTAAATATCTGTGTGCCCCAGCAGCAGGGTCAGTACTGGTTCCTGCCTTTGAGCACAGTGAGACTGAGCTCTGCATGCCCTCAGTGTCAGGGAGGGATTCATGGTTACTCAGCTCAAGCTGAGTGTCCACTTGGGCAGCCCAGTACAAACCCAGCTTTTAACCTGAAAACTTTTAGGATTGGTTGTTTTGGGCTTCCAACTGGCAGGTGTGAGTAGCACCTTCATGACCAACCTGCAGTTCAGCATGTGGTGATGGGGCTAATAGGGAAAGTTCCTTTGCCAGTGAAAGAGCTCAGCAGTGCTAACTGATGCTATAATACATCACTAAGGATGCCAGGTGCTCCCTCAGTAAGTCCCCAGTGCCAGCTGAAATGCCAAGAATTTTGGCACTACCAGTTACCAGTGAGGTTAATGTATCACTCTTCCTGGTCATTTCTCATTCTTTTGCCAAGACTGAGATTTTTATTAGTCAAATTTATAACAGTGTATTTTTTATTTTCCATTCTATTTATCTTATACTCCAGAGAGAAAAAACAGTTTAAATTATATTTTCAGAGCTTATGAGGTAGTGGATCATTTGGCTGATCCAATTCAGTGAGGCTGAAAAGGGGGAAGAAAGGAAGTTACAGGCAGGAAAAGGGATAGAGGAGAAGAACAGTAATCAGGAAGAATAAATGCCAGCTTTGATGTGAAAAGGATGTTGATCAAGGAGGGAGGTCACAGCATGCAATGAAATAGAAGATGAAAAAATAAAATTTATTGTTCAAATAGAATCAATTGGGTTTTGTTGTTACTGTGATCACATGGAGAGCAGAGGAGCTTGTTACAGCTGAAGGGAGGTATCTAATATTGGCAGGATTGATCACTACCTCTTCCCAACATTTTTCATCCTTCCCAAGTCACATGTGTTTGATGGGTATGGTGAGGAAAGGTGACACAGCTCATGGCTGGAGGGATAAATGGTCTTAGCTACTAAAAATGGAGACAGTACTTTCTAAATGAACACAGTGTTGCTAATGTTACTAATGAGAAAGCTCAGGTTTATCGAGTAGAGGAAGCTCAAGTTTATCAGGTGCAGTTCTATCCACCTGGAGTTATTCTCTTTCTAAGTAATTTACCATTTTGCATGTTCATATATTTACTATTATTACACTCACAAATATTTGGACTGTCATTGAGTTGGAATTACCAGAGGTTTCTGCTTAGGCAATTTACCTAAGGAAGCTTGTGACTGACAACACAGAACTCTGTCATTCCAAAGCACAGGCAGTCTACACATTTTGATATTAATTAATATCTTTGTTTTGATTAATATGAAAATGGCCCATCAAAAAAAGAAGAGACAGTTCTATCCAGATTCTGGATAACTCAGCTACAGTATTGCCAATAATTTCAGGTTGCTACAGCATGTTCTTCCATTCCACACTTAAAATAAACTTTTTGGTGAGAACACTGTTATGTAAGGCTGCAAACGACATTTGGAACAATAAGAATTATCCAACTTGCCACCTATTTTTAATACCTAAGATGGAAAGCACTGAAATTCTGAATGAGAATATTCAAAGAGCAAAGTACAGCAGTGAACCCACCTATTACAATTAGATCTGATTCAGTATTAGGTTAA
Source organism: Emberiza elegans (assembly GCA_024865655.1). Classification (NCBI taxonomy): domain Eukaryota; kingdom Metazoa; phylum Chordata; class Aves; order Passeriformes; family Fringillidae; genus Emberiza; species Emberiza elegans. The sequence goes on from JALJVW010000797.1 coordinate 1,760,523, forward strand.
AAATAAGGTCAGGTTCTTATTTGTAACTAGCTATTACTAATAATCCAACTGTTAACCACAGTGAAGCAAAATCAGGATATAAGTGTGCCTGTGCAGTGAGCTTCTCCTTTGTCCTTTAGCACATACACAAAGAGATTTCAGAAGAAAATTTCCCTCCCCAGACTGTCTCTTCAGAGGAAGCATTTAATCAGCAGCCAGCACTGCTTGGAACTGGGCTTGAGAGCTGATGCTGAGCTGGAGACCAAGGCAGCAGTTCAGCCAAGCGATCCTTAGGTTGTGTGGACCTGTTTTGTCACATAAGACATCTGCAACATCTCCAAACCAACATGGATATCATATTAACATGCACCAGCAGTCATGTGTACTCTCCAGCTGAGTTTGTGCTCTTTCACTGCAAGGCAGTGGCAGTGCTACGAAAGAAACACACATTCACTGGGCAGGAAAGTGAGGGAGCAATAACTCAAGTTTTCTTGCTGCAATTTTTTTTGCAGCCTTTCTGTAGCTTAACTGCTTGGCCCAGCTCAAGGTCATTATGACAGTAACTGTAATGTAATATTAACTGATGAGTAAATATCAGGAGAAAAAAAAAAAAGAAGCAACAGCAATAATATGCAGAGAATCTCCTTCATTCACCCCAATAAACAGGTACAGAATGGCTCCAACAGTCAGATGTTGCCCAGCTGAAGTGCAACAATGTCCAGGACCAGACAAGAGGTGCAGAATAAAGGTAAGAATGGCTGAAATGCACAGTGAACTACTTTGCAAGAGCACTAACAGAAGAAATGTTATGATAATCCTAAACACAACGTCAGTCACTGGAATTTATAGACATTTAATAGGATAGCAGTCTCATTCTAAGGATAACTATCCTCATTATGGCCCTGAAGCCTCCCCAGCTACATTAGCCAGCTGCCTTCTTTTGGATTAATTACTACATTTTGGCATAATTCTGTGGACCAAGATGAGGAGAGAAAATACATCCTGCAAGGTTATAGCCATAATTTGGATGTTGCATTGTGTTTGAGATTTTACAGAAATTAGTTGTTCAGCCCCTTTTAATATGTTGGAGCTTAAAAAACCTCACATCTTACAAGTCCTATGTTTTTCATATTTCTAAAGTCAGCCATCTGAAAGGCAGAAGCAGTGGTTTCTCCATTGGGTATTGGCATAAAAAGCAAAGATATATATCTATCCCATATCTAACACAGGAAACTTTATGTAGGAATTGTCGATACAAGGCATGTGGGATGTGCCAGGTTTGTGCCACTTACAAAAAATGCACTTGGGATCACATTATCTCCATGACAACTGCTTGTACGTATTAATAATTTGTTGTGCACTTAAACATAGCTTATGGAAAGGACTGAATAATAGGAGTTTTCCAAAGAAAGCACTTGTAACACAAGCTGCGCTGATCAGAGCATTACACCAGCAATCAGCAAGCCTGAAGCCTCCCAGAATGAGCTTAGCAGGACATTTCACAGATGCTTATGTCATCTGTTTAAAAGGAAGGAATTTAAGGATGGGCCCAAGTATCTATTGAACTGGGGTCTCTACTCTGACTCCCAATGCTTCTGTCATGTTTGGAAAGTGAGTTAATTTCAGTATCTGTTTCCTGATTGGGCTGAAATAATGTATTTGTCCATCTGGCAATAAAGTGACAGTATTTGTCCTGGCAGAGGTGGTGTTTGTCAAGTATTTTAGAGATCAAAACTGGTAGATGGTAAGTAGGAGGAACGTGGCCCTGTGCTCAGGTGCACAAGGATGTACCCACTGCCCCAGTGCTCTTACCCAGCCAGGCTGGACACAGAGTTCCCACACTCACAGGGAGAGAGCAGGACATAAAATATTTGTAAAATATTAAGCCCCCAACATTCGAGAATCAGCACTCTATTCCTAGCTTTTAAAAGACTCTTGACTATGAAATATCTGTAACCATAGTGATTTGAAAATGTGATTTTCATGGTTACTCTGTAATTTCTTCTTTCAGTAAGACACTGCACTTCCTGCTTTATCTACGATATGAGGGTGAATGATGAACTAGCACATTTCAGTAATATGTTTTGTGGTATACAAGGTGATTAATACTGAGATTCTATCTTTTACAGAAGCCATTCCATTGAAGTGAGTGGGTCACTGTTGATAGTGGTATTACTGATGTCACTGATTTTGTCATGTACTATCCGGACTCTGAAATTAGTCAGATACAGAAATAGTATTTGTTTGTGATGATGTAACAAATGTCTGATGTAAAAGTATTCTGTTTTTCTTTCGGTCTTTTGCAATGGTTCTACTTAAGATGACAGGCTTATTTGATTTAATGGGACTATTAAAACACAAAACATATATTTTATCCAGTAGTGGCCAGTATCTGAATTTGCAAGAGACTACATGGTGTGTACGTCTGAATTTATTTGATCAGAAGACCCTTTTCTTGTAGAGGCAGTTGACTTCCACACTAATGTACCAGTGCCTATATTCTTTGCTTGCAGAAATACATGTATTAATCAAAGTTGGCAGCCCTGCATCTAAAGGTGGCAGCTCATTGTTACAGTACTATATAGCCTTTAAATTGTACAGTATAGTTTTATATTGTATTGCATAGCCCTTTAATTCTGCATTTAGTATTAAAAAACCATAGCAACAGACATTTTGGACATGCATTGATGGATAATCTAGAATCACTAAAATATTCAGAGAGAATCAAGTGTGAAGAAACCAACTTACGTGTTCCTTACTCTACAATGCTAAGTTGACAATACGTTGTGTAGTTGGACCGTGTGATATAAATCTACATAAATCTGAATTTAAACACTGATGTCTCATAGTACAATGGAAATAAACATTGGTGTTACTGATAAGATTATTGCAGTTGCTGACACCTTCGTCCATGAGTTTCAATTCATTTCAGACTAGTACAGAATTAGTTGGCACTATAGGCTAACCTGAATAACCTACAGCTGGATGTGTGTAAACACAAGAACAGTCAGCCTGACCAGTTCACCTCTCTCCAGAATGCCACACATGTGACACATTGGTCCCTGACTCAGGTGCCAGCACAGCAGTGTGGCCTCCATACCCCTGACTCACCGAGGCAGCCTCACCCAGACAGCTCCTTAGGTACAAACCACACACATGCCTGGCATATATTCACATTCTGAATACGATTTATTGCTGCCATCTCACAGGTTACAGTTTAATCTTACTGTGTATCTGAAGCCCTGACAAACACCCAATTTATGCAACACAGCACATATCCTTTCATTATTACATTCTCCTTTGAAGGCTCAGATAAATATCTAAGAAGAGAAAAGCAACTGCGATTCTCTAAACTATTGTCATTCCCAAGTAAGAGGGAGAAAGGAGATCTGATTTCTGATCCATATATAGACAATTCAAAAGAGTATGAGGATAAGATACAGAGCTAATGCTTGGAATGGAGATGGAAACCAAAGCTTTCCCCTTCTCTGTGAGTGTACAGATAAATGAATCCTCAATTTCCTCTGCAGAGTCCTGAATTCTCCTGTAGTGAGTGGCTCAGCCTCAGCTTTCAGCAGCAAGCAGGGAGTGCTGAATCACTGACCCCTTCCCAAGTGGAGTTTGTCTAAAAATGAACTATGACTGAGCCTTTTCAAACAAATGTTCCTTTCTTTACCACTATGCTCCTGGGAAGCAGCAGTGGGGCTGGGAACCATCACCAGCGCTCTGAAGACAGCAGTGGTTGTTAATCTGTGAGATGTCCAGCCTGATCCACACTAGCAGGAAGAAACTGTTAACTTGGCTTGTTTGCCTACAAAACTGCAACTGAAATCCTGCCATGTTTTATCTGGTAGGTGTGAGGAAAGCACAGCTCGTGTAGATGGTTTGCAGTGTGATCCTCAAACATGTAACTATGCCAGAAAGTAAACAGTTATTAAAGAAAATGAACTTTAGCTTGGCAAAGAGTTACACAAGAGTTGATGTTATTGTTTCATATTCTTTGCATATATTTGCCCAAGAGTATTTTGGGGAGATGTGCTACAGAGTGAATTCTTGAAACCTATCACTTCTCAATGAATGGTACTTTTTCTTCTACAACTTTAAGCACAAAACTAAGGTCATCTGAAGGTGGGAAGTTGTGTAAGAACAGCAAAATTATTTTGGAAGATAAACAAAACCTAAGTCAGGCAATTCAAACCAACTTGTCTAGCAGGAGAGTATGACATCAAGAAACCGAGACTGACCCATGAAAGCAAACATTCCTTACTCCTTGCTCACTACGGAATTCTTAATTTCCTTCAATAATAGGCAAAGAATTTAACAAGTCAGACTCCGTATTAGGCAAGTGATGACCAAGACAACACAAATTAATTAGGAAAAGTCATTGTGCCGTCTTGAAATTAACAAATCAATATTTTATCAACATTTGGACCCATTTAAGTGAAAAAATATTAAACTGATAATTTCATGCCTTTTGTAAGTTATTTAGGGGAAATCTTCCTCTATAATTTAAGATGCAGACTGCAATAAAATACATAATTCATTAGAAATTGGTTCCGCATATTTCCTACATTCTTTTTTATTGCAACTTATCTGTGTCTTACTGACATATTTTCCCTTAGGTAGCAAGTGTCTGAGTACAGTAAGGTAGCTGAGGTCACCACTAGTTTCCTGAAAAAATACCACCTTCCTGAAAGTTTCCTGAAAGGTCCACCACTAATTTCCTTTACTGAACACTTACACTGCACTTCATGCATTACTTCTGTTTAAAAGGATCATAATAAACTCTGGACTTCCATGAACTCATTCAGTATAAATTGTTTAAAGAAACCAAGCACAGCCTTTTTAACCTAAGCACTACCTGGTGGAACAATTAAGGTAGTGTTTAATGCCCATGATTTAGAACTGAAAAGCTTTATTTCAAAATACCCAACACCAGCAAGCACTCCCCACTTCCCTCTTTTCTGACAGACACGGTAACCGGGCTCGGGACCTCAGCATCACAGAACTGTTCGGGCTGGAACGGAGCTCTGGAGATCCCCAGTCCGACCCACCGGCCAGGGCCGGGCCACCTGGAGCAGATGACACAAGGACGTGTGCAGTGGGGTTCGGAAAGCCGCCAGAGAGGAAAACTCCACGCCCTCCCTGGGCAGCCCATTCCAATGCTTTGCTACCCACAATGTAAAGTTCTTTCTCGTGTGGAGGTGGAACCTTTTGTGTTTTAGCGTACGGCGAGTCACTGTCGCCGTACACCTCGCCCTGTCACTGCAAAGACCCCGGCACCAGCCTCTTGGCACCCGCCTCGGGGGTACCGATATGCATTAACTGCAGGGAGAACCACAAACACTGCGGAGCGCCACAAAGCCCTCGCAAACATCGTCTCCCGAACCTAGAGCAGGGGCTTAGCAGGCGAGGACCCTGCCCAGCCTGTGCCCTGCGAGGAGCCGGCGCTCAGCAGCCGGGCACAGGAGGGGCCGGCACCGCCATGCCGGCCGCCCCTCACGGCAGTGCTCTGGTTCCCGCCTCACGGCTGCGACCAGGCGGGGCTGCGCCGCGCCGCGCCCCTCAAACGGACCCCGGCATGGGGAGAGCGCCAGCCCCCAGGGGCTCAGGAGCAGACCCGGGAAGGAGGACCAGGACGAAGCACACCCAACCCCCGCTCCCGAGGCGGGCAAGCAGGCGGGCATGGCGGATGCGCTTGCTGCCCGCACCCGCACCCGCCCCCCCCCCTCCCCTCAGAGCGCACTCGCGGCCCCGCCCGGGCGCCGCGCACGCGCCTTCGGCTCCCGCGGCGTCCCCCTCCCCGCGGTGGGGCCGGGGCGGTGACGTCAGCAGCGGCGGCCATTACACGGTGCGGAGCGAGGAGCGGCAGCGCTGCCGCAGCCGGAGTGCCCCGGGCCGCCCTCTCCCCGCGCGCCTGCCTGCCCGCCCGCCCGCCCGCCCTGACGCGTCGCGGCCGCCGCCGCTGTGGGGAGCGCGGATCGCAGGGGCCCGCGGGGCGGTGCGGCAGCAGCAGCCGGTGAGGAGGAGGAGGAGGAGGGGGAGAGCGGGATGGAGGAGAAGGTCTTCACCAAGGAGCTCGACCAGTGGGTGGAGCAGCTCAACGAGTGCAAGCAGCTGTCCGAGGGGCAGGTGAAGAGCCTCTGCGAGAAGGTGAGGAGCGAGGGGCTGCGGGAGGCGGCGGGGCCGGGCAGGGCGCTGCGGGCGGGGGCGGTGCCGCTCGGCCGGGCGGGCGCGGGGCCTCGGGCGGGCCGGGGGCTTGGCGCGGCCCGGCGGGGGGAGCGGGCCGGGAGCCGGGGCCGGGCGAGCCGCGGCCCCTCGGCTGTGCCGGAGCCTCGGCTCCGCCTCCCGCCTGTTCAGCGCCTCCTAAAATGGCGCCGCGGCCGCGATGGATCCTCGGGAGAGACCCCGAGAGACCCCCGTTAAAATGTTAAATCAACCCCTCAAAGCGTGAGTTATTATAATGAAAAGAAAAGCTTATGGTAGGCGCTTGGAAATCACACGCGGTAAAGAGCTGCTGCTTTGATTTATTTCTTGTATTTTTCATGATATGAATAAGCGCAGACACGTTTATAACTAATTGAAGGGTAAATTAGCTTTGGGGGTTTGGTTTCTCTCAGTAAGGTTCTGGGTTTCACGAAATTCACAGAATAAACATTCGAGATCTTATGGAATTCCATATTTTTATGGTGTTGGTTTGAGATGTGGATGTTACAGGGCAATGTGTTGATTGAGACATTCATAGCTTAGAAAGGTTGTAAAGCCTGCCTAGGACAGATTGTCTTTTGTAAATTCAGAAAAATTTTGTTCTGGTAGCATCCAGAGGCATTTTCCAGTTGAATTCTAATTCTGGATGTAACCTGACAGCTGAGGGTTATTGGTGGTAGTGACCCTTTTTTTTTTTTTTTTTTTTTCAATTTACTGGTGGTTTTATGTATTTCTAGACTGAAAGATGAAATATTTGTGAATTTTTTGGGAACTGGATATTAAGGAATACATGGAGTTATGGATGTACTGGTTTCTAAAAAAGCCTATGTACTTGCCACCGAAAGTCCCTAGAATATTTTGAAATAGAACTCATGCTTTCAAATACTGGATCAGGTTGTCTTGGAAGCAGGTTTTGAGGGGACTGTCTATGAACTTAATAAAGAACTTTTGGCCAGACTGGCTCTTGCTCCAGTACAGATTTTAGTTCACCTGTATTTCAGCAACTCAACACTATTTCCATTTGATCCAGGTTGTGTGTTTTAAAGGCAGTTGCTAGCAAGTGCCAATGTCACCGCCTGGCTATTTCCATGTGCCTCTCCAGTGATGGAGGTCCAGCTTCTTCCTTGTATTGCTTTATGTGAGAGGCGAGTATTTCACTTGCTGTCGTTTATGAACTGATGGGTACTGAGTCCTGAATCCCGCAGGAGTGGGTGCATATGGCCCCATTTTGTGGGGCTGTATGGTAACATGCAGGACTTACAATGTACAAAAAGCTTTCAGTGTACTGGGGGTTTTGGTTCAGTGAGAAGCAGGCATACCACTAGAAATTCCTTACAGAAGATACAGTCCCAGTCATCAGTGTTACACAAGATGATATTTTCATTTTTTCCTGGTGAAGAATAGAAATGACCTGTATTTATGGACAAATGTGTAATGCTCATCACCAGGATAATGGTAAAGGTAAAAAGAAAACTTTGTGTCTGACTACCGTGTGTTGAGATGAGAGACCATGAGAATGGCAGATTTCTCTTCTACAATCACAGTAGTATTTAGCAGCAACCTTCATGTTGGCTGGGTTGGCTCTGGGGGAGCTCTGGGTGGGGTGACAACTCTGTGTGCTGGGTGTGTGGTCAGTGCTGTGCAGAGTTCAGTCACAGGGCTGCTGATGCTAGGAAAAGTTGATTTGTTGCTGATAACTACAGGTGGATTTACTTGGACTTTCTGCTAAGAGTAGTTCAGTTTCTTCATGCTTGCTGGTGGAGGGAATTGGAAATAGGCCCTTGAACTCTGGGGTTTCCATCTTCTTGTCTCTGTCGTGTTCATGGAAGTGGGGTGAGAGCTCAGTTCTGCGCTCTTTGTGCTGAGGGACAGCACTTGCTTTAATGTGTTTCCACGTTCCCAGCACTGACTTTCAGAGACCTTGCTAGGTTGTTGTTTGGGCTGTTTAAGTAGTTTTGTGGATGTAATCACATCATGATTACCTTAAGGACATGGTCAAATGCAGCTATTGTTCCAAAGGACAGGTAAAGACCCTACTAGGTATAAACTGTTGTTCTTCACCACATTGAATTGCAGCTAGGGCTAGTTAAAATAAACAATTTTAAAAAATTAAGGGCTTTTCCTGATAACTCTGATTGGCTGATCTCCCTGACAAGTATTTCTTGATCTGCTGGGGCTTCATGCGTGCAGACTGATGCCTGTCTAATAAGAATAAGCCTAAGGGCTCTCTTGTATTTCAGTATTGATAACCGAAGAACTCAGCAGCTTTTCCTGAACATGATAATTGTGTGGCCATTTGTGCATCCCAGTTACTTTCTCGGTGTGTCTTTCAGTGAGCCTGGTTACCTGGGTGATGGTGGAAACTGGGCAGAAACATCTTCGGAGTCTAGAAGTAATTTGTAACCATGAATAATACATTATACTTTCACAAATGATTTGAAATAATCAACCTCTGAGTGGCAGTTAAATTATCCTAGGCTTGGTACTTGCTGTGTGTTTAATGCTCCATCAATTGAGTGACAGATTGTGCTTTGCTTCAGCATTTGAGAAGTGCAGGTTCTAAAGAAGTGGTCAAAATATACCCAGTCCAATTACTGGTACATGTCAGCAGTGTTTGTCCTGTTAGTGCTGAATTGTTTATTGGCAGAGGTGAAAGGAAGTCCTTTATTGCCAGGTGAGCGTTTTTCCACTGGCCATTTTGAATGGAAGGATGCTGGTTTAGTTTCTTTCCCATACATTGTGACGGTGCAGGGAAATGTTCTTGTCTCCTCTGTGTATAGATGCCAGTTATCACAGGAACTGGGGGTGTGGCACATTGCTCAGGAAGGTGGGATGACAGTCTAAAATTGCACAAAGCAATGAGGTGAATTTTTGGATAAGTTTGCTTCGGATATTGCAGAAGGTATCTAGTGCAGGTGCAGGCAGAGGTGTCAGAGCCACTCCCTCAAAAACACTACTCCATAATTTAGTGAGTTGAGTGTGGCATCTCCAGTTTTTGGAGAGAAGGAAGAGTATTTGGTCATATAGACTGTGTAAAGCATTTCAGGGTTCTTAAATCGCTAGTGAAATACCTTTGAATAGATAGTGCTGCTAGCCAAAATATTTTAAACTATGTGAAGGGCTGATGCTGGTAAAGGCATTCAAGAAACCTTGATTCAAGGTTTGACTCCTGCAGTTTTTGATTTGTAACAATGATGTTGGTTACATTTGCTTTTTGATTTGTCACCATTGCTAATTTTTGTAGTGTGTGTTTCTGGGCCTGTTCTGTACTGTTCTCTGGTATGTACCTTGTTCATGGTGTATTTTTCTAATTTTTTTCCTGTTGTAGAATTTTCATTTTAACATCTGATCTTCCAAGTTGGATGTTCTGTAACCAAAGGTTACCCACTGCAGCTGTGTGAGTTACGCAAACTCATTTAGCTTATGTTGAGTGACTTAATTCCAAGAGGACATTTCTGATGAAGCTTTCTTTTGGGTCAAAAAAGCCTGTGCAATCAAAGTTCAGTTCCTGTAATACATCAGACTTACATGTTCGGTGGATCTCAGTCCTGTGTTTTAAGCTGAGCTGTCTGTCCAGCCTCTTTCAGACAGAGGCACATGTCCCCTTCTGCTTCCTACATTCCATTTTGTTCAGGAGTTCCCTTTCTTAGCTGATTATTTTGGCCAGAAGTGGATTTTTTAAACTGTTTCCAGCTGCATTTGCAAGGGCTTTTCCATTAGCTAGCTTTTGCATTCCCATATCCATCATGTACAACTAACTCTTCTTCAGACTAAGATGATTGTGAAAATTCATGTTCCTATCTGAACTTGCTGTAAATCAGCCAAGAAACCTGCCCCAGCAGAATTCCCAGGTGGTGAGAGTGTGGTGTGCCGTGTGTGGTGGGCTGTGCATTGGGCAGGTTCTGTGTTCCTCTGCCCCTGGCACAGGAGGAATGTGCAGCGTTGCAGTTCTGCCGTGCCAGTGCACTGGATTCTGTAGCAAGGGAACTGCTGCCAATGGCGGGAGGGCCCCTCAGCAGCTGTTCTCTCTCTGGGGAGACCAGAGGTGGTTCAGGGCTCCTTTGCTGCTTTGTTGAACATGCCTAGGGATCAAGTCATTGATGGGGCCGCGTAGTTACACCTTCTGTCTCTGAAGAGTTACAAGTGTAGTGTACAAAGGCTTTTTAACATTTAGATGACTGTGTTTTAGATTATTCTTGAACACTTTAAAAAAAAATCATTTGATGCCCAGAGTTCTGATTTGTTGTGGGGTTTTGTTTCCTGGTGGTTTGTTTTTTGTTTGTTTCATTTTGTTTGTTTTTTGTTATGGTTAATAATGAAAAATGGGCATTGTCTCTTTCACGGAAGGCATTTGAAGAGTCAGTTTCACCAGCCTTCTCACCTTGTCTGGACTTACATGCAACATCTTGATGTGTGTATAAAAATTCAGTCTTGAATGTGCTGTGATTGTACCATCAGCAGCTTTCTGGGTTTGTTTTTTTTTTCAATTCTAGTAAACTCTGCAAAACTTGAGTTGTGCTGGCAGTGAGATGTTTGGCTTAGCTTTTTTGCTTTTTAGTTGCAATATTTGTGATTAAGTAGGAGTGAAAGATACTTGTGTTGTTCTGGGCATAGTTTAAGCTAACAGCAGGAAGCACTCCTAAGTCAGAGCAAGGTCCTACTTGAGTTCTGCCAGTTTGAGGCTGGAAACATGGACAAGGCTGTGGGACTGATGTCCTCTTCCAAATCTACCTGTGCTGAGCTGTTGCCTCCTCAGATGTGATGGCAGTGCTGCTCTGAGATCGCTTCCAAGCCATTTCCAGTTACTCACCTGGGTTGCCTTGCCCAGCACGAAACTCAAACCTGTCTGGCCTCATACAGAGATCTGTGTGAGGGGAATCACAGGAGCAGGGATTGAATTTTTACTCTTGCTTAGGGACCCTTAAACATACCTTGTACTCAGTAATGCTGTTGTTCTTTTTTTTTCAGGTAGTGTATATTATGCTAGAAAAAGTTTATTCCTGACTAAAGAGGGAATACTAGATCTCAGTTACTTAGTAGGTCTCCAATATTTCTGCTGAATATTTTGAACATGCCTTCCAGTACAGGTGTTTCTGGTTTGCTGGTTGGTTCTAAACTCTTTTCTTGAGGTTCAACATGCCATCCTCCAGCTGGTGTCCTGAGCTGTAGCATGACTGTGCCAAGCTGTGTTGGAGTTACTGGAAAAAAGGGTTGAGAACTTTCTGAGATCATTGCATGAAGCTGGACTTGTTGATATCAGGCACAACTAGTTTGGGAATGGGTTTAGCCTATTTCTTTTTTTTTTAAGTGAATGGGTGAAAATGAATACAGTTTGTTCTACAGGGAGGACTGAAAAACATCCCTGTAAGTGGTCAGTTTCCTGCATTGCTGTCATTGCTGTGTTCCTTGGACCTCCCATGAGGCAAGGAAGGCATAAGGTTTCCTAAGTGATTTGACTTGTTATGTTTTTCTAAAGAAGTTTTTCCTAGATTATTTTGCTTCAATTTAAAGATGCTAAGATCTTTTGTATGAATGAAAATAATGGCACTGAATTCTTTCAGAAGACCCTCTTCCTATCCCCACTGCTCTTGTCAACTACTGATTGATTAACAGCCTTTCCCCTTCTTCCAGATTTGCCTCTGAGGGCAAGAATGCTACGGAACTTTTCAGATGGAAATGTTGAGGGGACTGTCAAGGTTTCGAAGGTGCCAGTCCTTTTGTAATACAAAGGAAGGGAGGGTTATTTGGCAGAAGTTTGCTGCTTGCTTGCTTTCTTGTAGACCTTATAGAATTTACAGGCAATAAAGGAAATTGTTTTTCTTACTTTAATCTTACAGCAGTCCTGGCATTGGGGTTGCTCTTTTGTTTGGCTAATACCTTCTATCTAAACTGGTCTCTCTTCTCACTGAACAGAAGAGATTAGAAATGAAGGTGTAGGTGCAAGTCACAAATCAGAGAGAAAGCAGATGCATCACCTACCATCCTGGCAAAAGAGTGTTTTGCTGCTCAGTATTTCTATGTGGATGGAAATCCTGGTTTTACTTTGGAATACTAAATAATTAAATGTCAGTGGGGAGCTTTGTATTTTAATTTTGTTCCTACTTACACATTCACACTGAACTCCTTAGTGGATTGTGTAGTTCAGCATAAATCAGTTTCCCGTTTGTCATGTGTAATCTGACTGCCATACCTCCTTCACAGAAAGGTGTTATTGGAGGCTTCATTTATCTAGTTTTGTTTAAAATGTCAGTGAATTAAAACATCTTTTGCTTTACAAAAATAAGCCCATCTTTTGTCTGAACTTGCTCTCTTTTCTCCCCTTGTGAGGAGTGGGGAAATCTTTAAATTGAAAAGCATTGACTCTGCAGAAGAATTGCTGACTGTAATGGATGACTTTGCTTGGAACTGGAACCTTTTCCAGGTCGTGATGTTGGAACAGCTGAACCCAGTGTTCATCCCAATTAGCTGATCATTGTGCCTTTAGTCACATCCTGTGCACCTTGGTGACAGGAAATTATGGGTGTGGTTGAAGTCTTCAATCTCATCAAAATATCTTTCTGGTAACTACAAATAACTATTTCTTGGTTACAGTGGATGCTTCTCATGACACACTTTACTAGACAGCAGGGTGGGCTGCGGGTGTGAATCTGGTCTGCCAAGAATGCCATGTTACCATCTGCAACCATGACTTTGGGGCTGTGTTGTCTCATCAAAATAATGGTTGTATTTTCTTTACTGAGTTAGTAGTGGTAATCTTTTGATGACTGGTTCATAGTGCTGCTTCAAGCATTGATTTACAATTCTACACAGATACAGTGATGTTTACTGGTTTGGTTTGGGTCTTGTTATTTTCTTTTATGTGCCCCAGAGTTTCTCATGGTGCATAATTGGGCTGACTTGTCCGAGCTTATGCTAGAATGTAGGGATCTAAGAAGGGGTCAGAGTAGTTAAGAAATATCTGGTATATTCTGGAAATACAGAGGAATTTGGGTACAGATTAATTCAGAGGATTTTGTAGAAATGGAGCACTGGAAATTTTTTTCTGTGAGACAAGGTTGATGATGTACACTGCTCATGAGGGATGCTTGCATATCCTCAGCAAAGAGTTGAGGAAGTACATAGACGGATTATGGCTTTTATGGCACTCGACTCTGAGCCCTGATTTGTGGCATATAGGATAAAAAGATTGGGAGGGAGCAGGGGAAATAAGAGGCACATCTGCATGCATACAACCTGTGCATCTCATTAAATAAACTGAGGATCTGAAAATCATATGGTAGTGACTTTGTCATCTTTTTTAAAATTCTTATCTGTGGCAGTTCATACACTTGGATCTTGTACTGTCTTAAAACAATGAAGCTGATCTTTGTGTTTTAAGACCTGCACCTTGCAGAGAAGTGCTTTGTGAACAGAGCCACCAAAACAGCTTGGTACTGTTCAGCTGGGCCTTTCGAGGATGTGCAGCAGGCTGGAATGGTTTCATTCTTAAGTTCCAGTTTGAGTTTTTATGCAGTGCTACTCTTTTTATCGAAAAGTGAAAATTGGTTGTTTTCTTGCATGTTTAAGCCAATATTGGTTTTATTCTTGATAAGTTTTGGGATTGTACAAATTTTTTCGTTACAGAGAAATGACTGACTAAGCCAATATCAAGTCAGAATGAATTCCAGTCACTGTGACTAAGCTGAAATGTGTTTGATACTTATTGCTTATTGTTTGAACTTTGAGATTGTTCTGAGTAAAATATGTGACTTTCCACCTCAGCAGTAGTGTTTATGACAGCATTGCACTTGGTTCTTCTTAGACTCTTCTTGTGTAACTGTCTCACAGCTGTTTTTTGTCTTTGAGTTCATTGGTAATTGGCTGTAAAATTAGCATTTATCAACTTGAAGTAACATGTTCTTTGCAGTCTTATTCTGTATGTGTTTGCACTTTATTTTAAAAACTGAGAAAAAATAATTAAACTGATTCAGAGGCAGGGTTTTACAACTGTAATATGGTAGGTTGTTGATAACAAGTTTTTGCTTAAGTATCCTGCACCACAGAAGTTTTCACTTGTAGTGGTATTCTGCTATGAAAAAAGATTAATTAAGTGTTGGAGGTGTAGAGAAGTTCAGGGCTGTCTTAATAGTAGGAATTGTTGAGAACTGAAAAAGGGCAGAGATACAAAAGAATTAATAGGTGCTCAAGAAAATCTGTTTATGAATTTTATCATTGTTTGTCCTGATGATGGGCAGTGAAGTCTGGATGTTTAAAAATGTTGATGTCAAAATACTGCATTGTTGCACTATTATCCTATGTGGCAATAGGTCCCAGGGTGTTTGAAGTTCAGGCTGTGATGTATGTGTGTCTTTCCTAGTTCTGCTCTGTCAGATGGTTGGATCAAGGACTTTTCTGCCTTCTGCTGAAGGGTGCTCTGCTGCTTCCTCTCCCTGAGGAAGTGTAGGAGAGCTGTTGCTGGAAAGTCCATTTGTTGGAGAGGGGGTTGGGTAGTGGGAGGGAGTTGTGTGATGTGGTGAGTGAGCAGCACCTTCAAGAATCAGTAAAAAGAGGGAGTGGAACCGGGTGGAGTTGCTGTGTGTGATCCAGTTACAAGGTCAGGGGCACAGATACTGCAGGAGTAGTATCAGTGATCACAATTTGCCATTGTGAAATTGTATTAAGTGATCTGTTGTCTTACCAACTTGTGTTTGTATTGTATTATGGTATATTAAAATTCCTTTTTTTACTTTTTTATAGGAATTCATTTATTATGAAAGTTGGGATATAGTAGACTGCCTATTGGTGGCTTGCTTTCAGGATGTTATTTTTTTTCTACCTTCAGCTTTGCTGAAGCTCTTTTATAGAGCTGAGTGTTTAAGCACTTGAGTATGTGCCACTTCTAATACTGTGGGACAGAAGACTCTAAATGAACTAAACAGTTCATAACAGTATTGCATGAAACTTCTTTTAAAACCTGGAAATGTTGGAATTCCTGCACCAGCATTCCTCCACTGCAGGATTTAAACAGAGGTTGCTGTTCTGCAAATTGACCTGGAACAGTCTTTTTCCATCAGAGTAGCTGTCTGACTTCTCTGTGTTTGGTCATGTGCATATCTGAGTGATTTAATATTTCAGAAACTGAGGAAGCAACAACTCCATTGCTGAGAACTCTGCCATTCTCAGCACAAACACTGCATACCTTTGATGAAAAATGAATGCTGCATTCTTTGTGCAGTGCTTCAAGTGTGTTACGAAAATCCAGTGGTAGAAACATTCTCATTAAAGAGTAGTTTTTTATATGGAACTGCTGTTAGCATCTCTGGTGTTCTCTGTCTAAAGGAGAATTAAGCTGGCTAATGCTTCTGAATGTAAGAGAGTATTAGAAGAGGCTAAACCTGTTAAAACACCTTCAAAACATCCGGTGAGTGTCACTGCATTAAAATTAACTCAAGTCAGGCTGTCTTAAAATACATCTGCACTTTAAGCATTGACCACAAGCCAGGAATGACCTATCTTTAGTACTGGGCACAGTGCAAGTGGAAACTGTCATATGAGACTGACTTTTGATGTAAATACGTCTGCAGAGTGACATCTAAAGCTTTGTGTTGTGCAGGGTGCTTAGCCATGCTGTATTTTTGCATTTCTTTGCAGTGAAACACTGAATTTCATTTGTTTCCATCATTAAATTTAGGTGTTGCTTCTGTTTGAAGTGGTGACCATGGTGGTCAGCCAGGATGATGTGTGGGAAGTGACACCACTTTTGGGTGGGAGTGTCAGCCACTTTCTTGTAGACATCTTGGGTTATAGAATAGAATATAATTTTTATATATTTTCTTAATTGTGTTAATGAGGTACAAAAGGGATCCTTTTTGAATAGGAACATTGACTGTTGAAAGCCAGAGAAATCTTAGTAGATGGTAACTAGTAAACTTGTTACTATTTATATTTCTAATAGCTTCTTGATTTAGCAAATCATTATGGCATGTGTCTGGTGACTGTTCTGAGAACAAACTGTAACCACTGTCTTGCATTATTTCAGAATTACCTTTCTGGTGCTATATTTAGCCTATGCTGCTTCATACAAATTACGTTTGTCTGCAGCTTTTATATATACACAATTTTTGGGAAAAATGGTGATTAAAAACATCTTAGCCATCTTTGGTTTGTGAAGACATAACTTGATGTTATTAGTCTGTGTTTAATCATGAAACTTGTTGAGAGAACTTGCACAGGTAATGGCCTGCTCTGTAGTTGCTGGTACCTGTGGATGCTTGATCTCATTCTGCCATGCAGGACCCCCTGCCTTTGCAGGTGGGTTGAAGATGTTTGTACAGGCAAGTGCCAAGGTACTGGTAGTGTTTTGGCTGTGTCTGAGTTTGGGCTTTTGGAAGTAAGATGTTGGCAGGATTTTTAGATTCCGTTTTTCAAAATTCTTGAAAAATTTTAAAGTTCCAGTAGTGGTGTTCATTGTTCTATGCTTCACAGAACCATTTTTGTAGAAAGTCTGAAGTTTTGCTTCAGATACTGTCCTCAAGGAGGAAAAGCAGCCATGCAACTAATAATTACTAATACAAGGTTTCATAAAGTGAAATGCTGTTTTAATGGCATTTAAGTAAAGATCAGCTTCTCCCTCAAGTGCTTCAGAGAAGGAAGGGACAAAAGCTCCTAAAGAGAGCAGGTAGCAGAGTTGGAAGTGGTAGAGCGTGCTTTGAATAAAACAGCTCTTCATAGGCAAACTCACAGTTTATTTGCTTTTTTGCTTTACAGGCTAAAGAAATTTTGACAAAAGAATCCAACGTACAAGAAGTGCGATGTCCAGTCACAGTCTGTGGAGATGTCCATGGACAATTTCACGACCTCATGGAACTTTTCAGAATTGGAGGCAAATCACCAGACACAAACTATTTGTTTATGGGGGACTATGTTGACAGAGGATATTATTCAGTCGAAACAGTCACATTGCTTGTAGCTCTTAAGGTAACTTTTCTTCTCAGCTTTACATTCTTGTATAAAAGATATCATTACTATCCTGACTGCACTTAATATCTATTATGTTTTTCACTGCATTGGTATTAGAGCTACTGAAACTAACTTCTTGACTTTCTTAGTTTTCTAAATCCCTTCTTAAAAAAATTATGAAAATGTTCAGGTGAAAGCCTGAGCTTTATCTAAAAGGAGTGTTTATTTTTTACTTGCCTAAATAGCAATCTTTAAGAATTTGCTTGGAGAAATGAGCTTAATGCACATTAAGTGCAGTGAAGTCTCCTAGTAATAATAAATGCAACTTGTAATTAATCTCAGAAGTAATTGGCAGTTGAAGATTGGAATGAGTGAGTCCTTTTTTTCCCTTAAAGGTTATTATATAATCTTCAGAATGGTTTGGTTTTAGTTGCTTTATTGGTGTGTGGCAGGGATTGAGGAGTGCAAATTCGGTTCTGGGGAAGAGTTGCTTTTTGATGTGCTAAAATCAGCTCTTCTGTTTAGGTCCGTTACCGCGAACGTATCACAATTCTTCGAGGGAACCATGAAAGCAGGCAAATCACACAAGTTTATGGCTTCTATGATGAATGTTTAAGGAAATACGGAAATGCAAATGTTTGGAAATACTTTACAGACCTTTTTGATTACCTGCCTCTAACTGCCTTGGTGGATGGCCAGGTATTGTGACATTTGACAAAATTCCGTGGTTTTGATTGTAAAGGGAAGGGAGTTCTTAACATTGCATTCTGTCAATTCTCATCTTTAAGGGAATCTCATGCAGATTTTCTTGTAATAATTTATTCAGAACTGTTCTAACTGCACTGATTAATGCAAATAAACTTCATGTTTCTTAACTCTTGCAGATTTTTTGTCTACATGGTGGCCTCTCTCCATCTATAGATACACTGGATCACATCAGAGCACTTGATCGCTTGCAGGAAGTTCCCCATGAGGTACTGAAAAATAATTTTCTAAGCCAATAAGACTGATTCAGCATGTGTTGGGGGTTTAAGCTTGAAGGCTGACAATTAAATTCAGATCAACATAACAATATTAAAGGGCCTGTTGTCTTCTGTTCTGGATTTTTTAAAGCAAAAATGAGGGGCATGTCTTTGCTTAAAGAAATAAACATATTAAGTCTCAAAGAGTTGTTCAGGGATGGTGCAAGTGCAAGCATGTTTGGGTTTTGTTTGGTTTTGGTTCTTTGCACTTCACCTCTGAAACATCATCTACATCTCTTACAGGGTCCAATGTGTGACTTGCTATGGTCAGATCCAGATGATCGTGGTGGCTGGGGAATTTCTCCTCGAGGTGCAGGTTACACATTTGGACAGGATATTTCAGAAACCTTTAACCATGCTAATGGCCTTACGTTGGTTTCAAGAGCTCATCAGTTGGTAATGGAGGTGAGCAGGACATTCTGTGTGTTCAAACTTTGGATTGTGTCCTTGGTCCATTTATTCCTTGCTCTGTGTGTCAGAGATGTGCATATGCTACTGTGACAGGTGATGATCCAGCTGAGAGTATTGCAGAAACTTGATCTTGGCAGTATTCATGTGCTACTGAAGGAATTTGACAGTGGAGTAACCTTTTTTGGCCTTGTTTTCCTGAAAATGTACAGCAATATCTCAAACTAGGCTTTGGTACTAGATGTGGTGTTGCGTTTCTGTTTAGATAAAAAGGTTTTTAAATATGTGTCTCTTGGAAAAAAGGTTTAATTTTTCTGTTTAGGTTGCATGTGTGCTTTTGTTCTTGGTCTGTAGTTGTTCCTAGCACTTTGGATTTTTAAATGTATCTCTGGACTTTGGTTTTGGTGATGACAGTTGAAGGTTCAGAGTGGATTGTTCAGAATTGCTGTTTTAACTATTTAATGCTAATGCAATGGAGAAATATTGCTAGGTGGGTTTTTTTTAAAATTATCTAGCTCATATTTGCTAAAGGAAGCAACCTATGAAGGCCAAAATTCCTTTTTATCCTTTTTCTCTCCAGAAGAGGAAAAGATACAGCCTTAAGCTTATTTAAAGTAGCCCTGCAAATGCCACTTAGGCCTGTGCACATTAAAAGGTTGGTTTGTAGTCAGGGTACATTAACTTGGTTGTCTGAATTATTTTTTCCTTCCTCTCCAGGGGTACAACTGGTGCCATGATCGGAATGTAGTAACAATTTTCAGTGCTCCAAACTATTGTTACCGTTGTGGCAACCAGGCTGCAATTATGGAACTTGATGACACTCTAAAATACTCCTTGTAAGTATATTTAAAAATGAGAATTATGTTGCCTGTGATTTGAGAATCCCATTTAATGATGTTAAAGTATGGGGTTTTTTCCCCTCTCTAAGCTTTTGGGAGGTGGAGTGAGTGTGGAATTGTTGGGTTAGTCACATTTAAAGTCTTGGAGTCAAGCCTGTGGAACAGTTGCTGTTGAGATTTTCTCTGTCAGATTAAAGGGAGACTCCTCAATTTTTTTTGTATAACTACCTGGATTTTAATGACTTACTGTGTAGGGGGTGTGATTTGAGAGCAGGAGTAGTCTGTGACACCTAAGGTAATGCCTTCTCGTCGGTCTTGGGCAGGAGACTTTTGGAACCTTTGAATTCTTCAGGTGTTGGGTGTCAGGTCTTTGATGATATTTCTAATTAACTACTGCAGCAGGAACTTCACTAGTAAATGAGGCAAAAGCACTGTGCATACTGCCCTCTTGATAATAACTGGAGACTTTAACTTTCTGATAGATACAAATGTTCAACCACTTTGAGTCTTAAAGCTAAAATAAATTTCATGGTAAGAGGAATTTAAAATGTGATGGTTAAAAGTACATTCTAACAGGAGTGGAGGAACAGTTGATAAAACTTGCAGAGACTCACTTGTGTTAAGCCAGTGCTCTGTAACTGATGGCTAGAAGGTGCCTGAGTGGATGCTGAGCTCTCACTGCTGTCTGTGCTCTCAGTTTGCAGTTTGACCCGGCACCGCGCAGAGGTGAACCGCATGTTACTCGTCGCACCCCAGACTACTTCCTGTAAAGAGATTTTAGACCTGTACAGTATTGCCATGAACCATATGTTGACCTAAAGAAAATGGGAAGAGCAACAGTAACTCCAAAGTGTCAGAAAATATTTAACATTCAAACTTTGTTTTCACATGGACCAAAAGACGTGCCATATTCAATACAAAGCCTCTTGTCATCAACAACTGTGACCACTTTAGAATGAACCAGTTCATTGCATGCTGAAGCAACATTGTTGGTCAAGAAACCAGTTTCTGGCATAGCGCTATTTGTAGTTACTTTTGCTTTCTCTGAGAGACTGCAAATAATATGTAGACATTAACACCTCGTGAATACATTTAACTTTCCATTTAGCTATAGCTTTATTCAGCATGACTGTAGATAAGGGTAGCAGCAAACAATCATTGAAGCTTAAAGAACATTTTTAAAATAAGTACCAAGGCCTCATATTTGTTCTGAAACTGTTTGTTTGTTTTATTTTCAGGGAATACTGTTTAATTTAATTGTATTGATTTTTTTTTTTGTCTGCACTCAGTTCCCTTTTCCACTCTGCCCTACCATATTGTCCCTTGTAATTGTCCAAGGATAGTGAATTACTTTGAACAGAACTGTTTTTTTCTGTAAAACAATGTTACTGCAGGACAGAGCTGCAGTGTTTTTCATAATAAACTTGTGAACTAAGTATGGAAAAATGTCAAAATTCTAATTGCATCTCAGGTCAACTGTGGTTTAATAAACTAACATGTAGCTGGATGGGTTTTATAAACTTGCATAGAAATTTCCACCTTATAAATAACTAAAACTGAGGTGATTTGGAGTGTGCTGGAAAACTCTGACCTTCTGAATCCTGTCCCAGGAAGGTGCCTGGGTCTGTGTCTCACTTGCTGGTTACTCACATGTTGCTCTTTCCCTCTTGGTGCTCTACTGAAATACTCAGAAATGGAAGAATATAAGTTCACTTAACTGATTGCGTTGTGGCTTTATTTCAAGTGTAAATCTAAGTTTGAGTCATTTACAATGTAGGTGCTAATACTTAAAATAATTTTTCTGAAAAACTAAGAATAAAACCAGTTCTGTAAATATTAAAGGAAACAACTTGAAGTTTAGTGCTATGTGTATTTGCCCAGGCTTCCATTCTGAAAAACAGTGGTATGTGGTTTATGTTAACTTCTGTTTAAGTAATTCCTTTCTACTGACTTCTTCAAAACTTGAACCCAAATTTGATAATTCGGTTCAAAGCTGAAATTCAAATGTTACGCCTTCTTAAGGCTTGTGTGTGAAACTTCTTGGGTACATCTAAATGATGTACCTGGCTGTTGATTTAGTAGAAGGTCTCTTAATATTCATACTGTTTGAGACTTTAAGTTTCTTGGGCACAATGTAGATTCTGTAATAACATGGAGGCTTGTTTCTAAACTGCTTGTTTCTAAGGGAACACACAGAAGTTTTGCAAATGTCCAACTCACCTGGAGGTCTAGTCCTAGACATGATTTTCTGAAAAGCTGGAGGACCACTTAATTCTTTAAGTTGCAAAGAAGGTGCTGCATTTC
Organism: Emberiza elegans; assembly: GCA_024865655.1. Lineage (NCBI taxonomy): Eukaryota > Metazoa > Chordata > Aves > Passeriformes > Fringillidae > Emberiza > Emberiza elegans. The sequence goes on from JALJVW010000797.1 coordinate 1,782,220, forward strand.
ATCAAGCATTATTACTTCATTCCTTTTCAGAAAGGCTCGAGTCATTGCTTTTCCTTCAGCAAAATTTGAGCCTTGTCCTGTAGGTTGGGTTCCAAGTGGCTCCTGGAGACCTCAGTGCTGTAGTTTGATCTCTTACAGGAAGAAGTGCATGCTAAAAATAAGTGCATCTGAAGTGGCTTTTTTTAGTATATTGGGAGCTTTTGCTTTGATCACTATTAAAAAAATTCTTTGCTGAGCGTAGTTCACGTTCCATTCCTGTCACTTATCTTTCTCTGTGTTTGTGTAGATGAGACTTTGTGCTTTCATTGACACCATTCCTTCAAGAGGAATGACTTTGCCCTATTTTCTGCTTTCCTTGTTGCTTTAATTGGTGTGACTCATGTGCTCTGGCAGGGAGCAGTCCTTTCCTTGCTGAAGTTTCTGTACACAAATCCAAGTGGTTAGTAAAGTCCATGGGCAATGTTGGAGTCACTCCAGTTTTTGTGCTTTCCTCTATAATTATGTTGTGATGGTCTGTGTGAAGATTCCAGTGCAAAAACCACATTGTGAAGAAAAAATATGTTGCTGTGATGGAGCACTAACCAGCTGAACTCATGTTTGGACCATGCAAGAGAAGAAACAAAGATACAGATAACTGGGGTTTGATTCATTGGTAGCTGATTGGTACCTGCAGAAAACTTCCTTTACTTCAGCCTGTGACCATGCTGGTTGCAGAGAAATGAGCAGGTTCTGGAGATCACTGGTAATTCCTCCCATCTCTACACTGCCTGCCATGCAATACAAAATAGAGGCACCGCTGGAACTCCTGTGTTGTGGTGGTTCAGTGTTGAAGTGGAAATTCACACCCAGTCCTTAGCAGGGAGGGCTGACATTGGGGTTTAGGTTATCAGAAGGCAGTTGGGAATGAAATTAAACTTCCATGAGCTCTCCTTTTTTTTTTTTTCCTTTGTTCTCAAAACTTGAATAGAGCCCAGAGAATATTGATGGACAAAGGAGGAGGGTTTTAAGATTTCCAGATTTCATTTTGCATAACTCATTGGCCATATAATATCAAATTGAGCACCCTAAACTGCTGCAGGCCTGTCCTGAACTAAGGGCCCATTAAATCAAAAACAAGAGACAAAATATGTATTATATACATACAGAAGTGTATAGATTTACCAGATTTTCTTCCCCCTTCACCTTTTTACACCTTTTGCCTGTTTCCACCCTGTGCTTTGTTCCTCTACTTATGGCCCCCTATTCACAGATCCCTGGAGCTTGGGGCTGGCTGCTGCCCCAGTCCCTGCTCTGTTGCTGCCCAAGCTGCTGCTGCAGGTGGATGCTTGTCCAAGGTAACCAATGTGTGCAACTCTCACCTGGGCCTCATTTCCGATTGTTTTAGCTGCTGATGCAGCTGCACACACTCAGTATCCCTGTCCCAAGTGCTTGGGCAGTGTTACCTGGTTTAGGTCTTCTGATGATACCCTGGCAGGATACTGGATGTGTGGGAGAGTGCAGAGTGAGTGTTACCTCCTTCCCCAGGTGTCTGGATAGTGACAAAACAAATTCTGCCCTGTGAAAAAGGTGCTGAGGGGGCATCCTGCCAATGGAAGCTGTGTCATTTCACCTCCCTCTGTCTTGGTCTAGAGCCTGTCAAAAGTTCCTCTAGTAACAGAAAAAACTGCTGAGAGGTGCCAATACCTACCAGTCCACATTCCATGGGATTTATTTTTGATTTTTATAGTAGTCAGCTGAAGCACCAAGTCCTTTTTAGAAAGTAATTGTGTTTCAAGGACCTTGGGACAAGTTTCTGACAATTAAAAAAATTATCCTGACTCTTAAAGGATTTCTTCCTGTACAGGACAAAACCAAACCACTATGATAGTGCTGGGTTTATTTTGGGCCTTTTTTCCTAGTTCAATAAACACATTATTTACCTTAGCAACACTGGAGTGCAGTTCCTGCTCTTGGAGGAGCTGTGACCTTGGGAGGGGGCTGAAGAATAAGTACTCTTATTCATTCAGGAGAAATGCTTGTAAGATGCAAGTGTGATCACAGTTTTGAATTTCAAATTAAATGCTGCCCCAAATTCAGTGAGTTGAAGGTGTGCCTCCACTCTGATTACCTCCTTTTGCACCTGTTTCACACTCATTTATTGCTTTAATTGCTGCTTGTTATGTCTGGATGCAGAGCACTCCTGGAATCTCTTAATGTATTTTAAGGGTTGCTGTGTAGGTTAGAGCAAATTTTGCCTGAGAAATGGCTTTTTACGTGTTCCATTTTTTGCAATAATATCGTTTGTATGAGCTTGGATTTTTGGAGCAAAATGTCTGCAAGCAGTGATTTTTGAAGCCTTGTAGAAGGCATTGGATGCCTTCTGTGTTCTATGGCAGTCATGACAGAGTATTTGTGTTCTGCAAGTTGTTCTGGGAGAAGGTTGGAAATAGGTAAAGTGTTAAGTAAAAATCACACTGGACTGCGTTGAAATCTTTGAGTACCCATGAACACAAGACCTGCAGAGTCAGCAGTTCATGAGTCAGCCTTCTGTGGTTTTACAAAAGTTATTTTGGTGCTCTAATTCATTTGGCTTTACTCCTTTTGAATGGGAATAAAGGCAGGCTGCTTTCTTGAGCAAGGGACCTGAGTGCTTTGGCATATGGACAGGGAAAAAAGGCTGAAACAACACTTGTGGTTTTAAATTAAGCAGTGCTGCAAGTTTTAGCCTTTTAAAACCTGTGCTGGAGCTTAAAAGCTTTAGTCTTTAAGATGAGTTGAACTACTGATCTCTTAATTACTCTCTGGTGAACAGAACTTTGGGATGGAGACTAAAATGATTGCTGCTGGTATAAATAATGTATAAAATGTTACTTGCTAATAATAATAGGGACTGCTAATTGCAGGAGGAGCAGCATGATCAGGGTGAGCATCCTACATGAGAACTTGGCAGGAAAGTGATTTTGAGGAGAACACTCTCCATTTTTCAGCTACTCATATCATTGCACAAGGTTGTATAAATTAAACTAAGTCTTTGCTTTTGGTTGTCTTCTGTATACATCTTCCTCAGTAGATTCCCCCAAATACATCTGGGTTTTTTGAGGTTAGGTTCTTATGGTCTGTTTTTGTTGCTTTGGTTAGTTTGTTTTTTAATTTCAATAAATCTATAAGCTGGTTTCCAGATTATGCATTTAAAACGGAAAGTACTGAACTGTAAAAGAGGAGTGTCCTGTTTACATTGATAATTGCATGATCGATTGGGCTGAAATACTTTAGCCTGGCTCCCAACTGTCTTTATTTTTCAGGAATTTGAGAAAACACCCCCTTATAGCCAGCCTAACCCTAAACCTTGCTGTGAAAAGCCTTTATCGTGGCCATCAGTGCAGGAGTCAGCAGTGTTGGCTGCTCTATTCTGCTTCTTTGTTTTATAAGGAAAATGGGGAGGGGGCGGGAGCACACGGCTGGAGAAGCCTTGCCTGGGAGTATCCTATGGTGGGTGTTTCATTCCACGCTTGACCCACTTTTCAGGCAGCTCTGCTCCTTTTCCACTGCTGTGTTTGTCCTCGGGGAAGAGGAACACAGCCGGCTGCTGCTGGAGCAGGGACAATCCCAGGGGAGGGGGTGCCACGGCTTCCTGGGAGAGAGAAACGCTGGTGATGGGTTCTGATTGTCTGGTCATGAGTTTATCCAGCTTTAGCTCAGCCGTCTCAAAATGTTATTGGACTGTCCCTTTCTCCCCTGGAATCTCTTTTTGAAATGTTTTGAATGCATTTAAAAATGCTGACTTCTGAAACACACTGTATTTATTCCCATGGACTTTGAAACCTCAAAGCAGCTGCTCATCTGTGGTGTCAGAACCAGCCCAGAATCTGCTTTTCGGACTTTGAACGGCTCCGGTGTTGGAGACAGTGCCAGGCAGCCCTGTAAAGCTAACCCAGTTCCCTTCCCCTTGTGTTTATATCAAGGATTTTTACAGTTTTATACGGTACTACTGAAGGTCGTTCTCGAGGCCACCTACAGGAAGTCTGCGCTTTCCATTTTCCCGGGAATGCCCGGGAGCGCATCTCTGCGGGGCTGAGCTCGCTGAGGCTCCCGTCCCTCGGAGCGAGCCCTGGCGCCACCGCGTGGCGCTGCCCCGCGTGGCGGCACCGGCCGCCGTGACCGCCCGCGCCGGGAGCCGCTCTGCAGTGGTCAAGGCCGGCGTGCACTGCCTCCAGCGGGCTGCAGGTGGGTGGCTGTTGTCATCTCATTGCAGGGGTTCCATACTGTTGTCTCCTATCACAAAAGTTCTGTACCTTCTTGGTGTTTCTCGTGGGCAGCTCCTCAGAGCACTAACTTTCTTCTTCACAAAGCAGCCAACTGACCCCTGTCCCTCCCCCCTCCCAGCAGCCGGCCGGCCGCCTGCCCCCCCACTCTTTTATAGCACTCTTATTCTCATTGGTCACAGCTGTGGCCTGGTAAAGTCAGGCCTGTTCCTAATCTTTGATAATTGGCCCAGCTGCAAAGCCTTAGGGGTAAGATTATTTTCTACACTATCTTTATTTTCTTATATTCTATCCCCCTACAGGTGATCCTCACCCTTGGTAGCCAGAGGATCCAGGCTTGGCTCCTCCAGAGTGCTCCTGATGATTTCAGAGGATGCCAGGGCAGAACTGGTACAGAAATCACTGTTTAAATATGGGGAGGTGGAGTGAGGGTGAGATTAAGAAATAGGTGCTGTAAATAGGTTTGAGGTAGGTATTTCTATTTTTAGTCTTCCTCCTCGTCATCTTCAGTTTTTTAAACTATCGTGAATCCCCATTGTTATATAAGGGGAATGGGAGTGCTGTTAGAGGAAGGAATAGAAGCTAATAAAAAAATCTCACTTGGATTTGGTTATTGGGTTTTGTCAGTCCATTGGTGTCTACTCTGCTCCCAGAATCCCCACCTGCCATGCTGTGTCCAGCTCTAGGACCCCCAATATCAGAAGAATGTGGACCTACTGGAGCAAGACCAGAGAAGGCCATGGAGATGCTCTGAGGGCTGGAGCCCCTCTGCCCTGGAGCCAGGCTGGAAGAGCTGGGGGTGTTCACCTGGAGAAGAGAAAGCTCTGGAGAGACCTGAGAGGCCAGGTCTCAGTCCAGTGCCTAAAAGGGCTACAAAAGAACTGGAGGGGCCCTTGGGACAGGGGCCTGGAGTGACAGGACAAGGGGGAATGGCTTTAAACTGAGAGAGAGCAGGACTAGATTGGATGTTGGGAAGAAATTCTTGCCTGTGAGTGTGGTGGGGCCCTAGCACAGGCTGCCCAGAGAAGCTGTGGCTGCCCCATCCCTGAAGTGCTCAAGGCCAGGCTGGATGGGACCTCAAGCAATCTGTTCTAGTCCACAGCAGAGGGTTGAAACTGGCTGAGCTCTAAGGTCCTGCCAACCCAAACCATTTCAGGATTCTCTGATTCTCTGGGCTGGACTCTCACCCAAGTGCTGGGCTCTGCCACCCACCATTTTGCATTGCAGGGGTACAACTTCTGTGAAAAGTGACACCGTCTCAAGGATGCCACTTTAATACAAATTTTTATGAAGTGGAAATGCAATAATTAGCTTTTTATATAAGTAGCTTTTTCAGACTTGTACTGAGAACAAGAATTTTCCTCTTCTGCTGCTGCATTGTTCCAACACTGCTTTAAAAACCAGTTGCCCAGGCCTTTGAGCTTGGCAGTGTCCTTCCACCATCTCTCTCACATGAATAATTCTGATGTTTTCTGGTTTTACACTGAACCAGTCAGTTCAATTATTTTCAAACTTGATGTGGCTGCTTGTTTTAAAAAATGCTCTTCATCTTTTGTATTCTTGAAAAAAAGGATGATTTTTGCAGTAAGTCTCACTCTCCCCTACATGTAGATTAGGTTATTTTTCAGATTCCATGGTCATACCTGGCTCTCTCCCTGGCTTGCTCTCCCTCAGTGAATTCAGGATGAGTTTTGTGGATTTTTTTCTGTGAATTTTCCCAACTTGTTGATGGAGCAAAGCTGAGCTCTTTCAAGCCTGATTGTCATTAGATTTTTCACAATGCCACATCACATTTGTATTGTAAAATAATCTGTGTGTTATCTCCATAGTCTCTAAATCACCACCAGCAGCTAAAAAAAATCCTGTTTCTCTGTCAAAGTGGAATGTGAGGTGCTCTGAAGAGTGGGGGGCACATTAATTTTTGCCTGAAAGAAACATCCAAGAAGGGAACATGAGGCTGTGGAGCAGATGCTGGGTCCAGGAGGCTGCTCCTTCACGTTCAGCACATTAAACTCTCTTCCCCTGTGGCTGCATGGCTGCTCAACTGGCTGTGCCTGCAGCCCAGGGATGCTGTGAATATGTAGGTCAGGGCTCTTCTGGATCTGATTAAGCATTAAATCAAGCTCAGTTGCTCCAATCTTTTCAGGTATTTGCTTTGGTGTTAAGCTGCTCCCTTCCTCCTCCATGTTCTCAGTGGTCAAAGGCCCTTAATTGTAATTTACCGTGGCTGATACTGGTGTGATTATCTGCACTCAGGGGAGCAATGCTCAGCTTAGGATTATTTGCAGTGCAATCATTACCTGTGTGCAGAACAATTGAAATTGGGCCACCCCCTTTTTTAAGCAATCTTGTTTTTGCCTCTAGCTTTAGCCAGGGATGGGGTTTGTGCCATTAACACTGACTGACCCACAGGAGCTGGGCTATCACTGCTGCAGCAGCTGCTTTTCCCCAGCAGATAACGGGGAGCAGCTGGAGTGGCTGGGCAGGTTGGTTGTACGATATGTAGGGCACAGTGGGAGGTGCTGTGTGTGATTATTGCATATCTGTCACAGCCATCTGTCTCTTTTTGGGGTGTGGGGTGTTTTTGCTGTTTTAACTTTCCCAAACTTCTAATTCAACAGTAGAATTCAAAGTTCACTGAGGATGTAATTTTCTCCTTTGGAAAGTTGTAGAGAGCTGTAGCGAGTGTAATCAGCAGTATAATTTTGAATTAAATTTATCCACAACTATAATTAAGCATGGAATTTAGCTTTCTGCCTGTTCCTAGATTCCATTGGATTTGTCTTGTGTTGAGAGCAAACCCCATCCCCCCCTTTGCTGAGCCTGATTTGCAGTCTGTGAGCTTGTGCTTGCTGGTCACGAGCCAAATCAGAAACCTTGGTCTTTGGCAACATTGGGAAAGGGAATTTAGAATTTGCAGACAGGTTTTTCACTGGCCACCTCTTTTATTGTCTGATTCTCTAAACCAAGGAATTTTAATATGAATAAAAAATAATAATTTAAGGAAAATAAAGGCAGTGATTTTTAGTGCACTGAATGTGGTTCTCAGCACTGGAGTACGAGATGGTGTGATTGAGGAAGAAATAGGTAAATGTGATGCTGGTACAATCAAAAAGTCATGTTAGATGTAATCTGGAGGCTTCACACTCTACACATGCGATACATATAAATTAAAAGTGAAAATTAGGTCCCATTCAGTGGTGAACAAAGAGCTTATTTGTTTATCAATACCAGGATCTCTGAGGAACTTCTGTTAGTGTCCAAGTCTGCTGCTGAGCATCACCTGGCTGTTCACTCAGCTGTTGGAAAGAGTTCCAGGGGAGCACACAGTAATCCGGGCTGCAAGGGACCACAGAGGTGACCTGGATCCACCTGCGAAGTCAGATCAGGTTGCTCAGAGCTGTATTCAGGTCTGCTCTAACAAGCTGCTCAGCATCCTAAAGCCCCTGGAATAAACTTCCCAAGTCAGGCAGCTGCCTCCAACAGTTCTTTGGAATTTATACAGAGGCCTGTTCTAAGTGATATGCTCTGATGTAGAACTCCCAGGCTATCAGCTGAGCTCTAGGAGGTCCTTCCTGGCTGAGAATCTATTTGAGTCTTCCATCTCTCCAGAGAAACAGCCCCAAATAACAAGGTATTTAACATGGAATATTTTCTAATTGTAGTCTCACTTGTTATGTGAGATAGATACTGGCACAGGGTGCCCAGAGAAGCTGTGGCTGCCCCACCCCTGGAAGTGTCCAAGGCCAGACTTGGCTACTGAATTGAGCAAAACAAGATTCTCAACTAAGAAATTCTGAATCCTGGGAAAATTCTTTATGTTAGAAAATATTTTCCAGTGTGTCTAGAAAATAAGGATTTGTTCCCTAACATGTGGGGTGCACAGCCTGGGGCTCTCTGGAACCCCAAGAGAGGGAAACTGTGACTAAGCACTGAAACATTAAGGGTGGAAAACATTTCCAAGATTACCAAGTCCAACCCTTGACTGATCAGCACCTTGTGAACCAGAGCAGAGCGCTCAGTGCTATGTTCAGCTGTTTCTTGCACACCTCTATGGATGGTGACTCCACCACCATGCCAGTGCTTGACAACCCTTTCAGGGAAGAAATCCTTGCTGATGTCCAACCTGTACCTCCCCTGGTGCTGCCTGAGGCTATAAATGATGCTGTCCTCTGCAGCGTGCTGCTGCTGCAGGTATCAGTGTGCTTACAGGCACCCTGGTTGTGTCTGCATTGGAGTGATGTGAAAACATGCTTTTTGGTTCCTAAAACATTTTGTTTAGGATTGGAAGTAAAGCAAATTGTCAGAATCCTGTGTTGTCACCGTGTAAATATTTTGCCTATTTGAAAGCCATTTTGCCACGGAGAGCTAACACAAAGCTGTGCTCAGCAGCAGAGCATGGAGTGTGTGCTGTGACAGAGATGTGAGGGCTCATACCCTGCCCTTCCTCACAATGCAAAACCCTTCACATACCCTTTTTATTCCCCTGAAAACCCAATACCTGTCGCTTTTTAGCATAGACTGGTGACCTATCAGCTGTCACCCGTGCTGGGGGCAGTGCTGTGCTAACACAAAGGTTTGGGTACCCAGGCTCTCCTGGGCTGTGCCTGGGTGCCCAGCTCTGCTCTGCTCCTCGGCCCGGGGGCTCCTTGCAGAGCTGGTGTCCAGAGATGCGTTCAAGGGCTGATCTAGAACTGCCTGAAATTCCTGGCGGCACCTAGGGCAGGTGTTCTGTGAGCACCACTCAGAGTTCAATCTATTTCCAGCTCCATGAAAGCTCCCGCACGTATTTCCACTGGAGAAAGGCTGTCTTGATGTTGGAGCTATTTTAAACTACTCGGTTCTTCAATGTTGTTTTTCGGCTAAAATGTCTTCCGCCTCTGGAGCAGCACCTGGCGATGGCATTTCACCGTGTCTACCTGCGGGAAGCCTCCAGAGATATTGGCAGCATTACCCCGCCTTTCTCTCCGTGAAGGAAAACCAGCACCGTGGGCGTTCTGGGGCGAGCCCGGGTTACCCTGAATGACCGTTTTCACCACAGGACCGGCCAGCCGGGCCTGCTGGAGAGCACCGAGCCGACCCCGGCCTCCGCCACCCCGGGAGCCCCCCGGTGCCCTCAGGGCCGGCCCGAACCCGCTCCCCTCAGCCCTCGGGGAGGGTCCTTGGCCTCCCTCTATTGTGAGGCTTCTGGCGCGGCCTCGTCGCTGCCTGAAAAACCCTCCACCGGCGGCACCTTCCCCTCGAACCCGTTTCGGCTCCGTTCCCCCTCCGCACCTGGCGGAAGGCGGCGCGAGTATCGGATTTCGCCGTTTTGGAGTCACGGCAGGGTGTTTTGCTCAGGCGTTCGCGGCCGGCAGCCCGGGCGTTGCGAGGCGGCGGGAGGCGGGTCCGTCCCCCTCCCCCGCTCGGTATAAGAGCGCCGCCGCAGTCAGGCCCGAGCGCCGCCACCGCCTCCTCACGGTCCGTGTGCGGAGCCGCCGCCGCCGCCTCACGGTGAGGCCCGAGCGGGCCGGGGGGGTGCGGGGACAGCGCTAGGAGCTGTGTGGGCGCGGCGGGTCCGGCCTGCCGCGGACGGATGGTCGGCAGGCCGTGGCGTGATGGCGGGGGCCGGGGCGGGCGGAAAGATGAGCGCTCCTGGGCCGTGCGGGGATGGAGCGCCCGGGGTTCGCTGGGCCGGGGCCGTGCGGGAATGGTGCTCCCGCGGGGGCGGCGTGGGGAGCGCTGCCCGCGGGGGCGGTGAGCGAAGCCCCCGGGGAGACCGAGCCTCCCCCTCCCGCTCTCCCTGCCCCCCGCTCCCCGAGCGGCCGCGCCTCAGGTGCGGGTTCGCTACCTGGCTCCTGGTTACCGGCGCCGACGCGGGAGCGAGGGGGAAGCAGCGGGCATCCATCCGGAGTGGCGCTGGGAGGCGCAGCTGTAGGTGGCTGAGCTCGGCGTTTCGGGCTTAGACGAGTAAATTACTGCTGTAATTCAGGTTTGGCTTGAGCTCGGCTCCCAGCCTGTTGTGCTGTTGTCAAATAAAGCTTTTAGGACTGGTTTGCTTAGTCACCCAGTGGTGCTCTGCCCAGGGACTGTCACCTGCCGGAACTGTACTGCAGCTTGCTAAAAATTAGTTTTGTTTTTTTCTTATTTTCTAGGAAACTGAGTTCAGTGGTGTAAAAAAAAAAATCGATGAAATTCTGATGTGTTGTCAATGATAAGGCGGTAGTTTAGCTTCATTCTGCCTGTTTCAGACCCTCAGCAATAACTGAAGGTGTTGTTAGAAGCAGGTTTGGGTGATAGGAGGGGAATATCCTTGCTGAGGCTCCCCTGGCTAAGGCAGCATCCCTGCCTGGCTCTGATGTGCAGCATTATGTAAGCTCAGGCTCGGGGAGGCTGGCGATGGAGCTGGGTTTGTTCTGGAGTGCTCCCAGGCAGTCGCTGCAAGAACAGATGCATTAAATTTAAAATGTGTGCCTACAGCACTTTTCCCTACCATCATTCAAACTGCTAGCGCAGAGCTGTGCTGTAGTCCAGATTCTCTGTGTGTGTGTATATATATATATATATGCACACACTTGTACTTTTGGAATAGTCATGACTGTGTTCCTCCAGAACACCCATCTTAATTAGAAGTAGCACTGTCATATAGGGTTACATTGCTGTGTAAACATTAACTGGCTGCTCACTGCCAAATGGAAATTAAAGCAATGAGGACTCGGGGCTGGTGTGAGCTGCTTAATAACACAGTGTTGGCTGAGCCTGCCGCGGCATGGGTTTGCACGGGGCTGTCAGGCTCAGCCACACTACACCCATGAGCTTTCAGAAAGAGGCAATGCAAGTTTGCTTCAAGTGGTCCAGTTAATTAACTGTTGATAGTTCAGGTACTGCTGTGAGGCGCTAGTGTGTGAAGCTGGTGAGTTTGGTGGGGGAAGAACGTAGGCAGTTTAACTGCAATTGAAATTCTTTGTTCCCAGAGCTGTTCACAGTAGTTGCAGGCTGTGCAAACACATGCTTCAGTGATCTTGAAGCCGGTAACTCGAGGACCAAAAAAGAAAGGAAACTGTTGCAATGGTTTGCTGCTAACAAATATTTTGTGTGGTAAAGGAACTTACAACACATCCTACTAGCTGGTTGAGAACAAATTTGTAAATTTTATGTGGCCAGACAGTTGTGTTTATAGTGTCCTTTGGTAGGCTCAAGTGCACTGATACCCCACAGTCTGCATGTGTAGTTTCAGCCAGAAGTTGTGATCTCCTGGCTGCTGTGTCATGTGCTTTACTTCTGGGTTTCAGTTGTTACATATCTGGAATGATGCTTTTTTGTATAATTTGATTGTGTCTTTGCCAATGACATCTTTCAAGCCTGCTGCCTCTTTATTGTAGGTCTTACTACAGTTTGTTTCAGGAACTTCTTTAAATTGCATGGTTGTCTCAGATGCTAACAAAGTACTGGTCTTGCTTCCTGCTTTGCAAGGGCAGTAGTGAGTGCTGAAGGCCTTCCTTGTAGGAGTTTATTGCTTTTTAATCTCTTCAGAAAACCAAACACTTTTCTGGAGGAAAGCCTTTGATCCTGAGTAACCTGGTCTGTTTTAACTCTGTTTGGAGCAAGGGAGGCTGGACTAGACTGTCTAGAGGAATTCCTCCCAACCTCAATGTTATGATTCTGTTCCAGAGGCTATCATTTGAAAACTGCTTTTGAGATCTGACATTGTTTGAGCAGTTGAAGTGAGTAGCACTTGTTTGGATTTGAAGGCAAATGGTGTTTTGGATGTGTTGAAATCTTTTTCAAGAGAAAGATAGCTGTAGTGTTATACTGGAAAAAAAAAGCACTATTGACTAATCTGTGTATTTTATGCTTTCAAGTTAAGAAAAAAAAGCTCATGAGTTTGTGTTAGACTTCAGTCAATCCTTGTATCCTTGTACATGCGGATTAATGAATTTAGAGCTGTTGATTCAAGGAGTGAATAATCTGAGTGCACCTTAAGTGGCATTAGACTATCTGCTATTGGGAAGAAACAATTTCAGCAGTAAAGGTGATGCACATCTTTGAGTCAGCTGAACATGTAACATCTGAATATTGTGTGGAAATAACTGTCCTTCTCTTGTAGATGCCTTCAATTAAACTGCAGAGCTCAGATGGAGAAATCTTCGAAGTTGATGTGGAAATTGCGAAACAGTCTGTGACTATAAAGACCATGCTGGAAGGTAAGAGTGTGAGACCCTGAGGAAGCCTCTAGGACAGGAATTGAGACAAGCTGGTGCTGTGCTGAAAAAGGATTCCCAGGTCTGTGGAGCAGCTTCTGTCTCCTGCCTGAACAGCTGTAACTCCTGCTGTTGTAGCTGAAACTGTTCAGGGTGGATGTGCTCTTGTAAAAAGCCCTGGTTAAGAGCACTTGTAGGGAGATCAGTGAAATACAAGCGGCTCACTGCCTTGCCTACGGTCTACTTCAGTTTTGTGAGAGTTAAGCAAACAGAACATTAATAATATTTAAAACTTCAATTTATTTAATCACACAAACCAGTCTTAGAATGTAAATATTACTTGTATGGAGTGGGAGATAATAAATCAATGCAATAAAGAGCTGAAGTTAAACCTGTATTGTGAGCTTGTGAATGCTGTGAAATTATTTGGGATAAATACTTAGGTCTGATCTCCTGCTGACATAAATTTGAAACAAAAGAACTCGTGGCGGGGGAGGGGAAATCTGCCAGATGGCTGGGATACAGAGCAAACTGTCTAATCCCTCTAGTGCAAATCCTCATTGTTTCCTGGTGTTTTTTTCTAGTTTTTGGATGTATTCATGAATTCACTTAGGAACAATTATTTCTGTACATGTAGTTAATATTATGCTCTTGCATGTAAATGTTTGGTTGTGATACCTTATGAGAACAGTAAAAATAAGGTTGAGTGTCAGGCATTGAATGCTTCTATTCCGTTAATAAGATGCTGTTGAACATGGCTGGCAACACAAACAGGAAATGGAATGCATTAGGGTGCACAATTCTCAGTTTTCTCCTGCAGGAGTTGTGCCAGTATTGGTGTTTAGTGACCCTCAGCTGGAGATAGAGGGAAGTTATTCATGGGAAGTGTGTAAGCTGGGCACCATAAACTTGCCTCTTTCTAACCTGGGAGAAAACCAGTCTGCTAGCACAGGTGAAATGCATTTTCAGTGCAGGTGGCTGAGCATCAGGTAATGCTTTGTGTGTTGGGTGCTGCAGCTGAGAGAGGAGGAGCTGAAAGTTTGGGTTGTACTGAGCACCACGGGACCACCATTGAAATATCAATTTTCTGCTGACAGATAAAATTGCTGGTTCAGAGGTGATGGTGATAAGTAAACCAGAGTTGACTAAAGTTCAGATATTGCTTGAATTATTTCAGTATCTTTTAATGGCAGTGTTTCAGTTCAGAATCTGTGGAGTAATTTCAAACAAAAAAGCAGTATTAATTAGCATCCCAGCAGTAGCAGACTTGTCTAAATACAGAAGTACATGATTCTTATCATGTACAAATTTGAGGTGTGATGATGGTCATATATTCTTGAAAATTAGGTTTCTTGGTGATGTAGAATTGGCTCATCTGTGCATGTAATGAGTGAAGGTCTGCATTGTTAGTCAATTGCATAAGTAATTCCAAGATGTCTTTGACAGCTAGGGTGTCATCCAAGTGTTAGCATTTGGGTAATAAAAAAATCACATTCTTTAATCAAAGATGGCTAATGTGGTATTTGTTCTGTGCATCAAGTTGAAACTTTAATTATCTTTTTCTCCTTATTTTTACATTGATTCCTTGATCATATCAAGGGGACAAATCCAAATCTCTCTGGAGTGTGCTGACAAGCTTTTAGAACAAGGAGTGTTGGAAGTATGCTTTATAAATGCTTCTTTTGATGGAAGGATTTGTGCTGCTGTTTTACCATGTGAACTTCTTCAGTTGGTACAGGATCAATATGATTGATTCAGAGCCTGGGAGCAGCAGTTCTGTGGCTACAGTATTTCCTGCTCATGCAGAGGACAAGATGCTGCATCTATTTACCACAATAGATTTGAATTCTTATTTAATCATTAATGGAATGGGAGCTCTCAGTTAGAACTTGTGGGTTGAAACTGTATAAGTGGTAAAAATGCAAAATGTTTGTCAGATTGTTCAGCATCTGAGTTCATATTCAGAACACTGAGTTAGCAAGTGACAGCTTAGCTGATGGTTTGTAGGTACTGTCATTTGATGAGGCAGCCTTATCAGCCACTTAACCTCTGCTTGGTACAACCTAGGATGCATAATGCAGCCATAGCTCCACACAGCCTTCCTTACTTCACAGTTTAAAGGTCCTTTGTTACCAATCTTCAGCCTCAGTGTTGTCAAAATAGTGAAGAACTGATGAAGCATCCCAGTTCAGTAAATGGTTTTGTCTGCCAATTGCTCAGTCATCTTTCCATTTTTAGATTTGGGAATGGATGATGAAGGTGATGATGACCCAGTCCCTCTTCCAAATGTTAATGCAGCCATCTTAAAAAAGGTAAGATCATGAAAGCTGTTGTGCTCCATGGCAGTAAAGAAATGTAAAATTCATCGTGGAGTTGGGTATTAGGAGCTACTAGTTAAAAAATATTTTTTATGTACTACAAGTTTAACCAAATCAAGATGCATGAACATGGGTGTGTGGGCTGAGGCTGGCAGGTGGGTGATGGCAGAGTATGTACAGGGGTGACCTGGAATAGCAGCTGTAAGGCAGACAGGCTTCTAAGGAAGTGGTGCTGGGCATCTCTGCACACTGGCATTTCATGGTGTTAAAGCACTGGGTTTAATTGGATTCTGTGAACTGAGGTGGCTGTTCATGAGATGCAAATGTTTGGAGAAAGGATTAAGGGACGGGCAGTGGTGAGAGTGGCAGTCACTGTGTCTGGGTGGCAGTGACAGTGTGTAAGAGACACTGTGTGCCCTTGGTGGTATTAAATTCATTAACAGACCATGGTCGTTGGGTCAAGGGAGAAAAGTGTAGTTGTGTGGTGTCCAAGATTCTTTATGCTTTCAGATAGAAAGAGTAGTGCCAAAGTAAGCACCAAACTATTGTGCTTGTTTTGGAGCAAATATAGGGTTGGAATTGTTTCCCAGTGAACAGACACATAACTTAAATTTGTGAAGTCTCTCAGGTTGGTGAAATGGAATAGGATTTTGCTTGCAGTAGGTCCCTGCTTGTTTTATATGTCTGGGTCATGAGACTGCATGTTCTCAAACTGAAAAAAAAAACAAACAACAAACCCCAAACCAACACTAATGGCAAACTTGCTGGCTGAACTTTGTACTGGGGTGAATGTGACCTGCTGGTAGCTATTACCGCTCTGCTCTCTTCCCCTGTACAGTGTCTGCTTAATACAAAGTATGTTTCTGCAAACAGATTAAATACAGCAAAAGGAGGTTTAGGTTTTCTTTGTACAGCTCATGTATGTTAGCACAGGGACTAATAACTTCATAGCACCAGCAGCTGGCTTTTAAGTAATTAACATGCTACTAAATCATTTGGTATTTCTGAAAGCTGTTGTATTCTGGGATTGGGGATCAATTGTTCTGATTTCTTCCAAAATGAATTTAAGTTATAGTTAGGGTTTCATGGGAGAATTGCTTGGATAAAACTTTAATATCAAAACCATAATTAGGTGATTCAGTGGTGCACCCATCACAAGGATGATCCACCTCCTCCTGAGGATGATGAGAACAAAGAAAAGAGAACAGATGACATCCCTGTGTGGGATCAAGAGTTTCTGAAAGTAGACCAAGGAACACTTTTTGAACTTATCCTGGTGAGTGTCCTCAAGAAGGGCAGAAAGGCTGTGCCTGTGAAGTTATGCTGTGCACCTGAGAAATAAAGCCTTTATGCTTCTTGAGTTGCTTCTTCATTGGAAAGGGGGGGTGTGGGAGGGCAGGTGGTTCTGGTGAGTATTGGCTGAAATTGGTGAGGATGTTGGAGTGCTTTTAGCCTAATGCTAGTATATATACCATACTCGCTCATCAATCAAAATACCAAATAGCACTCTCTTTTATTCTTGTTGCTCTCAAGTCCAAGTTGAGGACTTATTGCTAGTTACAGAGTTCTGGAGATCTGCATAAAAATGAAAATCTGACTTTGACTGTTAAATTTGTACTGTGTATGGACCTGTGAGCCAACAGTACTGCAACACTGAAGATCTTGGATGTTTGCAGACTTCTAAAAGCTATTTGTAAAGGGTGGAGCAGGAGGAGTGTTTTTCGTGGTACAAATGGCTACCTTCTATTTGGCAAGCAAGTTTTCGGTACCGTCCCTTGAAAGTTTTAGCTAGAAACCTTCTCAAAGTGGAGATGATTTGTTTGCATACGGTATTCTAAAATTTCAGTGTAAACTTCTGTAGTGCATCTACCGACACAGAATATTGATATGGAGGCTTTAAATCTGAAAACTCTTTCACAGGCTGCAAATTATTTGGACATCAAAGGTTTGCTGGATGTCACGTGCAAGACAGTGGCAAACATGATCAAGGGTAAAACTCCAGAAGAAATTCGCAAGACATTCAATATTAAGAATGACTTCACTGAGGAGGAAGAAGCACAGGTACTTGGTCTGGGTTTAATTATAATTTAGATGGCTGCTTGTGCTGAATTACTGTGTGGTGCTTCATAACTCAATTTGTGATGCAGCAGACTTGTTACCAATCAATGTAAACTAATGCATCAACTCCTCATAATTGGGGTGCTACTAGCAGTAGACTTTTTGCTGTCTACCATGCTTGCAGCCCATTACCTGAATAGATCAAAACAAAATATATTGATTTTTCTAGCTCCAGCATGTCTAATAAGAAAGCATGTAGGATTGTTTGTGGCAGTCTTAGTTTGTTGGTTTGGGGCAGTCATGGGAATGCTGAAGATGTATTGCTGCATGTGGCTGGAGAGGTAAGTTTGGGTTCTCTGAGTAACAAACTCATTGATCTTAAAACTTGACCAACAAACCAACTGCAAAATGGCAGAGTTGGGGAGAAAGCAGAATATGATGCCTGGTTTCAATACAGGGCAATGAGTTGTAGGTTTTTGAGGGTATTTTTCAATGCTGTGTCATAAACAGCTTAGACTTCAGATATTCCATTTGCTTTGTTTGGTCAGAAAATTTCAGATTTGATCTAACCTAGGCATGAAAAACCTAGCTTACACTGATAAACAGGCCAGTTTGGAAGACAGATTTTATAATTGCAAAATCTGTGTGAATAATACAAAGCTGCTCCAAGTTTGTCCAGTAAATAATCCTGAATGCTTGTGGGTATTTACAGTCAAAGGCTTAGAATTTCACTGCAACATACTGACAGTTAAACTGCTCTTGCAGGTACGTAAAGAGAACCAGTGGTGTGAAGAGAAATGAAGTTTTGTGCCTGACACTCGAACACTGTAAGGATTGTTCCAAATACTAGTTGCACTGCCCTGTTCATAATTGTTAATATTAGACAAATGCAGCAGCAAATGAAGTTGTGTTAGCAGGATGTTGTTCCCTTTGCATGTGTAGTGTTTTTTTGAGTACAGATCTAGACCTCTGAGTTTTTACTAGTGTAATTGGATGTCTTTTTACTTTGCAATGAATAAAACTGAACTAAGTGTGGATTCTGTATGGGAAGTAGCACTTAAGGTTGTCATTTTCATTACACTTTTAAACTGTTGAAGTCCAGGTATAGTGCTAAGGATTGACTCTGTTGTAAATAAAAACATCTATAACTTCTTCCTCAAGAAGAGCAAAACACGTCTATTTACAGGGTATTGATAACTTCAGAAAGAAAAACAAACTAGAATGTCTCTTGGGGAACTAGATAATATAAAAAAGTTACTGGATTTCTTACAAAAGCATTGTGGAAAAAGTTAAGTGTTACTTAAAGCTATATAATTTTCAAGATGGTTCTTGTCCTGCATTTAAAAAAAAAATTAAATATTTGACCACTTTCTTGTCCTTTTAGTCTTGCCTTATAGACTAGTGAAAATGTGATTTAGAACTAAACAAGCTCCTGACAGTTAAATTTGAATACTTCAGCCATGTCTTGAAGACCTGCCTCTAGGTGATAGCAAATAAAGTGTGTTGCTTTATGCACAGGATGGGTGTGTTTTTATACATATTACTGTTTAAAGTGGAATCCAGATTTGACCAAAAATGACTGACATTACCAAAGTTAATATTGTTGACCTGTGCATGCCATTAGTGGCTGGTTTTTAGGCAGTTTTAAAGACCCTTGTGATGTAGCTCTTGGAAACATGGTTTCATGTGTCCACAGGAAATCTTTTGCCTCTGTATGTGATACTTCAGCTTGTAGAGACTTAATTATTGCATACAAAGCTAATGCAATATCAAGCTTAACTTCTTTGGACAAAGCCACTTGCAACTAGTTGAACAGTAACTGGTTTTCTGATTTTTTTTTTTTACAGTTCCCTTATAGGGAGTAGGGGATGGTTGTGTGGTAGATCTTTGGGGTGTGCTCTTAGCTTGTATTGCATTCCATTCTCTGTATAAACCTTAGAGTAGAATGAACCTTAATAAACATACTTATCTCACTTGAAATATTGGTGTTTCACTTCTGAATTAATAAAGGGCTTTTAAACTTTTGTTTGCAAATGGTTCTAGTTATTTGGAACTAGACAGTTTTACTGTCACTTATTACTGAGTGTAGAAATAATAGCACTGAGGCAGTGGTTCATTGGAATAAAACAGATGTAAAGTTTTTAAGGGACTAATGCAGGGTCAGACACAGTGGGCAACTTTGAGATGAAGTTGGGTGATGGTTAAATATCCAGAGAGGTATTTTTTGATGGCTTACCAAGATTGCCTACATTTTGGATGTAACCATTATGAAAGCATTCAGAATTTGCTCTAAAGCATCATTCAAACCCATGCTTGGGTAGAACTATTCCTCACATCTGGTTTCTCAGGAGTTTGTGGGGCCTGCCTTTGTGTTGCTGTGCATTATATTGGGTGTATTAGACATTGTCAGTGGGCATAAAATACTCCAGGGCTACACTTGGACATGCTTTTCCAGCAGCCTTTCCAGCAGCCTGCGTTGTAAACAGTGCACCTCTGTTTAAAAGTGGTACTAGAGGAAAATGTGATGTCCTTTCTGCGGCTGTTTGTCGTTAACATTGAGAAGCCTGGTGTAATTGTGTTTGGTGGCAGCAGCCTGTGTAAATTCCTTTGGGTGCTTGTCACGAGCCCAGTGTCAATGTTTGTCAGCCTTGCAGGATGCCTCATGCTGCTTCAGGGTGAGGGAGGGACAAAGACACAGTTTATCTTCTTCATTGCACTGCTCCAGCTGTGCTGTGCCTGCATAACCACACCTGGCATCAAACTTGGTAGTTGTGAGAGCAGCTGGCCCAAACCTGAGCTGTGCTGGGCAAATGTGCAGTGCTGGAGCCTGTGCTGAAGCCCCAGGTTGTGGCACTTGGCTGTTGGCACTGAGGTACCTGTGTATGGAGGTGTAGGGAGGGCTGCTCCGTGTGCTCAAGGCATTGTGTCGCTCTGTCAGATCTGTAATACTCTCACTAGTCTTGGTAGTTAGGATTGCATACAACTTACTTGCTCCAATTGAAATTCCCCTGCAGTACTGACTCAGACTTCAGCCAGATTCAAATTCTGTAGCTGCTTGGCAGGGATGTCAGCAGGAGAAGACTGGTTTTTTGAATGTCTCAGTTGTCTTACCTACTCCAGTAATACTAGTGCTCAGCTGTGGAGAAGGACACTGGGGAGGTGCTGAGAGTTAGGACTGTTCTCTGGCTGCTACCTGTGTTCCATGCTTCAGCTGCACCTGCTCTTTGCTGCTGTAACAGGCTCTGGCTGTGTACTCAGAGACTGATTTCCCACTGGCTGTTTAACTTGTATTACAGCTGCTTTTTTTTCCCCCTAACTTTTTTTTTTTTTTTTTTTTGAAGTCAGTGCATGATCAGGGACCAGGCTTTTCTTGGATAAAGGGATTGAGTGTGGGGGTAGGGAGAGGTGAGGCTGGGTGTCAGTAGGAACTGTAGGAAAAAAGTATTTTCTTTGTACCCTTGGCTTAGTATTTCAGTCTTACCCATTGAAGGTTATTGGCAGTTATTCTAAAAACTATTCAAACATACAAATGCTGAAGGGAAAAAAACAAAAGCAAGCTGGAATCCTCTTGAATGCTAAGAAATAGGTACTTGAGAGCTTGATAGCATTATAACTTCCAGTGGCCTCTTTTGAACAGCCAGTCTGGCAATTACTTTATTTATAAAGCTATAAACATACTTTGAACATAAAAGCCAAAAAATACAAACTCAGTGAAGTAAAAAAATTACAATAAATGATGGATAGTCATTGGACAAATGAAGGTACAGCTGCAAAACATTTATCCCTGCTACATACATACAGTGGTTTTACTTGATTTAATGAAGTGGTACTTCCATGACTTCTACATTCAGACTGATTCCAGGAATCCAAATACGTATTTCAGGAAGAGTTAAAACTGCTGTAAAATAACTAAAAAAAAAATTCTTGTTGAGATAAAAACTTCAGGGCAAAGTCTTCCTTTTATTAAAAAAATATTAACACAAAATAGCAACACTTCATATGGCAGTTTGAAAGACACTTTTTTTGGTATTAATAACTTTGTTTGGGCATTGGTTATCAGCCATGGGGCCATGGAACAGAAGTCAGTCATGCTGTTTTGTCTTGGAAAGGGGCAGCCAAACAGTATCTTTTCTGTGTTTTGGAATAAAAATAATGAAATTTTCTCAGTTACCCCAGTATAAACTGAGTGCAGTATATCACAAGTGGGTATTGTGAGTTTATCCTGCAGCAGCTGGAAGCACAGGGTCAGGTCTGGCCTGTATGTATGGAGCAGAGCACACAGCGCTGAGTGTGACTGCTCCAGCTCTGGGGCTCTGAAAATGCTGCTGTGCCACGAGGGCACAGGCAAGGGCTCCTGGAGAGGGGGTGTTGGGTGTCACTAAGGAGCTTTGGCAGGAAGCAGTTGCAATTACAATGGTGAGAGGAGGCTGTAATGCAGATGAGCCTTCTGCTGGTCGAGGCAGGGACTCCATGGAGGGGCCAGAGGAGCCTTGAAATAAGCGGGTGAAAGTCCCAGGGGGTGAAATGAACGAGGGCTGGTCTGGGTGCCTCGGCCAGTTTAATACTGATCAGGACTTGCCCTGAAATTTCCTCTGGTATTTAGACACATCTGCTTTTTCTTTTCTACCTGCCTTTGCTTTGCTGCTAAGTTCCATCTGTCATCCAACCAATGCAGTAGCAGTTGGGTGTTGAGTTGCACCAGCCTTACACCCAGGATGGGGTACACCAGGCTATGGTGGCTGGTCTGTCATCTCTGGTGTTTCCAGGAGGTGACACTTACATCACCTTTTACAGCAGAGGCTCTCAGAGTGACATATGATGAGCTGAGATACAACCATTTTTAAAGCTGTTTTTTTGGTTTGTTTGAAAATCATATGATTAAAGAGACCATATCAGGTCTGGCAAGTCTACTGAGTTCCTCTGTTCAGCACTGGAACATGCTGTTGGCTATGTTTGCTAAAATAATTTAAAATGAGCAGATTGTGTATTGATCTAGTGCTATGTAATTAACCCTCTGAGTGCAGTCAGTACAAAAGTGTATAGTTGGCATTGGATCAGGTAATGCTACTTCTCCAAGGGTTAAAATGATTCAAACTTCAAAATGACTCTTTGCAAACTTGTCAGGTTTGTGCACATAGCTTTCTGTCAGTGCTTCTGAAGTTACATTTATACAGGAGAGGAATAAAGAAATAGGTTTAGATCTTCAAAACTAAAACCAGAAATAAAAAATCTACACTACTAGAAGCAAAACCATCTAAATAAAGGGACTAAACCCAAAGCTGCTCTACAGACTAGTTAGGTTTGGCTTTTTTTTTTTTTAAATTTTTGAATCTTTGAGGCATAAACTTGGTTAAAAAGTTACGTTTAATCCAATGTAAAAAATTACGGTTTGTGTTTTTGCATTAAGAAAAAAATATAAAAATAGTTTGTACATTATAAAGGTCATCTTAAATTTCTTGCAGTTCTACAATAATATTACTACATAATTTGTATTCAGTACTCCAAAACCCATCTATCAAGTAGGAAAAAAATAGTGCCCCCTCTACCTCTGTGTTGTGTAATTTTTCTCTTCAGCAGTCTGGAATAGATGTCTTTCAAACAGGAAGCAAAGTCTGCACTGGACTAGACTGTGGTCTCTGAGAAGACTGTAAACCTGAAGTAAATCCAGAACGTGGAATTATTTGGGATTTACATCAGTTCACAGAGATCATAATCCATCCACAGTGTTTTTTGTTTATCAAACTCAAAATATAAATACAATACCAGAAACTGGTAAACATTTTAAAGCTGGAGAGAATACATGAACATTTGGCATCATCATTGGGGTGGAGGGAGAATCTTTTAGAAAAAGCTAGAATGAGGTTTTTAAAAAAAGTTCTACACTGAACCATGGCAAAGAGGGTTTTTATCTCGCCGAGGGTATGTACAGACAGATGCCTACAGAGCAGGGCAGTGAGTGCTGCTCTGCTGCCACACTGCCCTGCCACAGGAGAGCTCACACCTCCCCCTGAAGGACCAGTGTGGTCCTGGGCCGCTGGTCAGTGTGATCCTCAGCCCTGGTCAGTGTGACCCTACAGCACTGGCCAGCCTGCCGGGGCTGCTGGCTGCCCACATGCCCTGCCCTGCTCACTGCTGTGCAGGTGCAGAGCTCAATTGGAGCCTACAAGAGCAACAGATGATTTCTGAGGCTTTGGCCAGTCTGTCTGGTGGGATTTCTGACCATCCACATCTGCAGAGGACAATTCCTAACAGCAGGGCAGACCCTGCACCTGCCCAATGCCCTGAGCAACCATCAGCCCTTCAGCAGCAGGTCCGTGCTCCTTTGTCTGGCTGGTGTTCCCTTTTCCTCTGCCTTGTGGTACAACCATGGAATGGGACATGTCTGCACAGAGACCTGTTACCTGCAAACAACATCTTCCTGTTCTCAAACAAGAAGTTCAAAAAATTCACCTCATTGCTTTAAATATTTCTCTTTTACCCTGTCAGATCAGAATGCTGGCATTGCTTCATTTCCTTTTCAAACATCTGGGCTTTAAAAAAATTCTCCTATTCCAGCTTTTCCAGCTCCTTGGTGTAACAGCTATGGGGGATTTGTGAGTGACTACACTTTGAAGCAGCTCGGAGAGCAGGGTTAGACTGACAGCACCTACCACCTACAGCAGCAAGCTGGGGATGTGGCTCTGCTCTCTGCCACACTTGGAGATAATGCAGTAAAAAAGAAACCAAAACAAAACCCCAAACAAACAAAAAAAAGCATCACAGGGCAGGGACAAAAGGCTTGTTTACTCATCAGCACTTTAACTTTTGGCAAGAACTTATTTTTTACCTTTTTGTTTTTGAAATTACTTTTCTATCTTTATCACTCCTCCCCTCCAAAAAAACCCCAACTAAGTGAGTTTTCCATCATCCTTAAGTCATCCTGTCGCCAAACTTTGCATGTTTTACAGTGAGATGGGGATTTGGCTGTGCCTCTGGTCCTCGTCCGGGGGCAGCGGAACCAGGCGGGCGAGCGGAGTGCCCGGCGTGGCCAGCGGCTGGCAGGGACTATGTCCCCGAGGAGGCGCGGCTGTAGGCGGGGGGCACCGAGGAGCGCCGGGCGCCGGGGCTGGAGGGGCCGGAGGCGGGCGGGAGGTGCGCGGACACGGGGCAGGGGTCGGGCTGGTCGCGGTGCGCGGGGTCGGCAGGGGCTGCGAGCTGCTCTGACGGGAAGGCGGAGGGGATGCATCGGAGTGCGTCCGGTGGGGATGGAGGGGAGTCTATAGCACTTCCATCGGAAGAAACTGGGCTGGCACAGCGTCCTTCTCCTTGTAGGTACCGAATGCACTTCTTTTTCCTCCTGGAACAGCAGAGAGAGAGGCGTGTGTGAGTAACGGGAGGGTCCCGGCAGCCCCGCCGCCCCCTGATCCCCGCGGGGCCCGGGCGGCGCTGCAGCGCTGCGGGGACACCGGCAGGCGGCGCCGGCGGGCCGGGAGCGGGGCCCGCGGGAAGGGGCTCGGCCGCAGCGGGGGAGGAGGAGGAGGAGGAGGAAGGCATGGAACAGGAGTTAACATCACAATGCTGTGATTAAAATGAAAACCAAAAAAAAAAAAAAAAAAAAAAAAAAGAAAAAAAAAAAAAAAAGAAAAAAAGCGCCCTCCCAATTAATAATTATGAAAGCCATGAAAAGAAAATAATAAAAAGCAAACAAATTGAAAATAATAATATAAATAATAATAAACATCCCAAATTAAAAAACAAAATAATAATAAACATACAACCCATGAGGTCATTCCTCACCTGACACCACCCCAAGTGCTCGGATTCTGTGTGGGTGCCTGGCTCTCACAAGTTCAGGACTAAAGCATTCCCCCCATGGATCCCCTCCCAGCTGCCGCAGAGCCCACGCAGGGCCCACGGCACAGGGGTGTGCATTGGTGTCACAGGGCACGTCAGCACCACTGTGCTTAGCAGCCCCAGGCCGTGCTCTGCTGGGATATTGCCCTTCACACCAGTCTCGGCTTTTCTCATCCCAAAATCTGAAGGTTCCAAGAGCTCATTTCCCAGCACTTTCCTAGCCTTGTCCATGGTATCATCTACTTAGAACCACAGACTGGTTTGGGTTGGAAGGGACCTTAAAGCTCATCCCGCTTCAGCCTCCCTGTCATGGGCAGGACACCTTGCACTAGACCAGAGGTTGCTCCAAGTACCATCCAACCTGGCCTTAGCTCTCAGTTCTTCTCTTCTGCTCTGAGTTATCTCTGCATCTGAGTGTACTTCCCATTCATCCCCACCTCCAAGGACAACTCAGTGATACAGCTGGGCAGAAATGTGCTCAGCTACCATTCAGGAAAAGGGAAGGAAATGGCCGGGGATTGGCTGGCGGGAGATGGTCTGAGGGTGTCTGAGGTCCTGCTTTGAAAATTCAGAGGACTTGTTGCTCCTTGGAGGGCAGATCACCTTTCACCTGCTCACTGAGCTGAAGGAAAATCTGCCCTGGCAGAGCTACCAATGACACTTCAGCCCATGGGGTTCCTGGAGAGGAAGTGTTGGCTGTGACCTCTCCCTTGGGAAGTGGAGCACAGGTACAAAATGCAATGTGGGCAGAGACCAGGGAGAGAGATTGGCAGAAGGGTCCTGCAGTGGTGACAGACTCAGTTCCATGCTTCCATTCTGTGGAGTGTGACAGAGCTCATCAGCTGGGGATGGCTTTACTGACCCAAAGGGGTTTTTACAGGACAAGGTTTTTACCCATCGGGGGCAGCTCTCCTCCCCCAGCCCTGCTCCTTCAGCAAGAAATCTGCTGGGACTGGGAAGGTCCCTAAGGCAGCAGCACCTGCATTCAGGAGCAGGGACCAGCCTCCTTTAATCCCTCCTGGAAGAAACACTCAGGTTCCCCACATGTTTGTGTGTTACAATTTGGGGGTATCAAAAATACAAGTCACACATCATTCTTGCTGTAGCTTGGTTTGGCCATGATTCCTTCACATCCTGTGACAATTTTGGCAGTATTTATCCTAAATTCAAGGTGTCACCTTGTACATCCATATTGTTTTAACTACTCCTGGCTGTCCAGAGTCAGTCCCTCACACTATCTTGTCTTCACTGTTTGTTGAGCTGGTTTTCCTTCTCTCCATGTGACAGATCCCTCATGTCACCTGCCTTGGGTCCTTGAGCACCTCAGTACAGATCCTCAAACAAAACAGCTCTCAAGATGTCACCTGAAGGGACAATTCCTCTGCTGGAGCCTTTACAGCTAGAACAGGTGAAAGAACATCTCCCAGCCAGCTCCTGCCTGGCTGTCTCAGCTGAGGAGAATGGATCCAATGGAGAACTCACTAATGTGGGCACACAGCTGTCTTTGATCTAATGAAAAACCAGACGGTGTGAGGATGAGCATTGACTAGTCCTATCAAACATGACCTGCACTAGATGTGAACAGCAGCAGTGCTGTTACTGCTGTCAGTGCCATGTTAGCCCTGCTGACCCAATTAATGTGATAGGGAACACTACAGCTCAGCTGGACTATTTAACCTGAGGGTATTTTCCATGGGTAGTTTTTCCCCAGACACAAGCCTGAGGAAGAGCTGTGTTTCCCAGAGACATCTCGGGAGTAGCTGCAGGATAAAGTTTCAATGACCTGTTTAAGATTACAGGAATGTGCCCATTGATTCATTGGACTTAAAGTTACAGGGGGAAAAAAACCAGATGTGATACTACAGACTGCTGATAATGGCCCAGTCCATGGGCTATGCTGAGGTGGATGTTACACAGGTGGGCGTTATCCCTCTCTCTTTAAAGGAACTTATCCCTCTCACTTTGGAAACTACAGCACCCTGGAGTGTTTGTCCAGGCTATGGGGGAGGAGTGTGAGCAGGAACACCCTGTCTTAGCCAGTTAACCTCTCCCATGGAGTGGAAATCCTCCTGGGGAGGTTGTTCTCCACAGGTGAGCAGAGCACATTGGGCAGGAGCCCCTGAGTTAGTAGAGAATTGCAGAGCAGCTCTGGCTGGCCAGGGCTGGGTTACACGGGGTACACAGAAGAGCATGCCAAGGTGCCCAGGCACTCCAGCAGCCTGTGTTAATCAGGAAGCCGTGCAGAGGAGAAGCTGAGCTCAGAGCTGGAATGGAGGCAGAGGGAAGGTAGAAGGAGTGTCCATGGCAGAGCAGGGCACTCAGCCTGGCAGCACAGCTGCAGGGGGCACAGGGCACTCCAGCAGCCCCCTCTAGCATTCAGGCATTAATGAGACACTAAGGGAGCTCTACCTGGATTCTTAATCAATTAAAAATGGTACCTGATGACAGCCCAGGGAATAAAAGACAAACAGGGAGCTCTGCTGTTGTGGCACACTGAGGTGCAGGAGGAGACCCAGCCACAGGGACTGGAGCTTGGGGTGCAGCAAGATATGGATCAACTAAATGATTTCAGTCACTTCAAAATGAAGTGAACACATCAACCACTACTTTACTTCCACCTTTTTCCTCATGCATTGGTGTAAAACTGCAAATTGCAGATGTCTGTCTAAGCTGGATCTGGCACCCAGATCCAGAAGCTCCCAGAAGCTTTCTCTGCCTGCCTGTCTTTGCAGCCCCTCTGAGCCCAGCAGCACTTTGTTGATGTGAACTTTACTATTTCTTGACCAAATCCATCTCTGGGAGCCCAAGGAGCACAGCACTGCTCTGTTTTGCTGCGTGAGGCTGTCCCACCCCACCCATGGTGGGTACTGCAAAATTTAAGGCTCAGGAAGAGATAGATCTTGAAATACATGATTAGCCCAGTATTAATAGAAAAAAAAACCCAACAAACCATTAAATCCTCACTTGCTGACCCTAGGGTGCAACTAATGCGATTGGAAAAAAAAGCCTCATGTAAGGATCACAGAGATCTCCATCCTGGAATTAAACTTTTAAGACCAGGGAAGTCTATCAGCTGAGGAATACATACAGCAGTAAACCAACACTGCTCTGGAAGGGATAAAAACCCCAGAGTACAGCCTGTCCCTGCAGCTCAGAAAACTCCTGAGGATGCCCAGAGCATGCCCCATCCCTGCCTGGTGCTGGGACGGCTGCAGGGGGACACCTGGAGCTGAACCCCTGTCCCAGGAACACCCAGCAGCGAGGAGATGCCATACACACCTGCACGGGCCGCACCAGTCCGTTTGTTGGTTGAGGCCAAAGCGAGCTCTGCATTTCTTAGGAGAGGCAGGATCTGAACACAGAAGCATGCGCGGCGAGAATGGGCAAGGCAGAGGCACAAAGAGGAGGAGGAGCACGAGGAAGAAAAGAGGCAACATCATTTTAGCCACTGTGACACATGACTAACACACTACAATCCCATTATCTCTGCTACAGAATGGCGCTGGCACCACCTGGAAGAAAGTGATCGTTAGGCAAGTATCAGTGATCACTGCTGGCAGCTGGAGGTGGTTTGGGAAACAGCTTTGAGAGACGTGGGCAATCGCGGGGAAATTCACAGCTCTTCCAATTTCTTAAGTCTGGAAAAGCTGCCAAATCCGGAGGCAATGCCTGACTCCTGTATCTGCATCCTTGCCGGCTCCCTGCCCTTCCAGCAGACACCACCGGGCTGCGCACCGAGAGAAGAGAAGGAAACGTTGCAGAAGCAGGCTGAAAGCAGAGTTAGCACCACGGAGACCTGGGCCCAGGTATTCCACTCTGCCCCCATTAAACCCCCTCCAGTTTTAATGGAAAAGCTGTTCTCCACGGCCTTCCCTAAAACGTTGCTGTTGTGCTGTATAATTACAGGACTCATTAGGGTGAAGCCCTGTTTGCTTTCAGGCACATCATATTTTTCTCTGGTGTTGGGAATGAGATTAACAGCACTTTTCTGTGCTGGATTCAACCTCTCTTTTTCAACCACCATCAATGTCTCATTGTGTATAACCAGTAGTTGGTTTTCAATCTGTCACAGGTGAAATTTTAATTTTTGTATCACAAGACATATATATGGATATATAAGAATATACAATGCACTCTACATAAAGGCCTAAAAGCTTGTATTCTTCTTATCAAACTCAGCACTGAATGAGATCAACAGTGTTAATTAAACTGAAGGTATTACTGGGACACATCTCTTGATAATGATTCCCTTTTTAACTAATATTTATTGGTACAGATAATATTTATTCCTGCTATGGCAGAAATACTTCAGAAATCAGCACATGAATAGCCTTGGATGATGGGAATGTGTCTGTGACCAGCTGAAATCTGTCAAAAGGGCCTTTTCCAATTGGGAGGATGGTACAGGGAGGTAGGTTTAGTATGACTTTGCTTCAACTCTACATTACTTTAAAATGACAACTAAAGTTGGAGTAGTCCCATGAATGATCTTCAGTCCTGCCACTACATTTCATCCCACACACAATATGGATGCATTTGAGAGGAGTTTTCTTTAGTTAATATCATCTGTAGCTCTGATGGGGACATTCCTCTTGGATGTTTTCAATAGATAAAGTTTAGTGACAGTTTATATGAAGTTATTATACATTTGCCAAAATCCAATCTTTTCAGTTTTCACATGCTACCCATGTTCTAAATCAAACATGTCTATTAAAAACTCACAGAAATGTTAATTTATCACAGCTTAAAAAAATAATGAATGTGTATTTCTCTAGTTAAGCTCCAGAGAATAAAAGAAAACATGGTAAAACACAACAACTGTTTTGGATTCTCCCATCTGAGCAGGAACAGCTGCCAGGCTGCAGGCACTTACCTGAGCTGGAATCTTGCTGCTTTTCCCGTGTTCGTCTCTTCTTCTTCCCCTAGGAAATCAAAGGGAAGGCTGTTACCTGTGCTCCAGAAAACTGAGGGTGCTGTGCAGGGTTTTTGGGGCTGGACTGGGTGCTGGGGATGGCTGCTGCCTCCCTGGTAAGAGCCCTGGTGCTGCTGGCTCAGCGCATTGCAGGAGGAGATGAACTGGAAAAGGCTGCAAAGGGACTACTGAGGTTTATCTATGAGGGTGTCTCTTCCCTTCCCCTCTTCCCATTCCAACCCTCCCAAGAAGAAACTCAGGAAGAACTCTCAAAGTGAAACCCAAATGTGCTTTGGGACACTTGCTATGGCTTCTGCACAGCACAAATTCATTCTGGGCTCGTGCCTTTTCTCTAGGCTTGTGCCTTTTCTCAGAGATTAACTCTCATTTCCAATACCCCTGGATCCAGCACCACAGGCATTTTGGCTCAGGACTTTGAGTGAGATCTGGGCATTTTTAGAAACTGCAATAACCTCAAGAGGTGGTGGCAGCCATGCCCCCACTCCTATCCCCAGGTCTGCTCCATTTTCTCCCAGCACACTGCTCCATGCTCTGCTTTATGAGTCGAGGACTATGCTGCAAATGCAGTTAAGACCCAGATCTATGGTGCAGGCTGTGTCAGAAAGTGTGAGGGGAAATGTTAGTGGATGTGAACCAGCTGTAATAAAGCCAGTGCCTGTGTTGCTCAGCACCTCTGCCAGCTCCCATCAGAACTCCTCAGCCCTCTCTGATGCATCTCACCTGGGGATCCCACCCATTATTGCTTTAGTTAATGGACTGATGATTTAGTTAATATGTTTAATGAGATCAATAGAATTAAACAAGATTTGCTGCATGCAATGGAGAGAGTATGATCAATAGCTGATGCTCCTGTCATATTCCCGTGTTTCTAAAAAGCACTTGGTTCATTTTAGAACCTTTCCAATTTCCAAAACATGCTTTAATGTGGTGCCTTATACCGAAACTGAAACTGGTTCTTGATATTCCCTGGTTGCAAATGGGAGAGAAAGTTTTAGGAAATCCTCAGAAATTTATTTTTAAAAGTACTAATCTATTTCAGTGCTTTTGCAGTTCTGGACCCATCTCTCATTCTTCTTTCACTAATAAAAATTTCCTATTTTATCCCCAAACTGCCTCTCTGACCCACAAGATGCAGCATCTCCCCATGCCCCCTAATGAGCTGATTAAAGAGGGCACAGCAGCATGGAAGCAAATCTGGCTGTGTGGCACAGGCAGCTCCCAGGGTTGCCTTTGACCTGTGACTTTTTATATGACTTCTTGTGGTTTGAGTGAAGGTGGAAAGCTCTGAGCTGTGGTGAGCTTTTCCTTCAGAGGGGGAGCAGCTGTATTTCCTGCCTGATTTCTGCATCACGTGCTGCACCACTGACCTACATTCCTCCTCCTCCTCATCCTTGCTCAACTTCAGAGAGAGAAGCATCTCTTCCAACAACCACAACACCCAAACCAGCTCGTTCACAGTGTTGGGAGGACCAATATGCACTTTTGGAGCCCACCATCTGTCCTCTGGAGAAAGGAACCAGCCCTTGGTTCCCCAAGGAACCAGATGAAGATGATACAGGACTGGGACTTCCATGGAGGATGTGCTTGGCCTCGGAGGAAGATGGTGCCATGCTTTCAGCAATGTCGATGCCCTCCAGATGTGTGCCCATCAAAATGTGGGCTGGGAGCTTCCCATCACCTCTGCTTTTTCTGCATCATCTCTGCCCTCTGTTTCTGAGGGGAGTTTGGGTCTGTTTACAGATGTTTTCTTGCCCTTGGTAGAGTTTTGTCATTCTGGAAGGAGGGCTGGAGTCAGTGTGGGAAGGATGGGCACTCACTGTGCAGTTCCCAGGGATAAGAGAGTGTCTGTGAGGGAAATGGAGTGTGTGGATGGACAGACATCTGAAGATTTATGTGTGCTTTGCTTCAGTTCACTGATGAGCTTGTTAGGCATGTAATGTCAAAACAGTCGTGAAAGTCACAAGAAAAGGCCCCCTACAAAAAGAGCCGCTATTTTAAATCACAGAATCATAAAATTATTTGGGTTGAAAGGGACCTCAAAGACATCCAGTTCCAACCCTCTGACATGAGCAGGGATGCTTTCCACTATCCCAGGTTGCTCCAATCCCTGTCCAACTTGACCTTGAACACTTTCAGGGATGGGGCAGCCACAGCATCTCTGGGTGACCTGTGCCAGGGCCTAAACACCCTCACAGATACCTCAGCTGCTGTCCAAGATGCACAGAGCTGTTTGCTTCCATAAAATTACATTTCCAAAGATATATCCACAGCACTTAAAACCTTCTCTTCCTTTCTATTTGCATTTGCTTGGACAATAAGCAAATAAAAGCTTTGGTTGCTGGGGGCTGCATCATTCATCCTTTAGACAGGCAATAAGGCAAGAAGGTGCTCAAAACACTCCTGGAATGTGAATTTCTATGCTCCTGTGCTGCCAGGAATGGCATTTCCAGGCCCAGGTGTTTGGTAAACCCTAGCCAGCCCCCCAGGCCATTGTGGGCCATGCCCAGGGTGGGGGTCCCAGCACGGGGGCACTCACGTAGTTGTCTCTGGCAGACCAGCCGGGGTAGAGCTGCATGTGGAGCTGCCGTTCCTTGCGAGCCAGTTCGTAGTACTTGGCCTGTTCCTCCCGGGACAGCGCGTGCCACTGCAGGGACAAACAGCACTGAGGGATGGCCCTGCTGTCCCCTGCCAGCCCAGCCCAGCCCAGCCACCCTGCCCCAGGGCATCTCCAGTCCCCGTGTCCATGGGATAAGAGCAGATGCTTGTTATGTGCTTAACTGTCACAGACATCTTTTTATTAAAATCTTTTCATTAGGATTTTTCTAGCAGAGAAGCTGAGAAGCTTCAGCAACAAAATGTAAACAATGGTTATCTGCTGCTGTGGAATGCAACAGGTGCATCTGTGATTGGCCCATCTTGGATGTTTATAATTAATGGCCAATCACAGCCCAGTTAGCTTGGACTCTCTGTCCGAGCCACAAACCTTTGTTATTCATTCCTTTCTATTCTTAGCTTAGCTAGCCTTCTGAGACAAAACTTTTCCTTCTATTCTTTAGTATAGTTATAATATAATATATATAATAAAATAATAAATCAAGCCTTCTGAAATATAAAGTCAAATCCTCGTCTCTTCCCTCATCCTGAAAACCCCTGTGAACACTGTCACACTTAACAGCAGCTGTAAGGGATAGGGATGTGGCACTCGGTGATGACACTGGCCCCGTGAGCTCTTACCCTCCTGCCCAAGATCTGGTTGATGGCTGCACTCTCCTTCAGGGTGCACTCGGCGATGACTTTTGCCCGCATTTCTTTCATATACAACATGAAAGCATTCAGGGGCTTCTTAATAGTGGGCTTCTTGGCTTCCTTCTCTCTCTTTGGTTCTGGCTGAGGTTTCCTTGGTGGGACAAAAGAAGGAGCTGTCAGTATCAGAGCCAGCAGAAGACTCGACTCCAAAACAACCCAACAGCATGAGCCGGTGGGGGGCCCGAGATTTGCTCCTCAGAGGCACAGCTCAGTGTCCATCCATCCTCCCCCTGTGTGAGCACTGAGAGTGACAGATGAAATGGGTGCTGAGAGCTGCAGCACTTCCCACTCACATGTTTCGGTCGTAGTGCTCCATCTCTTGCTTGCCGGAGTGGGGCACGATGGCGGGGTGCGGGATGCCGGTGGTGTGCATGCCAGAGCCCAGCATCAGAGGGTGAGTGAACCTGCAACAGAGAGCGGGTGAGCTGTGCCATAGGGCTCCAACAGAGTGGCTGAGCTGTGCCAGAGGGCTGCAACAGAGAGCGGGTGAGCTGTGCCAGAGGGCTGCGCCAGGCGGGGACACGGCAGGGGCTGGGTAGCCAGCGTGTCCCTTGGAGTGCCAGGGCATCCCTGGGAGTGCCAGGCAGCCAGGGCATCCCTCGGGCAGCCAGGGCGTCCCTCGGAGTGTGCTCTGACGTGGAGAAGCAGACGGAAAGCAAGGACATGGAAAGCACACAGTGCTGCAAGGCTAGAGGGGCAGGCAGTGCCCACCACCCCTGGGTCACCCTTGTGGCATAGCTGGTCAAGCCATGGGTATGTGGATGGAAGGGATCCGGTGCCACAGGGAGGGAACCTGCCTGCAGCAGGAGCCAGCCTGGCCGAGATCAAGGGTGCTTTCACCCAGCAGTTTCAGCTGCTCAAATCTCTATTGTTGCAGTATCTAATTAGCACTGCAGAAAGGAACAACAAACTCAACCTGGGGGTTGGATGGGAGCGATTAGGACCACCCCACACCTTTCTTTTAACAGAAATAGACTAAGTCTGAACATGAACCCAACTGCAACTCTAGGAGGTGCACCTTGCCTAAGCAATGCTCTCCACAACATGGGCTGAGATCACGAGAGGTCTCATTAGCTCTCAGGCTTCATTAGTTCTCTCCCGAGTTCTGGAGGATAAAGCCAGCAAAGTCAGCTTTGCCAAGCTTGCCACTTTATGACTGCAGCTTGAGATGGCAGAATTGCCCATGGGAGATGAACTGTTCATTAGATATGCTGGCACGAAAAGAAAAGCTGTTTAATTTAATCCACCAGCACAGTGTGATCCTTATCTGACCAGGTGTACTTTCTCGGCTGCATCAGTGCTGCAAAATCCACCCCAAAATCCTGCAGGCAGGAGCTCAGGGAGGCTGCTGGGGCTCCACAGGGAACCGTTAGCTCCTCTTGCCTTCACTTTTGAGGCTGTGTGTGGGTCATACCTCGTGAGAAAGTTGGCTGGCAGCACTCCCTCCCCTCTTCTGCAAGGCTAAGGGGCTGCATGGATCAAGGGATGCATGGATCAAGTGTTGTATGGATCAAGGGTTGCATGGATCCAGGTTTCTGTGTGGCTAAGGGCTCCCCTGAGCAAGGGTTTGCATGGTTTTCCTGGGGGAAATCTCCACTAACAGCTCTTCAGGACAACATGAAGCAGAAGCAGAAGCTGGTGTGGCCCTATGGAACCAGGAGGGCTTTGCCCAGCAGCACGCCTGGAAGAGCTGGGCTCAGTGATTCCCATCCACAGGGGATGAATTTTGCTCACCCAAAGGCAGAAGCTGTGCTTGTATCACAGAAATGACTTGTTCTGATGGGAGGGCAGCAAATCACTGCCCCCTTCTGTCCTGCTTTTAAAGCTAAGACCAGGTAAACCAGATCCATCTCTACAGAGCAAAGCGCTGGTGGCAGCAGGGACACATTCAGGGTTAGTGACATGGAGCAAAGTCCTGAGCAATGGATTCCACCCCATTTCCCAGTGCTGAGCTGAAGGCTGGAGTTTTGACTCTCTTTAGAGCTCTGCTGAATAAAACCCAACCGTTGGCATCCTTCATCCTCAATATTCCCCAGAGCACCCCTTGGACCAGACACTCTGGGGAAATCTCCACTAACAGCCTTCAGGACAACATGAAGCAGAAGCAGAAGCTGTGGCCCTGGAACCAGGAGGGCTGCCCAGCAGCACGCCTGGAAGAGCTGGGCTCAGTGATTCCCATCCACAGGGGATGAATTTTGCTCACCCAAAGGCAGAAGCTGTGCTTGTATCACAGAAATGACTTGTTCTGATGGGAGGGCAGCAAATCACTGCCCCCTTCTGTCCTGCTTTTAAAGCTAAGACCAGGTAAACCAGATCCATCTCTACAGAGCAAAGCGCTGGTGGCAGCAGGGACACATTCAGGGTTAGTGACATGGAGCAAAGTCCTGAGCAATGGATTCCACCCCATTTCCCAGTGCTGAGCTGAAGGCTGGAGTTTTTGACTCTCTTTAGAGCTCTGCTGAATAAAACCCAACCGTTGTGCATCCTTCATCCTCAATATTCCCCTGAGCACCCCTTGGACCAGACACTGCCTAACAGCGCCTTCTGTCCCTGTGGCTGCCCTGGGGAGGGTGTGTGGCTGTCCCTGGGTGGCTGTGGTCTGCTGCAAGCTCCTGCTGCACGAACTGCAAGCTGCACGACCAGCTGAGCTGCCCTGTCTGCCACAGCTGATACTCACCTGGAGAAAGAAGCCCCAGCAGAAAGCGCTGACGAGTACGGCTGTCTAAATCCACATGACGGGAGCGGATAGACAGACTGGCTCTGCCTGGGATCAGGAAGAAAGAGTCTATAAAGCATCCACAGCCACGGGATGTTTCCTAAAGATACCCTTTGCTAACGGGTTCAGAGCACTGATGCTCCTGGTGGGTGGACACTCCATGTCCCTTAGGCTTGAGGGGCAGTGTGGGCTTTGGGTGTTATTTTGAGAGAACCTGGGCCTTCCTGCAAAGGTTGGGTCCAGTTCTGAACCCCCTCTGTCCCTGGTACTGACTAATGCTGCAGCTCTGAGTTGACCTGGTAACAATGCAAAGTGCAGAGGCATGCTGAAAAATCAGGAGATGCTGCTATTTCACAGAAGAAGTTGCTCAAAAAAGCACAGTGTGACCAAAAAAAAAAAAAATTAAAGCCTGCTCAGATTCTCTGTGTGGTGCATAAGAAGCTGCACCAGGAGGATAAATATAAGTAAAAATTCCTTCCTGTGCAGTGACCAAGCACTGGTTGTCCAGTGAGAGTGTGGAGCCTCCCTCACTGGAGATATCCCAGGATTGCCTGGATGCAATTTTGTGCCACATGCTCTGGAACAACTCTGCTTGAGCAGGGAGGTTGGACCAGGTGACCCACTGTGGTCACTTCCAACTTTATCTGCTCTGTGACACTGTGATGTCCCAAGCACAGGAGACTCCTGGAGCCTGGAGAGGAGGTAGCTACCCTCCTTTGTGCTTCAGGAATGCTCTGACTTCCTCAGCACACCCTTTTAAGGACACCCATCAATTTTAAAGAAGCCAAAATCTCAGTCCTGCATTCTTTTTGAAAGCTGTTTCATACTGGGGACCAGACATGTATCAGACCTGGGGCTGGAAATTATTTTTGAGATAGTAAAATAACTATGCAGGAAGTTCCTTGTTGTTCCCAGCAAGGGAACCCCCGCATTTTCATATGGAAATAGCTCAAAAATACCTTGGATTGTTCTGCAAACCTGCCAAAAGATGCTTCTAGCCTACAACTGTACATGGAGATCATGGAATTACAGAATGGTTTAGGTTGGAAGGAACCTTAAAGCTCATCTCATTCCAACTCACCCTGCCACACACAGGGACATCTCCCACTAGACCAGGTTGCTCCAAGCCCCATCCCACCTAGCCTTGAACACTTCCAGGGATGGGGTGCTCACAACTGTGCTGGTACTTGAGCTCCTCTGGCCAGGCTGCACAGAGCTAAACCCAGTACCAGTACCTAAACCCAGGACCAGCTATTTTCAGCTCTAATGATGAAAAAAATCCACAAAAACCCCATTAAATGTGGTGCACTGTGAGGGACCCAAGCTGCTGGATGTCTGGGATTTTTTGGGCTAAAGAGAAGTTTCTTTCCTGAAGAGGAAAACGACAGCGGGGCAGCATCAGACCCCTGAGCTGCGCTGGGCAGGAAGGAGGCTCCCACTCCTGCTGCTGTCTGAAATCCTCCTGGCTGTCTGAAATCTGTGGGATGTGTCTGCAGGAAAGGCAGCCAGGGCTGTTTACACCCTGGCAGGCAGGAGCCCTCACCGACCCCTCAGATGTCGGGGGTATAAACACACCAACAAACAGCCGAGCACCGGGAAACCCAAACAGCCTTTGAAGGTGGAGGCGGCTGCCCCAGGGCCGAGAAAACACTTGGAGCTCATCCAGAAGAGACCTGGGTTACTCCAGGGGCCGGGGTATTGGGATGGGAATGGAGTCAGGCACTTGCAGCTTCATCCAAAGTCCCTCTGACATGAAAATTAAAGCAACTGCAAAATCAGTCCCTGATGGTTGGGAGTGCACGATTGCAGCCCATATCATGGAATTACTGGTCTGGGTTGGAAGAGACCTTAAAGTTCATCTCGTTCCAAGCTCCTGCCATGGGCAGGGACACCTTCCACTAGATCCAGCTGCTCCAAGCCCTGTCCAACCTGACCATGAACACCTACAGGGATGGGGCAGCTGCAATGTCTCTGGGCAATCTGTGCCAGGGCCTCACCACCCTCTGAGTAAAAAACGTCCCAACATCTGATCTAACTTTCATCCTTTAGCTCAAAACTGTTCCCCTTGTCCTATCACTATCTGCCCATATAAAAAGGGCCTCTCTCTCTTTTTTGTAAGCTACTTTTAGGTACAAGAAGGGGCACTGAGGCCTCCCTGGAAACTTCTCCCAGCTGAACAACTCCAGCTCTCTCTGCCTGTTTCCAGAGGATCAGCTGGAGATGGGAAGGTGGCTCAGGAAAGGGCTGAGGGATGGTGGAGGAGAGGCTGCCCTGGCACCACTGAGCTCGGCCCCGGGCACAGGTGAGCAACACGATTTGCAGGTTCCTGGCTGATGTTTACTGCCAGGCTCCCATAAGCAAAACTCACTTGACTGGACTCTTGGAAGCTTTTATCTGACTGTCATCCCAGCTTAATTACAGAGAGAGTGATTGCAGCTCCTCCTCCTGAAGCGCTCGGTGAGAACAAAACCAGTTTGTGCCCAGCTCCTGCCTGCCAGCTTGTGGAGGAAAAGCTGCTTCCCATGTGTGGCTGCCCTGGCCTGGCAGCTGACTTGGTGGCACCAGCACAGCCATGGAATCCTGCAATGGTTTGGGTTGGGAGGAACCTTGGAGATCCAATGCCCTGCCATGGGCAGGGACACCTTCCTCTAGTCCAGGCTGCTCAAGTTCCCATCCAACCTGGCCTTGAACACTTCCAGGGATGGCGCAGCCACAACTTCTCTGGGATGCATCCCTGGCATGACCATCCCCAGTACACCCATCCCTGGCACACAGCCCCTGGATGCTGCCATGAACCTGCCAGGCTTCAGTGCTCCTGCACCCACCCACAGCAGTGCTGAGCCTCAGCTGAGACTGGACACTCCACGAGTGGGGCTGGGGCTCTTCCATACATTCCAGGCAAGGAAAAGAACGAGCAAAACCCTGTTAGACACACGTGCCTCAAGGTGCTGCTCTCTGCATGTCAGGCCCTTTGCTGCTTTACCGTATCTGCTCCATTAATGAAGCCATTAATGAAGCCATCTGATGAGGCTGCAGGAGGATGCCAAACCCCATGGATGCTGGAGCAGCTCTCAGCCATGAAAGCTCTCTCTACCACCAACTGCCCCACAAAATCTCCATAAAGAACCAGACTGCCCTCCCTTCATGAGCCCAGGGCTTTCTGAACAGCACCATCCTAATCCAGGAGTGGACCTTCCATTTGACAAACAGTCTCTTTTCTCCCCACTCCAACTGTTTCTTTCATGTTACAGCAGAGTCACCCCAGTCCTTGTTTTTCCTGAGGATGAATCACATCATATGAGGAGTTAAATCATCACCCAAGAGTAGCAGATTTAGCACAGAAGGCAAAATGTAATCTCTTTGAAGCCAGACTCTGTATCAAAGGCCTCATTCTCTGTTTCCTTGTGGTTAAATATCTGGAACATGAAATTCATAAACAAAACAAAGCAAAAGCTAACATTTTACTTGTGCTTTAAGAAGCTTCCCCTTTCCCACTCTGCAGTAGATTCTTGTA
Organism: Emberiza elegans; assembly: GCA_024865655.1. Classification (NCBI taxonomy): domain Eukaryota; kingdom Metazoa; phylum Chordata; class Aves; order Passeriformes; family Fringillidae; genus Emberiza; species Emberiza elegans. The sequence continues at coordinate 1,821,319 of JALJVW010000797.1, forward strand.
CCTGAAGCTCTCTGCTGGACTCTGTCAGGGTTTTACCCACTGGCACTGGGGGTATCTGGCCCCTGTTCTGCACCCTCTCCTCATCCCAGCAACCCTGAATTGCCACCTGCAGCCACCAGTCTCCCTGCCAGTCTCTGCCATGTCCCTACATCATCATCAGGGATTAAATATTAACCTGAGGAGTGATGATGCCCACATGGCAGCACCTGCCAGACCCGCTCTCTCAGTGTGCTCATGGTCACAGGGACAAAAGCCAGTGGCAATGACCACAGAGAACACACTGGTGTATTTTTAACTTGTGTCCCCAGGGCAGGTTTACCAGCAGGCTGTGCTTTGCAGGATGCTCTGCAGGGCTGGCCCATGCAGGGGGTACATTTTGGGAGTGCTCCAGCTCACATTCTCTCCTTTCCCATGCCAGCTGGGGCAGGGGTTACCAACTGGCCAGGCTGGGGCTACCAGGGCTGCTTCCTGGCAGGTCTCTGCCAGGAGATGTGATGTACTTTTCCCCTGTGTGTCAGATCCCAAGAAACACCAGGGCCTGACAGATGGAGCATCCCATGGGATTACTCCATACTGGTGCTGTGCTCAGGGAAAGCACTGTTTGTGCAGAAAAGTCCAGTGAGGGAGAAAATTACCTCCTACTCAAAAAAGAGACTTTTGCTGTGATTAGGAGGGGTGGGTAGGAAGCTCTCTTGGGCTTCCCTAATCCACACAGACAGATGTAAAGCAGGAGGCAGTTTTGGATTGGGCAGCTTGTAACCCCTCTCCAGGGATGCCTCAGCCAGGATGAAACCTTCAGCCTGCTCCCACCTCCAAGACAGACAGGGCTGGATTCTCCTCCCTCTTCACACAGCACACAGGAGGGGAGAAGCTGGGGGAGGCACCATGGAGGTCACAGGGAGCAGCAGCAGAGGTGGGGTGGCTCAGTGACCCTCCCTCACTCACCATCCCATCGACGGCGTGATCTGCCCCACTCCTCCGGGGGGCAGGGGGTAGAAACCAGGGATGTCTGAGGTCTGGGAAGGACGGTGCACTCCTGCAAGAAGGGAGAAAGAGAGGAGTTGAACGTGGCACTGCACTCCCTGGGTGACCCGCTCGCTCCCAACTCCCTGGCTGCTCCATCTCTGGGCACTTGTGGACAGCCACATGAAATAACCATCTGCAAGTGGCAGGCTGGTGCTCCCTGTGCTTCTCTCTGTGGAGATGTGGTGGATCATCCACATTGCTGCAAAATCACAGACATAAGGGGGGCTGGAGGAGACCGTACTCTTGCACAAGCATCACAGCTGCTCCATGCCACCCTGAGGCCAAGGAGCACCGTGCTTTGGTAAGGATTTGGCTGACTCCAGGCACCCCTCTGCCTTTCCCAGAGAGCCCACTCAGGTGCTCAGTGGATGGTCAAAGCCATTCCTGTGCTCCCTCTCCATCAGTCATCTGCAGGACCCCCCATGAGCAGTGGGGATGTTCCAGCAGGCATCACTTCCAACTTAATTTTAAGCAATTTGAGTTCAAAACAGTTATTCTGCAGCTCTGTGGGTGCCAAGGAGCTATGGAGGTGGGTATGGTGCCAGCTGGGAATTCACCCTCTGCATGGGGAATCCCTGTGTGATCTTCAAAGCCTCTGGCACAGCAGCATGGCCAGGGGACAGGGCTGCAGCACTGCTCCCTTCCTAGCTGGGCTGGAAAACATCCTGTGCTGCCTGGGGCTGCGGGTGGGACCCAGACAACCACGGTGCTGCTGGCACAACCAGCCCCCAGCTGACCCCTGGACTGGGAACTGGAGGGGTGCTGGGGCTGAGCTCTGATAGCAGCCCAGGGTAGTGACGGCTGCTACTGAGCCTCAGACAAAAACTGGGAACAGGGATTATCCAGTGGCCATCCTGGATGAGAAACACGTGGACTAAACTGGTGATGAGCTGCAAGCAGCTGCAACTGGATTTTTCTCCTAGATGTTTGAATGATACCTTACTAATTAGGAATGATACCAACTGCATTTTATTAGGAGTCAGCTAAAATAAAAATATAACTGACCTGACAGGAATCTTTAACCCAGTACATGATTTCCTTCAAGTGGGACTCAGTGGCCCATGGAGGGTCAAACAAAACCAGGCCTGCCCAAGGCAGCTGATGGAACATCCTCAGATCTGCACCCCCAACAACAGGAGTTGCATAAGTCAGAGCACAAGTTATTCTTGCTGGCCCAGTGGTTGGGCCACCAGCCACTGACTCAGAATTCCTGCTTGTATTTCCTGGTCTGTGTGTCCTTGGGCTACTGTGAGGAACTTTAAAGGGATGCTGGGAGAATGAGAGCGCCACTCAAGTGCTTACACTGGGTGATAGTGGGAGCTGTTTCAGTGATGAAAACACAGATGGGGCACATCCAGGATGAACACTGAGAAAATCCTCATCCCAGCAGTGTAGGCTTGGGGCATGTGTGATCACAGCTGCACCACAAAGGCAGGACCCAGCTGAGCATTATGGGCTGAACCTTTCCTTGAATTGCACAAGGAGGGGTCTGTGGGACAAACAGACTCCCTGTGTCTGTGGAAGTACAGGTTAAATGGAATGTGGACAGTGCCTGCACTGAGGGCCAGGTGGGCAGCCCAAGGACAGCATCCTGGAATGACTGACCCACTGCAGAGCTGAATGCTCAGGGACTGCTCCAGTGCCAGCTGTAGCCTCCACAGAGGGGTACAACCAGCCCTGCCCTTGGGTGAGCTGCTCTTGAACCACTTAAAGTTTTCCAGGCTGACAGTGAGTCCCAGGAGGCAGCTCCTGGAGGGGCAGAGCTCTGCCAGGTGCAGCAAAGGCAGCAAGGGGGAAGGTGTGTTGGGCTGCCTTCCTGCACTTTCTGTCAGACTCAACTCATTATCTGAGCTTTTAGTAGTTCCATTTTGTTAACTCCTTCTACTTTTCTGCTGAGTTTATTATGTTCTGATGCCTGACAAGCAGTGTGCTGCCTGGAAGACAACCAGGATGTGCCTGGGTATCCCTTACACCAGACCCAAATCCTACCCATTACCATCCCTGATGAGTCCAGAGTGCGGCCTCTAGGTTCAGACCAGGGATTATTCAGTGAGTCCTCCAGCCATAAGCATCCTCAATAACCCACTGTTTTATCAGTGATGTTAACTTGGTGAAGCTGATGCCTCTGGGACCATTTGGATCACTCCTGGGTGGAGGCCTTTGCCCAAATCACAACAGTTTGTTTTGTGCCTCTGTTTTGGCACTGCCCTCCCTCCTGAATGCACTTTGACACAAAACTGTCAGTTTGCTTGCTTTCCCATGAAATCAAGCCCAGGTTTGTGTAAAAAACTGGGTAATCTGAACAGATGTTCCACAGTAAGGTACGATCAAGAAAAGTTTGATTTTACATTCAGTTTGCCAGGAACCCATGAAGAATGATGGAATGATGGACTGGGGTGAATTCCTCAACACATACTCGTATTTACAGTTTATTTTAGAGGGTTTAACCTCAGCACACTGTACTTTCCTCTATAGCCTCATGAGCCAATTGACACAGCCTGGGCTCACACAGGAACACAAAAAGCTAAACCAGGTGACAACCCCATAACATGTGGCTACGGGGACACACATGTCACAGTCCAGTCAACTATCAGACACCAATCCTGTTTAGTCAAAATATTTCCTGTTTCAAGCATTTATTTTCTCAAAATGACAACTTGACAACAGTTTGGGTATGAGTCAAAGGAACGATTACTTTCCATTTTCTGGTTGACTCTTGTGCATTGTTGTGCAGGCTCTGGTGTGGTCTCAAGGTGCAGGACAGCTTGTACAGAGAACTGAGCACACTCCATCAGCAGGGCTGGCACTTTTGGTATCAAACTGCTCACAGCCAGATCACAAACACTGCCAATAAACTAAAAATAACCTCCTCCTGCTAAGCTGACCAAAGGTCCTGATTTTTCTCATTGATTTGGGAGCAGGAAGGTGCCTGCCTCAGTGGTCTCCAGCTGAGCCCCCCTCCCAGCAGAGAGGTCCCAGTGGTGGCCTTACCTTGCTTCTGGTTGATGTCAGCAGGCAGGTGGGGGGAGTGGGAGCCGTGGCTGAAGTGCTCGTTGCTGTAGGGGATGAGCGGGGTGAGCGGGTGCACTCCGTGCGACGGCTGCACCACGGGAACTTTGTTTGACTGCAAGACACAACCATGGACAGGACTCAGGAATCATCAGGGTCCACCAGCAAGGACAGCCAGTGCCCTCTGCAGTCCTGCTGTTGCCAGCAAGGCTGGGAATAGCTAAAAACGCTAAACAAACACTAAACAAATTACTAAACAAACACTGCAGCATCCTGGGAAAAAAAAAACCAAACCCAAACCCAATCCATAAACTGAGCAGGAAAAACAGCTGGAGATGATTTCTTGGATAAGTGGAAAACAGATCAAACCAGCTTTAAGTTTTCAAAGTTCAGAACTTTTTTTTCCATTCAATTCCAGCATCTTTTACTCCAGGATGAATGCTCCAAGTCTGTTACCCAATGCAAAGCTCTTGTTCTCTGTCCTGGACTACCACAGGGTGTAAACCTGGACTTTCACAGTGAATCCTTCATATTCACTGTGAAAATCATGTTTAGGCTTTCTTAATCAGGGCTGTCAGGCAAGGACAGACAGAGGATCACAGAATCATTTAGGTTGGAAAACATTTTATAGAGATCATCAAGTCCAACCATTAACCCAGCACTGCCAAGGCCACCATTAAACACTGAAGGTAATGTCTTTGAAAACAGGACATGGTCACCAGTTAGCCCTTGGGCTGAAATCCCTGTTGGACTGAGCTCCAGTGCTGGAGGACCAGAGGGAGCTGAGGTAATGCTGGAGATGCAAAAATCCAGGAAAAGTAAGCAAATAAAAATCTGTCTCCTCTTGTAGCTCCTGGTTATGTGCAGCATGGCTGTCAGAGCCCCACACCTTGGAAAATGCCCTTTTTGGTGAACACAACAGCAAGTCCTCCTGTATGTTGGAGCAGAGAGAGGGGAAGTTGTTTGGAAGAGCTGCACAGCAGCAAGGAGCACACACAGACACACAGACACACAGACACACAGATACACACACACACACTGCCATCTACGCAGCCTCCTCGCCTCGAGCGTCTCGTGCTGTTTCCTACATGCCCAGTTTCGCCCATGGCTGCCTTTAAATCCCAACTGACTTCATCTTGGTGGTGGAATGTTAGGTAGATAAATCCACAAAAGAAACCAGGACTAACAGCACTCCAGAACAGCGTCAGTTTGGGAATGGAGCAGGTCAGACAGCTCTCCAGGGGCTAGGAGCTGGGCATGCCAGCCAGTTTCAGCAGTCTCGTTGGGATGTCAGATGATTTGCTTTTGACAAGTCATTTAGAATCCCTGGACTCAATTCACTGGTGCCTTCCACTTTGGTAATGATTTTGCTCAGGCAGAATGAGCACGAAGCTCTGGCTGGCTTTGGTGAGGGAGGCACAGAAACACACAGTGGCTCTGATCAACCTATCCTAGACCCATCCTGGCTGCTCCAAGTGCACTGGGAGCCCTGGGCAAGTCCTGTGTTTTGCATCCCTGCTCTGAGGAGGAAACCCATGAAGCGGAAAAGAAAACAGACTGATGGAGACACTGCTTTACATCTGCCTTTCCCACAAAGGTTTGCTCATGCAAATAAAAACCAAGAGGCACGCAGCTTTGCATTTGAGAATGAATGAAAACCCTAATTCCTGGTGCTTAACAGGTGTAGATTTACTGCATACAGTGGGGTACTGGGAGTGTAACCCCCTTCCCAGCACAAACTGGTGTGGCACAGGCATTTCTGTCCTGCAGCAGGGCCATGGGTTATGTGGTTTTCCCACTGAGAACAGCACTGGGCTGGTTTCTGCTGTTAAACACATGTTTGGAGCTCTGAGCTCTTTCTATTCTCAGCCATGAAATGAGATGAAGAAGAGCTTTTCAGTGATATTTCTAAAATTAGCTATGGTTTAGCTTATTTAAGAGCCACAAAGCCTAAATGAGGGATATGCAGTTCTACATGTACATTCTAACATGACACTGGAGCACAACAATCTCAATGTTGAGCTGTTTTGAAAACCTCAACTCAAGCATTCCTTCTGTTCAAAGTAGGGCAGATCTTTCTCTCCCATTTGCCTCATGCCTGATCCAAAGCACAGCACCATTCAGCAGCCAGCCTGGCTGCCTGATGACTGTGAACAACTTTCAGAGCAATGGCAGGAGACAGGGGATTGGAAGGAGCTGATTTTTAAGGTCCCTTCCAACCCAAGCCATTCCGAGATTCAATGGTTCTGTGGTAACCTGGTGGTACAACAAGACTTGCAGCTCAATTATTCAGTTTTTCCATCAGTTCAGATGGAAAACAACATGCTGCACCAGTAAGGAGAGCTGTATTCCCCATGACCCTTCTACATTTGCCCTTGCCTCACTCAAAAACTTATCTACTCCCTAAAGCCATAAAGAGCTGGTGGGGAAGGATGACCAGCGAGGAGACAAGAAAATTTCTGCAAGGGGCCCTGTCCACTTCTTCCATTAGGGAATTTGTTACAGGAATCCATCTCCCAAAAGTAAGGGAAGAAGGAAATGCTGCACAAAAATATGGAGAAATAGAGAAAAATTCCATGCTGATCCTGGTTCAAAGACTGCAGCTGCCAATGGTTGTGGCCCATGGCCATGACTGCAGCTCCTGGTCTTCCCCAGCTGCTCTATGAAACCATACCTGGCTTACAGAAATCCACATGCCAGAGAAATGGGATCAATTCCCTGTTTTTTGCAAGGTCTAGATTGTGTTCCTGCAAATCAGCTGCAGCACATGAACCTTGAAGAGGCTTTTCAAAGCCAGGATTTAGCAACTGACAATGCTTTATGCCATAAAGTTTCCCTGATGTAAATGCTTTCTCCCAGGAGGATTGAATTGACACAGGGCAGTAGTTTGGTGCTCCCTCAGAAGGTCCCCTGGGAGGACAGTGGGTGCTGCTGCCCAGGACATCACAGGGGCTGTGCTGTGGTTTGGTAAAGCATCTAATTTTGTCTCCTGGGTTTCAACACAGCCCAGAGCTGCAGTGACAGAGCTGCTCACTACGCAACCACCAAAAATAATGCTGCTGGTGCCAAACATCATGGCCCCAACACCAATGTGTCCTTCAGCAACCATGGGGGCACCTGAAGGGGCTCCAAGGACAGCTTTGCCTCACCTCTTCCAGCACAGCCCCTTAAGGACAGGTTGGGGAATGAGCTGTACAGCCATGACCTCCTGCAGAAATGAGGAGACACAATTACAGCAACTGCAGAATGGCATTTCCAGAGGGGATGAAGCAGCAGGATGGGGTTTGCAACCTTGGAGGGCTTTTTCCCCCCTCTCAAATTTGCTAAATTGCAGCTCTGCTAAACGCCCAGCTGTAACCACTGCCCCCTCCTCCCCTTTGGGCTGGGCCAGGCACTGATGCTGCAGTGCATCACCTCCCAGCACCAACCATCCCACCAACCCCCCTGAAAATGACTGAGAAACCCTGCTATGAGGGAAGAAGATCCCTCCTTGAAGCCAAGATGTGACTTTAATAACTAGAGGTAATTGGAGGAGCAAAGAGAAAAGACAGTTGCATTAATTATTGAGGAAGATTAATTGTTGGCAAGGCAAAATTAGATCTCCCCAGTCAAGCCTGGGTGTGTGATTGTGATGGGATCTCAAGGCCAGACAGAAAACTCTCTGTCCTCTGAGCACATGCAAACCCAGTGGGTCTTGCATATGAGGATCACCCTCACCACTGGGGTTTCAGTTTATTTGGGCTCCAAGGAGCCTGATCAGGCTCAGCATCCTCTGCCTTTGCTCCCATTCTCCATCACACATGCTCTGGCCACAGGAAGCAGTGGGGTTATACAAGCTGCTGGGATGCTGCTGGTTGATCAGAACTATAAATGATTTTAATCAAAATGTGGGGTTTTCACTAGAGAGTGGTATGAGATTATAATCAAACATTTTCTGGAAAGCACCTTGTGTTAGCAAGTATTTTAATTAATGTTTTAAAGACTTATCTATTTAGTCATGACATGCTAAAAATGAGTAGTTTTACTTTGCTGGTTTGATGGAGGATTTTTCTGTTAAACTTTAAAGCTAACCTTAGAAAAATGTAGCACAGACGGCCAAGAGTCAAAATTTGAGTGAAATTATCAAACTAAAAAAATTCCATGGCTGGTAAAACTCTTTGAGTTTTTAACTCTGAAAATATTGTAGAAAAAAAATTCTGCTTGGATCAGTTTAGGAAAATAAATAAATGAAAAAGAAGGAGGATGTTTTGTAACCTGTGAGAAGTATTCCTTGCTACAACTGAACACAGCTATTAAAAGCAGAGGTGGTCACACCACACTGCCTGGGGGCTGATGAGGATCCCAACATCCCACCAGTGCTGGCCTCCACTGCTGCTTTTTATGAATGGGAATGACTTTAAGTAATTTTCTGGTAGAAGAAAATTCAGAACTAAAATAAAGCAGTTTAACTCTACCACTCCTTCCAATAGTGAAAAATGTTAAATTTCATGCTGTTAAATTTCCTTTGGGGATGTGACTTCAGGGGGTGCTGTGCTCTGCATGGAGGATACCAGGGCGCTGCCTGCCTTGCACAAACCACAGCTCCCAGAACATCAGCCAACATCCCAAGAGCTCAAACTGCTGGAAAGCCCTGCACTGGGGGAGCAGTGTCCATCCAGGGGTGCACAGGAGCCTGCAGGGAGAGGAAAGCCCCATAAACCCTCTGTGACCCTTGGAACTGGTGGATCCATGACCCTGGCTGTGCTGAGGAAGGCTGGGAGCAGGCTGCAGGGAGCAGGAGCAGCAGGAGCAGCAGGAGCAGCAGGAGCAGCAGGAGCAGCAGGAGCTGGTGACCAGGGTGAGCGCTGTGGTTTCCAGCCTCGCTGGGGAGCCCAGCCGCAGTCAGGTGAAATTACTCACATCACTTTCAAATTTTCCCACGTTGCCAGCCCCAAAGACAGAGAAATGAAGAGCTGTGGGCCAGCCCAGCAGCGGCCAGTGTGTAGCAAAGGGCCTGGCCAAGGGAAGGGAGCCGGATTGGCAGCTGTGCCACACTGGTGGCCATCACCACCCAGAGCCCTGTGTCAGTGGCTGAGCTGTGTGTCTGGCTGCTGGGAGCACCCCCAAGGCTGTTCTCAGCTCAGATGCTGGGCTGAGCTCTGAGCAGGTCTCTGTGCTCCCCTGCCCTGTGTGGGTGCCTGGGTGCAGCACAGGAGCTGCAGGCTGCAGTCCAGCCTCCAGTTGCCCCATCTGTTTGCTTTGACATCACTTCTCAGAGAGAGTGAGATGAGTTGATGTGCTGGCTGTGAAAAACAAAACCTACCAAGGTTTGCTGCTGCTGATTCAATGAGGAATTAATTCCTCTTCACTGCAAAATTAGTCATCGTGCCACAGAAAGAGGTATAAGGTCAGGCTGTACCAAGCACGCAGTGCTGCTGGGGAAGCTATCTGTGACCAGAGGCACTGTGCCTTTTGCTCTTTATCCTCCAATCAATCCAAACTAGCAAATCATTAGGGATGGATCAGGGACATGAGTCCAGCTTGGATGAGGCCCTGGGCAGCGTGGTCTAGTGGAAGGTGTCTCTGCCAATGGCAGGTGGGTTAGAACTGGATGATCTCTAAGGTTCCTTCCAACCCAAACCATCCTGTGACTGATGATTAAGGACATTATTAGGCACATCCCACAGCATCAGATGCCAGGAGGGCTTCCAGGGGAATGCTCTCACTTGGGACACTGGGGACCCAGAGCCCATGACTCAAAGCCAGCTCTGCACACTCTAACTTCTGGTAACACCTCCCAGCTCAGGGCCCCAGACTGTCAGCAGACACCTTGGCCCCTCGTTTCCCTGTGGTGCTACAGCAGGAGATGGAGGATCCCCCCAGGACCCACTGCAGACCTGTGGCACTGGCTGTGATCAGAGATCCCCCCAGGACCCACTGCAGGCTGTTTGTGATACTGGCTGTGATCAGAGATCCCCCCAGGCCCCACTGCAGGCTGTTTGTGGCACTGGCTGTGATCAGAGATCCCCCCAGGACCCACTGCAGGCTGTTTGTGATACTGGCTGTGATCAGAGATCCCCCCAGGACCCACTGCAGGCTGTTTGTGGCACTGGCTGTGATCAGAGATCCCCCCAGGACCCACTGCAGGCTGTTTGTGGCACTGGCTGTGATCAGAGATCCCCCCAGGACCCACTGCAGGCTGTTTGTGATACTGGCTTTGATCAGAGATCCCCCCCAGCCCCACTGCAGGCTGTTTGTGGCACTGGCTGTGATGAAGGATCCTCTCAGGCCCCACTGCAGGCCGTTGGTGGCAGTGGCTGCATGCGCTGGGCCCGGAGCCCTCACAGCCCGCAGGCAAAGGCAGCACTGACTCATTTCTCAGCTCAGCACACTTTTTTCTCTTTTCTCACTTTTGCTGCAGTCCCAGCGCCCCAGCCCGCTGCCGCAGAGGAAAGGAAACAGGGAAAGTTAAAGCCACCCATGCTCAGGCACTGCCCTCACCCAGCCCTGCACCCCTCCAGCAGAGACAAATTTTGGCTGCAGCAGCAGCAGCAGCAGCAGCAGCAGCATCTTCTGGACACTGCCCAGGTCAACCAGAGTGGCACAGAGAGCTGGATCTGGTTCTTACCCTCAGCACAACCAAAGGTTCTTCCATAGACCACATCCTCAAGACCAGAAGAGTCCCACTGCCCTGTGCATCCCACCTCTGGCTGACCCTGACATGCTTATGAGCAGCAGTCAGATGGAGAGGAAAGGAATAATTTCCAGTTATTAATTCTTGCATCAATTCTGCATATGAATTGCAACAAGGAGCTGGTTGGTTTAAGAGACATATCACACATACAGGCAAATGCTGTCTTGGCTTGGGTTTTTTATCCAAACATTGCCCTTACTCTCGTTTTTATCCCTGCACTCTACATTTTGTGGTTGATGGAGCATTCATTTCCCCAACTCTTCTCTTTCCCCCCTGATTTCTTTCAGCTTCTTTAAAATCCAGCTCTGCTTTGTAAATGCTGATGAGGCACCTGGGTAGCCCTGATCTTCTTTGCACATTCCAGGGGATGTGCTTGCCTCAGTGGCTAAACTCAGCTCCCTTGATCCTGACTCCCCTGTGAGTGGGATGTGCATCAGAGAACAAGTTCCCTGGCACTTCACACCTTCTGTGTCCCAGCTCTCAGAGGAGTGACCAAGCTCCAGACAGGATGGGGACAAATCACAGAATCACAGAACAGTTTGGGTTGGAAGGGACCTTAAAGATGATACAGTTACAACTCCCTGCCACATGCAGATAACTACCACCCACCAGCCCATGCTGCTCAGGGCCCAAGCCAACCTGCCCTTGAACACTTACAGTGATGGGGGAAATACAGGGAAAGAACTTAAAAACCTTCCAAAATTTCTCAGTGCTGCTGCTGGGTTCTGGTTTTAAGCAATAATAGTTATTATTTTTCAGTCAAACTCTGCAGGGGAAATAAGCTGAGTTTTTCACCATTTACGGGCACAGGAAGAGCTGTTTCACTTCTCAAGTATTTGTCTTCTAAGAGAAAGATGTAGGTGGTTCTTCCTGAAAATTTAAAAATTAAAAAAGGCATGGAAAAATAAAGATGAAAAGTCCCTCTCAGAGGTTGCTCTCTTAGGGTGACAGGGGACAAGTGTGGAGGCAGCTACACCACATACCAGAGAGGTGGAAGCCTCAAAAATATGAAATTTAGACATCACCACGCAATGTTTACAGTTTCATTCAGCAGAAGAGCCACCCCACTCCAATGCCTCCTCAAACCTGAAGAAAGTGCCCTCATGCAATGCCTGCCTTGCTTGGGAAATGCTCCTGCTGTGATGTTCAAAGCATCTGCTCAGGAGGGGATAGCAACCCCCCTCCAGTCCCAGCGTGCCACTGCTACAAAAGGCAGTGGTGCCATTTGGCTTCATGGAACCAAAATGCTGGGGCAATATAACCCAGAGACTGCACTGCAGCACCAAAGCCCTCCTATTGCCAAAAAACTGCTCAAAAAACAGGGCAATTTAATTCTGGGGCTGCATCAACCCCCAGCTTGCTCTGAAACATCCATCCCTGGTTACTGGCTCTCTGGTGTTCTGGGCTACACAGAAAAAAAAAAAAATCTCTGTCCTCATCATGCCCTGTGGTTCTGAGAATTTGAATCAGAACTTGCAAACCCTGGAGTTACTGGTAACGCTTGAGGCTGTGAAAGCAAAGGCTCCCATTTGACCTGTGGAGGCTGATAGTATCTGACCTCCTTTATTTCACTCCACTTCTCAAAGGCAAGCAGCTGGTCCAGTACCCAGAATTAATCAGGAAAATGTCCAAGAGGGCAAGGGAGGAAAGCAAAACAAAAATATGTCACAGAGGCAAGGCTTGCCCTGTGGGCAGGCTTGAGACATCATTTCCCAAAGGAGCAGGGGTGTCACTCTCCATTGCCTGGCAGCACCAGGGCCAGCCAATCTCAGGGTGCAAAGGTTTGGTGAAACACTGATGGTCTGCACTGTGAGAGCCATGTTGTGATCCCTGTTCCTGCTAGTTGCAAGAATTTTCCCCTGCTTTGAAAAGCCATTTGCAAACCCCAGCCCCAGCTCCGTGCTGGATCTGAACTGAGCAGTCTTTGGCATCTGGCTGTCACATCCCTAGATATTGGGAAGAAATTATTCCCTCTGAGGGTGGTGAGGCACTGGCACCAGTTTCCCAGAGAAATTGTGGCTGCCCCATACCCCAGAACTGTTCCAGGCCAGATTGGATGGGGCTTGCAGAAACCTGGTCTAGTGGATGGTGTCCCTGCCCATGGCAGTGGAGGTGGAATGAGATGGTCTTTAAGGTCCCTTCCAGCCCAAACCATTCTGTGATGCTAAGATCCCTCCTCTCCAGGGATGTGCTTGCAGCAGCAGATGGAAAAACCTGCATGATTTCTGGGGCCATCTGCCAGCAACAAGAACCCTCCAGGTGCCAGTGTTGTGCAGTTTTCTGGAGGCAAATGTTTGCTTACAGAATCCCTGGGCGTGAGGAGAGGGGTCCTGGCTGCTGGCTGTGTTTTTCCTTTCCATTTATAACAAATACAAAACCAGCCCATGTACTTGAAAGTGTGTGGGGGAGTTTACAAAACACAACCCCTCAAAAACACTGATGTGATTTAAGACGTTTCGATTAACCAAACATCAGAGGGGTGAAACCTGCCCCTCCACATCACAGCAGTGCCAGGATGCAAGGCCACCATGGGTGACACCATCCTGCTGGTGCCACCTGTCACACTGAGACCTGGACAGGACACCTATCACAGGACATTTGCCTCTATCCATAGGCTTGGGAAAGGACAGTTTTCAGTTCTTCCTGGCAAGCACTATAGTCCCTATTTTCTTTTCACCTTTCTCCTCTCCTCTCCTCCTCTCCTCTCCTCTCCTCCTCTCCTCTCCTCTCCTCTCCTCTCCTCTCCTCTCCTCTCCTCTCTCCTCTCCTCTCCTCTCCTCCTCCCCTCCTCTCCCTCCTCCTCTCCCTCTCCTCTCCTCTCCTCTCCTCTCCTCTCCTCTCCTCTCCTCTCCTCTCCTCTCCTCTCCTCTCCCATTTTTTAAATCTGCTAGTCTCACGGCTCATCTTCAGGGGAGATCTCACTATCTGACAACATCACTGTCTGAAAGAAGCAGAAACAAACCCAAGTTCCTCACGCTGTCTGAAACCCCCAATTTGCTGACAATGCTGTAAAAAAATAATGGTAATAACAAGAATAATAAATAAAAATAAAACTGGTACTGTAATGCTGCTGACTTGTCCAGAGGGAGCTTTCTCCCATGGCATCCATGGCCAAGGCCACACACTCACAGTGTCAGATGACACCAAGGGAAGGGTTTTTTACCATGTCAAAGGTGGCCATGTCCAAGCCCATGCCACAACCCAGTAACAGACAAGTCAGAACAACCAGGGATGATGATATGTAAGATTATCATCCTCCCTGAGTGCACATTTCTCTACTCTGGCGAAAATCCTTCAAATTTATACAAATGTCAAGCACATTTCCAACATTGCTTCTCTGGAATGAACCACGGCTGCTCTGAGCCTTCCCCAGGGTCTGTCCCAGACCCCTCTACAGCACCATTCCAGCCCAGTGTGGGGACAGATGTCACTCCCTCCCCAGCACTGGTGCTGCCAACCACCCCTCCCCACAGGGACCCCAAACCCCCCTGGTGATGCTGGCACCGAGAGAGGCGAGCTGCCCGCTGCCACCCCCACATTATCCTAATCTGACTCACATTTAGCTCCCAGTTTTCAGATAAATGGCTCTGTGGGGGCCATGGAGGGAAGATAATCCCCTCTGGAGCCAAAGGGATGCTCTGTGGACACCCTGCAGCAGCGAGGCGATAGCAGCTTTCCTTGTTGCTCACTTTCAAGGGTGACATGTTTACAAAGAATGCTACAGCCGCTAATCCTGGATGATACCCTGTGTCTGCCTGGGAGAAATCCTAATTTTCTCGATAGGAGGAATTAGTTCCTTTAATGCTTAATACCCTTTTTTTCCTCTGAAAGCAAGCAAGCATTATTGTGCAGAGCGGAATAAACATTTTAATTAAAATGTGGAATTTATCTTCCAGTCAAATTCGTACGAGCCCCCGATGACACGTCAAACTCTGCTTTCCCATTTTGAATCTTCCTCTGATCTCTTAATGCGAGCAGCTGAATTAAAACCTGGGCTTGGTGGATTTGCATATAATTAGAGAGCAAGGGAAATTAATAGGGAATTGAATGGGTTTCTCCTCTGCCCATCTGATGTTTTTACCAGATTAAAAAGAGTTGATTTTTTTTAATGACTGCAAAAACATATTAAATATTATTTAACCTTTTTTTTTGTTGGGGAGAGGGAAGCAGACAGACTAAAGAAACAAACTTATACATATGATAATGAACAACTCCTATCGTGGGAAGCAAATATCATTGTAATTAGGATTAGAAAGGAATCCTAATTAATCTTGTCCTGCCACTTGACTTCTAGAAGTTCCTTAAATGTTACCTCCTATGAGATGTAAAACAAGGAGCAGTTTAAATGCTCGACAGCTGGTAGCCTCAGCAGCATGGGGAAGAGGCTTCTGGATGAAATTTAGGATAGAGAGGTCTGACCCCGTGAGCTGGACTCAGACGGAAGGGGAACATACAGCTTTGCTGCCTCAATCTCCTGATTGCTCACAACAAGCCAGGTAATGAGTTAGCAAACCAGGAGAGATGTGATGCACTAAGGACCACAGCAACCCCTGACTCCATACAAAGCATCTTTGAGATCTTTTTCCATTAAAAAAAAAATTGTCTTTTCAGAAATACTTCTGGGGCTCATTTTCAGAACTGAAGTTCAGTAAAGGCTGGGAATGTATGAGGTAACTCTAGTGCTGTGCATCCGCACCCCATGCCTCGATTTCATCTTCTCCACACTCGTGATGATAAAGATTACCCACTGTGCCTGTACTAAGTCATACATATTTTAACTCAGCTCTTGTCATGTGTCATCAAATCCTGTTTTTCAGGTATTGAGATTCATAGATTTAATTGCACAAGATTTTACTACAGGAGTGGATGGTCATGAGATTATTTTCATCTTTGTGTCTCAGTATGGAAAGCAGCTTGGAAAGAGCTTGTTTCCAAACTTCAGGGCCTGGATAAAAGTCTCATTTTCCAACTACAGCCAAATACAGTAGGAGGTGCAACAATGGGAGATTATGACTTGGCCTATTAATAAATGCAGCAAAGTTTTTATTTTTTATGCTAAAATAAAAATAATAAATGAATCCTGCTATGGCTAGGCTGGCTTCTCAACATATTTTTACCAAGAGTTCCCATCAGTTATTGGCTATGGCTTTATGAAAGTGATTGTCAGCAATGGCCCAGGGATAACCTGGTTAGGTCAGATGTGAAAAATTGTCACTTCAGAACCAGAGACCACACAAAATGTTCCCAGTCTTGGATTTCATTTTAACACTGGCTAATCATACTGTCTCACAAGGCAGGACTGATGAAAGGCTTCACACTGAAAAAATAAGAAAGTCAAAATTTCATATGGTTTTGATGAGAAAAATAATTGATGAAACATTTCTCTTTCAACTTGGTTTTGCTTTGAGTTTGGGGTGTATGGGAATACAAGCAGCAACAGGAGCAAACCTGTGAGGGCTTAGTAGGGTTCTAATGATGCAGTTCTTCCTGGGGAGCTTATCACCTGCTCCAGGACTGCACGGGGCCAGGAATTTTAAGCCACATTATTTACTTTTCTCAAAAAATCCACAACTCTTCATAGGGTCCACCAAACTTCACCACAGTTCTGCTGGGAGAAGTTTAAGTGCATGACAGAGTCCTGGTGGATGCACTCACCTTCCCAGGAGGCAGAAGACCCAAATATAAGCCATGTTAATCCCAAACCTTTCTTTGTATTTTCATGCTGTGACTCTCATCTCTGGTGACATTTGCAAGAGCAATCTTCTGCTGGGCTGTCCCCCTGGCTGACCACAGAGAGGGTCCTGGTGGCCTGACCCTGACTGGGGAAAGCAGCCCCAGGGACGTGTCTGCTCCCATCACCCCAGAGTGAGCTATCACCATTTCACAGAAGTGGAGAAGGGCAAAAATGTTAAAGTACCAACTCTGCTGGCTGAGGTCAGACTTGTTTTCCAACACAGCCTGCCCTGGGAGCTCGCCCTGCCCTGAGGTTGGCTGCGACATGGCGCTTCATGGAAAAGGTTTTCCAGAAAAGTTAAACAAAGCAGAACTGAGCAAACAGAAGGGTGTGTATGGAGTCAGTCCCACGGGAGGCAGGGACCAGGGTGGCTGATATGCAAGCAGCTGCTGTGTCCCAGCACATCCCAGCATGTCACAGGTGCCAGGTCTGCTGGCACCAGCAGCCCCCAGTGATGCCACCATGGTGCCACCAAAATGCCAGCTGCTTCCATGAAATGCAAGCAGATCCACAACTGCCCCAGCATTTATACCCATCTAGATGAAAAGAAGAAGGAAAAAAATTCAAGAAGAAGGAAGAATGGATGATAACATGAAGTTTCTGGCACAGATTTTCTCCCAACCAGATAATTAACTAACTCAACCAGCACCAGAGATCAGCTATTTAACTGCAGGTCATTTTGTAACACATATTTTTTTTTTTAAACTTACTTGTTATGGTCTCTGACCTATTACAGTAACTGACAGCTGTATTTGCTGAACGATGGAACAGAGATTACAGAGAACATTGATTATACTAAAAAACCCCAAAACATCTACCACACCTGTATGCATACAACCTCCACATGCCTATAGTGACATTTTTAAGATTAGGTATTATTTAGAACTTGAGCACGAAGTCCATGTGTCCCACATCTATGTGGGACACACAGAATCTGGGAAATGAAAGAATCTGGGAATGAAAAACTTTTCCTGCCACCAGGGCAATGATACATAGGCAAAAGAGTCCTTGCTTCAGGACACTGTCACACGATTAAATCCTATATTAGTATTGCATTTTTTATAGTAAAAGTTCTTTTCATTACTGAATTGTACATTTGCTGAAAAAACAATTAAAACACTATTGCCATTGGGTTAGGATTTACATTCTTCCCAGTAACGTTTGCAATTAAAAATTAAGCCCATCTATCTTCTGGCCATCATCTAAGCTCCTTAGAATGCAAAAGGTAAAAATCCTATGGATTACAGAGAATTACACTTTTTTATAACTCACAGTTTTAAGTGAGGTGCTACACAGATAAAGAAATTTCTTCTTAAAACACATGCTTAATATAACATCTTCCCTTTAATTCTCTGGCTGGCTCTCTTCTCTATTTCAGGACACAAAGCAACTTGGGACTTTCTGAAGAAATAAATCCCCAGGCTGAGCTGAGACCCAGCTGACGGGATTCATAAGGAAACACCATCTTAGAACAGGTGACTCTGTGTGTCCCCAGCTGAAGTGTTTGGGGCACCTCCAAACACTTTTAGCAAAAGATTAACAATTTAGATTCATGGAACTGAAAGTAAGATACAGCCTGTGCCAAAGTCAATGAAGTTTCCCCACTGATTTATCTCATCTAAGGCCAAGAACACAACATTATCTCCAGCGCTGGCAGGTGTTCATTCGGGTCTTGAGACACAGAATCATTTAGGTTGGAAAAGCCTCCTAAGATCATCCAGTCCAAACGTTAACCCAGCACTGCCAAGGCCACCACTAAACCATGTCCCCAAGTGCTACATTTACATGTTTGTTAAACCCCTCCAGCGATGGTGACTCCACCCTGAGTGCCTTGGGCAGCCTCTTCCAGGGCTTGACAACCATTTTTTCCCAATATTAACTTTAAACCTTCCCTGCCACAACTTGAGGCTGCTTCCTCTTGTCCTATCACTTGTTTATTGGGAGAAGAGATGGATCCCTACCTGGCTCCACCCTCCTGTCAGGGAATTGTAGAAAGCAAGAAGGTGCCTCCTTTTGTCCAGGATGAGCCCCCCCTAGCCCTTCTCCTCATCACACTTGTGATCTAGACCCTTCCCCACTCCACTGCCCTTCTCTGCAAACTCTTCAACATCTCAATGTCTGTCTTGGACAGAGGGGCCCAAAACTCAACTCAAAACAGAATCTGAGGTGCAGTCTCATCAGTGACTGTAGAAAAGCCAGAGTTTCCCATAGACTCTAGAAGTATGAAGAGCCAGAGTTTCCCACAAGATAAATACTTGTTCATTGTGTTGCAAGGAGATGGGCCATAAAACTCTGCCTTTAGTCCATCTCTCTTATCAACATATCCATCTGCCTTGCCTTGACTGTCTTTTATGTGTACAAGGCTATATTTGGATCAGTAGTTTAACAGAAATTGCATTTCTTAACTGTAAAGTGTATTTTAGGGTAGAGTCTTGTTATCTCCTGAATCTGGAAAAGATGGAGCTCAGCAGACTCAGTTCTGCTTGTGGTTATCACCAAGCAAACAGTAAATACTGTTTGTAACAGGAAATTTTATATAAAGTATTTCTATAGATTTGATGCAATGGCATCAAATAATAATCAAAGTTATAATAATAACTACCAGTGACTGACCAAGGTCTTACAGGCAGCTCAGGGATTTTCTCTGCCTGTTTGCTGGCTGACCCCAGAGAAAGAAGGGGACTGGGGAAATTACTCAGATACAGAGGCTAACAAGCATTTTTAATTATTTTGTCTTTATGACAGCAAAGTTTGCCACTGATTTCAAGAGGAGCATTGTCTGCCACTCTGTAGCCACTAGCACAGGAATCTGTGAGCATTAAAAACTTAGGTTAGCAAGGGCATAAATACGTGCACACACACGAACGTCCAGGCAAACACGTGCCCAGACATGCATGCCAAGGCTCTCCTGCACCAAGGAATCACACAATCAAAGGATCTTGGGATGGTTTGGGTGGGAAGGGACCTCAAAGCTCACTCAGTTTCAACGTCTCCTCAGAGAGCCCAGCACAGGAGGCAGCCCTGGAGCATGGGGCAGATCAGCCCTCCTCATTAATCCTCAGGCTTGTTAGGTTATCAGGGCCCAACTACTCCCACTAAACAAAATCCACATGCATGTTCCATTTAAAAAAAGTATTAGTATTTTAAATTACTATAATTTCTGCTTGGAACTAATAAATCTTAATTATTCAGCAGAAAACAAATTGTAGTGTGGGATTTAATTCCTCATGTCTATCTACTACAAATGAGCTACCAGTGATCTAAGAATGAGCTACCTGGCAATCAGCAATTAGATAATTTATTTTTTTATTTTCATTCTCTACTGGGTGTTATTTGAATACCTGCAGTGCCTCTGTTCTCACCTGACATGTACCACGCTGTGCTGGCTGCAATGACATCTGCTGGTGGCTACAAACCTTCTCAGCTGGCCTAGGTGACTTTATTCACCATAATAAAAGAAGCAGCTATGTGCTCCTGCACTTTGGTTTTGTTATGGAATTTTTTCCTCCAACTCAGTACAAGCTATGGAACAGTATTTAGGTGAAAAAGAGTAATTCTGCTACATCTGAGCAAACTCAAGAGGTAAAACCCACCCAAGCAGCCCATGGAGCTGCTCTGCAAGTCACAGTGGTTTCTCCAAAAATCCCATGTGCCATGGGTAAAAAAGGAAGGGGTGGGTTTCCCTGGAATGGAAGAGTTAGTGTAATTATAAGTTATGGGATCATGGCAAAATCCAGATCAAAGAAAGGCATTTCCCATGGCAGATCTCCAGCAGCTTCAAGGAAAGATAACCTCAGTTCTGTCTGGGTGGCAAAGAAAGGCATTGGCCACTGCAGCAAAGGACCACACGACTGGAGTACTGCAGGACTCTGAGCCCACAAACTGGCAAATATTTCTCTTTTCCTTGTCCTGGGGGTGGGCTGGCACACATTCCCCATGTCCCAGCAGGGCTGCCACTGCTGGGTGCTGTTTCCCATGGAGCCCAGAAGCTGTTCCATGGAGGAGAGGCTGTGCCACATCATGTCAATGCCAGGTGGGATGGGGCTTGGAGCAAGCTGGTCCAGTGAGAGGTGTTTTTGCCCATGGCAGGAGGGTTGGAATGAGATGATTTTTAAGATCCCTTCCCACCCAAACCATTTTGTGTTCTGTGACCGTGATGGTCTGTGGTCTATCAGGGCTGCAGGACAGTCCCAGGTGCCCTGAGGTGCCATGCTACACATTGGGTGCCCTTTAAAATAATAAGCATCTTTAAAATAATTCCTCATGGGTTTCCCTGAAAGCTATTTATCTTTATGCTAGTGGATAATCCAGAATCCTAGTTCCCTTTGTAATGGGATTCCCACTACCAAACCTGAGGTGTGAGGAGACACACCACCAAAGCCAATGCATTTCAAAATACAGAGGCATGCTGCAGATGCCAATAGGTAAAATAATTTGCCATAAACAATCCATAAACAAATGGGCCAGCACTCATGGAGGTGGTGTTTGATGGCATCTTTCTACTGAGACTGAATTCCTCGTGTTCCTGCACCACAGACTTGAACTCTGATTACAACAGCCCTGCCCCAGCCAGGGTAAGGACACACTGGGAAGTATTTACAGTCATCCCTGCTGCTTGGGATTTTTTCTTAGAAGGTACATTACTACAAGAGAAATGCTGCAAAATATTTTAAAGATTTCAAAGAAAAAGTTATTGCCCTGAGTAGAAAGAAGCCTGATACCACAACTACTTTACAGAAGGGAACTACTTCTCATCACCACTTGCACCTGATGGGATATCTATTCTGTCATATTGAAACAAGGTAAGAGTTAATTTAAATTGTGGAGATAGTCTCTTAATGATTTTAGCAGGAGGGGGCTACAGGCAGATTCCTTGCAGGGAGAAACCTCCAAGCCCAGCAGCCTTCCCATGCCACAGCACAACCCAGCCACAGTCTGAGGACTTCCAGGCAATGCAAGAAGTGAGATGATGGGTGAGATCAGGGCAGGATGAAGACTGAGGGACATGAAATGGCTGCTAAATTTTTCATGTCACCAAAGAGTACCAGTCTATGAGCTTAGAAGCTTTGAAGAGTATGATTTGTAAAATTGAAAGAAATGAAAATAAAATAATTAAATAAGTCAGATGGCAGCTAACAGACTGCTCACCTAGCATTTTCCCACCTCGGGCAGGAGCTCTGATTAATGCTAATTAGCTTATCTTCACATTAGATCCTGATGATTCATCACTTACTACCCCAGGAATTATGACACACTGGGGAGAGATATATTTGTAGATTCCATGGGTGTATGCCATGTCTGGAACACTTAAATGATTTTGGCATGAAAAGGGACCAACCACAAGCCCAGCTAATCAAACCAGCATTTCTCAACCTACACCTTCCAGTAGTTATAAAAAAGATTCAGAGCAAAGACAAGACTATGGCACTGAAGACAAATTTATCTGCCTCATCAGTGGTGTAGAATCCTTGCAGAACAAAGGACTTTATCGGCAACCTGCCAGCAGCCTGTGGCTGCTCCTCGTTTGCATATAAATTTAAAAAGAATTTTAATAAGTGTTAAATGCACACGATTATTTCTTATTTATAGCTGAAAGTAGGTGTATGCAGTGCTTTATAAAATACAGAGAAAAGAAAAAGTACCTTTGGAAGTCTGAATGGAAATCAACAGAAAAACCTGTGACTGCTTCACTGAACTAACTTTGGGGTATGTGGCTTTGCTCCCCTGTGGCCACAGGCACAGTGGGGCCAGATTGGAATTCCAGCCTCCTCCTTTCACATGTGATGCATCAAATGAGAAAAGATGTGCTCACAGCTGTGTGCTCCTCCCTGGAGAGGTGCACAGATGGCCAGCTGTCCCCATGCCACCGGGTGACTGTCACTCAGCACGGGGCTGCGATGGAGCAGCTCATCCTCACACAGCTTTGGCAGGGGTGGTCTGCAACACAGGGGGATGCATTTGGGATGGACTTTGGCCTCAAGTTGCTTTGCATTCAGTTGTGAGCAAGCATGCAAACAGCCTGGAACTTCTCTTCTGAAAGCTTTTGAACTGTTGGTCACATAAATCCCAAGCCCTCTTGTTATATGTAAAACAGGAGTAGCTGTCATACTCCTCCCAACTGAAATTTCTATTCTATTCTATTCTATTCTATTCTATTCTATTCTATTCTATTCTATTCTATTCTATTCTATTCTATTCTATTCTATTCTATTCTATTCCTCTCTCTCATTTGTCACTAAGCTGCAATGAAGGGAAGATCATTCCCTCACACTCATCACACCACCAGGACCTGCCACCTGCCTGTGTTTGCTGTAAACAGGATAAAACAAAAAAAAGCTGAATTTTACTGTGGGGGTTGAAGTTTCAGCTGTCTTTCAAAAGCAATGTGGAGTCATGAAACAGAAGAGATCAAAGACTTATTTGTGAGCTTGAGAGTTATTATTGGATACAGTCCCTTCTCAGTCAAAGTATCTTGATCTCTTCTGGAACTCAGAAGAATTTCCTCAGAAAGAGATCCTTGCACCACTGTGCAAGGAGCTGCTGTTAAATAAAATGTCAAACATTTGTTTTAACATTTTATTTACAGGTTAATTGAGGAAACTGTTCCAGCCCAGTCATCTCTCTGTGATGACATCAGATACTCTTCCTTGAAGTCTGTTTTTTCCAAGGAAGACTTTTGTCAGACCATGCACCTACAGTACCTGTGTTTGTTCTATCCCTGTGAAAGCTGGCAGGGAAATCTGGGACAGGACACTCCTGACCTACACACTTGTGAAACCAGCACTAGGGACTGGAGATATGGCACTGACAGTGTCATCACTTTCCCATTTTTTCCTAGCTCTTGGCTCCTGTGAAACATGAGCCTAAACTAAATCCTAAAGTTAATTTGGGGAACAATATTAACCTCGGCCCCAACCCGAGTCCCAGCTGATGGGACTCTAGTTTCTACCAAAAAAAGCATTCTAGCAGGTCCACCTGGATCTAAGGTAGGTTGTATTTAGCTTCCATCTTTATGACTTGGGTGAGAGTTTTGGTTAGGATTAGTATTAAGCAAGGGGAGAACAATGGCACTGAGGCTGAAGTAGGTGTTAGGATCATAAGTCAGGTCAGGAAGAACAGATAAATTTGGGTCATGAGAAGATTCAGTGGAGGCACATGAGCAAAGTATGGGGAGAGGACATGGAGCTCTTGGAGATAATTTTCTTCTGGAGCTGGTGCTGGCTGTATGACTTTGGAAGGTCAAAAAGACACTGACGGGCTAGGATAATAAAGGGATTTGGGGGAGACAGCACCAAAATGGAAAGCTCATGGTGAGTGAATCTGTGACTCCTGTGAAATCTGGGGTCACCAGGAGTCAGTGGAGCACTGAATAGGCTGAGGTTGAGGTCAGGGTTAGAGTTTGAATCCAGCAGGTTATATGGTGGACTCTGCTGCCACATCTGCAGCCATTTCATTTAGTCTGGGAACTGGGAGAGGTTTCTAGGGCTGGGCTGACATTGAATGTAGGGTTAGGGCCTGAACCAGGAGAAACCGCTGAGATTGTACTACAGGCATCACTAAACCAACATGAGAACTGCTGAGTGCCCCTGGGCCATGCTTCCAACCACAGCCAGCAAGGCACTGATGGCCAAGGCTCAAGGCAGTAGGTACAGCTCAGTTGGAAAGTGACAATTGAACAGTGTATCATGTCTAGATCATGAGTCCATAAGCAGCTACACTGTCTCAGGGCTTTTCTCAGCCAAATCTTAGTCCTAGAATTTTCCCTTCCTATCCAGTGTCTCCCAACATCCCTAACCCCCATGCAGGTCATTGCTCTGTCCTTGTTCCCAGGCTCACTTCCAGCTTTTGGTTTCCACCAGCTCAAACCTTCACTCTTAACACATATCCTACTCCAACTTAAAAACCAGATCTCACTTTTTTTGCTAAACTGTACATTTAAGCCAAATCCTCACAAAATTGTTGCCATGTGAAAGATGATCACATCTTGGCTTTCCCTTCCCAGCTGGTGTTTTGCAGCCAGTTCATTCTGGGCCTTAGTGCTAATGAAGAATACAAGGAGTAAATGAGAATGAGAAACTACACCCAAAACCTGTCTCCTCCAGGGCAGGGTGACTGACCTGTGAAACCCAAATGTTTTGTGCTACAGACTGTAAACCTTCAACACTGCAGGAGAAATCAAAAGTAAAAGGAATTATGGATGTGGAAGGGAGCTCCCTCAGCCAGCCCATTAATGCATGATGATAAATACATACAAGGGTCCTTTGCACAGATCTGTAGTGGGAGGTCTCTTTTTTCCCCCAGTCCAGAGGTGGAAATGATCCATTTCAGATGATGCATTATAAATGTGGTGTACCATACTTTTCCCCCTGACTTACTGGGCAGCAAACAAATAAACCCATGAAGATTCACATCCTGGCTTTCCTTTCACAGGCACGAGTCACTGGAAAACAGGCAGCAGCTGTAACTGTGCTGCCAAGAAACAAGGCATGAAAGGACTCCTGAGCGTCTTTGTATTTTTGGGTGTTGCTACTTGCATCTTAATCCTCAGCCTGCTTGGAAGCAGAGCAGGGCCAGCTTAAATGAGTTCTGTGCACAAGTAATCCTTCCTGTCTCCCTCAGCTCCAGTGAAGGGCCATGCCCTGCCACCTCCAAGCTGGGAAGATGTGTCATCCATAAGAGATGCTGAAACACATGGGTCTTGTATGAGCAAAAGCAAGGAAGGTTTTAATGCACTTACAAATAAAAGAAAGACTTGAATGTGCTTACAAAGATTTGTAGACTCACAGAAAGATTTGGGTTGGAAGAGACCTTAAAGCTCAACCAGTCCCAGCCCCTGCCATGGGCAGGGACACTTCCCCTATCCCAGGTTACTCCAAGTCTCATCCAACCTGGCCTTGAACACTTCCAGGGATGGGGCAGCCACAGCTTCTCTGGACAGCCTGTGCCAGTGCCTGCATCCTCAGGGCTAAACAGATGCTGAACATGTGTCCAGGTATGCATGGAATATTGCTGAGGTCACGTCCATGAGGGCTGACTCCCTCCCAGCCCAGCGTCCTTCCCAGCAATAATCTTCCTTCCATGGCTCGGGGGGCTGGAGCTCTGCTCAGCCTCTGCTGACACACACACAACTGCTTACTACAACCTGACTGCTCTGCAAGCCAAAATGGCACCAGGACATCACCCTACAGCAGCCTGGGCAGGTGTGTGTGTTCATCTGTATTTGTGTGCACAACGAGGAAGTTAATTTTGGTTTCACATCTGAAATTCTTCAGTGCTTGAGCTACACAGTCTCCTCTGTCTTTGGTCTGTGTGTAGCCAAGTTCAGGTGAAAAACACCATGTCTGTATTTTCCATGGTAAACCACACAGGGTTTAAACTCACAGCACTGTATTTGCAAACTTCTGCATGAGCTGAATCCTCATTTGAAACCCTCAGCCCCAAAGTGTCTGACGTAAGAAAAAGGAAAGTTCTTGACCACAAACAAAAAAAAAAAAAAAATCATGCTGGCCCCACTGTATCCTGTGTACACCATTAGAGAAACAGGAGCCTGTGTTTTGATTTCCATGCCATGTTGTCTTTCTGGTCTGCCTAGGGTTGGTCTAAACTGTATTCTGAGCAGGAGAAGCTCATCCTTCACCACCCTTCCTCTGTGTGTCCTGTGATACAGGACAAGCCCAGGTGTTCTCAGGCATGGGAGCAGGTATAATCACCCTCCAGGACCCCACATTAATTTATTCTGCCCTGTTCCTAAATTCAGTCTCTCTGCTTCAATTATCACTCTTCTTTTCCATGCAACCATGCAATATTCTGTAGGCTGGGTATTTCAGGCTCTCCAGATCCTAATTCCTAATTCCTTTTCCTGGTTTCCCATGTTATGGGAGCATTTTCTTTGCTCTATACATTACCTGAAGAATGGAAGCAAACCCAGGGCTTTCAGAACAATTTTTACCACCCAGACTCTTCATTATATGGCTCCCTTTTTAGCAGGTGCTTTAAACAGAAGCATTTCACAGGGGGAAAAGAAGATTAATCCAGTTGTGAATGACCAGATACTCTCATTAGCACTGGCTGACAGGCTTTTCTTTGGAAAGTTGCACCACCGAGTCTTGCCTGCCTGCATTCTTTATAGGCAATGTAATCCTCATTTAAAAGTTTGTGGCTGTCCAACGTCACTTGTTACCTCCCTTCCACAACAGCAGGGGAAGGCAGAAGATGCAGAAATTAGCCTTCATCATTGGCTTGTACTCTGTGACATGTCACAGGCTTAGTTTACCTCAACAGAAATGAACTAAAAAATTAGGAGAAAACAAGCTGAATTCCTTGTCCCAGCTTCTGCAGCATCAGCAGTGTGGCAGCTCCAGGCAACAATGCCCAGCATCCAGGGACAGGATGAATTTGGGATTCACCCAGCCCTTGCCACTGCTCCAAGTACCTCCCTGCGTACTCACTGAGTAACGAGCATTATACCCTGCTGACTCATCCATTATTCACAAGTAAATCCATGTGTGGTGGCTTGGAAATGAAACATGAAGAGAGATTTTTATATAAATTTATTTCTAAACCTGTCCTGAGTATATTAGCCAGACTCAAAAAGAAAGTACTGTCCAAGCCCAGATCAGCACACATTTGCTGTGAGGGGACAGAAGTGATTCCCAGCCTCTCCAAGGAGTGGCCCACTGCTCACTGATGGATCAGTTCCAGACATTTCCACTCCTACCTGTGATTACAGCAGCTCAGGCTTCTCCCCTCCCTCTCTCTGGGCATGTTTTTGGGTGACCCAGCAGCTCTCTGGATCCCCATTGCTGCTGGTGGCCCCAGCAATTGAGGACACCACCTGTGCTCCCTCCACCAGGCAGCAGAGCTGACTCCCTCCTTTTCAGATCACTCCACCCATCCTTGTAGCAAGGGGAAATCCAAATCTCTGCGCACCGGCTAAGGGAGCAGGAAAGCAGAGATCAACACCCAGCACCTCTTGGCATGCTCTGCTCATCATTTAAGGAGCTGAATTTTAAAAAAAGTATCAGAGTAGCAACACATTGATGCTTTTCTGTTCTCTCCTGTTCCAGTGTTCCCAGAATGTGTTATGTCTTAACCAAATGGCCCAAGGGGCAGACCAGTGCACCCCAGTGAGTCACCCTAAATAGCACCCTCCATGCTACAGCTGCAGTGATGAACCCAACAGCCACTTGTGCTGCAAATGGGAGTCAGGACATTTCCACACATGTGAAACAGAGATGGACACAGTTGATATAGAACTGCCCTTTCCTAAAAGCTGATCAAGAATTTGCTGAGTTACAAGGCAGGGCAACAGGAGGTGCTGTGGGAATAATGGAGCCCCAGTGTGGTACCCAAGGATGTTGCTGTCCTGAGGCACGAACCTCATGGGCTCCCTTGGGAGTTCACCCAGGACACTGGGGTCACTGGATTAACTCCCTGTTTCACAGGCACTCACTGTACTGCTGCACCTCCTCCCGCCATGTGCGATCTGTCTGCTGTCAGTGAGCAAAGAAGGGGAAAATGGAGAGGACAGAGTGGCCCAGGGATGCTCCCAGGGAATGAGGACTCAGAACCCAGCTGGCACAGGGGAAGGATGCACTGGAGATTTGTGTTTTGATGGCAGTCCTCTGCCCCAGGAAGATTCAAACAAATACCCACACTGCCACTCTAACCTCTACCTTCCCCCAAGGAGGGAATTCCTTTGAGGACTGGGGAAATCCCATAGCATCACTAGATTTTCTGGGAAGGCTGGAGGATAAAAAAGGCACCTGCCTCCATTCAAGTCTCTAAAGCCTTAGAGGCCTCTTTGCCAGCAGAACATCAATGAAATAATACTGAGTGGTTTGTGGGATTGGGATAATTTTATGTAGAGGCATTTTGAAAAGGCTGGATCACCACCACCTGGCAAGTGTGAGTACATCTGAAATCCTCCTCAGCTGCAGAAGGGGTGCTCTTAACATGGCAAAGTGCTTAAGAGGAGAGTTGCTTTCCAAAAGAAAATAATTAACTCTTTTGTCTTATTTCAGGTGGATGAGCATCAGGAAGTGACTCCGGAAAATGCCCATATTGGGTTCCATGGTTGTCAGCCTGTGAGCTCATGATGCAATTCCAAGACTGAAATTATATGGTTGTTTTTGCAGTATTAGTCATGCAACCTTTCTCTGGGATCTGAATGTCAAGCTGGGTCAAGCTCTCTCCTTTCTCCACATGGTCACCAATTCTAAGGAATATATAGGTCAGATTCAATGCAGACACTCCTGCAAAGCTATTACTTCAAATTATACGTCAATTATATGTGTTGAATTTAGCAACTCTTCCTTTTAAATGCAAGCTTGTTTCATGACTTTAAAACTCTTGGTATCTGCAGTAAAATATTTTGCCTTACATTTGTTGTCCTAAAATCAGACAGGACCAGCGGAGCATGGAAGCTGTCTTCTTCAAGGAATTGTGTGGGGGCCTTCAGAGTCAAATTCTGATGGCCAGAACTGGCCACAGAGTCTCAGAGAATCTCAGCCCCACCATTGCCCCTAACATCAAGGGAAGAGTAGAGAATTGAATTGACAGAAATATGTTTCACTGTATTTCCTTTCCTGACTTTTCATTTCACTTAATTCCTCAATTTCTGCTTTCATTACTTTTCATGAAATAAAAATTCTTCATTTAATGAAAAGAAATGCAATCTCAAGATTTCAGTGAAAATAATTTCATTAACTTTTGGCTCATTTCACTGCACTCCATTTCATTTTATTCCATTTAATTGTTTTCACTTCCTTTCAGAATTTTTTTTTTCACACCAAACTTTCAGCAAGCTTAGGGCTGCAGCTGAGATGCCCAGCCCCATGCATGGCCCTAATCTGAAAGGTGTGGAGGCAGCAAGGCTGTGGCTTTGCTGTGATCCTCCTGGCATGAGTTTTCCAGGCCAAGTGTCCAAGGAGCTTGAGACTATTTCCCCCTCTCTCAGCCCTCACTCCAGGCCTGATGGCAGCTTGTCCTGGGGCTGAGGTCCCCATCACCATGATGGTCCAGATCACAAGGATGAAGCAGCAGCAACGTTGTGGCCCTGCTGCAATCACCTTGGCAGCCTTTTCCAGCCCCACTGTCCCTGGAGCGGTTGGCTCTTGGACTCTCTCAACCCCAACCCTAACCCTAGCCCTTACCCAAACCAATTTTATGGGTTTTCCAGATCAGAAAGATGTAGGAGCTGCAATGTTGTGGTCCTGCTGTGATGTCCCAGGCAGGCCTTTTCCAGCCCCAGTGCTCCTGGAGCTGTCAGTTCTTGGACTCTCCCAACCATAACCCCAATTCATACCCCAATGGCAGCCTGGCACTGGGCCAGGAGTCCTCATGTGCCTGAGTGGCACAGATTAAAAAGTGTGAAGTTGGCAATGACAGCACCCTGCTGTGGTGCCCTCGCAATGCCTTTTCAAATGCCATTGTCCCTGTAATCCTAACAGCAGCTTGTTGCTGGGGCTGAGGTCCTCATCACCATGGCTGGCCTGGATTCAAAAAAAGGATACGGTGATCTAGAACTGTCCACCTCTTTAGCAAGAAACTTTTCCTTCAACAATGAAGAAAAAAAAAATGCATGCTGAAGAAAGCTACGTTCACATGGAACTCAGGTGGAACTAGGGAGACTGGATTAGAGTTAGGATTAAAGAAAACATTAAAGAATTATATTGCTTGTTTTGCATAGGGCAGTGCTCATGAAAAAACACCTAACACACAGAAATAAGCATAACTCATTTTCCTTCACCTAATCTGGTCATCTGCAAAGAGACATGGGTAGCATTACACACATGGCAAAATAAAAATGTAGGAAGCCAAGTGCAGCAAATGATTTCTTCATTTCCAATGAAGAAATTCAAGCAGAATAAGATGAAGATGCAAGACTTTCTGAATGATGCTGTCGAGAGTTGCTTGCAGACCTTTGCAGCAGCCTGGTTGGCTCCAACAGCAGGACATGAGATTTTACCAGTTCCCTGAGATTTTACCAGTTCCTTTATAACCTAGAGATTATAGATTTGGGAGTTGATTAAGCAGAACTAATTTGCTTTTATTGTTGAAGCTCAATACGGACCAAATGACAGAAACCCATGAGTGATCAAGCAAGAAAAGCCTCATGTGAAATGCAGATGGAGTCAAACTGGGGGGCAAAGGTGCCCCCAACTTTCCAAAGCAAGATTTCACTTGGTGTGATGACCTAACTGCCCACACTCAGTGCACAGCAGATCCCAGGCTCCTGGTGCATCTGCACTGCAAGCCCTGCCAGCTCCCAGACCACATGAATCATGCCTTAGGATTCTCAAATTCAAAACATGCAAGAAAAATGCTCCCTTTTGATACCACAAAGGTCCTAAAATGTCTTTGGGACTGGGATTTAGCTTTCACCACTCTGTCTGTGGATGAGGTCCCCTCCCAAGGGCCAGTCTGCAATGTCTGGAAAACCATGTCCTGTCACAGCAATGGGGTGCACCAGGGTCACCGCCTGGGAACATTTTGGATGTGTAATGATAAAAGGCTTTTTCCACATTTGTCAGAGGTGGAGGTGTTGAGCATGTGAGGAAGCGGAGAATTCACAAGCTAATTTAGCAAAGAAAAGGAAGTTTGAGAGGCTTTGTGGTAAAGTCAGTTAAAGCAATGGTATAGTACTGAGGTAAAATAACTGAAGATACAAACCCCACATCATCCTAATCTCTGTTTAATCAATGCCATTCAAAGAGGCTGAGGAAAAAAAAAGTGTATTTCATTCTGTCAAAACCAGACATTTTTGGGCCTTGATTGCTGGTAACACATCATTGGAAATGTGGCATCCTACAGTGAGCTTACCTGATGAAATATCCTTCAGTTTATAATAAATTTGAAAATTTTTTAAGTACCTAGGTCTGCTCAAGAAAGGCATACATGTGCTTTTTATTGAAATTCAAAAGGATTTATGCAGCAGAGACCTCTGGGTACACAGTCAGCAAAGCTTTCATGTAACAAAACAAAAAAAAATTTACAAATTAAGTCCTTGATCTTGCATGTATAAATCCAACACTTGCAAATACAAATATATACAAATAATTTTATGCACCAATTGTTAGGCTGGTTTTGACAAGACCATCCATATATGTGAAATCATTTCCCTACGTGAGCATCTGCAGGTCCAAGCCTAACACCCAGCAAAGGCTTTGGGAACGCTGCCCATGAAAGAGGCAGTAACCATGAATTTAGCAAAACAAAGCATTTATGGCCATAAATCCTTGGTACCCCTACAAATCAGATGAGACACAGGTTTTTAATAATTAATAAGTTTGCTGTGCTGTTTGGCCCTGGCACAGCCTGCCCAGGGATGCTGTGGATGCCCCTTCCCTGGAAGTTTGGATGGGTTGGAGGGGGCTTGGAGCAGCCTGCTCTGGAGGAAGGTGTCTCTGCCCATGGCAGGGGGTTGGATTGAGATGAGATTTAAGGTCCCTTCCAGCCCAAACCATTACGTGATTCTGTGACTTTGGTACTCTCTCTTTTGGACTCTGATAGCCTGCATTCCTTATTTAAGAGAATTACAGAACTGAGAAGGGATTAAACCAATGTAATATGCAGATATTAAACAGCTGCCTGCAGAATTTTATCTAGAAACCTACACAACTTTTAGAGAATGATTCATTTAGTCATGAGCACATTGATCATGGTCTGGAAAGGAGTGAAGAATTCTATCTCTGATCTTTATTCAAGAATCACACTCCCTATCACAAAAATCCATAGGAAAAAAACCCACCCAAAAATGATCTTACACCCTCTGGGAGTCTTGCACAGGGGTACACAATACCTGGAAGTTTCCTAGGAATCTGAGGACATGGCTGTTTTCTGGGAATAATTCATAAGCAGCAAGAATAGCCAAAAAGTAGGAAGACCTGCTGCTGGAGAGAGAGCACAACAGTGGATCAGACAAACCAGAGGAAAACGCAGAGCCCCAGGAAAACAAAAGCTTCAGGGCTTTCCCAGCTGCTGACAGCACACAGAGCACGGCCCTGCCAACTCACCAGCTGAACATCCAGCCCTAGCTACAAAGGCAGCTACCCAACATTGTCATATTCCACCTTCAGAGCTAAAGAAAACAAATTACCCACCAGCAAAGAGATAATTTTTGCTACTAGCGTGTTCTGCAAGTGTAGGATACAGCACTCCCAGCTTCTGCCTTTACTTGTCATTTTGTGTGCAGAGATAAAGCATTTCTGCACAGCCCTTATAGCAAAGGCAAATTGAAAATGCAGGGTTATAATTTATTTATGTACATTAGAAACTAGCTAATTTGCACTAGTGACTAGATACCCTATTGGAGCTTTTCATATTTTATGAATCAGCAAGCAAACTAATGAACTAACAATTAAAGAGTGAACAAAGAAATGTACTTTGTTTGTTACTTTTAGAGAGCTCTAGAAATATATCATATTAGTGAATACATTTGGTTCAAGTGATGCAGTCTAGACAGTAACCCACACCATGTGCTGCTATATTTTGGAAAAGAAGGGAAATGTTTGTGCAGGGCATAATAATGAGAAAGAAGGCAGGGTGGGCAAACCCAAGGCAGGCAGGGAAGGTCTGTCTGATGGGATGGGAAGATGACCAAAAAGGAGCAATGCTGCTCTGAAAGATCTGGGTGGGTGTCATAGAACCACAGAATTGTTTGGGTTGGGAGGGACCTTAAAACTCTTGTTCAAACCCTCCTGACACCTTCCACAAGACAAGATTGCTTCAAGCTCCCATCCAACCTGATCTTGAACATTTCCAGGGGTGGGAATCCTTAAATACAGCTGTGGGTCAATAAACATGCAGCTGTTATTTGCACAGAGAAAATCAATATATTTAGAGGAGGTAGAAATTAAATTTACTTGAGTGCTGCTCAAGTAAATGCAAATGCTACCAGCAGTTGAGGAGATGCAGGTTGTGGGAAGGCTGCAGCTCTCATCTCCCAGAAAAGAGAAGTGAGGTGCTCCAGTAGCACATTCCCCATTTTCAGACCAGCCTGGCCCTCTCCATCCCTGGCAGAAAGTTTGCATTTGCACCCCAGCATGCACCCCACCATGGCAGGGGGAGCCTGGCCTCCTGGTGCAGTGCCACAGTGTGCAGGTGCCACAGGAGATGTGTCTGCAGCCATGGGCTGGCTGCTGAGGGGGCACCCCGGCCACCCCAACCCTGCTGCCACAAGCTGGGACCATGGCTGTGTGCTGACAGCTCTGCTGCCACTTTCTGCACCCCAGCTATCCTGCCATCAAACGAGCCCAGCAGCTCCACTAGGGACCAGCAGCTCCAGCTCTGGCTGGCTCTTTTTAGGCCAGCTCTAAAGCTGGTAAACACTTGGACTTGTCTGACAAAACATTCGAGCAGGAGGAAATGGGGTGTGTGCAGAAATACTCCATTACATATTGTAATGGCAGACATTAATTCAACGTTAATAACACTTTGCACTTTTCAATCACATATTCTAAAGCCCTATAGATAGGTGGGGAAGCATTTGGCTGATGATTACTGGGCAGAGCCCAAAGGTGTATTTTTCCCTTAGGCACGAGGAGATGAAGTGACTTGTCAAAGTGGCAGAGCTGGGAAGGGAATCTACTTTTACCCATTTCTAGACCTACATTCCCATCTAGTTGCCAGAAAGAGGAGTTAATTTAAATATTACCGTTTGCTGACCTACTTACAACGCTACCATCAAAACTTCCAAGCCGTGATCAAGTACATTCCCCTCTCTACTTGGGCTTTTTTAGGATAACAGAATCTTTGAAGTACGCCTTTCAGCTGCATTAAACATATGGATCATTATTATTTGCTCCAGTTTCTTAACGAGTCCCTGTTTGCTGCGATTCAGCTGCTGCAGACTCTGAATAGACTGGCTCAGCTTCACAGCCTTGAAAAACACCTTCCCAGCGCAAGGATTGCTCTCTGCTACTGTCACCCCATGGCCATTGTCACCCTCTGCCCAAGGAGCCTGTGCAGGAAGTGTGACTGTTCCTCTACCTGCTCCTGTTTGTGCTCTTTTCCTTGGTTCTCTTTCTAAACAACTTTCTCTTTCCTCAGCCAGCCCATCTCGGGTACTCAGTGGGACATTTTGTCACCTTTACTTGTCAGCCTTCCTCCCCTCACCGAAACCCCAAACCCTTTCCTGCTTGCAGAGAGAACTACAGGCACAACCAAGCGTCAACAACCACAGCATGCAATGTGAAAGACAGACTCACAACACACTGGGACTCCTTCCCAACAGGCACAGCACCCACCACAGCTCTGCTCCTGCAGTTCCCTGTGCCCCAGCCCCCACAGCTCAGCAGGCACCTCAGTGCCAGGCAAGACAAACCCCCACGACGGAAGAATAAGCCACTGAGCTAGATTAAAAAAGCTGATAAGCACAAATCTGATGTAAAAGGACAGAGGAAATGGTCAGCAGAGTGCCCAGTTTTGAGGGCTGACCTTCCCAAGTGGGTCACACTGTGTGGAGGTGAAATCACGGCTGCCTGACCCCTGCTCAGTGAGAGCCTCCTGGGTACAGCCACCCCTGCCACACTCTGCTTGTCCCACACACTGCAAAGCTGCCTACGGCCATGAAAGGGCAAAATCCTCATTTTAATCCCCTGGGCAATTCCACCCCAACCAAAACACCATCCCCAAACCGCGGTGTACCTCTCCCTGCATCTCCTGGAGCCGTTAGCTGTCTTCAGCCTCACTGTAACCTCACTCCATCCAGACTGTTTACAGACATTTTATCGAGGTGCACCAGGTGTGGATGCGGTTTGAGACTGTTTACCTCATCCTCCCTTCTGCATCACATTGTCACCAGCTGTATGTAAAAATCAGATAATGATGGTGCTTTGGTCACAGCCAGCTCAGCCTCTGCACCTTCCCCTCACACACACACTGGAGGACGCGATGAATTTACAATCCTCGCAGCAAACCACACACGAGCTGCTGCAATCAAATATCTGCCTTATCTATTTTTTTTGCTGAAGTAAATTACACTGAATTTTTTTTTTTACCCTTTTCAAAGCTGATACATAAATGACAGGATGTTGTTGAAGGAAAATATGAGCTTTCATAAGCTATTATTATTAGCACATGTGCACCTCTCTGCTGCTTTGATCTTACTGTAGGTTTGTGTTTATTCCTCCTGACTCCGGACTGACTGAACTCAAACCCGATGTCTGCTCTGATAGAGATGACGAACAATTAAAGCTGGATTTGTTAGCCACAACATGGTGGAGCCAGAGCTATGGGATAATTACCAGGGTGACATTTGCCCCAATACACTATATATAGTTTTCCCAAGGTCTCTGGGCTGTGACAAGGTGTTTGCTATGAAACGGAAGGGCGGTGATGTGTACTGAATAAGGGCTCTTTGATATTTCACATGTAAGTTAGAGCATGTTCAGGTTTTGTTTGCAGCGGAACTGTGTGCTTCTATTGTTTTCTGAGCAGAAAAAAAAAGGCAATGATCAAAAAACCATTACAGGCCTCCTTAAGAATGGTGACAAGGATTCACAGCCATCTCAGCTGGGTTACTGACCAAAATAAGTGTAGATATTATTACATATAGCGTTTTTAATACTTCAGCTGGCAGAATGGAGTCGACATTGCTGCAGATAAGGAATTCCTAGGGTGGTTCTGCTTCGATCATCAGGGAATCCTCTGCTGAGCTCCAACCCACAACACAACCCCAATCTCTCTGAAGGCAAAGGAGTTGTACACAGCAGTTGGATGGGTCCCTGAGCAACTTCATCTCTTGGGTGCCATCCCTTCCCATGGCCGGGAGGATGGAATGAGAAGGTCTTTAAGGTCCTTTCTGACTCAAACCGTACTGTCATTCTGGGATTCTGTGACTCCAATCAGGCAGGTTCCATTTGTGCTTGGTACTGTGCAGGCTTCAGCTGTAAAGGCAGCTGAAAACAAGCACATTTACCAGGGCAAATGGAGGGAATCAGTTAAAGAGAATAAAGTAACAAGAATGGGACAAATGTTTCTAGACATTGGCTTCATGCACAATTAAACCAAGATTTAAGCCCAGCCATGCTCTAACACATCAACAGGCCATGGGAGGCAGCATGTGGTGACAAGCACTGCAGTGGTGGGACACTCATGTTTGGAGGCTGGACTAAGTCTGTCCATCCTTCCCTGCATCTGTGGTGGTACAATCCCCTTCTTTGTCCCCATGGGGCACACAGAAATGCATTAAAAACACCCCTGCAAAATGGAGATTTCTAGAAACCCTGCTCAGCTCATTGACCTCCACAGGTCCTCACCAGTGTCTGCAGCCCCAGCCATGCTGGTGGCATGTCAGGGCTTGTGCAGAGGGATGCCACCAAAGTCTCAGTGAATGCCACCAGGTTTGGTGGTGACACACAGGTGGTAAGGTGGCTTGCAGTGCTGGCGTAAGTCCACTGCAGGACCAGATGTTGTGTTGAAGGGTGATGGCAAACTGTGCGACAGCAGCATCAGGAGGCTGGAGAGAGCCATGGGAGAAATACATGATGGAAAAAAGAACATCAAGGAACAAAGATATTCTTGAGGAATGTGTCTGTGAAAATTTTACCCTGGTGAAAAATGTTACTTATTCAACAAAGGGAGTGAAAAATAACCACAGAGCCCAGACAGTTTTTGTAAAAGACAAGAAGTTTGCAGAACTCTGAAAATTCCCCATCAGCCCTAACAACTGTGAAAAAGGAATTGGGAATGGCAGCAATCACAGGAGACAGCGGCTGCCAGCACTGCTGAGTGATATTTACATCAATGTCCTGCCAACAATACCATTACTGGATTATCAGGGTGGATTAAGCCTTTAGCCAATTACCCCGACTGGTAAATTGTAGATTGTCTAGACTTTTCCATGTTCAACAATATGCATGAAGTTTCTCTTTATCGCTACAGCATCACACGATGTTCCTGTGGGATGTAATCCTGTGCCTCCCCGGGAGGTTCAGGTGAGCCCTGCCTGCAGCTCCAGGTTGCCTTAGTGTGGCCTTGTGCACAGACAGATTTATTTCAGACAGGATTCTCATAAATTCAGAACGACTTCCAAATTTCTTGACTAGGAGATCAAAGAGGCAAGCATTTGCTTCATGCCATCTGGGGAGCTGCTCGACAGGGCAACACAGTCTGGGGAGGGGGGAGGAGAAAGGAAAAAAGAAAGTCTTGGAGATTATGCCCTCAAAAACAAACTCAAATGCCACCCTCACATTAAAAAGCACTGGTTGGCAGTAACAATTAATTTCTTAACTGAAACCGCCCAACTGTGTCCAAGTGTTTTAATTTGCCTATTGCTACAATATGCAAGGGAGCTGGCAGTAATGGATTTGCAATTAAAACTAAAACTGGCAAAGAAATCGCAAAGCTGGCAAAAGAGCTAATCTGCAAGCCATGATCACAAGATTACAAAGTGTTTATGAACATGCTAATTACCGAGCACATCACTGAGAATGGCTTGTAGCAGAGAACACTGGGTTTGTGTGATCTAAATCCCTGGATCTGCACGGCCGGCACAGTCGGTGCTCTACCTACTTCCCACAGCTCCCAGCAGCTGGGCAACACTGGGAATTGCTGTCTGGAAGCAGGAAGAGCGACAAGGGACTGAGAGGCAGAGGGTCCCTGTACCCTCCTGAATCACAGCAGGGGAAGCACAGATGGCAATTGCCTCTCGAGCAGGTAAATGCTGGTGGTCACTGGGACTCAACTAGAATATGGAGACCATCCGTGTGAAATTAAAATCAGCCTGAATAAAATAGTGCCCTATTTACTTTCATCCTGCTATCTCTTGGCTTTATGAATAGTATTCCAGCAGGTCCTGGATATTGCCAGTTGCAGAGCACACGGCCCATGCTGCAACCTCTGACAGCAAACAGACATCTACTGCCATGGGCATGAAACCTTCACAAATTACCTGCAAGGGACAGGATGGGAAGGGAAAAAGGTTTAAAAAGTGATCAAACACCCGTGCAAATAGCTCATAACAGCAAGTGACAGTGGTCAGGGGCACCGTGAAGAGCAATTTTGAACCACAGGAGAGCATTTCAAGGAGAAAACAGAGTGGAAGAGTAGTCCCAGAATAAAGGGCTGCTGGGAAAACTGAGATTCTTTAATATATAGGATTAAGGATTGCCAGTATCCTCAGGGAGGAAATGCAAATGGGGTTCAGACCATTTTTTCCATAAAAATTAGGAATGAGAAAGAATAGACTTTGAAGTTCAAGATGTTAGCAAATGAAAGCAACAGCAAAGGAGACACAAAGAGAAAGCAAGCCCTGGACGCCTGGAATTATGTCTTAAACACTTGGTACCGAAAGACAGAACCTGAGGTGATGGGGAGACTTCCCTTAATGCTATGCACAGATCCCAGAAAATCTCTAGATTAGGAACTGCCTGAGAAAAAAATTATTGCACAACCAAGGCAGGATGGAGTACAGCACCCAAATAGATTCTTATTTTATTCAACCACACTGGGATGGATGATGAGGCTGCGTGGAGCACAGCGAGGAAGACATGGTGGGTATTCCAGGCTGCTCTTGGATGCATGGAGCAAGGAAAGGATTTCTGGAGGGTTCTTTGCTCCATGAAATGGTGGCTAAAGTTGGCATAGAAGGAGCTGACAGACATCTATGGAGATGTCAGAAATCCAACAGGCCCCTCTGCAGAGATTTGCAGGGTTGGCTGCCCTGACGGGCACCGACCATTCCCAACACCCCCATGAAAGCCAGGCAGTGAGTCCAGGCTGCAGAGTGGTGGTGAAGGACCAGGAGGACGCTGTAAGGACACACGTCAATTGTCATTGCTGCCTCTGCCCAAGGATGGATGGTCTTTGTGGTGACTCCTCAGAGGCAACAAGGGTCTCACTCACATCTGGGAGCTGGCTGGGATGGGCACTTTGTATTTGGCTGAAAGACATTTCAACCTGAGTACTTGGGTAAGGCAATTACAGAGTGAGTTCAGCCCATGTTACTGGTGGCCATGGAATGCCATGTGTCAGGAAATGGCACCCGACCATCGCTGATGCCGATTAGCACCGTGGAGTTAATTGGTGCTACAGAAAGGGTGGTTCAAGGGAGAAGTGCTTGGAAATTAATTTATCCATGCCTGCCTCTAATGCACTGTCAAGCAGTTAATGTATGTTCAGATGGGGTGACTGAGTGCAACTTGGGAGTCCATGGCCTAGAGGAGATGGTGTATCAGGATAAAGCAGAGGTGAGATCACATTGGGTCCTTCAGACTATGAATACTGTGGCTCTACAGCTGCTTGCTCCTTCCTCAAAGTGAGATGTGTGGACTCTAAAAGTGCAAAAATTATAACACAATCACAAAGTCTTCAGTCGTGCCTTTTTTTTCTTCTTTAAAAAATATATTTGGGAGAAACATTTCCTAACATTGAGAAATTAGGTTAGCTCCTGTGTGCTTTTTATCCAGCATCTAAGCCAGATTCTGCTTCTGCTGGGGTCTGTCATTCTGCCTCTTAAAAGGAAAGCCCCAGATACAACTGTTGCCTATTTAAAGTCATCTACAAACCAGTTTAATAAAAGCTGACTGCATCTGCTTCCATGTTATTAGTTCTGCCCCAAAACTCTGTTCCTGGCAACACAATGTTCCACGCTAATGAGCCAAATCTTCCCCTCCCATGGCAGTACTCCTAAACCTCCACACCATTCAGTTCACAAAGTTACCACCCTGTTTTTCCCTCGGGGGAGGGAAGGATTGCAGCTGCAGAGGGGGTTCTTCAAATAATATGAAGGCCAAAGATCTGTGGGAAAATCTGCTCTCAGACAAATAGCACTTGGGGGCATCTGCAGAGAGAACCAGCCCCTCTTTACTTCTGTCTGGGTCCCACGTCCTTCTGGCAGCGGAGTTTTTTATGAACCAGGCTGCCATTAATCCCCTGCCAGTTCCTACACCCTACCATCCTCTGTGGGCAGACAGCACTGAGTGGGAGATAATGCTGCAGGGAAGTGGCATTGACTTCAGCTGGATTTTGCGGCCTCTTGGGAGAATTTCGACTCGGGGCAGTTATTTCTCACCCGCACCTGCTGCAAAAAGGAGGAGTTTGGTGCAGACCAGGGCAACTTTCGTCAGCTCCTTTTCCAGTGAATTTTCACCCATTCTTGCCAATTTTCCTCCTGCAGCACTGAGCGTGAGATAAACAGCGATTCGAGGTTATCGCGCTGGAGTGATGCTGCCCAGATTAAAGGGAAATCAGATAACTCATTACCTAACTGAAACTCGCTGCTAGACTTTTAGAGAGAAGCGATAACATCTGAGAGCTGGAGGACTCTGCTGCCCTGGCAGACACCCTGCAGCACCCCAGCTGAGCAGGGAGGGCTGTGCCCCGGCTCTCCCGCCTGGCTGCCTCCACACCTGGGATGGGGAGATGCCTAAGGATGTGGAGATACCGGGATGCAGAGATGCAGATGCCCAGGGTGGTGAGACGCAGAGATGCCCAGGATGCAAAGATGTCCAAGACACATATTCAGGATGCAGAGACACAGAGATACCTGGGATACAGAGATGCAGAAATGCCCAGGATGCAAAGAAGCGAGGCAGAGCCCCAGCCACCACAAACACACGTGGTTCTGGTCTCCACACACTCTCACCTGGAGCCTCCAGTAAGGAAAATTTAGGCTTAGAAGCTGACATGGGTGCAATTGATGGCTTTCACATTCTACACATTATGTGCTTGCAAAAGTTGTCTTTGCCCTGCTGTGCTGAGTTTCCTCATGATTGTAAAAGCTGGACTGAACTCATCTGACCGCCTCCTCTCTTGTTTTCTGCTATAAACCTTTCTGCACCCTATGTGACAGCAGCATCGCCCTGGAAAAGTTTTCATCTGCTTCAGATTTTGCCTCAAGCCATTAACTGACAAACTGGCAGCGAACTACTGTTAAATGATTTCCTAGAGATTACTGTTTAAGTAAAAAAGTTTCCAAGATAAATAGACTGATTCTTCATGACAAAGAATTTGAATTATGCATCCAGAGATTTGGTACACGCATCCAAAAGCTATGCAGTGTGATCCTGGAGGTTGTTCTCATCACCATATTACAAGTGGGTAAATAAATTACATTTGTTCCTGGTTTAATAACAAGGATTTGTGTGTCATGTGTATTTCAGACAATGTGTTGGACCATGCCATCATTGTTGCCATCCAGCTAATGCCACTCTATGAAATTATTTAGGTTGAGAAGGTTATTAGTTTTTAAAGCAAGACACCAGCTGCCTGGAAGGAGTTGTCTTAGGGCCACCTGCAACTTCCTAAAAGATTATGAAATTGCAATTTGTCTAATATGTCGAAGTAAGTGGTCTAATAAGCAGCACAGCTTACTGTTTTAGGCTAGTCCTTCTCTGATCGTTTCTGAAACATCCCCTCTTGCAGCAGCCTGTGTGGGATTTTAGGTTTTGTTTCAGTACTGACATTGCCGTGCTCTCCAAGCATCGCTTGCACATGAAATGATAAAGCTCCTAATGCTCCTGGGGGAAACTGAGTCACAGAAAAACAAGCTCCTGTGGGAATGGGAGCTGAAGCCAGGATAAAACCCTGCTTCCTCTGCCGTGGCCATGCACGGCAGTTACAAGACTATCCGGTTCCTCTGCTATAAAACTTGGTAACATGCCTCACTTCTTACCTGATTTTGAGAACATCCTGTGTTAACACATAAACAACTGGTGCTACTCATGTCTGTTTATTTGGCTACTTACACCGTCTGCCACAGCACCTGGTGCTCTCTGGTAAGAGGATCACTCAGCTCCCATATCAAACGAGCAGCTCCTGCCCACGGAAACAGCAACGCGCCCACCCCACAGCCAGGCATCTACCACTGGTTTCAGCAGGAAATTTGGATGAAGAGTGATGCTTTTGGATATGGGAGCTGATCTTTCAGAGATTCACTGCAGCCTGCCTCATCCATCACTATGCATTTATAAGCAGACCCATGTGCTAGATCTGTACAAGCAAGCGTATTATAATTTGAAAACATTCTATTTT
Source organism: Emberiza elegans (assembly GCA_024865655.1). Classification (NCBI taxonomy): domain Eukaryota; kingdom Metazoa; phylum Chordata; class Aves; order Passeriformes; family Fringillidae; genus Emberiza; species Emberiza elegans. The sequence goes on from JALJVW010000797.1 coordinate 1,863,738, forward strand.
GCATGTATATAACTACATGTATGTCGTTATATACTAGTTCCAGTAAATGTCAATAGCCAAACAATTGGTACTAACATATCAGATAATTTTCTGTACTCTTGAGTCAAGAAATAAAATTTTTTGTACTTGCATTCAAGCACTGTTAGAAGTCCCAGCCAGGAACATTTGGTGCTTTTACCTGAATTCTGCTCCTAGCAGAAAAACCTGAGCATTATCCTCAAATAATCCTCAAAATAGTAAAATCCTGAGCAATAATCCTCAAAATAGTAAAAAACTGACGTTGCCAGATATAATCTCATTTTCAGACACCCAATTAATTATGGAAAAGAGAAAAGGGCTTAAGCATGACACCAGCTTCAAGCCAGAAGCATTAAAACTTTTTAGCTTTTTCTAAACACCGCTGTCTGTTACATTGTAAAGAGCAGGATGCCAAAAGGAGCCAAAATTTCCCAGCCCTCAGTTGGGAAGAGATCCTTCAATTACGGATGACTTCACATAGAAATTAAGTCATTCACACTATAAAACTATTGCCTTGTCAAGGTGTTCCCATGTCCCCATGTCCAGCTGTTCTAGGGAGCTAAATTAGCAATAGCAAACCCACTTCTGTGATGTCATTTTACTGCATTTGATTCTTCAAAATTCTTAACAGCCTGCAAGAAGTCAACTGACCAAGGTAAAAACTGGTGAGCCTTGGAACAAGACCCCCACCCAGGACAAGAGACAAGAGCTGCCCTGCAGTTAAAACAACCTGGAACAACTGCACACCTCCCTGTAAATCACTTGGAGCTACATTGCTGGGCAAATTCGTGCCCTGCCCCACAACAACCAGAGCTACATCTGATTTGAATGAAACTTCAGACTTCATGACTTTCGTGCCAACTATTTCAGAAGCAATGTCATTTTCCTCAACAGCCTGTTATTTCACTTGCCATCTCCAGATTCTGCTCCAGTTCCAGAAGCAAATTTATTTTGAGGATATAGACTGTTTCCAAGTGGTTTTAGAAGGGCCACACACTTAAAATCCAGGACAGGCTTAAACCACAGACTTCAGGAACCCTCAAGTGAAGGTGTGCATCTCCAGCACCGTCATATTTCTTACAAAAGAAAAATGCAAACAAGAGATCAGGCTGAAGATTCCAATGTTTTTCAGAAAACGATCCCTATAGTAATGCTTTCAAACAAATAACAAGCAAAAGCCGAAACACAACAGCAATAAAACCAAATCTGATGAGCTCTTCAAAAAGATCTCGAGCGATATCAGCTGGCAGGACTCTGTTGTCTGTCCCAGAGCTACAGCAGTTGATCCCAGCCAGGGCTTTGCTGCGAACACACCGAAGGCAGGAGGCTGCAGCCTTTCATATTCCAGAACAAAAGCCAAGTTCTGATCGCTGGGACAAGGAAGAAATTTTTTGTTGTGGATACATTACTGTGTAATTACTGCAGATTTCATTTACTTTCTTTTGAGTGCTACACCAGATACAAAGGCTGTATAGATGTGGCAGCTTCTTGTGTTATTATCTAATGCTCTAGGTTTTCATTTTAACAGCTAGTTCCCCAAAATACTGGGGATATGTGTGTCTATTGAAGGAAAGAAAATGTGTATTCCCCTGCTGGGAGACAGGGAAATACAACTGATATTGCCAAACACTGTCAAACTGACAGCAAGGAAAGAGTTTCACATAAAATCTAAAAAAAAAAAAAAAAAAAAAAAAAAAAGTAATGTACTACCCATTTTCTCAATAAAATCAGGGTTAGAAAAATGGGAATAAGATCAGAAATTAATGCTCCTGGGTAAAGGACTATCCATGGGATGAGATGTAAAATTCCATAAAGCACAAATGTAGCTAATATTCAAAAGTCAAAGCTTTCTGTGGGTGTACACGCATAGAGATGTCAACACAACTATTTCATGATCACTGAAATTGCTACTAGCCTGCATCCTTTCTGAATGGTTATTTTTAGGACCTAGCCTTTCATGTGGTATAATGATGTGGATTTTACAAGAGCATTTATAATATGTTTCATATGGTGTACAGTCCTGGAGAAATTGCTTTGTATCAGAGAAAGTCAAACAAAAAGGTCTGGATGTTTCTTTAATTTTTCTAAAATTTTATTTCTTATTTTATGTTATTACTTCTGATTTCAATTTTGGGTTAATATGCATACTTAATTTATCTATTTATTTAATTTATCTAAGCACTCCAAGGAATACTCAGCACAGCAGGATGCAATCTTGCAAAACATCACTTGTATTTCTAAATCCATATATTTTTTTTGGATGGTGAGTTTCCAAATCTGACAGTGCCAGTCCATAAGTTATAGCAAGAAGCCAAAGCTCAAAGGCCAATTTTTGACCTGGGGTTTGGTGGTGTCAGGGGTTGTGCTGTGTCTCCCACTCAGAATCCAAAACCAGCAACTCCTCCTCACTATCCTGACTCCCACACCACTAATTCCAGGGCAGCAGCACGTAAGGAGAATCACCTCATCAGCCTCTCCATGCTAAGAACAACAAATTTTCATGTGGTAGATCTTACAATGGTTTATTTCCTAAACATGAAAGCAATCTCCGCAGTGCCATATCCTCAACATCAGAATAAAAATTCCACATTTCTGATCCTTTCTGAGCATTTTGCTGCAAAGAGCTTCTTCCTGGTGACTCAAAAAGTCTCTTCCCAAGTGCCTTAATAATCACTTTTGCACCCAGCCAAACACACTTTATAACCTTGGGATTTCACATTTTACTTTTGTGTGGGTGCCATCAGACAGCACCTCAGTTTAAGCTCATGTACGCTATTCCTCAGAGCAAACTACAGCAGAAAATAAATCCAACGTAGAGCAGACAAGCTGAATCACTTAAAAAAAACCAACAAAAAAGAATTCTTATTTTGGTCAGTCTGTGATTACTATGTAGCTCCTCAAGGCAGACGTGTACTTTGTGTATTACAGTTCCAGATTTTTCAATGGAACAAAGGAGATACTGTTGAGACTTTTTTTTTGCCTATCGTTTAATCAAATGCAAAGTTGTTATAACCAGAGGGGAAAAGTGCTCTAGATTCTAGTATCCAGTTTTACTTTGGTTTCAAAAACTTACCACAGCATGGTTGAGTTTATTGTTTTCTTTCACAAAATACTAATTTTGGGACCCTGTGAAACACAATGAAGCAGATTTTTCCCGTGGCAGCTGAGCTGTGTTTAGCACAGAGGTGGTGAACGGGAGAGGAGCGGTGGTTTGAAGCCACTTTGGTGACCTCCTGCCCAGCACCTCCAGCCAGCAGGATGCTCTGGGTGGGGACAGCTGATTTCATCAGGTTTTGCTAACCCTTTTACTGACCAAGTGTCCTACTTTCTCCATGAAGCACTTCACAGAGGGGGTGGTGGTGGAAGAGTTCTTCATTGAGAATGGTCATAAACAGCACGTCCAGAGAAAGGCAATGGAGCAGATGAAGGGCCTGGAGCACAAATCTGATGAGGAGCAGCTGAGGGAGATGGGGGGGCTCAGCCTGGAGAAAAGGATGCTCAGGGGGGAGCTCCTTGCTGTCTGAAACTACCTGAAAGGAGGGTAGAGCCAGGTGGGGAGGGGCTTCAATCTTTTCTCCCAAGTAAGAGTTAATAGGATGAGGCAATGGCCTCAAGTTGCACCAGGGGGACGTTCAGATTGGAATGCAGGGAAAACTTCTTCACTGAAGAAGCTGACAAGCCCTGGCATAGGCTGTTCAGGGAAGTGGTGGAGCCACTGTTCCTGAAGAGATTTAGACAATGTGTAGATGTGGTACTTCGGGACATGTTTTAGTGGTAGCCTTGTCAGTGCTGGGTTAAAGACTGCACTCAATGATCTTAGAGGGTATTTTCAGAACTAATGACTCTATGATCCTAAATTATAAAGACTCAAAGACAAAAACCAGTGACAGAGCAGTGCTAAGCTGCTCTGTAAGGAGGTTTAAAGGTAAGAACTCTTTGTCCAAGATAACCCACCAAGAAAAAGATCCTGCTGTAACCAAGCCTTAGAGACACATGGTGTTGCAAACTCTTTCTTTATGAAACAGTCAGTGGGTTTGTGAGCCACCAGCATGTGCTGAACTGGCAGTCTCATGGTGAGAACTAGACCATGGTTGATGTTCACAGAGGGTTTGGTCCACACTTTGCAGGTTCTCTGGACATTCACCCCATGAAACACACACACTGCCTGGGGCCTGGACAGAGCTGTGCCCTCTCACACAGACCGCTGGACAAGCCAGCAAACACAACAGGCACCTGGTCTTTACTGATTCAGCTGGATTAAAACTGGAAACTAGGAAGTGAACAGCTCTGTATCCTGCATCCAACCCTCTGAGTCACCTGTTTGCCTACCAAACCTTTGTTTCATCCTCCAGACACAGAGACTAATGAGCAAGTATCTTGTTATAGCCCCTTTTTTAAAAGAGAGATTCAAAGTACAGCAATGAAAGAGCCTAGAGGGGGGACTCACACAACCCTGCTTGGCACCAGCCTGGGATTTGATCAGGTTGAGAAGCTTTCCCTGCTGCAGTGGCTCTGCAAAGAGTTCAGGAAGAAACTTGTACCTACTCTCCTATTGCTGTGCCCTCCACCCACCACTGGTAAATGATGAGGTAAGAGCATGTGTACATCAGGCTGGCAGAGATGCTGACACAAGCCATCTCCTGGCTCTCCGAGCAGTGAGGTGGAATGGCAAAGGCATGGGAAACCAAGGGCCCTGAGCAACCTGGAACAGTGGCTGGTATCCCTGCCCGTGGCAGGGGCTTGGAATGTGATCATCTTTAAGGTCCCTTCCAACTCAAACCATTTTGTGTTTCTATGAAATGAGCAGCAAACAGGAAAGGGAGCTGCAGCAGCTGTGGCCAAAGCCTTGGAGGGGTGGATAAAGAGAAGCTCCCACAGTGGCCATGCCTTCAAAAAGACAGTTTTGGCACCTAGACCCTGTTCAAATCAATGGAACAGACAGGGGAAGACAATCCTTGAGGATTTGTTGAGGAAATTGTGGCTTACACATGGTGGAGGAGATTTTAGTAAGTGAAGAGCAGCACGTGTCTGACTATGGTTCACCCAAACCCTCTCTGTCCAGCACAGCCTCCCTGTGAGAGGAACGATGCTCACAAGTGCTCAGTCCTTCCTCACCTGCTCTGCAGTGAACTGGCAAGGGGGCTCAAAGGCCAACCCATAGGAAACAAAGACTAAATTTGGTCTTGATGAATCATGGCCAAAAGGCAGATAAAGAACTGCAGATGTGAAGTTAATGGCAAGCTGTAGATGCTTCCTCTAAAGTGTTGATGTTTCTCAGCACTAGGCTCTGCTCTGCCCATAACCACCATGCCATGTACACACAGACACACACAGTCCACACCAGATTGCCATCTTAGGTGCGCAGCTCACACCAACCCATATCCCAAAATCCTGCTTCCCTTGCAGATCACGCTGCAGATAGGGAGGGTTCAGCCTGTGATTAGGATCTGGCCCTGTGCAGAAGATCTCTGACAATGGGCAGGGGAGTCATCCCTCCGGAGCCAGCAAGGGCTGTTTAGTCACAGGCACACACGCCGTGCTACTGGACTGGGGACCTGGCAGAGCCAATGCCAGCACACCCCGCTGCGTGGATCAGCCAGGGTTTGTACCCCAGCGCAGGAATTTAATGGTGCCAATGGAGTCATGACATGAGAGGGACCACAAGCTGTGAGGTAACACAGGAGTGAGCACATTGCAGAGCTCCTCCTGCTCCCCCTTCTCTCAATTACAGCTCTGGATACCAGGCCAGCTCTGCACTTTTCATCCTGGACATGCCATGTGCCACTCAAACCCAAATCACTTTGTTCTTCACAGCTAAAATTTCAAAACCACTAATCATTAACATGGATGAGCTTCGGGAACTCAAGCTGATGTTAAGTTTTTGTTTTTCTCCCCAGATTCTCAACCAGTCAAGCCCATAAAATTTCACACACAGCAATGGTTGGAAATTTGCAGGAACGGTGCCTTTACCATACATATCTCATAGCAACTCCCTGCCAACAAAGCATCCCATGCCTGGGAAGCCAGTTCCAGGGTAGTCTGTGAAGGAATCCCAGTGGGAGACCAGATATTGTTGAACTGTCTGGATCACGTGCACACTTATTCACATGCACAGATTTACATAAAACTTGCTTTTGTTTCCCTGTGACATTTTGCTTTCTCTTTTTTTCATTCCAAACAATTTTAAAAATAAGGTTATATTAGACCACACACATCCAGTGCTGTATCATGTCGCTGCTTCTTAAGCAGAACTCTCTAATTTATTTCAAAGGGAAGTTCTGCTTCAAAATTGAGGGTGTGATATGAACTCAGAAATTAACACAAGAATTTTCCTTGGGGGAAACCAAGACTGAATCAGACATGCAATAAATGACCTCGTAAGCCCTGTGCCTTGGTACATGCACATATCCAAAACTGTGCTTTAACACAAAACATTATTTTCAATATTATCTTATTTCAAGCTAGGTAAAAGAGCTGAAAGAAGTGGATTTTCTTTGGTCAGGAGGGAACAAATTACTCATCTGTCTGTCTGCCAGGAGGTCCATCAGCAGCACTCCTAACGCTGTGTGCTGGGAATGTAACAATTCCTGGGGACAGGGAACCCTCCTGGAGAGGTGTGAGCCCTGCTGCCAGGGAGCCTGGCTGGGATGCTGCTCTCCCACAGCAGCAGGCACTGCTGGGAACACCCAGAGCTTCTGCTGGCTCCCAGCTGCCTCCCTCCTTCCCTCCGCAACATCTGGAGGGGGATGCAGCAGCCCTCTCACAGCGACAAATCCCCATCGCACGGAGACTCCGGGGAGCTTTCCCACTGGTTTCAACAAGATCAGAACCCAACACAGGAAAAAGCAATACTAAACTATTGCCCTGACAGTGCAAGTCAGGACAGAGAGGCAGAGGAACAGCTGAGCTGCACATTTCCTTCCGCCAGCTGTTGTGGGGGCCACAGTGTCCTCCTGCAGAGGGATGGAGCAGCCCTGGGGAGGGGATGCAGCAGAAGCAGCCATGTCCTGTGCCCCAGCTGCTGCTGCTTCAGCTTCTGTCCAGTGAAGAGCAGTCCCAGACTGTAGCTCCATGCTTTCCTGACCTCGTGTTAGACATTTGGGCCCTGTGGCCCCAGGCCAGCAGTAACTGCACTTTGATCTTGCCCTGCCCAAGGGGACATTTCATACCCTCTGAACAAGCTCAAGGAGCCCAGCGGACCACAGGGACCAGGCTCTGAAAAGCCACATTATTGTGAGCTCTGCTGTCTTATTTCGGGACTTCAGCTGTGCAGGGCTTGGGGAGGTACCCCCACTCTTCTGCTCCCATGTAAGCTCTGGTTTGACAACTTAGTAATTAAGAAAACGAGGTAGTGTCTGTTTTCCAAAGAAAAAGAAGCTCTTGAACTTCTGTTTCTCACATAGAAAGTCCAGCTTTACATGCAGAACATTTTCATTATGCCTTTACACTCCTCACACTCACCAAACACATCTGAAGTACACAGAAACTGTGAGGAGCTCCCCTGAAATCTCTCCCACCAATAGGAGCAGGGAGACCTCGTGCCCTATATACAGGGCAGCATGGCTCATTCCCCTATTTTATAAACCTATTTATGAAAAGAACTCAAAGGAACTTACAAGAGCTCTTTTTACCATTTAACTACCACATAGTACAAGATATAACAATGTTCAGAAAACCCCCTCAGGTCTAAACTCAATTATACAACTGTAGCAAGAAAAATATTTTAATCTGATCAAAGTGTTAACATGTTTGACCATGTCTGACCTCTAATGTTTGTAACCACCTAAAAGGCTGCTGTTCTTACTAAGGATGTACCTTAATTTGATTTAAAGTCATTTGTACTATTTAAAAAAGGATATAGTTTTATGATTTTATATTTAATTTAGAAAAACAGTTCCTCGACTTGTTCATATTCTTTGGAAGTTTCTTGCAGATTTTTAACCCATAAGTCCTTTATATTTCACTCTGGGGAAAGCTGGACCTTGCATAAGATGGGATTAAGTGGAGCCTTGAACGACCACACACACAACACCTGAGAGCCAGGTGAGAGATGGCTCTCCTGGGGCCTTGCAGGGTGTCAGGATTTCAGATGCGCACACAGGCTGTGCCAAGATGTTCTTGAACGCCCTTGACTGAACGTGCCCTCCCCAGCCTGGCAGCTGATGGGGCTCACATCTCCCAGAACAAGGGACACCTGGGCTCAGCCCTCTGCCTTGTCCTCAGCTCCAAAGCACCTTCACCCTGCCCACACCCCCAGCTCCACTGCCAGTCCAGGAAAGCTGTGCCTGCCCAAACCAGCAGCTCTCCAGCTGAATCATCCCACACTGGCATGTGCCACCTCCAGCCAAGGAGGGCCACCCTGTGCGGGCAGCTCCTGCCACCCCTTCTGCTGCTGGCCCTCCTGGGAGCATCAGCCGGGCTGAGGGCAGCACCTAGGCATCTTCAGAGTGTGTCAATGACATGGCTGGGTGTGTTTTGGTAAAAAGAGGCAATTTTGGCTGGGAGATGTGGGGACGTGAGCAGGATGCTCGGGTGAGCAGCGTAACAGTTAGTGGCTACAAACACCTTGAGGGAAACAAAGCAAAAGTGGTGCTGCTGACAAAATCAGAAAGAAAATAGGAGATAGAGCAGCACCCCACTACTGCTGGTAGCAACACACCCAGCCAGGCAGGTGCTGGAGCCAGTCCAGAGCCACTCACAGCTCCCCCAGAGGGTTCGTGGGGAGCCCACTGAAAAAAATGTGGTTTTACAGAGCGTTGCAGGGCAGGGGTTCAGCCCAAGCCTCAGCGCCAGCTGCTCTGTGTATTTCAGGGAGTTATACTCTGTTTTCAATCAGGTAAATTACTGTTTTCAGTGTAAAGCCCTGACAGTTTGCCAAAGTACTCCTGGTTTAATTTTTTAATTGATTTTTTTTTTAAGATTCTAAAATTAATCCTACTTGCAAACAACTGTTTCCAGGAAGCCTCATTAACCAAAATACAATCTCCACTATCAAGTGCATGCATGATTGTGATACCTAATCCTATTCACTCACACAACCCTCCTCCCTGACTCGTGCTAAAGTGTTAATTAAACACACTTTTATGGATGGTTAAGTATCTGCAATCTTCGGTCACAGATCTGACCTCCTCGATTATTGGAAGCAGCCACCAGATTATAGCCCACACTTTATATAATGCACACAGCAGCAATAAATCTATATGAGAGCAATCCATAATTTATCATGATAATCTTTGCACAGTCAATAGAAATGTAAGACAAAATTGCCCAAAATAATATACTGAAATAGTTATTGTAATAAGTTGAAAAAAATGCAAGACAGCCTTCTTCATGAGGAAGAAATCCTCCCCTGTCTGCCAGGTTTTAAACTCAAAACATCAAATCAGCTCTTCATAAACCACGGCAGGATCCAAACTGGCCAAAGGAAGCTGTTTGAGGCACTGGATGATTTTGATGGCCCTCAAGGGGATGGGATCATGCCTTCTCTGCTACTTGTATCTTCTCCCCTCCCAGTTCTGCACAGTTCATTTGCTCCTGCCGGCTGCTCTGACAGCAACCACTCGGATTTTATTCTGTTATCAAGGGAAAAGGTGATTCCTAAACCACAATCTATTCTATAGCCTAGCTGCTGACAAATAGGCTATTGCACTTTGCTGCCCATCTAGGAAGAGTTTAAGATTAAAAGAAATAAACCACCATAGCAAAAAGATGCTGGACTGACGGAACTCTGGACTTATCCAAATTCTATCTCAGGGAGCAAATTAAGTGTGTTTACATAAGACAAATTTAAAAACATTTAAAGTTTATGAGGAAGAGAACAGCTTAATATTTTGGGGAATGAGGGGGATACCTGGTACTTGGATAAGGTGGGAAGCACCAGAAGAAATGCTTATTTGGGTTACAACAATGTAAGCGTGCCCTGACCTACAAACACATCTTTCCTTGCTGTAAACTGAAGGAAGACTTAAAAATTTAGGGATAGATCCTTGATCTCTGCAAACTTCAGCACAGTTCCAGCAGTCTGCAGCCAGGGAAACTGAATCTCCTAGGAAAAGCTGTGTGGGGTCCAGGCAGGCTCATGCAGGGACCTGCAGGGACCCAGGCCAGCTGGGTCAGGCGGGAGGGTGCGGCGCTGATTTCCACAAATAATTCCAAGTTTCATACTCCACAATCCATCCATTTTTCCTAACACCAGTTTGACACCCTACCCCTCTTGTGAGCAAATGACCAGAATTAAAGACAGGTTTACATATTGTTTTAAACTTTATCCCTTTAAAGGTTAAAACCTGAAACTGAAATAAACCAGATTACTTTCTGTCCTCACTTTCTGATGGCTAATGGGGAACAATGTCTGAAACAAACGCAGCAGTGCCGGCTCCCAGGAGTGACACCAGCATTGATTCTGCTGCAGTGTCAGGACATTAGTTTCTCAAGTTCTGATTGAGAGGGTGGTGGGAAAAGACAGCTTTTGTAAAGAAGACTTTAGTTTAATCATTCAGATGGCAAAACTTAGAAACATGAGAACATACAGAATTACTAAAGCTGATTTAAACCGAGAGGGAAAAACTTTCCAGGAAGAAGATGGGAATAGTCCTCCAGCAGCACAAAGCATTCTCCTGAAAACCTCTATTGCCATTTTAGAAGCACAAGATCTAATTTTCTGGGCCACCATCCACAACAGAACCCTAACACACAAGCTCAGCTGCGGGACATATCCCGGAACACAAACACAAAGGCCAGGAGCTGCTCCCTCCAAAGCCTGCGACCAGAAAAAGGAGCAGACACTCTTCCATGAGATACTAGGATTTGACTGCTGCAAGAGTAAAGCCAAACCTAGAGGATGAGAGTAAAGCCAAACCTAGAGGATGAGGAGACTGGAAAAGCAGCTCCTCCAGCAAACTCAGAGTGAAGCAGGCGCTTCCTGTCGAGCATCTCTCCCCTTTCCCACTCCTTTACCTTTTGGCTTGGACAGAACAGTGTCCAGCTATTTCAGAAACTGGGCTCCAATTTGTCAAGAAAGAAAGCATGTGTAGGTGCCTGCACAATACCTGCAACATACTTCAGCAGTGAAAGAGGCCACAAGACTTCTCCATGCGGAGAGGAGGAACTCACCAGAGGTGACATAGATCCATTGGGCAGATACGGATCTGAGAGCATCAGGAAAGGGTAACCAGAATAGGCAGATCCTTTATACATCCCTGGGTCCTGATGTTTCATACCTGCTGAAATCAATGTTCCCTGTCAAAGTTTGTCTTATGACAGGTGACTCCTCCACCTGTCAGGGGTCCCCAAAGAGGTTACAGCATGTTGTGGGCATCTTTTTGTCCCATACTCCTCAGAGAAGGTGATGGGCAGTGCCAGGGTCCCCCACGGGTGCAGACTCCCACAGCGGGGACACAGGGAAGCCTTGGTGCTGTCAGGAGTAGCTTTCCCGCTGGGGGCTGTGGTGACCAAGCTAGCACCCCTCACTCCCAGGGGTGTCAGGGTGAGGGGCTGGGGAACCGGGGGACCAAGCACCAGACGGGGCGCACTGGGGAAAATCAGCAGGAACCGGGAATGGGGAGAGGGGGGCACACAGAGCCACGCGGAGGTTGCTGTGACTAACCATCATCCATGTGGTCCGGGAGCTTCTCCTGGTACACCCTCTGCGGATCCTGCACTCGCCGGAGGGCCTGCACGGGGAGGAGAGAGAGGGGCAGCGCGGGGGCGTGGGGCGGGGGCCGCCGTGCGGGGCGGGGGCGCGGGGCCGCCGTGCGGGGCCGCTCCGGCCCGGCTCACCTCGGCATCGGCGGCGGCGGCGGCCGGGCTGCCGCTGCCTTCCGACTCGTTCACCAGCGAGGACTTGAGGTCGGCCAGGTCGCGCTCGGTGAAGGCGTTCTCGGGGATCTTCTCCTCCTGCTCGCCCTCGTCCTTGAAGGCCAGCATCTCGTCCGTGGCGCCCAGGTCGTCCCCGCCGCCGCTGCCCAGCTGCGGCATTTTCCTCCCGCCGCTCCCTCCCCGCCGCGCAGCAACTTTCCCGGCGAGTATTGTTCTCCCGGATCAAGCCCTTCGTAATTAGTATTTTTTTTCTCTCCCTCAATTATTTTTTTTCCTCCTCTTAAAAAAAAAAAAAAACAAACCAAAATCTAGCTCCCTTTTGAATTTTTCTCCTTAAAGTTTTTTCCTCCTTTCCTTTAACTTCTAAACTTTTTTTCCCCTTTAATTTTGGTCCCCCTTTCCAAATTCCCTTTAAATCTTTCCTTAAAAAAAACCCAAAACAACAACTAGAATTGCTTTTCCCTCGTCACTCTTTTCTTTCCCCCCCCTTGCTCCCTCCCCGCTCGGGCGGCCCGCGGGGGGCTCGGCAGGCTGCGGGCGGGCAGGCGTCGCGGGATGCCGGGCTCCACGGGCCCCCCCGTCCCGCCGCCGCCCCCCCGCCCTCCGAGCCCCGGCAAGTTTGGCTGGAGCAGCGGGCGCCGGCGGCTGGCGGAGCACGGAGCGCCCGGTCCGACTGCGAGCGCGGCGGCGCGGCGGGCGAGCGCTGCGACATCAAAGCGGCCGCCGGGTGATTGGCAGCGCCGGGGCGGGGCCGGGGGCGGGCACACACAGGGACACACGGACACACAGACACACAGACACACAGAGAGAGGCGCGCGCACGCGGGCGGGCGCACAGGGACACACACGGACACGCTCACTGACACACACGCTGCCGCGCCGAGCCCCTGCGTTAAAGGCACGGCCGGCCTTTAACACCGCGCTGCGGCGGGGTGATCCCATCCCGGCCCGGCCCGGGGGGCTGTGGGGGTGTGGGGTGGGCAGCACCGGGGGCTTAGTGCAGCCCCGGGTGTGTGTGTGCACATCTGTGACACACACGCGTCTCTGCTCGCACATCTGCACACGCACCTGTGCCTACGTACGTGCACACATGCCTGCACACACGGACGTGCCCGCACACACATCTGAGCACACACACACACACGGGCCATGCACATCTGTGCCCATCCCCATCCCTGCACACGCACATCTGCACACACACCATGGCACAAGCTCGCCTGCAGCCACTCCTGCATGCCCACGGCTGAACACGCACCTGCACCAGTCGGTGCTGCCTCACACACACAGCTGCAGGCACACATCTCACACACATCCACACTTATGTGACTTATTTGTGTGTGCACACACATCAGCACGTGTCAGGGTCTGCACGGCCCCACGCAGGTCCCTACAGGGGTGTGTGTACAGCTGCACACACACCTGTGCACACGCACAGCACGCACAGCTGCACATCTGGCACACACGAGCACTCACACAGCAGCACACGGCAGAGGGATCCATGCACAGCCCCAGATACGCCAGCACGAAAGAACATGTAACATGAAAAAGAACATGTAACTGCACACATCAGCACACACAGCTACACATCTGGCACACACAGGCCTCTGTACACACACAGCTGCACGTACAAACACATCTGCACGCTCACATGCACCTATGAATCTACAAGCACTGATCAGCATCACATGATAAACGTAGAGGACAGAGGGCCAGACGTGGTACTGCTGACACACATCAGTGCATGTGTGTGCACACAGTGAGACATCAGGACATGTATGTGTGCACAGACAGACATGCATGAACAGAAAAACGTGTACACAGCAGGACATCAGGACATGTATGTGTGCACAGAGAGACATGCATGAACAGGCACACATGTACAGAGCAGGACATCAGGATGTGTATATGTGTACACAGACACACCTCAGCACGTGTATGTGTATGCACCGAAACTTGTTGGGATGTGTGTACAAACACACACTGCAACACCAGCACTCGTGTGCGTGCACAGATGTGAACACACACCTGCGCACAGACACTGAGACACATCAGGGCACGGATACCTGAGCACAGACACACACAGCACATGTGTGTACACACAAACGCACACACACACACAGACACACACATACAGACACAGTAACACACAGACACACACACATACAGACACATCAGGGCATGAATACCTGAGCACAGGCACACACAGAAACAGCACACGTGTGTGCTCACACACACACACACCACACACACACACACACACACACAGAGCCATATACAGACATACACAGACACACAGACACACAGACACACAAACACACACATCAGGGCATGGATACCTGAGCTCAGGCACACACAGCACATGTGTGTACCCACCCCCACACACACACATCAGGGCACGAATACCTGAGCACAGGCACACACAGAAACAGCACACGTGTGCTCACACACACACACACACACTGCCCACTGCCAGCTGTGCACTGACACACCCGTGCCACACGTGGCTGTCCCTGGCCACCCTCCGTGCACACCCAGCACGGGCGGTGCTCCCGCCACCGCGCCCTCGGCCCCTTCGCAGCACAGACGTGACGTGGGGTGGCAGAAAATTATTAGTTTTCCTGCCTGGCCCCGAGGGTCAGGAAACAAGAAATTACCATCTTCGCAGCCCATTTCGAAGGCACTAGACACTTGTGTGTCGGCGTCAGAGGGTTTTTTAAGCAGTTCCCATGGAAAAGGAAACTCCCCATCTCTTCTGATCACACACGACAGGTCCTGTGCATGTCTCCAGTAGCTTAAAACAACACACCGATATTTATTTTCCTTAATTAAGATTGCACAAGATAGCCCTGGGTCCTGGAGACTTTGCTACAGACTGTAATGACGCCATGTAAATTGTTTTTTATGACCCAATATACAACATATTGTCACATTCAGCCCTTGAATAGGAAGCTAAAAATCTTGGTCCCTATTTCTCTTGTTAATTAGGGTATTATTACTAGGGATATAATCTCATTACTTTTTGGGGAGGAGAAGAACTAGTTGGAGCCACTTTGAAAAGTACTTGAATATATTTAAATGGAGCAAAATCTGTCTTTCTGCTAATTGCTGATTTTGCATGACATAGAATTACTGTTCTGATTTTGGGGCACAGTTGATGCCTGGGCTGAAGAAGATGGGAAGGATGCTGTTTGCTTTTTTCCTGCTTAGTTTTCTCCTCCAAATGAATAAACTGCCCCATAGGAAACTCTGCTGGCAAATTTCCATTCTTTTAAACATCCCAAAAATAAAACAAGATGCAGCCACTTTGAGGAATAATCATTTGAATGAAATATTTGCTACTTTAAGATTTTTTTCCTTCTTCTTTCAGATGATCCTCTTGTTTTGCATGTGAAAAAAATCGTCTGAGATTTACAGCCCTCCCAAATGGAGATAAAGCCTTGGCAATGAGTTGGAAACCTGTTGTAATCTGTGATCCAGGAAACAAAGAGCCTCATTAATGCAGAGACTTTGGTGAGCCTTTGATGTTAGCTAGCATAGCATTCACTCTCAGTTCCATTTGCATTTAAACATTCATAAAAACATCATCTCTGCTTCCTTTGCCTTAAGCAATTTAGGAGTAAAGTATAGCTTCTATTTAAAGAAACCCACTGTGGTGAGGCTTAGAATACAAATATCACATAATCTTCAAGCAGAGCAAATATTTTATCCTACATTTCTGGTGGGCACATTTAATAATATTATATGTAAGACCCAAAATAAAACATCCATCTTATTTTCATTAACCTTACACCACATACTAGAGTCAAAAGAGAAAACGGGCCCTGTTAATTCT
The DNA here is from genome assembly GCA_024865655.1 of Emberiza elegans. Classification (NCBI taxonomy): domain Eukaryota; kingdom Metazoa; phylum Chordata; class Aves; order Passeriformes; family Fringillidae; genus Emberiza; species Emberiza elegans. Next base: position 1,879,404 of record JALJVW010000797.1, read on the forward strand.
AAATATACTACATACCAATTTGTGGAAGGAAGAGAATCCACAGGATTTTACATTATTGACAAGAGCTGAATTTTTGAAAACTGCATGCCTACAGCAAGGTGCCTAAATCTGTATTTAGGCACACAACACTGAAAACTGTGAACAAGTTCAGGTTTATGTATATATATATATATATATATTTCTGGACTGCAGAATCTACATGTTGGTTTGAAAATGGAATAGAAAAAAGATTTTTTTAATTTTTATTTTTAACAGAATCAGAGAATTAAAGTACAAAAAAGCAAAACAACAACAACAACCAAAAAAATAGCCAAAAAACCACAACAAACCCAAAAAATTCCACCAACCAAACAAACAAATGAAAAAAAACCCAAAAAAGCCCAACCAACCCCCACCCCCCCCCAAAAAAAAAAGAAAACCAAACAAAAAACCCTAACACATGAAAATTTTCTTCCAAGAGAAGGCACTGTTGCTCCCATATGGCATCTTGAGGGAATGGCAATATATGGGGAATTTGGGGAATCACTTCGAAAGCAAAGGCCTGTCCATCCTATTATCTTTATAAGTATTATTCCCCAACACACCTAGGGGAAGTGGAACAGCACAAAAAATACTGTAGTTGGCTTGTCTTGACATTTGGAAATATTCAGCTGGGGTTGTCCATGTTTCCTGTACCCTTAAAAGTAGCCAAGCAATGGAAATTGATCCCGTGGCACATTGGGAGTTGTTGATATTCCCCCTCTTATGAGCAAATACAAGAAAATCTTTAGGTTTGGTGCTGTGAGTCAGTGCAACCTGACTGGTGTTTGAAGCATTATAAGTAAGTTTCCTATATGATGAATATCCAAAATTAAAAACTGAAATGGAAAACACTTAAAACCAACTTTACCTTGGATAAAATATTTCTGGAGCTGGATCAAAGGAAAACAAAAAGCCTGGCTTACTTGTCAGATCATATCTGCACTGAACTTCAAGGTTTGATTTGTATTATTTACATGGAAAAGGTCCCAAGAAACCAATTTGGCACTAAATATCTTCATTACGTTTTTTCGCTTGTATGGGTGATTAAATCAATCTAGGGTTCCTGTTTTAATTTTTTTTGAAAGGTGCAGCCATCTGTGAATTGAGGAACTTTTCTGATGTCATCTTTGTGCTTCAGACATACTTTCCCCCCTCCTTTTTAATTTTTTTTTTTTAATAAGGAAACTTTCAAAGGAGCATGTTTGCTTTACTATTAGAGTTTCTATCTGTTCTTCCAGTAACTGTTTAGAATTAAGGGTATATAGTAACTTTTTAGAACATTTTAACTGTAACACCTGCAGGTAACAGTAAACCAGATTAAAATATAACCAAGTCTGTCTGTTAGTCTGCCTGTTCCTCATCTTGCATTTATCAACATGTTCCCTGAATGCTGTGTGTGAAACTCAGCACATGTATTTTGTACCATGCTATGCACTATGTGGTTTTACACCTTGGAGTAAGTGAAGCCTCTCCTTTAAAGTCAATGTAAATCTTGCCTCTGACTTCTCCTAGACCAGGGTTCCACCTTCTGTGCTTTAAAAGGGCCATCCCTGGATTTATTTTATTTAGGGGATTTTTCTTCTCTATTTTTTTTTGGTTCATTCGAATTGTTCAATTTGCAGTAGCTCCCATTTTACTGTTTGGACACATTTTGTCCTCGCACACAAGTTCATTTAATGAGGGTGAGGGACACAACTACCCCTGGCAGGTTAAACATCCTACGTCAGCTTTCCTATTTCATTGTATTTGCAGCAAACATGCTTCCTTGATATGTGTATACAAATCCAAATATGCTTTAATTTAAACCCAGATTTATTTCAGCTTTTTTTTCTTTTTTTCTTTTTTGTAGTCTTATTAATCAGTTCTCCACTAGCAGAAGAGCCTTCTAAATATTTACCATACTTTTGAAGAAAAACATGAACGCAACCATCCCACAAGGATGGCTTCACTGATAGATTGGCAGGGCCAACGTTTCCGATGAAAACTTCTGTGCGGGATTCCAGCTGGGAGCAGGAGCTCCTGGAGGACAGGCTGGTACCAGCTGAACTAATCCTGGCAAGTGACCAGCGTAAATCAGGCCACTGAAAGCTCTGTTTTGCCCAAAGGGGTTTACACTGGTGTAATTACCTCAGCATAGTCATAGCAGGAACATTTCCTTAGTCTAGACAAGCTCTAATACATAAAATAGATCTATCGTTTGCAGCTGAAACATCCCGACCCAACTGGGCCAGGGACAGGGCTCTCCTCTCCTCTCCTTGGCTGCTCTGTGCCCAGGTACAGCAGGATTTGGGCTGCAGCATCCTCCAGGTTGGTTGGTCTGTGACAGAAAAAAGGACCATGCAGTAGCTCAGCCATTTCCTGACTGGATTCACTCTTAATCTTGAGGGATTTTAAGTGTTTATTTGACTTCATGCATTGATCTAAATGTACTTAAAGGATTCCCGACAGAAGTTTGCTTTTAAACTACTAGCAGAAAATTGACTCCCTGACACTGCAACATTCAGGTTGCTTTTGTATATCTACAGGCTTTTCTGGAAATGCTTGCAGCTGCTAGGACTGAAGATTCCATTTTTCCCCTTTGGGAGTCAAGTAGCAAAGGTAGTGCAGACTGCTGAGTGGGGCCAGCATCCTGCTTTCTCCAGGAAAAGAGGATAATCTCTCAAAAGACTTCATCAGATGTCAAAAGCCATAGTGTGAAATCCATTTTGGAGCCTGTAATCATTGGATCACTCCCTGTGTGTATGGCACAACATGGCACAAGCCACCACCAACTTTACCAAGTTTTGGTTTTTTACACTCTGTTCTGATTTTGTCAGGTTATAAGACCATCTCTTCAGGCAATTTTCACTTAAGTCTTTTCTTTGCTCCTGATACCCATAACACTTCAGATAATTAAAGGATTTTAAAAGACTAATCTATTTTTCATTCAGTGTGTTTTGTTCCCCTCTTGCTGTTGGAACTGGGCCAAGCAACTGGCATTGCATTTAATATTTCTTATTACTCTCACTGTCAGGTTCTCAGGCGCTTGCCCAATGCTGAAAGATCTGAGTTTCAAACAGGAAGGAACATGTTTATTTGTTTACAAAAACACTTTTCCAGGGCTGCATCCTGTGGTCACACAATCATTGAAGGAGTCCCTGCTCCAATGACTCATGCCTCTAAATTAAAAGGATCCATGAAGACGGATTTGCAGAATCTCACTCATTTCTTCCACAACAATTTTTACGTAAACTATAGGGGAAAGTATGTTAATTTTTCGGGTCTATAAAACTTGATTTTTTACCAAACCAAGGTACAGGGCTGCTTTTTTCTCTTTAAGTGTTCTTTACATTTTAAGCAAACCTTACAACCCATTGGAAGTAGCCTCTTCCTGTGCATTTGCTACAATTCACATAAAGTACACTTTGTCCTGGGATTCCTGTTTGAATACTGGATGGGACAAAGTACAGGGGAAATCCAAATATTGTCCTTTTAGCTCAGGCTCTGCTCAGACATGCTGTCCAGGCTGCAACTGAGCCTGGTTAAGAGGTAGTGATCCAGACCCATCTTTCAACTGCTCCTTCTCTTGTGGATCTCCCACCAAAGGTGTTCCATCAGAGAGGGCAGTGTAATTTCCCACAGAGGCACACCCCAGCTTGCTTTTGTCTGAACGAGCTCATTTCTAAAGAAACACTCTGGTGTTAAAAGAGTCAGTGGAGGGAAGTGGTGGAGCCACCATTCCTGGCACCTCCTGTTCAAAAACCAAGTTAATGTGACACTTCGGAATATGATTTAGTGCGCATGGCAGCATTCAGTTGAAAGTTGTTCTTGATGATCTTGGAAGTATTTTCCAACCTTAATGATTCTCTGATTAATTTTGAAATTTTAGGAATTATTTGGAAAAATCTAGGTTAGGTAGATCAGAAGGAGACTCATTGCTGACTATGGGGCTGGATGGCAGCAGTGAACTGCTGAAGTGAGTGAGTGGCAGACAGTGAAACTGGTTTTAGTTTTATTTGGTGACCTGGTTTAGTTGTGGTGACCTGGGACATCTGAATGGAAAACTGCTCTCTCTGGATGCTTGAGAGGGCAGTAAAAGGAACAAGATCCAAACCAGAGGCTGCTTCAGCAAGAGGTCCCTGCAGGGGCTGGTGCTCCTGAGGAAAAGGGGAAAGCTTTGGCTGCAGCTCTCTCTGTGATCCCCCATTAGTACATCAAACTTGTGCAGAGCAGGGCTGGAGGCTCTGGCAGCTCCTGCCTTGCACCCATTTGAGTCCCACGGCAGGAAACCCTCCCTGAGCCTTTGCAGCCCAACCAACTCCGAGCCAGAGCCAGAGCCATGCAGAAAGAAAGGGGGACTCAAATGGAAGCAGCTGCTAGGAAGTGAGAATAAAGGGGAATTGTCAGGATAATGGTGGTGGGATAGAGTGGCCAGATCAGAAAGGAAAGGAAAATTATTCTGATGTCTGAAATTGACCCATGTGACGTGGGGTGTATTGGCCACTTCGGATACACCCAGCATCACTCCAGACCCATACCAAAAAAGAGTTTTTTTCTGAACTGTTTTTTTTTTAAATGATTGTTAGTGATTGTTTGTGACAAAGAATAAAATTATTGAAGAGATGAAGGGGCAAATGAAGCAGGAAAAAGAATATGGGATAAGGGGGAAGCTGAATTTATAAATGTTCACACCAAAATTATTGAAAGAAAAAGTAGGAAAGAACTGAATCCTTTATTTTAAAATCTGAAGTCATCAATGCAGAGCTTTCTGTTACTGTATGCAGAACACTTCATTTCTGACTTGAAATATATTCTTATTTATTTTGCAGACATCATTTCTTTCAGATCTTTACTGGTGACTTTCTCAAGACACACTGACTGTGAACCAGGGTGCGCTTGTCATCATTGTGCTTTTCTGTACTTCAGACTGAAAAATGAAAGGAAGGTGAGGACATGTGAAAGCAGAAGAGAGGATTATATTCCTGTATCACTTATGACACCCCCTCTGTCCTTGATATTTCCCTCTTGCCAACAGGTTTGTCACTTCCCCCAGCTCTAATGGATGTGGAGGAGCTTCAGCAAAGCACAGCAGGGCTGCTCCTACCAACTTCTGAGCGCTTCCAAAATGGCTATAAAGAAACCAGATTAAAGCAGCATTAAAAGCTGTGCTACAAATCCTACCATATTAAGCAATACAATTCTAATAGCTGTTTTGGGCTAACTGAACAGAAGGGGTACCTTGGAGTTGAACTACATGTTTCAACAGTATGTTGTTCTAAAAAGTGTTGTATATGTGCCGACATCCGCTGCTGGCATGTGTACTGACTGGAGCTTGCCAGCTCCTCCTAATCTGGAAAGAGGAGACATGCAGTGTTAAATACATGTGTCATCACCAGCCATTCCCTCCCTCCCCCCAAATTTTATCATTTGGTTGCGCAACACATTTGAACCAAGTCAGCCCATTTAGTTTAGATGAACTTAGGCCAAGTAACTGTACTGGAGCTGACTTCAGAGGCTTGAGAGGAACTGCTGGTGTGGCTCTTCCATGAGTAAATGCAAACACTGTGTTATGCTCCTTATTCTACTCCTTAGACAAAGGCCTTTTGGTAGGCCTGCTGTTGGAAGGAGGGAGAGCCCCTGAGAAAACAAACTGTAGCTCATTGCATCAGATGACTTTTGACTCCCATCTTGTTAAACCTTATAGGCAAAACAGGGTCAGGTCCAAGCAGGGCTGACAAAGAGGACTCCAAGGAAATCCATGCTGCAAGGGGTGGTTTTGGTGACTCAGTAGGTGACATGGGTTTTTCTGAGTCAGGATTGAACCAGCGTTCTCTCATGACGTTAGTGCACCCGAGCTTGGGATGTGTTTTAGACTGACAGCCTGCTACTCATGCCAGTAAGGGTCCTGGGAGACTTTTGTGCTCATACAGAGGGTGATTTTAGTCTCCTGGCTGAAGTCCAGCTGTATGAATTGTGTTTTCCCCCAGTATCCCCTTTGTATGGTGTTAGTCAATGCCCCCTTTAAGGCTGTGAGCATGGTGCCCACCACAGCCCATAAGGGCAGCTGGAGATGCACTTTTAATTCACCAGGTGGAACGAACACCTGGCACCTACAGCATCAGCTGCACAGTATTTAACCTTTTACACCCAAGCAGCCCCAGGAACACCATGAAACCTACAATGCACATAGCTTTTGTGGGACAGACCTTGTGGAAAGGAGGAAGGGTCCCTTCCCTCTGACAATGGCTGAGCACCAGTGGTGAGTGAGCTCAGTGGTTTAAACAAGCTTGAGTGCTGTCCCCAGGGGCTGGACACGCTCCCTGGGGCTCTTGGGGTGACTGGAGCTGTCTTGCATGGCTCTGAACTGCACCACCAGCACTTCACTCTCAATGGGGTGTGCTCAGGAGACATCCACAGCTCTCCTCTGGTTTATTTAAATGCCTTTGCTGTTCTCTATATAGTCCAATAAGTGAGCCTGAATGCAGTCAGGAATACAGAGTATATTTTGGTGGACCCTGGTCCAGACTTTAGCTCTTGAGACCTTCAGTTTTAGTCTGTATGTGAACTTATTTTGTTAATTCAGTGGTGAATCTGTCCTCATCCAGAATGATGCAGTAGCATCAGATGGTGCCTTTCTGAAGGCTATGGAGATGTGGAAGGTGTGCAGTTGCCATAGGCAGTTTGTTAACAAAGAGAAGCTGTGAAAAGTTTTGATGATTAGAGAAGAAAGCACAGAAGCAGAGACTTTAGAAGGACAAGAAGAAAAAGTATGTAAAAATGTGATCCCCCATTTTAATGGCTAAACATGAATTATGTTATGAGATGCTTTCATCTTAGTATAGGTTAGCATTCCCCAGCTTTTTATATTTGTATATAAATATTTTTTCTTGAAGTAAAGTCAGCCTAATTGGAAGTAAGAGCCATTCTATGTCGTTTATTTTAATACTCTAATATATTTCCCCTAGTTAATCATTCTTATTTCTAAATATAAATTTCCTTTCCTTTTCTTTCAAGTCACTTAAAATGAAAGGGCCTGCTTTACTCTTTGACCTTCTCTAACAAGCAGACCCTTGAAATGCAGAATTTCCAGAAAGCAAGCTGTAGGAACAACAGATGGATTTAGTAAATTACAGCCTGCAGATGAATTGTAAGAGGAGTCAGTTTGGGATGGAGGCTTAAAATACACAGAAATTTTCTGTGCTGTAGCTTTTTTCTTGCTGTCAAACACTGCCTGGTAAATGCATAACTCGTGTGATGTTGGCTTTCTGCATGGATTGATTTGTAAAAGCTATTCCATCCCAAATTACCAGCTCTTTGGGTCTCAGCCTACAGCCCTACTCAGCCAGGAGACTCTGTCCTCTAGGTATGTTTCGGTATTTTGCATTTCTTTTATTTGCTAAAGCTATTCTGACAGACTACTTACCCTGATCAGCAGATTCTAAAACCTGTTTGTGGTTTCCCAGGGATTTCATAGACAAATTATTAGTGCATGTGTATTTGCAGGACAGGTGACTCCTAAATGATAAAAATGTAGTTTATAATCAAAGTGCCTAGCTTGTAACAATAATCTTGAGCTAGGCATTTGCTTATCTCCTAATGTGTTAATCCTTTTCAGGATTAACAACTCATTTTTCAAAAGCATGGTCTTGGTTCTGCAGACCTTGTTGACATAACTGAATCTTTGTGAGTTCATGAGATGCAGTCGTGTGCAAGGACTGCAGGAATGGATGGTCACCTCAATAGGTTTCCTCGATGTGATTTAGCTCCTGCTCTGGGGTGTGAAGCTCCATAATGTGTGTGATGCTGAGCAGAAGCAGTAAGTTGTCATTGTGATCAAACACAAAGCTTGTGTGGGGAAGAATAAATTATTTGCATGGGTGTGATGAATGCTTGAAGGGAATTTGATAAGTGGTATGTTGAGCACTGGGAAAATTTCTGAATATGATCCACGTTGTTCTTTGCAGTGTCAGAAACTTAACATGGGCTGTCATCCCTAGCTCTGGTTATTGCACAGTTTTATTAAAGGTCTTACAAAATGAATCTAAGATAGAATGGCCATCAATATGAGATCAGATAGGCTTAGGGGTTTTTGCATAAATAAGGATTTATTTCTATCTACTCCTGTATTCATAGGATGGTCAATAATTTTCCTTTTACAACAATTTCCTGTGATACATTTGAGTGCAGTCCTTGAAGTCACTTGGATTTAAATCAGCCTGTGACAGACTTCAGTGAGTCTCTGCTCTGGGGTTTTTGCATGTAGCCTGTATTTTTCAGTATGGGACTCTCAGGAATCCTGTCTGCTTGAGCTAAAATGTGATTCCCTTTTGTAAGGAAAAGATGCATATGATAATAACAGTCTCATCACCACTTGGGAAGCTCATGCAAAATACCCTCAGTGCTGCTTTCTGCTTGCCCTCTGAAAGCAGATAATGGTATCAGGGGCTGCAGCTCAGTGCTGCCTGCTTCCACAACAAACCCACTGGGGTGCAGCCCAGCTCCCATCCCCAGGCGTGCCCTGGCAAAGGAAATTTATTATAAAATGTGGGGGTGGCTGTCCATGCCCTCCCTCCTGGAACAGCAGCAGTACAGGGCTGGGAGTGTGCCCAGGGACATAGGGAGAGAGCCCCTGCCCAGCCATGCAGATCTGCCTCTGGGGAATCCTCATAGGATATAACCCATATACCTGTGTCTGGAGCTGTAAATGCTCTGCTGGCAGAGCAGTCTCAGTGCCACAGCTCTTGATGTGCTGGTAGCACCCACAGCCAGGCTGCAAACCCTGTGCTCACAGTTGGTACTGGTGTTACGAGACTGCAAAATTTCCCCACAACTCACAGATCCAAGCAGGACTGATTCCATGAGAAATAGTGGCACCATGCAAACGTGAACAATTCCTGCAGAACAGCAGCCCTCACCTGTTTCTATGAGCTTCTTCCAAAGCAGGACAATGTGAATGAAGGTACAATATTTTTTCCTTTTCAGGAGGTCTGTCCCACAAAAGCTATGTGCATGGTAGGATTCATGGTGTTCCTGGGGCTGCTTGGCTGTAAAAGGGCTGCGGGGATGCACAGGAACCCAATGCCATGTTTTGCTACCACTCTGGGGCTTGCATCTCCAGAACACAAGTTGTTGACACAGAATCTTGTTGGGCTGCACAGTCCTTTTCTTGAGGCACTCACAGCAAGGCTGTAACGGTTCAAGGGCTGAAATGTCCAGCTGGAGCTCTGCAGAGAGCTGCTCAGGGAGGCAGAATGGAATTATCTGTGCTGGAGTCTGGCCAGGCTTCCAAGGTTAACACCTTTCATCTTGACATCAAATCTTTAATGACCACGAGTGGTAAAGGCATTTGTTCAACATCTCATTTGGGAATGTGGCATTGTCCCTGAGCCTCTGTTGTCTTGTATTGGTTCAGTATTGGTTTAAAGGCAAATTGCTCTCAAAGTCCTTCATGGAGAACCACACATTTCCTCTGGAAATTCCTGTTTGAATATAACCAGGACCTACTGGTTTGATTTTTCCTTCCTTCAAATCATCTAGTCCTCTGTCCTCCTTACAAGTTAATAGAGAACACTGTAATTACCCTTATTTTCAGGCTGCCAAATAAAGTAATTAGAGAAATAAGCATTATGATTTTGGAAAGATACATTAGAGAATGAAGGGGAGTGATGAGAGCATGTTCTCACAGAGCCAATTAAAACACTGCTGAGGAGGTTCAGTGCTTCTTGCTGGCAATCCAAGCAAACAAAAGAGATTCACAGGGATTTACTCAAACAGAAGGATGGCAGAAATGCTCCTTTCTGTTTCTGAGCATATGACATATGGAAATCCAGCTGGGAAAATAACTTATGGAGTGACTTTGAGCAGTACCCACCACTTAGAAATGGAGGAATGATATGAAGCATCTTTCTTAAAGGCATTTTTTGTGATATCTGAGATAGCCTAACTGAAGCAATGAATCTTGAGTTGCATTTACTTGTTAATTAGTCTTGCTCAGACTTCGTAAAAGACTTCTCTTTGTGATCATTAAACACATTAAACTTTTCATGATATTAATCTCTGTTTAACTGGAACTTTTGCTTAGAAAGAATTAAAAATGCCTAGGCTATGAGGGTTTGAGGCACATTGAGCAGAAGCACAAACAGAATGTGTGCATGGGGGTCAAGGAGATCTGGGGCACCTCATATTATGCTGACTGCAAACTCTAAGCTTGTTGTAATTTTTACTAGCTTTAGAAAAATGCCTCTTCCTCAGCAGCAATTTTAATTGCTGAATGAACAACTGGATCCCAGTTTTTGCCATTCTTACAAATGAACTACACAATCTTCTCCACGTGCCAAGGTGGTGCATGAGGCTTCAGCCTAAGTCTGGGGTTTTTCCCTTGATTGCACATCCACAAAGCTCTTCATACCCACTGCTTTTTAGCTACTGTACAGTGAAGGGTTTTCATTTCACATATTAGAAAAATGAAGCTTAGATATTGCTTGTATGAAGTTAGAAAAAAACTAAAAGTTTCTTAGCCTCTCTTTCAATACTGCTATTGGATCACACCACTGTAAATCAAGGAAAAGTTGAACTTATCCATTTCTAATGTCACAGGATTTCCTGAGCTCAGTGTGAACCTTCCTGGGTTCTGTACATTGTTCATATGAAGCAGTATTTGAAGTACAATAAAATTCTGACTTGTGAACTGAAGCAAGAACTTAACTTGAGCTAAAGTCTCCCCTTCCAGAGGCCATTTTCCCCCCAGATTATTGACATATATAGGTTTATCAGTAAAATTTGTGATCTTCAAAACAAATCAGTCCACTTTGTGCCTGGCATCCGTCACACTGGAACTTGTATCTGCTGCAATGAGCTCATATGCTCACAGGCGTTAATGCTGTGTCATTTTGCTCTGCCCCTGTTTAGCTGCTCCTCTGGACTCAGTCTGGGCTGGTGACTCTCCTTAGGGCTGTAAACCAGCAGGAGTTTGGTGCTTTCTTGCCTAAAGAGTGACTGTACACTGTGTCAGTTTTCATAGAAAGAAGTGTTGTAATCCAAGACAGAGGTTTGTAAAAGCTTTGGCTGTTTTCCCTTGAGGTGTGCACATCCCAGGCAGCCAAAAAGGAGCTGCAGCGGGAGCTGTAAGCACTGGGTATCTCATCTCTTGGTGTGCTGCTCCCTGCTTAAAAGGAGCAAAAAGATTTCTGTGGTCTGAGAAGGTCTTGCTGTGGATGTCAGTACTGTTCTGTCTTGGTGCATTTTTTAGCAATATGCCATATTCTTTAAAATATGAGCATGATGGCTATCCAATATTAAATAGAGGTGAAAAGAACAGAGGCTGTAGCATCCAGACAATATTGATGATAGGTTACACACACTGGACCCTCTAGAGACCACATCAAGATCAACTAATTACAATAGAAATATCTGCTATAAAAGTTTTCTTTTCTTGGTGTTAAACAATGCATGTCTGAATCCAGAACAGGTTTGGGATGGGGCCCCTTCCAGCTTTCAGCAGAACCTGGTTATGTGTCTCGTCTTTGTGTCAGTGGCATTTCAGCATTCCAAAATATTGATACATTTATGGCTTTCTCTAGAAGTAAGAGTAAGGGGCAAGTGCTCTTCTCCAACTGCTGTTCCTGCTGTAGCTCTGTGTGATCTCTTGAATGTGCTTTTGTTGTGAGGCAAACCTGGGACCACTCCTTGTAGATCCCCAGAAAAGGGACAATCTTACAAATCCCTTTTGTTTTAAGGTATTGGAAAGCACAGAGCTTCCACCCAGCTTCACTCCTGATGCCACAAGCCTCTCTCAGTGGGGAGGCAGTGGGAATGCCAAGTCCTATCCCATTCCCCTGCACCTCCTGCCCTGCTGACCCACTCCTGCCCCTCTTCCCCTTGGGCACTGAGTGTTTGGGACATAAAATATCTGTTTGCTCTTTGCAGGCAACCTTTGTCTTGGTGCCTGAGGAGCCTCCTGCCAGGGCCTGAGCAGGTTAAATGCACAGAATCAAATGTTTCTCTCAGGTTGTGATGCTGTGGGGTTGGCAGGACCGTGGGTGCTCCCCAAGCACCTGGCCCTGGCCGAGGAGCCACCTGTGCCTGCAGTGCTGGCAGGGGAGGCTCAGCCCCTCCACCCTGCTGCAGGATGAGCTGAGCCAGCCTTTCCCCTCCTCCTGCCCCTGCTCTGCTCAGGTTGGCCTCCTCCTACATCCAGCCGTTGGATCTCTGTGTGACCATGCCCTGGCAGGGGCTGAGCCCCGCTCCCAGCAGCCTCTGCCCAGGCCTGCACTGCTCCAGCATCCCAAATTTCATCCCTGTCCATGTGAGAAGCTGTAGAGTCCTCGTTCCTCAAGCCCCAAGACTTGGCTTGCTCTCTATCTCATTAAAAAAATCATAGTAAAAATTCTGGTTTTCATTACTCCAAAGAAAAGCTGGGAAAAAAGGTCCCTGTTGTCTGAACCAGATAGGAGGAGAATGCCTGAACATCTTTATCCATTTTGAGGCTCTTTTATAATCTTGTGATTTCTTAAAAATCAAACCTCTCTATTATTTCATTTTATGAGCAGTCTGACTAATGACTTTCGTAAACTTGTGTTGGCAGAACTAACAACTGCTTAAATAAAATGAGTAATTGTTTGCATTCATCAGTGGCAAGAGCAATTATAGTTTCGGTGTTCTGCCCCCAAATGGGAGCAGAATCCTCCAGCCATGGATTATATTACCTGTCTCCCTGTTTACATTCTCCAGCCCACTGATGGCTCTATTCAGCATCCAGCCCCTTTCTTGTAAAATCTGTTTGCTTCAGATTTGAGTAATCCAGGTAACTGCTTCTCCTTTTGATTTCAAGCATGAAATAATTATAATGAATTCTTGTAGCTGGATTTCTTCATTTGGTGCTAAGTGGCTACTAAAATGTTAAGATATTAAATGTTAAGAAGCCTTCACATAATTTTCTGACATGTTCAAGGTTCAAGGGAAAAAACGCCATTGAATCACAGAATGGTTTGGGTGGGAAGGGACCATTAAAGCTTGTTTTGTTCCAAACCCCAGCTATGGGCAGGGACACCACAGCAAACCTCAGGTTTCCCTGATCACATGCCCAGTGAAAGAACCAGCAATAGTTCATTTGGAAAGGGTTGAAGAACAGACTAATCTGTCACGTGCCTGTTGGACACGAGCTGTGGGACAGGGAATGGAGCTGGTGCTACCCCGGGCAGGGCTGAAGGATGAGTCTCATTGTCTGGGATTTTGTCATGGTGGTGTGGTTGGAAATCATACCAGGATGGAACAGCTCAGCAGGGATTCAAGGGCTCTCTCCTCCAAAGGTCCACTTGTGGTCAGGTGCACGGCCTGGAGCACTGGGAGTGTGCAACCCACAGGAGCAGTGGGAGAGATGTGTAGGAATGGAGTCATATTGCTGCAGGCACCTCCATCCCTGAATCTTTACTGCTTTTTGTGCCACTTCACTGCAACGTGGAAAAGGCACAGAAATTATCTACTTTGGCTCTATCTCAGAGCTGAAATTGAGCCAAAAGCCCAAGAAAAGACAGCTTTGCTGAGTTCTGCAGTATTCTGGGCATGGATTGAAAGCTTGTAATGTTCCCTTGTCTTTCTAGCGGGAAGAAATAAAACTGATGCCTTGAAAATCATTGAAGTCTAAATAGCGATTTTCTCATCGAATCCAAATTTGATAGCTTTATCCTGTTTCTGCTATTGCAAACTCCTTTTCTGTGGATGACAGCCTGAAAGCCACAGTGTTCATTCCTAACCCCCTGATCTGCTTCTTGTCCACAGAGCAGCTGGAGTTGATAGCAAGTAATGAATGGAGAGGGGGAAAAACAAATCAAAGTGAGAGTGGCAATGTTAACAGTCTGCTTTGTACTTGGCAGATCTCAAAACACTTCCCAAAGTGAAGGTGCCTAATTTTAAGTCCTTCAGCCACCCAGTGTGCTTGTTAAGAGGAGGGAGTGGAAGCATTTGTTTGTGACAGAGCTATTAAATGTAGGATTTGTGTCTTATAAACTGGCAGTGTTGCTTTTGCAGGCTGATTAGAAATGGTGAATAGATTTGCATCCCATGGCCCTTGGAACAAATGCAAAACTCACTCCACTCCAATAGGAGATGGATAGGGAAAATTGTTCCTATTCCAGTGTCTTCCCCTGTGAGTGTCTCAGTAATGCTGTCTTGAATTGCACAAACATTGTAGGCAGGTTTTGAATGTTCTGGAAGCAACCTTTAATGCTAATGGGTAGTAAAGCGATACTAGAGGTATGAATCTCCAAGAATTTAATTTTAAACAGTGTATCTGAAAGCAATGCAATTCTATTACAACATCACTCCTGCTTTGCATATATATATATATTTCTCTTTTCCAGGGCTCTCAATATGATTTATGAGCAGCAATTAACTCAACCTTTTAACAGTGTGTGACAGGTGTTGCTGGGCCCATTTATGAACCAGGCAAGCTGAGGCACAGAGGTGTCAAGCATTATTTGGCAGCAAGAGTATTGCAAAATGAAGTCCAGAACCCAAGAATCCTGAATCACAGCCCCTATTCTATGAGCTCTCCATTTATTGCTAAGAGAGAAGATCATTAAAATCCACTGGGCTTGTCTGGCAGACTTTATAAACTTATGCATGCTTTTAAATGCAGTGGGGGTTATCGTTATTAAATGATGAATGTAGGAGGGTTTTTACATAATGCTGAAGAAACACATTAAACCATGATGGAATGAGAATCAATATAGGTCATTAAAAACAAGCATTCTGCTGAAACGGATTTTGCCTGTCATTCAGCAGTGTTTATATACTGTGCTTGTTTTATGCTGCTCTTCCTATGTAACAGAAAATACTTTTTTCAGGTGTAAATGACAGGTGGCTTTCAGAATATTGTACTTTAGTGCTCACAGACCTTGGGTTTCCTTCCCTGCTGAGCAGGCCTGAGGCTCTGTATCACAGCCTGCAGCACTGGGGGAGGCGTGGGCTCTCTGTGTTTTACAGAGATAGTCTGGGGTTTCAAATGCCTCTTGGAATAGTGACCTTGGTGCTCTCACTGGCAATCTCATAGCATGGAATAATGCTCCTGACTGGGCAAAGGTGCTGGGAAAAGGTGCTCCAGTCAAGATAAAATTTGCCCCTCCTTAGCTGAGACCACAGCAGTGCACAGACTTTGCAGTGCCCTTGGGGACAGTGTTCATCCTCAAATGTTTCACCACTGAGGCAGAGCTGGGATTAGAGATAATTAGAGGTAAAAATCTGCTTCCAGTCATGGTCCTCAGGGATCTGCAAAGTTCTAGATCAATAGAAGAGGGGCACTTCAGCTTAAACCTGGTTATAGCACGTGTCTTGCAATGGAAAAAGGGGGTCTGAGCCCCTATTTTTCAGCTGCAGTGCAAAAGAAGAAGAAATGTATAACATATCTTGCAGTTCCTACCTGCAAGTACATTCGTATCAGTAATACAGTAAGAATTCCAGAAGTTCTACCTTGCTAACTTGGGTGGGATAGAAACATGCAAAAACTTGATAAATGCAGCATGGGGATTTGCCATGTGCTTAACTCTTGGAAAGGGAAATGCTTTATTCATGTTAATCTGAAATTAACAGCTAAGTAGTAGCAGAAATAGGAGCTTTTTTGTGTATTGTATGGAGTTTTCTGCTGTATGGTAGGTGATTTAATCAGGGGATTTTTTTAAATGAAAAAGAAAAGTAGAATACAGATGTGGGCAATTGAATACAGAAGATCCTGTTTCTGGTTTTAGTGTAAATGCATTTATTATTTGTAAACCTGACTCATTTGTAAAGTCACACACCAAAAAGTGGACATGCATTCAGAATTATCCAAGCCCCTTATGAGTGTGAGCAGCACTTCATGACCTGCTGTCAAAATGTTCCCCAATAATGGTCTGGGTTAACAAAATGTTCATTGCTGTCACTGAAGAAATCTTCTATGTGTTTAATTTCATGTGCAACTGTATTAAACTCTGGGCAGTATTTTGCCCTTTGCAGATAAGTACTTACAGAGAATCAGAGAAGCAGTCAATATTGCTGAAAATAACCTCAAAAATATAAAATCCATTCCCAAAATCTAAGCCAAAGGCAAAACTGGTGGCCTTCTAAGACCCTGTAACCCAATAAAAACTTCTCAGCCCATGAGGCTGGATGGTCTGATGATCCTTATGTTGCTCTGGACTCTTGATTCAAACCCCAAATCCTGTGAAATGGTGAGGCAATCCCTGCCTATTGTTTGTTTGGTATGTTGGTTATTTTTTTTCCTCTAGCTGAAGGTGCAAAGCAAAATAGGTCTGTGGTCCCACTCCCATTAGAGACTGTGAGAGTTTGCTTACACTGAAGTCACTGACAAAACCCTCAATAGCTTTAATGGGGGCAAGAACAGGCTCACCGTGATTTAATCTAAAGTGTTGAGCTCAAGGCAGAAAGACGGGGGCTCTTTGAAAATGACAACTTGTGGGTTTTGGAGAGGTCATTAACATATTTGTCATGGGGGAAAGAGGGTAAATAAGGAACTTGAAAAGAAAGACAGATATTAATTACGCTTCAGACAACATTGTTGTGTGCTGATGACATGCTGCAGCTCTCCAGACGACTATAATTTGCTAGGGAACCCAATGAGTAGGAGACTTTACAACAAGCCAAGCAATTAGTTCTTCCTGAGTTGCAAGAGTGACATCATGTGTGCAAAACATGCCTTCGCCTTCAGCTAACAACACATACTCATTTATTCTTCCTGCAGGGTTACTGTTGGCTGTGAAACCATTAAATCATTCCTCTGATGGATGTGTTAACTTTCAGAGCCGAGTGAATAAGGGTCCCTGAAGTGCAGATAAAGGAACACGTGTCCAAACTCCAACTATCGACAAAAGCAACCCCAATATCTATTTTTGTGTGCAGTAGCTGGCTTACAAAACTCTTGTTTTCCTTTAAATGCCTTAAGTAATTTTCCATGGTCTTGAAAATTTGTCCCTGTTGTAGGGTCTGACCTGATAAGTGAGTGGGTTTCCTTTGCTTGATTTTGTTTGTTTTGTTTTTGGTTTTGGTTTTTTGGTGTGAGAGTTTTTTTGTGTGTGTCTGAAATTTGTCAAGACGTTGTTGGACAAGCTGAGGCTTGCTTTTATGAGCTCTTTGTATACAGTTCTGAGAAAAAGAAGGGCAAGGATTTTGTTTGACTAGGAAATTTAATAGAAATTAAATACTTACACAGCAATGTTAATATATATCTGGGTATAGATTTCCAGCAGTGTGTGCTTGGTTTCCTAAGTTGCATCACTTTAGTGCTTTGCACTGCATGAGTTTATTGAAGATAAATAAAGATCTATCTGATACTCAATTAGGAGTAAATTATGGCATTGATCTGGAGAGACAATTACATATATTCTTTAATCAGATACATAGTCCCACTGGAGCCACTACTACTTACCTGCAGTAAATTAAGCTCCTGCTTAAGTGCTTTGTAGAATCAAAATCCTAAAAAGCCTAACTCATGAAGATATTTCAGATCTTCTGTCTGTTAGAAGTGTGGTGCAAATTGTCATGTAGGGTTTTTTCTTTCCTCTGGATTAATGAAAAAGAAGAATGAGATGTGAACAAGCTTGATTTTAGAGATCCACTTTAGTGTGTGAAAAGCTGGTTTATCTTTTGAAGAAAGCTGTTACTACAAATGCAAAACGAACATTTTTTTTCTAAACATAGCAGTGGGCACAAAGATTTGGCAGAGCAGATGCAGAACAGGGCCACAACCAGCTTGGCACAGAGAGCTGAGGAGCTTTGCATCAAACGAGAGCGGGTTTCCGTGACTGGGATGAGGTTCTAGACAGGGCTCTGCTCACCCTCATTGCCTCTCCCTGTCTGACAGTGTTTGCCCAGTGTTGGTGGCTTTCAGTACATCCTTATCTGTCCCAGATTTGCCTTTCCCAATGAAGCAGAAGGGAAAGCTGCTCTTTTCAGCCAGACCCATGGCATCCCTGTGCTGCACTCCTCGGTGGCAGCCCAGGGCAGTGACTTCAGTACAGCAGGGTACTTGGATCTGACCACCCACCCCAAGCTTTCAGCAAATAATCTATATGGTTCTTTTGTTTGTTTCCAGCTCACATGTTTACATAGTCCCAAGAAGCTTCTAAAATTAGAACCTGAGGAAAACAGAAACCTGTTCTCCAAAGCCAGCAGGATGTTTTAATAGGAACTGTTATTGCTATTATTAAGAACAGTAATAATCTTATGTTAACCAAAGGCAGGGATGAATCTTGCTGGACTGTGCCTGGATGTGTGCTGTGTCTTTATATCCTTGCAAAGCTGTGGCAAAGAACTATCCCAGAGAAGTGGTAGAGCTGATGGTGGCTGTTCTGTAACAGGTAATACAAAAGGGAGCTGTGCAGCCTTTTAGTGCCTTAGACACTGAAGTTCCCTGGTGTTTCTTCCATTTGTGACAGTTCATCCAAGCAGACAGAGGCAGATCATGCAGAGCACTCAACTGAGTTTTCTGCAGTAAAGTTCCTGTTTTGGTCACAGCCCTGTAGGCAGGCAGACATCTGAGAAGGTGACAGTAAAAGTGCCAAGCGGAGCTGAAAGGGAGGAAGAGAATTCTGACTTCTGTGAAAAAGCTCTGAACTCCGCTCCTCAGCTACAACTGTAGGGACTTTCCTCCCAACTGAACCCTGAGGATCCCTTCATATGAGCCTGCTCATTTAACTCCTTTATCTGTAGCTGCCAGCATGGCCACAGATGTGATAGGGGAAGCCACTGGTTTTGGTGGTATGGTCAAAAGAAGAGTGAGGCATGTGTGCATGAACTTTCTTGGCTACAAGCTCTGCACAGCCTGAAGAACTGAACCTCCCACAGAGCCAGGGCCTGCCTGTTTTGTGGGCCATTCTGATTGAATTATTCCTCTGGCAATGCACCCCTGAGCTAAACTTAAATAATATGAAGCTGGTGACAGGCTGGTTTAGGTTTTAAGTGTGTGTTTTTGATTAATTTGCTGTATTTCAAGAGAAAAAAAAAGTGTAAACTTGGTCTGTATTAAATACTACACTGCTTTTCACGTGTTGTGGGTCTACAAAAATCATATGCCTTTTTTGCTTACCTAATGTACATTTTCACATATGGAAGAGGCAGAATTGGGACGCTCCACATTGAAATATATACTTAGCAAAAGGATGTAGAGGAAACTGAGGTTCTGTAAGGATTAGGGCAAACCTTTCAATGTAATAAGAAAAAGAAGCACAAAATGCAACTATAAAAACCCATACATTCTTGTGCTCTGTTCACTTGGCCGTGCTGAGGTGAAATTCTCTCTTCTGTACCCACACATTAATATGTGCCTGTGTGCCCATGTTCATACCCACCAAGCTCCCACATAGCATGTAAGAGAGAATTTATTTAGTGTTTTTAATAAAGCTACAGTTTCATAGCTCTAATAATCCACAACTAGGAAAATACATGCTTTTTTCCTTCATCTTTAGATTTATTTGAGAGATTTTTGTTTTGTGGTTTTACTGGGTGACTTTTCCAATGAAGTGACTTAAAATAATTTCATTTCTTCGAAGACCATAGTGGTTACCATAGAAATATGTTAGCTGCAAAACAAGGAATAATTAGTTTATGTGTTCCTTTGTATCCCTTAATTTCTTCCATTCAGGATTTTTAAGCATATAATTATAGGGATTATTCAGCTTCGTGATCTTTTCCCCCCTCTATAAATTCATTTAAAGACAAAACTCTGATGTCTGTAGAGCATAAATAATAATGATTATGTGTGGTAATTAGTCCAACCCGTTTGTCCACATAGCAGAAGCAATGTGTTTTCTGTCGGAGGCTGCAATGCTGACTAGTGGCCACTCTGAGCTTCCAGCGTGGCATCTCCAGTTATCTCTCTCATCCCTTATGGCTGCTCAACCAGTGACCCTGAAGAGTTAGAAATGGGACTCTGGAGAGCCCTGCAGGACATGTCCTTGTGCTGTTTAGGTTCTGACACAGGCTAAGTTTGACGAGAGAGGCATCAGCAGGCTCAGAAGTCTCTAAGGCTGGGTGGCAGTTGAGCAAGGACAGGAGTGTTGCGACACTGGGGCTGCTACTTAACACCTCTGCCCTGGCTGGATTTGCAGAGTAGGCAAAGTTCTGCCTCTGTGGAAGGGCTGAGACTTGCAGGACTCCTCCAACAGCACTTGTGACAGATCAGGCTTTTTGCAAAATGGCAGTTTTCCCTGAGCACAGGGAAAGGTGCTGGAGCCCTTCCGAGTAGTTCAGAGGTTAAATCACTTTTCAATTATTGTCCCTTGGGAATGATGCTCTTTCTCTAAAGCTCCAAGATGAATAAACAGGAATAAGAAAGAGTCTTATCCCACACTTGTTCCCTTTCTCCAGTCCAATCTGTCTGGAAACGTTCCATACGAGGTAAAAGCATCAGGAGCAGATTTAGGCACAGCCTTTTGTTGCCCACAGCTGCTTGGGAGCCAGGATGCTGCTTATGGAGGGGGTAGCTGTGGCCCTATGTTCCTGAAATCCTGAATCCGGGGAGAGGTAAGGCCCTATGCTCCTGAAATCCCAAACCATGTCCTAAATCTGAATTATTTGGGTGAGAGGAATAATGCCACTACCTGTTCTGGTAAATATATTCAATGATTCTCCTGAATCAAGCCTTTTAGGAAAAACAACAACCAGTGTCATGTGGCTTTCAAGGAGTCTGGTCCAAGCCATGGGCAGGGTCTAAGCCCTGTCCAGCCTGTGCTTGAGTGTCTCCAGGGATGGGGCAGCCGCAGTTGCTCTGGGCAGGGTGCTGACTGGTGTTTGTTTCCATCATTGCCGGTGTTCCCAATTCCTGGTGTTTCCATCATTCCTGGTGTTTGTTTCTTTCCATCCTTCCGTTGTTCCCAATTCCTGGTGTTCCAATCATTCCCAGTGTTTGTTTCCATCATTCCCGGTGTTCCCAGTCCCGGTATTTCCATCGTTCCCGCTGTTTCCATCCATCATTCCCGCTGTTTCCATCCATCATTCCCGGTGTTCCCATCCCTCTCTCCCTCCCTCTCTCTCGCGTTCGCTCCGCGGGGCTGGGCCGCTCCCGGCAGCGCCCCCTGGCGGCCGCGGGCGGGCGCTGCTCGGTGCGCTCCGGGCGTCCCTCGGGAGCGCTCCCGACCCGGCCCCGCGGGTTGCGCTTCCCGCAGCACGGGCTCCAGAGGCTGCTCAGAGTCACCACTAGCCTGGGATAACACCCTTATTCCTGTTTATTCGGATGCTGCTTTCAACGAGTTCAGATCTTGTACAAACCTAATTCATACTTTAACATAATCTCTGATACTCAGAACACAATTTCCAGGTTGTTTTTTTTTTTTTTCCCAAATGTTTTTCATTGATGAACTGTCAGCTTTAGTTTATTGAAATATAAAATTAATTTCCTAATGCAAGGATGGCTTTTGGTAATAGAACATAATATCTGGGAATGGACACTCAGGATAGAGCGTTCTATTCAATGCAATACTTGCACAATTAGGAGTTGCTTACCTTAAGAATTATTCTGAGGAGTAATAAAAAAAGAGTAAGAAAATTCCAGTTAATAACCTGGGCAAAACAATTATCCTTCTAAGAGTCTTTATTGAATCATGTATGCAAAGCAGAGGAGTTTTTCATAACAAATGTATTTAATCTTGATGCAATAATGGTTTTAACCCCACAGTGTCTCACAGTTCAGTCAGAGCTTAGACTAGTTCTGATGTGCTTGAATAGAGCCTCTGGGATCACAAACAAGACTCTACTATTGTGGAAGCCCCTCAAAGTCTTGTTATTTTCCAGCACTAACCATAATAATGAATGCCTGGAAGATCATTTATATAATGGCTCAATGGTTAGTTTTCATAACTGCCTACAACAGGCCATTGGAAGCTCGCCCAGTGTTTATTGAAATAAATGTTGGGGTGAGACCATGGTGTTTGTGTCATAGATGTAAACTCTGGAACAAGAACAACCCCATGGCATGCCCTGCTCTGGAGTTTCACCCTTGCAGGATGAGGGCAGTGCCTGGCAGCTCTCCCTGCTCTGACTGCCATTCAGGCTGACACCCCTTGTGCTTGGCTCCTGCTGGCCCTGGTGGCCATGACTTGGAGCACAACAAAAGCTCAGGTCTGTGGAGCTGCGTCAAACAGAGATACTGAGAAAAGACTCTCCTAAAAACCAGCGTGTTGGTCTTTACCTCATTGCATCCCATGATGTGGTCAGGTATAAGTAGAGCACTGGATCTTACAGCTGGCCAAGCATTAGTGGGTCACCATGACAATTTCCCTCCTTCACAAAGGATGATTCTCCTTGCTGAATATTTGCTTTATTGTGCTGGCTTTTGAATTCTCCAGTGAAGAAGTTTCTGCAAATTACCCTTTTACCCCCAAAGTACTTAATATTCTAATTTTCTCCTTTGATTTTCTTTTGTCATGTTGAGTCTAAATTTCTCTTTATTAAGTTTCCTGTAATTGCTCCCAGATATCCATCCTATCCCACCCCACCTGCTTCCCCACCTCCATGTGAAGCAGGTACCTGTCAGATGTTTCTGGACCATTTCCTTTGGTCAAAGATATACATATGTAATTCCTCTAATCTTCCCTCTACCACCTGTTCCCTCAGGCTCTTCATTATTTTCCTTGCCCTGCTCTGAACAACTTCCCATTTAAAAATATTTTATGATGGGTCTGAATGGCTCATTCTGCCATCACTCTCTCCCCTTCCCAAATCCACACAATGCATGGAGCTTGTGGTTGGGGTACAGACCTGGCTGATCCCACTCTTAGCTAAGGGGAGCTTCACAACCAGAGAGTTCCTTGTCTCAGGAGCAGGAACATGGCACATCAAATGCTTCTTGCAGTTAAATATCTACCTAGAATAAATCATTAATGGCAAGCATGATTGAAGAGGGAAGAGGACAGTTGTTTCTGATGACTTAAAAATCCTTTTCTGAGGACTTCTCTAGTGTCCGAGATCTTTCCTTGCCTGGCTTTTTTTAAAAGCAGGAATGGTCACTGAGACACAGTTGTAAGTTATGTAACTTGCTTTTTAAATCACTCTTTAGTCTCTGTCAATATTATCTGCTGAGTGCAGAAAACCAGAATCTGTGCTTGCAGTGTCCATCTCCTGTGCTCTGGGCTCCCTGCTGCCATGGAATTTCTTGTGACAGTAATGGGATGGAATTCAGTGCTGGGGAGGGACTTCTTACAGTGACACGTGGTTACAGGACAAGGGGGGATGGCTTCAAATGAAATGCAGTAAGTGTAGATTGGATCTTAGGAAGAAATTCTTTTTGTGAGGGTGGTGAGGCCCTGGCACAGGCTGCCCAGAGAAACTGTGTCTGCTTCACCCCAGGAAGTGTTAAGGGCCAGGCTGGATGGGGTTTGGAGCAACCTGGGATAGGGAAAGGTGTAGTGGAAGGTATAGATAGGCAAGGGGCTGGCATGAGATGGGCTTTGAGGTCCCTTCCAATGCAAACCATTCTGTGACTCTGTGGTTTATGACTGGGTGTGGTATATGAGCCTGTGTTGCTGTTCTAAGGACTTTTATATTTATCTAGAAAATAAGCAGTTAAAGTCTGCAAGTGGATTTAGTTTTGAGTAAGAATATTTTGAGACTTGACTTAACCTCTTTGATACAACATTCAGATTTCACTCTGTAATGGACAAGTAAGTTTGGAGAAATATATGTTTAGGAGTCTTTTTACCATAAATTATGTGTATGCATAGAACAAACCCCAACTTCTAAAACACTAAGTACTAGTAATGAAATATAATGACCACCAAGTACTTAATTTCTTGAAATAAACCCCAAGAGAACTATATTTGTTCTTTGTTTTGTTGACCGAACATCTTTTAAAGAAGTTAATCTTTACAAGAACAAAAGAAAAAGCTTGAACAATAAGACTACATGAAATAATTGTATAAGTAAATATCCTCCCAGTTAGGGGAGGATAACCCCAGTGAGCCTCATGCACAGAGTGTGTGTGAACAATAACTCAGACCGTGGCTGAAACAGGTGGCCACACCTTCCTTTGGGATAAATCATCAGCATAACGTGTGGATTTGGCTCTGGGTTTATGATTACAATGTCCTGCTTCTGCTTGAAGTGCAGGATGTTCTGTTGGATGTTTACCTTTGCCTTGGCCAGTTCTGAGAAGAATAAGGGAAGGAAGGATAGGGGTGTGAGGCAGGAGCTCCTGGGATAGCAGTTGTTTTACTTAAGGAATGTCCAATTCTGCTGCTTGGATGGCAATTATTGTTACTGATTTTTCTGCTGCCTAATTTGTTCCTGTCTCCTAGTGCTTGGAAAGGCTGATCTCAGAAATGACCTCTACAAGGGAAAAACCCTTAATGTCCCTGTCAATGCTCAGATGTTATGTTGGTGGAGGAACTCAGGACAGCGGGTAAGGGACAGCCAGAGGTGGGAATGGGAACAGGATGATGTAAGATCTGAGAGC
The DNA here is from genome assembly GCA_024865655.1 of Emberiza elegans. Taxonomy (NCBI): domain Eukaryota; kingdom Metazoa; phylum Chordata; class Aves; order Passeriformes; family Fringillidae; genus Emberiza; species Emberiza elegans. The sequence goes on from JALJVW010000797.1 coordinate 1,903,840, forward strand.
TGTGCCAGTGCCTTTGTTGTTATTGCTGTTAAACAAAGACTGCAAAAGAAAACATGAGCCCAAGTGTGCCATGCAGATCATGCAGTGGAAAAGTGCTCCATGCTCCTCACACAAGCCAAGCCTGTTCCTAGAGTACTCGTGAACTGGAAGTGAAAAGCAAGGTGAATTCTTCCCTGTTCCCACCACAGATCTCTCTGAGCAGAGTGAGATTGCATCATCTCTGTGGACTTTCTGGGCAAGGTTTGCCACTGACTGTTGTTGAGGGTTTAAAAAAATCTAGAAAATTGTATCATTGCAACATCCATGGATCTGAAGTTGCTTTGTGCTTGGTTTGGTGTTCCCTTTGATGTGCCTGGAGAATCTAACCACGGTTAGCTGTTTAATAAGCAGGGGAAGGACTCCTTGCGTCTTTTGGCCGATCCCCTGAACCACTACAGGAAAAACTGCCTTCACCATTCAGGTGAAAAACTCTTTAATCTGCTCTAAATTACTTCCCATGTGGGAGCTCCACAGCCTCTCCAGTCAGCTGATTCCAGTGCTTTCCTCTCATTCAAAGGGTTTTCTTGATGTCTAACCTGAATCTTTCTTGCCAGAGTCTAAGTCCATCCTCTTCACTGAATTTTCTGTGGACATGTCCAGTAAAATGTTTTCTTGCTTGGAAGTCTTTTAGAGACTGTGGTCATGTCATTCCCTTGCTGGAGTCCCATTCATTGAGCTCAGCAACTTCAATTTCCTTAGTCCTCTCTCATGGGCCATATATTTGGGTTGTCTGATAATTTTTCTCTTTGGCTTTTGTATTCTTGGCCTCTCTCCAGCTGTTCCAAATCTTTCTTGAAGTTGAGTCCCCAAAATGGGTGGTGGTGGCACAGCTGGGACCACAACGACACAGATCACAGCTGTTGCATTTTGTTGTGTATCCCGTAGGAAATACTGCATGTTCAATTTTTTTTCTTTGGGAAACAAATCACAATTATTGACTCCTGTTTGGTCTCACCCTTTCAGAGGGTATATCTGCAGGGGTGTATTTGTGCTTATTCATTTGATTTATACCTGTCCATATTGGACTTCATTGATTTGTAGTTCTGTTATAAAGATCATGTTTCTCTTCCTCTTGTTGTCTGATGTGTTTGCAAAGACTTCCACATCCATATTATCTGGAAATTGAATTTCCTGAAGATCTTTGAAGAACCAACATGATAATGAGATGTTGATTGGCTCTCTAGCTATGCCAGGATGCCCAGGTCCTGGGCAGTGGGGGTAGCCACTTTGACACCCATGCTGAAGAATCACTCAGATTTTATAGGGCCAAAAGTGGCCGAGTACTCCCAACAGTTTTGTCTAAATACGACCAAATTTGAGACTTTTTTTATGGCAGAATTTTTTTTTTTTAAATAGACAGTCCAGATCAGGAGTTACTGACCCTCCCTGAGGGCTCAAACTTTACCTTCTTTGGGGCCTGGGAGCCGCAGCCTCACGAGATTTCCAGCTTGTACCAAGCAGTTTCTGTGCGGGTAGGAAGCACTGCGGTAAAGGGATCTGAAGATAAGAAGGGGCAGAAACCTTTCAAACAGAAAGTGTGAACCAAAGCTTGGTGAAGTCAATGGAAACTCTCTGACTGGGAGCACATGGCCGTGTGGAGGGCTGTTAAAGAGGGGCACAGAAAGAAAAGGTGTACTGTTGAAGCAGAAAGGTTGTTATGATAGGAGAGGAAAATACATTTCTGTAGTAACTTCTGGGGCTCTGGAAGGACAGCCTTCCCCAGGTTGTTTGGAAATGTTTAGAGAAAGCCTTTTTGAGTTGAATAATTATGGTAACACAGGACTTGAAAGAGAGAAAGAGGAGGTGGAACAGAATAAAACTAAAACAGAAATACAACAAATTTAGAAAAACTAAACCAAACTTCTGGCTTTCTGAAACTCCAGGTGGTGTGTGCCATCCTGCACCCTGATAGGGTTTCTGTTTTGAAAATTTACTTTCTCCTGTCTGTGTACAGAGTACATCATGGTTTCCACAGTGAAATCTGATCATTGTTTTCAGTGCAGCAGCTCCATGGGCAGTGGGGATGATGGAACCGTAGGCTCTGGGTGTCTGTGGGACCCAGTGCCATGCAGATTCCTTCCCGTTGTCCTCTTTACTTGCACATTTTGCTGCCATTCAATTAAAGGTGCTGTGTGATGAGGATGGTTGAATGCAGCATTTTCCCCAGACAGATAATTACTCTGCCTTTTGCCTTGTCCTTCTAATCACTACTAAAAGTGGTGCTGTTGGTGCCTTTTGTGAGCCTTCAAGTGTTCTTGTGTTTATAAAAAGTCTGAGGGCAGAATTTATCTGTGCAGCAACGTTTTATCAACAGCAGGTAGCAATTGCAGGAGAATAAGTCTGTGTCTGCTGCTGGGTTTGCAGAGCCTGTAGACTGCTCTTTACAGTAATGAGAAATGCAAGTAAGCAGCGTCGCTCCAGCCCTTGCAGCTCCACTTTCTATTGCTGTCATCAAAGGGTTCAGGAAAGTTTGCATTCAGAGTAGTTTTTTTTGCTAATGCACATATACATGTGCACATTTCTGTCTGGGAAATCTTGTGCTGTACATAGCAATTTATGGGTAAGGCATGATCTGGGTTTGGGTGCTCGGTTCAGTGGCTGTGGCCAGGTGAGAACTGGGATTGAGAGCAGAAGGTCAATGTAACTCCAGATATCCCAAGAAAGAAATGTGTCTGGGAGAGGGATCATGACCAGAAAGCTAAAAAGTGAAGTTGTAGGACCCTGGAGCATGAGGGTGGTGTGGATTTTACCCAAAAAACTGGAATCATCATGACACTGACAAAGCACCTGGGGGAGGATTGCAGTATCCCACTTTGTAGATTACTCTTGTTAATTTGTGCATTTTCTTTTGTTTTGTTTGGGGAAGTGGAAGCTTTGTCCTGGCACTTACAGGCTTATATGGTATTGAAGGAACAAAATTACTGCTCTTAGCCTGGATTTCCAGCTACTGAAGAGTTAGTGTAGAAATCTGGTAATAAGTTCCATGGTGATTTCCCAGTGTTGCATTTTGTGCAGCGCTTTCAAGTTTACCAGCCACACACAGGCTGGATAAAATTGATGCTGGTAAAATTCACAAAATGTGTTACTATAGAGAATCCTGAAATGGCATCAAAAGGAGCCCCAGGAACACACCAAGGTGTTATATGCAACCTCTGTTGTGGCCAAAAATAAAACATTTACACAACCCAGACCTTGAAAGTGAAAAAAAAAATCACAGAAACATTTACTAGGAATGAGAAATTCATCAACTGAAAAATGGCATTTGTAACCTGAGAGTAACCTTTTTCTTTCAAGAGCAAAGTTTTTTAAAATTAATTAATTTATTTTTCTCCTTTTTCCTTTCTATTGTCCCTGTACCTTGGAATAAAATAAAGTGAGGGATTCACAAAATCTGTGTAGCTTTTCTAGCTCCTGTGAAGTTTGAAGAAAGACATAAAATGGAAGTTACCAAGCTGGTACCTTGGCCTTGTCTGAGTGCCAACTTTCATTTATAACAAACACTCAAAATTTAGATTTTGCACAAGATGAAACACAACTGTGTGTTATATTGAAGGATCTGACCTTTCTACTTGTGTACCTGCCTGTGCGTCAGATTTTCTCCTACACTTAGAGGCCATTTTAGATGTCCAAGAAACACTGATGTTCCAGTGTACTGCTTTAAACATCCAGGAAGGCTCCAGGAAGGGTAATTTTTTTTTTATCTTATGCTACATTAATGATTTTACAATATTTCAGTTCACATGCCCTATTTTGGTGTTCTCCAAGAACACCCTTTTATTTTTCTTTTCCAAACCTACTGCTACACAGTTCTTCCTGGTTTTGGGCACTGGGGGGAGGTTTACTGGAGAATGAAATGATAAATTCAGGAAAGTCTTCAGCCTACTACTTAATTTCTGTTTCGCATTCTGGTTTTACAGACAACTTTTACTATTAAGGTTGTATTTTTAAATTGTTTTTTACCAAGACCAAGAAAGAAATCATCAGTTTACAAGTGTACTCTATTAACCATGACAAGAAGATTTTTGAAGGCACTGGATTTCTGTAAGAAAGCAAAGTTAGTCAGTCATCATCTGGATTTTACTGGATTTGGTTATTTCACTTAATTAATTTTTGAAGTTTGATTGCAAAGAAATGTATATCCTCTTTGGAACTGCTTAAGTATTGGGAAGAATATTTAACCCAGGATTGCCAGGGACGGGGCTTTGAAACACAATGTCATAGCTATTAGAAAATAATACATGGTCTCTTAAATATTTTTTTTTAATATCCTTTGCTTCCTTGCCAGTAAAAGGGAAAAGAAAGCTTAATAAAGAAAAAGAGCAAATTGTTTTTCTGTTTGCTAGCAGCTGTTGATTTCTGTGGACACTTGAATGGCTCTTCCAGCAGTGCTGGGGAATGAGCACGTGGATCTCATCAACTTCTGGATCAGTTCCTGTGGCTGGACTGGGTCTTGTGTGAGACTGTGAGTTATCACAGTCCTGCTGAACCCCCAGGGCTTCACTCGTTCCCACTAGCTGATGATTGAGTCTCTTTTTCTCCCCAAACATGTGCTCAGTGTTTTCTAAACTAGAAATAAAGCATTGGCTGGGTCAGAGGAGCGTCCGTGCAGGTTCAGCCAGGCTCAGGGTGTTGGTACAAACCCCACCTGTGCTCTGGGCAGACAAAGCCATGGGGACAAGCAATGAGATGTGAAGTGAACCAGTGAATTCTGCTCAGGATCTTCCACATTGCAACTGCTTCACTCAGGTTCAGAAGTCGTTTTTCTGCTAGAACGCCAAAGAAATCTTTGAATTAAAGACAATTATTTCACTTTTATATGTTTGGTTGTGCTTTGTTGCAGGTCAAAGCCAAGCTCAGAGCCCACAGCTGCCCTCCCAGCAGTGCTGGATGCTTTGCGATTGGCTGTAATTCATGGAAAGCACATTAAAAAAAAATTATTACTGGAGAGGTAAGAGAGAAATACAGAGCTGAGAACACTCAAACTACGAATTTTAAAAGTTTCCATTGTTTACTTATCTCATTAAGAATCTATCTCCATGCAGGCACACAAGCAGCAGGTACAAATATATCTTGATGTCTATCTTTGTTCCACTGTATGCTTGCCTGCAGCTCTCTATAGATAGAAACATAAACTGTGTGTATATCCTGCTGCCTTTTGAAACGTGCAGAACATTACCAACAGTTTCTTTTCTCTAGTTTGCTCAAATGCTTGTGGTTAGATATTCTGAAAGTATAGAATTTAAAAAAAATTGAAAAAGACAAAAAGATTTTGGCACTTTGAAAATGAGCTGCTTTGTTAAAAATATGTTTTTAAATTTTTCTTTTATTTTTAATAAGCCAACAAATGAATTCATTTCTCCACCTCTGCATGTTGTGTTTGATAACATAAAATCAGATAATATTGGTGAGGAATGAATTAATTCAGAGCTGGAGGCACACGTGGCAGTTGAGAGTTGGAATTTGAGTGACATGGTGGGATTTTCAGAGCAGGACTGTATTGTGTGTTTGTTACCAGGAACATCTGGATTTAAGAAATAAAGCTTCTGCTCAGAGTATACAGAGTTCTTTTTGCACCTTATTTGCTGTCTCAAAATCCAAAATAAAAGGAGTTGTTGAAAAGAAGAAATTTAAGTAAGATGAAGAGGACTTTTGTAATTATTTCATTCAAATAAGAAAATATTTGGTAGCAGCATTTAAACATGAAGAGTTAAAAAGGGAAAATTCTTTATCAAAATGATACTAAAAGAACGTAATGAACAAAAGTTATGTTTAACAACTGAATTAAGAATACCTCTTGGGTAAATTTGATTATCTTCCTGATTTACCATTAATATTCAAAAGATACAAAGATTATGAGCATACCTGGCCTTATTATTTGATAAAACAAGACTGAGTAGATGGGAACAGCACTTTGAAAGTAATAATTCACATCAGTACTTGGAGCCTCAAAGGAATAAAGACTTGTAATGTGTTATTTCAAAGAGTTTTACTTCAAAAGTTATTAAAAAAATTGCCATGGATTAGTATTTAAGACAAACTCTTCACTCTTGTAAATTTATAATGCTGAAATGCTGTAGATAAACTACCAGGTTTTCCATTTTTAATATTTTTCACTGCCATCATGTAATACTGAATTAATGCAATGTTATTTCTAGTTAGGATTCTACAGGCTTTTTCCTATTCTTGATAGAGTTAGGTTTCATCTTATGTACTTTTAATTATATAAGTCCATTTGTAATGACGCTGGTATGAATTATTACAAAATAATTAATGGTTTAATCCTGATATCATCAAAGAAGTAGTAAACGGTCAATGATTTGTTGCCAGGAGGATTTATAACTGTGGTTCATGAAAGCTCTTAACACAGTATTAAGTTAACCAGGGGAATTTCAGTGTGAGACCACTGGGAACATACTGCTAATATTGCATTTGTATCCTCTGTGCCAGAACCAACACTCAAAACCCAGCTGGCAAAATCCATTCAGGATCATGGGGAAAACTCCTACTCTGCTAAGTTTACAAAAATTAGTGTAGAAAATCAGTTTATCTGATGGGGTTCTATCTGGGAAATGGAGACAAACACAGTACTCAGCATTTTAAGTGGATAATTATTTATTGAGTTTCTGATCCTCCAGTTATGTACTCTGAGAGTTTGAGCCCTGCTCAGGTTTGTAAGGAACTTGTAGCTTTATTTCTGCTTCAAGCTTATTAGAAGTTACTGCAACTAGCTCAAGAAAGGCTTTTGCAAGCTTCGTGGATCTGTGGCTGGCCCAGATAAATCCCGTTATTGAGCCACGAATGGCTGGAGTTGTTCTGCAGAATTGTTCTGTTCCTTGATTCAATGTTTTAATTTTCAATTTACTGCCATGTGTATTACAGCCTGCAAAGTGAAAGCCTGCTCTCTGTGGGCATTGACTGCATCTCACACATGTGAGCTGGAAAAAATGAAATAGGAATAAATCACAGAGTCGCTGAATGGTTTGGATTGGAAGGGACGTGGTGGTTTCCTGGTGAGGGATCAAGGTGTTAATGTTCTCCCAGGAGGGTGTTCCTCCTGGAGAGCCCTGTTCCCTTCCTCAGGAGTGTTTGCAGAATTGCCTCTGGTTTTGTTGGAAGCTCCTGCATGGGCTCGGTTCGGGCTACAAGAGCTCTGGTGCCATCAATTTGTGATTCACAGTTTTGAGGAGAGCTTTGCCTCAACAAAATGAACTGAAGCAGCTCTAAAATACTCCTTAAGCTGACATGGAGCTGTGAATGAGCTGTGGTCTCTGATAGACCTGGGCTTAGCAGGGCTCTGGGAGGCCTTTTAATAGAGTTTTTGAAAGAGGCGTTTGACATTGGAGTGTGGGGGGAAATCGAGGCTTAGTTTTTTGTATACAAAGGCACTGCACTGGGATGTTGGGGTGCCAAAAGGAGAAGGCATTGCAAGTGTTTGAGCACAGATACGAATGCTGATTGCGAGAGCTGCTTGTCACACGGATGGGACCAAACAGGGCCCTTTGAGCTCTTCACACCTTGATTCCTGGGCTGGAGGGCAAGCTCCAGGGATGGCTGAGCTGCTGGAAAAGTGTCTGGTCAGCTGGTTAGACTTTGCCCTAAGGTGTGAGGAAAGAGGAATGTTTATGGGTTGAGTTTTGACATGGGATGAAGCTTTGGCTGTGCCGTGAGGGAGATGGGGCTTTGGCTGCAGTTTTGACTAATCATTTTGACAGAGCTCTTTGGGAAGTCTCTTGCAAATGGTACAATTCTCACCAGCCCCTCTCAGAGCTGGGCTGGGTGCCGTGGTCCAGCCCTGTCCTGTTGGCTCACCAAGAGCTCTGCCTGCTGTATCCCCATCCAGGTCTATTCACCTTCCTTTCTGCTGGACAATATTCTGTACCATTCACACAGAATCTCCCCTGTCTGTCCTCGCTGCGCGTTTCCCCTTCAGAAACCATTTGAGTAGTTCTGTTAGTGAAAATCATAACCAGGGAAAGTTTTTAATTTCAACAATTGGACAGACATGCACACACAAAAAAACCAAAGAATGATCTGGAAAAAAATCCCCCAAACTCCATACGCCTGCCATGCAGTGACAAATGGAAAGAAGGGTGGCCACTGCCTGTACTCGACAACACTGCAACGTGGTATTTTTGGAGGTATCTCGGGAGCATCTACCACATTTACAGCATGTGAGGCATCTCATCTGGAGCCGTTTTGATCTCCTGTAACCTACTCACAAACGCACATGTTTCATAACAGGCCCTGTACCCTGATAAGGATCTCTGAGTTTCTTCTGCGCGGTATCTGCAAACAATTCAAAGTTGTTCCACACAAACAAATGTGAGAACCCCCTGACCACAGACTGCCTTTAGAGCAGACCAAGATTTGATGTTACTCATATCTTCCAGTACCTGTCAGAGTTCAAACAGGAAACCTGGTTTTTCCTCTCATGTCAACAACTTTTTTTCTTCTTTCTTTTTTTTTCTATTTGAACAGGCGTTCGGCAGCAGGCTCACGCTCGAGCGGTGGAAGTCCTCAATTTCTACAGGACAAACAAGTATGTGCTCTGGTACGTCATTGCTGACATTAACAAGAACTGAATATGTGGTTTTCGGTGATCCTGTGGGTGCTTCTGTAGAAACGGACACATTGGCTTTGAGCAACCACACAAAAAAGGGATTCATTCATACAGGATATAGGTACTGCACAGCCCAGGGCTCACTGCGAGCACTGCTCTGCTGGGGAAACGTCAGAAAAACTGGCTGCTCTTTCTCCTGGTACCGCTGCATTTTGTGCTTACACAGTAACACTTTTTATCACTTCAGCCTGTTTGTCGTTTATACAATATCCTGCTCACCAGGGCTCTAAAGAAAAGTTTAAACTGAATAATTATTCATAGTCGCTGATTAGGAAGTTTCATCTGAACACTTAAACTAATGATTAGTTATCACATTTCCAGAAAATATGAAAAATTCCTCCTGCCCAAATCAGCGATTTGGCCACAGCCACTCATTAATATTTTGGCACTGCTGGGAGTAGAAATTAGGAATTACAGATGCCATGCATTCCTCCTTACACAGCACTCATTACTTACGTTTCATAATGCAGATCAATAAATGTAGCAACTTTCACCAACTTTCAGAACTTTCCAGTCCAGGCTTGGAAATGCTTTAATAACATTTAACTTAAACTGTCTGTGAATGTAGGAAGTGGAAGTTCACGGTAGAGAACAATTCTTGACAAAGAATAATATTTGTGACAGAAAACACTGATTCTGTGAAGGAATGGATGACTTCTGAGGATTGTTTTCCCCTATTAGATTTATGCTTGACAGATGCAAAAAAACCCAATTCAAATACAGCTGTATAAGAAATGAATGCACAGGCGTTTCCATGACTTTCATCCTGCTTTGTATTTTTGTCATAATAAAACATGCTTTTGTGGCTTTCATCATCAAGGAGCAGAACATCTGGAAAAGTCTTATAAATGAAAAGTGTCCATAAAAATAAATGTGATTATTCTCCTTTTTTTTTTCCTTTTCATAAAACTCCCAAAGCAAACAGCTGGATAACAGCATGACTAGTAGTAATACTCACTGTGAGTGACACATGCTGGAATGATGGTTACAGGATCCCAAAGGAAGAGGCAAAGAGGTGTCATAGAATTTCTTGGTGGTGAGCCATGGCAGAGGCATGCGTGACAGTGGGTACCCCTGAGCTGCCCTGAGGAATACCAGGTTAAAAGGCAAAACAGCCTTTGGGAACCACCTGCCACCCTTGAAATCAGGCAGACCATTTCAGTAATTTGCATTGTTTTATCTTTATGCCTTTATTTCTGTATTTCCAATAGGATTTCTGCCTGGATTATTGAATTTGATTCCATGTATTCTTCCAGTAGCAGTTTCAGGAGCCAAAGCACTTTATATAACATTTGCAATCAAAAATGGCACTGTCTTGATATTTGAACAGCTCTGCATTGGTGCTCTGTGTGCTCCCACTGAGCAGCTGCAGGCTTGGAAAGGCTGTCACCCCCTGCTCTGTCTATCCATCCCTGCCTTAAATGCTTGTAAACCAGTGGCAAGAAGAAAGGAATCATTTGTGCTCAGTAAAGGAAATATTTGCTTTCTAATTTTCTTTCTAACTCTTAATGTTTCATGAAGCTTCAGTGAAAAAAAATGTTCCAGGTATGGGCTGCTTGGAGCCTGATTCAGAGAAGAAACATGGGCATATGTTACATGGCTAAGGTCATGCTGTAGCAAACATCCTGCTGAATAAATGAGTACCCACAGTTCAAATTAGCAGCTCTTATCAGAAATGAGTATTAGAGCATTTACAAGCTTTTAATTATTTGCCTTCTGCTTTGAAAAATATCTTGATGTGCCCACTTGGTTGGCACCCTGCATCATCCATGGGATCTGCACTCACTTCCTGTCGTTCCCTGGGGCTGATCCTGACTCAGAGGGTGCTGGGGATGAATGTGAATCTGCAGATGTCCCTGGCTGGGCTGTCCTTGCCTAGGGTGGCTAGAGAGGGGCTGATCCTGAGACCCATCCAGTGTTACCAGAGTGACTGATGGAATGGATCAGTTCTTGCTGCTCACATTCCCCAAAGGCAGCTCAATGCTCCATGTGCATCACCATGTCCAGAGGGTTCTTCATGAAAGTGCTGCTGATCCCTGCATAGACAGTGGTATGATGAGCTGAAATTGGGTAAATATATGTAATTATAACAAACTAATCTTCTAGGGCAAACTGGGCTTTCCCCAGTAATTGTAGATATTGCTGTTACCAGTGTGTGTACAGTGGTGCTTATTTTTATTTTGCTAGCAATTGAATGATAGGTCATTGCTACTAGCCTGTGTATCCAGGAGAAAACAGATAAATTTGGCTCTTTTTGAAGGGTTCTGTTACAAATAGGAGATCTGATCACTCTGTAACAATGAAAACAAATGGTTCACATTGCTAGAAATTAGCACATGCATTAGGAGCTCGTGTAACCCAGCATCCACTGCAGCTCTGGTAGACACCTTCATTGGCATTTATGTAGGGTTTTAAACTGATTGAATGGGCCTGTGGAGAATGCAACATCATGCCCCAAAGAGCAGTGCAGCTCCTGACTCCCTGCAATGTGCAAGTAAATTTGGCTCCTACCAGCACAGCCAAGTTCTGGGAATTCAGTCATTGTAAAATCTGTTTATTACTACATTTCATGTTCTCACCAGGGCCATTGCAGGCTGGAGTTGCCTGGGCCCAGCCTGCCTGCCTGCCTGGGTGGTGTGCTCTCCCAGGTGAGTCCTGTGGGGTCTGATGTGAGTGTTAACTCTGCTCCCTTCCCCTTTAGTCTGGCCAGAATTGCAGCAGGGCCAGCCCTGCCTGATGCTGCCTTTGTCAGAGAAGGAGCTAACCTGGAGCCCCAGACTTGTTTGTATCGGCTGTTTGACAGGAATTCTTTTGGGTTTTGGGTTGGATTTTACCTGTTTGAAATGGAAAACTCTGTATCTATATCCTTTCATGTCTCTTCCTATTCTATTTTACAGTACAGAAGACAGAGGGAACAACGGGTTGAATTAAATAAAGTGTTTTACAGATTCTGCTCCGGAACCTTTGCTTGATTTCTTAGACTATGTAAGGTAACAATAATGATTTGGGGAACACCTAAGCCTCCGACAGAGCTCAGAGAGAGGGATCAGGACTTGCCTCTGATGCTCTGGTACCTTCCTGCTTTACAGTGGGCAGCAGGGCAGGGACAGATACATGTGAGAAACCACAGCCTGCCCTGTGCTGGGTCAGCTGCCTTAGGATGCCCTTTTTAAGGGATGACTTGGGACTTTTGGGATGGTGCTTCGTGTCTTCAAGGCCATAAAGAACCTCTAGGGTGTCAGGCAAGTAGTGGGGAGCGAGAAGGTCCTGCCTTCTTCTACCTCTACACTTTCCTCTGTACAGCCCCAGCCGCCTGGCCAGGCTGGCTGCAATGTGTGAGGATTTCACCAGGGAAAAACAAGCATCCCTGCTGCTGTGCAGAATCCTATTCTGGTTAATACCCACCACAGGAGTCACAAGCTCATCACTCAGGCCAGTGGCAATCGGCTGAAAACAAAGGGTTCCTTAATAGCTGAGATAAGCAGATAAGGCACTGCCATGCTATTTAAAGCACAGTATTTATACCTGAATGAAGTTACTCCAATTTCGGAGCAGAGTGTTTGCTGGGAAAGCTGTATTTACATTCCACCCCGGGGACTGAAGCGCCCTTGTACACTTTCATGTATCTCCTTTCTTCAAAGTCAGATGTTTCACCTACAGCTTCATTCCTGCCTACAATTACACCAGGCAGCTCCCTTCAGTCTTTTTGTAGCTTTTTTTTTTTTTGATAAACAGTGGTGGCAGGCACAGAGGTGGCTACGAGCTATGTCTGCACCTCATTACCTCACTCAAAAGAAATGTTGTGTGCTTTGGGACAGCCCTGTGAGTTAGGAAAACGGTGTTTTACAGATGGGGAAGAGAGACAAAGAGAGGGTGAGCGCCTTGCCCGGGATCCCACGGGATGCTGGCAGCAGGGAGTTGTATTTCTGTCTAGTGCCCTAACCACTGATCCTTCCTGTCTCCTGCTTTCGGGCGAGAGAGTCTGAAAATGCCATTGATTTGCACTTTTTAGTTCTGGGGAAGAAAGGTAGGGCTGACTAGACTATACAGGGAGACATGCAAAAATAAACAGCATGATGTAAATTAGCTTTGTAAAACTTTAATAATCTAAGATGCTATTTAGAACACACAGGCAAGGAGATGTCTGTTAAAAAAGAAAAAAGAAAGATATGATTTTAACCAGATAAAATCCCTTTAATTAGTCTGAAATTCTTGCCTATGTTTTATAGCAACACACTTCCATATGCATGCCAGAAAGTCGGGGAAACATGGAAATCATTGTCAATTTGCAGCATTCGCTGCTGGGATGCAGCAGATTATTTCAATGAAGGCTAGATAAACTGCGTCTGTAGAAAACATTTATTTGGTGGTCTCTTTGCTTTGTCATCTTCCAGTGCACATCTGGTTTGGGAAAGAATAAACGAGTCTGTGCTCGAGAATCAGGTTGCTTATATGATGAAATATTTAAATGATTTTTGTTTTTCGTAAGTCTGGAAAATTAATTGTCATCTTGGTGGTGTTGGTTCAAACATTGAACCCCTCTTGTTGTTGTGGGTGACCTTGGACTGCGATGGAAAGCAGTATTCTCCAAACCAGAGATGTTTGCCCTCACTGATATGGGGACAAGTCTTCTCATATCTGCTCAGCATCAAGGTGGTCCTGAAGGGAGTTTTGGAGTGTACCATGGCGTAGGCAACGTAGATTAATGGTTGGAATAAAAGTCATGAAATCTCCTTTTTTGTGGAGATGCACACAGATGGACTCTGGGACCCAAAGGCGTGGGGCACAGGAGGAGCTCTGCACCAGCTGAGCTCAGGGCAAAAGTGTGCACTGGGGAAAAGAACGCTCTTGCATATTTTCCATTGCACTAACCACCGGCAGTTTGTTTTTATGCAGTTCTGTTACTGCACTGTGGCAGGAATGGGTTGCTGTGTCCCATTGCTGTCCCCACCTGACACCTGAGGCACGTGGGGGCTCTGGGGCTGAGAGCTCAGCTCTGGCTGGGGAACCAGGACAGGAGCTGCACATGCTGAGAGCACCTGCTAGCTCTTGCTGACACCCTGCCTTTAATCTTCAAACACTGGAGGTATTTTCCCCAGATCTCTGGTTGTCTCCATGAGGCGTGTGTTTGGCCCTGAGCTTGGCTGCCAAAGGGGGGACAGCAGCTCTTTCCCACCCCAGCTTCCCCAGGAGGGATGGTGCGGCCTTGACCTCAACCACCAATTAACCACCAGTAAATTAGTACTAATGATATTTTTCCCATCAGGTTTTAAAGCCACTGGTGTTGGCTGTGACAGTAGACAAGGTTGGGTGTCACCTCCAGCAATCAGGTGATTTGTCGAGGTCATCTTTCTGCTGTGCAGAAGCAGAGTAGTGAGAAAAGGGGGTGGATTCAGAGAATCCCATGGTTTGGGATGCATGTTGGCTCACAGCCCACGGCTGGCACAAAGGGGGGAACACAAAAGCTGTATCATAGCAGGGAACCCCCTGCCTTCCCTGCCAGTGTCCCATGATGGGAACATGGGGAAAGCATTTTCCTTTTCTGTCTCAAGTTCTCTGCTGCCTTTGTTTCCAGGTGGCTCCATACATGAGTGGTCTTTTGGTCTCCAGTTTTCACAAAAATGCCTGTACTGCTGAGAAAAAAATTAGAGCACAGCTTTGAAAAGAAATATTTTTTATTTACACCTTCTAGCATAGTATTTTTTCATAGCCATACTCTCCACAGCCCAGTCTGTGGTTCCACCAGAGGAACTGTTGGCAGCTGTTGGAGGACACCTCCATCCTGGGGGACTCCCCTGGAGCACCCCATATCCCTGTGCAAGGATGCATCCATGTCAGGTGTCCCCTTGGCGGCTGTTCCCACCTCATTCCAGAGAAGGAACCCAGGGCTAAGCTGGGGTATTGGCAATGTCTGCTGTCAGGGGTTACATGGCCTTGGAAGAGGCAAACCCTTGATTTTCCAGTCACTTACCAGCTTGGGTAAGAGAAGGGCTGTGCAAATAAATGCAGTGTTTAATAAAAGTGAAAACAGACAGAATTGGGTATTTCACACTCACTGTAAAATTGAAACCTGATTTTTTTTTTTTTGGGTAAAAAATTCACTGCCTTTTTTTCTTGGTTTTTTTCCATTCAGAAATGAGTGATTTTTGAATAAGGAGAGGAGACTGTTTAGAAATGAGTAAAATTGGTGCTATCATTAAGCAAAGGGGATTTGCAGTGGGAATATCTCAGTTTGTGCTGACATCTGCGTGCATGTTCCCATGTGAGAACTCAGATTGACAAAACACACATTTGGGGCTAAGCACTAACTAATCTGTTTGAGCATCACTCATGAAGAGAAGGTGAAAATGCTCTGCAGATGCACTTGACAGCTGTTTGCCAAGTCAGAGAAGATTTCTTTTCCTTTCTATGCTCTTGAATCATGGTTTTGTAAACGCTTTTTTGTTGGGCAGTAGGGCCTCTCATTAGTAGAAAGACATTTGTAGAATAAGAATCGTTAAGATGTGAAAATACCACGTTTAAGATCACCAAATTCAACAATGAGGGGCTGGAGCATGTCCAGAGAAGGGCAGTGGAGCTGGGGAGGGGTCTGGAGCACAAGCCTGATGAGGAGCAGCTGAGGGGGCTGCAGGAGCTCCGCCTGCAGAAAAGGGAGGCTCCAAGGGCACCTTCTCACTCCCACAGCTCCCTGAAGGGAGGCTGGAGCCGGGCAGGGTCAGTCTCTCTCCCAGGGAATGAGCAATGGGACAAGAGGAAATGGCCTCAAATTGTTCAAGGGGAAGGTTTAGATTGGATATTAAAGAAAATTTCTTCACTGAAAGGGTGACCAAGCCATGGCAGAGGCTGCCCAGGGCAGTGGTGAAGTCATCTGGAGGTGGAGGGATTATAAAGGTGTTTGTGTGGCACTTGGGCACATGGTTTAGTGGTGGGCTTGGCAGTGTTGGGTTAATGGTTGGGTTTGATGATCTTAGAAAGCCTTTCCAACCTAAACAATTCTGTGATTCTAAGAATGCTCCATCACTGCAGGAACACTTGCCATGCTCCCTGTGTGTCCCATTCTGCTGTGAGTACTGGGTGTGATTTATGGTGGTGGTCTGAACGATGGGATTTGCTCTGATTTGCTCTGATCTGAGGCTCAGCACAGCCCACCTGCATTCCCTCTTGTCTCTGAGTGCAGAGCCCTGGCCTGCAGCGCTACACGGCCTGATGGGGCTGCTCTTGGACAGAGGAGAACACTTTTGTGGATTAAGAAGGAGCTAAACAAAGCCCAAATCAGATATTTATTACATATCAGCAACCCTCCTCTTTTCCAGAACTATCCACAGGTGTTTTTGTCTTTCGACCTCTGAAATAACATTACTATTCCTGTAATTTTGCAAATATTAACACTGTTTCTCTAAGTTCTCTGTCCTTTCCAGACATCCCCCTCTTCCCATCATGCCATGGATGTATTTAACAGAAGAAAAACTCAGTGGATTTGTTGTCTGCTCTGTGGTGTGATGGGATCACGTTAACTTTGCTAAATGCTGCTCTGCAGCAAGTCAAGAGGGAGCACATTTAAGTTTAATAAAGAGCAGGTCACAGCATGCACAAGGATTTTTTAAGAATCTGGGTATTACAGGGTTTTTTCAAGTTGGGCTCCTTCTCATGTGTGAGACAAGAGCACTACAGTAACAAGACAACCAGATGTAAATGAGCTCTTGATTTCATTTTGAGATGACAAAGATAATTAAATGCCAGGAAAAAGTTTCTCCTCTGCTGCTATTTATTGAAAAAAATTTACATTTTCTTGAATGCATCCTTTAGGTGATTAATAAAAAATGAAATCCAGTATCTGATGATGTGTCACACTTCTAGATGAAATAGGTAAGTGAACCTGTTCATTCTCAACTCTGATTTCAGGGAAGTGGCAGAGAGGTCTTTTGCAGGATAAAACATTGCTTGCACAAGTATTTGCACAGGAAACAAACCAAGGTAACCAGGTACAATCCAATTCCTGCTTATCAGTGCTTATAGATTTTATGGTTATCTGTAACCACCTGTTTTTACTGAATTCCAGATTATTTAGTGGACTGCCATAAAGCTGCTGAGGTGTTGCTTTGAATGTGCTGTAAAAAAGGGCTTGGCTCCTCCTGAGCTGGCACAAGGGGCAGAGCAACTGAAGTCACTCCGTGGAAGGGTGTCTCCATGGAAGTCTGAGCAGCTCCACTTGGGAATGTCAGGGGGATCCCACAGCCCAGGTTATATTGATCCCAGCCTGAGGGCACAGGAGGTGTGAGGAAGAGGGCATGGGGAAATGAAGATAAAGTTTATCTACTTCTATTGGTGCTGCAGAGACAGCTCATGTCACACTCACACCAAGCAGGTGAATTCATGCACTTTTGTATTTGGCAGTAGTGATGGTCTTGCAAACACCAACCACATTAGTTCCCATTCCCTATGAACAAGAAACACAAACCGTTTATTCCAACCCACGTTCCCGGTGCCCTGGCACGGAGTTGGGGATCTCTCCTGGGTACTTTGATTTCTGTGGGCACTGTCACCACCTAGTGGCATCTCCCTCCTGCTTTGCCGGGGCAGCTGCTGCATTCTCCTCCCGCCGGCTTTGCCCGTGGTCATTCATTCCAGCCCTTATCACCATGGCCTTGCCAACTGGCAAGTTAAAAGCTGGTTAAACCAGACTGAGCTGCTCCCAAGCAGGAGCAGAGGGAAAGTCTGCCGGATGAAGCTGCCACCCCACCTGAAAGCTTTTAACTGGAGGGTTGTGTTTAAAGGTGTTTGAGTGCAGGAGGGAAAGAGATCCTTTTGTGGGGGACTTTTGTGCTCTTGAACGCTCAGGCTACTGCAAAGTGGAGATGATGTGAGTTGTGACTAGATCAAATACAATCACTGGCAATAGCACATCGGGGCTGTGTGTGGATGTTAATCATACAGCCATGGTTATGTTAGTCAGTGTTTTGATTCAGTTTACAAATCAAACACTGAGTGAAGACATGCTCTGCTCACTGCTCAGGTCTCTGTGCCATCCCCACAAGTGTGAGACATTTGCCTATCAGTATCAAAGCTGAGCTCTTGCTTTTCTGTCTAATGCTAAATAAATGAAGATGAGCAATATTGTGTATTTATCCTGGCTTTCACTCCCTTGTTCTGTCCTTGAAGCCCTTGGTGGGTTCTGTGATGTCCCAGGAGGGGCCTGGTGTGTTCAGAGTTGCTCTCATGCAAGAGCTGGAGGGTGACCCCACTTGTTGTGTGATGATGCCTCGATTTTAGAGGGGTTGTTTCCATGCAGAAAAACAAGCCATGGACCCATTAATCAAAGCAGAAATTTCCCATTACTGAGGCTGAGAGGGCACAATAGGCAGGAAGAGGGCTGTGGCACTCTGCCTGGCATTGTGGGCTTCTCGGAAATGATTTTCAGCACTATACAACCACTCGCTATACATAATAATGTAACTTTAAGGTTTTTTTTTTCCCTCATGTGCAGCTTTGGTTTGAGTTTTCCTTGGTTGTGAGTCACTGGTGGGCCACAGTGTGTGCATCATCAAGGAATCCATCCAGGAGTTCCACTGTGAAAGCAAAGCCTGAGCTGGTGGATCCATCTGTCTCTGCCTTTCCCACAGACACCCTGCAAAGCTCTGGGGAACTGAGCTGTTTACAAGGCACTCTCTTGCTTAAGAGAGGAAGGAGTCACAAAAATAGTGAGGAAAAAGGCAAAATTGGACTCTTGTGTGTAGTCTGGGTTATCTGGCAGCCTCAGCAGAGCTCCTGCAGCCCCCCTGCTCTGCAGCAGCCCTGGATGTGCATCCTTGGGTGCGCAGCTCAGGGTAGGAGACACCTTCAGAAAATGGAAAGGCACTTGGGCTTCACTCTGTAACTTTTCCTACTACCAACACCAGGGCAACTGCAGAGCTGGAAGGTGTTTGCTTTAGGCAAGCAAAGCTGATGTGAGTGGATCACCCTGGGGAGAGTCTCATCCCCCCATGGAATCAGGAGCTGCCCTGGTTTGGTTTAGAACAGCCCTGCAACCTCAAATAATGCCACTGCTTATGTCTCATCCATAGCACAGAACAACACCTTATGTGATTTCTCAGTTTCCTGTCTTTTAATTTAAAAGAGGCTTTTCCCTATCCCTCTGCCTCTCCAGTTCACAAGAGCTCTGTGAGCAGGGGAGAGAGCAAATGAGGAGCTGGTCTAAGAAAAATGAAGGCAACCACATCAGAAAACACAGTAGCATAAACCTCACAAAGAACAGAAAATGAAAATGACTGTTTTTTAACCAATTAAGCTAACTGTTGGGTTTTTTGTTGTTTTGTTCTTGGCTGCAGGTTGGAGCTAATGAAGCACAGTGAAGTAGCAGATAGCTTCTTTGGAGATACCTACTGCTCCTTCTGTGGTCATTTGATACAAACTGCTGTAAGAATTGTGTGAGTTCTGGTCAAAATTTGAATTAAGGTATAAGAGTTGAACTATTATGAATTAATGGCTGTATCATATATGTGACTTACAGGGCCAGATCTTTCATAGTGTTACTGATGTCATCCTGGAGCCAGGGCTGGATATGTTGTTGGAAGGTTATTCTAAGAATGGCCCAAACCAGTAAATGCCAGTTCTTCTTACTAGAATATACATTAATTTCTCACCAGCTGCAGTGGAATGTGTGCAAATATAGGGAGAGTTTTGGTGTTAACTAACTTTATGTTGTGCTGTTAATGCTGAGGTTTTGCAGCATGTTAGGTGGAACTACAAGCTGGTGGAAGTCCATGGTAAAGCTGCTGGCTGCCCTGGGGCACCTCCTGTCTCCTGTGCTGCCCTGGGAGAGGCACTGTGCATCTGTGTGGGGAGGGGATGAGACCTGTGCTTGGGGAAGGTGTGGGCACCTTGCAAATGGCCTTTTTTTATTATGTTGCCATGGTATTTGGGAGGAATGTGTCTTAACAGCATTGATAGCACATTCATATTTATTCACCTCGAAATCTCAGCTTCAAAGGAACAACTCACTGTTCATTTTCCCTTTATTGACACACTTAAAAAAAAAAGTGATTGTATTCAGGAAATCTACTTCTGGGGTATTGCCAGTCAAAATATTTGGTGAGCCCAGTCCTGAGTAAAAGGCAGCAAATGGAGGCCAGTTTATCTAGAGGAGTGGTCCTGAGTGCTGCTGGTGCTGTGCAGAAGGGGAGCTCATGCTCACCCAGTGACTGAGGCATGTCTCCCCTCCATTGCAGCTTTGTTCCTGGGAGGGCCAAATTTACCTACAGGTTGCCTTAAATACCTAAATTTCTGATAATCATCTAATAAATTCTGATCCCTGCCCCTTGCCATATTCCTCACTGAAAGCCAAGTGCCGTGAGGTTTGTTAGGGCTCTCTGGAGCCAGCAGCAGAGATTTCCTTGGTTGGTTCACACAGTGCTTGAAGCCAAAATGTAATTAGCTATTGGTAGTTGACCAGGATTCTGTGGTCAGCTCTTGTGAGAGGTCATGAGGTCTCCACTGACCACAGGAACATGGTTTTGCATCCCATGACAGGTATGATAAACCTTCAGCTAATGTCTCTGTATAATGTTTGGGCTTTGATCTCTCTGCAGCTATTCTTTAAGCTCAGTGTAATAAACCATGTCTGGGGCACAGGGAAAGATCCACTAACTCCTTCTGCTGACTTTGCCCAAAAGAGCAATTGGACACCTACTCTGGTACTTGCTTCTGAGTTTGTGAGTCTTCCAACTGGTGCGTTATGAATTCATCTATAGAGAAACAAAGATTTAAATTTGCCTTCACACCCCATGAGAAAAGCAAAGCAAAAGGGGTATAATGTTTTACACAGGTGTTCTGTAGAATCTGTTTTTGCATCTTTTGTGAAAGGAAGTTTGGGGCTTTGGCTCAGTTTCAGCTGAGCTGTTCTTACCACAGAGCCAGGGCACCTCTCTGGGAGAGCTGGAGCACGAAGGGCTCGGTCAGGACTTGCACAAACGGGTAATGGACCTCAACCATTTAATGCAAGTTCTGACAGCATGGGTCAAACTTGTATGTGTCAGTCTTTGGGTTCCTCTTTTCTCATTCTTATAATTGGGCTCATTTTCTGTTTAAAAATAATTGGCAGAACTTTATGACGTGAAAACAAAAATAAGGTGACTCCTGCTGAGATCTGTGAAGGCAAAATGTTTTCATGTGCTTTGGAGTTCACATAACAAACCTTTCTGTCAAAAGATGTGTTAAGAGATGCATTTTGCTGGGACATGCTTTCAGCTGGGTGTTATAAGGGGCTGCTTTCTGGGACTGGCAGAAATAGGACTTCCAAGTTTGGATCATGGAAAACGGCATGTGGAGTGGTGCTCTGTAGATCAGTCAGGACTGAGGGAAAAAAAAACCCAAAACAACCAAAAAACCCCAAAACCCAAGGAGGAAAACCACAATTTATTCTCCCCATTGATGTCTGAATACTCAAAAATAAGGAAAAACAGACAAAACATTTTTCTTGTCATATTCTGGAGGTTGAAATGCTGGACATGACCAGGGAATGTGCCTTTTCAGCCTGGAAAGCCAACAGTACCCTGGTTTGCATCAAAAACTTGAGCAGCAGGTTGAGGAAGGTGATTCTACCCCTCCACTCTGATCCCCTCAGACCCCACCTGCAGTGCTGCTTCCAGCTTTGGGACCCCCAGCATCAGAAGGATATGTGGATCTGCTGGATCTGTGAGACCAGGGAGGACACAAAGGTGCTCCAAGGGCTTGAGCAGCTCTGCTCTGGAGACAGGCTGGAAGAGCTGGGATTGTTCAGTCTGGAGAAGAGAAGGCTCCAGGGAGAATTTACAGCCCCATCCAGTGCCTAGAGGGGCTTTGGACAAGGGCATGGAGTGACAGAACAAACCGGCATGGCTTCAGACTGGCAGAGGGCGGAGTTAGATTGGGAAGAAATTCTTCCTCTTGAGGGTGGTGAGGCCCTGGTACAGGTTGTCCAGGGAAGATGTAGATCCACAAGATGAGGCTGGATGGGCCTTGGAGCAACTGGAAGGTGCCCCTGCCTATGGCAGGGAGCTGAATGAGATAATATTTAAAGGTACCTTTCAAAACAAACTATTCTATGATTTTAGAAAGCTTTCCTGTCACAGTATTTGTCAAATGAAGGAGAAAAAACAAATAATCTCCTAACACTTGGAGACAGAATTTCATACTGATCAAATTCTTGCTTACCAATTAAACTGCAGTCCAGCTTTTTTGCCAATTGTTTGCTTAAAAAGAACCTGCATGGAGTTGATGTATTTTAAAGACTTCTCACCAATGCACCGGGAAATTAAAAAGGAGGAGGGAGGAAAGATACTGGGCTGATTGGACAGCAGCAGTCCTGGACAGGATCACAACCCAGGTGGCTGCAAGACTGGGCACAGCCCTGCAGTGCTTGACCCTGTGCTGGGGCAGGGCTTGGGCATGTCTGAGCTCACACTGAAACCTGCCTGGAAATGGGCAGCTGCCTCCTCTCCTTGCTTTGCTCCAAGGAAGGAGCAGGCTGTGCCACAGCTGTGTGTGGTCCAGCACGGTCCAGCATGCCCTGTGGTGAGGTGCCATGGCCAGGAGATGCGTGCCCTGGCTGGCAGATTCACGCTGTGCTCCCCTTCTCTAGGGGAAGGCTCCTGCCTGTGCCCAGCTAAGGTCCTTGCAGTTATTTGCAGGGTATTCCTTTATTCCATACAGTCCCCTGAATAAATTCTGTGAGTGATTTATTTCTTAGCAGTTTGTGGGTGTCTCTGGACTGTAAATTCCTGTTGTTCCCACTGTGTGTGTTGCACAATATGCTTCTGCTCCCTTTTCAGGAACAGGTATTTCTTGGTTTCAGTGTCTGGTATAAAGTTTAACTTTATCAGCTGGGAAATGTGCATTTTGCTTTGATCCTGGAATATGAAATTACAATTTGTTCTCTTGGTGACTGTTCCCAGCAGTGAGTTTGTACATTTAGGCTTGGCATTTCATGGGGTCTTAATGGAGGAAACTCCCCATAATGAGAATATTCCTAGTACACATCCCTTCTAAAATGAGTCCAAGGGGTAAGGCTAAGTAGTTCCTTGAGGGTCCTCTAAAAACTCCACCAAAAATATATGGACAAAACCAACACAAGTGGTTGTGTAACTGATGGAAAGCCATTAGATTAGCAATGGAAATATAATTTCACAGTTTCAGAGAAGACAGGAAATATTTCCTAGTTATTCCAGGGACTGGTCTAGGTGATATATTGTACATGCCTTAGCTGATGGTTTTACTTTTGTCAGAGTGAAATTTGCTGCTTTGCCAAAGTCACAAGAAATACCCTTTCACAGTTTGAGGGGCATTTAATTGAAATGCAGCCCTTGTGTTGACTGTCTGATGGTGAGTTTCACTCTAAGTTAGCCCTTAGGGATGAAGATTTATATCATGTGAAAAGAGGAATCCAGACATTTTAGCTACTCCTAACATACACTGCAACCCCTGAGAGTCCTTCTGACATCCAAGTACTGGAGGGAATTGTAGAAAATTAATATAACTATAAAGAATCTGCTGGCTTTATAACCATTGCATGAGTAAGGCTCATACAGAATTCAACAGGATCTATCAGGAGAGAATACAAACAAAACTCCAAGCACTTTATATATAACCTTGTAATGTTTTTATAGGTCTGCATTGCTTTCATCCCCATAGCATGAGAGTTTCCTACAACCAGTGCTTTGGCATGGGGGAGCTGAGTAGCTGCTGAATGAGTTTATGGAGGTATTACCCCTCTGCCTGCATCCTGTTGGAGTTGCTCATGAATTTGAACTCTCTTCTCAGATTTTGGTTGCTGAAGGAACTGATGTAGCTGTTGCAATGGAATTTTAGCTGAGAAAGAGGAGAAAAGGTTGTGGAATATTTTGTCAGGTCTAGATCCAGCCTCAAACTGCAAAAGCCTTGATGATGTCTTGGCACTGCTATTGCTCTGCACAGATATTGCAGCTGCCAGATTTGTTTTTATCATATAAGGAAACAAACTCATTAATGAGTGAAAACAGATGCACAAGATTGTGTTGAAAGTCACTTTGTAAAGAATACAAGCCAGAAACATTGGAAAAGGCACCAAAAATATTCATGGAATTTATTCTTGGCAATGAAAGGTAAATACACATTATGCAGATATTCTCTTTTAACTGCACTATACTCCTTCCTTGCATTTCCACACAGTCCATGTGGAGTAGGACTTCATGTAGGACTCCAGCATGGTTCCTCATCAACCTCATCTTCATGGTACACTGGTCATGGGAATGAGTTCCCTGGGTATTTTGTTCACAGAACAGAAAGATCCAGAAACATAAGTAGTTGAGAAGATCTGGTCCTCTGACAGGAAGTAGAGCAAATGTGAGTTACATCTTGAAAAGAGCCAGGCCCATATAAAAGCTTGCACTAACAGCTGGTTTCAGTTTGGACGATTCCCACTGACCTGAGTGGTTTCTCCAACAGGACCTACACAAATTAGTCACTACAGACTACCTGTCATCCACAAGGTACCCAGCACATGTTGCAACCTGTTATTCCATGAAACAAGCTAGTTAAAACTCTCTGAGAGCTACTGAAATGCTCCTAAATGAACAAACAAACAAACAAACAAACAACAACACAAAAAACCCCCCAAAAAACCCAAAAAAACTCAAAAAAAAAAAAAAGCAAGAAAAAAAAGCTGGTTAAAATTGGATTGAACTAGAAGATGTCTTGCAACTTTGCTGCCCAAATCACTTTAAACTCTTTGATGCTCATTTTACTAATACAGAATCAGATGAGAACCCACTGTAACTTGGGTGAGAGGCTGGTTTGGGGTTTTAAATCTTTGAAATTAAGGATTAACTTTTCCCAAGGGATTTATTTTCACATTAATGCTGTCAGGAACTGCTATTAGAATATGTTGCATTGACAGCCTCGACTGTTGGTCAAGGTGTGGTGCCACCAGCCCATGTTTGCAAATGGACAGCAATGACATCTGGGATGGAACAAGGATGGGTGAACATAGCTGATGCCATTCCCAGGGGGGACCAGCACAGTAATATGGGAGAGCCAGAGTTTTCCAGGTGAATCTGAAATGAAATTAAATAATTTGTGTTTGTTTAATATAGGGATGTCTGATATTATCTGTCTACAGCATTAGTCTGTGCTGCTGTCTTTGAAGCTAATAATTGGCATTAGGGTGGTGTGTTAGTTTCCATGTTAGGCATGAATTTGGAATGAATCTCAGTTATCCAGACAAATGGGCATTTTCATGGTATTACCCACTACCACATGATGTTACATATTCCTCATCAGTGGCTGTGCTCAGGTTTGGGCATCATTGGGGTTTGGAGCTTTTCCTTAGCTAATTAAGCCTTGTGAGAAGGGCAGAAATATTTGGGGTGTTGGAGAAGAAAGGTTAAACCAGCAAAATATGTCAAACTTAGCCAAGAGATGCTTAAGGTGGTCATGGCTTGTGATGCTGGTGGGACTCAGCACTGGGGATGTCACCATTTATTAGTGCAGTGTGTGGAGTGGCAGTTAAGGGTGGGGAGAAGAAAAATGCAGATGAAACATCAGGATGTTCCCTTCAAACAAGATCTTTAAAGCCCAGATCAGCTGGTTGAAAGCTACATTGCTATAAATCCCAGGGAGTTTTGGGAGAGCACAATCTCAGTGGGAGAAAGGCGGGTTGGAGGAGCCCAGGAGCTATTCACAGGCTTTGGTTCTTTGGTTTTGGGTGTAGCTGTTGACTCCATGGCAATGGGCTGACATTAAGGATGAGTTGGATCTGTTTTGTGCAATGGCCTGGGTTTTTTGGATTGCAAGTTCTTAGATGATGCCCACAATGGAATTTTAATTAGGAAACTAAGAAAGGTTCTTCTGGAAGACGGGTAAACCACAATAATTATTGGCAGTGAGAAAGTCAGCAAAGAGCAAGAAACCAGGGGATTTATAGAGGTCTTATTGAGAACTACCTAAATTCCAGTTTTAAGGATACCTGTGAAATAATCTTTTATAAGCAAAATTGCTTAAAACTATAGCAATTCCACTCCTCTGCTTTATCTGTTCTTCAGGTGTACCTACAAGCTGAACTGAGCACATGGATGAGGATCAAACTGGCTGTGTGGCCACTGAATCTGTAATCACCACAAGGTCAGAATCTCCAGAAGAACTTCCAAAGGAATGCTGATTCTGTGCTAATGACCATGGAAACTCCAATGCTCGGGCAAGGTGATCAAGATGCACAAAGAAGTTTGTCTGTTTTTCTGGGTAACAGAACCAGAATTCTGTCACAAAACAGCAAATTGCAAAGTAGAAAAAGAATTCTGAAGGGTTTGTATTTCCAAGTGCATGATCTCTCTTGAAAAAAGACTGTTGAAACATCAAAATAAAATATTTTACATTTTTCTTTAAGAAACAGTTTGTAGATTTGCTCTCCTGTCCAAGATTCTGAATACTAAGTAACCTGACAAGGAGTTAATCACCAAACCAACATCTCTTGCACTGTGCTTTGAGTTCAAACTAACATGACCAATTTCACATGAAAATGTTCTTGGCATAGCAAAGTGCTTGCTTGGCTAAATCCAACCTCCTGCTTCTGTCTGCAGAACCAGCTGCACAAATTCCCCTCTGCCACTTCTGTGTACGAGAGGAGGCTCCAAGAGTGTCGCTCTGTGCTGGGGATAAAACCTCACCTTTTCCCCATGGCTGGTCATTTGGTGGGATGGGCAGAGTTGCCATGCACACAGCTGAAGGCTGCTGTGGATATGGGATGCCTTCACTGGACAGGCAGTGACACCCACTGCTTGACCTAAAGACGTGTCTGGGCTGGGCAATGCTCACACCTACGATCTTCTCATGGGAATCCTTCTCCCATCATACGCAAAGGCTCTTCATGGCTTTGTGGTATCGGGTGTCTCAATTTTGTGGAAGTAGCTTGGGAGAAATACCTAAAAAGATCATGCCCTTCTTGTTCTAAATGCCTCCTCTGTCCCTGGCTGAGCTTTGACTCACACTGAGCAGTGGAAATGGGTTGGACTTCTCAGGTGTGCTCAGAAGATCAAATGTCATTTTCTTAGACTCTCTGGCCCTGCTCTGCCACCTGCTAAGGTGTACCTCTGTGTATCAGCAAATGGGGCTGCTACAGAGGTCACAGGACTTTTGTGTCTTTAAGAACAAAGTGCTAATGACCATGGAAACTCAATGCTCGGGCAAGGTGATCAAGATGCACAAAAAGTTTGTCTGTTTTTCTGGGTAACAGAACCAGAATTCTGTCACAAAACAGCAAATTGCAAAGTAAAAAAAAGAATTCTGAAGGGTTTGTATTTCCAAGTGCATGATCTCTGAAAAAAAAAAAAGACTGTTGAAACATCAAAATAAAATATTTTACATTTTCTTTAAGAAACAGTTTGTAGATTTGCTCTCCTGTCCAAGATTCTGAATACTAAGTAACCTGACAAGGAGTTAATCACCAAACCAACATCTCTTGCACTGTGCTTTGAGTTCAAACTAACATGACCAATTTCACATGAAAATGTTCTTGGCATAGCAAAGTGCTTGCTTGGCTAAATCCAACCTCCTGCTTCTGTCTGCAGAACCAGCTGCACAAATTCCCCTCTGCCACTTCTGTGTACGAGAGGAGGCTCCAAGAGTGTCGCTCTGTGCTGGGGATAAAACCTCACCTTTTCCCCATGGCTGGTCATTTGGTGGGATGGGCAGAGTTGCCATGCACACAGCTGAAGGCTGCTGTGGATATGGGATGCCTTCACTGGACAGGCAGTGACACCCACTGCTTGACCTAAAGACGTGTCTGGGCTGGGCAATGCTCACACCTACGATCTTCTCATGGGAATCCTTCTCCCATCATACGCAAAGGCTCTTCATGGCTTTGTGGTATCGGGTGTCTCAATTTTGTGGAAGTAGCTTGGGAGAAATACCTAAAAAGATCATGCCCTTCTTGTTCTAAATGCCTCCTCTGTCCCTGGCTGAGCTTTGACTCACACTGAGCAGTGGAAATGGGTTGGACTTCTCAGGTGTGCTCAGAAGATCAAATGTCATTTTCTTAGACTCTCTGGCCCTGCTCTGCCACCTGCTAAGGTGTACCTCTGTGTATCAGCAAATGGGGCTGCTACAGAGGTCACAGGACTTTTGTGTCTTTAAGAACAAACCCAGAATTTGCAGCAAATGTCTTTCTGAAAGGATCCTGGCTCTGACCGTGAACTGCACAGCCCCACGCAAACGGCTTGGGGCCAGAGTGCCAAGGTGTTTAGGTGTTGGTCACCTTTTAAAGGCTGGATTTTTAACTTCTTGATCTAGTATTCATAATGAAACAGGAAGGACAGCAGGAACTTGCACCTTCTGATGTGGATTTTACTAATTAGCCCAAATGCTGCTATAACACTTAATGGCTCTTTAAGGCCATGCATGCCATTAGTGCAAACTGCTTACTTGTAACGGAGTAAACAGCACTGGGAGCCACGGTGTGAGCACCAGCAGGCTCCTGGCTGGGAGTCTGCCACAGGATGCTTCTTGTGCAGCATGTGGGAAGCAGGATTTGCCATGGTGCAGCTGTGTGTTCTGCTGATGGGCAGTGGCTGACAAAAGCAGCAGTGCTGGGTGATCATCACAGACAGCATCCCACGCTGCTGCTGCAGCTGGAGGGGTGTCCAATGCCCCATCCATTACTTGGAGCTGCAAAGCCTTGCTCCTCCCTGGCTTGTTGGGTGATTTTTGGGATAGAGGGGAGAAGGAACAGCCCAGGAGCTGGTGGTAAGTGGGTACCTTGTACCACCCTCGTCCGGGGGAGAGATGTGATGAAACGTGTCCAGCTCTGCTTAAATATTTCTTCATCAAATCAAATGGAATCTGCTCATTAGCTCCTACAGCCTGCAGAGACTATGTAAGTGTCAATTAAGATCTCCAGTCTGACTAGTGCAGTGTAGAAGGGCCTCACCAGCCCATGAGCTACTCTAAAGGGAAAGGAGGGTTTGCTTTATAAATGAGGTGTGTGGCAGATGTCACAGGCTGAACACAGGACTGATCTGTGAGGCTTTTCTCTACATCGTTAGAGTCTGTACTACTGCTCAGCACGGAAAAACAATAACTCCCTTAAGTTGTTAATTTGAATATACAGAAGTTAAAGGAGGAATAGGAGGAAGATGTAGGTCAAGTGCTTCAGGAAGATGCCAAGCAAATGTTCAAAAAACCACAAGGCTGGTTTTAACCAGTGTCAGAGGTAGCTGCATGTAGTTTGGCTGATGGTATGGAATTAATTTTGCTCCTATTAGAAGAAGAAAAAAAAAAGTAACAGTATGTGGTGCAATGTGGGGGCACTTTTTTGGTGTCCCTGTTTTGGAAAGCCCTCATGGTGCTGTACTCATAGCCTGGAATGTGCTGCTGTCAGTGCTGTCCTCCAGAGCCCTCTCCATCCCTGCCCAGCTCAACCAGCCACTGTTCCTGCTCGGAGGAGCATTAATAGCTGAGGCCAGCAAGGGGCTGGAAGCAGAAATTGCTGTCCCTTCCTTTTAGTACTGGGAAGGACTAGGATTTTATGGCTGATTTCCCTGATTTTAAAGGTATTAGAGGATGTTTGGGAGTCTGTAGGAGACTGGGGAAATTCAGGAGACTGGGAAAAATCTGCCACTAAGTCATTTTTTGATGAGAGGCTGAACTAAAGTGCCTTTAAATCTTGTAGGACCATCAGACTAAACCAGAAAAAATCCCAACTCTAACAGCAAGGGTACTGGCCAGCAGTGCTCCAGCTCTACTGTCAGACCTCCTCTGGCCTTGCTGGCACCAATCTGCCTGCTTTGTGCCAGTCCAGGGGTTTGGATCCAGGTTAGTCACACCATGCCTCTGCCAGCCAGCTCATGTGGTTGGGGCTGGCAGGATTAGCCTGAGGAAAACTCCACCAATGCAATAACATCATTTGGGGGCTGGAGAGACCTGGTGCTCGTAAGTGATCTCTGCACAGACACTGCTGCCTTTGATCAGGAAACCCACTAAACAGGCATCATTAAAACAAATTGTTTTTTCTTAGTCTGACTTAAAAAACAAAATTCAATTCCCCAAACACCCCAACTCCTTTCCATAAATCTAAAAGGTTTTGGCCCCTTTGTTTTCACATGACTCCATTTCTGAGAAAGGTTGTGAATGTGACTTTGCACAGCAGGCTGCAAGAGCTGCCTCCACTGCGTGTTTCTTGCCACATAGAGAGCACATGATTCTTCTTTCATGAAGGGGAAAACCTTGTGTTATGCCTCCTGTGCCCTACTTGGGGGCAAGAGCCCCAGTTCAGATCAGTGCTCTGCACCTTGGCTTTCATGCTCTGCTGGCTGCATGGCTTCAAGAGTTCTGGGGAATATTTGTGTGGCTCTTGCCAGCCCTTCAGCTGCTCAGTCCCAGCCTGGGCTGTGCTCATGGCATGGTCTCTGCCTAAACACTGCTGTGTGCTGGCTGAGTGTGGGCAGAGAGTGAAGAGTGCAGATGGGGCAGAGCTCAAACCTTCCCCTGCACCCTGAGTCTGAGCTGGACAGAAAGGGTGGCTGGGTGGGAGGAAACCTCCGAGCTGCTGTGCTGCTCCAGATGAGGTTGTTTGTGCCAAAGGAACTAAAAGAAAGAGCAAAACAGACCTAAGTAAGGTTAAACCTGGATTCAAAGGACCAAGTGTTAATGATCACACACCACAAGTGTAATCTGTGCTGGGTTCACAACCTGTTTCCATTTTGGGGTTCAAAGAATAATGTGGGTACAGTGCCTGTGTTCATGGCTGTGCTGCTGCCACAGAGAGCCTGTGAACAGGGCACCTTCCAGGGAGGCTGGGGCTTGAGGGCTGATGTTGGTACCCACCTCCCAAACCAGCCTCAGAAAGTAAGATAGTAATAACAGAGTAAATTAACTTTACGGTTTTTCTTTTATTCTGCCTTTTTCCCCTGCACACTGCAGACTCAAAGAAGGAAGAGTTTGCAACCTGGGAAACACCATCCATGGTTTTGGAAGTGATGAATGGGAGTTTTACTCTTTCAGGAATTTCTAAGTTGTAATCTCTGAATTACAAAATTAAATTTAGAGCAGCTACAGGGATATCCATCAAATGTGTACTGCTGGTGGTGCAAATCTTACTGGTCCTGAAATGGGAATGATGTAATTTCTTTAACTCATGTCTCTCTCTACTAAAAAGCTCTAGAAAGGAGAGTTATGCAACCAATCTCCCCAAGGAAGGCAGAAAAGCTAAAGCTGAGTGATGTTTTCTCCCTAGAGCATAAGAAGCTGATATTTGGGAAGATACAGGGTGCTGGCCATAACTTTTGAGGGCTTTGTTCATTTTTATGGCTGCTCTTAATGCCCTTCCTGACCTGCAAAGTCCAAGTCTTGTTGCTGAAGTCCTGAAATTTATTCGAAAGAGGACAAGACCTAATGAAATCAGCTGGTAATCAAAGTTTATTTGAAGCCATTCTGTTCATCCCTTTTCACCCTCCATCAGAGATCTGATTTTGCCTGCTTTAAAGCATTTCCTATCACTTGGCAATAAAGGCAGACTGAGCTCTTGTCTCTTGTGACATATCCTAGGCTGGAACATGTGGAAACCTGGGAGAGGACAGATCTTAAATCAAGGGGAGGAAAAAGGACCAGGCTCTGCTGAAGCAGCTGAAGATGTTCAAGCAATGCTCCTCTTGGTGGGTGTTTGTGGACACAGAGCCAGGCTGTAAAGCATTTGGTGCTTTTAAAACCTTGCAGTTAACTCAGAGTGGTGCTGAATGCCCCTGCAGCTGTTGGAGGAATACAAGCACTGCTGGAGATCAGGAGAACCCTTTCATGGCAGTATGCAGAATGAAAGAGGAACAATCTTTGAATTTGTAGGTTGCCAAAACCTCCATGGTCTTCTCCAAGAGATGAGACTTTTGAAAGTGAAGAAGAGAGGCTGAAGTCCAAGTGGAGGAATATCCTTTGTTGCTGCACTGAATGGACAACTGTCACAGGTGGAATAACCCATGATGGAAAGAGGAAATGTGTGACCCCAGCTTGGGTGAAGGAACACAGCCTGGGCCAAGGGGATGCAGATAGGGAGAGACACCATTGCAGCAAGGATGGAAGCACTATCAAAATATGAATGCAAATGGGGTATTATTCATGGCTTTTATGTTGGCATTTGATGAACACCTTAATGTCTTGCCAGAAACAATGCTCTTAATGTTAAAAGAAAAGCTGCAGGCTATGAAAAGTGAGCACGAGAATCTCGGGGCTTTCAGGGATAAACTTAAAGAAATACGGGAGTAGGTGTATAGGGAAATGAGAGATAAAATCACAGCAGTTATTTCAGGGAAAAGGGCAATCACTTGGGGGTTGGAAGTGAGCTGAACAATTCATCTTACTAATGAAGAAGCAGGGGAGCAAACAGTTGGGGAAGGATCTTGGGTGTCTTTAATATTGCAGATCTGCACAATGCATGACTTGAAGCAGCAAAGGGAAAAGTCAGGTCACATCCCTGAGATTCAATATCCATGAAAGCCAACCCCTTGGAGAGGCTGGTGTGAGAGAGCAGATTTCCAATGGGGCACTGCCTACAGTGAAGGCAAGCACTGACCCTTTCCTCTCCCTGCACCTCATGCTTAAAAAAGGAATTTCTTGGAGTAGGAGGTGGCTACAACACCTATCCTGTGCAAGATGTAATTGCCTTGAAAAAGGTTGAAAATATTCTGCAATCAAGGAGGGTAAATGGAAGCATGAAAGACAAAGATATTATTGGTAAATATGGAAACTTCTATGGACAGGTTGGACAGCAAACACTCATGTCACAGATTTAATGAGTGTTTGGGATCAGCAGAGCCTGGGCCATCAGTCCCTGTGCCCTTAGTGTGTTACTGCTCTGACAGCACCAGCCCAGCCATGGAGTCCCTAGAAAGCAGCTGGATTTGCAGCCTTTGGTCACTCTCCAGTCTATCCTTCTCACTTCATTTTCTCTGCTGGAGCTGCTCTGAAGCTGCTCTTGAGGAAGACCTTCTTCCCCAGCACTGAGCAGTGGGTGCTGAGGTTCTCCAGACTCACCAATGTGACATGAAATGGCCTCAACTGACATGGGAGAGGCTCCTGGCTCTGGGGCATCTCTGGGCCCATCTCCTTCCCACCTCAGATGGGAAACTCCACACAAAACTTGTTCTTCATGCCAGTGACAAATGCAGCAGTAAGCTTATTGGCAAAAGGCATTTCCATTTTTAATGGAATGGTTATTCCCACATCCTCCTTCAGTCAGTGCCCTTCAAACCCACTTCCTTTAATTAAAACGGTAAATGTCTGCCCTTCATTTGCTGCCTCTGGTACTTTGTCCTTATAAATCCTACGCAGTGCCAAGGCTTTGATCTGCCCATCTGCTCTGATCATGATCCCAGGACATCTTCAATTAACATGTTTTTAAAAATCTTGGTTTTTCTTCAGATTTGAGCATTGGTGCCTTCTACTGGTGCCTTCTGTTGGTGCTGTTTAGTACCAAGTTATTAATAATCTAGTTACAGAGTAGTTATTATTTAGTTCTTGGCTGTTTAGTTATACTGCTTTTATTAAGTGTATTTTTTGTACGTATGCACAAAAGAATATGTGGATTTGAACGCAAGCCTTGCTACTATATTTGAGAAATTTGATTTGGGTTATTTTTGGCTCTGAGCTCATATCAGTCCTAAGCCTGTGCATGGAGAGGGCTGCACCAGCAGCCAGGGGCTGTCAGACAGGGCTGCCTGTACAGCTCTGCTGGTGCCCACCCTCGGGGCTATCCTGGGCCCTCCAGTCTTGCTGAATATTCTCGGACCTGCCCGGAGAACTCCCAATGCATGAAACAGCAGCATCACTAGATGGCACACGTGAGCTGCTCTCGTCTGACTAGCGGAGGATAAGCCTAGCAGTGAGGTTTCTTCCCGGAATGTTACACTTTTTTTATACTTCTGTGGTTGCTTCAGGCAGCAGGATGCATCTAATGCATCCAAACCTGCCCTCTGAGGAATATTCTTTCACAGTTAAGCCATCTTCTTTTGCATTTTTCCAGAAAAAACAACCCCTCTTTCCCAGAGCAGCCCCCAGCTCCTACCACAACCAGCAATTTGTCTTGTGCTAACGCAGCCCTCCCTTTCCTGCCAGGGGTGGGATTACAAGTGCACTCGATACCCAGCTTTAATCTGATGCCAGGACTTGCTTGTGGAGCTGTGAAAGACCATTTCTATTGCAGGCTCCTGACCATGTTGTCCTTCCTCTCAGATTTCTGCTATCACATCCCTACTGCTCTTGTCAGTCAATTGTTGGCCAGTTCTGATATTCTGACTTTTTTTTTTTTTAAGAAGAAAACCCATGTGTTTTGGAATGGAGATGAGAACCCTGGCTATTCCTCTTTAATGCTAAGGATGAGGCTAAACCCTCTGTGAGGTGGGAAGGACCCACTGGCCCCCTCTCCATGGGGGCTTTGCTTCTCTGCAGGACTGAGGGGAATGCAGCTCATTGGCAAGGGCTGCTCTCCCCTGAACCAGAAATTCCCCTGGCTCCCATGGGACAAAGAAGCTCAAAGGGAAAAGCTGTAGGGCTGTGTCTATCCTGCTGAGGATATCCAGTGATTTAATGGACTCTCTTGATTACACTGCATAAATAGGTAAAATTATTCTATTTCCCAAGTCCAGTGCTGATTTCCACTTTCTCCTGCAGTGCTAATCCCAGCTGTATCCACTCAGCAACAGCAGAAACAAGTTGTCACAATGCTTAGAGAACGTCTCTGTACACTCAGTTTTACCTGGAGGAATTTAAAGAACTGTAGTCTAAACCCACATGTCCTGTTTCATTGGGTACTGCAGCTACAGCTGCATTTCAGGCTGAGGTGCTCACACATAACCCAACCACATTTAGATTTGATCTCATGCCTTCAGTTTAACTGCACAGAGTAAATACTGCAGCTGAAGAACAGATGCTCTTAGTTTTGTTTTGTTTTTAAAAAACCCCAGTGTTAGACATCTGTATTTGCAAGATTATTTGATCAGGCAACCTAAATATGACCTGATTAAATAATCATTTAATAGACCTGAACCATCCCCTCCCGTGGTTTTTTTTTTTTTGGCAAATATCAATCCAACACAAATATTTTGCTGCCAAATCTCTGTTTGTTTCTAGAAGTGTTCCAGTACTAAAACTCCATTGCTGAAGATGACAGAAACAAGCTTATCCTCAGCTCCAGCAGCTCTTGTTTAAGGTGAATTTTCCTTGACCAATTTACACGGCCATGAATCTTCCTGCCATGCTTATACTGGCAGGCAGCAATGAGCCCTGGTAGCCTCTTCCTTCACTGAGTCCTCTTGCCTATCACTGCAGCTTCCACTGCTTGACTCTTACTCAATTAAGTTTTTTTCCAGTGACTCAATAACTTTTTTTCCAATTCTATTTAACAGTCTGGTCCTCGACAAGTAAAAGATGTGTTAGACTATATAACAGCTAATAATTGTGTCTCCAGTTCTGTAACCACAACATAGAAACTTATCTGCCAGATTAATACCAACGATTCCTGACTTTAAATAGCCTACAAATGATGTTTTCTTGGCATGCATTTATCACCTATTTATCTGACATACCCTATCTTCACTGCTTCACTAGTGTTACTTACAAGACAAGATTGTAGGGGGATAGAATATAAGTAAATAAAGAGTGTAGAAAGTAATCTTACCCCTAAGGAGTTGCAGCTGGGCCAATTATCAAAGATTAGGAGCAGCCCTGACTTTACCAGGCCACAGCTGTGACCAATGAGTTCTTCTCATGAGTGCTATAAAAGAGTGGGGTGGCTGCGTGAGAGGGGAACTGCAATCAGTTGGATGCTTTGTGAAGAAGAAAGAGGCAGTGCTTTGAGGAGTTGCCCATGAGAAACAGCAAGATGCTATGGAACTTTTGTGATTAGGAGACAACAGCGTGGAACTCCTCCAAAAAGATAACAACACAAGATAATCATGGTATTTAGAAAATACTATGGCCTGTGATAATTTTGGGTTTGATTTTTTTCTGAGAAGTGAAGAGGGCTGACACATTCTTCAATATATGCAGAAAAATGTATGCTAGGAGGCCATGACTTCAGCTTCTTTCTGCTCTTTTTTCTTTCTTTCTCTGAAGAAGAATTCATGGAAGTGCTGGGTTAAGTGCAGTTGGACTTGATGATCTTAGGGGTATTTTCCAACCTAAATGGTTCTCTGATTCTGAGATCTCTTCAGTACCTGTAGGCTTAGCTCCTTGCACAGTTGATGGCTCTGTGTCCCTCACCACTTCCCTGTGGTTACAGAGATCATAAAAATCATAGAATGTTTTGGATTGAAAGGGCTCTTAAAGGCTTCACACTCCCTGCCATGGGCAGGGACACCTTCCACTATCCCAGGGTGCTCCAAACGCTGTCCAGCCTGGCCTTGGACAATCCCAGGGATGGGGCAGCCCTAGCTTCTCTGGGCACCCTGTGCCAGGGCCTCACCGCCCTCACAGGAAAGAATTACTTCTAATCTAGTGCTCTCCTCTTTCAGTTTAATTCTCCCTTGCCCCATCACTATCTGCCTGTGTATATATTGTCCATGCTCTGGCCTCAAGGAGGCTTCTCCTCCAGCCTTATCTGATACATCAAATTTCCACCTCTCCACAAACAGTTCAAGTTGTAAAAGCCGTGACATCTGTTTTGACAAGCTGCACCCCACGAGGAGGGTGCCTATCACTTTCCCTCTCCCCTGCCTGGGTGGGGCTTTTTCACCCCTGCAGTGTGAAGATGAGGTTACTGAGACCATGGGAGCTGCTGCTCCTGCAAACAGCTCTGTTTGAAGCAGACCACTGGACCAGGACAGGCATGACCGAAAGTGTGGCAGCCTTTGCAACTTTTGGTTGGAGTGAAAAGGAAAACACACAGCAATGGAGGGGATCTTGGCTTTGATCATTACTAGTTCGGGAAATAAAAACATAACCCAGAGGGAGAGAGCGAGGGGTGTAATAATGTCAGGTCAATCTCTTTGTTATTTTCCACCATCAAAAAGAGTTGTGGGAGTTTAGCTTTTATTGCCTTCCCCTTTTGTTTTCTACTTTTCAGCTTTCTTCCTCAAAAATTAATGCAGCCCTCTCTGGACTTCTCCCACTCATGTGCCCTCACTCCTGGCCAGTGCCCAACCCACTGCAGGCTGTGTGGCACAGTCCTGGTAGAGCACATGGGCCAGGGGTGCCCATCACTGCTTAGCCTGCTGGGTGTACTTTACAAGATGGTAATAATGGTAATAATCCTTGGTAAAAATACTTTCTTCACTGTTTTGAGCCAGGGTTTACTCTCTTGGCAGAGCTCACCCCACCGTGTTGATGATGGATGTTTGGGTGCAGCCAGGACAGAAGCCTGAGCACAGCTCCCTCACCCCAGAAATGTGCTGATCATCATCCACTCACAGAATTCCATTAATAACCTCTTTTCCCTTCAGCACCATCTCTTGTGGTTTTTTTCCAGCATCATGAAGGACTGAGCCTGCTGTACTGAGGAAAACCAGGCTCTGGGCTGGTTTACCTGGCTAGGGCAGAACACAACCTTCTGTGGGGCCACATCTTGAGAAAGTAGCTGAACAATGCCTGGAAACTCCAGGCAGGTAGTAGAATGGACAAATGGAAATAGGAACAACCAACAACCTTTCTGAGCTGAGCTGACATTTTGAACCAGCTCGTCCTTCCCCTGTGTGAAGCTGCAGCTGGGCTGGCTGGCACAGCCTCTCTTGGCTGCTTGGCCCAGAGGTTATGGATCCTCAAGGATAACTTGCGTGAATAGTTGGTCCTTACTGTGTTTTTTGAAAACAATCAGTTAAAAACTACACAACTATTTTAATAATTAAATTTTATTAATTAAAAACAGAGTTTGAAGATATTTGTGTCCCATTGAGAGAAGGGAAAGAAGGGAGCAGTGACATTGGGGCGTGTGAGAGGGCTGTGCTCCTGGTAAATAGCTGTTAATGCCCATTTGCAGACACCAGCAGCAGCCCACTTACACTGGCCCAGAAAAAGATTGTTTATTCTGGCACAGAGATGCTCTGTGGAGCATCAGAGCTGTGTAAGCATCCCCAGTGCAGGGGTTTCTGCAGTGGAACCAACCTATCTCTGTCATGGGGCACAGCAGGCAGCGAGGGCTTGGCTCTGAGCAGCACAGCTGGGTTGAGTTTATCAGTGTATGGGCATGAAGATACGTTTGTGTAGGGTGATACCCAGCAGTGAGGCATCCTTGCTTATTTTATGATTCCATCAGTATGTTCTTGACTGATTATGAAGGGATTCCTTGCAGGTTAACAAGCTGAAAACATTTTTGTTATTAAAGAGAGCCAAATCAAACTTTATTGAACAAATACATCTTGGATCTCTGGCTAATGAGTTTTTCTGCTATTCAAACACGTTACATGATGTGAATGAAATGGCAGTTGAATTAGACTTAGCTGTTCATGCAGAATTCACAAATTCCTCACAGCTTTATTTTAGGCAGTTATTTTTGGGGGAAATGACAGTGTTGCATGATTTGGCTATGTAAAAGTGATTATTGGAAATAGTAAATAATTTACTGGTCCCATTTTATGAAGAAATTGAATCAGAAGCAAACTTTGAAATGCAAAAGGGCTGATCCTTCCATGCCTTCCATCACTAACTCCTGAATAAAACACTTGTTTTGTGGTTTGCTTTGTAAAGCTGTGCCCTGTCAGGGGAGCACAGGGCACAGCTGCTGCAAGCCCAGCCCCAGGACTGTCACGAGAGCTGAGTGGAGCCCACATTTTGGTACCTGCAGTGACTCTACTGACTTTGATTTATTCTCAGCTAATTTGGTATGAATAGTATCAGAACCAGGGTCACGTCTGTATCCATTAGTGATGCAGAACAGAGCTTAAAAATAGTCCTCTGACTGACATGCAGATTTATATAGTGAAAGATGGGACAATTCCAGATTTCTCCAGCAAACTGGTGTTAAAATGTTCTGAGTGCTCAAGACGTAAAGCCTGTGATGGAAAAGGAACGTTTAGACAGAGTCTGTATGAGAACTATTTGTGGAATTATTGTTAGTCAAATCTATTATGATGCATTCCCTTATGTTCCATTTTCACCTGTTAAAATAAGTTGAGCTGTAAAGTTATTAAAAACTAAGAACTGCCAAAATAAAAGAGAAAACTGACATTTAGAGCATTTTGGAGATTTCTTATACTGTAGAAAGAATTTGTAAAGCTTAAACTGAAGTCACAAGCACAGATTTTCTCCATTGAGAACATTTAGTGTAATTCTCCTGTTCTTCTGGCAACCCCCAGGATAATCTACAGTTCAGAACCTGTAGGAAAAATAGAGCCCAAGAGAGCAGATGACACTGATGCCCAACTCCATACGAGGAGATTTGCTGCCATCTTTTGGTAGATGTGTGTTCCAGAAATTAACGAAAAATTCTCTCTCACAGATGCTAAACATTTTGTTCCTCTGCTCATTCTAAGCCCACCTGTATCACCAGCCCCTGGAGGGATTTCAAATTGTGTAGATGTGGCATTTGGGGACATGGTTTAGTGGTGGACTTGGAAATGCTGAGTTAACAGTTGGACTTGATGATCTTCAAGGAGTTTTCCAATCTAAACAATTCCAGGATTCTGTGATTCGGTGCACTCAGCCTCTATTGCAGGGACAGCCTGTGGAAATTAATCTCAGCCAATGGTTCTCCAAGGAGCTCCCAAAACCCTGTGGGTGCCTGTGGGGTTGGAAGGGCTCAATGTGGGGCATAGGCTAGTTTCTTCATGGTCTGGCAGCTCAGAAAAGCTGTAGGGAACAGGCTGCAATGTCTCTCTGCAAGTAATAAAATACTTCTTTATGCCCAGAGGTAATAAAAGAATATATTTGATAACCTGGGGCAGCAGCAGGATGACGCATGGGGAGGGAGCAAGGCTGGGAGAGAGTGCTCCACAAATCACACTCATTGTATCAGATTTACCTTTGCAGAGGGCAAAGAGCTGAGGCTGCACTTTGGCAGGGGCAGGTTGAGGGGCTCCTGCTCAGGGTGAAAGTGCACCCTTGTGACTGGACCAAAGGGATGTTGGGGAATATCCTGTGCCCCTGCTCCCCTCTGGGGCCCTGCCTCTGCACCAGCAGCCTCCCCACTTCCCTTGCTCCTCTGAATCCTGGAGGAGGAGGTTCATGCACCCCAGCAGAAAGCTGCCCACTGGTTTTTTGCTGGTCTATGTTTTTTCATGGGACAGTTAGTGAAATCCAGGGCAGGCTTTGACAGGCCCCAGGATGCAGGAAAAGAGGGAAGGGACCAGCTGCTGCCAGAGGGAGAACAGAGGGGGTGTTGAGAGCTGACACTTCACCCTGACTGCAACTCTGTGCTCTGGTTACAACACCCACACTCATAGTGGTGCCTGGATCAACAAAATGACTGTGGTCAGGAGAACTTTCCAAATTTGAAAGAGACTTCTTGTTTCTGTGGGTTCCTACCCTGGTGGCAGGCTGCAGGCTTTATTTTAATGTGGATTTGATATCCAGAACAGTTCCTTCAGCCTTTGCTGCCTCGGCTGCCTTTCTAAGGTCAATATGTGGCTACACACAATCATTTCCCCTCTACCATCCTGTCATGGTAAGAAATTCCTCAGATCCCACTGAATTCTACGAGCCACTTCATTTATACACTTCAGTTCAACATTAAGTTCCTTGCAGGGTTTATTTAGTTTGAACCCTGACCAAAGTTCCCTAGTGCTGTGTGTGTGCTCAGCTGCATGAGTCCAACCTTGCTCCTAGGCTGTGCCAGGGCAGGCACCACTCACATGATGGGGTACAGCTCTGCCACGGCTGTGGGAGCAGTACCCTTCAGAGAAATGCTGTTGGGAAAACAAAGGTATGAGCCAGGTGAGAGCACAAGCAGGGAAACTGGCTCCTCTCACCATCCGTTGCCACTGTGCAAGGGAGAAAGAGCAGGAAAGAAATAATTAAAAAAACAAACCAAAATAAGCCAATGTTCCTGTGAGTGGGATGTAAATTCTCAGCAATGATTCTTTTTTTGACACAGACATCCCCTGTGTGGTGAAGGCAGAAGGGTGACCGGCCAGACCACCAGCAGTTTCCTGGCTGGGATGATTCCCCTGTTTATCTTGTGGGTGATGCTCTGAGTGTCCCAAGGACCTCCAACAGTGCAGGACTGGGTTAATATCTCATCCTGAAAGTGGCCCAGCTCCATCTCTGTTCCCCTCTGATAGCAGAGCACTCCCTGCCTGAGTGTTTTGTCACCAGGAGAGTGTTGCTCTGGACCCAGTCCAGCTTCCCTGTAAGCTGTGAGGGCTGATTCGTGTGTCTGAGGGGGAGTTAGGAAAGCCATCAGCTCCCTAATTCATGAGAGCCTCTCCATGCCCCGCAGTCAGTCCCCACGGGGGGAGCCTTGCTGCCTCGCTGACCCCTGGCTCCCTGACAGCTCCTTTGGACACTCACCAGATATCACACACAGCCTCACCTGCTCACAGATCCTCTTTCAAATCCTCCCTTCCTTCTTTCCCATCAGTCTTGCCTCAACCAGGATATG
The DNA here is from genome assembly GCA_024865655.1 of Emberiza elegans. Lineage (NCBI taxonomy): Eukaryota > Metazoa > Chordata > Aves > Passeriformes > Fringillidae > Emberiza > Emberiza elegans. Next base: position 1,945,014 of record JALJVW010000797.1, read on the forward strand.
GGGAATTGAAATTTTAACAAGACGGGGAATTAGAATTAAATTCTAAATTGAATTCCAAGCAATTCTAATTTAGCTAATTCGGACTAAATGGTGACTTTCATCGAATCAGTATAGTTTGGCTTGGAAGGGCCCTTTAAAAGTCACCTGGTCTCGTTTCCCGCAGAGCCGGGCATTCTGGTACCCAGGCGGCTGCAGGTGCCCGGGGTCGCACCGGGGCTGGCACCGGTGCATCTCGCGGATGCCGCAGCCGGGGCCCGCTGCGGTGCCTTGAGCGGGCACGGCCGGGGCGCGGGGGGTGCCCGGTCAGCCCCGTGCCCGGGGAGCGGCTCCGCCGCGCAGCCCGGGCCGCCCCGCCCGCCGCGGCCGCCCCGCCCCGCCGGTCCCGCCCGCCGTCACGCACCGCCGCCGTCGCAGAGCCCGGGGAGGCACCGGGCAGGGGCAGCCGCCGCCGGAGGAGGCCGAGGCGGAGCGGAGCGCAGCTGCCGCCGCGGCGGGGGCAGGTAGGGCTGTCCCGGGCTCGGTGCCGGGCCGCGGTGCGGGGCGATGCGAGGCGGGCGGCGGGACCGGGCGCGGGGCATGCGTGGGAGCGGGGGCAGCCCGCAGCGCCCCGGGCGGGTTTGCCCAACCGCGGCCCGGCGGAACGGGGATAAAACCGTGTCCTTACGTAATGCCGGGCATTGCGACACGGGGGCCCGCTGGGGAGGCGCGGGTGGCCGGGACATCGCGGCTGGCGGGACAGCGGGCGCGGCGGGGTCCCGGCGCCGCATCTCGGGATGCCGCCGGCCGCAGCGGAGGCCGAGCTCAGCGAAGCGGGCGCTGGCCCCGTGATGGGAGGAGAAAGGTCACTGGGCCACGGCGGGCGTGCGGCTCCTGCCGAGCCGGGATCGTTCTGCTCCTTCCCGGGAAGCAAAGGTCGAAAGTGGCCGTACCTGCCCGCGTTTAGCACCGTCTTGGCTCTGACATCACTTTCACCTCGCTCCTCCGCGCCCCCGGCACCCTTCTTGCGGGTTGGCAAATTCATTCTGATATGTACCAAAACCCCAAGCCTCAAGCCAAGCAGGCAAACTGATTTTTTCTTCCATTTCATTCTGCTTATTCTCAGAATATAGGTTTGTACTTGTGGGGAACAATGTCAGTTTAAAAATCCCCATGTCTTTGCTTTCTGCTGCCTTACCGAGCACTGTGGGGCCACAGCAGCAGCTGCCTCGATTCTGCCTTGTCACAGCCATTGCTGGGAACAACTCTTGCTGGAGGGGGGAAAAGTCTTTGACTCATTCAGTCTTTAGGTATTTGAAAAATAAAAAAAAAAAAGGTAACAAAATTTTCAGAAAATGGAGTGGAGCTGACTCATCATCAGTGACCAATGCAGGGTTGTGTCTCTGGGGAATATTTATAGTGATTCCAGCAGAAACAGATCCCAGCTTGTTTCTCAGATGACTTAGTGAGAATAGAGGTGTGTTGCAGTTTGTTTTGTTGGGTACAGTGGATGGTTGAATAATCACCTTTCTCATGGCATTTCACCTATGAATTTTTGTCAGAAATGGGCTTTTGCACTATTGTAATGACATTCCAGAATAATGCCTCCCCCTGGCACTCTCTATCAAACGTTTGCACTATCCACCTTTTCTTCCTGCCCACATTTTGGGGTGTGTGTATGGGGGTGTGAAGGTGTGGGGGACATCACTGTTGGCTGCTGTAGCAGCAGGAGGATGTCCCCAGCCCTGGCACTGTTAGGATGGAGGCAGGATGCACAGCTCAGGCCTTCCTGGGCTTGGCATCTGCTGCAGGTAGGGAAAAACACATCCACCGGTGTAGCAGATGCTCCTTTCCTGTGTGAGCTGTCACATCGTGCTGGAAGACAAAATTCCATTTTAATTACTCATCCCCATTGATATGGTGCTGGGTGTTCCTGAGTGGGACTGGGAATGAGGGACATGTCCCTTCCTGAGCATGCTGCCGGGCGTGCGCTGGCCTGGGCCCTGCCATGCTGGTGGCACGGGGTGGGACAGCAGCACTGCTCTTCTCCTCCTCTGCAGGTATTTAACAGAAACAGCTTAAATTACCATGTGGGGATGTGGTTCTGTGTTCTTCCCTTGCAGTTTAGTTACTACAGTAGCTACAGCAAGCTGTGACTTCCCCCCAAGTTAATTTAATCTATAGTTCTATGTGATAGTTTAATAAGGGGCTGCCATACAACACTGCAGTTCCTAATGTGTACCCTTATGATTAAGAGCAGGCTGTCTCTTTCTTTAATTCCATAATTAGTATAGCCTAAATAATAATATTTACATTTGCTTTTAAGGGGTTTATTTCCTTTATGTTCCTCTGTTTATTGGGCTGCAGAGTTACTGCATAAACCCTTCTGCTCCATCATGCATGCAGTTCCAGAGCAAAGCTCCAGCAGGAGGGCTGGGATCCTGCAAGTGACACAGGGACGCTGCATGGCTTTATAATGTCTGCAACAAAAGAAATTGTGGACTCCCCATCTTAAATTTTGAGTCATAATGGTGCATGGATTATATGATGTTGGCACAGTAGCAAGTTGGGACAAAAAGTCTTGTTAAGTATTGTGTCTAATAATGCCGAGTATTTACAAACCACGTGCTTTTACTGGTTTCTCAAAAGCCTCGTGAATGTGCCTAACTTGATGTTTGACCTCTGTGTGACTGTGCATGTATTTAGGGGTAAGTGTGCTCTTAAATCTCTGCACAATGAGGCTGCTGAACCTGATCTGAAGTAGACTGTGGGCATGGCTTGAAGGAATTTGGGATCTGGACCATAAAACCCAACGTGTGGAGCCAGCACTGAGCTCCCCTGGGAGCCTAGGATGTTGTAGAGGGACACTGGTGCCAAGTGGAGCTGGTGCCTCCAGGCAGCCATGGGACATGGAGGGAGCTGGGCCCTGCTCTGAGAGCAAAGCCCCATCCTCTGTGGGGTACTGACACAACAGACATTGGCTGGGAAATGACACTGCCCAGGCTCGGGGTCCAGAAAGGCACATAAAAGCTGCTTCATTCCAAGGAATAATTTTTCCTTTAATGAAGGAGATAAATGAAAAATAAATTAGTGTTCTTTTTAACCTGGAGGCAAAAGAGCCTCATGTGGGTTTTTCCCCATGCAGAGAGACTGTACCTGCTCACATAACCCAATGCTGTCTGTCCCTCCCAGCTGCTCCTGGCAGCTGTAATGTGTCCACCCAGCAAGTAGCACCTTTTGTTAATTGCAAAAGTAGCAAGTACTGTGCTACTTTCATGCTTTTGGAGACGGGGAGCTGCAGTGTTCGGAACTATGGGTACCATTAAGAAATGGTACATGAGTTCAGATTTATTTGGAATAAAATGTGGCTACATAAGGATAAATCCAACCTTTTTACTTTCTTAGCCTTCAATATGATAGACTTCCATTGTCTTCATGGGAATTTTATTCTTATAATGGACTTGATTCTTATCTTCAATTTTTAGATTGTTCCTTTCCCCATGTAAATATCATAAACCTGGTAAATATGTACAGGGAAACTTTAATCTAGGCATATATGATGGTTATCAAGCAGGGATGAGTTTTCCTTAGGTTGCAGCCAATCCTTGTATTTGCCAGGGCACCCTGTGGGTTTGTTACTTTTTGGACTGAATTTGATTTAATTGCCCAGAACTGCATCATAGAGTGAAAACTTTACCATCTGTGACACTGGAAAATACTCAAATTTGGCCTGCTGTAATGAAATCTTTACCGGGGCTACCTCTTTGGTCCTGCAGCTCCAAAGGGAGCTCCTCTTTTCTCCCTGTGGCAATTATAAATCAGATGTTCCTGGAGGTATGCTCACAGCAGCACTTGGAGCTTACTCCTCAGTTCAGGTTTTCTTCAGTCATCACTTGTGCTGTGGTGTTTCTTACTCAAGAAAACCAAAATATTTTCCCACTTAGAACACGTTACACATATTCTGCTTGGCCTCCTCTGTTGAGGTCCGCAGTCACGCTGAGCTATTTGCGCAGTTGGACAAGGATAAAAGCAGTGAATTCACTTCAGTCCAAACCTAATCTGAGTTAATGTGTAGGGATCCCACTGGTGAAAAGCAAGGGCACTTGGCCACGGCCATTCCTTGATCCTTTAAGAGTTTGAATCCCTGCTAAGCATGCTTGTCTTACAACCTGTACTCGCACAGGATGTAATCAGGTTTGTTTTCCATCTGTTAAACAAGAGGCTTCTTATTAGCCAGTGCAAACAGAAATTTTTGTTTTGTTCTTGTTGACAATGGCAAGGTTAGCCACCAAGTACACAGCTCCTAGCGTTTTCCACACTCAGCACTTTTAAATACCTTGCTCTGTGTGTGTTATATGATTTGCCTTACAACCAGCAGGGATTTGGCTTTCAGTATTGTCCCCTAATTATAGTAATTGTCTAAGTGGAGCTCTCATGTCTCCCACTGTTCTGGGCCCAGACTGCAGCACTGGAGCAGCCTGGCACAGCTCATGCACCTGATGAGCCTGGCCACAGCCAGAGGGGCAGGATACACAGGCATCAGGGAACAAAATTTGGCTTCATGGGTTTGGAGAAGGGAAAAACGTGACTGATAAAATCCAACCCCAAAGCATACAGCATTCATTTATGAAGAAAACATTTTGATTTTATGAAGTGACTCAAAGGAACTGTTGATAAAATAGATCTGATAGATTCCGAGATGCAGCTGGCAGAGCAGTGCATTATCTTTCAAAGCAATGCTTATTTGATTTTTCAAGTATAGAGATTTGTAATATTTTTAATTTTTGATGATGCTAAATGGCAGAATCCATCAGAAGGTTCTCATGGGGCTGGGCTGCTCTGGCAAGGCAGAAGCATTTGCTGTACACAGACAGCTCTTAGTGACTCCTGCCAAACCTCTCCTGAGTGCTGCCTGACTTTGGGGGTGATTTCCAAGCAGGGTATTGTATCTGCTTCTAGTGACTTCAGTGAGAAGCAGAGGAATTACTTAAACAAATATGGTTATACATTCTTAGGGGTTTTTTCTGCTTATGTTTTTGGTTTTTTTTTCCTTTTTCTTCCCCCTTTTTAAGGCTATATTTGTATACAAAAATTAAATCCCTGCTTTTATGTTTTCACAAAACAAACCCAAGCAGAGAAATTTAGGTGCAATATAAGCAGTTAAAACTGCTTTGGAATATGAATTTTAAAAAAAATTAACTCTTTAGATGGTTGTGTATTTGGGGATGCATTATAATACTGGATATAGCTGGGAAGAAATGACATGCGCCCAAGTAGTCTGCAACTGAAGCTACATCATAGTATGTGTCCTTGTATCCTACTTCATGTTCTGAAAAGACTGTTTGCTTTTATTCAGCCACCAGATCTGTTTTGTTCCCTCTAGGATAGAGATTCTTCCTTTATGCAATAGCAATATCCTGCTTTAACAGGCACCAGCTTGTTGTCTGGAGTGCTTGAGGCGCTGAGTGACTGCTGAAAGTCCCTATCTGATCTCTGTGGGGTGGTGAGCTTGCCTGAGAGCTGCATCCCAGGCTGCAGACATGGAGATATTAAGGCACCCTCGTGTTTGGAGCTAGTGGGTTTGTGGGGGATTTAAAGGAGTTGTTGTCTGCTAACATTGAATACTCTGGAGTAACAATGTGAGGCAGTTTTTAAAGCATTTGCATGCATATGTAGGAAACTGCTTATTACTTTTGAATAGCCAAAAAGTTAGTGAATATGGAATTTTAGTGCAACATCTGGTATCAAGAGGATTAGCTTTGTAAGTACAATTTATCTCCTTTGCTGTGTAGAATCAGAAATCTTGTCGACAAAGACAGAAGATGGGCACCTTTTCAGATAGCTTGACTTTGTCTCCCCTAAAGAAATGACTTTATTTGAATAAGGGAGTAGAAATTATTGTACTTGGATAAAAAAGGAGATTCGTTTGGTTTGTTCCTCAGAATCCCATTTTCTCCTCTCTATATGGTGAGACAATTTTCTCAGTGGCAGAGAAAATGGGATGCATTTATGTCTCTTGCAGGAGGCCACTGAACTAAGAATGTCAGGGCCTGCTGAAGATGGGAAAGTGAGGACCTCCATGGCAGTATGGGCATCCCTAAGAAACAAAACACAGTGGAGGAAGCTGCCCCTGCAGTGTCCCCATCACTGGGCTGTGCCTTTGCAGAGAGCTCCAGTCTGCATTTGCTGCTGAAGCAGGGTTGTGGCTGCCCTCCCAATGGCCTGGCCTCACAGTGTAGCCTCCCTGCAGGCTGAATTTTTCTCAGCGAGGTCATTTTTTCTCAGGTGCATGGAAAAACACCGAAAGGTCAAAGTCTAGGGAGAGACATGAACCCATTAATAGCAATAGCAAAGTCAAAGAAAACTGAAACATAAGAATGACCATTTATTGATTTGGCTGACATAAATGTTACCCATTTGCTGTTCTGAATTAGGGGAAGAGAGATGTTCCTGATGGTAGATGCTTGTTCTGGTTACATTTCCTTAGTGAATGAGTTGGGGTCCTAATGCTTTACATCAGAATGCAGAGATCCATTGCGAGGAACAGGAAAAACATTTCTGAGAAATAGTTTGAAAAAAACAGAAGTTCATTCATGAGTTACTCTGATAAGAAAACAACAGTTAACTCTTTGGAAAGGCATAGACAATTCTTTTTAATTAGCTCTGCAGCCTGTTTCACATCCTTAGTGGCAAGTACATGGTCATTGCTGCTGCTGGCTCCTGAGCAAAATGAAATCACACTGTTTGCAATAGCTGCTTTCTTCAGGCTGTATTTAAGTGGTGGGTGGGGGATACAAAATGAAAGGGGCAAAAATAGGCTTAAGTTTCTTGTTGCTTAAATGAATTAAGTAAATTTCTGAATGCTGTATTTTCCTTTTTTTTTTATTTCTTAAATTTTCTTTTCCAGAAAATGGCTGTTCCACCTGCATATGCTGATCTGGGCAAATCTGCCAGAGATATCTTCACCAAGGGATATGGTAAATAAAGCCAAAATAAGTTTGGGCATTTGCTATCTACCTGATTCCTGAAACTGTTAGGATTTTATTACTTTCCCCTGAGAAATACTCCAATTATTTCCATTAGAATCCACAGAATCACAGCTTCACATTGCCCTTGCTGTTTGGAAAGGGAGGGTAACTTACTTTTCTTTTGATAAAATTCTTCCTGTTCCCCATAGAACTGTTGTTGGTTTTGTGAGAAAATTATGTGCTGTATTTTGGCTGTGCCCTTGTATTGATGAACAGGATCACTGATGGCAGTAGTTTGTTTATGAACAGAATGCTGCTCACTGGGAATAAAAGTATTATTACCTAATTTGGTCCCAATTATATTGCTAAGGTCAATAGGATTCATCAGTCAATTGCTATCTGAAGTGGGTACAAGCTGCTTTTTAGAAACACATGGTTTGATAACTGTGCCCTTGGTTTAACTATTTAATAGTTCACAGGTGATTTAGAAGAGAGTTTTAAGAAATAAATCAGAAATGCTTTTCAAATCAACATATATATGATTCATAATTTTTTACTCACTCTCTAGGTTTTGGGTTAATAAAGCTTGATTTGAAAACAAGATCTGAAAATGGACTGGTGAGTTTGAAATGCAAAACATTGCGGTGGTTTTGTGATTACTGTGTATCTCTTTTTAAAATAAATATATTTGTATTTATATGAACTAATATTTAACAAATTATAATGACTGATATGTTCTACAAGTATAAGCATTTGCTTGATTCTATATATGTATATATTGACAAATACATATATGTATAAATTATTTTTTTCTTTTAGGAATTTACAAGCTCAGGTTCAGCAAACTCAGAAACAAACAAAGTCAGTGGTAGTTTGGAAACAAAATATAGATGGGTGGAATATGGATTGATGTTCACAGAAAAGTGGAACACTGACAACACACTAGGCACTGAGATTACTCTTGAAGATCAGGTAATTTTTGGCTCCAGTAAAGCAATTTACAAATTCACATACGCCAATGTCTAATTAGAAATCCAATCACTGAATTTCTTTTCTGTTCAGCTTGCACGGGGCCTGAAGCTGACCTTTGACTCCACCTTCTCCCCTAACACTGGGTAAGAAATGAGTAAGCTAAAGTGACAAAAAAGGCATTTTTAAATTTTTTGTTGTGAGATATCAAGACAGTTAATAATCAGCCTATGTATGATGAAATCATGTCCATGTCATTTACACCTTAGTGTTAATAATCCCTTTATAATCCTTAACTATAGCAAGCAAACTTAAACACAGTAACTTGAAAGTTATAGTTAGAATTAGAGAGTGAAGAAAAAGTTGTGGTTTTGCTCCATTGTGTATTTCTGGCCATGTCAGAGGATGAGCTGCTGCCTTAATAAAAGCACCAAACAAGTCAGCTGTAATGCAAAGCTTAACGAGCTCCAGGGGCCAGTTGGCCACAGCTCTGATAGGCTGACACAGAACTGGGCTCTTGTCCCGAGCTGAATTTATCATCTCAATTCTTGCAGGCCACAGTGTGCCTGGGTGGTGGATGGGTATTCCTGCCATGGTGATTGGATGCCATGTTTTATGTGGGCCAGAGGGATTAAGCAGCAGCTGTAGTTCTAGATGTTAGTTTATTTTTTCCCCCGATTATCTCTGCAAGCAGTGCTGCCAGTGAGTCAAAATACTCTGCACATCAGCTTCCCAGAGCAGCAGACTGCACTGCAGGCTCTCAGGGTAATAGTCCCCGGGGAGCTTTCACCCTCTTTTAGATTTAGTGTTCTGCATCGTCAGCTGCTTTCAGTCCACTCCTAATTCTAGATTGACGATATACTTTTGTTAATCAGAATAATCTCAAGTAGATTTTTATAATTATTTCTTAACTAGTAGGATTCTTAGAGAAATTAAAAGGAAAAACTTTGTTCAAGAATGATGTTACAGGTCTAGAACTATTTCTTGGGCACTTCACAGACACTGTAGTTATGATTGCCTTGAGAGGACTGTTAAATGTGGTTAAATGGAGTGAGATTCAATCCTGGTGTGACCTGGCTTAGTTTGACAGTGATGCACTATGTCTGGATATGAGACTTTTTCTCCTCTCCTTATTACTTACTGACTGTGATGAATCTTTCAGCAGGTAAAGTAATTTTTTGGAGCACTCTGTGTTCTTACCTCTGTCCCTATGACATTGGTGGGAGAGGTACTGCTGGCTTTTACAGAAGTTGCAGTGCTTTTGGCACTCCTGCACTTTATTTCTGATTCTGCAAAACACAAGAAATTTCTGTGTCTGAGCTAATAATAATAAAAAGAGATCAGTCTCTGTGTGAGATCAGTCTCAGCTCTGACACAGCACTGATACAGTTCTCAGAGGTTGTTATTTTGTTAGCTGACGTGAAAGGTTGATTTGAAATTTCAAATTAGCCTGACTTTTCCAGAAAGATGTCAGTAAAGATTTGGTCAAAGAAGACACTTGTAAAAAGAGAAGAAAAAAAATCTTCAATTAAGAGTAACTGAATATATTAGACATAACTCTCTTGCCTTGTGAAAGTCTGCACCCTTGATGTAAATCAACCTAAGAACACATGAGAAAATACTGTTCTGGCCAATAGTATAAAAATAAACAAGTGACTCAGGAAAGTTTATTTCTGCCTTAACCTGGCAGCTTTCTGGTGGCTGTATATGGCTGTAACCATTAAAGTTCACAAAGTTCCATAAGGAGAAATGGGGATGTCAGAGCCACTGAAGCAGCCTGCTTACTTCACAGCAGAGATTTTTCACAAAGTAGTGATTTCCTAATGTCTGTCATAGTAAATACAATTATCCAATTCAGTAGGATTGTCTAAAAATTATTTGCCTGGGATTGCCAAGATTTTTGCTTGGGACAGGCAAGCAAATCTACTACTGTGGACTTCTGGCGGCAAACCTGTAAACTTCTACAGTTTCCATTCCTTCCCAGTATGTATCAAACTTCCAAAACCATTGTATCAGTTGGAGATGAGGATACAGTTTTGTCAGTTCCCATCTGTGTGCAGCTGCTTTTCAGAGGGCAGTCCAGAAGTGCTTTGGGGGGGCACCACAGCACAGTTTATAGCTCATTTGCAAAGAACTCACTCTAGCTGACTTAAGATTTTGTAAAGGTGAACACGAGAAGGTGACATATCATGTGGCTCTCTGGGGATTTACACATTGTCTTCAGGAACTATTACACTGAGTTAAACTAAGTGATATGAAGGAATTGCTACCTACAGGTGTACCTTTGCAAAGATATTTTTTCCTTTCTCTTTAGGAAAAAGAGTGCTAAAATTAAGTCGGGGTACAAAAGGGAGCACATCAACATCGGCTGTGACATGGATTTTGATATTGCGGGTCCTTCAATACGTGGAGCCCTCGTGCTCGGCTACGAGGGGTGGCTGGCAGGCTACCAAATGACTTTTGAGACAGCAAAGTCTAGAGTAACCCAGAGCAACTTCGCTGTTGGCTATAAGACTGATGAATTCCAGCTTCATACTAATGTGTAAGTATTGGCAGACAGGCACTAAAAAGGAATTTGGAAGGATTTTGCTGCTTCCTAAACAATGAAAGGGTCAGAGGCTGAGCAATGGTGAACAAGGAAATGGTGAATTGGAAATTAATTCTTCATTAAAGATGTCAAGCTGTATTTTTTCAGCTGCATTACCTTTTCTTTGAGGTGTGTGGGTGAGGGAGCGCACGATGGAAAGAACTGGAACTTACTGGGCACCCAAGGTCCAGTGTCTGTCTAACAGATAAGGAGTGTTAGAATCCATTAGTGATATAATAAAAAAGTAAGTTATAAAAATACTCTTTGTGAAAGCTGAAATAAAAGCAACGCTTTCCTTTTACACCTGTCAACATCAAGCAAAATGGTGGTTTGTTGTGTAGATGAAAGTTAATCAGAGGATGAACAAGAACAGGCAAAAGGGAGTGACTGGAAGAGACAGGGACTGAGTTTGTTTTAGTATTGAAATGGATATGTTGTAAAAGTTTATTTGGTATTGCAACTTCTAAGAATGTATTTACACAGGTATTTGTCCTTTCTGAATGTATCAACAGTGGGAAACCAGGATCAAATTCCATGAAAACCTAAATTTCTCTGTCTCCTGTTCCTCTTAAAAAGGCAATTTATGCCTTTGCTTTGGGAAGACAGTTTTTTAAGATGAGGCAATCCCTAATCCATTCTCCTGCCCCCCCTTTCTGTGCCCTTGGGTAATTGGATATTTTGCATGTAGCAGAGCTATTCCAGGCTGTTTCCATCTGGGGGCTGAACAACTGTTCTGCCTTCCTAGAGCTACTCCTTCAAAGGCCTTCTGTTCCGTTTCATGCTGTTTTGCAGTGAGCTGGCTTAGGAAGCTCCTGCTGCCTTACAGAACAATCGAACCCCCACAGCCCAGACAGTGGAAGGATGTTTGAAGGATTGCCAAAACACAAAATTGTGGGCAGAAAACATCCATCAAAACAATATGTGTGGCGTCCCCTTACACTCTGGAGTTAGAAGTTACTCCTTCAAGTGCAATGACTTTCAACTTAGTTGTGTTGTAGCGGTTCAAAACATTGTTTTATTGGCTTTTGCTATAAAATGATGTGGTTATTCTTAATTAAAGCAACAGCAGAAACTAATAGCAGCAGTGGGGGCTCAGATCTGTTTCTTGTATTCCTGAGGGTCTGCTTCTCAGGTTGCTGTTACTGTACAAAACTGCAGATGTATGATATGAATAGAAATCTTATTTATTTTTAATAATAGATTAGTTAGGTGGTTGATGTATTTCAGCTTTGAAAATGTCTCAGAGCTTTTGTATAATCCCAGAAAGAGTTGTGTATGGAATTTCCCTCACTAGGCTGCTTGGTTTTTACATTTACATAGGTCAGTGTTTCACTGGGATGCTGTGGCAGAGCAGATAATGTAACTAGGTGGGGCATGAAGCATGTTTTTTTTGCTCCTGACATTACACAAACCAGCTGGGGACTCTAGAAAGTTACTTGCCTTCAGGGTGCCTTAATATATTGATTTTTATAGGGGGCTAGTATTTTTTTTTTACTATAACTACATTAAAAGTGCTATTATTGGCATAAAAAAGTGCTATTATTACTATTAGAGTTAAAAAAGAAGTTGACATTATTATCATTATTATTATTCTTTAATAATAAAAACAAGGGAGGTAGTGCTGGATAATTTCTAGTTTAAAATATGACTTTCCTCATTTTTTAAGCATAGCTCAGACTGCCCCCCCCCCCCCCCACTAATGTTGCAGGTCAAGACAGAGCTCTGTGGGAACCTTGCACAAAATCTGCCTGTATAACCAGCTCTCCTCAGTCCTTTTTAATCCCTCCTTTTCTTGAGAGCCAAGCACATGCAGTTAATGTGAGCTTCAGTCTTATCTGAAGTAAGTATTGTAGTGTTTTTCTGGAAGAATTGCTCTAACAATTTAAGAGGCTGTTGCTATTGCTTGAACTTCTAAATAGGCATATCACTGCTGTTTGTGCAACTGTTATGAACTAAACAATATCAGACCAAAGGGGTAAAAGGGAAAAGATCCTAAATGTACCCCTTTTGTAATCACTAAAGGTCTGGTGTACTTTAATAATTGGAACCAGATTATTTCGCAGTTTAGAAGAACCCCGGATCTTCCTGGGGTTTAAAGCCTGTTTTCTACAGTATATTTGTGTCCTCTCTTTAAGAAGATAAGCAAAAATGGAAATTCAGATGCTTATTGGTGTATGAGGAGTGCAAGGCCTTTAGCAGTCTTTTGGTCTTGTTTTTATGATCTGCATGCTCTAATGTTTTGCCTTTTATTTACCACACTTTATTCCTGTGTGACAATGGGGCAGTAGTAATTAGAAGTTGTGCTGCTCACCATTCAGCTGTGGGCCAGTGCTCTCTGCAAAGCAAAATTAGTTCCATTTCTGTTTCTAGTGCAGAGACCTTAGCACAGATGTACCATAAAGACTTGCAAATGGAACTCATTTGCAAAGGCTATAGAGTTGCACATTAAATTGGCATCTTCACCTGTGATACAGTTCCTCTGTGTCTGGTAAAAGCATGCTGACATGGCAGTTTTGGGATGACTCAGGCTCTGTGACTGGGGTACAGCCCTCTCAGGGTACAAGGAAACATTTGCCAGGGAAAATAATGATTTCAGAGTCACACAGGGAAAAATAAATCTCTCTACTACAAAATCTCTATCTACAGGAAAGGGAAAATTAGAAGCTGTCAGTGTTGGTCTAATTTTTGATAGTTTGTCATGTTTTTTTTTTCAGTTTCAGAAATTGTGGAAATATAATAATCTGCGATTAATTGAAGCGTCTAAAAATAGCTTCATAACCAATCTGGCCTAATGTCTCTATCTTAGTTGTTATAGGGATATTTAATGAGGTGTAAGTGGATGTTGTGCAAATACAGCTCTTACTGGAAAAAGAAAAGTTGATTGTTTTGGGTGCTGTTTAAAACAACACTAATGCATTCCTTCCAGGAATGATGGAACAGAGTTTGGCGGCTCCATTTACCAGAAGGTGAATGATCAACTGGAAACTGCTGTGAATCTGGCCTGGACAGCTGGAAATAGCAACACTCGCTTTGGAATAGCAGCCAAGTATCAGATTGACCCAGATGCCTCTTTTTCTGTGAGTCCTGGGCATGCACATTTATATGCATTTGAAAATAAGTGCTTGTAATGGAAAAGGAAAGCAGCCTTTCCATCAGCAGAGTCTTGATGCAGTTCTGTGCTGTGTAGTTGGACCTGTTTGTTTTGGTTTTGGCAGCCTGAGAGCACAGATATTGGATATTCCTTAACAGAGACACAGAATGTTTTATTGTATTACTGGGCACTATTTTGAGACTGTTTTTGTGTCAGTCAGAAAAAAAATTAAAAATAATGTTAATAAACCCATTATTTTCTACAGTGACTGCAGAGTCTTTGAGATTTGGGATTTAAGTTGTAGAAAAATTAACTCTAGATTTACCTGGGATTTAAAACTTGAAATCCCTACATGCTTAAAAGCTGTTGCATAATTCTCAGGCATGGAGAACTTTGAAGAAAGATACTAAATTATTTACTATTTATTACTAAATAATGCTTATTGTTTCCCTTTAAGGCTAAAGTGAACAACTCCAGTCTGATTGGGTTAGGATACACTCAGACTTTAAAGCCAGGTAAGTCTATGCAGAAAAAAATCTGAATTAATAAAGTGATATTTTAATCTTGGAATATCAGAAGTTTTTTGGTGATAAAGTATGATGGGTTTTTTAAGATTGCTCTTCATGCTTGGCAAGCCAGTGGTGAACTTTTCTAGGCACTGTTCTGTTAATTTTGGATATCTGTTGGAAGCAGAATTATTAGAGACCATTGTCCACTGACCAGTCAAATAGTCTCTCAAGTTGATGTAAAATGTGTATAATTTTTTGTGTCACAGATCAGTAACTAAATTTTTAATATTTCAGAGGCTTCCTATTACAGAGTTTATTCTTCTTAACAATGTGACTTTCTCAAGGTCCCCTGGCCCAGGAAGAGGGCAATCTTTCTGCTGCAAAATTGGTTTTAATGTAGTGTAATAAATCTGCTGCCAGAATACCGAGCAGATTGACATGAGATATTACAGCAGATGGGGCTTGGGCTTTTGCAGACCCAGATTTTAAAGTGGTTTAGAAAGGTGAGTATGTATCAAGGTCCCAGGTTTTTGTAATTCTGGTCTCTAAAATTAGATTAATCAGTAGACCAGCAGTAGTGAATTGGCTCAGAGCTTTAATTACTCAAAGTGATAAAAAGCGGAATCTATCATCATGGTTTATTATAAATTTCATAATTCAGAAAGATTTCTTATCTGTAAATTGTTTTAAAATGCCCAGTCCTTCCAAGGCCAGCTGCCAAATCCCATTAACTTGGCTACCCAATAAATTAAAGCAGTAACAGACATGGCACTTTCTGAACATAAAGCTCATTCCAAGTTTTAAGTTGACTTTTCTCTCCCTTTTCTCTTTTGCAGGTATCAAACTGACGTTGTCAGCTTTGTTGGATGGCAAGAATATCAATGCAGGGGGTCACAAACTTGGTCTAGGATTGGAATTTGAAGCATAAGGAGTGATTTCATAATTGCTAATCTGAAAATACAGCATAGCTACCTTCAGAAAATAGTGTACCTTTCAATGTTTTGTCTGGGATGCAAGTGTTGCTACGTATCTGTCCTGCTAGTCCTGGTTAAAGACAGCTAAGCTTTAAAAATGATGTTAAAGAAGTGGAGACAAAATCATAAATTAAAAAATCCTAGCTTTTTTTCTTTATGTAATTGCTCATCACATCTGTCAGCTGCCACGTGATAAGAAGAAGGAAGGTGTTGATTACCTCTACTAATATATTGATGGCACAAGGAATGTGATAATGTGTTATAAAACCTGGGAATTGCAGACCACTATATTGTACTGTTCATTGTGTAAGCAAAATGTTCTGACACCGAAGGTTTCAGTCAATGAGGGAATGTGCAAAATTGTCTGAAAAAGGGATTTTAAAATTTATTTTTTTAGATATGTGTTTCATCCATGGTTTGTCTTACTTGGTTATCCCACACCTATTGCTGTCTCCAGAATGCTTTAGGTTTGTCTACCTTGTCCAAGTCCTTGTGGAGGAGGTTTGATGTGACTCAGCCAATACTGCCTGTCCTGTGTTGTGGTTCCTTCCCCTTGCACTGATGAAAAAGCTTGTAAAATGGACATAATCAGGGAAGAGTCTTTGCAACTGCAATCACATAGTTGCATCACTAATTCTAAAACGGAGTTTTCTTTTATTACCACTTTTTTTTAGCAACTAAATGGGTACATTTTTAGAGAGTCTTCCATTTTGTGTGGAACTAGACCCCAAAATGCTGTACTTGACACTACTAAAAATGGATAAAAAACCCAAACCTGACTTGAATAAAATATTGAAATGTCATCCTTTACTCTGTGTTTGTATTAACTGTGAAAACAATTTCATCTACATTTGTGGCTCCAGCAGAAGACTGGCAACATCTTGGTGCATGTTTTGTACCACACAAACCAAAATTACTTAGTAGAATTAAATTCCAGATGTGGCACTGTTGTTAGTGGTGCCTAAGTTCTGACAACTGCACATTACACGTGTTTATCTCATGGGTAAAACAAGACAATGTGACTTATTTGTCCTTTATTACAGAATTCAGTAAGTGAATTACCTCTCTGTAAACAAGTACGTGTGGGCAATGGACAGCTTGGATCAACTTCAGTGGCTGTTGATTAGTATTTGTATTTTTCACGAGGAGGCCATGGCCGTGGGTGGCTGCAGATGGCAAGAGCTGCGGTGCAGGATGTGCCCGATGAGGCAATGGCATTGCGACAGCGACACACTGCAGAGCCACCACCTCAGCGACAGCCCACAGCTTGGGCAAGGCTGGCTTCCCCTCATCGGGAAATTGCAGAGCCACCAGGGCAAGGCTGGCTTCCCCTCATTGGGACACTGCAGAGCCACCAGGGCAAGGCTGGCTTCCCCTCACCGGGAAATTGCAGAGCCACCAGGGCAAGGCTGGCTTCCCCTCACCGGGAAATTGCAGAGCCACCAGGGCAAGGCTGGCTTCCCCTCACCGGGAAATTGCAGAGCCACCAGGGCAAGGCTGGCTTCCCCTCATCGGGAAATTGCAGAGCCACCAGGGCAAGGCTGGCTTCCCCTCATTGGGACACTGCAGAGCCACCACCTCAGGGACAGCCCACAGGTTTTGCAAGGCTGGCTTCCCCCTCACCGGGAGCCATTCCTGAGCATTTCCTGTCTCAGACATTTAACCCAGCGCTCTGGGAGAAGTGGAACACTTCCAGACTTCACCGACCCAAAAGAACCGTGTGCTGTCAGCTCCCAGGAACATGGCAGACACAAGCAGTGAGAGAACCAGAACCGGCCTAGAGCTGAGATTGGAGCATTCAGATCAGATATTCAGGAAAACCTCTTCACTGTCGGGGCGGCCGGGCATTGGAGCGGTTGCCCTGACGGTGGAGTCACCAGCCCTGGATGGGTTTCAGAGGCGCCGGGATGTGGCGCTGGGTGATGTGGTTTAGGGTAACGGTGGCGGTGTCGGTGGAGGGTTGGTCGGGACGGTCTAACAGGCCTCCCAGCCCCGCTGGTTCCATGCTGTGTGATTCCAGCGCTCCGTGACCGCACGGTTCCATCCCGACCATTCCACCGTTCCCCGCTCCTGTGACACCGCCCTCACTCCCTGCGCGCGTCCCCCGCCTTCCCGCCCGTGCGCGTGCGCGGCCGCCGCACGAGGGGCGGCGCCGTCGCCACGTCCGCGGAGGGGGCCAAGATGGCGGCGGCCGGCGGCGAGCGGTGGGGCCTGGCGGGCCGCGCCCTGTGCTTGCTGCTGCTCTGCGGCTGGGCCCTGGCGGCCCGCGGGCAGGAATCCCCCGGTGAGCGCCGCGGGGCCGGGCGGGGGGGCTGGCTGCGGGCTGTGGGCGTAACGCGGTGGCCCCGCTCGTCTGTCTCACCGGTCTCTCGGGTTAGGCCTGGGGCGCTGTGCGGTCTCGGCCGGCGCGGGTCGTGCCTTGAGGTGACCGGGCCTGGCCCCGGGGCTGGCCCCGGTTTCTGGGCTGTTCGGACTGGACTGGGCTGGGCTGGGAGCAGCGGGCGCTGGGCTGTGCCCAGGGGAAGGGCAGCGCCCCGCGGGGGGCGGGAGGCCGCCTGCCAGGTGTGCAGAGCTTTTGTTGCTCTGAGCAGCAGTTTGGCTGGTTACTTCATTCGTCAGACTTGGGATTCTTTTTCTAAATACTCTGGCTGCGTGACTGGTTTTAGTCTCGCCTCCCCTAGAAATTAAGCCTATGTTATTCTGCAAGTTGACTCCAAGTTAAGTGTTTTCTTTCTCTCCCTTAAAACTACAGACGGCTGTAACCAAAGGCTGGTAAGAAATGTGTGTTTCAGGGGCAGTGAGTTTCTCTTTGTTTTGGATGGAGTACTGGCTGGGCAGTGAAGAGAAAAGAATTAGTGAAGGAAAAAAAAAGGAAACTGTTTGATCCATCAGTTTCTTCCGTGCTTGTCGGTCAATATCTCCACACCAGCTGTATTTGTGTTGCTCCCCACCTTCTTTAATGGGCAGGCGATAAGAATTTGGGACAGAAATCTGTAGGAAATGGAGAGTTTTTAACTTCAGGAGTCATGAAACAACTTGCTTTCTAAAAGCGCTTTTCCTGGGAGTGAGTTTTAATCATGGTTTGTTTTTTATGTGCAGTGTTTGTGTTGCTGATTCTGTGACCATGATTGAACTTTGGTATCTGTTTCTGAAGCTGAGGCATCTCTGGATCTAAAAACATCTGACAGTGTTGTGTAATTGTAAACAGTGCAACCACCGTTTATAATGCCAAATAGTTTGGGGTAGATACCATAAATCGCTTGTGGTTTAGCTGCTAAATTCCCAGCTGCTATTAAAACAAAAACCCAGGCATATTTTAGGAATAATAGGAAATTGCTCTTTCTCAGTCTGAAGGTGCAGCAATAGTCACTGGGAGTCCCTTGCATTTAAGCATATATCCTTCTAAAACTTCAGTGTTAAAATTAATTCAAGAAGAATTTCAAGTGTAAGGTCACATGCAATATTGTTTTATAGGCAAAATGTGCTTGTTTGTATTACTCTCATAATAGTTTTTGTCTGTTTGGGGAGGGTAGCAGTAAGGTTGACCTCACTCACAATATGCCTGTAGCTATAAATATGAAATTAGTTTGCAACTGCCTTTCCTTATATTTATCTCTGCATGTGCAACTAGCTGGCTTAAACCTGAGGAGAGATAAGAATTCCCTAAACTTGTCCTGGATAAGAACTGAACAAGTTAATGTTGATACAATTCAGATGAGTAGTTTTTTCAGCATCAAAAAATGTGTTAGCTGTGGAATGGTTGACTTTGAATTTCAGCTGAGAGGCACTGTGGTGTCTGCCTCATGTGGGATGAGTTGAGTCTTCTGTGTTTTACAGTCGGGTTAAAGAGTAATTCATACTGCAGAAGTGTGCCATGTAAACAAGAGCTCTGTTGTAACTGAACCTCAGCAAATATACAAGTTCCATGAATAACGTGATTCAGTGTCCCCGCTGCAATATTTTACTTATGAGTAACCTGACACGAGCAGTTCATTGAATGCTTCATTTCTAGAGTCTGTAACTTTCCCCTGAGCCTTGAAAATGTTTAATGAAAGGATTGTTGCTATTGTAAAGTGAAAAATTAGTTTGGCATGCCAAAATAAAAGGCAAGTATGGTTTCCCATTTTAAATGAAAAATGCTGGTTGAAATTCTAAAATTTGTTCTACATTTTTTAAGGTGCCTCTGGATTTGAATCTGGTAGTGATGTGCTGCAAACATGAATAGTTTGCTCATTTTTATGCTTTAAAAAATAGGCTATTAAATTCTGTCTGCATCTGTTTTTAACTGTCCTGAATAAAGAAAAGGGACAGTGGGCTCTGTATCTGGATTTAATGCTCACCTTGTTTTTTATGTAGTTCTGCAAAGCCCTCCCAGCATTGGAGAGATTGTGAATTTGCCCGAGGGTGCATTGTTACTGTGCTATTTCTGGCTTAATTCATTACACTAATTGCTGCCAACAAAAGGCATTCCTCCAGGAGCTTGGGCAGTGTTTGTTTTTAACCCGTGGTTCAGTAGTTTCATTTGAGGTAATATAAGGTTGGAAATCTGTTTCAGTGTCTGCAAATTCAATAAAAATCAGTGCCTGGGAAGAGGTGCTGCTGTCTTGTGTCCTGACTGAGGGGACTTCACTGTGTCTTCTCATTTTTTGTTGGTAAAATATGCAATGGTGAAAGATGAAAAACTTAACTCTAGGAAAAGGTTTCCTGAGAACATCCGCCTTTGTAGACGTCAGCTCATTCAGTGGGAGGAAGAATTTGATGATGGAGAAAATGCTAATCATGCATGAGACTACAAGATGTCATGGATGCACAGAGGGAAGGATGACATCTCTTTGAAGTTCTTACATCTGGAAAACAGGTGTGCTAAGTTTTTCAGGGATGCTTTGCCACACTAATCTGGAAGGCATATGCTTCCAAACTTTAGTTCCTGTCCCACTTAAGACTTTTCTTTGGAAGTTGCCGAAGTGCAGGATTATGTATTTCTGCATATAAATGCTAAAAAGTTTGCGGTGTGCCATATGCTGTGTTCTTCATATGATTTCTTGTCTGTGAGGGAAATTTGTGGCAATAGTTTTCTATCAGGGAAGTCAGTGCCTTGGGCATAGTGCTGATTGTTTCTCATCCTTTTCTCAGGTTCTGTGAAAGAGGATATGCTTAATACAAGAAATATTTCTTCTGCAAGTGAGAATGAAACACTGAGTAGATCCCAAAATTTGACAGACAGCTTGCAGAGTTTAACCTCAGCAAGAAAGGAGGCCAAAGTCAATTCGGTGACTGCAGGAAAGCCACCCACAGCAAATGGTGACTCTTTGTCACCTGTTGTCCCTGCTAGTCCAGTATCACAGGTGGATGTTGATGCTTCTGAAGATACTAAAATTGAGGAAGAAGATCTTCTAACAGATTTGAAAGACACACTAAATAGTTCCCCACCCATCATCAAAGAAACTATGGAGTCAGATGGAGATGACTATGCTTATGAAATGACACCAAATTCCAGATACAATCCAGACCTTCTAGAGATTTCAGAAGATGACAACTCTGACACCATCAGTAATTACAATGAGGAGATCAAGACCCTTGATGAGAAGATAAAAGCTGTTTCTGTCTCAGGGTTGGATGAAGAAGAAGACAGCCATTTCTTTTTTCATCTGCTTGTAGTTGCCTTCTTAGTAGCTGTTGTTTATGTCACCTATCACAATAAGAGGAAGGTAGGTGTGCTCTGAAAGGTTGAGAGAAACAGCTGGAGTGTTTAAAATAAAGTTGCATTCCCTTGTTCATGTTTTTTAGAAGAGGGACTTAGCTTTTTGAAGAATTAAATCTTTGACCCCTTAGTCTTGTGGCAATACTAATGTGCAGATCATTAGTGTGATTTTTATCTGCACAATGAAAAGGAACTTGAATCAAATATTTACAATAAGAAAATAAGTTAATTGGTAACATCAGTAATTAATCAGTACAGTAATGGACACTGGCAGTGCACAACATGAATTCTATAAGGGAGACCTGAGCCAAGTCAAGTGGGGGTGAATGATTAATTTTTTTTCTGCACAGAAGACAAGAAATTAAGGGAGGTTTAACTGCAAATGGTGTGGGAATGTTCTTGTTATGATTGTGATAATCCTTCTAATAGTCACTTTAATATGGTCTTTATATCATAGACATTCTGAGAGTGTAACTACAAACTTTTAGAAAATGTTTAATGCTGCTTCCAGTTTTACATAGAGAAGCTACTAAGTTACTATTTTCAGGCGAGTGTTTCTTCAATACGAGCTATTCTGTGTGTCTCAAAAATAGTCTGATTGTTGTTATTCCAAAATATGTTGCTAGCATTAAAATTTAACTTCAGCCCAACCAGACACAACAGAGGTGTATGCACAAATTTGCATTAAACCACAGATTACTTTTTAGATAGGAGGAAAGTTTAGTGTTTATCTTTGGGGGAGAACACTGATCTGGGTGAGGATTGGCAGGACTCTGAAAAAAAAGCAGCTAAAGCCCCAAAACCTTCTTTACTGTGCAGTGGCCTGTCTCTAATGTGCATTGCCAGATCTTTATAGGGGAAAATGTTGAAGGCTGTTGCATTTTGAAAATTTATCTGAGAACAGTTCAAATAAGTAATTAAAAAATCTATTGTCTTTGCTGCAGTAATGCCATTGCCAGCATTGGGGGTAAAACCATGGTGTCATTACCACTGTGAATCTGTCAAACCCAGAATGTTTCTGCACAGCATCTCTAAGTTGTCCTGTTTTTCTTTCAGATCTTCCTATTGGTGCAGAGCCGAAGATGGAGGGATGGCCTGTGCTCCAGGACAGTGGAATATCATCGTTTAGATCAGAACGTTAACGAAGCCATGCCTTCCCTGAAAATAACCAATGACTACGTGTTCTGAAAGCACTGTGACTTGAGTTTGCTGAACTTATCACTCTTTGCCTGCCCAGTCATGTAATGATATTCAGGTATTCTAAATAAGCTGCTTGTACAGAAATGAGATGTACTCTCTTTGACCTGGATGTTTTGGAGAATAAATCTCATGGAAGATCAAGGGCATGATCCATCTGTTTGCTACTTTGGTCGGGTTTTATATCAACTGTGAAGATAGAGAATTTAATAAAGTAGAGCTGTTTCCATTCATTAAGCATCATTCCCTTCTGTCTGGAGCAGTCTTAATAGTCATACTACAAAAAAGTAAGCATAAAATATTTTAGGTCTAATAAATTAATGACTTTGGCATCACTAAATCAAATTAATGATCTCTTTGCTAATCACTTGTATGGCTCATAAATTCCACTATATTGCAAAATTAAAATATAATTACTTTTTTCTGTGCTTAAATTCTGATGCTGCAAGTCTTCCATCTCGTTTTTTCTGATTCTGTTTTCTTGTTGCATAATTTGATCCTATTTTGGCAAAATAGCTAGAATAGCAATTTAATAATTTATATATGTGTTCATGCTATAAATAATTTTATAACAATTATGTATAACCCATTTTATTTCAGAAGTTCTGTACCATATATTTCCTAAAATGTTTAAGGTGTTTGTGAAGGTACGCAGCTTCTTGACTCCTATTTCTTTTTCTCTGATGCTATTTATGACTTCATTGTCTTTGTGATTAATGAGTGGAAAACAAGCCTTGTTGAATAATTTTACTAAAATGTAGATAGCTGACAGGCTTTCAATACATCAGAGCTTTCCGTTGAATTTTAAGACAGTTGGGAAATGGCTATGTGATTTGCTATATTATAAATGGGAGAAACTGTAAGAATAATTTATTTGGTTCTTTTTCTGACCCAGGTAACAGACAGGTGAAAATAAGTGCCAGTCTGTGGACAGTGCACTCTCGTTTTTGACAAACATATATGCATTAGTGTAAATCAAGTTATTGCTACAGTAGTTTTTTTTTTTTTTTTTTAAATTTTGTCTTTTGTACTTCCATTATTTATGTTTTCATGAGTTGTAAAATATAAAATTTTAGTTTTCTGTACATTCTGTTTGTGATTTAGTTTTCAGACTGATATGTTTGTAAATAATGGTGAATCAGAACCCCATAATTAATAACTTGGTATTCAAGTAGTTATGTAACATTTGGAAACAAATCAATTTCACGCCTGTTGGCATGAGGAGTCTGAAGGCATGATACTGTTTTAGGAATGAAATGCTAAAAGTTCTATATCCTACTGTTAAATGCATTCTTTTCATAAACACAGAAAGTAAAGCACAAAGAAAATATCCCAAAACTCTTTTCTTGCAGTAATTTTTATTGTATTTGGACTTGTATCACTTAATATTTTGAATAAGGTTTTTAAAATAAATGACAATAATAATAAGCCTGTGTTTCTTACCTTAACTATTTCATTACTTTTATACAGTAACGCACCATAAAGAACGTGCTTGTGCTTGGAATTGGAAACCATTTCAAAACCATCTTCTCTGTTGCCCATACTGGGTGTATGAAGGTTTGTTATGTGCATCTGTTGAATGCTGTGTAGGGTAGATAGCAAGGCTTAAATTAAATATTTTAAACTGTGGGAATTAATACATTCTTTAACAAGATTTGTTTAGCTTAAGTTATTTAGTTTGTAATTCTTGTGGAAGATATTTGAAATTTTACCTGAACATACCCACTTTGAAGTGTAACACTGCTATGGTCAAGATCTAAAGGGAAAGGTTACTTCTCAAAGCTTCTTTAGGATGTTTAAATATTGTAATTTGAGAGGTGGCTAATGCTTTTGTACCCAAGAAATTCAGTAACTTTGTCCTTAAAAAAAGTTACTGATTATAAAGTGTAGTGATTTTGACTGGGCAGAAGCTTGTGTTCCTTTCAGCTTGGTCCCACAGGCCTTACACAGGACCCACAGTGAGCAACCTGACTGTGCAGGAGTACAGTGATACCCATGTGAGAAGTTTCATTTTCTCTTCAACCCTCCCAGTGAATTAGGCCAAATAGACAAATGTTACATTTTGAGCCACCTCCCTCACTATAATAGCTACAATACTGTTAAAAAAATACAGAAAATTAACAACAGTCTAAATTAGTAGAAATAAGGCACATTCTGTTACTTTCTGGAGTTCTTAGATATGAACTTTATCCATGTTGGCTGTCTTCCAAAGCTCTTGAAGCACACTTCAACTGGTAGAGTAAAACCAGTGTAAATGTGTTCTTTCAGCTTTCTGAACAACTAACAGTGTCTTCTTAAGGACTGTATGTTTGAGGAATAATCTTGCATTTCCTTGCCCTGCTTCCATCAAATTGTCTTTGTGCATAGGCTGTCTCTAAGAAGAGATATTTATGAATCTTTACAGCTTTTAAGCTGTTCCTTACAGCAAACCCACTAACTTCTGGAGGAGGTATGCACACAGTTGATGGCATGATTGACAGCTTTCCCTAAAAAGCTCACAGAAGGCAAAGGCCTGGTTTAGCTCAGTTAGCAAACCAGGTTGTTCTGCAATCAGCACATTTTAAAATGCTTGTAGCTTTAACTGTGCCATGACAATACCTGCCCCACAGATGTGGGATGTTCATTAGGTAATTGGCCTAATGACCCCTGGGCTGGACTGCAAGTGTTAAATCAATCCTTGGCTGAATTGCCCATGTAGCTGTTCTCTGAAAATGCTCTTCATGAGGTTACCTTAGAGGAGAAAATCTTAACGTGAGCCTTTTGCTCATGAAGCCATACCAGGACTGAAACCTTTTGAGTTGGGTAGGTGATGTTTGAGGTCATGGAATGATGGTTTGCACGTGTCTTCTCTAGCAGAGTACAGATTTGGCTCACTCAAGTACTGCAATCACTTAAGATGAGCAGTTGTTCTTTGCTTGCTCTACTGTGGTGCACATCCTCTGTCACAGAAGTAAGAAAAAAATTTTAAAAATAGAAATATTTCTAAAAATTATGTTCTTCACTAATGATAATAAGGGCAGCTTATAAGAATGATTTTAAATTCAAAGGGAATTTATACGAATTTGAAATCCTTGAAGTTCTTTAAACAGTGGGTTTAGTTTGGGGAGTTACCTAAACAGATGCTCTTTTTGGATACTAATTTATTTTAAGGACTTGTCAGTTTGTCAGGTTGACAGTTACTGCACAAAGTTGCCCCAGGAGATGGTTTGGTCACAGCAAAGTTTGTGGATGCATCACAGCAAATTGATACTGTCACAACAATGTCAGTATTCTTGACAGCTGTGCACTGCTGATGGCCAGCGTTCAGTAATGGGGGCTGCAGTGCCAGTGAGCAGCAGTGATTGGTATCCGAAATGAAGCACTGGTGATTGGTATCCCAAAAGGGGCACCGGTGGGTGGTATCCCAAAAGGGGCACCGGTGGTTTGTATCCCAAAAGAGGCACTGGTGGTTGGTATCCCAAAAGGGGCACCCTGGTTTGTATCCCAAAAGAGGCACTGGTGGTTGGTATCCCAAAAGGGGCACCCCTGGTTTGTATCCCAAAAGGGGCACCGGTGCCGTCCCGGCCCTGCAGTGTAAGAGTGCAGCTCCTTTGTATCAAGGTGATCCCGAACCCAAGCTGGCAGTGGCAGTGTCCCAGCTCCACCCTGCCCCGCGGCGGTGCCCAGTTGTTTCTCGGGCTCGTGTGTCATTCTCCCGGGGAGAAGGGACCTCGCCCTTGTGAAAGGTTTGACACGCACACAATGACTGACTTTTTTACTCCAAGGATGTTTTTTTATTCTCAATAGCCCTTGGACTATTGCCTGAGCAAGGGAAGTGCTGCTGAATTGGCTTGGGCGGTCAATAGCTGTTGCCTAACAGCACCAATAAAGAGGGAAAGGTTTTTCCTGATCCGGTTTTACAAGGGCTCCAGCAGCACCAGGAGAGCGTGGCATATGTCATCCACTGTGCAATAAAAGAACCATGTGCTGATGAGGCAATCAGGGTTGAACTACTGGGTTTTAATTTCTTTAATTGAATTTGCTTGTGGAAAATTAAGAGCAGGCAATCAAAAATTCATAAAGTGCTGAGATCAAACAGAGGAAAAAGCAAGCGGATTTATGTCACATCTCTCCAACAAGAAATGTCTTGATGAATTTCTTTAGTGAAGAAAGGAAACTTTCTCACATTAAGGTGAATTATGACTTCCATCAATATTCTGATAAAAGGAATAAAATATTCCTGAAGAGCTTGCAGATTAAACTTCCTGAGATGAAAGTTCAAGCTCTATTTATGTAGGTTCTTGTTAGTGGCTGGGTGTTATGAAACGAGGAAAGAAATAATGAATAGGATAGTTTAAGCAAATGATACATTTCACTTTTACTATCCAGGAAATCAGGTATTTTAAAATATTAATGGTTTAATTTTCATTTAGCACCAGTGCATATTATTCAGCTGTAAGTCAACTGTCCTTGGCTGCTGCTCAGTTGTGTACAAGGTGAAGAGAGAAGGGTTTATCTGAGCAGGGTGCTTTGAGTTATGGGAAATTAATTTGCAAGGTAGAGGTGAAAAATGTCCTGTCTCTTAAATGAATTTCGAGGCTATAAAAATAATAGAAAGGGAAAAGAGAGAGTTCTGTGTCTCTAACACAGACTCCTGTTAGCAAAAACATTGGTCCGGGGTTTTCAAATTATGGTCAGTTTAGGAAACCTGTGATGAGCCACAGTGGGAGAGATTTTATTTGCTTTTATTGTTGGTAGAAACCTGGCATGCTGAGTGAAGAGAAGCCTGGCTGGCAGCAGGTACTTGCTCAGGCTTTAATTTTCTGCCTAAAATTGGAGGCAGTGAAGCCTCCTGGGGTTGGGGGGATAGGAGGGACGTGTTATCTGGCAGCTGTTATTGCTCTGGGAGGGAAGGAGCAGGGTCTGCCAGCAGAGCTCCTCACCTGAGCTGCTGTCAGGGAGTGAAGGCTGCAGGTGTGTGCTGGGAGGTCCTGCGGGCAGCACCAGCCAGGACCTGGGCACTGAGAGCCTGACAGCCCCAGGGGAGGCTCTTGCTGTCCCTGCCTCACCATGCTGCCTGCTCTGCAAGGTAAGTGGGTTCCTAACCCGGTGAAAAAATTCCTCTTTCCTTTTGAATCTTATTCCTGGGCTGATTTTCAGTCATTTTAGGGTGCTGAGCTGGTTCACTGTGCAGCCAGACCAGCGCCAGAGGTGGCTCATGGCTAGTGATGGGGTGTTGAGAGCAGAGGTGGGGCTGATCCCTGCTCAGTAGCAGCAAACTGTTTATTTTTGTTTCTTGTTACAGTTACATCATCGTTACCATCATCAAGGTTTGTCATAGCCTTGTGTTGCTCCATGTCACGGGAGGTTGGAACTAGATGATCTTTAAGGTCCCTGTCAATCCAAATCATACTGGGAATCTGTGGTTCAAGAGCTGTTTCTAAGTCGTCTCAGCCAAGCCCAAAGAGAACATTTACACTGTAGAGGCCAGGTGAGCCATGGTTGCTACAGGCTCAGCATCATTTTTGTTGCTGAGAGGCCAAGCCAGACCGAGGGTTTGGGGTCTCTTCTAGTTTGTATTGTTTCTTGTGGAAATTTTCTTGTGGGGATATCCCTGAGCAGATTCTCTGGGGAAGCTGAGGGCTGGTGCTGCCCTGTGGCAGTGCTGGCGTGTCAAGGTCTGCAGCACCACAGCACCCCCTGTGCTGTGCAGCTTCCCTGGCCTGTCCCAAATCCAAACTGAAGCTGCATTTTGTGTTCCTGCAAGGCTGAGTGGCTTTATGGGAGTGCTAAATCCTCATGTTAAGGCTGATAGAGCAGTAATCTTCAAGGCCATATATCCCAGCCTCCACAAAGCAGCAGAACTAACAACATCATTTTTGCACCTTTTTTTTTTGTACCATCAAGTGTCCTTTAAAGAGAAGTCCCTGTACTGGTTTTTGTTAAATTTTTCTTATACAGACCATATGAATGTCCTTGCTATAGTAAAAAAAATGGTTTATACACAAGCTTCTCAGCTTCACTGTTTCCAATATATCTACCTAGTAAGAGAAGAATGACATCTCTTCTGTAATTGATCCTTAAATCATTATCAAAATCATTTAGCCACCTTCTAAAATTTATTTTTAATTACAAGGTCTGTTGCCCTGTTATTAACACTGAAAATCACTAATCTATGAAATTTCCTATCTTGATTAAAAATAAAATACGTAGATTGTGTTATCCTTATTGAGGTGCGCTCATTGAGGTTTTATGAAAGATTAAGTGAAACCAGATTTAATCCTTTTGTACTATTCTGTAAACAGTGTTGAAATGTTGGTATTTTAGAAAGTTGATGGGGTTAAGAACTGGAGTTAAGTTTCACAGGTGTACCCAGGCCACTGAAATATTTAAAATTGAGATTACATGCATTGGGGGATCCTTGTGTTATTTGATCACAAAGCTGACCCTCATTATCAGTTGGCTCTGCAAGGCAGTAGGATTATGTTGTATATTTTTGTCAGCACCTCCAGCACCATGTTGCTGTGTCACGTGGTGGCTTGTGAGGACTGATGGAAGTGCTTTTTGTCCCTGGGGAAAATGTTTATGCTCTCCGTATAACTGTTCCCCCTCTGTAAGTTGGGGACAGTAAATTAAAACTTCAAAAGTACCCACACAGCATAGTTTTTCCATTGCAAAAAAATTTCCATTTTCATCCCTGACTCACTTGAGATGTATATTTTCAGGTTAACTCATGTTTATTGTTAATAGTTAAATTTTCAAATTGTAACAGGTTGAACATTCTTGAATTGCAGGGACTGGGCGAGGAACAGCTGATCATCCTCTAAAAAGGTGCAAAGCTTTTTCAACATCTAAAATGGTGCTTTTAGTATTAGCTGACAAATTCTATCAGTTAATCTGGAATAGGTTTTAATTTCTAATGCATTCTGACTGTGAATCCTAACAGCTGGAGTGCCAGATGTTCAGAAAAGGAGAATTATATTCCATATTGTCTGGGGAGGAAAAGGGTGGAGCAAAGGGCATAATGGCATCATGCAGAAATTGAGCCAAAATCTTCCAAGCTGCAATGTCACATTTTCAGTATCATTCCTGGGAAAGAGTCTCTGCATTGGAATAGGTGATCCCTAGAGAAGGAAAGCTGTCTTTGATCCTGAGTACAGAGGGTTTGGGCTGGGTTGTACCACAAACTGACACATCCTAGCAGTTTTGGAGCACTTTGAGAACCAACCTTCTTTTGTGCAATTTATCTTAACATAAAGTGTGCAGTTTATCAGGGGCACTCCCAGGGATTGGGATTGGAGGGGAGGTGTCATTTGAACTCCTGTGCTGGGGCTGAGTGATTTGTGAGAAGGATGTCCTGCAACATCCTTGGTCTGCACGGGACTGACCTGCAGAAGAGCTTGTTAAAGAGAGCCAGGGCAGCAAACTGGGCAGTTTCTTTATCTTCCAACCCCAGAAAAACCCTATGCTCACCCTTTCTATTTTCAGTGGGAATACTTTGGGTATCACAGCACAAATAATATGTATTTTGCTGCTGGTGGGCAGTGTCTGTGAGAATAAAAGGATCCTTCTGTCATCTCTAGCACTTGCCTGGAGTGCTGCCTGCTCCTGCCTGAGCCTGGGCAAGCAGGCATTAAAACTATTCAATTAAAGTTGTATTGCAAAAAGAACTCAGTGGTGAGACAGAGGAAGGTATTTTAGCGGGAAAGCAAGCTTACCTTGCTGGGGCTATGAACCCATCGTTGCTGAGGACAACTTTTCTCAAAATAATACCCAGAAGAAAAACAGTAATCACCTTAGATATTAAAATATTTTATTTTTCTCAGCTTTCCCTGATGCTGGCCAGCCCTTGGAGCAGCCAGCAGGGGGGAGTGTGGCTGCATCATGGAAGGCATCTGGCAGGCAGCAAAGGGCTGGAAAAGTGCAAAATAAGTTCAAGAATGAGTGTTAGGATAAATTCCTTTGGACAAATCTGGCACTGTGAGACAGGCAGCATGAGCCCATAGAGCACCCGAGATGTGAAGGCGTATTAAGGGATGTTTACTTACTTTTTAAAAACCCCCAGTTTATTTTATTTTAAAAAATATTCAAGAAACAAGAGTTTTTTTACCTTGGAGTAATGACCTTGATGATTTTACACTGTCTTTTCAAACCTAAATGATTACATCTTCTTCTTAGACTGCATTCCCAGGCCTTTATTTTTTAGTTTTGTCCTGAAAAATGTGTGTCTCTAACATCAGAATCTCTTATGTATTAATCCATCTCAGCTGTAATAAGTTTATAAGAATAAAAACTGTCTTTACTCCTGGGGGCCTCAGAAAAATATCCTCCAGCTTTGAAAACACACAGTTCTTCTCTAAGTCAGGGGAAAATAAATCTGTTTCCTCAATCTAACATATATTTCTATTATTGTGCAAGAGGAAAACACTGGAAAACAAAGACACCAATCTCCCTAAATGTTACTGCATGGGAGCAGAAATTATTAGAAAAAAAAAAATATTGCTATTTATAGGATTGTAATATGATGAATTTTACCTGACAGCACCTAACCTTTTCCAGGGCAATATACAAATGATTGCTACGTGCTTGAGTAAATACAGATTTAGAAATACATCACCAAAACACCAGTTAATTGATTAATTACATGCACACTGCTAATACCTAGTTCTTGTTGAACTCGATGACTGAAAAATGGTTATTTTATGTCTGTAAATAGTTTGCCTGCCTAATTACTTGCTTAGCCATTTCTCCTTCCAATTACACACATGTGCAGCCATCATGTGGGAATTGCTAATGCTTGTGGAGCTGCAATGTTGGGCAAAGATGTCTTAGAAACTCAGAAAAGAAATTTCTTAATTTGGGAGAAACATAAAAATTCTTGGCTTTACAGCAGCAGCTGTATCTGGAGGGATCTCCAGTAAAGGCCTTCTCCCTCCCCCAGTACTAAAGGAAAAGTGCTCAGTGCTGAAAAAGGCTCCAAACCAACAAACAACGCTGGGAATTGTGCATCATCTGCAGTATCCATTGTCATCCTTGACGTCTTGACCATTGGAGGGGTCCTCCAATGGCTCTTGAGCCACCATGGGTCAAGAGAACTCCATCTGTGGAAGATGCACAGATGAGTTATTCCATGCCTAACAGCTGAGAGCAGGAGCAGGTGTCTGTGGGGGGATAGAATGTAAGAAAATAAAGATGGTGCAGAAGGCAATCACACCCCTGAGGAGTTGCAGCTGCACAAATCACCAAAGATTAGGAACAGGCCTGCCCTTAGCAGGCCAGAGCTGTGTCCAATAAGGATGAAGACTATAAAAGAGTGGGTTAGCTGGTTGAGAAGTAAGCTAGAAATTTTTGGTAGTGCTGTGAAGAAGAAGTTGGAGTCAGTGCTGCAAGGAGCTGCCCATGAGAAATCAATCAGAAGGTATGGGAGCTTTGCAATGAAATGAGAACAAGTGTCCCATCCCTGTCCTCAGAAACCCCAGCCCCAGAGCATCTCAAGTCAGTCCTGTATTGCTGATTCATTTTCATGTTTACAGCAGCAATTAACTTCTGTTAAAATTGATTGCAGCTCCCACCAGGGAGCACTCAGAGCAGAGTTCTGCTAATGTTCAGAGGACTCTGATGTGCCTCTGAAGCCTGGCAGTCCTTCATACTACTCCTCTTTATGCTCCATGCAAAACATCAAATTAAACATAAAAGTCAAAACAGTTAATAAAATTGGTACAGCCATTAGCATGCCTCTTTACCTTAAGATTAAGGTGATAGATTTCCTAACAAATGTTAATCAGAATTGCTAAAGAAAAAGAATACTATCATGGTGGCACCCACCAAGCTTTCAGGTTAACTTCTTGCTTTATTTCTCTGTAACTTGCCAGTCCTAGAACACAAAACAAGATCCAGAGGTGGAAACAGCATCAGCAGAGATAATGATAAAAATTTTTTGTGTCTTTCTGTCCAGTTTCTTGTTGCTTTGAGTGCTGTTTAATTCCCTCCCTACAATGAATTGCAAACAGATGCTTATGTAATTGAGGGCTGAGGTTTAGAGATGACGGTCCAGGCTCTGAAGCTGCTACTCAGGCTGGATTACACTTCCTTCAAAAGCAATCCCACCAGCTTTGGTACAATAAACAAAACAATATTGAAGGGAAAAAAAAAAGCCTAAACTAAACTGAGCACTGTGTGCTGTAAAGGAAAACTGTTCCTGTTGAAACACTCTGACAGCTTGTGCTGAAGTTGCAGGAAGGACAAAGTGGTCTCTTAACAGGTTTGCTTCTTTTTGCCAGATGGTCTCAATCTTGTTTGGGTTTACAGAGCTCTTCCCCCTCTGTCTGAATTGCTTCTGAGATTAATGTCAGTGGTTTCTGCAGGAGGCTCCTCAGAGGGTGAGGAGCAGAGGGGCAACATTCTGTCTGAGTGAGGGAAGTAAAGAAAAGCAAATGCAGAAAATCATGGGGAGTTTTGGCTGCTTGGCCTTGGGTTGAGAGCAGGGGGAATATGATTTCTCCCCCTCTCTCTGCTGACACCTTGGCTCGAGGAAGGATGCTCTGCTGTGGGTCTGGGTGGCAGCTACCAACTGTGAAAGGAGGAAAATATGGCACTTCTCTAAAAGTAAATTATTTTTTTCCATCATTTATGGCACCTGCTGCAAAGCAAGTCTCAAAATGCCCTGCTGATAGAGGGAAGGAGTTGCCTACATTCCCTGTCAAATTAAGGAAGCCTTCTTGGGAAGTGCTCAGGGCTGGGGACAGGCAGGTGGATCTTCCATCAATGCTCAAAAGTCTTTGGTTCTGAGGGTTTCTCTGCTGCACCAGCAAATCTCCCCACACTGCCATCAACCCCCTCAGCCTGGTTATGTTCTCCCCAGTCCCAGGAATGCACAGCTCCACTAGCTTGGTCTTGCTGAGCCTAGGTTTGCTGTGAGGAGCAATCCCACCAGCTTTGGTACAATAAACAAAACAATATTGAAGGGGAAAAAAAAGCCTAAACTAAACTGAGCACTGTGTGCTGTAAAGGAAAACTGTTCCTGTTGAAACACTGACAGCTTGTGCTGAAGTTGCAGGAAGGACAAAGTGGTCTCTTAACAGGTTTGCTTCTTTTTGCCAGATGGTCTCAATCTTGTTTGGGTTTACAGAGCTCTTCCCCCTCTGTCTGAATTGCTTCTGAGATTAATGTCAGTGGTTTCTGCAGGAGGCTCCTCAGAGGGTGAGGAGCAGAGGGGCAACATTCTGTTTGAGTGAGGGAAGTAAAGAAAAGCAAATGCAGAAAGTCATGGGGAGTTTTGGCTGCTTGGCCTTGGGTTGAGAGCAGGGGGAATATGATTTCTCCCCCTCTCTCTGCTGACACCTTGGCTCGAGGAAGGATGCTCTGCTGTGGGTCTGGGTGGGAGCTGCCAACTGTGAAAGGAGGAAAATATGGCACTTCTCTAAAAGTAAACTATTTTTTTCCATCATTTATGGCACCTGCTGCAAAGCAAGTCTCAAAATGCCCTGCTGATAGAGGGAAGGAGTTGCCTACATTCCCTGTCAAATTAAGGAAGCCTTCTTGGGAAGTGCTCAGGGCTGGGGACAGGCAGGTGGATCTTCCATCAATGCTCAAAAGTCTTTGGTTCTGAGGGTTTCTCTGCTGCACCAGCAAATCTCCCCACACTGCCATCAACCCCCTCAGCCTGGTTATGTTCTCCCCAGTCCCAGGAATGCACAGCTCCACTAGCTTGGTCTTGCTGAGCCTTAGGTTTGCTGTGAGGAACCCAGCAGAGATGACGGCATCCAAACCAAGCAGCCAGTTTTCTATTTCAGAAGAAATTATCTTGAAATATTTACTATAGAGGGGCTGATGGAGCCAGTATGTTCATGTCAAAATATCTGACTGACATGTTGGTTTCCAAATAGCCCTTTGCTCCTGAGATACTTAAAAGCTTTTTCAAACATGTTTTTCTGTCTCTGGGGACATAGTCTGCTTGTTGCATTTCTGCTCTGCTAAAGACTGTCTTTTTGCTTCAGGTGAGAGTATTTGAATGTCATAATTCCTTCTGCTTCCTAAGTGGGGCATTTACAGATTTTTATACCAGCAATTTGTTGTGGAAATTGCTGGTTGGATAAAGGTCTTCACTACAGAAATTATTTACATAATGCATCTCCTATTACCATCAATCCTCTTAAAAAAAAAGAAAGGAAAGAAAAAGCCAAACCCTCAAATGTTTTCTGCTTTTGAAAACACCAAAAGCCTGTTGCTCCTAGCAGAGCCTACTCATCCTCTTCTGCAACACTGAAGCTCAGGCCATGGTTTGGATTTCATGTGCAGAGTGTAACTGCCCCAAACTCAGAATTTCAGGAACACTTGGCATCTGAAAGGTACAAAATTATGTAGCTGAATCCCTTCCTCTCCACTTAGAGTTTTCAGTATTTCACCAAATTTTAGGGCTTACATTTAAAATTTTGCCTTTCCCTTTTTTTAGACAGATTACCACTTTATAAATAAAGATATGAGAATTATGAAAACTCTGGAGAAAGATGGGCTTTGTGGTGATAAATTATGCAGCAGCCCTGTCAGTGATGTGTGTTCATTAACAGCGTGATGCTACATGTATTTTATTTGATGCCAAGATGCAAGATGAGCCTTTCCTTGCCTGTGCAGCTGATCCACACATTCTCATTAAGCAGCAGGATCCCAGCCCTGCATGTGCTGCAGCCTGGAGTGATCCCCAGGAGGGTCAGAGGCTGGACCACAGCTCCATCCTGGCAGTGCTGCTGCTGCCTTCAGGGGTTGTTTCTGGTTCCTGTGCCCCAGCTGGGCTCAGGTATGCTGTCATGTGCCTGCATCACCTTGCAATAACACAGCAGTAAAACTGCAAGATGCCTACAATCTGTTTGTAATCTCCAGAATATCACCACCTGCATCCTGTGACTGAAGGATGTAAATACTTCCCTCTGAGCAGAGCAGCTAAAACTTTCCTGAGGCTCCATTGCCAACTGAGCAGTTTTAGTTTTGCAGAGGTTGTAAAGCCTTTTTTCCCCAACAATATAGCTTTTGTCCCCCTTTTTTTTTGTTTTATTTGTTTTTGTTTTTCCCTTTTGCTCACTTTTCTTTCCAGGGAGCCTGTTGTTCGAAGCTCATCCCAAGGATTTGCAGAGCCTTAGGCTGCTGCAGGTTACAGCTGTCCTGGAGGCTCTAGATGAGATGCTTTGCAGAAAAATTGGGAACAGCACCTGGCTTGTTCTGTACTACAGAGGGAAAGAGGCTGTTAGATTAGGTATGTATTTTCCAGTCCACCCAGGTGTCTTTTCCAGCTGCAACACTCTCTTAATCTGAGGTAGGAAGCTGGTATGAGCTATGAATACATTTATTACGGAACAGCAGCAATGGGATATGTAGAATGTGCAGGCAATAAAAACATGGACACTTTCCAACTGCTCTTGGCAAAATGCTTGATTTGGTTGAGATTTATCATAACAAATCATCTCTGCTGGAGGTGGGCTTTCAAATACTCAGGAATGTGGGAGGTGTACAAAGGTGTTTGTGGCGGAAGAGCAGCAGTCACAGCAGTGGGGCTGAGGCTGTGACAAACTCCAGCAGAGCTCATCCTTTCTGACACCTGCAAAGTGGCCCTTTGCTGTTCTAGAATTTACTACAAATAATTTTATTGCTGTGCTGTCCAAAGGCCCAAGCTCCACACAGAGCAGTGATGAACTGAACATGCTGCTGCACTGTAGAAAACCCCCAAAGTTAAACTGCTCTTAGCCCGTCCATGTGATGCATCTCAAGTGTTCCATCCCTATCCAGGTTGTGCAGAATATTCAGCACTCTGCTCTCCTGCTCTTGACTGTGATCTTTGCACAGCAATTGGTATTTTTTGCAGCATCTGATTTATACCCAGGCAGCTTAATCCTTGAAGGGAATTAACACTTCAGTGGCAGCATCATTTACAAGGAGTAGCACATTGCTTGCCTAGAAGATCATCCTTGCTGTAACTAATTAACCCAGCATGCTTAAGTGCTTTGTGCAATTGAAGGTGGAGTTCCATTTGCCTCCAGTTAGGTGGAGGGAGCCTGGTGAGCCCCCCTTGAAGGGAGGGAGAGCAGTTCTGCTGCTCAGCAGCATCACCACAGGGCTATGCCAGGGTTTTTGGTAATGGCAGAGCTGCCACAGGAAGTCTGGCAACTACAATTATTTCCATTTAGAAAAAGTCCCATGACTGAGTATTCAGAATACTTAATTAGCTGAAAACCATGATATCTGTCAATCATGTGTTGCCTCAGATTTTGCATTTAAAGGGCAGAGTTATTACTGAAGACTTATTATTAAAAGAAATTACTGGTATGCTTGGCTCAGATCTCACTAAGAAACAAGATTATAGATGAGTAATGTTACCATGGAAAGCTAAACATTTTAATCATACCCCAGCATGTAGTAATAGAGTTTGAAAAGCCACACTACCAGGAAACTTAACAAAACGCAGGTGCTAGACAGATACTTGAATATTAGTGAGCACTCAAGGGAACTTTTAAAGGATTGAATTCGTCTTGGGGCTTTGCTGCTGCAGTAGTGAGTCGCCCCCCTTCTGTCTTGCATGTGTTTGACATTCACAGCATTACAGAGCAATGGAGAATTAAATCCTAGGGGAAATAAACCCCCAAAATACCAGATTTCCAAACATTAGGAATGTCAGGAGTATGTGTCCCACAGAGGCTGCTGTGTTGGCTGCTGGTTCAGTTCACAGGTGCAGTATGTTTTACTGGTTTGGTGCTCTTCCTGGAAGAACAGGACTCAAGTGTGCACTCGTGATGAGATCAGGAAACTGAAGGGAAAGCCCTGGGATGCAAGAGAGCTGATTTGTTGTGGGTACATTGAATAAATAATAATAGAAGTAGTAGTAGTAAAAACAATAACAATGACAAAATTTTGTCTGTTTCCATATGCTTCCTGTGATCTCATAATGTTAATAAGATCATAATGAATTTCTGGGTAATTTTGGTCTCAGTCATGAAACCAAAAAGGGCTGCTCTGGTCTTCTCCAGAACATCAAGTGACAGTGGCTCTCCATGCTGCTGACTAATCATAGTTTCTCCTCATGCAAAGAGAAGTTATGAATATTTGGAGGCATATTCTCTTAGGCAGGATTTAGTGCCTGAACTGTGATTGGTAACAGTAATGAGATAAAGCCATTCTTTACCCTTCTCCTGTCTGTGCATAAAGAACAGGTATTATCAAATACAGCAAAGAGGGGAATTTGCTGGCAGCCAGGAGAACTTTTTGATTGTATTCCTGTGAAGGAGGCCTGATGTTTAGACCTTATGGATGTGCACTAGGGAGTTCCATAATCTTGTATTTGGGAAGATATTTTAGGTGCATTTGATTTGGATTAGTTTGTTTCCTGAGCTCTAATTTCTGAACCTCATGAATCTGGGAGACAAAATGACAGCTGTTACAAATGGATCAGTGCAGAGGCTGCTGTAAAGAAAATATGGACAAGTTCCTTTCAAAGAGTCAGTGTGGTCTGTGAAATTGGATTCACAGCTCAACAATGTGAGAGGATGCATGAAGAGGCCATGCCTAATC
Organism: Emberiza elegans; assembly: GCA_024865655.1. Taxonomy (NCBI): domain Eukaryota; kingdom Metazoa; phylum Chordata; class Aves; order Passeriformes; family Fringillidae; genus Emberiza; species Emberiza elegans. The sequence goes on from JALJVW010000797.1 coordinate 1,982,517, forward strand.
CCAAATACTCTGAGTGTGGGAGCAGTCGCTCACGGATTTCAGGCTTTGCGGTCTGAGAGCCTCAGACTCACTGATGCTTCTTAATGGTCCTACCCAGTCATGTTCTCATTCTCTGTGGAGTAATCCCCTTTAGGTTAGAGCATCACTCCTTAGCCTTTCCTTGCTCCTTTTGCTCCCACTTTGGGAGGGATGCCCTTTTGCCTCACTGAACTGTCCGGCTCTCCCCCAGGACAGGATTGCTGCTCCTTCCTGGCAAGTGCCTGTCTGGACCACACTATTACCCTTCCTCCTTTTCCTTCCCACTTCCCACCTCTGAGTTATTGAACTGTGGAATTATTGTTAGGCAAAATATGGGTCCCTCCCAGGTAAAAGCTTTCAAGCCCTTTGCTTGAGTTTGTTGGTTAAACCAACAGGTACAGAAATGGCCTCATGTCCCATTTGGTGAGCAGTGAACTGCTGTTGTTAATAGGTGAGTGAAGCAGGTAAGTTTTCTTTTTGATCCCTGAAGATGAGACTAAATAATATCTCATTACTTAATTGGACATGTGTCCAGTGTTAGTGATTTATTATGCCTGAGATGTGGTAGAGGAAAAGAAAATGTGTGACTGGGGAATACCCAAGAAAAAAAAGCAAAGCAAAAGGTTATCCTTCTTGGACATAGCTTTTAAGTTTTAATTAGCTAATATATATCTATAATGTTATCTCAAGAAAATAGATATTTTTTTTGCTAATTAGTTAATCCCCGTCTGGTGCCAATATAAAACTGTGTTTCAGGGTGGTTTGTTGTTGCACAGCTGAGGAGTAAAGCAATTAGTAGTAACATTCACTAAAGCTGAGTCTCCAAACTTACACAAAATATTTAACGAGACAACTGGGATGCATATGATTGGGAGCCAAATGTGCTGCAAGTTGCTTGCTGTTACTAAACTGCAAACACGTGGTTTGGAGCATCTCCCTCACAACTGCCCTGCTCCTCCCACTCAGCAGGGTTGAGCCTCCCAGGACAGCAGCTCTTGGAATTGGGGTGCTGTGGGCTCAGTTCCCTGTCCAGATGTTTTACAGAGCTGTTGAGTGCTTTCTTCTGCTGCCAGATCTCCAGCAAAGTGAACAGCTTTGTTGTAGGCACTGGATTGCAATGTCAATAATTGATTATTTCAAGTCCTACTGAGATCTTGGCAATCAAATTGCTGGCAGCCTGGAAAATCTCAGCAGTGAGGTAGAAGATCTTTCGATTTGGAACTTTGTGTTTTCTGAAGTTGTATGTTTAATTGATGCGGCTATTATTTCACCTGGAAGAAGGTGCATTATCAAATCCCACTTTAATCAGGAGCCTTATGAATTCCTGTATCTCCAGTCTTAAAAAATCAAAAAGCATGGACTGTGTGGATCTTGACTTGAAGCCAACATTCATTGAGCTGAGCCCCAAACCCAAATTTGAGAGCTGTTTCTCTGCAGACCTGCCTGTGTGCAGGCTTTGGGTGGAGAAGAGCCAAGTTGGGCAGTGCTGGCTTGGGCTGGGCTTTAGGTGCAGCTTCTTCAAACCTGAGTTTCTTCTGGGGCTGGAGGGAAGTTATTCCCAAAGTGCTTGTGGTGGAGGGAGAGCTGGGTCTCTGTCTACTCAAGGTGGTGGTGCTTAATTCAGGTCCATCAGCCTCACAGGGGATGGGGAACATTATGGCCTATGAGATTTATAGTTCATCCAGAGGTGTCTTGGTTGTGAGTCTAGCTCTTTATCTCCTTGGTGATAGGATGAGGCTCAGGTGACTGGTAGGGTGGAAACCTATAGGTTTTCATTTTATTTTGTGCAAGCTGGACTGGACTCAGAGGCACAGTGTGCTCCATGTCCAGTGCAGCTCACGAGCAGGTGCTTACCAAAAGAAAAATATTGTTATTTTGGATGTCTCACTGACTCATATCTATGAGATCAGGATTAAGCCCCAGTTTCTGGCTGCTTGTCTTAAAACTTAAAATTGTTCTGTTCTGATTTCATAGTGTCACAGAGTGGTTTGGGTTGTAAGGGACCTTGAGGCTCAGCTTGTTCCAACCCGCTGCCATGGGCAGGCACACCTTCCACTAGACCTGGTTGCGCCAAGCTCTGTCCAACCTGGCCTTGAACACTTCTAGGGATGAGGCATCCTCAGCTTCTCTGGGCAATAATTTCTGATATGCATCTTTCACAGTGGAGTAACCTCTTTTTATTTGCATTATAGAATTGCTGTTAAGAAACAAAGCTGTCCTTAACAGCTGGTGTGATGTTGTTGCCTAACTTGCACCATCTCCCCCAGCTGCCCTCCAACAGCATTAGTCTAAAACTCAACTAATTTTCTTCAAATGAATAACAGTCCGGAATGAACTCCTAGGGTGTCTGTCTGGAAAAAATGGTCAGCTCCCTAGCAGTAAATGGCAGTGCAGTAAATTAGAAAGGCATTTCATAACTTCAAAATTGATAATTTTTAAAATAAATGTTAATATATTCAAAGGAAATTCTGTGATCCAACTGTGCCAGCCAATGCAAGCATTAAAGCTAAGAGTCAATCAAGACATAATTTTGTGATCATATAATTCAGAATGGCTACGTATTCTTTCTAACTCATTTTTTATTGCTGCAACTCTATTATGGATAGCTGTAAAATTCTGTTTGTGCCTATTAGTTCCATTTCTTGACCCTTATTTAAAATGTAGTTTTTACGATTCATTTTAAGCTGACAACATGTCAAACTCTGCAGGTAATAAGTGTGTTAATAGGAATACACTCTTTAACCACAGGCTTTCTCAATGCATTACACATCAGTTGCTAATTGGATTTGGAGGAATTGCTAAAATGTCTTATGAAAGTTGGGTCTGATCCACAGAAGCATTCCTCTGGATCTGTCTCGGTGCAATCAATTTCCTGACATCTGGTCCCTTTCCAGTTCCTTATACCCAGAATAGAATCCACATACTTTGGATCTGCAGAGTGCAGAATTAAAACCTGGCTAAAAGTGACAGAAGTGATCCAGGTCACAGAAAGCACCAATTTAGTTTCTTAGCTTGGTTTTCTAAAGGAATGACACTTGTGGTATCAGGCTTGCAGTGTTCATGATTGTGTGGGGGTGTATAATTTCTTCTTGCCACTTTTGAACCTATTAATACATTTTAACCCTATTTTCTGATAGTAGAGGCTTTGAAGTGATGATATTCCTGCAAAATTAGTGAAAACAAACAGGCAGCAGAGAAAATCCTTTTCAGAGATTTAGACTAAGAAAAGGCTAAAGTATTGCCTCCAGTCCTTGCTGAGTATGGGGAATCAGTAGAGGAGAAGGATCCTCTTGCAGGGTGCTGCAGGTGAGCAGAAATCTTCCCCAAAGCTCAGGCTTTTAAATGCAAGCAGGACCTGCACTGGCTCTTGCAGAACTGCTTTTTTAGATCAATAGGAGAAGAGCTGGGTTTTCCAAGTGAGTCACAAGCCCTGTTATTTTTCTTAACTGCTATAAGACCTCTTTCATACCCTCTATTTTATCTTTGGATTCTTTGCCTTGGAGTCAATCCAGAAATAAAGCAATCAGAAAGCTTCACTGTGTGTACATCTTATGATTACTGGTCTGATGTGCAAGGCTGTAGTTCTGGCTGCTGTGGTGTGTTGGTACATCTAATTTTTTTGAGCAATCCATTTAAGCAGCCCCTTGCAGGGGCTGTGCCAGGCAATTTTTGCCTTTCTGTTCTTCTGTTAGGTTTATTGTTACTTATAATACAAGGCTGCTACTTGCTTTCATCTTGCCTTTTTACTGCCTTGCTTATTTTTGTCTTCATCCCACTGTTCTCTAAAGAGGCCTTTATGAAACAGTGTCTGTCTTCTGTGCACATCTCTTTTATTAATAATTCATTAATCAATTTAGACCAGAGGGAAAAGAAAAGGCACCAAAACCAACAGCTAAAAGTGATCACAGCTCAGGAACAAAGCTGTGCATATTTTGCACTTCTGGCTGCATCATTTGCGAATGCTACTTGCAATACTCCTGCCAGAGAGCACTGGAGCGCTGTATTTGTAGATCAGCTTAAAAAAAACCCCAAAAAGTTCTTTCTTGCTACATGGAAATATGCTCCCTGGGAAATCAAGTGATATTGAGCAAAAATGGCATCATGTTTCTAGAGGTGGTGTTTGATTTTTGTAGGGATGCAGACATTAGTGTGTGCTTACCCATGTCTGCTGGGCAAAGCAATTAGAGGTTCATCAAGAACTAAAATTCACCAGTGGCTGAACACTCATTTCACTGAAGCTTCTGGTAATGAAGTCAAAATTGCTTCTATGACATGCAGGAATTAATGCCTCATTCTGAGCAGGCAGTTTGCTTTTAAGCCTGTATGATTTACCAGTTACTTTTAATACACGCTGGAGACAGAACAGGCTTCCTTGGTCCAGCTCACTCTGAAGAATCACAGAATGGTGTGGGTTGGAAGGAACTTTAGGGATCACCCAGTTGTGACCCCCTCCCATGGGCAGGGACAGCTTCCATTGACCAGGCTGGTCCAACACCCATCCAACCCAGCCTTGAACACCTCCAGGGACAGGACATTCGCAGCTCCTCAAGAAGCTCTTCCCAGTGGCAGGGCAGGACCAGGGCACTGGTGTGGTGGTGTTTGCAGGGGTCTCAGAAAGAGGGAAGAGATGAGGATATGACTCCGTGTTTCAGAAGGCTGATTTATTATTTTATGATATATTAAAACTATACTAAAATAATAGAAGAATGGTTATTCTTCTTCTTGCTTGCTAGCCTTCTGATGAAATCCTAAGCTACTGACTCTCAGAGAGTCCGAGCCAGCTGGACTGTGACTGGCCATTAATTAGAAACAACCACATGGGACCAATCACAGATGCACCTGTTGCATTCCACAGCAGCAGATAACCATTGTTTACACTTTGTTCCTGAGGTCTCTCAGCTTCTCAGGAGAAAAAATCCTAAGGAAAGGATTTTTCATAAAAGATGTCTGTGACACACTGGTCCATAGAACACCCAAGGGAAAGCACCTGGATGGCAGCTGGACAAGGGTGAGACCACTGCTGTTGTGATCAAATCTAATTGCTCCCAATTAAGTGCTGTCTAAGCACCAAGCTGTCTCCAGTGTTTCTCTGGCAGCTCATGCAGGGTAGTTGGATCATGCTTCTTCTCCCCAGCTTCAACTGCGTGCAACTCCTCCACCCTGTGCTCACCACTCAATTGTTTTGGCTATTTTACCATAACCAACTTTGCAAAATATGCCTCAAAGCTTCACGTGAAGATTCTTTACTTCTGTCCTCCAGACAGAAAACATTTGCTTTTTTTTCCCTATAACCTTCAGCATGTTTCCTGCTAATCCTGCAGTGTTAAGGCAATTTAATGCTCCATTAATTATTTTGGAGGTGGTCTGGGAACTGCACATGGTAATGACTGCACTCCTCATTCAGTGGGAAGTTCTCAGCACAATGTGCCTGGTCATCAAGGAGAGACTTCCCCCTCTAAGGACAGGTTAAACCTTTTCTTAGTCTGCTTCTCACCCAGAGCTTGCCCCCGCTAATCCTCCTTTCAGTAGGCACAAAGCACCACATTATGAATTAACAGAGTTCAAGCAACTTTATGGAAGCAGATGAATCCCCAAATACATAAGATGTCAAAAAAGTTCTGATACTTCAAGCTTCTGCCAGTGAGTCACAGGAAGGGATAACATTGTGAGTTTGTAATTTATTTCCATATTCCTTAATCGTATTTCAGTAGCTGTTTGGTTTATGACCTTTAAAACCGTCTTAGATTTAGATTGATAAATGGGTAGCAAATAAATTTAGCAAAATAAGCAATTTCAGCCTATGGAAGGTCAGCAGAGGGCTGTGCAATCACAGCTTCCATTAATATGTTATATTTCAGTCAAAAGCTTTTAAATGCTGAAGGTTTTCAGAGGGAAAACCTATAGCTGTGATGAATGGGTTTCTTCTAATAGCTGAATGGGAAATGAAAATCAAAGTTAGGGGAAAACTGCTTTGTTTCTGCAGCACAGATGAAGTTGGAAGTGGTTTTCCTCTGGCACAAGGGCAAGACAGTTGAGAGAGCTCAGTAACAAGTAAATTGCATGTCAGCTCAAAGACCATTTGAATAGTCTTGTAAATGAGTTAATTGACAGAGATTATTCATAATAGCTATTATTATTATGATTACTATTATTGATATGAGGTTTGAGCTGAGGAGAATGACACAGGAAAGGTAAACTAAATAGCAGAGAGAGGGGAGAGACCTCAATGATGTCAGCTCTCCATTTCCTACTGGCAGCTCCTCCAGCAGCTTCTGTCAAAGGAGGCTGACTGGGAAGGGGACTGCACCTCTTTGAAGAGGAAAGGTTTCTGAAATAATTGCTAACTGCACATTAACTTAGCTGTGTTCATAACCATGTGTAGGGCTCTCCTTTTTGCTGGGATATGAAAAGAGATTAAAGGAGAAAGCAATGCAAAATCTTCTTGTGGGAGAGAGATGAAGTTCCCTTCATGTTTAAAGCTATGGAGCTTCGGATGGGAGCCTGAGAAATTTGATCTAGTGAGTGGCCTCCCTGTCCATGGCAGGTGGATTGGACCTGGGTGATCTCTAAGGACCCTTCCAGTCCAAACCATTCTATGATTTTATATGGTCTATATTCTGTATGATCTATATTCTGTGTTCTATATGATACAATAGGATCTGTCAGAAGGAGAATTGAGGGAGAATCATTAAAGGAGAGGTCCATGAGGTGCACAAAGCTGCACATTAAAAGGTGAATTAGAACTTGTTTCTGCTTCTCACAAAAGAGTACTTTCACAACAAGTGAAGTTAAAAATCCATTCTAAAATCTTTTTAGGTGTTTAAAAAAATGTAAAGTAAATTCAGTTTCTAAGAGCTGTGGGTCAGAGCAGGCTGGATAAAGATCTCTTGGATGGCTCCCATAGGGCAAAGTTGCCTTACAGTGATGTGACCTGGTCTAATGGAAAGTGTCCCTGCCCATGGCAGGGTGGTTGGAACTAGATAAGCTTTAAAGTGCCAATCTAAACCATCCTGTGATTCAATGACTCGAGGGACTGGGATTGTTCTGTCCCCCGTGTGAGAGGTTGCTGGGGCAGGCTGTGGTTGGGGTGGCCTCAGCTCTGGCACTGACAGGAGAATGTCTTATAGCTCCTGGGAAGAGTAGTCAGGGATGTGTCATTGCCCCATTTCCCTCATCTCACAGGAGGCACAGCTCAGTGCAGCCTTCTCCTGGCACCTAATATTAAAATGCATGACCTCTGAGGGAAAGACCCATCTGTGGGATCCATGTGCACAGCAGCAGTGTGGGGACAGGCTGGCAGGAGCAGAGTAGGGGCTGGCTCTGTGGGAAGCTGTGAGGGTTGTGCTGTCAGAGGACCTGTTGTCTTTGGAGCAGGGAACTGGTTATTAATGCTTGAATTGCCAGCGATGTTCGGCTCTGATTTAGTATCACTTAAGTAAGTGATGTATGATTTCAATTAGGAAGCAAAGATGCTTACTGCATCTCCATGATGTGTTTGGATGGAGAAAAGTGCTTTGCACAGTCTTTCTGTTTCGGGGGAGGTAAATGGAGCACAGGGTGTCTGTGGGTTGCTTGCTGCAAAGTTATTTCAATGTCAGCTGGGAAAGCAAACTGTGCCAAAGTCACTGCAAAGCCACTGGGGTGGGTTCAGCCTCTGCCTGGCATCAGAGCCAGGCTGGTGAGTGCCATCAGGGGATGCTTTCTTTTGGGTTTAGTGCTCTGTGCCAGTTGGAAGAAGAGTAGCTCTGCTGTGTGCTGCTGACACCCAGCAGATCTTTCAGGGCTGTAAGATCCCCATGTCTTGTAGAAAAATGAAAGGTTTATCCTTGTCACGATATGAAGTTCATCAATGTCTGCATTTCATGGACTGCAGCAGATTGAGGACCCTCTGTATTTATTAAAGTGCAAATGCTTTGTCATGAAATAAGGGGCCAAAACAAAAGCCAGTGCTGAGCAGGAGCAGACATAAAATGAGGGAAGGAAATATCAAAAGACTTAACTAAGACCAGCCTTGTAATGCTTGAGTCATTAACATCTGAAAGGGCTTTGTGTAGCAGGATACACACATATTTCTGCCTGGAATTAACACATTGCACACAAAGAGAGCTGTGTTGATGTCTGTCGAGGAGGCAACACCTCCTGCTCCTCCAGCTGTACCCTTGTGCCCAGATCTGCTCCAAGCCTCAAACTGAGATGTCAGTGCCCCCATGTGCCACCCAGTGCCAGCAGCACCCCATAAAACACCCTCAGACCCTGAGTCTGTGTTTGCCTTCATCTCCTGCTGTGTGTTTTAGCTGGAAGCAGCTGGAGATGAGCTGTGGGCTGTGCAGCCCAGCAGCTGCAAGGGAAGGGAAAGACTTTGAAATAACGGAGGGCAGGGTTAGGCTGTACATTAGGGAGATCTTCACTGTGCCTGGAGGTGTTGACAAAGGCTGCACAGAAAAGCTGAGGATGCCTCATCCCTGGAAATGCCCAGGGCCAGGCTGGATGGGGCATGGAGCACCCTGGGATAGTGGAAAATGTTTCTGCCTGTGGCAGGGGTTGAAATGAGATTCTCTTTAAGGCCCCTTCTGACTGAAAGCATTCTATGGTTCTATATTCCCGTGATTCCGAGATCATTGATGGAGAACAGAGAGGGGTAAGAATCAGATTATATTTAGAAATGAAATAAGTTTTAAAATGGCAGGTGAGAAAATATACAGTGCCAAGGACAGCCAAATCCAGGATCTTGGTGTTTTTCACACTGCCCAGCATTCCTGCTTGGGTCAGCTGGAACCCAGCACTCCAGGTAGTTGGGCTGTAAACCACACAGAGTACAGAACGTGTGTAGGTGTGGGTTTGGGGACCAGAGCTATGCTGGATTTGGTGGGAAAGTGAGAGGTTTTGGCTCTCTCCTCACACTCTCCATGTGAATGTTGCAGTAGCACTGTGGTTTTAAGCAGATTAACCGGTACCAGGACTATTATATCTAAGAAATAAATGCCAGTGGTGATTTAAAATGCTGTTTTCAGAACTTGGTTGCTGCCATCTCTCCTGGTGAGAGATGTTCCCATGTTTCAGCCAAATGAACTTTCAGACTGCTGAGCTAAATAAGAGAGAGATAATTTTCCTTTAAAATAACGTGTTGAAGTGGTTATAAATGAATGAGAGTTACCTTGTGCAGATTAGAGGAGTAGTTGGGAAGCCTCTGTAACACAGTAAGAGATGACTTACTGTTCAGTGTCATGCATGGCCAATTGTGGCAGTGCTGTTTTCCTACCAGACCCCATCTGACCTGGAGGCAGAGCAGATTTTCTAGAAGAGGCAAATCCCAAAATTTGCTTTTTCCTGTGGTAGCTGGGACCTTGTCTTTCTCAGTGTGAAGATAGAAGAAATCCTTAATGGGAGCTGTGGTGATTGGAGGTGCTGGGTGAGACTGCTCTGCTGAGTGCTGGAATGCCCTTTTAATGGTCTTTTCCAACTTTAATGATTCTGTGATCATCTAAACCCACCATTCTTCCTCTCCTGACACCTACTTTCTTGCCCATGACCATTCCTGCTTTGCCTGCGCAGTCCAGCACTTTCCTGTGTCCCTCCAGCATGTTCACTCCAACTTCAGGAACGGTTTCCCCCTTAATTAACTGTGTTTTATTTACATTGTGCTGAACTTCAAAAAACTTGAGAGCTAGCCCTCTCCCAAAGCCAGGTTCAGCTCCTGAGCATGTTTTCTATCCTCAGCCAAGGCATCCTTCAGGTCTGGGTTCCCACAAGCCACATTTTCAAGCTGAAGGTGAGCATGACAGCAAAACTCTTCAGATTCATGCACTATTCATGCAGTCCTCTAGGCTCCAGTGAAGCCCTTATAAGATAATAAGAAATTAATGAAATGTGGCAGTCTACAACTCCACTCCAGTTTTCATCCAGGGATCTCTGCATTTCACTAATATTTATTAACTGAGTCTTGTGATAGTATGGTGAGGTCTGGGATTAATTTTAGATCTGGGGGGCCCTTGCTGTGCAGTGAATCTGTGCCAGGGTGGGGGTAAAACCTCAGCTCCTGTTTCCACCTGCTAATTGAGGACACAGGCACCCTGTTTTGGACTTCTCACCCCCATTTGTCTGCTTAGGTGCTGTGGGTTTTGCTGACAGAGTTCCTAGCACCTCTGGGTGTCTCCAACACTGTGGGAATGACAGGAAAGCTTTGGATGCAGTACCCAAGGAAGGGAGAAGCAATTTTAAACACAGCTGTGAGTAGAGATTGGAAGGATAAAAGGGGGGCTGACATGGAGAACAAGGTCAAAAATTGTGCCCTATTTCTCAGCTCTCCTGGGGCAGATGGAACTGAGGTATCTTGGGACAGAAAGTTATGCATGAGAAAGGGCAGGAGATTGAGCAGGAAAGATTAGAGAAGGACAGACCTGAATGAGAAGGGAATCGCCAAAGCAGGACCTGGAAGGTGGCAAGAAGGAGGTGCAGGAAAAAGACCTTTGAAGACCGACAAAAATAATGGCCTGGGGAAATGAGAGTTACCAGGAGGGATTAGAAAGAACCTGTAAGTAACTGTGTGCTGCTCTGTCTGCAGGGTGATTGTGGCTGAGTCAATCCCTCAACTTTCCCATTTTTAAGGAGTTGTAGATGTTTTTCCAGCCCAGATTAACTGTGGTGGTGGTGGCTCTGTCTGAAATCACCCAACATTAGGACTGTTCTTTCCACTTTGGCATTTGGGGCTCCAGCCAAGACAACAGGGTGACCCTCTCAGTGCCTGTGCTGGTCCCTCACTGTCCTCCTGAAAAGATGTGCTAAAAACAGCCCTGCCATGATTGATGTGGCTGCGTATCTGCAGCCTATTAAGTGTAACAGTGTACAGGAAGGAAGAGGTCCATAATATTTCAGGTTATTGAATCTGTCTGGGTAGCCCACAGATGCGAGGAAGCCAACATTCTGTTTGCTTCAGAAATGGGAATAATTCAAACCCACAGGCTAATTCCCTTTCACAGAGATTTCATGTGTTTCATTGCATTTTTTAAAATAAATTGGACAATTAGATTGAAAAGGACCTGTTAATTCTCTATGCTTTCTAAGCAATATTTGGAAGCAAGCTCCTTCTGTACTTGTATGAATTTAATTTAAAACTGTTTGTTTAGATCTGTGATATTAAGAAATGAAACACCTTTCCCACATAGGTAGTAGCATCCTTGCAGAGGAAAGGATGTTAAAAATTGCCTGATTCCATTCCAGGCTGTGTTGATTCTTTTGTGGTGGTGGATATGAAATGCTGAAAGAGTCTCATTGTAGGCAGATGTTAGATAATCTACCAGAACTCTCAATTCCTGATCCGAACCCTTAGCAGACAGTGCGTGTTTTGGTCCCAGAAACCCCAAAGTCTGATTTTCTTTGTAATGTCTCCTCCTGTTTTTAATTATAAACCTCACTCAGCTCTGTTGATTTTCTGCACCTTTATCTAAAATCCTTGGAAAAAACTCACCCCATCAATTTAAACTAAGACTGGTGTAACTTCATTTCTCCACCTACTAAAATCAGATTCCCTTTATATTATGTACAGTTGTTTGCCATCATAATGCTGCAATAAATAAAGCCACAACACCTTTGTGGCTTTTCTGCAAAATTCAGTTGCTAACTTGTCATGACAATCCCTCACAAGACCTTGTGGCAGCACAGGGTGCTGCTCATGTGGCATGTTCAAAGTCAGGAATGATTTACATCTGTTAAATGTCACTTGCTGAGGATACTTGTATGAAAATCAGTGCTTATAACAGCTGCTCACACTGGGTTTTTTGAAGTGTCTCACCCTCTTCTGTTGGTTTCTGGGGGAGGCTAAGCCTCAGAGGGATTTGGGGTGACATGGAGCTATTCCTCTTCCCTAGAGCAAAGAGAGTGCCCATGATCAAAGCCAGAGGTGACAGTGACAGACACTGCCTGGCTGTGCCTCTTCTTTTGTAGTCCCAGGGCTCTAGCATTGATTCACTTTCTTTCTCAAAGACAGGGGAGAAAGAAAGAATTCCAAAGCACTGAGTGGGATCCTGCAATGCAAAGCCTAAGGGATGATGGATACCTGAGATCCTGAATTGCTGTAAAACTCTTTCAAAGGAGTGGAGCAAGTGAGGGAGGAGGGTATTTGCTTTCAGTAAATGAAATAAAGTGTCTGAGTGAAAACCAAGAGCTCCTGAGGGGTAGGAGTAAGCCAAGACTCTCCGTTTTGGGGTATGTTCATCTTTCAGCTCTGGAAATTTGTGGCACTGAGATCTCATGGCTGAGACAGCACTCCCACCTGAAGTGCTCATGGTGACCCAGGGCTAGTGGCCAGGGCTGGCTCCCCTGTTCCCTGCTGCAGGGCAGAGAGGGGCTCTTTGGGGCATAGCTCCACACAGATTTCCACCCAGTACTCTACATGTCACCAAAAATGCAGAGGGGTAATTCTCACCTGCCAAGGTGCTCTGCCTCTTGCACCTCCATGTGTGAAAAAGGATAATTTATTTAAATTTATGATGGCTAACGGGCTTATCTAACTACAGTTAAAATAACTTGATGAATTACTTGTGTGATATTTGGAATCATGACTGTGAGAACAAATTAGCTGACTGAAAACTGGAGACTGATACAGCTCATTAATAATGCATGGCGGGAGGCTGGTGCTGGCTGAGCAGGTGGGCTGGCTCCAAGCATACAAATGGGGTGTTTCCATGCTAGACATTTTCTCCCTGTGCAGAGATTGTGGTAGAGTTACAGGTCTGGGTGGCCAGCTGTGGTTGCAGAATCAGGAGTGTGTGTTTCATTGATCAGGGGTTCTGTTCCTGGTGCTCAGAGCACTGGAGAGCTCAGCTGGAGGAGCTGAGGACCATGTCCCAGGAAAATGCATCTCCATCCCATGGACAGTCTGATAAGCTGGGACCATAAAGAGCAGAGGGACTGAGGAGCTGGAGGATTGTGTCCCAGAGAAGTGTATGGCCATCCCACAGAGAATTTTTGCTTTTCACATGTCTCCAAAAACATGTGACTGTTGCCAGCTTCACGTGTGCAGGTAATCCCAGCAAGGACATTTGATTCTAGTTTCCTTCTAAAGATTAAGTGGTACCCTGGGTCACTTGTATTTAGCAGAGTGATGCTTTTCTTCTGTTAGGTCTTGTTTAACAGGTCAAATAAAATGGTAGATGGGTAAAGAAATCCCTCTCATCACCTGGATGTCATGCAATAGTCATTGCTCTACAGAGAAATCAGTTCTTGCAGAACAAAAGAATGGGAAAATCTTTAGGGACTCAGGATTTCATTAGCCCTGAGCATTTGCAGATGGCTTGGTGTGCCATCAGATAAGGATGATATAATACAAACAGGGCACGACTTGGATAATTGGGGGCTATAAGTGAAGTGACATGATTGCTTGATTAGGATAATAGTTGAAGCATGTGGAGAAGGAAATTATAATTTATATATTGCTGATTGTCAGGTTTATTTTAAGGACATAATTTGAAGTTTGTCAAAATCAGAGAGATCCCGAGTATAAGAAAGTCACTGAAAGAAAAAAGAAAATTCTACCAAAAAAATTAAATATCTGAAGCCAAACAAGAGGTGGGAAGCAAAGGTTGGAGAAGCCAAAGGCAGGAGCTCCTGTTCTTAGAAATGGGCAGAACCAGGAGCCAAACACCTGTTTGGTGGTCAGGAAGGGCACTGGCTGTGTCTACCTCATCCTTCAGGGGTGGGTGCTGCTTGAGCTCAGCTGAATGCAGGGAACCTCCTGTCCTGGCTCTTCCAGCTTCCCACACCCCTGTGCTGGGACACAGTGCATGGTCTGAGCCAGCCAGTCCCTCTGCAAGGCTGAAGCCACCTGCACAGTGCCACCATCCTCAGCTGTGGGCAGGCATTGGAAAATGGATCTCTCCCATGCAGGGATGCCAAGATCTCAGGGCTTCTGCTGCTCAGAGTGACCCTAAGATGTGTTAAAAAGTCTTTTTTCCCAGCCCAGCAGTCAAAGAAGGAGTCAGAGCTCTTCTATTCTCATTCTCAAGGTTGTTTATTGTTTCTTATCTGTAAAATTCTTTCTCCAGCCCACCGTAGGTCTGTCTGGCAGGTTGGGTTGAGGCACACTGGCTGCCCTCAGGGTGGTGTTATATTTTATACTAAAAACTACATATACAATATTTACTATAACTTCCCAATACCTATCACCTATGTTAGACAGTGAGCTTCTACTCTAAACCAATCCAAAAGTGCCACCATCACAGCAGAAGATGGAGGCCAAGAAGAAGAAGAAAGACTGCACATGCCCAGATTCCTCCACCTTGCACCTTGAACCCCCATTCTAAAAACCCCAAAAATCTATTTTTCACCCCTTGACAAACTAATTATTATTCTACTTAGACTTTTGTGGCTTGCAGATCCTCATATAAGGTTGGTAATTTTTTCCATGGGTTATAATCAAAGTCACAGGTGTCTTGGGCTTGGTGCCAGGGTCTCTGAGCCCCCTGGCAGGGGTTTGGGCAATCCAGGACAGCCCGAGGGATGTCCTGAATTCTGACAACCATGGCGCTGGCATGGCCCACACGCACCTGCAGTGACATTCAGGCCTCCCTGTGTCCCCTGTGTCAGGGGCACTTGAGGACTTTCTTCAAGGCAGCCAGTTTTCTGCCTGCAGTGCTGATTTGTTCATCTGCAGTGTCTTTAATATGATTAATGTAGAGGGGTTTGCAAACTGATCAAGACAGACCTGGTCTGCCTGTAATTTCAGTTAAATTACAGTGGATGTTCAATTTCAAGCATACCTTTGATATGGTAATAGAAAAAGCTAATTTAGCATATTGCACAGCCTCTGGGTAAAGTGGAGCTGATACTGAATATTGATCAGATCCATACACAGGTAGCAATATTGGGGAATAGTGATAAATATTTCTGTAGAGTGTGAGTGGATTTATCTTGTTATCCTTCTGCAAGCTTGTACCTTAACTCCTAATACCTTTGACTGAAGCTGTTGGAGGCAGGCTTTCAGCTTGCTTCCATTGTGCTCCCATTATGAATCAAAAGTTTATTTGCCTCTCCAGCTGATGTGTGGGAAATAATGATATGGCACATGAGCTCCCACCTAGCACAGCCACCATCAAAATGCCACGGTGAATGAAACTACCCATGTGTTATGACCTTGATGCACAATTTAAATAGATGATTCTTCAACACAAATAAAACCTATCACATTAGGCAGTAGATGAGCCACCAGTATATGCTACAAATACTGCTCCCCTCTCCTAATTAATAATACAAAATAGTGTTGGAATAGATTTATGCTTGTCAGCAGAGCAGTTAACTGTCATGCTGCTGATGAGTCAATGGCTTGTTGTATCATAAGTGCCATAATACCCAGATCTGGGCTGGGCACTAAGCTGTGATATGGCAATTTAGTTTTCACACATCATTTACTTATGCTTTTATTTCTGATTATCTCTGTTTTTTCCCCCTTTTTATTTCAGTTCTAATGCAATAGGCTCAGAAGTGACCCAGGTCACAGTGTGAGAACTTGCTGTCACAGGCTGAACTTCAGCTGGAGGTTTTGGAGAGGAGCATGCCTGGCACAGCCAGGGAAACAACCAGCTCATAGGAGCACCAGTGCCTGGTGTAACTAGGAACCAAACTTGGAGGCCACAGGGATCCTAAAAGCAATGGGGGAATGCCACCACAGGTAACTGAGGTTGTATTTGCCTTTCCCCAGCAGCATCCAGTTCAAGAATTCAAATGGATTGCAGAAGGAAAAGGTGTCCTGTTCCCAGCCATGTATTCTTTAGAAGAAGGGTGAGGGATTTTAGGATGCACCAGTGGAGACCTGTTGCTGCTCCTTGTGGGATTTAAAGTGGAATTTAAGATGTGTTCAGGGAGTACAGGAAGGGCCTGGGTCTGAACTTCGAGAACTGAGCCTGAAAAGCAGAGTAAGATTTCCCATGCACTTGGGAGAGTGGAGGGATCTCTGTCCAGCAGCTCTTCTCTGCATTTTCTCTCTCCTGGTGATGTAGTAGAGAATTCACAATGAGTGTTAATTTCTACTGCCCTAAACCTCAAAAATTTTTTAAAAAGTCCATCTGAATCTTCTTTTTACTTGTGATCTACACAAAGGAAAAATGACAGTCCATCTGGAGTAGGGGCTGGAAATTTGTAGAAAAATGCAAAAAATCTTTTAGAACTAATTGCAGAGTGCTCAGATGGAGGGGGGTGCTGGAAAAGCTAGTATTGAAAGAGGGAATATTGTGTGTGTACAGGTAGCTGCTAACGCTGCAATAGATATTCTGCTCCTCTGAATTATGAATGATTTATTCTATGTAGCATGGCAGCAGATGGCACCAGAGATGGTTCTGACCATTTCTTTGTCTTGGTGCTGGAGCAAACAACCTGCTTGGGGCAGATGTCCTGCATGCCATGCTCAGCTCTCACAGGGGGATCTGCAGTCTCAGCAGCAAGAAGGAAATTTTAATTTTTTTCCATCTCATAGTCCTGTCTGGCAGTGTCAGCTCTGGAGTATGGAGCCTCCAGGAAAGGAGAGAGCTGCACAGCTGAAAGAGGTTGACTTAAATTGGATCTGAGGAAGAAATTCTTCCCTGTGAGGGTGAGGAGGCCCTGGCACAGGTTGCCCAGAGCAGCTGTGGCTGCCCCATCCCTGGAGGTGTCCAAGGCCAGGCTGGACAGGCTTGGATGGTCTGCTGGGAGGTGTCCTGCCCTTGGGGGAGGAGGGGTGGAACAATCTTCTCTCTAAGGTCCCTTCCGACTCAAACCATTCTATGATTCTTTGAATGTCCTTGCTCACTGAGGGCAGAAGTGAGGTCCTGCAAATAGCATGTAGGGGTCTGAAAGTATCCAAAAATTGGAAAAACAAGGCAGATCCTGCTTTGTTTTAAGTGTCAGGTTGTCCTTCCCTTGGGCACTGTGCTAACTTTGTCATGTACCCAATACACATTTTGCTGAGTCTGCTCTACCTGAGTCAGGGAAACTGAGCTTGACTTGCCTGTGGCCAGTTAGGTCTGGTTTATATCCCACTGCCCATCACAAATTCTTTGTTCATATCCATAAGATAATAAGGCTGAAAGACGAAAATGGGTATGCTGATAGAGAATATATAAAAAGAGCAGATGACGCTAAGTAACGACCATTAAATATGTAATAAATCCTTGGTGATGGTGCACAGCCTGCATCTGCTCACAAGGCAGAATTATTTCATTGCTTGCAGGCCTCGTACATGGGGATATGTCAGGGCATCAACATCTTCAGGGACACATCCATAATAAAGATAATACTAATTTTCATAGCAATGTTTTTTCCTGACAGGCAAAGGTAATTAAGTGGTTAAAGAAGAACTCAGTTTGCTACCTAATGTAAAAAATAACTCATGCATTTTATGTCTCCTACTCTTCCAACTTTCACCAGTGTCAGGCCACATTGGTTTTGCATTTACGGTAACAACCTTTCAGAAGATATGAGACAGAGCATGCTAAGTGTGAGATTTCTAATCACCTTTCTTTAGTGTCTGATGTCTTGGCTACCCACAGACCTTAAATGTGATCTGATCATGGCTCTGAACTAAACAGATTTAATGGTGAAATAAAAGAATATATCCAAAATGAGGTGGAACTAACAAATGAAAATAATAAGGAAATTAAATGTCAGTAATTGAAAAGGTGTCTAATGTCTTAGATCCAGTACAATGACTCTCCTTTATGATTTATCCAACCTTGACACTGCTTATTTGCTTCTGGAAATTTTTGTACAGGTATATAGATTGATATAAGTGCTGTATTTTCTACATTTACTCTACCTAGACTAATTGAAAAGCTGTTGCAGAGAGGAAATTGGGTTGGTGTTGGGAGTTTGTGATTGTGCTGTGATCTTCAGGAAGCTGTGGAAAATCTCCAGATAATTAATTGTTTAGACTTGAAAGCACTCCATTAAGCTGAGGTAATGGGCAGATTCAGCATTCCTCAACAGTGATCTCAGATTTCTTCAAAATCTTACTACACTAATCACTATTTCTGCACCATTCAGTCCCATATTTTCTAAGTTTGCATAGCATAAATTGCCAAATTACTTCTGCAGTTGACAAGGCATCATGGCAGAGGCAGGTGCATTTTAAATTATAGTAAGGTTTGCATTTCCTGGTTTAAAAGAATCCACTATCCTAGGGCAGTGGAGTTCTCACCCCCAGCACCAGAGGGGGTGTTAAAAATCCTCATAAGAATAAACACATGTTGAAAGTTCATTTTTAATGTTATTCATGTTTGTGTGTATAAAAATTAAGCTTGTTTTTGGGTTAGATCCCTGTGAAATCCATCCCATAGGGGACCACACCCCTCCTGTCTGCAGGAGCAGCCCCTGTGCTGTCAGACCCTCTCAGCTCTGAATCACTGGTGACATGGCATCAGAGAAGCATCACAGAATGGTTTGGGTTGGAAGGGACCTTAAAGATCATCTCACCCAGTTCCACCTCTCTGCCAAGGACAGGGACACCTTCCCCAGACCAGGTTGCTCAGAGCTCCATCCAACCTGGCCTTCCAGGGATGGGGCACCCACAGCTCCTCTGGATAACCTGTGCTAGTGAAGAATTTCTTTCTAATACCCAATCTCTGTCAGTGTGAAGCCATTGTCCCCTGCTCTGTCACTCCAGGCCCTTGTGCAAAGTCCCTCTCCATCTTTCTTGTGGCATGTTTAGGCACTGGAAGGGCCTCTCATGTCTCCCTGGAGCTTCCTCTTCTCCAGGCGGAACATCCCTATCTCTGTCAGCCTGTTCTGTGGTTTCGTATCCCTTCTGACCTGCAGTGCCTTCCAAGTGCAGGAAATTATTTTCTTTCCTTTTTATGCTTTTCTTTTTAACTCTGTATTAGTGTCAGAAAAGGCCCAGAAATAAAAGCTTTCCACAAAAAGGCTGCAACAAAATACTTGATACCTGGGAGGAATAAATGAGACCTTGGAATTACAGCCTGCAATATATAGCTCAGTCCTGTTCATTGGTACTAAAGGCATTCATTTCTGAATACTGCTTTGGTAATTTTTGTGAAATTCCTGAAGAAGCTGTTGTATTTTCCCATATATTATAATGAAGTATGGCAGGTTTTAGAGAGATGAAGGACTTTGCAAAGGTGCAGCAGCCTGACATAAGGATTCATTCTGAGCATGAGCTGGTTCCTATTTTATCTAAGCCTGATTCCGTCATCCTTGAAAAGGAGGTTGCTTGCTTTTTGATGCTGAATCTTGCTATAAGTACTTATTTGGCATGCCAGTGAATAATAAAAGCTATCATGATTTGACATGTGCAATGTGAAGTCTCAATTACTTTTATGTTGTTTTTCCTTATGTAGATAGAGAGTGAAAAATATATTTTAATTAAAAAGTGAAATATGATATCCAGATCTCAGCATGCCTCGTGAAGAACAATCTGAATTTTGGAGTGCTTCCTAAGACTTGGGGCAGAGCTTATGCTGCACTTCACAGGCACGGGTAGCAGCTGTGGCTGA
Organism: Emberiza elegans; assembly: GCA_024865655.1. Classification (NCBI taxonomy): domain Eukaryota; kingdom Metazoa; phylum Chordata; class Aves; order Passeriformes; family Fringillidae; genus Emberiza; species Emberiza elegans. The sequence goes on from JALJVW010000797.1 coordinate 2,002,007, forward strand.
TAATACTGACTGATTTATTTGGCCATTATCTGACAGTTTCTTTACTCACTTTAAGGGAAAAAGAGGCTGCAGAGACATCCTGCATATTCAGATAGCTGTTATTGTAACCTTCCTTTGTGCATTTTACATTTTGATTCCTTTTCCCTTGCAGGCCTATTTTTTTAATGCATACGAGAGTTATGAGAGTGTGTTTTGTACCTTCCTGCATCACCTCCTGCCCAAGCCCTTTTGAATCCCTTGACCAGCCCCACCTGAACTTGATCACAAGCTGAAGGCTCAGAGATATTAAATCTCTGTAAGTGCTGCACCAAGAAGCAGTGGAGGAAAATTTGGCTCAGGTAAAAGCAGGTGAATTTGGTTATTATGCATTTTTGCTGATGTGGGGGTTCTTAGCTGGCATCTAAGAGGGGCTGTCTGAGGAAAATGCAGCAAACCAAAACAAAGCCAAAAGGCAGTGAAAATGCAAGGGCATTTCTGAGCATGTTGTGTTGGGAGAGTGGTTGCCCCTGTACTGAGGAGCTGAGCCTCCATCCCCCCATGCCACTAGAACCTGGCATTAGATTATTTTGCTGACCAGAAATACCAGCAAATCTGTTGCTTAAATGAATGCCTAAGTTAAAATAAAAAAGATAAATCTTGGCATGTAGGGTATAAACATCTACCAATGCATTTTGAAGAACTGCGTCTGAAAATGGAGTGTGTTTTCCTTGCTTGTGTTTCTTTGTGGTCATTAAAGGCATCTCACTGTTAATAAACAGTTACACATTTCTTGAAGCACTATTTCAGATAAAGACCTTGGCTCCTACTCCATTAGGGTAAGTGGACTCAAGCTAAAGCTTTTTATGGAGCTCCCTCTAATTTCCAGATGTAGTGCACAGCTCCAGCAATAGAACAGGGCCTTTTTTAAAAAGAGATAATTCTGTTTACCCAACACTTTGCTAAGCTAAGGCTGTTGAAAGTAAACCATCTTTAATATCCATCCCATAATGATGCTTGTGCTTTCCTTTGAAAGCTCCAGTTGCTTGGGGCTGAGATCACCACATACTGACAGATACTTCAGCTGGTGCTTCCACAAAGCAGCCTCACTAAGTGAGCCTAAATTTACTCCATGTCTTGTTGAATAATATTAGAATTGTAAGATCCAATGCCATGAGATTGGCAATCACTGTGCTTGGTTGTGTGTGGTTTAAGCAGTGTTCTGTGTATTTAAAATTAACAGCTTGAAAGGGAACCAAAATCAGGTATGACAAAAATACAGATGGTTAGTTAGCAGTATTTTAATAGAATAATTAAAAAACCCTATTATCTGCATATCTTGCTCTCTTGAAAAAAGTAAACTGCATAATTAAATATTAAAAAATTGCAACTTCTGGTAAATTAGAAAGTGCTGCAGTTCTCTGTGCTTTGCTCCAGAAATGGCCCAGAGGAAGTTCATGGCACAACAACACAAAATCTCAGTGACTTTAGCACTGCAGCAGGTGGAAGCTCAGGAGCAAGAAGAGGGAATGGGGAATGGGACCCCCTTCCCAGCTCTCTGCATCCCCAGCAGAAGGTGGTGCTGGGATGTCAGAACCCTTCCCACAGCAGGGCCAGGGTTTGCCTTCTCCTGCCAGTGCAGTCTGGGGGAAGGTGTGGGGCATGTGGTTGAAGACTTCTGCTCCCCTCCCCTGCTGAGGGATCTTATCCCCATCTCCAGATATTGGTGAATGGTCAAGACTCACAGAGATCTGAGGCTGTTGGTTTAAACTTTTTAGTAGGGGCTGTTTTGCAGATTTGGAGTGTGTAGAACATGCTTTTAATTGGGTCAAGGGGTCCATGAATGAACAAACAGGGTCTTCCTACATTGGCCCTCTTGACACTCAAAGTCAGGATAGAGTTCATAATGATTGTTTATTTAATATTTCATTGATGTTACCAATCATATTTACTTGCAAGGAACAGATTATATTTAAGCCTTGGGAAGCCAATGAGTATTTTACTACCAATTCCATTAAGGCCAGCATTTTATTCCTTGCCGTCTAAATCTCCATGTTTGAGTAGGAGAGCTTATTACTTTAAATATGAGAGCAATGGGTGAACCTTTCCAATCACACCATCAGTTATTATATTTAATTCTGGGGTAGCTGCAGTGCTAAAAGGACTCTTCAAATAAACAGTCACTAAGTATGACAGTGGCAATGGAATGTGCACTGTGAAATTATCTAATTACTGACACTTCGAATCTGTATCAGCAATTTGTTTTGAAATAGAATATAATTAAATTATTTTGCTCCAAGTACATCCCAAAGAACAATAAACTTTCAGACTTTCACAACAAAGAGGGAAAAATATTTGCCACGTAAGGATGATTTTGAACATTTGGAGGATAAAATTCTTGCAGAAAATGTTTGTCATGGCTACCATTCTTGGACCTGTTTTCTGGGCTGTATTAAAACCTCTTGATGGTGATGGAAATGAAAAGGAGGTTCCCAAAGGAAAGGGAGAAGATGAGAATAGAAACAGATGCTACAGCACCCCAGAATGCTTTACTGTTGGTTATGGAAGGTATCCAGAGCCTGATTTGAACAGTAATTGCTTTGTTTGGTCACAGCTTTGAAAAGTAATGTAGCAACATGAACAGATGCATCTAATCTGTTATTTGGAATAAGAATGATTATAGATGCTTTTCAGGGTGGAAGGGCATCACTGCAATTTGTTGATACAGATTGTGAAACAGAAATATGAGTTGGACTGTGAAGTAATAGTCAGAGTTAACTGGTGTCCTGGCTGGGATTGAAGTAATTTTCCTCCAGCTGAAACCAGGACAACTGGACACTTGGAGAGGTGTTTGATGCCACTCTGTGAGCTCTGCACAAAGCTGAGTGTGTGAGTGCTGCAGGGCCAGGATGTGTTTGTCAGAGGTGGAAGCCCTGGCAGGAGGGTGCCTGTGCTGCTGGAGACGGGGAGCAGAGATGAGCAGGAGCCAGAGGAGGGATGGGGCTGGGAACCCTCCCCTGTGCCTTGGGTGCTGCCGCTCTGCTCTGGGACACCCAGATACAGGGTGCTGTGACCCTTTGTCTCCTGGTGAGCGTGGAATGAGCTTTGCTATGAGTCCCCAGTGGGGAGAAAGACTCCAGAGGTATTTCAGGGAGGCCTTTCCAGTCCCTAGTATGTGTGCCCCTATCAGGAGTACGAGTAAAATTCAGAAAAGACGTCAAAGGAAAGAAAAAAGTCTGTTCCACATTACACTGCTTGTACCTTGCTGTAGCTCCTCCCTGCTTGTCTTTAACAAGAAATCTAGGTTGCATGCATTTAAAAAAAAATGTAGCTTTTCATCTACTAGCAAAAAAACCTTGGGAGTAGCAGTCTCCTCTCATCATTTTTTGGAATTAATTAAAAGACATATAAGCCAGCAGCAGCATAAAGCAGCCAGGAATGTCATCTCTCAAGTATCACAGCCTTTAATAAAAGTCAGTGGCACCGTTTGTGACCATCTGATGCTTATGGCTGCTGCCTCTGAAGTTCATTGTGTTTCAGCAGCCACCTTGGCTCGTCTCCATTCTTGCTTTAACCTCAATGACTTTGGCATAGTTATTCCAGGGCTGAACTTTGCCCATTTTCTCTTCCACAGAATATGAGGTCTGTTGCTTGCTTATCAAATATGAAACTGTGTACAACTGGGCAACCTCATGCTAATGGAATCAATACAGCCAAAGAGATCTCACAACCTCGCTGCACTTTTTACAATTTACTTTGTTCGTCACCCATTAATTCTTATATTGATTTTGCTATAAAACACAAACTGCATTCCTATCACAGCCCGAGAAAAAAGCACATTGATTATATTGGAACAAGGTACGTTGTAAAAATGAAATGCCTAAAACATTTAAATGTAGTAAGCTCTGCTAAAGTCCATAAATCACATTGTTTAATGTTGTGAATGAGTGGTGCTGCCTTAAACAAGGGAAAAATATGGCACCATAAACCAATTTTGACACAAAATAACAGTCTGTGTTTCTCTGTACCTGCCATTCTAGAAATGCTATCAATAATGGTTATGGTTGTTTGCAGGTGTGGGGGGGAAACATTTTCAATATCCCCTTTAGAAAGTTCCTTCAAAGTCACTTTGTAAAATTGACAACAGAGGTGTTTTACCTGGCTATAAATAAATCTGATTATTACCATGTCCTGTTTACTTTTATCATGCACTCATCAAAAAACTTTTTGATGGATCATTACTAATGATTGTTTTGGGAGCCAAAGTCAAGCCATGTGCTTGACTGTTATTGATGGGGAGGGGCTGCAGCTGCTTCCTACCAAGCTCAGTGACCACACCATCTGCTGAGGAAATGGTCATCCTTCCACCAGCTTAGAGGGAAGATGGTTCAAAGGGAATTCAACTTCCTGCACCACTTAGAGTTTAACCCTGAGCAGAGAAAACCACTGCTGAGGTATAATTCTGCCCTATTGAGATTATCACAGCAGAGAGGACCGAAAAAGGAGAATTTCGTGGTGATTACAAAATAGGTGCTTTTTATGATGGAAATTATGACTGCAGAAATCTGTTCTAGCTGAGAGTCCCTTAGTGTTTCAAGCCTTAGTCATGATCCAGAACTTCACTAAGCCCAGTACAAGGTCAAGGAAATGGTCTTGGAGAGCCTGCAGTCAGCAACAGGACAAGTGACAACAGCCAGTCAGGGATGGGTCTGAGTCCAGCAGGAAACAAAGAAAGAATGGGGGTAAGAAGGATTGGGACTGCTGTCAGCAGCTTAAAAACCAACACTGTTTCCAAGGTTTTCAGGATCTATGGAAATAGTTTGAATAGGGAGGAAAAAAGAGAGGAAGGCAGGAAGAAAGAAAAAAGATGGATGATCAAGACGGATATTGTGCATTCTCTTAACATGAAAGGTGGTCAGAGAGGGGGCCTTGGTTTCCTGGTCAGTGCTGTGTCTGTGCATGGCCCTAATGCATCGTCCCTTGTGCCAGGTTTTCTTGAATGAGCTGAAGAAGGGGGAGAAGAAGAATTAACACAGATCAGAGATCATAAACCAGGGATGGGACTATTTTCTGCCTAAAGCTTGGATGGATGCTTTTGTTTAGTTCTTGTTTCATCTTGTTTGATACCTTTACCTTTTTGATTCATTTTTTTCTTGTCTTTTTCAGGGCAGCTGCTGCAGAATCTGGGACAGCTCTGCCAAATTTTATCTGTCAGCTAAAGCCTCCCTGCTTCCAGCTACATCACTCTAAATCCCAGGAAAACTCAAGTGACTGTAGAGGGGCTGCTCTACACTTTGTCTAGCAAGAGGAGAGTTTGTTCAGTTACTCTGGAAACAAGAAGATAATCTGTTTTAAAGGATGTGAAAACTCATTAAAGCTGCTGAGGTTCTTCCCACACATGGGCTGTCCCATGAGAAGGCTGGTAGAAGTGAAGCTGGGTGACTACCCCTGGGACAGGCTGGGACAGGAGAAGCAGAGAGAAGCCAGACCATCTGGAAGATGTGCTGGGTACAGATCCTGTTTTGCAGGGAGGGAGTTTTATCTGTAGGAAGCTGGCAGATGTGAGACTGACTTTGCTCGGCAGGAAATTTGCAGCTGCAAAATTCCAGTTAATTCCTGGGTGCTTCCTTATTTGAATTCATTAGCAGCAGTTCTCACTATGTGGCTGTCAATCTTTATTCCTTTAAGATAAAATGGCTTTTTCTCATGGGAAGTTGCTCTTGTCCTTGTTGGGTCAACCCCGTTTTCTCCAGTTCTTTGGGAAATTGCACCACTGGCAGAGCACACTGGTTCTGTTTTTTCCATAGTTTTGCAGGACAGCAGGACTTCTTCCCTTCCCAGTTTCACCCTCCATTTTCCTCTGAGGCTTGGGGGCAAGGGGAGTTAACAGAATAAGTTTGATGTTGAAACACCTGTGAAATTGTTTCCTACTCCTGCAAGAGCGAACTTTGTGAGGACTGTGCTTATCTGCAAGATCACCTCCAAGGCTTTTTAAAGTTAATGATCAAAGTAAATTATCTCAAATTTCTCATCAAGAAAAGCTCTATTTTTCGAGGTTTAAACTCCTAATTTTTTATTGCAAGGATCAGTCCTGTGACATCCTCAGAGTTTTGTTAGGGACATTTTGTCCTGATCTCAGCTCCTTTGGTCGGTGTCTGCAGAGCTCCCCTGGCCTGCGTGAGTGGGGGGGAACCGGTCCCTACCAGAACAGTTGTAGAAACACAGAAAAGCTGAGAAACTGGAGAGGAAAATAACAAAAACAAGGGCCTCATTTATTTTTTATGAGTATTAAGTCCGTCTAGCTGTCATGCTTTGCCTGCAGGCAGCGTGTCTGGGAGGGCAGGTTGCTGTGACAGATGGACAGGAGCTGCTCAGAGAAAAGGCTTTAGATGGGCAATTTGCTGCGAGTTGGTGGAGCTTTTACAAAGTCACAAGTGCAAGGAATTAGAGGCAATCCTCTTGCAAACACTGGGAAGCTGAAAGCCTGGATCAAGCTTCTATAAGGCTCTGCCCAAAATCCCACTGTCACCACTGCTTGTGGCTGTTTCTTTGCTGATCCCATCCATGCATTTGGGACGTGGAACAGTAACCAAGGCAGGAAATACAATTTATGGGGTTCTCTGTGGGTCAACCCCTTCTCAACCAGGGCCTTTGTCTGAGGCCAACCAGCAGAGTTACAAGAGGCAAGTTCAAAGACTGCCCCTGAGCTTTCATTTTCTCTTTTGTGGAGCTTTTTTTAATGAGCAGCTCCTGCTGCCCTCTTCCCTTCTAACTCCTCTGCAGCACCTGTAGGAGGTTAATGATGGAGCCAGGTGGAGCTGGGGCTGAGCTCACACATTAGGAGTCACTGAGTGCTTTCACCTGTTAAAACTAAGGTGTATTTACAATCCTGCCCTTTATTTATCTAACAGGGATAATTATCCCCTCTCAGAACAATGTGACCCACTGGTGCTAAGGCCTCACTTCTGGAGATGGGGATGATGTTTTCCTGATGGTGGCTGAACTGGCCCTGCAGAGCAGCAGCATGGTGGGAACGGGCCTGGGGAAGCAAAAGCAAAGCTCAGAGCCTGCAGAGCAATGGTCCAGATCTGAGTGAGTGGAAAGGATTTCCTCTCTTCTGAGCTGTATCTTTCCCTAAGTGAAAATAGAAGTTGCTGTGGTGCAATGCCAGGAGCCATGGGTGAAAGAGAATATATGTGGAAGGGGAAGCTGGACCTACCTGGTTTGTTGGTTTTTCTGGTGCAGGATTCTTTTTTTTTTTGTTTGTTTGTTTTTGCTTGGTTTACTGTTTTCCAAATTTTTGTAGGTCAGTGTCGTGGTATTAGTGAAGCAGTTGCTTGCACTTAACAAATGATGGAGAGTATGTAGCCCAACTTCTGATGTGCTTTAGACACCTGATTACCCAATAGGTCTTGTTTTTTGCTTGGGGAAGCCTCTCTTTTCAGCAAATTGTTGCTAATGGTATGTGCTGTTCTGTGATGGCTCAGTCTCCACTTCTAAGAAGGTGCTGTGCCCTCAGCTTGAAGTGCTTTGTCTCTGTAGCTGCTTGAATTGTTGCTTTCTTCCTCAAACACAGGTAATTGCTATTGCTGCAAAATGCTTTCTTGGATGACTATCAGATGACTTGTATTAATATTTACAATCACTTTTTGTTAGTAATTTTTTTTTGCTACAACAGGAAATGAAATGCAAATTAACAACTGTAAAGATTAAAACATAATGAAATAGGACATGAACTCCAGAGAACTAATGAGTAAAGTGGCTTGAAGGCACAAAAAGATGTTCTTCAAAAATAAACATAGAGGTGAATAATAAGACAAATAATTTTGAGGCATTAAACCAAGAAACAGAAATATCAAGTATGGGATAAATTGTTTCATGTCAAAGTTATAATTGCATTCTTTTTTCTTAATAAAAAGATGAAGTTTCTTCCTAAAATTAACCAGCTTTATAATCACTATACGCTAGATTTTTTTCCTACCTTACAAATCAGCAGGTCTCTCTGTTTGTGTAACTTATCTGGCTATTACACAAATACATTGGTTTAGTGAACTGAAACTGTTGTGTTGTTTTTTGTTTTGGTTTGGTTTTTTAAATATTATTTGCCTCTGGTACTTTCTGTTTTCTAAAGCAGAAATCTGTATCTGAAGCTGCTGGGTGCTTTATGAGGTGTTTAAAGCTTGTCCAAGCTGACAGGTTTTAGTCCCTGCTTCAGCAAAGCTCCCAATCCCCGATATTTATTTTCCTTCATGAGACTCAGTTTGGTGGATGGCTTTAAGAGAGTACACAATTCCTTTTTTTTAAACCAAGGGCTAGAGGCAAAAATCTGTGCAAAGCTGTTGCTGGCTGCTTTTTGGGGAAAGCCCCTCTTTGATTAGATAGCTGTGTTGGTGCATCCCAACCCAGAGCTGATGCTGAGTTAATTTCTGTTGCTCCAATGTTGGCTGTGTTTTGACTTTGGTTTTAGTAGTCTTGGATCCTGTGAAACAACAAGGTATATCTGATTCAGTGTATCTTTAACATTCTGTCACATTAGTATGTTATGGCTTTAGCACAGTGCAAACTTACGTACACCTCAAGTCTTTAGGTGTGAGCCTGTGTGATTCCCTATAAAATTAAGGAAGAGGTTCCCAAGGTGCTGATCACAGAAGGGTTAATGCTTTGGTTTATTATTGTTGTCAGGGCTGGGGTTGTCCCCCTGCTTATGGTTAAGCCATGAACAGAGGAGATGGAGGAGCCTTCAGGGAGATGCTTTACCTGATTTGATAAGGTTAGGAGAGCCCTTGTTACCAGGAGGATGCAAATCTGTTTGTAATCCCAGGCCAGTGGGGTTACACAGCTGAGATGTTTCTTGTCTTGGCCATCTTCCACCACTACTGGGGTTTTCTGTTTGTTGTGGGGTATATTTTTTGTGATTTTGGGATTTTTTTGTGTGTGTGAATGTGCTTTTGTTTCTTGGGTTTTTTTGGTGATTCTCTCCCCCATCCCACTGGGGAGGGGAAGAGTGAGTGGCTGTTCAGCTGCCTGCTATCTAGCAGGATTTGGTGGCCTCAAGGATGCAACCTGATTGGTGAGATAGTGCTTTCCAACAGGGTATCATCTCAGGATGTCAGAGCAATTAGGCTAAGCAGAAAATTAATATCTTGTATCTATTTCCTGTAGAAGATGCTCTATCCTAGAAGATCTATCTGGAGATAAAAATCCTATATACAGTGATAAACATTCTCCTCTACCTTTCCATAACCTTGGTGGCAAGTTACACGCATATATTATCTGCTGGATGCAGACTTGGCTTTGGGAAGTGTGTATTTTAGCTCTCATAGATAAAACTAATGGGGACTACTTGTATCTAGTTGGGGATAGATCCTCAGCTGGTGCTCATTCTCAGCACCCCTGCAGCCAGTGGGGATTGGATGCCTAACTGTGGTGGAGAATAAACCTACCCATGGTTTATTCTCTGGTGTTTCATGGCCCTATTGAGTAAATGCAAATTTACACCCAATCATTGCACAGGGCCTGAACTGGAGTGAGAAACAGCCCTAATTAAGTTTTGTAACTGAAATCATTATTAAGGTCTTGCTCATTTTCTCAATAAAAATATTCCAGCTGAAAGGATTATATTTACAAGTGCTATTTATAATTAAGCATTTCACTTGATTCACCCACAAATAGAATGTAAATCATGTTTTGAGGAGAAGAAAAAGTGTCTCTGAGTAATTTATACCACATTTTGTGGTTAGCAAAAACACAGGTTTATGCAAACAGGGATTTGTTGAGGTCTGAGTATTTTACTTGTGAAGGTGCTTCATTTCAGCTGGGCTCTGTTATGAACAAAAAAAACTGTCAATTTTTTTGTGTGAGGGAACAAGTTACAAAAACGAGTCTAACCAATTTTGCTACTAAAGTGTTATCTGTGTTATGTAAATTACCAGTGATCTCGCTAATGATTCCTTTTGTATTAGTAGAAGCCGTGGCCGAGGCCGAGTTGAAAAGTCTTTTGTATTAACACTAAAGGTGTGAGAGAACTGCCCGGGGCAGGGACAGTAAGGGAGAGACGAAACTTGAGGTGGGGGACATGCAAATTAAACTGTAAAGGACCATAGTGCTTTGGGAAGCAGCGACCTCAGACGTGCAGAAAAGAACCCCAAAACAACGAGCCAAAATGAAATTGGGAAATTAGAGTGATGTCCACGTGTGAGGAAACAAGCTACTGAACCTGCAGAGACACTGAAAACCTTTGGAGCCCCTCGCCCTGAGTCAGAGAGTCATCCGAAAGCCAGGACCCCGACCCCTGGAGAGGAGCCGAGCAAGATCTGGCACGCTCACAGCTCCTACGAGGATGGGACTTGCAACTCTGTTCCCAGGGGACAAAGCTGCGACTCCTCCTCCTTCTGTGAGCCACCTGGGAGAGAACTGACAGAAGCTGCAGATCTGTCGAGCCACCCCTATCCTGAGCTGATTTTTTAATAAAGGCATTAAAAGGAGAAAAAGTCTCCTGCCCTGTTTATTTCAGGCTCCATTGGAAAAATGAGCAGCTCATCTCTTGCTGAGCAGGGCTGGGTGCTGAATGTGTCCCCCTTCAGTGGCTCTTGGAGCCAACCTGGGCTCACTCACAGCAGCTGTTGGTAGTGGGAAAGGTATTCTTGCAGACTGCAGTAAAGGTATTTGTTGCAGTCTGTCTGAAGATCTGACTTTGAGATGAGCTCCTTTTCCAGCCTCAGTGGTTCCCTGCAGGCTGCAGTGGTTTGGGTGCCCTGAGCTGCTGGAAGATGCTGCAGCTGACAGAGGGGACGTTTCTGACCCACCCTTGGCTGCACTGGCTGTTTTCTCTTGGAGAAATCTCACCCAAAAATGTTCCTAAAGAACTGTGAAAATTGAAACAAAAGGAAGTGTTTTCAGTTCAACCCATGAGCTTGAGCCTTTCCATGGGCATGTGGTCAGTAAAGCTGACACTACAAAGGAGCATGGTTTCATTCAATGATTAAATTTTATACATAAACTATAAAAGCATATTGTGTTCAGCTTAAATTACCTGCCTCTTAAACTCAATTTTTGCTATCCTTGAGGTATTTATCCTTTGGTTATTCCAGGTACTGGAGAACTGAGTCTTCAATTTACATTTGAAAAGGAAATATTTTCATTACTGTGGTGATTAGGAGCTCCAGCTAAGGGTTAGCCTCTGCTTTTGCTAGATACTGTGCAATCATAGCTCAGAAAGATGACACCTGCCTTAAATGCCTCGTAATCCAATAGGAAGAAAAGGAAAATATATGTATCTAATTACAAGGGAAGGGTCTGATGAGCAGAGGCCCAGGAAGGCAATAACCAAATGGCAGTTTGCATGGGGCTGTCATTAAACCCTTCCCTGTGGAGAGGGGAACGTGAGCTGTGCTGCCAGTTCTGCCTGAACAGATTTCCAAAATTAAGAAAATTTAGAATTAAAGGCCATCTGCTGGTAGATTAGGTAAATAAAAATACACCCTAATTGGATTTGGTGCTCATTTCAGCCGTCTGGGTTATAAATTATAGGGAAAAGGTCACATTCCTTCAGGCTATCTGAAGTGGAGTGAATATATTGTCTCATCTTTTCATGACCCCTAGGTTAAAACGTAATATCAATTTCACTGTTGTCTTTTTTTAGCCCTGGAAAATCTCACTTGTGATGCTGTGAGCAGCTCAGCATCCTCGGTGCTGCCTGGACCCCTGCCAGAGGTCTGTGTGTTTGCATCCCTGCCCACCGTGTTTGGAAACAAGTAGATTTTTAAATGACAGGACAAATCAGCTGGGCTGCAAGCTTCCAGCTCAAGTAATTACAGTTCTGTAATCTCCAGTTTCAAATTTGGTGCTGCAGACACCAACCTCCAGGTGCTAGGGGAACAGTGGGAGCAAAGCCAGCACAGCTGGACCCAGGCTGGAGAGGTGGGGTGAGCAGGAGGGGAGGGAAGGAAGGAAAATGGGAGGAAAACAGTGGCAGGACTTCCCAGGCAGGAGGTGCATCAGGCTGAGCAATCAGAGGATGTGATGCAAGAAAACCATAGCTGTGATTAGTCTGATTTTCACTGTCCTTCAATTAGTTGTTGCCCAGAGAAGCTGTGTCCCATCCCTGGAAGTGTCCAAGGCCAGGTTGGATGGGGCTTGGAGCAGCCTGGTCTATGGAAGGTGTCCCTGCCCATGGCAGAGGGATTGGAACTGGTGACCTTAAAGGACCCTTCCAACCCAAAACATTCTGTGATGGTTGAGCAGAATAAATACAAATCCCCCAAATCAATGAGCTTTAAGTTCCCCTCCAACCCAAACTATTCTGTGATTCTGTGACAGCTGGGAGACTCTGAAGAGTCATATCGTGTGAGGCAGAGATGAGGAATGTAATGAACTATTTCTAAATGTGAAAGTCCCCCCATCTGGAATATTTGTATCTCCTTGTCAGTGATACCAGAAGGATGCCTGGCTTGAGAAAACACAAGTTGGTGGAACATGAATGATGCTTAAATCATATGCACTCAGTTTAAAGCAAGAATTAAATTTAGGAACCGAAATAACTGTATTTTTAGGCTGAGATCGGGAGCCAAGACAGTCCAAAGGAGGAGAAAGATGTTACATAACTGTCTCTACAATTTTCCTTCAAATGAAAATGTGACTATGTGGAGGGCATTGAGGATGGATTTTTAGTTGTTTTGAGATTTTCTCTAGAAGTATTTATTTTCAGTTGGGAATAACAACACACTAAAATCAATTATTCTGTAAATGTGTAATTACAGAAATTAATGTTTCAGTGTGGAACTCCACAGGTGTTAGAACTTTCAAGCTGATTTATCACAGGTAGATGGTCTTCGTCCCCTCCTCTTGCTAGTGGGATACACATGCTGACTTGAACATGGGGCTTTTGGGTGCCCAAGATACTTAGCTGCAGCCAGCACAACACAGCCTCTGGGCTGGGTAAAGAAAAGCCAAGGATTTCCTGGAACACTGAAACAAATCCATGTGAATTCAGTCTGTGTTCAACAAAACAAAGCCCACGAAGATAAATAGGGCTAATCCCACCACAGCCTGCAAACAAACACTGCTGTTCAAACCTGAGACAGATAACACAAACAACCCTGGGAAAGCAGTTTGGAGAGTATCAAATCACATGACAAAGCCAATGTATTGCTCTGTGACTTCCAATTAGAGACTTGCTGCTGCATAATTAAGTTTCTGACGACACTGTATTTAAAGTCATGTCAGTCCTTTCATTTATAAATACTTCTCTGCAGGTGCTTGAGCTCCCAGCTGGAATCTGTTTTTCTAGGATCTAATCCTAGAAGTGGGGTTTTTTTCCCTTCATTTCAATTTTGAGTGGAAAAAAAAATCCCCCTGAACAGCTAAGGTACACGGGAGGGAAAAGATTTGAGTATTCTCAGTATGTTTTAGTTCTGCTGTAGGTCCCAGCTGCGCACATATATATATTTTATTATCAGCTTAACATATGTGTCCCCATGGTTGCACATTCCTGTAAATCAGGAGTAATCAGACCTGGAACCTGTTCTCTCTGATGTATTTTATACTTTACAAAAGTTGCAAAGGACATTAGCTCACTGATTTTTTTCCTTTCCTCTACTTTTGCACCTTTCCTAGAGGATTCATGAATGCAGATCAAAATATCCTTGTTTTTCCTGCACTCTTTGAGGGCTCCCAGAGGGACCCCCTGGCTGGGGTGTTGGGTGTGAGACAGCCCCTGTCCCATGGCGCAGGCAGGCTGTGCTGCTGGGGTGGATTTGTTTGCAGGGTCACAGGATGGGCTGGGCTGAGCCAGGGCTGGTGTGTGCCTGGCTATCCCAGAGTGGCACAAAGACTCTGAGAGGTCTAAATCTCCCCAGGTCTCAGCACACGAAGCAGAGAGTGGAGGGGATTGGGGAGCAGCCCCCTGTGGGCACCAGTTCATACCCTCATCTTCTGGTGTGCACAGAGCTGAGAGATCCCAGCCTGAGCAGGCTGCCAGTGCCAGCCACAGTGACTATCCATAGGCTTTCATGTCAACTTTTGTGCTTAATAAATAAATAAAAGCAGATTTTAAAAATTGGAACAGAGAGAAGAGCATCACCTTTGTACTCTGCTTTGCTCTGAACCCCAAAGCAGACACAGCAAACTGAAATGTTCATTTTCAGCTCATCCCCATCACAGAGGAGTGAGAGATGCTACCTGGAGTAGGGATGAGTGTGGCCAGGGCTATTCCCCTCTGCCAGCCTGGGCTGAGGACAAGCTCTCCTCTGGGCTGTCTCCTGGGCACACAGCTCACCGAGTGGTGAGAGGTGTTAGTGCCAGACTGCTCTTCTGCAGGGGTCACATCCCCCAAACCAGCACAGCCTCTGCTCCCATCAGGCTGCTTGGCTCAGCAGTGGCTTTGCCAGGCTCAGGAGTTCATGGCATGGCATGTGGAAGGGTGAGGGACATCCCTGCTCATCCTCAACCTTGTCCTGAGCAGTCACTGCCCATGGCAGGGGAAACAGTTAAATGAGTTGATTTCCTTCATAATAGCTTGAAAAAGTACTCAATCAATGTTGGTCATTACAGTATGTTTAGAGCCAGGTGAGAGTGCTGCAGGTGCTTTAGGTTACTGCTTTTTCTGTGTTGCTTGAGATGGTGTGGAGCCCTGAAGGCCAGGGCATCTGCACAGCCTTTGAGGTGAGAAGGGCTCTCAGTGCCTTTCTGCCAGAGGGGTGCTGGATACAGGTCCTCCTTCATCCCAAATGACATTTTCTCCATCAAATCCAAGAGATATAAAGAATGACACCCACAGAGCTGTGTGTGTGTGCACCTCCCAGGACTAAAGCATTTGATTTGATGTGGAATTTCTGAAAGGATAGCTGAACTCCTAAGTCCATTAAGTAAGGTAATTTGCAGGGCTCTCAAGCTTTGCCCATGGAAACACATTAACACAGTCTCCCATTTGGCTTGTTGAAAAGCCATTATCCTATATACAAAAGGGAGGAGAAAAGTAATACGGTTTTTCAGAGTTTGTTTATTGTGTTGAGTGGTGAAACCTTTGACAGTATTGAAGGGAAGTGGAGAGGAATGCCATATCCCTGTGCTAGCAGTGCTCTAACCAGCCCACATCTATCCAGGCAGCATTTGCTGCTGCCATTGAAATCTGCATTTTAGTGTTTCAGACATGATCTAGCAAATGAAGAATGAAGGTAATCCTTGAGGCAGACCAGGGATATGAATCTTGGCACACCTGAGTGCTCCCAAAATCACCAAAATATACATGAGGAGAAATGGCAAATTGTCCCTGGTGCCATCTTTGATAATTTTCCACCTCCAAAGAGATCTTTAAGAAGATTGATCACTTGCAATAAGATCAGTTGTGTTTTAGGGTGTTGGTTTTGGTTTTTTTAATTCTTCTTGATATGCTGGCTTCCACTAACCCCCTGTCCCTGAACAAGCATTTATCTCCTTTAGGTGTGAAAGGAGGGATGTATTTGAGGGTAACAGATATGAAAAGAGGGTTTTGTCTGGGGTTGGGAGTACTTTGTCTCTCTGAGTCTTTGTTTCCCCTCTGTAAGTTGAGCAGTTGTTCATGGCATCCAGTTTCTTGCTCGTGGCTTTGGCTCTCAATGGGTTCTGTGGACAGAGCACAGGTACTGGAGAGCTCTAGGGATGTAATTTGTTTCCTGAAAGTATTGGCTAGTGACTTTTTCATTCTAATTTTGAGGAGAAGAGGAATTTATCAGTAGTTAATACACTTTGTCTTGGAGAGGCAGCCTGTGTAATCTCGCTGTTGGATTTAATGCATTAACAGCATTTTACTTTCTGTCAGGGTGATGCTGCCAAAGGCAGGGACAGCTGTGGAAGGGAATACCAAAGCAAACAGGACACATTATTCAAGTAGATGAGTAATTTTAGCCTTACCTTGCTCCTTTATGTTTCCAGCAGAAAACACTTTCAGCACATCAATACTGGGAATTAGCAGCAAATCTTGCTCATCTGCCAAGCTAGCTAAGGAAACACTGTGTATTTTCTCAGGCCCCTGTGAGAAATTCACTTGAAAGTGACAAAACGAGCAGGACTTTTTTTCTTTTGGTGGTGACAGTATCTCCAGGGAGATCTGCCTAAGGTCAGTGTTGTATAAAAATCACTGAGTTGAGCAGTAAAGTGTCTCTATACTGAGTTAATTGCTGGTAATCTCTCAATTCCTTGTGCTGGCTTCTATTGTGTATTTTTTTTATTATTAGTTACAATATGCCTTTATACCAGTAAGGGGGATATGTAGGTTTGAGCAACTGTGCTCTGACTTAGGAAGATGCCTCCCCAGCTCCCTTTGACAGGAGTTCATATTTTGTAAGTAGAAAGTCCTTATTTCTGTTGACTTCAATGGTAATTTTTTATCAGTTTGCTGCTCTTTCAGTCAGATTTCAATAATCTGTCTAAGTGGTTTTGCTTTACTTAATAGTCTCTAGAAAATTGCTCTCCCTGGCAGGTGCAGCTGAAGCCTTATGGGTAGTCAATAAGAGGATGGTTTTGTAGCCTTTTTATAGAAAGGTGTTTTAAATACCAATTTCAGCTAAAGTAGCTTTCTGTTGCATTTTTTTGCCTATGGCACAGCATCTAGCTGTAGTGGTTCATTTTGCTTCTATGTACTAATTGCTATCTGCTGGGTGAAATTCTGGCAGTTTGTTTGAACAAGATAATGTGCAAAAGTGTAGGAAAGAAAGAAAAGTACATATAGGCCATCCCTGCAAAAAGAGGTGCATTTGCAGGAGAAAATCACTTCAAGCCTATTTAGTGGTCTGACAGTTTAAAGATGACATATTTGTACACGTACAGGGAGAAATGGCCTTTAAAAGTAGTGGACACTTTTTATCATTATTGCTTCTGTCAATACAAATGAAAAAAACCTTTAAGGATAGTTCCAGAGCACACAGGTAACTGCAGCTGAGTGCCAGGAGGCAGACTTGTCCTGAAATGCTTGAAAACTCTTAAGGAAAAATTAGGCAGGAAAGAAAATTGGAAAACAGCACTAAAGTTAACTCCAGAAGATTCAGAGATATTAATCTGAATGAAAAATCATGGGATGATTTGGGAAGGGACCTTTAAGACCTCCTAGTTCCAATCTCCCTGCCAGGACAAGGGCACCAAAAAGCACAGAAACGAGCTCATTAATTCAAAGCAGAACAGTGGTGAGGAAAATGCCCAGGCCAGGTGTTTCATTGTGACCATGAGCAGTCAGTGTGTGCCAGCATGTGTGTGCTCTGCGAGTGCTCCTCAGGCTCATAGAGATTATTTGAGAAGAGTTGCTTGGGTGCACAGTTTTCCTTGTTCTTTCCTTCTCTTTTTCATGTTTTTTCAGCTCTCAAAAAACCAGAATGACCTTTAGAAAGGAGGAAATTGAAGGTATTTCCTGTTTTTTACCTTGCCCTGTGGTGCTCTCAGAATAGTCAATGTGGTTCTTCAGATCTAACCTGGACCTTAGTAGATCTTCAGACCTGGAGGGTTTGTCCATTTTTTCCCATCAGTGAAGGGGCAGAAGCGATGCAGGATAGAAAGCTGTTGCTCCTAAGTTATCTCACTACACAAAAAGTTCATTGGTGTTCCTCTTCAGAGCTGTCTGAATTTCCCCCAGCTTTCTGGCGAGATTTAGGGTTCATGTGCCTTTCCCAAGGCTCACAATTCATCATGAGTTTAATGGTGCTTTCAGGCTTGCAATGCAAGGTGAGGCTTGCAGGATCAGTGTCTCTGGAGGTCACAGTCTGAAGGTCAGGCAAGCACCTCTCTGTAACATGCTTTATAGAAAGCAAGATGTTATTTCCTAGATTATCTTGTATGACTTAACACCAGGCTACAGAGTTTGTCCATCACTGAACTGCTGCAGCATGTGATAACCAACATGATGTGAAGGCTCTGCAATTCGTGCTGATGATTCACAGCAGATCATTTGATATTTAGGGCTCTGTTCATTAATAAGTTATGCTCCATTTACCTTGTTTTCTGTAGAATTTATGAGTCAAAAGTGCAGAGTGCACCAAAAATGACCCATTCATCAAATTCCTCTTCTCTCTGGATGATTGGCTAACCCATCACTGCAGCCCCCAGGGGCACATTGCACAAAAGGTGTGTCCCGCATGAGAGAGCAAAGTGGCCCCAGGAGGGAAAACAAGAACTCAGCTTTTGTTTGAGTCTGCAAGTTGCCCCATTTGGTGTCTTTGAGCTGTGTGGGCAGGAAATTTCCCAAGCCAATTTGTTTTCTTGCTTGCTGCGTGCACAGCCCGGGTGTTATGACAGCAAGGGAGGTGTCCTGCTCGCCCACAGGTCCCACCGAGTGCCACTATTGCTACAGCTGAGGGGGAATGGGGGGAGGAAAAGGCTGTTCTGGTAATGTAGATCTATCTGCAGTTTGTCTGTCTGCACACCAGCATAAACCAGGTCCATGACACAGAATAAGGGTGGATTTGTTGAGACAGAACCACAGCACAAACCAGCTATGGGAGCACATGGGTGTGGTGAGGTGAGGAGGGTATCTGAAATCAGAAGAAATGCCCTTTGCTTGTAAAAAACAGGAAAATGTCTACAGCAGGCTACAGCATCTCTAGCTGGCATCTAAACAGCAGCATTTTTTCTTTTTTTTAATGTTCTTTTTAGTTAAGCACATACATTTTACATGTTGGCACAATTACTTAGGCATCGACATAAGCTAGAGAAGCAGTTTAAGAGCCATGAAGATGAAAGAATAACCATTGCATATATCCTTTTGATTTCCCACCACCTAATGGGCAAAGCCCTAGGGAGAAGACAAAGAAATAATAATTAGAGCATACTGCTTTAGAGGATGAATTGTGAAAATGTCTCCAGTGCTGTTGGCAGTGTAGTGTGAAGATGCAACAGCTTTAAATGACCTGTCTAGCTGGTAAAGCAGGGAGACTAATGTAGATTAATTCACAGTTTTTAGCACTTCGTGCCTTGTTTAAAGCTGCTGTTGGTTATCTACAGCCTCCCACAACATCCTGCAACCCTGCCAGACTCCCTTTTTCCCTGGGTTGCTTGGTGAATAATCATTCACCATTGTGGGCATCTGGCACATGGTCTTGGCTGACTCTGGGAGAATAGAGGATGAGGAAAGTGGGATTTAGAAATGAAAAATAAAACTTGATTTCATGTGATATGAAAACTTAATTTCATATGTAAATAGCTAAATTCTGCATGTTGGGGAGCTGGTTTTTACTCTTTTCCAGATAGTGAAAATGTGTTAGATTTCCAAAGGTCTTGAATACAAACTCAGAATATTTTTATAACAGACCAGAGGTTATGGTTTATGGTAAAAGGGGCAGTTGAAGCAAGCAGTTAGGATTCACCTGCAAGCCACAGTTCATGAGAATATATCTGTTAAAAAAATATCTTGTCCAACACTGCTGGCTGGCTGCTGTGAGTTGGACAGACTGGGGCTTCACCAGGCAGCACCAGACAGATGGGACACGGCCTGGAGACCCTGCTCATGGTTCCTGGCTTTCTCTGTTGGATGGACCTACCATTCCACACAATTAAAAACATTTAAAAATGCCTTTAAGCTTTGAAGCTGAGTCAGGAGAGGCCAGACGTGCTCTTGGGGCTCCCAAAACCCGTGTTGGGTTTCCACAGAGCCCGAGAGGTTTCTTATGTTGCAGTTTGGGTGTGTTGGTCAGAGCCTTGGACAGAAGGTGGTGAGGGTGGCCATTACCTCAGACACGTCCTGAATTGAATGTGGGTGAACTTTTGTGCTTTGTATGACAGAAATGCAAACTGATATTGGCTGGAGCTGTGCCTTCCCCACACTCCTGTGAGGGGAGAGCAGGCAAGGCCAGCAGGCAGATTGGGAAGGGGAAATCCAGCTTTCCTGGCATGCTGGCAAAACTGAGGTGTGATTTATTATGCACTTCAGCTCTGTGCACACAGAATGCTTTTTCTGGTGTTGAGCCAGCTGAGGGTGTGCTCAGCCTCCACCAAGAACTGAAGTTCCAGGCTGAATCTCTCCAGAGCCACTGCTGAGCTCAAGTCTCAGTGCACAATTCTGCAACAGGGCTTGTGCTTGTGGGTGCCAAGCTCAGAAAGAACCAAGCTTAGCTTTTAAAATAAGGGGGAAGGAAGCCTAAAAGAGGAAAAAATAATCTCCACAATTTGTCTTAATTGCTGTAGTACTTAAAGAGAAAAAAACTTCTGTGTGTGCATGGATGCCAGAAGAAAGTATTTGGATTTGTTTTGGAGTCATGAGTATTAGAGTTTTATGAATGTAATTTCTGTTGGGAGTCAAGTCTAATGGGAATGTAATTTTTATGAAATATATAGCCTGAGACTGTGTCTCAGTTCCACTGAAGTTAATGGTAAAACTCCAGTGTCCTCAGCAGGGACAGGATTTGATGCCTGCAGAAATGTTTTATTATTAAAAGTTTATTAACACTTCATGTGGAAGGGCTATCTCCCTGTGCCCTGTTATGTCTGCATAGCTGGAAGAGGTGAAGAACTAAACAGTGGAAATAATGCACCAAACATTCCTTCTGGCCTGAAATTCTCCACACAGTGTTGTATTAAAGAATTGTATTGAAAAAAAAAGACAAACAGATTAAAATATAGTTCTTTTAGACAAAGAGTCCTTGGAGCAGGGAATAGAGAAGAGCTATAATGGATTTTTATCCCCTTGAATTTTGCAGTATAATAACTCCTACTGAATTACAAAAGGCAACCTGCACAAACTATGAGGAATTTTACTTGTTAATTTTCCATCTTTTGTCATTGTTCCTGTGGGATTGGTTCTTCACACATCTGATGAACTCTTCTCCTTCTCTTGTTTCTGTCTGTCTGAGATGAATCTCTATTTTTTGTATGCGTTTTGAAATATTTCATACTTTTTCAAACTTAAAAGGAATTTTTGGGCCCTAAAAAACATACTTTATGACTATCTCATACCAGAAGTGCCCCATGTAATTTTCTTTTCATCCACATGTACTTCAATAGCATTTTTTAATTGTCTGACTGTCCTTTGTAACATCTACTGCAGTTATGGGTATTGTCCTGTGACATCATTTTTAGAGATTGTTAATCTTCTCATTAATTCCCACCATAATCTCAATTAAATGTGCAGACACCGTGGCTTGGTGCTCCTGTGGATGGGAAATGAATGGGCTGTGTGTGACTGAAAGGGCATCACCTGCACGTGGAGCTGTTGGCTGCTTTTCTAACCTTGGATAAAAGTGCCCTGCATGGAAAGGGAAACTCTTGGCACAAAACAGAAATATTGTGGGTTTCAGACCCACAATGCTGCCAGCCTGTGGGATTCATGGCCAGTTTATGCACGCAGATGAGAGTAAATTGGAGTTACTCACTCAAAGGATTTCAGCAGCTCTCCCTGGGTGTTTTCTGCATCTTTAAGCAGTTAAATACATTTATCAGCTTGGCTGTTTGCTTTGAGAAGTGGCTGGCTGCTTAAACACAGAGCTAGGATCTCCCTGGATATTGGGATGGAGAATGTCCATGACCTGGGATGGCTGAGGGCTGTCCTGGTGATTGTATTACTTGTGTTGGGTTGGTGAGGTTAAGCTGCTTGTTTGTGGGATGATGCTACCAACCAACACCCCGAAGACCCCCAGGACCTAAAGAGAACTTGAAAACTCCCTCTACAGTTCTTCATCTCTGTTAGAGGCTGGAGAGAGACAAATTTATTAGTACTTCAGAACATTTTTCTTGTTAATATTTCATACAAGTAAGTTCCTGAAAGGCTTGAAAGGAGTTCTGAAAAATTACTGACTATTAGTTGTTAACACTATTGATAGTGGTGGAAAATTCAGAGTACTGAGCACTTGGAAGGACCTGCCAAGATAAAAAGGCTGTGATTATGGGGGTGGATATTTTTGATATATCTGTGGAGCAAGCCAAAGGGCTGGCTGTAAGGCCGTGTGACTTGTGGGAAAGCATTTCTTCTTATAAGCATTTGTAGGAGAAAAGCCTGCTCCTAATCAGTGTTGAAGTCTGCCTAATTCAAAGCAGATATTATGAAATAAAATCTGAAATGACAGCTGTGTCCACAGCTGCTGTGCAGCAGGTTGTAACCTTTGTTGATGTCTTGAAAAAACAGAGCAGTAGTTGATTCATAGCTGTCAATTCTGCTTTCTTCTTTTTGGCTGCATGGTGAGATTTCCATTAACTGCACTATTTTCCCTTAAAATTGTCCGGAGTGGAAGATTTATTCTGCTGCTTCCTAAGATTTCTTGCTCTGCTTCTTCTATCCCATTCTGCTAGTTCTTCTATTTTGTCATGTAGCTCTGCTGATGTAAGTTTAATTGAAAGCCATATTTATTAACTTGACATCATGCAGGATCCGGGCTGGGGAAAATTGACTTCCCTGGGCTTTGTGGACCACCCAAAGTGTGATGGTGAGGAGCAAGCAGGGCTGGCTCTGGGGTGTTGTGCTGCAGCTCCCAGGCTGAGCATCACTTATAACTTCTCTCCAAGAAAATCAAGTAGAAGCTGCTAAATCAGCTGCCACCTAAAAGGCACAAGCATTTAGGAAATGAGATGTGGGGAGAGGAAGATTTGAAGCAATAGAAAGCGCTTGAGATCTGCTTCATGCATAGTTAAATGTCTTACATATTTGCATTTGAATAAACCAGAAACCCCAGGTAAGGCCTTTTGCCAGAGACTGTTTTAACAGCTTTGAAGTCCAATTCATATTTTCTTTTGCAATTTTTTTTCCCCTAAGGCTCCATTGTGAAGGCCTGGAAGCAAACAAGTATTATCCACAATCTTTCATTTTAATTCAAATTAGTCTCAAAGTCTTCATGCTTCTATAGCTGCCAACTAGGTGAGTTAATGGCATGTTTAATAAATAAAAAAATAAAGAGGGAAAATAGTGTCTGAGACTTTAAAAAAACCCCACAGATCCACAACAAGAAACAAAAACCAAACACAAAAAACCTCCCAAAAAGTCCCAAACCAAACAAATCCAAAATCCAACAACCAAAAGACTCCCACCTAAAATACCTGCCTTTCACTTGGAGGTTGATTCTGCATCCTGGATGTAGGCTGGGCTTCTCCGGGATTCCCCAAAATCATTATGAATTCTCTGTGGCCTTGAGGAAGCCTCTGAAAGGGATGTCTCCAGCTGAGATCTGATCTGTGGAAGTCCGGTCACATAAACTTAGCAAGATTTTTTTGTCCCACAATTTCACTTTTAAACAAGGCCTATAAACATTATACCTTTATCCAGCATTTAATGAACTTGGCTGGAACAAGAGTGATGCTTAAGAGACACCATGAATTAAACCTGTTTTCCTTTTTTGATCCTTTTCTCCCTATGTTGCTGCTTGAGAAGGACCAGTATTCAATGGCAAATAATTTGCCATATCTGAATTGTGAGGTTTCAAGTAGCAGCAGTAGCTAGCCATTTATTAATCAAGCATTAGTTATGGTAGTTAAACATTTAGGGGTAATAAAATGCAAATGTGCTTTCAGCACAAGTTGTGGTTCTTAAAAAATAAGAAATTACTTTAAAAAATTGTTGCTGTAAGGTTATGGCCAATATTAATTGCTGAGTTTATTTCCTGTAGCAGACACTTCTTATACTAAATGGTAACTTAAGAAATTGCTTTTATTAGCATATACAATATGGCTTAAATTGTCTGATCTGCAAGGTAAAACATGAAGTCTTTCCTGGAAAATTCTCATTTTGGCCTTCTTGCTAGTGCAGCTGTTTTAAAAGGTGGCAGGCAAGTTGACCCTGCTCCTCATCTAGAGGATATATGAGCACGGAATAGAGTTTGCTGGGCTCTAAAGATTGCTCTGCTGTGAAATGGGAAGTGAGACCACAAAGGTGGCCTTTCAGGTCAGGATTTGGTGTCTGTCTCAAGCAGGAAGGATTTGCCATCTGTTAATATTAGCAGGTTTTGTGAATGTGGGAGAGGATTTGCCAAATGCTGATGGAGGCGAATTGTTCTTCACCTGTTTGCCCATCTCTCTTTTTTCCATGCATAATAACATGTTAGCAAGGTAAACACATCTGTATATTTTAGTAAGTAAACTTAAATTAAATGTGATTGGGAATATTGTAAACAGAAACATCAGGTGTGATACATATTTGTGAAGCATGTCTTTGAGAAGCAGAAAACGAGCATATGTGATCTCAGTTGCTCAGGTAGGAATAAACATTTAGGAACTTGGTGTCCCTTGACAGTCTGTTATGGAGAACATGAGAAGCAGCTGCTTTCTCCCTAGATGATAAAGATTTTTGCTAAAGGGGTGCATTATCATGAAAAATTTTCTTCTCCATCCAACTGACTTGGAAACTGGAGAGAGCTGTGTTTCAGGGGAGGTTCAGATTGAATATGATATATTTTTTTCTACTGGAAGAGTGATTAGGCATTCAAATAAGTTGCCCACGTGGTGGAGTCACAAACTCTGAAAATGTTCAGCAGGAGTCTGTCTGTGGCACTTGGGGTATGGTTTAGGTGTGATTATGGCAGGGTTGGGTTGATGGTTGGATTAGATCTTCTTGGAAGTCTCTTCCAATGCTGGTGACTGTGATTGTGTCCATACCTGTTGCACCACAGGAGAGATCCCCTGGGTGTTGTTACCAGGCTGGGCTGGTGCAGCCACAAACAGGGCTGGGGTGCTGAGACTGGGGCTGGCAGAGCAGCTGTGCTGGATCTGACATTTTTTGGGAGATTACAGCAGAAATGTGGCCACAATCATCAGCTACACCTCTCCTTGTGGAGGATTTAGGATGTAAAAAATTGCAGGGATAACACAAGAGTGGAAGGAAAGCTCCAAAGTGAGGGTGATGAAAGCCCAATGCTGCTGCTGAGCACCTGCATCCACTGCTGACCGGAATTTCTCTTTCACAGTGTATCAGAATATAGGAGACATTAAACAGATTTTATGGGCTAATCTATACTTTTGATTGGCTTTAATGATCTTTGCAGTCTGTTATTTATACGTGGCATTATTACACAGCGAGCATTGTAATGCATGAGGTCATTACTGCCCTGGCTTTACAGCTTGTTGGTTTTGCTGCTGAGCTAACCTGTCATGTGTGCTCCTGGAGATGTGCCTTGCTTCAGGATGAGCCTCCTCTGGCAATGGAGGCAAGACAAAAGTAGTAATGATAAATCTAAAATTGCTCAGGAAGTGAAGGGGTGGTGTGGTGTTTGTGAGGTCCCCAGGATGAGGTGAGAGATAAGAATTTGACTCCTTGTGCTCAGAAGGCTGATTTATGATTTTATGATGTGATATGATAGAATGCTATACTGAAACTATACTAAAGGAAGAGAAAGGATACAACAGAAGGTTTAACAAGAATGAATAATAAAAACTCATGACTGACTGAGAGTCTGACACAGCTGGCTGTGATTGGCCATTAAGAAAAAACAATTCACATGGAACCAATCAAACATTCAACTGTTGGTAAACAATGTCCAAAGCAGCAAACACAGGAGCAACAATCCGATATTTATTGTTTTCATTCCTCTCTGAGGCTTCTCAGCCTCCCAGGAGAAAATCCTGGGCAAAGAGGATTTTTCAGAAAATATCATGGTGACAGGGTGGTAGCTGTCTGATGAGATCTTATCTATCCCCATCCTGGTGGAGTTGGACCTTTACTCACTTGCTCCTGGAGAGGATTGACTCATTTGCAGTGGGCAACAGGGCCAGACAAATTTCTAATGATAACTTCTTAATTCCTATATAACAAAATGTAAAATCCCTCAGGTGATTTGTATAAAGCTTAATAGCCTCTTTACATTTTTTCTGGGCTTTGACCATAAATCTGGGAGAAATGCTGCTTTCTGTGCAATGCTGCTCTCCATGGCCAGGTTTTGCAAGGTGGACTATTGCTCTTCAAATCCTGATGGAAGTGGTGCCTGGGGCAGGGAACCCTTCAGCTGTGAGATAACAGGTATGCTTTAGAGAAGGATGAAGAGTGCAGAAGAAATATTGAACTCTCCTTTATATCCTCTCTGTATTGGAGCAGCTTTTTACATCAGCTCCATTCTCTGCCACACTTCCCATGAGTTTCCCTTTGCCACCTTGTACTGCTGGACTGGGATTTGTCCTGTTAATGAAAGTGGCAAAAATTGTCTGAATTATGTTTTATCATTAAGTCTAATTTTTTTTTCTAAGAAAGGTACATTTCAGAGCCTCCTGCTTTGATTTGTGCTGGAGAAATTGCTCCCCTGCTGCAGAGTGTGGGTTTTTAACACCAGCTAAACAAAACCACCTGATGGAAGGAGGTTACTAAAATGACTCATGCAAAAGCTTGAGCAAAAGGCATTTCAGCTATTTATTGCTTTAGCGAGGCAGACAAGGCTGAGTGACTGAAAAGTGGAGGATTTTATGCCAAAGAAAAATATGTAATTGCAAACGTAGTATTTCTTCAAGCTGATTCATAGAACACATGCATTAATATATTGAGGCAAATTAATGTTTGTAGAATAATAAAATATCCTGAGTTGAAAGGATCCCCAAAGGATCATCAAGTCCAACTTCTGGTCTGCACATGACAAAATTGTCCAATTTATCTTGTCCAATTTTGGACAAGGAGGACAATTGATGTCCAGGTGTTGTATGGCAGGACTTGGGGTGCTGGGGTGCTGATGATCATTCAAGAAAGTCCAACCCTGACCTCTGTCATTGTGAAGCCATTCCTTCTTGTCTCTGTGGGGCTTGGGCAGGGAGCCTGGTCCTCTCTGTTTGTGGGGCTGGGGTTAAAGGAAGGGGAGCAATCCCTTTCTAACCTGGCATGCTCATGCTGAGTTTACTGCCAGTGGGTGCAGGATGGTGCTGGGGCTCACTTTGATGATAATTTGGGTTCAGAGGGACCTTAAAGTTCATCCAGTTCCAACCCCTGCCATGGGGGGTGATGTTTCACTAGACTCCATTGCTCCAAGCCCCATCCAAACTGGCGTTGAACATTTCCAGGGATGGCACAGCCACAGCTCCTCTGGGCAGCCTGTGCCAGGGCCTCACCATCCTCACAGGGATGAATTTCTTCCTTATACCCAGTCCAACCCTGACCTCTGTCATTATGAAGCCATTCCTTCTTGTTCTGTCACGTTTTGTCCCTCAGCTCTGATTTCTACACCCTCACAGGTTTTCTGCACCTATTGATGGCGTTGCTCACTGTGGAAGCAGTGGATAATTTACAGCAGATATTTCAGGGACCAGCATTTGGCAAAAAGGGAGACTTTTTGTGTCCCTTCCTGCTGTGGGGGTCTGACCACATCTTCCTGCTATAATTGCTGAACAAATTAATGTTTTGAAACTGCACTGAGCACTCAAGAAGCCTCATAGATGTAGATAATTGCTCAATTGGATCAATTTTTTTTTTTTTCTGTCTTATAAATTAGTCCAAGACGAATTTTCTGTCAAGGACTTGAGCCAGTGAGAACCTGAAGTTTTCTTTTGGTGGGAAATTTTTTCATTTTAAGACTAAACTAGAACTGAAATGAAAAGATGCAATTATGTGATGAAAGACAAGTACTAAAGAAAAGTATGTGAATTATTCACAACTTCTTTATTATTTCAATGAGATCATGTTATTACCTTTCTATATTTCTGAAATTTTAATATGATGAAATATTTTATTTTAATTACTTGAAAACATATTATAGTACCTTAAACATATGTAAGTGAAACTGAGTTAATATTTCAGCATGATACAAAGTTTGAAATTTAATTAATTGAAATAATGGGAAAAAACCTGGGGTTTGTGTTTCAGAACACAATGAGTGTTGTTCACATTAATGTTTGGCTTTCTCTGTTTGTCCAGGTTGGAGGTATGGCTTGTATGTTCAGTTTTACAGGAAGGGATGTTCTCTAGGAGAAGAACTCCATTGAAGTTTGAACTTCTCAGTCTGGCTTTCACTCTATGACGAGAAAAACAAAACTTAGAAGAGAACATGCCATCATAGGAATCTGTCCTGTGTTTGCTGTATGTCTGTCCCAAACCAGCAATGTGAGCACTGGGCTGTTAATGTCATAAACATGGATCAGGTTGAATTTGAGGCAGGGGCTGCTTGTTGCATGGGTTGGGTATGTAGGGTTTAAGATCTTCCCCCAAATCTTAGGATTTTATAGTCCATAGAAGGATTTTGTGTGTGAAGGTGAAATTAGAGGGATGGAGCTGCTTTTACTGGCTTGAAAATTTGTCCTTTCTGATAACATTACCATTGGAATAAATAAGCTTCAAAGAAACCAAAGAAACTTTTTCCCTCCTCTCTGTCTCCTTACAGATAATGACAGTAGCAGTGCTCAGCTGGGCTGGTTCTGACTGCTCTCCCTTCCTGTGAATATCTGGCAAACCCAGAAAAAGCATTTTAATGGGCAGCCTTTGGTGGTGGCATCAGCTGCCTCAGAGCACCAGATTTCATTGGGGTCCTTGGTGAATGGTTTATCTATTCCTTCAGGATGCTCCAAGGATGGTAAAAGTAGAAAATAGAATATTTTATTGTGCAAGAGCCTTCTGTACTGGTAGTATTTTCCCTCTCCTCTAAACTGTGCCAGCTGTGGTGTGTGTCCTGTGGCAGCTGCAGTGATGGTTTGTGTGTTATCACAAATCTGCTGATACAGTGTCTGTACCTGGTGGGGCATAGCTGGTGTGGTGGGCCTGGGTCAGCTGAATGTAGGAAAGCCATAAATCTTGTCCTGGTTTTCTAAACCAAAAGTACAACAGCATCCAGGGATTTTATGGCCTCTCCCTAGAGGTGCTTTGTGCCAAGCTGGCAGCAGGACTCACAGCTACCTGGCTCAGCAGGCTGCTGCCTGCACAGGAGGAGGATGCTGAGTGTCTGTCGCACTGGGGTGTGCTGGAGCTCTTCCCAAGTGAGCCCCTTCCCAGAGTCTCCTTCTGCCTGGAGATACTGCAAAGAAATCCAGTGTACTAGGGAAATGCTTTAGTAGCTGCAGCCGTCTCCGTGACAGCCATGCACTGCTCTGGTGGCATTCCTTCTCCCTGCAGGGGAGACCCTCCCCAGCAGCCACAAAAGGCTGAATCCAGGGGTCACTGGAGCAGCAGAGGCTGGGAGGGGAGCAGACACAGCTCCCCTCTTGGATGGAATAAGGAAGGGAGAGGGTTGGCATTTGACTGGCATGTAAAGCCTCAGGAAAACCACATACTTTAAAGATTCTTGTGGCAGACATTTCACTCAGCCAGCTCTGGGTTTGTTGTTCTGCCCATCAGCCTCCTGCCTGGACTCCCTAATTCTTGATAAGGTGGACAAATACAATATTGTGAGTTTAATGGTGCTGAGAATCTCTGCAGCACAAATAATGGGGCAATGGGATCTTACCCTGCTGCCTCTGTGCCATGGTGAGGGGACAGGGACAGATGTTCCTGGCTGGCAGCGGGGAGGCAGTCTGGGCTGCTGGACACTGCAGACAGTTATTCAGAGGTCAGCTGTGTACTGATAATGAAATATTGATAAGCTGCACATCGAAGTCTGGGAGCAGAAGCTGTGTGTCCTGGCCCTTGCTGTGCTGGGTGAGGTGAGAAGGTCCTGGGCTGGGTCATTGCTGGGGTCTCACACTGCCCTGACAAGAGATGCTCTGCTCTGTGCTGGCTGTGGCAGGGACCCTGCTGGTCCTGCAGGGATGGGAGGTGCATGGTGCTAGGGCAGGAGCTGTGCACTGACCTGCAGCCACACACCCTGGATGGAACAGGGTGATGCCACATCCACACGTGCAGTGTTTGGCACCTTGCTTCTCCTCTGTGAGGAATGGTAACCATAAACCATCTGTATAAGGAGAGATTTGTAAGGTTTACATTTATTAAAGTTTGTAAAGCACTCTTTGCTGCTGCAAACAGATGCTGGTGCTGGTACGCAGGATTATTTTACTTCTGCATCACTTGGGAGAGCTGCTGTGATTTGCTGTTCTCCTGGCTCATGGGGAATCTGCAAAGACTCTTGGCTGCTTTGCAGTCCCAAATGAGATTTTTCTGCATCCTTAATGCATTGAATTTACTGTAATGTAAAAAACATCATGACACCCAGGTGGTTTCATATCAGATTTCATATGAATAACATTATGGCCAAGCTCAACTTCTAATAAGAAACTGAAACCCACTGCTCTTGCCTTTGTCATTATTTGGGATTTTATTGTTTTTGTAATGAAGAGAAATAGTTTGATACAAATGTATATTGAACATGATCACCAGCAGGAAAAATTTTGCCCTGTATTTCAAGTTTGGTTCAAGACAGAGTTTTTTTGGTCTGAACATGGATGAATTTAGGTTTTTGTTCCTGAATAGGATCTAAATGGGAAGGGAGAGAAGCCTGAGGCCTGAATAACTGCAGACCCAGGACAAAATGTTCACAACTGCAGCAAGCAGAGGATGGGCATCATGGCTATTCATGGTGGCTGCCAATGCTTTGTGTACAGAGAGCAGACTCAGGTCAGGATATCCATCATCCCTAAGGATTTCCATCACTGGTTGTTTCTGGAAAACTTCCCTCATCTTTGTTGTCAACGATGACTACACAGAGTTTGTAAAACACTTGTTTATTCCATTTTAGAAATAGGAAAATAACATTAAATGTTGAAAAGAATTGTGTCACATGTGGAGGGAATGATGTTAAAACAGAAACTACAGTGGTTTAGAAAAAGGAAAAGCAGGGAGCCAGTATCTACCAAGACAATTTGAGAGCAGGCAGTGGGAGGAGAAGCCCTGCTTAGCATATGACTAATGGCTTGGCCAAATTGCTCTGAATTGCCAGGCCTGTGACAGACAGAAGAATAAAGCCCAGATATAATCTGCTCAATTTGGGCCAGAAAGGTTGCACGATATTTTCTTCCAAATGAAGCTTTCATCTCTGCTTGGTTTTTCCTCTTTGTTTTCTTTTTTCAGCTTTGATGTTGGATTGCGAGTGGAGCAGGGCTGAGTAGAGCTGCCCATGCAGGGTGGTTTGGACACCCCTTCCCACCAGGCTGGCAGAGAGAAACCTGCTTTTTTATTTATTTATCTTCTGAAATCTGTGGAGGTAATTTTGTGCTTAGCTATTGATTAAGCCCCTCCTGCTCAGCAGGTGTTTGTTGTGCAAATATTCCTTTTTGTTTCTCCTTGTTGATGATAATATCTGTGCCCTTATCAGAAAAGAGAGGACTCTTCTTTATCTGGCCATTGCTTTCAGACACAGCTCTCTTGTCCAGCTGTGCCCTTCCTCTAACAGCTGCTGGTGGGTGCACAGGATGGGCACTGCAGGAGGACATGGAGCTTATGTAGCAGCTGAGGGACATTTTGGATTTTTTGGTTGCTGATGAGAACATTTTTTGAGCTGATTGAAATGGGTGTTAATATTGAAAGAGCTGCTGTGGTGCTGATCTAAGTGTGCAGACAGGTTGTATAGATCCCTGCTCTGCTATTCCAGAGAGAAGTTAGTCTTGGATGAAATTGGGCTTTAAATCATAAGTGAGGAGTATGGAAATTTTTAATGTATAATTTAGAATAAAAGTTTGATCATAATAATATATACCCCATTTTGACATTTGCAAAACAAAGGGTTTCTCTAGCTCCAAAAGTATGATTTGAGAGTAACCTTAATTGGTATATAGATTTTTGCTTCAAATGGGAGGAACTAAAAGAAACATTCTGACTGGAAGCCGCATTTTTGTTTGTTCTTTGACAGAAGAGAAATCTGGCACATTATCATGATGAAAATATTATCTGCTTGGTCCCTGTTTCTTGAGCGTCCTGGGAAAAGAGGACACTGCTGCAAGAGAGAGGATGGGAAGGGACAGAAAAGGAAAAGCTCATCCTTTTCTGGGACACAGCAGCAGAGCTGAGAGGTCCCTGGGACTCAATTGTGTGCTGCTTTGAAACTATGTCAAATTAATTTTCTGCCTGTTGGTACAATGACAACCTGTGGCAATGGCATTGCCTTGAAAGGCAATAAACAAGGAAATTGCATATTCTATTGCCAGTGTATTAATTTCATTGTTTGAAACATGAACTCATTTTCTGCCATTGCCCTGGGTAGTCTGTGTGTGCATGTGCAGGTACGAGGCACTTGGGAAGGTCTGTCCCTTGTCCCTGCAGAGCAGGGGAGAGGACACACTGATTTTCCTGTTGGTGTTTTGGTTCACGACCCTTCTTGGCCTCTTGGCAGCGCAGGAGATGTGCAGTGCACCTCAACAGGGTTCCACTTCCATGGGAGAAGGAGGAGTTTGCAGTCACACTGCTCCTGTTTATCATATAAAACCTTTAGCCAAGGTTTCTGTCCTTAAACTCCTGACTGCTCTGTGATTTTTATTGAAAGTTGTTGGTTAAAAATGTCCTTTTCAGAGAGATAATAATGTCCAGGTGCAGGGCTGTTTTTTCAGTGTTATTCGACTGAATTATCATTCATGAAAGAGAGTGGAGATGGCTTTCAGGCTGAAATTTAAAAGTGCCAGAATTAGAATGGAGGTTAAAAAGTACTTCTTGTAATACATGTTTAGTTTTGCTGGAGAGTCAATTTTCTTTAGGCTTAATCAAGGTTATTAGAACAATGACAGGGCTGAGTTTGCTCATAAATTTTGTTTTTGGAAGCAGAAATTGTTACAAGGTTCTTCACACAGATGTGCAGCATGTGCTGAATATCTGGGCTGATATGTCACAAAGGTTAACTGACTTATTGCAGTAGGATAAATAAATAACTTTCTGAAAGACCCTGGAAAACTATGGCTCAGGATTGCCGCTGGGTTGCAGACAAGGTGATTATATTTTGGTGCAAATTAATTTATCTTTCCATGTTTCCTGACTAGTTCACTGATGCACAGGGGGAGGAATGCTACTTACATCCAGATGAGATGTATGCTTTAAAAATATCTGTAAACCAGATTCAAACAGTGAATCTCTGTTGAAGTTAACAGAGAATGGAGAGATGCTGCTCTTTAAAGAATAATGAAGAAATTGTAACACCACAAACAACTGGATCAGTCCTACCCATTTGACTCCTAAACTGATTATTTTGTCTGTTCTTAGGGAAAGACTTTTTAAAATGACTTAGCAATTGGGATAGAGTGACACTGAAATGGGGTGTGGAATAAAATGCACCTCCTTTCATGGTCAAGAAGCCAGGTAACAATTTCAAGTGCTCCTGAACCCAATACACTTCCAAGTTACATTTAGAACTGATGATTAAGCTGCCTTTAACTTTTTAATCTTGAACTGATATTGAGAAGTCTTTAAAAAGATGTTAGAGTAAAACAACGGACTTTCTAATCAATCACACAAAATTATAATATATTGGAAACTTATTATTAATAATGGACTATTATTCTTTATGTATCACATCTTACTATCTAATCTATCTATATTAGTTACTTTTAAAAGGAATCGGGTGATAAATTACTCCATTAAAACAGAACGAAGAGACTTAAACTCTTCAACAGGGAAAATTACAAAGTAGATTTTTACAGTGGCTTCACAGCTTTGCCAAGCACATCACACACTCTTGGATTCCTGGGAGCTGAGCAGGATGTGGTGCTTCCACCAAGGGGTTGGCATTGATGAGAACCCTGAGTTGTGGTGCAGAGCTGGGCCTTATGAAGGCCATCTCTGCAGCGCAGTGTGTGCATTCAGTTTTGCTTTTCAACCTGGTGATGATCAATTAGATCCAAAAGCCTTTTGGTTTGTGCTCTCGCCATTTTCCTTTGTGTCTCTGGTACCTTCAGCAAGACTGTGAGTTATGGAGACTTCTCTACTTGACCCAGTGTAGCTGCTGATAAAAGGAGAAGAAAGCAACAGCCCTTTCCTCAAGCTCTCCTGAGGCTGTGGAGAAAATCTGTAGGAGAACTGGAGTGAAGAACAGTGTCAGGACATTTGCATTCCAGTTTTTGCTTTGTAATTTGCCCATCTCCATCTCATTTTCTATCACTCTGGGGCGAGTTTTGTAAAACTGACGGAAACAGTCTGCTCCTGTGTGGTTTGTTGCTGTGGGCACCCTCTCCCTGACAGGTGTGGATTTATTACACAGTTTCCTTGATGCACTTATTTCCTCCCCTCCAGCATGCTGTGAGATTCTCTCCTCATGGTCCCTTGGGTACGTGCCAGGCTCGGGGAGAGCAAAGTAAAGAGATGAGCGCATATGTGCTTGCATCCGTAATGGGGGGAGGAAAAGTCTGAAAAATAGCACTTTGCTATTTTCCTGCAGGCAAATCAAGAACAGATTTTGTGGGGCTCAGGGAGAATTCTACCTCTCTGATTTCTGACCTCTCAGCTTTTTGACCTTTGAGGCAGGTTCAGACTCAGGTGGGTGACCTGGAGTGGACAAATTGCTGAGGACATGAACTGTGAGCAGCTATTTGGGCTCTCTGAGCTGGGAGAATCATGATGTTGGCACTGTTGTGTGCAGGTGCAAGTTCATCCATGTTCCTCATTGCTGCAACTTAGTGCAATTAGAATGGCACCTAAAAGATTGGATTGGTGTCACGTGGCACAAGCATTGGGAGAGCTGCCAGGTGCAGAAAGAGAATTTGGAAACTCAGATGAGTGGAGAGAGAAAATCAAACAAATGGGTAGAATGGGATTCATCTATTTGCATGTTTTAGCTGCGCAGTGCACATAAAAGGGAAAAATCAATTTACTTGAAATCCCAAATAAATAACTGATAAAAGAACACATTCTTCTTGAATTGAAAACAAAAAAGAAAATGGTAAATAAATGATTGTCTGAATGAGTATAAGTATAAAAAGCAGCAGTAGCAGTAGTCCTCCTTTAGAGGAAGGCTGAAGGCACTACATTTTCATATGAAACAAAATACAAAATTGGCATAAATTGTGGATAAAGGCCTACTAGTAAGAGGCCTTTGTTTACTGATGCTTTAAACAACTCATTTTTATCCTCATTTTGATTTAAAATAATCTAAAATGGTGGGGAGGGATTTTCTGGGAAAGAAGCACAGTGTGCAGCCTAATCTTCCATCCCACAGACTTTACTGGCATTATCATAAAAATGCTGGAGATTTTCTTGGTTTTGAACTCATTTTTCTGAAATTCTTGACAAATGAGCCCAAGTGCATTAATAATGGAGCTGGAGTGATTTTCATGTCTGTGGGGAAACAGGCAGTCTATTTGCATTTTGTGCTTTCATTGTCTTTGACAGCCTTGGTAACACCCCACTGGCAATAACAAAACCTTCACCTGGGGTTTGCTTTGGCTGGGCTGGGATTTCCCAGTGGGCTGCACCAGTGTTCTTCCAGCTGGTTCTGTTTTAAACTTCAGCATTGATGGCTGCTGACTTGTGGGGAGCAAGCTGGAAATAAAGGGCAGTGCAGGTGCTCTTTGTATGGCACTCTGCTTGGAGATTTCCCATCCACTTCCCAAATACATATCCCAGATTGATTCAGCTGTGTTAGTCACAACTGTCAGTAGTAAATCCACTGGTTTTGGGATGTGTTGGTGGGTTTATCCACTGCCACTGATGAGTAACAGTGATTGCTCAGCTGAGGATTTGATTGCCTTGAGTTGAGCTGGGTGTCCCCAAGGATGCTGCAGCTGTGGGTGCCAGGAGCTGGCACTGTCAATGCTCCCGGCACTCCTCAGTGCACTTGTACTCATTTCATAGGAGAGAATTGTGGACTCATAGAATGGTTTGGGTTGGAAGGGACCTTAAAGATCACCCAGTTCCCATCCCCCTGCAATCTGTGCAAGGTTTGTGAAGCCTCAACGTTATTGGATTTGATACCTGGCTTTACAGATTAAAGCAAGTCTTGTTACACACTGGGACAGCAGTGGTGGTGTGTAGAAGGGCAATTGTACCAATAAAGCTGCAGTAGGGTGGATGAAACCCTTAATATGGATAAAGTTAACCTGCCACAGAGCTGGTTTATTCCATTTACTGTTATTGCTCGCTGCACTGTCTGAGAGCCCATTTGGAGATGTGGCAGGAAATAAACTCATTTCTCTTCTTTTGTCACCAATTAAATGTGCTGTTGTATATCTTGTGGCTAAGCTAGCTGTGGTTTCCACTGCAATGCTATTTTGTGGGGAAAAGAAAGAAAATAGGAAAAGAAAGTGAGTTTTTAGGCCAAAATGCTTGTTGAATGGTGATTCCAAATATTACCCTAACCTCCAATGTCATAGTAATGCCAGTATGAGCTGTACTTGGAGAGTAAATGCTGCAGCTGCTCTGGGTTGAGCCTGAACACACAACATGTAGCAGCCACCTTTCTTGCCTCTGAAATAGAGGTCTCCAAATCTTCCTGGGTGTCACATCTTACAGCAGCTTCATTTTCAGCACTGCCAGCAGTAACTGGGTATTGTAGATAGTCTCAGCCTAGTTCACTTTTTATTACTGATAGATGCATTTCATCTACTTTATTTAATCTCCTTTATTCACCTCATTTTTGTCTGATGCTGCTGTATCATGAGATCATACGTGCCCATGCACGGCTGAACATGTGAGATGTTGGAGTAAGGTGGTCCACAGACCTTCCTCAGCCAGAAGCTGAGGCAAAAAAAAGAAAGCTTTTTGCTGTTGGTTTTTTTTCAGCCTCTTTTGTCAGCATCTTTGCTCCATCCAGTGCCTCCCTCTGTATCTTCTGAGGATTTATGGTGTTTCTGTGGTGCTTCAGAGCAGGAAAATTGAAGATGGCATTCACACCTCTCCATGCATGCCGGGGTTGTTGGTGCCGTGCTCTGTTCTCTGAGTTGTGCAGCTGCTCCTTTTGAGGTTGGGTGACAGGAAAGCAGGCAGCCTGTCACCAATGGGATACCACTGAAATCTGTGACAAAATCCCAACACTTCCAGACTCCTTCCTTCTGCTGCCAGGAGCACATACAATTGCTTCAAGGAAAGAAATGGTTCATTGCAGTAAAAGATCAGACACGTGGTTTGGCTTAACTGCTATTCTAGACTTAAAACACAAACACATTTTTATTATTTTGTGACCAAGTTTAGACAGCTGTTGAAAGGGCACACAGAAAGAATGTGAGTACCTCATGGAAATGGTATAAATTTAAGGGCAGCTATTGCACCAGTCAATGTATCTCAAGCAAAAGCTTGAGATTTTGGGGATTTATGCCAACTAACTAAAAAAGCAAAGTAGTGTTAGCATGGATGAAAGGTAGCGGATTGAATGGTTTACAGTAACAAAGAAATTTTCTCTGAGACAGAAACTAAAACTTGTAAAATATATTAATGGGTCCAAATAGCATAATTAAGAGTTAGTGCACTATGGCC
Organism: Emberiza elegans; assembly: GCA_024865655.1. Lineage (NCBI taxonomy): Eukaryota > Metazoa > Chordata > Aves > Passeriformes > Fringillidae > Emberiza > Emberiza elegans. Next base: position 2,039,133 of record JALJVW010000797.1, read on the forward strand.
TAGCTTTCCTTTGGACCACATTTTATGCTCCAATTAATACTTAATTAGTCACCCAGTACACAAGCTAGAAGCATAAAACATTTATTTGTATTTTGTTTTGCAAATGGAGGGAGAGCTTATGGCCGTGGGCCTGAAGATTCTAAGTGGTCAGAATTACTAGTTATTAGGGCAAAACCAGTTTCATTAAGCTCTCCTGATGACATGGTTTCCAGTTAAACAGGACATTGTGCAAGAGTAATAGACCCCTTAATCCTCCATCCTTATAACTGGATATTTGGGCATCACTAGGATGTGACAGGCAGAGTCTACCCTGGACAATGACACTGGGAATGAAGCTGTTCTGAACAGCTGTCTATAGGGAGTGATGGAAAATGCAGTCTTAAAAAAAGTGAGTTTTAGGTCAGATAAGTCCATTTCAACAGACATCAGAGGTGTAATACTTCCTCTAAACCCATATAAAGTGCTATAGGGAAGCCTGCAAATCTGCTTACTTTGCTAGGTAAAGCAGAATCTCTTTTTCTTGTCTTGCCTTTTAAAAATAACTGCTTGATGCAGTAGATTTCGCCCTCTAGAACAACAAATATCTTGCAGGACAGGTGGAATTTTAAGACCTTATTTTGCTGGTGCTGCATGTTTGAAACTTCTATTGAAATTAATGGCGATGGCAGTCCTGTAACCGTGTTAGCAGAGAACCCTGTGACCTTATAAATGCAGGCAATATTGTGAAGCAGCTACTGCCTTCAGGTGGTGAAGAGCAAACAAAACTGCACTTTATATTAGACATCATTCATTTGTCCTTTCTCTTCTTCTATTGCTTTCCAGGTCCTGATCCTATTAGCCACTGTGTCCTTTTGTAATTTACCAAAGTAATGCTTGGCAAAGGGACCCAGGAGGTGATTTCCTGCAGTGCCTCCATCAGCATCACTCTTGTAACAGACCCAGAATCTGTGAACAGTTGAGCTGGGGCAAGTTCTTGCAGTTCCAGTGCATGCCAGAGTCTGGTATATTTGCTGGCTCAGATATAAATCTGTTTCCATTGGCCTCTCTTGCTTCCCCCAGCCCTGCTGAGCAAATGGATGGTATTTGAGGTAGCAGTATATGCTGGGAGTGGGCAGAGGGCAGGAAACTGGATAAATGGCTCTGTAATTAATCTCTGGTTCTTCACAATTATTCTCCCCTTATCTGTTACTATGGTTAATTGAGTTTTTGCCCAAATATGACCTCTCGTCCTAATTCCCACATGAATAATTTTCAGAATGACTGTATAACTTCATTCCCTCCAGTCTCCAATGTGTGTTTAAACTCCAAGATGTTAGATCAAAATGGTGAAGATCAATGTTTCCTGAAGGCATCCCATTAAGTGACTTCTCATTGACATTATATGGTTTTCAGAAACTCAGGTGTTTCTTGACTTTTGCTATGTTATGATTTTTTTTTAAATTCAAGTGAGTACATGCTTATCAAAAGAGAGTCACTCAAGAGTCTCTAGTCACCTATCCGCTCTTGAAAACATCTCTGTGTATCTCTGTTTTTTTTTTTTTCAAATGCAGTTTGTAGTTTGTTGAAATTTCCACAAGGCGTGTACTTTTGGTGGTCTGTGTTACTGTTGGCAGTGGGAAGTTTTGTATCATAGTAAATTTAGATTTGGAGACTTTCTCTTTTCCTGGGCCTACTCTTCCTTCTATTAACTTCTTTAAAATGCATTTGAATATTAAGTGTTTTTCCTCCTAAATGCATTTTAATCTAAATGTTAGAACACAGTATATATTTTCTGAAAAAAACAGAATTTTTTGTTTCTTTAAAAAGGTTTCAACAACAAAAGTATTTGAGTTCTACTTTTATTTTTTCAGTAGGAAAAAAGCTTGTTTCTCTCCTCCCTTCCCACCCTACCCATAGAGAAATCAAAGGCAGTGTGGGGTGAGCCAACCTTCCCCAGTCAGTCTGAAAGTTGGATTAGATTTCTCTTCCCAACATCTTCCCAGCTCTGCCTTCATCACAGACAATATGTCTGGAAAACGAGAGTCAATATGTTTATAGTTTGAGTACAAAACACCTGAAAAAAGACAAGTCTGACAGAAATTCTGATTAGTTTCTCTCCACGTGCCTCTTCAAACACCATGTGTCAAAGATGGTGCTGCTGGAGCAGCTCTCCACTTCCCACACACCAAGAAGGGATCTTGAATCTCACTGTAGCACTAATTACTGAAAATGTCTTGGTGTCCTTTATCTGAATCTTCAAAGGGTGAAACTATTATTACAGCAAAATACCATATCCCATGAAATACTGCAATTGAGTGTGCAAGGCCATGGATCAGGAAGATTGCCTGAATTAACTCGATTTGGTGATGAATGAGAAGGGTAATAACTTCTCAGAAGAGCCATAGGAGGCAGGCAGCAACTTGATTAGCAGTGATATATCATGGGTGAGGTTCCAGGGAAACACACATCCAGAAAAGAAAGTCAGATTTTTACTCCTTCATGAGGCTGTGCTCTGGGGAAGGAACTGGGAGGCAGGAGAAATGGAGCTCCAAGGAAAGAAATTAAAATGTTTGCTGGATGCTAAGGTCAGAGGCACGTGGCTGGAGGAGCAACCTGTCTCTGGAAAAGGAAGTCTTGGACAATGGGAAAAATTTCCTGTTCTCTGTAGATCATGGCAAAATCTTCATCCTGGGAATAATTTATTATGAAATGTAACAGAGTGATAATCCCTCTAGGAAAGAATTCTTGGCTTTCCTCTATCTTAGCCAAAGGTAGATCTGTGATGCCACAGAAATCTGAAGCTTATTTTGATTTGTTGAATTTAAATGAAAGAATTATGCCAAAGGGTCCAGAGTCTTTAAGCTGCTGTACTTTATTGAAACCAATAAATCACATTATACCAGCTAAGAACATGGCCTTGATATACTTTGTTTCTGGGATGCAAATACAAAATCTCTTAATGGGGACAAATATTTCAATATCTCCTGCTTTTAGTTGTATTTCTCTCCTAATTACTTAGTTCTAAATAGTCCAGGAAGGAAATTCAGTTTTTGATTGTTGGGTTTGGACTTCTTTATGCTAATTTCTACTCATTGCATGGTTTCAAACATCTGGGGTTCTCAAGACAGTGTAGCATAGACTAACTTTCATAATCTGATAGCGGTATTTAATATTATTTAATTCATTCTTTCCTTTTTCTGTTAAAGTACAGATTTATCTTATTTTATTTTCAAATCTAGTAAAATCTCAATATTGTTGGAGCTAGGTTTTTGTGTTCTCTTATGCTGCCAGGTATGCTTGACTAAAATCCACTGAAGTTGGCAGGAAGCTCTTGATAGATGTTGAATGTCTCAGGGGCACATTGGCTGCCCCTGCAATGCCCAGGGGATGCTGAGCATCAGTGTCCAGCCAGGTGGGCCACACCAACCCATGCTCTGTGGGGACCTGGGGATGTCAAAACTACAACATTCCCCTGTCCTTCTCCAGTGTGCATTAATGGTCTTTTCATTATACATTGGGATGTTTCTTCTGGAAGGTGGGAATAACCCTGGGGTGGCAAGGGAGAGGGAATGAAGCCTGCAGGGCCAAAGGGGTTGAGGGGTGGGCACCCCAAGACCCCCCCTGAGTTAGGAGGGGCCTCCCAGGCTCTCTGGCTGTGCCTGACTTCCCTGGTCTTTCTGCCTCATCTCAAGCTGAGCATGTTCTGAAGCACTCCTGAGTGTTGTGTGCTGCAGGTTCTGTTCGGGGCTGATTTTTCCCAATTGCACCTCTGGACTAGGAAAAAATGACATGGCACTTTAATCACCAAAAGCTCAAAAGCAAGGGAGGGAATAAAGCAAGTCTCCTGATAAAGTGCTTGTAAGTACAGGCAACCTGCAGAGTAAAGTCAACAGGTCTCTTCAGTGTTGAAAGCACAAGAATTTCCTGTAGTGGGGTGAGAGCTCTGCTGCTTAAATGTTGCACTGGTTCAGTGCTTTTCCCTCTTAAGCATCTCCAGCAGATGCATCTCTAACATCTCCTGATCAGGCAGGAGGTTACAAACTCTCATTTGCAGCTTTCTTTGTCTTAATGCATTAATCAGTTCACCAGCACTTATTATCAAGATTATCCCTGGAACACAGACAATTTAGCTTTATTCTGTGACAACAAAACTGCCAGATTAATACAAACTCTGCTTCTTTCTTATGTAAAATCTTATAATATGGAAAGGCACTGTACCATCGCAATTTTTATGAAAGCATCCTTTCAGATTACATGTAATGTTGGTTAAGTTTTGTTCATGAAGCACTCTGAGGACCACCTGGTCAATGTAAACACTCTTCAAGATGACTTCTGATCCTTGGGAATGAAGCTGCTAGAGAATAGTCTGGTCTAAAGGGATCAGCTTTGAAGAGCTGTGTTGCTGTGAGGTGGGGGCTGTGTGAAGCCTTCCCTAGGTGTGGATTTAGGGAAAAGCTGGGTGTGATGCACCATTGTCTCAGCACACACTCTCCAGCAAGTTCTGTTATCTCAGTGCAGTGTGTCCTCCTCTGAAGAGGGAGGCTGAAGGTCTGTGCTGGAGGGTTTAGTTTTCTGTAACATATATTAGTGGCCTATTCCATGTCAAGGTCCTTTCTAGACATGGGCCTTTGTAGCGGGATAGAATATAAGAAAATAAAGATAGTGTAGAAAGTAATCTTACCCCTAAGGCTTTGCAGCTGGGCCAATTATCAAAGATTAGGAGCAGGCCTGACTTTTCCAGGCCACAGCTGTGACAATGAGAAGAAGAGTGCTATAAAAGAGTGGGCTGGCTGCGTGAGAGGGGAACTGGAGTCAGCTGGCTGCTTTGTGAAGAAGAAAGAGTCAGTGCTCTGAGGAGCTGCCCACGAGAAACAGCAAGAAGGTGTGGAACTTTTGTGATAGGAGACAACAGTATGGAACCCCTGTGATGAGATGACAACAGACCTTGAGCAAATATCCAGGGTGAACTGCCCTGTCATTCTGTTGCCTCATTGACCCCTCCTAATTAGATGCTGCTTTCACAACCCTTACCTGTTTTAAATCCTTGAGGAAATGTGGGCTGGGTGTGCTTAATATGAGATTTTTTTTGTCCTGCCTCTACCTACAGCACTAGAGGGGACAGTGTGCACTCAGTGCTCTTGGGTGTCCAGCTCCTTGTGCAATGGAGTCACTGAAAAAAGAGGAAATTTCTGTGGCCATGGTGGACTGCTGGTGTAGCTGTGCTAGCAGGTATTCCCCAAGGTGCTGCTCTGCCTTATCTCACTTGAGATCTGTAAGTAGCCTTTGCAATTAAAAGACAGGAGATGAAACAGCTGCCGGCAGTGCAGAGCACCAGCCTTCTGCAAGGCACTTGGAGCTCAGAAAGAAAAGAAGCATCTGTCCAAGGTTTAACTTTCAAAATGAGATGATCATTGGGAAGGTTGTGCAAGAGGAAGCAGATACGTAGCTGAGTGTGTAAGGATTAAAAAAAATTACTATTGTGCCTATCACTTTCAGAATTTCAGACATCCCTAGCAAAGTACTCAGCAATAGTAAGTAACGTGCATTTAATGAACATTTGATTGTCTACCATGTAAAAAGCTTTTTAGATCCAAAAGATTCCTTATGGTAGAAATGTAGCTTTGCCCTCATTAAGTTCTTATTTCTCAAGTTCTTACAAAATGCTGTGAAGTTAAAAATTCTATGTTTTTAGAGATTATAATAATGAGGTTTAGATCCTTTTCCAGTTTATAGATAAAATGCCATATTAAATGTAAGCAGTATTATATTTCGTTATGCAATTCTGCATATCTCTTGCTCAAAGATAAATCAAAGTAGACCAAAGAGGAGTATTTTTGTAATGTAGATTTATGGCAGTGCAGAATAAAGTGCTGCTTCTCAGTTGCAGGTATTTTTGGCATTCTAGTTAAAAGTGTCAAAATAAATGATTAAATTTAAATTACTCAGTAGCAGCTCTGCTACCCCCATCTCAATATAATAAAGTAAATGCTAAAAGTGTAAGAGACAAATCCAGCAGCATCCTCCTGCTGTGCCATTAACTTTCTCCCAGTTGCTGAGATGTTTGCAAGTGTTGCTCCATGTCTACAATACAGAGGATGGCAAACAAGGATGCTTTTAGTGTGGGGGAAAGGATGGGAGTTGTCGGTTGTATTTAGCATATTTCAGGAGCCCTGTACCTTTCTGGTGTTTTCTCGTGAGCAGCAGATCTTCACAGCTTTAGACTCTGGGTCTTCCTTAGCCAGGGCTCCTCCAAAGCTCTCCCTGACTGGCCAGCCCACCCCCTTTTATCCCAGTTATCTTGACTGGCCACAGCTGCAGCCCAATGAAGGCCATCACAGCTGCAGCCCATCAAGAATAACTGGGACCTGCTGGGGCAAAGATATTCAGATACAATACAGATATATTTTACATGGACTCAAAGGCCACTTACACAGTACCTATATTTTCAAGGGCCTCCTATATTTCCCCCTTTTTCTTTTACCAAAACATGTTTAGATGGACAACTACACAGATATTCACATTATACAATAATACATACATTTTCCCAGTTCTGGGCTGTCTTATCTTAAATACAATGTATTTTCCCACAACTCAAAGGCCATGTACAACACACACAGCTCCTTGCTCAAAGGCCATTCTTTCCACAGCTCCTGGCTGTCACAGCTCCTTGATCCAAAGGCCATGTATTCTCACAGCTCTTGGCTGTCCTACTCTTCCAGTTCCTCTGTCCTGGCTCAAAGGCCACCACAGTTCTCGGCTGTCCTATTCTTCACTATCATGTCGGGGTCACCAGATGTTGTATTTAGTATATTTCAGGAGTCCTGTACCTTTCTGGTGTTGTCTTGTGGGCAGCAGATCTTCACAGCACAGACTCTGGATGTTCCTCAGTCACGGGCTCCTCCAAGGCTCTCCCCAACTGGCCAGCCCTCCCCTTTTATCCCAGTTACCTTGACTGGCCACAGCTGCTGCCCAATGAAGGACATCGCAGCTGCAGCCCATCCAGAATAACTGGGACCTGCCGGGGCAAAGATATTTAAATACAGTACAAATATATTTTACATGGACTCAAAGGCCACTTACACAATACCTATATTTTCAAGGGCCTCCTATAGTTGTCCTTCCAGGGGAGTCCTTAGGTAAGGATTTGATTCCACTGTCCCCAAACCAGCCCGGTGCAGGGTGAAGGCAGAGCCCCCCATCCCACATGCAGCTTGCTGGCTCCTTAACAAAATCCTGAGATTCCGAAGGCAAGGGGACCTGGAATGACTCTGGGCTATGCCTGCACTAAATTGGGAACTCTGTTGTGAATTTCACATTCGATTTTTGCTGTGGTATATGAGTGGAAGCTCTGGGCTGCAGGAGGGCTGTGGGGTGGCAGTGCCTGTCTCTGGGGGCAGTGGGCAGGGAGCCCATCACAGGGACACACTCAGAGTGCGCACTGTGCTCAAACTGCTCCTTTGTGGGCAAAGCTGGCCCAGCTGGAAACAGCCTTTGGGTTTGATGTGTAGAGCCCAGGTTTAAGGAGACCAGCCTGTGCTTTTTTCATATTTTTAGTCTTTTGAGGAGAGCAGGAAGATCACCAGGTAAACTGCAGAGGAAGCAGTTTAAAAGAAAAATAATTTGAATTATAAGCCAGTTGTATCATTTTAAGGTGAAAATTTGTACATTTTTTGTCTTTAATTTTGACTTCACCACAATAACCCAAAACCATTAGCAATATTGTTAACTTGAACCAACACTGTGCTAAAGAGAAATTAATTATCTGGTGAAAGGTTATGACACAGCAAAACCTGTAATGAGAATTGCCAGGTCCTTGCACTGGCAAGCAGGGAGAGCAGAGGTGAGGCTCTCCTGCCTGCCATTCTGCTGGGAGCCCATGGCTGGGGAGATCTTGGGCCTCCTGAGGGCTCCAGGTGTGCCAGGGGGGATCTCTGCATCTGGAACTTGACACCCAAGAAAAACACATTGCTCTGGTTTCAATTACATGTGTGGAAGTGGATGATATTCTATGAAAATTCAATAAACCTTGAGAACAGCAGCCGGGCTGATGTCTGTAATTTAAAATAATGGATATGAAGAAATTGTTTCTCATTTATCTTTACTGCTGAGTTTCAGAAGCACCAAAGAGACTTCATTAGGGTTTTTTTTTTTAAATAGCTTCATTTATCTCAATCAATGATGGGTTCTAGAGGTGGCTGACTATTATGTTTAATAATACACTGGATAAAAAATATCCCCGTCCTTTCACATTTTTTGACATATGTGGAAAGAATATATGAAATCTCTTCTCAGTGGGAGATAGAATTAGTTTGTTTTTTTTTTAAACTCACTTTATTATGCAAGATAAATGTGTTTTTTGTCACACAATGGGATCTGTAGGCAGAATATTTAAATCTTTGTTTTACACAGATTGAAGTTTCATTAAAAGAAATATCATAAACCTGATATTCCAAAGTAAATACTGTGACCAAAACATGATGATTCAATCCTGTGACGGCCACTCACAGAAAAATTATGAACAGGAAATGAAGAAACCCAACAAACAGTACTACTGTGGGCTCACAGCCAATGCTACCACCCCAATGCTGCTCCATGGGGTTAGAGGAATTAAAGGGGGTGAGATTTAAATAATAAAAAAGTGGATTCTAAAAATAAATAATGAACCTGATGTCAAACACATGGGAAGATTGCAGCTCACACCTGTACCTCTGTGAGCATTCAAAGTGGACAAGTATTGTGAGGGCATCAGGTGTTCTTTTGTTACATGCAATATTAGCCTGCTCATGCACTGTCTGCTCCAAAGGTGCTGATTTGGCACAGCCTGGTTTTGGTAGCAGGGAAGGGCCAGAGAAGTGGCTTCTGTGAGAAGCTGCTAGAAGCTTCCACCATGTCTGACAGAGCCAAGCTCTGATGGCTCTGAAGTTGGACACCTCAAACCACAACAAGCCACCACACGAACAGGCTAAAACCCAAGAGTTTCTGTGAGAGGGGTTTCAAAAAGGCATTGTTCTTCAGAGGTTTTAACAAGTAGGTTTTACCTGGAGGATCTGAGTACTAGTCTGTCAGACATTCCTCAGTTCATGAATAGAAGGAACCTGGTATGCTGCATTAAACTCTAAACTTACTTTGTTAGGACTTGGCAGAGTAACAATATTGCTAATGGTTTTGGGTTATTGTGGTGGAGAAGTCAAAACTAAAGACAAAAAATTTTCAAGCTTTCACCTTAAAATGATGTGACTGGCTTATAATTCAAATTATTTTTCTTTTGCTTCCTCTGCAGTTTGCCTGGTTCTCTTTCTGCTTTCCTCAAAAGACTAAAAATATGAAAAAAAGCACAGGCTGGTCTCCTTAAACCCACATCTAACCAAAACATCAAATCTCCACATCAAACCCAAACCCTGTTTCCAGCTGGGCCAGGATGGGTTTGGATGTATAGAGCCAACAGGGAATGGCTTAGTGGTATAAGCTCTGCTTTGAAAAAACTCAGATGATGTGGTAGTGACAGGGAAATAGTCCTGTATATGGGCACCAGATGCAAAACACATCTTTATTTAACTTTGATAAATTGTAGGTGAAATGCAGAGGAGCTGTGTAATTACAAAGGGGGAAAAATGAATATCTTATGAGAAGTTTTAGAATAACTTCCTGTGAAGGACTGCGCTGGCAACTTGCATGCTCCAGAAACAGGTTTTCTTCCTTTTGCTGCAATATCTGACATTGGGACCTCATGTTTTAACCTCAGGAACATCACTTTGTTAATTCAAACCTTGTGGATAATTTCTGTGCAATTTTCTGGTTGAATAGCCATGTTTCCAAAGGATAAAGGACAGGGGAAAAGAATAATTAAAAAGCATAAATGGAAAGAAGACCTTTGACTTTCATTGGCACTCAGGGGAATAGGGAAATATGGTCTGCTCTGTATGGATGCAGTTGTTTCAGCTTTGTATCATCAGTGGAGGATGAGGCTGGGAGCTATTAACCCATATCCATAGATCAGGGAGATCTGGGTATGCCAAGGAGGTTGTAAAAGTAGGTGAGTTGGTGATTGACAGTGAGTTTGTGGCAGGTAATGCTCCTGATTCTGGTTAGGATAAATACAAATGTGGTGATGACTGAACATGCCAGATCAAAAAGAGGTTTTAAAGAGCTGGCCATGTGCTTTGAGGCTTCTTGCATCACATCCTTAAATATCAACCTAATTCAATCTCATTTTAAATATCAAACCTAATTCAATGAGGGCAGAGAGGTTTAAGCTAGTGCACAAATAAGATTAAATCAGACAAGAAGTGTGTAAAAATGGGGATCTTTGGAGGTTTTGCTATATTATCTGGTGCAAATATTAAGCCTGGCAGTTTATCTTTACATTAAGAGACCCCTGGGTGATTAAGGGGCTCTGTCAAGGATTATTCTGCAACACCAGAATCAGGGAGAGAACAGTTGATGGAATGGTGGTTAATGAGTTAACTGAAGTGCAGAATGCACTGCTTTGAGAGGTCCCATCAAACATTAACTCAGTTAACATGCAAGGATTAAGTTCTCCAGATATTGCAATAGATTAGATCCCTCTCATAATTCACACCAGCAGTTTACCTGAAATGGAATAATCAGACACGATCTTGGTTTGGAAGTTACAGCTTATTGATTCAAACACAGCATTTCTCCTAAGTTGTTCTATTCTTAACATAAATAAATAATAAGTCCCTGGGAATCTGTTTTAAAGAAATCTCAGGCGGAGTGTTTTCTGTCAGAGTTTATTTTCTTTCAACTCCCTCCTAAGAAAAATCACATTGCTTTTGGTTCTGTGGGTTTTTTCTTCTTATTGCAGTTCAAATGTGGATATGCCCTGACAGTATTTTTAGTAGGCTCTGTGGCATGTCATGCACAACTAGAGGTTTTCCCAACAAATATTGTAGAATTGTGTTGTTTAACTTCCTGGGTTTAAAATCCATCTACTCTTCTTATAGTTTCTTAAAGATAGACAACTGGTCTTCAGGCAGGTGGTTCAAGGGACTCTTGAAACACCAGAAGTCAGAGCCAAGCTCTACTTCCAGAGACAAAGCTTCCATCGATTCATTGAGAAGGCCAGGGAAAAAAATGATGTTGTTAGTTTTACAGGTAATGCATTTCTATAGACACTTAAAAATAGATTGCATTCACACTGGGTTTTTCAGGCTTCTGGTCCTTTGAGATCCTATTCACTCTCTTTGCTGAGTGCTATTGAGAAATATAGTTTCCAAAGGTTACAGCTGCTCCTGGGATCAATAATTCTGGCACAAGGAATGAGTAAATCTCAACTTTCCGACACATTGGATTATAGGTTTCTGTGCGGGAGCAGGATGTGACTGATCTCTGGGCTTGCTGAAGGTTGTGTGCTCATAGCAGGTTACTCTGGAGCTGGTGACACTGGGGTTTAGGTTGTGTGCTCATACAAGGTTACTGTGGAGCTGGTGACACTGGGGTTTAGGTTGTGTGCTCATACAAGGTTACTGTGGAGCTGGTGACACTGGGGTTTAGGTTGTGTGCTCATACAAGGTTACTGTGGAGCTGGTGACACTGGGGTTTAGGTTGTGTGCTCATACAAGGTTACTCTGGAGCTGGTGACACTGGGATTTAGGTTGTGTGCTCTCAAGGTTACTGTGGGTTGACACTGGGGTTTAGGTTGTGTGCTCATACAAGGTTACTCTGGAGCTGGTGACACTGGGGTTTAGGCTGTGTGCTCATACCGGGTTGCTCTGGAGCTGGTGACACTGGGATTTAGGTTGTGTGCTCATACCGGGTTGCTCTGGAGCTGGTGACACTGGGATTTAGGTTGTGTGGTCATACAAGGTTGCTCTGGAGCTGGTGACACTGGGGTTTAGGTTGTGTGGTCATACCGGGTTGCTCTGGAGCTGGTGACACTGGGATTTGCTTCATCATGAGTCTCCAGAAACAAGAAGGCTTCATTTCATTGTGGTGCTTCAGCTCTGGCTTCCCAGCTGGGAGTAGTGTGCCCATAAAGGCTGTCTGTCTGTCTGTCTGTCTGTCTGTTTGTCTGTCTGCAGGGCTGCCCTTGGGCTCTGGCAGGCAGTTCTGTTGGGAAAATAATGGGAGCAGGCTGGTAGATCAAATATTTTCCACCGGTTCCCTGGTGGATCCTCTAAACCTAGAAAAATGCCCTGCAAGTGGAGAGCTCTCAAGGGCAAGGTCATGAAACCAGGCAATGTGCAGTTATTTTTTCTGATGTTTATAGTGGAATTCTGTTTTGAGCAGTGCTTTAGTGAGAGCCACTACATTAGCTACTGTCACCTCTAATAAACTGATCATTAATCATCAATCATTTGTCTATTTTCAGAGCATGTTCACTGTGTACTTGGACATATATCTAGCTAATGCTTCTTGATACTGTTGTATGGGAGATCTAAGCTTGTCACTTGAACTTGTAAAGTGTTTTTATTAAATTCATCTTTTCATGTTAGTGTTTTCAAGGACTGGTCTGGAATTTTCCATGAAAATATCAAGCGAGCCACTTTTTTCCAAACTAAACCTGCTGAATTGAATCAAGGACCTGACAATATATCAGCCTGTCTCACCTGGTTCCTGTATGGATGTTGTATTTTGAATGCTCTTCTACCCTTCTTGATGAGGAAACCCATCCCACAATGCCTTGTGGCCCTACCAAAACTTGTACAATCACATCATAACAAGTTTGGCCCATTCTGGACTGCTATCCACAGAATATTTTTTGCTGGTTTTCTCTTATTATTTACACATACATTCTGAAGACATAATCCAGGCACCATATTATAACATTTTTCATATCAGGTTTTTCTTGTTTTGTTTTAATCCCATGAAAAGATTGGGAAAGGTCCAAACCTCGGCATTTCTTCTGTTTGACATAGATGGCCCATTTCTCCCTGTTGCAGATCACCTTTTTCCTGTCAAGGACACTCAATCCCTACACTTCCTCCTACACTACCATGGGTTGTTTTTGAGTAAGATGTTACACTGACTTCCCCCTGTGCTTGATCTTGACTAATTCTTCTGATGAACTTATATTTTTATGGCTCACTCTACCTAATTTATATAAAGATGTTATTCCTTATGAGTGATATTTATGGTTTTGAGAAGGAAATTCAGAGGAGAGCAGCCACGACTCTCCAGCTCCCCACCTCAGTGCTGTGTCTCGGGGAGGTTTGATGTGCAGGAACAGACTATTCCAAGGAAAGAGGTTGTAGTCTAAGACCTGTTGTAACTCATCTGTGGCTCTGGCAGAACATTCATCTTTGCTGGGCTTTTTTCTCTATCTGCATTAGCAATGGGAGTTCATCTAAAATAATAGGCTTGAAAGTCCCTACTATGAATCCTGCTGGTATAAAATTTCTCCTTTTTCCCCATAGGACTTTTGCCTGTTGGTTTTTTTTTTTTTTTTGAGATTATTGTAATATCTTTGAATCATTTTTCCCTCTTAGTTTTTTTAAGATCCCTCCTAAGTGAATAAATTTTAACACTAAGGCTGCAGCCATTCATACCAACTGCAAATCCCAAGGAAGCTCAAGAGAAAAGGGAAGTTGCTCTATGAAGAAAGATTCCACTTCACTTAATTTTCTTCTTATGTTGTGTCATGTCCTGTGGGGCTGATTTCGGTTTTTTATACATCATTGTGTAGCTAGAATGGACAGGATTTTTAATACCTCTGTTACTAAGAGATATTTGTGGCACTCAGTAGTACAGAAAAAAGTTAACCTGGAGCCCAGCTACTGGAGTCTGGACCTTCCTTCCACTCAAATTGGTGTGAAATTTGTCTTGGCTTCAGTAGGCTTTAGCGGCAAAATTTAAAACTATCTTCTTGCTGTAGAGGATTTCCTTTGGGGGATCTGTTCTTGAGCAGTTCTCATGCCTGCAGGTCTGAAGGGCTGGTGTGCATGTCCCTGTTCTGCAAACTAAACAAGAATCAAAGCATGGTTATGTGGTATTGTTAAAATAACACCTGCAGGATGCTCTGAGGATGGAAGGGCTGATGCTGCTCATGGCAAGAAGGTCTGTGCAGAAAGCAGTGTGGACTTATTTCTGCTATGAGATGCCCAGGAATTTCAGGGGAGAAAGTTACAAGAATTTAAGTTGCTGACTTTTCTGTGGTGGTTTGGAACACTTTCCAGCTGTTCTGAACTGACAGTATTATGCATTGATGATGCAAAATTGGCTTAAGCAGGTAAAACATCTCAGAGATGGTTAAAAATGGCCTTTCAATCAGAGGCACCTTTGTTCTCCACAATTTGGAGAATGCTGCAACTTTCATTTGCAACTTAATGTGTTTATCAAGTATTCCTATTTTCTGGCTTGAGCTACATAATTTCCAGTGGGTTAAATATATGAGGTTTAGCTACATTATAGATTGTTTAATTTTATACCTACAGATAAAGACAACCACAACCCATCAAAGGGCTTCATGACTGTTCCTAAATGTTTTGTTGTGTTTGAAAGGAGGCATGTACCTGTCTGAGTTATTTAGAGAATTCTGAAAAATTTCTGTTGTCCAGTAATTTAAATAACTCTGATTTGATAACCCATGATGTTTGTTTCAAGAAACACCTGGGTGATCCTGGCTCTCAAGGATCATGGTCTGCAGCAAGATGGAGCCACACTCAGTGAGGTCCATTGAACTCTTCCAGAACTAAAAGGAAGGAAATAAAGCATGGGAAAGAGCATTAAAACCTAAATTTGTTAACTTTATCAGTACAGAACTTCTTAAAAGTACTGCTTTAATATGGGGTGGGACAAAGAGAAAATGTAAAACCAGAAGAAATTGCAGGCTTGCTGCTACTTTTTGGAAGCAGATGGGATTAGTCACTGTCCTCCATGTGTTCTCCAGATGTTTGCTCAAGTTTTACTGGACCATAATACAGTTACACTTTCATAGTTCACCTCAGGCTTCCTGGGAATCCAAGTTTCTCTATCCCCCAAAGGTCAAAATCTCCACAGCTCAGTAGGGCTGATTTTATTACACAGATTTGTACTCCATTAACACAGTCCATAGGTTACTTCTAATCCACAGAACAGATTTATTTAATCCTTGTAGATGCCATTTGTTACACATTATTCTCAGCATTTATTCACGGCACAAACAGATGGTCAACGAAACCAATTAACCTTTCCCAAGCTTCCTTTCAGACTTTCTGTGGTGTTTTTTTGAGTCTATGGACAAATGAACAAAAAACTATCAGGAGACTTCATGCCAGAGTATGATGAATAGGAAGGCAGACTAGCACATGTGCTGTGCTTAAATAAACTTCATCCTCCCCTAGGCTGGAGCTCTGCAGGGAGGACTATGGCCAGCAGAACAGGCAGAAGAAATGAGCTTCCAAAAGGTGAAGTGACCCAAGTCTGTCTGTCTTCTTGCTAAATGGTGTGGAGGATAGGGAGAGTGGACAGCTTAACCTCATTGCTCTTTCCTCCATTTCTTTTTGGTTTGTTGTGTTTGTTTTGTTTTTTTTAATAAGGTTTTTTAGAGATGAGAAATCTGTATTTTGAAGTGAAATGACAAGTTCTGTTAAAAACTGTGCTCTCAATCAGCAAAGCCTTCACTAAGTGCCTTGAGAAAATAAAAAAAAGAATAAATCTATTTTATTAGCAATAAATGTAATATATGAGTAATTAGAAATTGCATCCTGCCCTTCACTGATAACCTGGAAGACAGACCACATAAATTTAGAACAGTATTCATTGCTAACTTTTATAACAAAACCATAAATAAGTATTTAGGTGGATCCTATCTCAATCTGTTTATCTGTGTAATAAAACCACAACCTCATTTGTGTTGTACAAAATATCTCTTGATTGTTTCATGGCTGATTAGTTTATAACCAGAGCACGTGGTCTGTTGGACAGATACATCTCTGTTGCCCTTTTCTCACATCCTGAAGAAAATGGGCTGAAAGGCCTTGGCAGGGTATGATAGGGCTGTGTCAGGGCTCAGAGGGGGATTTTGGGCAGTTTATTTTGTCTCCACAGGATTTTCTAATCCTCTCTAGCAGATATGACTTTATCTAGAGAGGGACATTTTTTTCTGTTCATAAAATCTCTGTTTATGTAATGACCACAGTGTTGTTTCTTTCATGCTTAATCATGGAACCACAGAATGATCTGGTTTGGAAGGGATCTTAAAAATCATCTCATTCAAACCTCCCTGCCATGGTTCCACTAGACCAGGTTCCTCCAGGCTGCATCCAACAGATCCTTGAGCACTTCTGGGGTGGGGCAGACACAGCTTCTCTGGGCACCACCCTGCCAGGGAAGGATTTCTTCCTGACATAAGGGAGTATAACCCTCTCTTCTGTTGGTGTGAAACCATTCCCTCTTGTCCTGTCACCCCAGGTCCTTGTTCCCTTTGAATAGCTGGAACCTCTTGGAAAAGTTTACTTGGGGTCTGAGGTGATGACTGTCAGCAATAGCCCTGTGCTTGTCTATAAAAACACACTTGGCACTTTGTCAATTCCTTAGGTTGTCAGGACTATTTGAGCTCAGAAATGGAAGTACAGAGGGGTTTCTCTTTATTTACATCAGGTGTGCCAAAATGCGTGAATACCTGACTCTGGGTATCTTCTCAAAAGAGTGCAGGCTCTGCCATTGATCCAGTCCTCTGCTCACCCAGATTGTGCCCTGGTAGCAGCCCAGAGACTGCGGACCCTAATTACTCCTTTGGGTTCTAATAACTCCTGTGGGTTAATCCTCATCTCAGATTAATCCTGAGCCCAGATCAGGGGCCTGGGGCTGTACTTGCTCTGCATCAGAGCAGACACTGAAGTTCAGCTTCTGTGGAAGTTACATTAAATAATCCTAAAGATTCTTTCCCCTTTGTTTCTTTCTGTGTTAAAAATTCTGGATCTGCACATGGACAGCTGAGACAGATATTCCCTCTTCCCTCCAGCCCCTTGCTTTGATGCCTGTGTGTGGTGGTGCTCCATGGCTTGGGTTCTGCCTGCAGCAGGCTGGTGCTGGGAGGCTGCATCCCCCCCCTGCTGAAAGGCAAGGAATAATAATTCAAATGAAAGCTCTGCACCTTGGGTCCCTCTCTATCATGGCAGGAAAAAAGTAAAGATTACAGCAAAGTGACTGTATTCCACAAATCTGAGTCTGAGCTCTTCTGTTTTACAGATTTCACTCTTAAGGAAAAAAAAACAGGATAAAAAAATCAAAAATCCTAGATTTTCAAGTGGAATCAGGGCTGTCATGACCAGGTTGGATCTTAGCATCAGTGTGTGGAAAGAATCTCTATAACAGAAGCAAATGTTTGAGGACTTTTTCTCCTGTAATTTTGAACTCTGTAATGCTGAGCACATCTCCTGGGCAGAGCTGAAGCCAGCCGCAGAAACTTTACTGCAGACCCCCAAGCCCCTGAGAAGCCCCTTTCTTTTCCTGGGTGTAAGAATTGGCAGTTTCTGGAGTGAGGGTTATTACAGTTTTAATATCCTGCTCTGCTTATATGTTCAGACAGCCCCATAGTTTTTCACAAATATGAAAATTATTGTCTGAGAATGAATTCTTAAAATCCCATTATCATACATAGTAAAAACAGATGGAGAAATCCTACCTAGGGCAGAGGTGGCTGATGATAGCTATAAAATAAGCTATAAACTCCTGGAGCCCTTGTGACCAGAGGGGCACAGCAGGTTTGGAGTTTCCATCCTCATCTTCCCAAAGTGTGGGAATGCTGTGTGAGTACATCAGGAGAGGGGTTGGGCTCACCTCCCTCTGCCCAGGGCACAGAGGGCTGAGCTGAGGCTCTGCCCATGCCCTTGGAGGGAAATTGGCTCACAAGAACAGCAGACATGGTGTTGGTCTCATGGGGGTCTGACTAGGGTGTTTCTCTGTTCTTGTTTTATATTCTATCCTACGAGACATTATTTTATGAGGTATTATTTGAGAGCTCATGAGCATTTACAGGAAAGACTTGTGAGCAGCTGGTTTGAGTTACACTTGATATTGTTAAGGTTTTGCATATAAAAGCCTCAGGTATGGCTGGTTTTACCTATTAATTCTCTTTATTATTTTATTTTTGACAGTCATTGAGTTGGCCTGGCAGTGTGATACCCTACTTCAAGTATTTCACATGAAATTCCCATGTTTTATGAGGGTGGAAGGGAAAAGACTTGCCTATGTGCCTGCTTTGTAAAACAGGAATCATGCTCCCTCTCCTTCAAATAAAGGGCATTTATGACTGATAATACATTTCATTTCCCCAAACCTTAAAATCAGAGGCTTAAGTGTAATTTTGAACTTGACATTCTCTGATTAAAACTTAAAATTTAATAGAGCTCTGTATGTGTCCAGTTATAGGGAAAGCAGTATCCAACTTCCAGCTGGTTGCTCCATCTGCTGAAGCCTCTCTGTGTGACTGCAGGGCTGTTCAGGAGCTAACAGGGAAATTGGTGAGGTGGGGTGTTCTGGAGAAGGAGGTACCAATCCCCTCCCTGTTGGGAGGTTTTTCACCCCTCTTTTGGGGAGATGCTGCTCTTTGCCTGGAACATCCCAAGGGAATCATCCTGACTGGGGTCAACAACACCATGGCAGGCTGTGCTGGCAAATGAGAGCAAGGAAAGCTCTCAGAGACCTGGGGCTTTGACAGAAACTCTTCAAGGCAGAGTTATTTTGAATTTTATTTTCTTTAATGCCTAGTCTGTGTCTGGTCCAGAGAAAGCTGAATGGCTGTAATGTTTATTTGCTGTCCCTTTGCTGGTTCTCTCCCTTGCTTTTATTGTTATTTGTATGGTAAATGCCACAGTTCAAGCAGCTGCCAAGCAGCAGTCTTGTTCAAAGTGTGTGTCAGGGGTGTTTTTAAGGCTTCTTTAATAAAATCAAATAACTGGTGAATATTTAACTCCCATTTAAATTGTATGTCAGAGCATAATAGAAGCTGGCTAGGATGTTACCTGGTGGAGAAGAACTTCTTGGGATGATGTATGTCTTTATTTTTGACTTTTCTGGAAAAAGATTTAACTGAGTCCCTAAGTTGGGTTTTAGAATCTGTGTATTTTAAATTTGACCAAGAGTAAAGTTTGTGGTCCTTCCACAGGTGAAAATATGATATTTGTTGTAACTAGATATTATCTGGCTTGGTGCTTCATCTCCATGGATGGGAAACAACTCCCAACTTTCCATCTGGAAGCTGTCCTGCATCACCTACATGACACTGGCAAAGGCTTTGTCAGTCAGGACTTTTGGGGAGTTTGTGTAAGATAAAATCTGCCCCTTCATGGGCAGCTTCATTACTGAACTAAATTTATGTTCTTTTCCTTTTAAAGGATCTTTTCAGAGTATGTACTGTAAAAGCACTTGGAAGCTTCAGAGCACAAAGCCAATCTTCCTTCACCTCCCTTTGTCTCCCACAGGAAAACCCCACCCAACCCTAAAAACCACCAAAAACTCCCCAAAATGTCCTGTCCTTTGTTTCCTGCTAAGGTCTCGTTGTCCCTGTCCTCAGCAGCAGATAACCTGAGCAACTCTTGCAGAGCTAGGTCATGTGCCAACACCAGAAAAGCTCTGTAAGTAGGGAAAAAAATAAAAACCTATAAGTAACCCCAAGTTTAGCCTCAGACAGTAAATTTCTTAATTCCCTTCATGAATAGTTTCTTGTAGGAGTTAATTACATTTCTAAAGCAATGATTGATTATCCTGATGTGGTTGAAACCACTGGAATTAAATGTAAGAGCCTAGAGAACAGTGAGAGCAGTATTAATATGCAAAATATGCAAAGAACTATTCTTTCCAGCTCCTTCCTGAAATATTTCCACACCTATTTGTGCTTAGCTCCTTTTCTTTTGCAGTTAGGAAAGCTGGTAATTACAAGTTTACTTGACCTCACAGCCATTATTTATATGATGGTGTGAAATATTTTAGCCTTGATATATTTCTGCTTATATTTTGTGTTTTACATTAAATCTTCAAAATTTATTGTTATATTTAATATTTTACATTAAATCTGCAAAAAAATTCTGTGGAACAGCAAAAATCAAATATTTAAGTGTCTCTAAAGCAAAATATCCTTTCCTCTATAGTTTTGCCCACTTGGATTTGTGGACTTTTAGCCATTGACTGTTGGGAAAAAAGGATTTCGGGAGCTTCTTAAATTGAGAGTTAGGTGTCTTGGTTCTCTCTGACTTAAAACAGGCTTTGGTAGCTTTAAGGAAAACTCTCCTGTACATTCCTCTTGATTCACAGTTGAAGGAGATGTAAAATCTATTTTAAAGTTTGAAACCAGCTCATCTTTTGGCACAAGGATCTATTCACAAGCAAACATTGTTTTTAGTATTAAAGTTGAGCTGGTATAAATTGTCCCAGTTCCACTGAGCTCCATCAGTCTATTCCAGGTGGGAATGGAGCTGACACATCTGGCAAAACCCTGCATAAGGCTCCATTAACGCACCTGAGTGTGAGGTAAAATCCAGCAGTGTGACCACAAGCTCTTCTATTTTTATCTGTTGAAAGCTTTGCTAATTGTTCTGCCTAATTGGACCTTGTAGAGTCTGGAAAAGTAGTCTAATTTCCTGCTTCATGTGGCTTTTTTCCCTTTGCTGTCAAAAACACCCTGAACATCCATTAGCTTCATTTGCTATTTAGACAATAAATTAATTTCTTATTGTTTTCCTGTCATTGTGCTTGCTGCAGATTTAATTAACAGCACGTAATCTCTCTATATTATTGCTGCCTGTTACTTTTGTCTTTATTTATTTATTTGCTATGTTATGTATTCATTATAATTAATAGGAGTATTTTTTATCATATAGGATTCAGACCCCAAATCCTTTGCTGAATGCCCAGATGACCTTTGGTAGTGGTAGACCTTCCCCTCTGCCTCTGGGTCCCTTGGGAAAAGGCTGTAAATGCAGGATGGAGAGGCTGCAGTGGAGTGAACAGTCACTGCACCCACTGGGCTGGGACTCCAAGGAGTGCCTCTGTTAGTGAACAGTGTTAGCTACTCCCACAAGCACCACCTCACAAGGAAACCACATACCTGCCAGCTTGATTTATGGTTTCCTATTGCTAAGCTCCCAGTCAGATAATCTTTCAGTGTCCACTTTTCTGCAGTACTGCGTAAAATATAATTAAAATTTAGAATTCAGTTAGACCTGTCAGTTTGGGAAATGACTTGTTGTGGGAAATGACTTCTTTTTGGGAAGAGGACAGTTAAGGGCATGGAGGGGTGACAGCCCTTGGTGAGCAGCACGTGGTGCCTCAGTGGGTGTGGACATGTTTAATGAATAAATCATCCATGTTAGAGCTGGTTTTGGCATGACTCAGTTTCTCCAGGCTGGCAGCTGGGGGATATTCCAGGTCCCCTCCTGATTTGGTTCAGTGACTCTGAAGGTGTTTGTAGCTGCTTCTCACCCTCTTGGCTGTTACCAGGTGGAATTAAACCATGTTTACAAAACAAAAAATCATCATTTTCTGCTGTGCTGCAGTGGGTGGTTAAAACAGCTCATGCCCTCAGTCCACTGGTACCTCCAAGTGTTCTGCAACACCTCCTGTGCAGGATTCTAGAGTGCCAGATGCCAGCAGGTAAAGAAGCAAGGGGGGATGCATTTCCTAGAGAGAGGCAGGTATTCACTGCTGTTACCCTTTATTTGTGATAGAGGCACCAGGAGCCAGCTGATGGCTGCTCTGAAATGAGCTGCTGGGATTTTCCTGGTGGGAACTTTTTCAGCATGTCACATGGTAAAACTTCATCTTCCTGTTTTTCTTCACACTCTGGTTTCTGAGCTTTTATTATAACAGAGCACTGACTCTTCTGAATATTTGATTAATGGAAACTGGCCTTTTGCATGGGTGCACAGTGCAATATTTCATATTTGGTATTAGGCGCTGTGGCGAGCCCAGCAATTCTGCAGAGATAGAGATTATGCAGCACGATGATAAAGTATAAAAGGTGATGTGAAGTTCACAAGGGAGGAAGGAAGAATAAAAAGAAGGAAACCATAGACAAAGGTGTCTGGGTTTTTACAGCTTCTTGATACAGCAGCTGCATTACAATTCTGATGTACAAGTGTAGCAGAAGCACTGAAACACCAGATTGAATGAGGCAAATTTGCCTTTAGGACAAACCTCCAATTTATTGACATTTGTATAAGCATGTGGAGATCTACAGATAAAATTCCCCTGGAGAGCTCTCTGGCATTATTGTAACAGGCCAGCAGAAATTTCCAGATCCAGGCAGCAGTAGCTGGGATGGATGGATATCCTTTGGTTATCCTTCTCCCTCCTTAGAAAGCAAGAAATGCCTGGCTCAGATAGAATAAGTGTATAAATCATTGCAAATGTGTATAATATTTATGGTGCTAATTTATAATGTTGGATTTATCTCCTGCCTGGCAAGAGAGAGTTTTTTCTGATGCCCTCAGTGGCTGCAGCTTCCCAGTTTTTATCACTTGTTGTCATTTTTTATATCACTTGAAAGGCTATGTAGGAAAGTAGACTTTGTATCAGCACGTTACAGTATAGTTAAAAATAATTTTGGTGGTTGTCCAGGTTTCCTCCTGAAGGAACAGAGGGCTTTCTCTCGGAGGACTGGTTAATTGGGACTTTGCCGAAAGGTAGAAATCTTTTTCAAAATCTGAAGTGAGTGAAGGACTTGGCAAAGCAGAAGATGAAACAGTACAAAGCACAATCCTAAATTTTGAAACTGCGCCCAGTTTCAAAAGTGGGCTCCCCTGGGAGGATAAATAATCTTCCCTTAAGAAATGTGTTTTCCTTTTTGATATGGAGAATTGTGATCAAAACTCCTCCAATTTGTTCACCTTGGTGAGAAGTTGTAGCTTTCTCGTGAGCATAATGAGGAGCAGTTGTGCTAGTGCAAGCACTGTTGGGCGCGGAGCAAGGTCAGAGGCTGGGGCAGGAGGAAAGTCATCCAACCTACAGTGCTTGCACTGCAATTTTTAGACAGTTGTGAGTGAGCTGTGATACTTTTTCTTCTTTTTTAAAATACATCTGGACAAATTAACATCTAAACCCTGAGTTATGTTCAGACCTTGTTCTTTGAGATGGTATTCCTGAGGCCAGCAAGACAGCGCACCTACCAAGGCATCAGGTTAAACCATTTTACCTTGAACCCCAGGTGTGAATTATTCAAACCTGCCTCATTAGTATTCATCTATACAACCTCACTTGTCACTCATCAGAGGTTATATTTTCCATCTACGCCCAATTCTTCCTTTCCATGTCTGGATCTCCCAAACCCTTGTGTTTTTTAATAAGCGTTGAATTACAGGGGCACAACTGACGGGGTCTCTTCTCCTGTCTAGCTTTTGCTGCTACTGGAGCTTTTAGTTTTTATCCAGACCTCCTAAATGCCAAGTAAACTGCAGAACAAGTTTTTATGGATAAGAAAACCCATGAAGAACACAGAGAAACCATTTGCCGGTGTTGTAGTTAACATATTCCGTAAGTCTAATTGCATATTTAATCATATTAGATAAGTCCCATGTTGTTAAAGCTATTATATTTCATAAGTCCTGTACCTCTCATTGTTGTCTTGTGGGCGGCAGATCTTCACAGCACAGGATCAAGATCTTCCTTAGTCAGAGCTCCTTCGAGGTTCTGCCTGACTAAGTAGCCCACTCCCCTTTAATCCTAGTTACCTTGACAAACCACAGCTGCAGCCCAATGAAGAACATCACAGCTGCAGCCCATCAAGGATAACTAGGTCTAGTCAGGGTAAAGATATTCAAGTACAGGTATAATATATATATATTTAAAGCCTCGTCCATTTATAACACATATATTCACGTCCTCCTACATGCCGGGAAGTGGTTTTTTTTTTTTCCCAAGGTTACACTATGCAGCAGACTGAAATCAGACTGTGCAGACTGGAGTGCTTTGGTCCCATTTGGTCTGGAGAGATGAGTAGTTTGGAGAAAGCAGTGAGGGACAGGTTGGTGGTGAGTGATTGAAGCAGGAGGTGATCTGTGAAGGTAGGGACAGATGGAGCGTGCAGGTGTTCAGCTGCCGAGGGCTTGGCGGGGAGCTGGGAAACTTGAGGCTCTTTTACTAAAAAGTTGCAAGAATTCAAACATAGCAGATTTTTTTAGGTTGGGTTTTTTCCTTCATTATTTGGAAGCTGTGTTTCTATGTGTGCCTTATCAGATGCATGAGAGCCCCTTGCAAAATCATCAGGTGATAAAAGGGATGCTGCTGGGCTCAGTGGGTGCTTCCCACAGCTCCAGCATGACTTTTCCTGGTGTGGGCAGCAATGGATGTTGCCTGTATGCCTTCTTTGTTCTTGTTTTGGGTGTTTCAGTTCTTTAAAAACCAAACACCATCCAGGAATGGGGACTTCAGCCCAACAATGCCCCAGGGTCTTAGCAAGGTCTCTGATGCGGTGGGGAAGGTGGCAGGGAAGGGAGAGAGATTCAGAGAGGAGAAGGGAGGCCCAGCATGATGCCAGGATCTGGCTGAGGGGAGCAGGAACGAATGTCTGCAGGGAGGAGCAGTGGGTTTTTGTGACATCCCATGTTCTTGGTCTTGACTACTCTCCCTAAGATGGGGTGCAGGAATGGTACCTGAGCACCTGAAATGGGCTCTTCTGGAAAGCCTCATGGTCCTTGGACTTAAAAAATTCCTCAGGAAAGGGAGAACTAAGAAAACCACATTCAGGTTCCTATCTGCCTGTCTGCTTTTGCTTCCCTTGTGACTTTTGAACCTGTTTTAAGTGCACCCTGACACTGAAATGGATGCACTTAAAATTCCCAGGAAAATTTGTCAGAAGAAATTGTGGGCTGGAAGAGGGACACCTAACCACCACCAGAAAACCCATCCATAGCAGGCATTGTAAACTTTTGTTGTTCCTGGTGCACATTTTGCCTGCTGGCACCAGGACAGTCGTGCAGATGTTTTGCCCAGTGGTCATGCCTTCAGCACAGCTGGGGTTGTGTTCTGATGGGGGAGAAGCTTTGTTAAGCCAGGTTGGGCCATGCTCTGCCATTGCAGAGGCACTCACAGGTGGTGGGAACGTTTTGGCAGATGCAGGCACCATGGGAAAATCCTTTGTTTTCATACAGCTAAAATGATAGCGTGAGAAAACTGGAGTTTGTCATCCCCAAATCTCCCTCAGTACTACTCAGGTTCATTCTGAATCTAGATTGAATGCAAGTAGTGCATCCAAGTTAATTACAAAATTAAAACATTTTAGGAAATAATGAATTTACACATGATAAGTACAAATTGTTTAAAGGTCACTGTGCAAGGACTGTTTAAAAATCTATTAAAGATCTTGCATCCACAAGATAATGTGATCAAATTGTTTGCTCATTCAGCAGCGAGCTTCTCTGACTTACTCAGATTTATTCTTGGTTAAAAGGAAGTGGAAGGGGCCCTTTCAATTACTTATTTTAACATTTCATTTCACTTTTAAGGTAATGTGGAAGCTGGAGATCCAACTTTGATTGCTATTGCAGTGCTGACAGTGATGATTATGAATCCGTAGCATCCAATGGAAAAATTCAATCTACTCTATCTCTGGCACTGCTTTGTGTAATGTGGTTTTTGATTCAAAATGTTAGCATGTCTATGTCCTTGTCTGAAGTAGGGCAGACCTAAAAAGAGCTTCTCAAGTGCCAGATCTGCCTCTTCTCCAACCTGTGTCATACCCACAGCTAGGGCAATTCCAGTCTCTGCTGTGTGAGTCCCATATCTGGTTGTATGCTCCATGCAGAGTCAGAGCTCATCCTTGTGTTCTCTAAAACTGACAGCAAAGCTTTCACTGGAGGAAAGAAGAGCTGGTGCTGGACTGGAGCAGGGAGTTTGTCCTGTTTAACTTTAGGACTGGCACCTCTGCAGCAGGAGAGAAGAGATTGAAGGGTTGGATTTAGGGTGCCTGAATTGGTGGTTGCTGGGATTGACAGGCTGCCTGTGGAAGTTGTGAAATCATCATCCCTAGAAGTGTTCAAAAGCCACATAGTTGTGGTCCTCAGGGACATGGCTGGACCTGGAAATGTGAGGCTAATGGTTGGACTCTGTGATCTTAGAAATCTTTCCCAGCCTTAAGGATTCTATGATTCTGTGTGGAAGCCCTAATGACATTAGCACAGGGCAATTTCTGATAGTAGGAGCCTGTGCTGAGTTCAATATTGCCATTGCAACGATTCTTTAGCTCCAATGCCTTCTCCTGGTTTTTCCCTCCCTCCACATCAGTACATCAGCACAGCAGATGGGGAGGAGGAAGCAGGGACCAGCTGAAATCTGAGAATTGCTGTTCCCATTACCACAACTTTGAGCTCACAACACCCAAGTGCCTTCCAATTTTTTCCAGAATCAGTTGCTATTATCTTTGCTTCTCTGGCTGAATGAACCAACACAATTTTATTAAATTAGCCATTTGTTATGTCTCTTGTACACCATGGAAAGCAATTTTGGAGACTAATGATTGCAAGGCCCCTCACAATAGCAGTGTGAACTCTCCCTGCTGTAGGCAGTCTTGCTGGGGACAGCATCACCAGCACTAACATCAGGAGGGAAGAGATGACAGAGTAGTGGTGACACACAGCATCTGCCCTCCTAGACAGAAATCACCTGAACCCAGCTCATGCAGCAGCAGGAAGACGTCCCTGTATGTAAAATCAGACCCTGAGTGAAGTCATGTTATTTTTCCTCCATCTCAGAGTCCACTTTGGCTGGGTGGGTTGCCCTTTGGGAAAGGTGCTGTGGCTGTTTCAGCAGACAAATGCCTGACCCCTCCAGCCTGCCCAAACCACATCCATTCTGTTATGACAGAAAGACAAAGCCCTTGAAGAAGACAACAGAGACTGAAAATAGAAAACCACGATTTTTTGAAAAGTAATAGATGGAGGGAAGGATGGCAAGCCATGTGGTGAAGTCAGGAAATGTCTTTCCTTGAGGAGGAGGGAGGGATGTAAGTGCAGCTCTGGCAGAGATGGCAACTGATAAACAGCATTTGTGCTACTGGACCCCCTTTGCTCTGCCTTGGAGCACCCCTATTCCATGCTACAGCAGCCTTTGCTTTATTTTCCAGATCTTAGGTTGGATGGCGCAAGTTGGCAGGTGTCTGCCAGCCCCTGCACTGTTTTCCTCCACCTGGCACACCATGAGCTCTCATCCGTTTTCTGCAGCACCTGTGAATCAGCATTTTTATTCCAAGAGTCTCCAGAGATGGTAGCTCTAAAAATGATGCCTTATCCTGGGTCCTGTCTCTGCAAGGAGGTGGAGTTACGAGTGGCACCCCTTCCAGAAGGTCACTGGGCTCCCTTTCTGCAGAGGCACCAGGATATTTATGGGGCACCTCACAGCATTTCTGTCAGGATCTCTTCTCCTAATAAATGTCTTAGAGATTTTGAGCTTGGTGCACAAGAAGGATTGTAAAGCCTGCACAATAAATCTGCTTGTATTAATTCAATGGCTCTCTTGTGCAAAGCCTTTTTACGCTACCAGTACCCAATAAACACAAAGCAAAGTCAAAGCACAATGATATTTTGGAACAACTTGTGGGTGATACATTATGCTGAGGAAGCCCTCACAGACAGCATCAGCAGAATCACAGCAGATGTTCAGCCCCAACAAATGATGAGCTTTTTCCTGTGAGCGGAGGCAGAGGATGCCTAGCAGTGCTCCAGGTGGTCTGGTGAGCTGTTTCCAATAGAGGACAGTGTTGCACAGTCACACTGCCTGCTTATGAGTTAGGATTCAGAATCCAAAGCTGCAACACTATCCAGTTTAAAAATCCCGTCCCAATTCCTTAATGGGCTGAGTTGTGCTGGTTTTTAAATTCTTGCTGTGTAGTGTTTGATCCCAAACTTTCCCATGCTGTGCTGGGTTCTCTGGCAGCTCTGTCTGCTGCTGTTTCTTTGCCTTTTCTGACAGGTCCCAGCAAATCTCACTGGTTCACAAGGAGTAAGACCAAAGTGAAAGGGCAGAGCACCAGTGGATGTAATTTTGCCCCAGTGGAGCGAGTGACAGAGCAGTTGTACCTGCCTGCCTATACTTGGCCATTTATGTACCTTGCCTAATACCTTCTTTGCTGTTGAAAAGACTTTGAGCATCCTTCTTGTTTCTCTTTTTCTGGAGCGTTTTGACTGATTTCTTTAGGAAAATCTTGGCTATGTCATAGGGAAGTGTGTTGCCTTTGTCCAGGGAGGTGTACAGGAGAATTTCAGGGTGCTTTTCTAATTCAAACACCCATTACAAGGTTGTCTGTAATTGCCAATGGTTGTATTTGCCAGGAAAGTGTCATCTCCAGTTCTTTCTTCCATAGAGTGGACTGAAAAGTTCATAAATTAGTGTGGGATTGTGAATTTAGAAGCTGAATTGCATGTTTGTGACTCTGTGGTGTGACCAGCAGCTTCTGTTCCTGGTGCTGGGATCTGCCACCTACTAAGAGCACAGGTGGTCCCTACTGCTGGAGGTGCTCTTCTCTCTCAGGAAATGAAGTACTCTGAATTGGAACCACAAAACTGGTTTTTTCCTTCTGGGAGGAGGCTGTTGCAGCACCCACTTACCCCTAACCTGAAGGGATGGACACCTGTCTGGGCCATCAGGCACTGCCAAATACCCAGGGAGAAGCCAGCAACACCTGGCATGAGATCAGATACTGCTTTCTCACCACATTCTGTGCCAGAGGTTCATTTGGCAATAGTATCAGAAAAATAGGGAAAATCTCTTGACAAATTGACAGAGATGCTGCCAATAAACCCCATAAGCAACAAAACCTTCTTTATTGCACTGTGAAGCCACATTTTATTGGTGAATTAATAAGAATAACCAAACTATTTTAGTGGCTGACTGGGAACAGTATATTAGTAGCAGTATTAATAAGTGTGGACTGACAGGAGACTTGTAACAGTGGGAAAATGAGATACAGTATTTATCCCTAGTGCAAAATCTCTTTTATTATTAAAGACATTGGGTTAACTAGGGATAGATTTAATACTTCAACTCTATTTTTATTGGATAATTAGTAGTGAGCAATCCCAACCCTGGGAGAAGGACAGAAATCTGAAAACCAAGGAAGTTGTGAAAGGAGGGGAAAGAAAAGGAAAATAGATATTTGGTTTGGGGTTTTGCCTTCTAATTTTTTATGGAGTCAGCCACAATATAAAATTTTGCTGGTGCAGGTGGAGGGACACATGAGGGAATGAAGAACAGCTCAAATTCTTACCTGTCCATGAGATAAGCTCTTGCAGGAAGGTTTTCTGGGCTTCCATGAAACACATCACTCACCACCAGCTTGTGCACTGCCAGGTCTGATGCAAGGAAGAATAAAAAATGCATCAGCTGTGTAATGGTAAAGGTCTGTCTTAAGTTTTGCTTCCCAGATAGAAGCAGTTAGCAGGAGCAAAGAATGTGTGATGTGATTTAAAAGAATGAGAGCAAGGTGTAAATCCTGGCAGTGGAAGTTTGGAAAGGCTCTGGAGGCTGTAAGAGTTGAGGGAGGGCAGACAGGATGTGCCAGCATTTTGGGCAGCTGGAAATGTAAACCACCCTTCCTTAGGCTAATTGTGCAGAAAAAGAGCCTGGTGCTGCAGTTTTCTCTGCAAAATGGGGTAATTGTGCAGCAGCACCAGCATTTACTGACTATGGAGTCTGCTTATTTCCCCCTATTTTTTATTATCAGCAAAACCTTAATTACAGCTTACCTGCCACCTTCTGCCTACATTTACAATGCAATAAATTTTTGGTCTCCCTATGTAATCTGCATCTCAAACAGTGCTGGGCTCTGGCAATGGGCATTATTGATTCTTTGAAGAAATTAGAACAGCATTTGTTCCAAGGAAAATGGGGATGGAGAGGTGTACATGTGCACATGCCAAGTATTAAAATGTTCCCTCTCTCCACCAGCACTCACTTGTCTGTGCTTTATTGAGCAACACATTTCCCGGTTAGAAACCCAGTACAATTATTTTAAAGTGGGAGTCACAAGGAGCAGGAAGGGAAATTTGGACCGAATTTGATTCCCTACTTTCCAAAACCAGCAGTTTTTGTTTGTTTGTTTGTTTTTCCTTCTCTTGGTTGTAAGACTGTTTAAAATGGAGTGCAGGAAAAGATAGTCGTTTAATGATTTAAAAAGTGAGAAATCACTTTGCAACATTTAACTGACTTTTTTTCTGTTTGAGTATAGGAGCAGATGTGGCTGTGAACAGTAATTAAAGGTGGAATCAATGGGTTCCTGGTTGTTGGGAAGTTAAAAATAGCTAGAAATGGAGTGAATTAATTATTTGAAAAATATTGCCTGTCAGATTACTGCTACCTCAAAAATATGTACAACACAATTCATTAAAAGAGTCTGGAAATGGAAATTGGCTTCTTGTTTAAAGTTTGTGTTAATTTCTCATTAATATTCATTGACTTAATGAAGGCCATAACTGCTGCAGCATCTGGCTGACCTCAGATGAGGCTCTGTGTGCTCTAGTGCACTCTACAGAGGTTTCCCAAATACTTTAATTTAATAAATATTACAGCCAGGTTCTCATCTGCTGGGAGCGACAGTGAGATCAGTGATTAGCGCCCAGCCACGATTGTCAGGGGTTAGGGAATGCTCAGCCCGAGGTGTCACCAGCAGGGGCAGGGGTGCCTGGGGCAGCTCTCTGCTCCTGCCCAGGGATGAAAGAGTCAAATGCTGTGAGCAGGACTGAGCTGTTGGAGTGATGGGTGACATGCAGTGACTCCACTGCTCTCTCTGGTGATGCAGAGATCAGTCAGAAGGGTGCTGAGAGCCCTTCCATCACCGAGTGCTGAAGGCAGAGCCTGCTGCGTCCCAGCTCCTGCTCCCCCTGCACACAGCTGGTGGGAGAGGGGCAAACCTGCCCCAGTGTGCAGCTCTGTGCCAGGGACTGCAGCATTACAGCTCCCAAGGGCTCGTCCTGAGCAAGAATAATGTCCTTGATCTTTTGTGGTGCCAACTATTGACTGTTGATAATGATGATTTATCTCTAGAGTTAAGCAGATGGAATATTAAGATTGTATATGGTGGAGAACAAACCTGATTTTAAATGTGCTGCATCTTATCCTCCTCCCTAGTGAGGAGAGGAAGGGAATGTCCTTAATTCTGTATCTGCTGTGCTTGTGTCCTTCTGTAAGCTCTCCCAAAGCAACAGCCTACAGCATTATAATAGGATATTTTGGGTTGGAAGGGACCTCACAGAGCATCCATTTCCAAACCCCTACCATGGGCAGGGACAGCTTCCACTGTCCCAGGTTGCTCCAAGCCCCGTCCAGCCTGGCCTTGGACACTTCCAGGGATGGGGCAGCCACAGCTGCTCTGGGGAACCCTGTGCCAGGGCCTCACCGCCCTCAGAGAAAGGAGTAAAAGTAAAATGAATCAATAAATGAAAGTGTATATAACTGTATCATAGAAGATAGCTTTATATTTATTTTTGTCCCATTCATGCAGTATTTTCTGTTTCAGTTTTGAACCTGTGTGATACTGTAAGGGTTAAATTCAAGGATATTTTTGAGGGTTAAGTTTAAGGATTTCTCAGAATTCTCAGGTATTGCAGAAATAAGGCTGGGTATTTTGTTTTGTGTTAGATTTTTTGTTTTGTTTTTATTGTTGCTAATATGAGATGGGATTCTTGGGTGTGGTACTAGATGATGTTTAGCCAAGCAGGAGCAGGGACATAAACTGGAATTCCAAACAGAAAGTCAGTGGAGTTGAATAAAAAAGAATTGTAGTTCAAGTGTTACCCAGGTGAATGAGCTATGCATTCTTGGCTCAAAAGTGTTTTTGAAAAATTCAGGTTTCAGAACCCCTTTTGTTTTAAAAATCAATAGCACTGACATGAAACCTGTACTTAAAAACAAAAAGAAAAAAGTGTTTAGATTCTAGCCCAGCCCCATCCTCAGCCCTTATATAATCAATAATAATAAAGGAATAAATCTAACAACAAACCTTATGGATTCTGAGAAAATGAAAAATATCATGCCTGGTTCCCTTGAGGAATTTCAGTTTATACTAACTGTTAACCTGGAGGAAGATGTTTCTCAAAATGAATTATACTGTCCTTGTCCAAAAGGTTCCCCTCAGTGTGCATGGTATATATGTGAGCATAAACCCTGCCATAAACCAGTGCAGGGTGGAGTGCAATTCCCCACCATGGCTCTCTGGGACAGGCTCTTACTTTCCAGGTGAGATGGAAGCGGGATGCTGTGTTTTTATAGCAATAATAAGATGTATGAGGCAGCCAGGTGAGCAGATTTGGGGGGGGATCAAAGCCCCCCAAACTAACAGAAAAACCTCACCACTACCACCCAATCCACCCTCCTGCCTCTCATATTCTCAAAGTCCTTCAGAACACTTAGGAAAATTGGGTAGAGTTACCTTAATACAGCATAGTTGATGTACTCACTTGGAATATAATCTACAAATAACTTCCACAGGGTCTTATCTAGAAAAACCATTCACAAAATTACCACACAAAGTGTTTAACCTGGCAAGCCAAGTTTTTTTTTCCCATGTGTTGATGCTGTTTAACACCTTAGATGCCAATGTAAGTACCAGGAAATTCTGGATCTGGTCAATCTCAAATTCTGAAGCTGTAATAAAAAACCAAAACACCACCCACAATAATATTAAAAGGTTAGAAACAAATGAGGGGATCCTCCTGCAGCTGGACCTTAGTTCTAAAATGCATTCAGACTGATAGGATTGGCAGCTCTTTTACTTGGGTGTAGCATTGCTAAAAGTTTTCAAACCCTGGCAAACAAGGATACCAGTGCAGCTGAGATTAGTCATCTCAGAACCTAGAAGTAGCACAATTTACCTCAAACGACTGTGATGGAGAAGTGTTTGCAACATGAGGTGCATTCCATTTTCCTTGTCAAGCTGTGAATCAACAGAAAATAGTTGAAGACAGCAACGTTAAAAAAAATAAAGTGTTGAACATCAGAGCAGCAAAGCTGTGGTGGTAGAGAGGGGCACGTTGTGGTGCTGGAGCTCTGGTACCACCAACCCTTTTCCTTTTTGAGACCTCTGCCTGGGATGTGTCACTGGGCCTGTGAGCATCACCTGCTGCAGCCTGATGGGTGCTGGAGCTGCAGATTTGGTGTTCTCATCCTGAGCCCATTCCACACAAACAGCAAAAGCTGGTGGTCATGTGTGGGACTCCCGTCAGCCAAGGCACCCTGATGCCCTCTGAGTGCAGGTCAGGCATCACTGCCATCTCCGGTGTCCATTCTTCCACCTGCCTGCCTGGTTAGCCTCCCTTTTTTTCCCTTAATCACATTCTTAGGAACACTTTGCCCCATCCCCGTGCTCAGCCCATTAGCTGGCAGCCCTTGATGTGGGCGATGGTTTGGAAAGCTGCTGCTAAACTCTGGGACCAAAATAAACAGTTAACAGAAGTGCAAGGATCACCATGTGGGGTCAAGAACCTTTATCTTTTGTGGATTTTTCCTACAGCCCAGCTCTTTCTGTGCAGATGCAAACCAAACCCCAGCTTCAAAAGACCCTTTGTTTAATCAACTGATTTCTCTTTTTTATTTTATTATTGGTTTACACTTTTATGGATGTTGTTTTGCATTACTTTTGTTGAGCCAGTGTTTCTTCCCCTACAGCTAGAACAGTCAAGTGATGTTTGAAATTTATAATGCTCTTTGATTAATATTAAATGTGGAGAACAAATACATTTGGAAGGTCTTTATCTTCTGATAGATTTGGTTGTTTCAGTTCCTGAAGCTGGGGCCTGTGACAGCTCCCTGGGGACGTGTGGGGTGTCTTCCTTGTTTTCCAAGCCTCATTATGATTGAGCAGATGCTCTCAAATTGCCTCAGCACTCCTTTTTTCTGTTACATCTGTAATACTTTAGGTATTTCTCAGTTCTTTAATATCTTACACTTATGTTTCTTTTTGTAGCTTCTGCTTTTACTTTTAAAATGAAAGGGTTTATAATTTTTAAGGTTCCATCCACTGTTGTTTTTCATACAACAGGAGAAAGGCTCCCTTGTGTATTGAAAGTCAAAGTTTGCTTTATGTGCAGCATTGTATTAGGCAAAATTTTTCCTCAAATAGAAAACAAATATCTATAACAGCTCTGCTTTATTGCATTTGGAATTAATTTCATATTCCATTTTAAATTAATTTCATATTTTGGGGGAATGACAAATGCCAGGGGAAAAAGGTATCTTTGTGAGTGAAAGATATATTAAGTATATATGAAAAGAAATGTTATACTTGTGCAAGGTTCTGAAATCTGTTATTTTCTGACCAGAAATCACTTCCTACTGCTTTCAAATTGAAGGCAATCAGTGGTATTGCATGCTTCTGCTATCTTTCTTTCTTTCTTTCACAGATATCCTCAGCATTCTGGGTCCAACTGTTTGCTCAGTGTGATAAGAAAAGTGCTATAGCTGTGAGTAAATACTCCGGGTTTAAGGAAATCCTGAAGAGTTGTTGCAGAATGACACAATGGGGGATTTGGGAACTGAGCACACTTGTGCCAGCACTGACCAGGATCAGAGGTTATCAGAGATGAAGGAGAGGATGCTCAGCAGTGATAAATGTGAGTGCTTTTGATATATTTCAGCTTCAGAGTTGGAGATGTTGGCTGTGGTGAATTAGTGGTGATTCTGAGGTGGGAGTGACCTTGGACACATTTGTGTGATATTTGGTTTATACCCTTCTCCAAGGCAGGTGGGTAGGTGCATGTGTTACTGGCTTATAATTTCATTAAACTGTATTAATAATTAAAACAAAGCAAAACTAAAGCTTGACATAAAACCTAGGTGTGTTGGAGGGGTTGGGGAAGAGAAAACCTCCCTGTGCCATAGGGAAGAGCAAAGATTGAAAGATGGTGATGCTAGCACCCATTGTTTCCTGTAATATCCAGTGTTAACACAAATTGGTGGAACTTTCAGTAAGGCTCAGAAAATGAGCAGTATTATCTGTCACAGCAAATCTTCTCTTGTCATTCCTCACCTCTGCAAGTTACTTGTAAAGAGCCTTCTTTTAGCCTCTAATATAGTTACATAGACAAATCAGTGCTTAGGTCCTTCCCTTTGCTGTAGCCTCCTGCAATTGTCTCTGTGAAGTCTTCACATTGGATGGCCTCTCCAGAGGCTTAAAATGAATTGCAGAACAAAATAAAACCTGAGCTTGTGCTGTATGCATTTTTTATGACTAGAGCTTATCTTACCAGATACCAGAAGGAAACTCTGGCTGATGTTTCCTAACAGAAACATAGAGAAGCTGTTTCTTCAGGGCTTGATGGATGCCATCAACCTCGCACATGCATTTCACCCAAAGGTGACCTTGCTGAAGAGCAAAGCCATTTCTGGGCTGGGTTTTAAGCGTGGCCTAGCAGCAGCCTGGTTGCTGGGGGGCAGCTGAGGGAGGAGGGAAGGGCTGTTGTGTCGGGCTGACGGCGCCGCCGTGGCCGCTTGGCTTTGACGGTAATTGGGTCGGGCAGATGTCTCCGACAGCTGTGGCTAATGGCCTGCCATGCTGGGCAGGGACCAGGCCTCCAAACTCCTTCTGCTCCACAGAAAACGCTTGGGTTTGCGTGCATGGAAAAATAAAACTTGTTCCTCATTTAGCTTTATTATTGAATTCTGCCCCCTCTGCTAAATCAACAAATTGCTGGTGGTTTATACTTGGAAGTTGGCCTTTTCTGTGTAAGGTTGGTTCTTTTCCTTTGTTGTGGTTTTGCTAGGTGTGTTTTTTTCTTCTATTTCATTTGTTTGAAATGGCTATTTAAATTATTGATAAGATCTTAAAACTGAGCTAATTCACTTCAATTTATCCAATAGACAAAACTATTTATAATTAACGGAGAAGCAGAGGTCACTTCGGTGTGTAATAACTGCCAAGCCAAATGAATAACAATTATGCAGTTTTTTATCCTAAGCTAAAAATTATGCAGGAACTACCTTCTGAATAGCCTTGAAAGGATTAGCAAGAAGTTCAGGTGGTAAGCTGCTGGTAAAGAGGAAAAAAATTCCTTGGCAGGGGTGTCTCAAAAACTGTGCACTTATTTATCTGATTAGACTGGCTATGCTGGCACTAGAAACAAACGATCTTTTAAAATAAACCTTATCTTTAAATCATAGTGACAGCAGAAGCTATTGTGAGAACATGACCATACATAATTGAAAAGGACAAAGGGTGAGGGTTTTACATAAAAAGAATAGGATTTGAGTGTGGCTTGCTTCATCTGTCAGTGTTTGCTGGGCAGTTCCTAGGGCTGTTGATGTTCTTGGTTCAGGAGGAGACTACTGTGATCAGTCACATACCCTTTAGTTTTCTGAACATTAAGACAGGGAGAAAATGTCCCTAAAATGTCCCCACCACCTTGCTATGGGTTCCTCTGGGGCTTGCATGCTATTTGAGGAATTAAGAAAAGAAGGAATGGCTCTGCTCATACACTGGCTGGGTAACGTGCTTTTGTTTGCACTGAATATTTTATTAGTGTGAAGGAAGGAGAGGTTAAAAGAAAAAAAATTAATGTAGGCTGCAATACTGAATTATTGCACCAAAGCTGGAATGGGTGTAAAAAGTAGCAACAATTGCATAATGGAACAATAAAAAAGCTTCTTTCTTTTTCTTGCAGGACATAATACCAGTTCACAACACTGTATAATTAGATTGCCACATCGCCCCTTGTAAAACCAGGAAGAAAAGAAACGTAGGGCTGCATTAAAACTCCTTTCATTTTCTAATGCCTTTAGAGAGCTATTGGACATAGAGGACTCGCTCTGGCAAAAAGCTCTAGTGAGCTATTAGGTTTTTAACTATTTTATAGGGTTTTTTTTATTGTTGCCAGGCCTAGTTTTTCAGTACAATGACTTTGTCCTCTCTCCCCTTTCCAGCCTGTCGCACATTTATCAATCTTACAGATAACATTCACTATAAAGATAAGTCCAGGCTCTTATGAAGCATTGTGTCCTGCTGACAAACCTTTCCCTCCCCCCAGCTTTTTTTTAGTGAGTCTCACATGGCTTCTTTTATCTGATGATCTTCTGATACAAATTTCTTGTGTCAGCTCCAGATCTCACAGACAACAGGAACAAAACCCTGTCATGCAAGAAGTGGACGCCATCACCTTTGGGCCAGGTTTTAGTGGAACACAGCAGAGGAGAGCAGAGACTTCTAGGTCAGAAGATGACCTTTCCTAAATAGTTAACCATGAGCAAAGCCCACACTTTCCCCCCCACCCCTCCCCCATTAATTAATATGTTTTTTCTTCATAAAGACTGTAAAGCTAAAATGCAAGTGGTCATAAAATAAGCACTCCATGTTGAAAAACAGCTTCATTTTCTCAGTGAAGCTGATGAAATATACTTATAAAAAACCCAGCTTTTGCCAAGGACAAATTGATGCAAAATCACTTCATTGCCACAGGTTGATTAGAATTGTGTCTTTTCAAGGAAAATTAGTATTGCTTATTAGTGGACCTGCCAAATTTTGTCCTGAATTAAATTTCTTAAAATCTGTGAAAATGTCAGAGTTCAGAGTTGCTATAAACATGCACATTTGACAGTGATAAGTTGTGTTCAGCTCTAACTAGGAATTTTAAAATGATGTATAGGGAGTGCAGCTGAATGAAATCTTGCAAACTGATATCAGCAAGAAAAATGTTCCTGCTTAATGCAGTGGGGAAAAAAAAGAAAGTTGAATCTTCCTTGTGTTTATTGTTTTTATGGTAGTGGCAGATGTAGTCTTAGCTGGGACTTAAGGATTGGTCATGAATGCCACCATGCACGAGCTCTTCAAGGCTTCCCAGGCAGTTTGGGAGTGCAGTGCCACCAGCACACTGAGCAGCAGACAGGATGCTGACCCAGTAAGAGAACTCTCCTAACGTGTCCTGGTTCACCCCATCTGTGTTTAATCGGCTGTGACTGGTCTCCAGAGCAATGCTCTTGGATAAACTAACTCATGTTGCAGTGGAGAGAACAGGACAAGCCTGTCTGGTTTCTTCCTTATCCATCCATCCTGAGCACTGGCCCTTGGGAGCAGAGATGAGATTTTCTTCCAAGCCATTGCAGCAACTTCTGGGGCCAAGGCTGGGTTGTCACCTCTGCCAACTTCCAAGAAATGTTTCTGTGACTTTTGCTTGGTCTTAATAGCAAAGTCCACAACATTGCTTTGGCACTACTGAACACCTCAGCTGAGCATTTCAGTTTATATCTGTGTTTTGAATTGAAGAGGAGATTGAGAAGGATATGCTCTTTGCTTGCTAGGTTGAATTTCCTACATGAGCTACAGGGCTTTTAGCAGGTTGAGTATGTTGAGCTGACAGAGTAAGTCTGCACCATGTAGTTCCAGAGACAAGACATTTCCAGCTGGCCTAGGCTGACATGATCTGTATATTTAATTAAATTTAATACCACAAATATCTGACAAGACAGCATGAGGCACCTCTATTAGACTTTCGCTTGTACAGGTACTACACATGTATGGGTGTACATGCATGTATGACATTTTTTATATATTAATAAGTGTAATATATCTATGTCTTTCAATCACTTCTAATATTGTTAAATATTATTTAACCCAGTGTGTTGACTCTTGCTGCCAGCAGCAGAGCAGTTCAGCAGAGTGTTTGTAAGCATCTAGAAAATAACAATAAGAAAAATTATTAGCAAGAAGTCATGTCAAGCCTATTCAATTTTCATTTATAACAGCAACAAACCTTGTGGGTAGCGAGCCAGTTTCACATATCATTACCATAAGCAAATATTTAGAGGATAAGTTCAAATACAAGTGGAAAATTTTATTCTAACATTAGAATTTATCCTGCATGGGTAGCCTGCTCCGCCAAGAGGGGACTGGGTGAGCAGAGAGGCAAGAGGACAGGGTTTATGCACAAAAAATATCTTATTATGAACAAAACCGGGACAAACATAGTCATAGAATAGAGTAGAATATTTCACATGGAGGGAACCTTCCAAATGAAGTTTTCATGTGGCTAGGACTAGAAAGGTTAAGTCTCAATTGAAATAAGGACAAATCAGTCTGGATAAGCAAGGAAAAAGGAAAAACTCAAACAATCTGCAAACCAGAAGAGCCAAAGCTATTTGACATCAGAGGGGTTTGCCCAGGCAGTGGGGACTGTTGCTACAGGCAGATAAAGACTCTTGATCTTCTCCATAGCTAAAAATAATGCCATTTCCCAATGAGGGGCTGGGGTCTTGCTCCTTTTTTTCTCCTTTTACATCTCCCTTTCTCTAGACAAGGCATCAAGGTCCCAGAGTGACCAAGCAGTGGCTGATGAGTGGCTGTCAGGGCTCGGCAGTGCGGTGGTTGGGAGGTGTGGGAATGGCCCCGGCTGCCTGCAGGTTCCTGCAGGACAGGGGATGCTCTGAGAGGCAATGGAAGGGCTGTGTAAATGCCTGGGAATGGAGCCAGCATTTCTGTAATGGCACTTGACACAAGAGCAAACACCAGAGAAAATCCAATGAAACTTTAAAGCGAAATGTCTCTTAATTGTTCGGCGGTCACAACCTCTCTCCATCAAACCCCTGCATAACGAGTTTCCCTTCAGCCCTATTTGGCCTTGACTTTCCAAGCTAAAAATCTGAGCTTTCAAGCATGAGTGACAAAATTGTCAGTATTGTCTAGATTTGTGCAAAAGGACATGCTTTTGCTGCATACAGCAGCTCCTATAAAGAGGAACTTACCCAAGTTTGGGTCACTTTTTCTCTATGAAGCCACTGCAGCAGAATGGGAAATGGTTTCAGGAAAGCAGCTTAGAGAACAGACATCAAGATGTTAATTATTACAGTCTTTCTGCACTAAATCACATAAGTTTACCCAGACCATAAAGCCTAGTGCTGCTGGGTGATCAGCTTCCAGAAACAACCAAAGATGACTTTTTTATTTATGTTTGATGTTTCTTGCTAATTTAAATGTCACAGCTCATATCTATGTCTCTGTTACCTCAAGGGTAGGCTACTCAAGTGTGAACTATAATAGTGCTGTATCTTAAACACACTTGAAAAGGTACTTCAATGTGGAATGCCTCTGTTTACATTAAAATGATGTATTATTATTTATTATTTATATTGCAGTAATATCCAGCAGCTTCAGCCATCTATTAGGAAGCCTTTATGGTCAGGGCAAAGCAGAGCATAAAGTAATGTCCCTTCCCCTTCTAACTTTCAATTATAAGTAAATCCAGCCATGAATATATCAGCATGTTTTCACAGAAAACAGATATATGTGCTGCAGTGTTAAGGTGTCAGTTAGTCATACAGCTGCCAATGGACTGAGATTTTACTGCACAACAGGCTCCATCTTCCTTCTTCCATGCCAAAATAATCTCAGACATTCAGGCTTGGAGCTACTCAAGTCAATGAAACAGAGAAATTGAAAGAATATTTGGTTTATAAATTTGCCTTATTTGGTGCAAACAACAACTATTTGATAATAGGTAAAGCCACCTTGCCAATATCCTATGAGACAATGGAGGCATCACTGATGGAGGAGGATGATTTGACTCTTATCTCTCTCTCTCTCCCTCTTTGTTTCCTGGAACTGAAAGTAGCCCACACCACATGGAAACCTTTTAGATCTATTTACTGAGAGATTTTTTTTTTCTGCCACAGACATACAGGCTGATTGGCTTTGACAGTGCCTTATCTGATGAGAAAGACCCTCTGCTAATAAGCTAATATTCTCAGTTGCACTCATAAATGATGCAGTGATCCTAAAAGGCATTTCAGCTGTTACCAAAACGTCCCTGATCCATATGTTTAATTGCACTCAGAAATGCTGCAGGGACAGGGAAGGTTTGCTATTCCTGTCAGGGAGCAGGTATGGGTCTTAAAATGTTGTTGCCCTTTTCCATTCTTCTACACATCTTTTGCTAGATGAGCTGTGCTCATCTTCTATCTTGTGTCATGGAAGAAAAAAGCCATAGAACTGCATGTGAAAAGATGTTTTATCTGCTTTGCCTTGAACTAATGTCACATTTCTGGGTACCTGGTGGATGGAAGACAGGTTCTTTGATATCAATGCTCCCACATGAGAGGATGTGATGCCCCAGTTCAGGGGGCAGTGTGTGAGATGTGAGGGGCTGAATTCTTGGGGATGTTAGGCTGGGCCTCAAAACTGACTCGTGTTTCTGAGTTTGTAGCTCTAAAACAAGTCTAGAAGATATGACAGGCCACCAAAAAGAATTCCACTGGCTTCTCCCCCTCCCAGACCTAACTTAAAGGTTCAGGACGCATATCTGGGGATAAGGCAGATGGCAGGGGATCCAGTATAACAAAGTCACCCTTAGACATTTGGATAAGCTTCTTTATAAAAAATTGGGGTCAAAATTGGTATCCTTCCCTGTTAAACTTGCTTAAGGCCTCATTATGCTGGTTGCAGGAGCAGCCAGGGGTCCTTGTGTTTTGTAAAATAATACTTCACAGAAATCTTATAGTTTATGAACTTGTCAGCATCTCAAGCAAGTTATGTTGTCTGCTGCCTGAGTTGAGCTCTTGTTCCTCCTTTGTATCATGTATTATTGTTGTTTAATTTTCTGCTGCTGGAAGAAATTTTACCTATAAGATGGAAAATATTCATTTTTTCCATTCTGTATGATAACTGATTTTTATTGGCATGATGAAAAATAATGTCTTTACAGGCCTTTCTTAAAAACATCTTTGAAATGGGAAGAAGGCTGTTAATAATGATTGTTATAATGATGTCATGATGGGGAGACACCTTTGCTGATAATGTCAGAAGAACATCTTGATGTCACCAGTGCATAGCATAGCCTAATTAATCTGTGATGTAATAGCTTGTAGATTTCTTATCCAATAGTCCTTGAACCCACAGGAACAAGCCATTTTCCCTAACTGCGTTTGTGGATTTCTTGGTGGAAATCATCTGTAACAGAGAGACATGAATAACTCAATTGAAATTAAAAGGAATATTAAGAAAGATGAAATCTTCAGCTGATATTTTCTTTAGAAAGGCAAACTTGAGTGAGTAAGCAATTGGAACACGTAGCTCATGAGAGGGGCTGGCTGTGCCAGAGATGGAAACCGGCCAGTGACAACCCTGCCCTGTATGAAAAACCATTGTACACAAAGTATGTATGTATATATGTCGCAGACATCTTTTCATGAAAAATCCTTTCCTTAGGATTTTTCCTCCTGAGAAGCTGAGAGGCCTCAGGAACAAAATGTAAACAATGGTTATCTGCTGCTGTGGAATGCAACAGGTGCATCTGTGATTGGCTTATGTTGGTTTGTTTGTAATTAATGGCCAATCACAGTCAGCTGGCTCAGACTCTCTGTCCAAGACACAAACCTTTGTTATCATTCTTTCTTTGCTATTCTTAGCTAGCCTTCTGATGAAACCTTTTCTTCTATTCTTTTAGTATAGTTTTAATGTAATACATATCATAAAATAATAAATCAAGCCTTCTGAAACACGGAGTCAGATCCTTCATCTCTTCCCTCATCCAAGAACCCCTGTGAACACTGTCACATATATATGTATATATGTGTGTGCCTACCTTCTCTGTGGAGATGTAGGAAACTCAAAAGGGACAGAAGAGTGAGGTTAATTATGAGCTTAGAAACTTGCAGCTGGGTTGGTGCTATAAGGCAAAAACTCATCAGCCAGGAATGTCTAATGAAGAGAAAGATTCTGGTGTGGTGTTTGATCACAGGGTGATTATGAACCACTAAAAGAGTATGGCTGTATAAAAACCCAATGTACTGTAAGATTAAAGAGCTGGATTATTTTCTCCATTTATACAGAAGCATTAATGTCTTAATACAGCACCAATCCCTTATAGTCAAAAGAGATGGATTCAAGCTGCAAAATATATAAAGCATAGTGTAGAGTGTTTGGTGATTATGTGTGAGAAAGTATCAAAAAGGATGAAACTCAATGAGCCAAATGCATAACTTATTTGTCCCAGCAAAACCAAAACTTCGAAGGTTTCTCTAGACAGAGAGGAAGAACAAGGGAAGAACCTCTTAACTCAAAAGGTGATACTTGCAAATGAGTATAGATGAGCTGTAAATTAATGGGAGCTGGTAGCAGCATGGTTCTGGGAAACCCTTGCAGGACAAAAGAGAAAAGTCATTTACGACGATGCTTGTCCCAAGTGATGCAGTTATTGGTTTCTTGGGGGACAAAGTGACCCAAGTTTGGAAGGACAGTCCTTCCAGTCTCCTGTTTCTAACTTCTTTTCCTCTTACTCTTGATCAAGTAATAAGTACCTTCACTTATTATTTGGATGACTTTGTCACTGTTTGCAAAGTAATTTAATTCAGATATCTATTCAACAGACACAAAAATATTCATGAGTCCTGATTGTTTTGTAGATTTTAGTGCCATAATCAGTCAAAGAAGTGGTGCTATACCTTAGTGACTAGGCAGTAAAACACCAGCTCTGCGCTCCATATAAAGTGACAGAGATTTTAATTGCACGCTTGAAAGGTCTGAGGTTGTTTCTGAATGAATGAATGAATCTATTAGTGCCATTGTCTTTGACTATAAATGCTCCAGCATAATGACAAGGCAAAGCTATTACTTTGCCTTGCATGGAGCACTCCCACTCCCATGTTGCTCAAATTGTTTTGTCAGTGGTCAACACTGCATCAAAACTGTCATCTCAAAAAGCAAAGTGGACAACTAATGTAAAGTCCCACTGAATCCTCCAAAATTTAGATGTTTTTCAGTTTATTAGATGGAGAAACCTTCACCTTATTCACATCTCGTGCCCTGGCTGCAGAGCATGCAACTTGCCTGGCTTCAGTGTGAAGCCTTATTTATGCTGGTAAATTTATTATGCTAGTGTGATTGGTCAGCTTAAGGGATCAAAGCCATTTCCTCTCCTGAAAAATAAGGAATATGTTTTATTTGGCTGTATCTAGTACAATATCTTTGCAAAAGGCAGTCTCTAATGCCCAAAATACTAATGGAGAAAACCACTGGGAAGAGTTTTGTATCAAAAC
The DNA here is from genome assembly GCA_024865655.1 of Emberiza elegans. Classification (NCBI taxonomy): domain Eukaryota; kingdom Metazoa; phylum Chordata; class Aves; order Passeriformes; family Fringillidae; genus Emberiza; species Emberiza elegans. The sequence continues at coordinate 2,082,987 of JALJVW010000797.1, forward strand.
TAGAATTGTATGCTTTATTACTGACAAAATATTATGTTGCCTGCTGGCTGCATAGTTCTGAATCTTGCCTAACATCCACAGTCTTCCAAGACATATCTCTGCTGGTACAAAACCCTGTGATACGTGGAAATCCTGGCTGTAGGTGTTTCTTTGTGTGCTGGAGAGCTTTGCCAAAATAGCTGGAATAAGCAAGAGTTTATCTTTACTGCTACAAAAGGTCCATTTATCATCTTACTAATAAATGTTGAGTATAAAATATGTATGAATGATGCCACACAAAAATCACTGTGAGGACTGGATGTATTAATTGCAATGTTTTGACTAACTCAAGTTTATTTGTGGTAAAACTGAAGTAGCTTGCTCTTGCTGGAGTCTGTGTTCTGAACATTTTTAGGCTAAAAAGACACATTCTTTTTTGTTCAGACATGACAAGCTCCTGCTGTTGTCTTCCTTAATGTCAACCAAAGAGTGCTTTGGGCACAGTTATTATTTATATCAATTCTGCAGATTGTCTCTTGCTGGGGTACTGGATGTTGAGTGGGAATTATATTGATGCAAAATGCTGTGCTTACATGTTATATTTCATGGGAATGGTTATAGAGCCAGGAGTTGTGTCCCAGTATGAGTGAGGGGTCTGCAGGCTGGGTGAAAATAGCCTAGGGTCATGGGCATTGAAGAAATGGGCAGCATTATTTCATCAAAGGTTGGTCCCCCCACTGTCCTGCATCAGGTCTGGATTCCTGCTGCTGAATCCAAGATTTTCCTCTTCTTTGTGCCAGACTCCATAAGACACAATAAAATATCGCTATATGTTAACACAAAACTCAGGAAGTGACTATCATAGACCGACCATAGCTAGAGTGGAAAATAACGGTAAAAAGAAGCTATATAAGGACATATAATTATTTGCATGAAAAATCTCACAGCTGAGAATAATAGATGGGGGAAGGAGGGAAGGAGAGATTTCCATTTAATAATGATCTGTCTGGGTCAAAGGGACAGACAAAATTTTGGAATTAATCCTGGGCCTCTCTGAGTAGTTATCTGCATATTTAGGAGCATTAAATCCATAGATCCTGCTCCCATTATTCAGATTTGTGGATTTTCTGTTCTCATTGCTGCCTTGGAACATATATATGCTGAGCAATAGAAAGCCTGAAGTTTTATCTTTCATTCCTAACTGCACAAAAGTAGTAAGACTAAATGACAAATACAGCATTAGGGAACAAAATCTTCCTCCTCCCTCATTTTCTTCCTCCATGACACAAGCTAATGGCATGTCCATAGAATTATTATATAGAAGGATGTTACATATGAAAGAAAAACCTGAGCATCACTTCTCTACCCTGTGACACTGGGAAGTGATATCTCTGAGGCACAAAATCGGTGTACCTGGGCTTGGAGTCAGATTCAAAATGTGTGATGATGTCTTATCTAATAGGATAAATTAACTCTTGCAAAAGAAAGCACCACGCTATTTGTCGAGGGTGTCAATAAATTTCCACCTGTTTCCTGCTGTGAGCAGAAAGCAGACAACAAGAGAGCTAACAAATGATCCCTCTCCTCCAATGCCTTAAACATCACTATAATGATGGGAGAACAATGGCAACTTCTATCACCATCCTGAAACGAGGAATTTACTGTCACAGTTCTCGTGGGACCTAATTTAAAGCAGTGTTCTTAGAGAAACTCAGGTCAAGAGTAAAGAAGAAAAAGTTGATGGAGATCTGTTTTGACAGGTGGAATATCACAGAGCATACCAGGTTAAACATGGAGGGATTTATGGAAAAAGACTTCTTACAGGGAACATGCCTGACTAAGAATAGCAAAGCTTTTCTGCTTCTTGGTATATAACTTCCCTTACAAATGCATGCTGGAAGTGCAGACAGTTTTGCCAGAAATGTTTTCATTGATCTGCTCCTTTTGCAGCATGAGTCTTACAATTTTTTTAGGAAAAAGCCCAGGATTTTGCACTTGGGTCAGTGATGTGGCTGTACCTCTGAAGAAAATGTAGTGTGAAGGCAGAGCATCCCTCCATCTCTTGGTGGTCATCTCACAAGGGTTTCTTGCCTCTTGTTCATTGATGGATGCTGTAACTTACATAAATTAAGTCATAATCTTTCTGGCTGGGGGTGTGTAACTTTGGACACCCAGAAATGGGTATTTAATCCATCTTCTTGACTTGGACTTCAAAGTTTAAGAAATTGCCTAAATTAAGCTGAAATGGACATCTTCCCTTCAGGTTTTTGTGCTTTCTGTAACATGTCTTCCACACGTGTTCTAGGACTAAATTTGGTGCAAGGATTTGTCAGAAGCACAACAACTAAATTTATTTTATTTATTAATTTAACTTTTCAGAAAGGAAGGGAAAGGAACATACTCTTTAGTCAATATTCTTAACTTCAGAGAGGCAAACAGGTATCCTTTAGCTGTCAGTTCCTTGTAATTTGTTTTAAACTTTTGCAAAGGTCGTGTAAGAGAAGGAGTGGGGGGTACCTGCAGGGAAATGTCTCTTTTTTACAGTAAAAGCAGGAACTCACAGCTAAGGCTATTTTTGTGGATTTTTCTAACAGAATAGGGTTTTAACACTGCTTTTATATTCTTGTTTTTTTTTTTTTTTTTGCTAAAGGTAGCAGACCACTTTAGCAATATTAAAAAAAATGCCCCATAGGGTCTTTGAATTAAATGCTCCCTTTGGTTTAAATGGTTTGAGACTTTGAAATAAAGAATGGTGAGGCCTCCTGTATTTGAAGGCTTTGCTGTTTGAAGCATCACTTTTGTTTTATCACCCAAAACGTCCTCTGGGATCCTGAGAACACTTTTACAAAGGAGGAGTCCAAAAGTCACCTGTTTATGGCAAAGCTACTCTCCATAGGAGGGCAATAAGTGAAACTAAAGCCATTCACTTCAAATAAAATAAAAATAGACACAAATATTATTAAGCTTTAATAAATGATGAAATGTTGCCAGGCTGGAGAGGAGGAGACCAGAGGGTAAGGAAGAGAATGGGGATCACAAGTAATAGAACAAGAGGAATGATCTCAGGTTGTGCCAGGGAAGGTTTAGGTTGGATGTTGGGAAGAATTTCTTCAGAAAAAGTGTTTTCAAGCAACAGAACAGACCACCCAGGGCAATGGCTGAATCACCATTCCCAGAGGTGTTTAAAAGATGTGTAGATGTGGTACTTGGAGACACGGATTATGTGGCCTTGGCAGTGCTGGGTTAATGGTTGGACTTGCTTATCTCAGAGGGCTTTTCCAACCCAAATGGTTCTGTGATTCTGTGATTATTAAATAGCAGGATCTCCTCCTGTGGGATGGTTCTCCAGGTATTGATAGTGCCCAATTTACAGGCAAACAGTGTCAGCTGTGCAGGATGAACCACCTCCTGCTCCCATCCTCAGAGGTGCTGCCCCAAGGTGAAAATAAAGGTCAGGAACATCAGAGGCATTGCCACTCTGTAATCAGGAATGACTGACCGTAATTGACCCAAATACAGAACGATACCTCGACAAAGCTGATAGGGATCACTTGGTCATTACAACACAAACAACTGCCAAGCCTTTTAGTAGCAGTAATGTAAAAAGCAAACAATATTCTGTTACAAAGAAAGGTCAGAACAGCACTATAAAATAATTGGAAATTGAGCACGCTCCTTGTGAAGATTTGCAGTCTTCATTTTTCTAGGAGAAACTGTACAAAGGTGGTACCAAACCTCAGGTTTTCTGTGTATTACATGCCACTGAGAAATATTTTTGTGTGGCATATTTACTTAGAAATATCAATTTTCATGGGTTCTAATCAACCAATTCAGGAGCTAATTCAGGCTGCTGAGTTTTCCCAGACCCTGGCCATATTGTGTTTTCTTTAAACAAACCCATGCTCAAGAGCAATCACAAGCTGGTTAAGCTAAAAGCAGTGTTTCTACAGAACAACACTGTTACACTGTCTTTAGTTTTGCAATTTAAGTGGAGTCGCAAGAGCTGCTCTGCATGACCCAAATTTTCTCTTGCTGAAGTGGGACAACAGGAGATGGTTCTGCTCTGTGGAGCAATAGCCAAAGGCAGGGAAGAGGGAGATGTTCTCAGCCATTACTAAAGCCAAGCTTCATCACCACTCTTCAGGTCTTTGCCTGCAGTTCAGGCAAAGGACATTTGCTTTGGCATGCACAGTTTAAAAATAGTTCATTTGATCCACATTGGGAGAGGGGGCATCCAAACCCAGGGACACAGAATAACCCTGCACATGTCTTCTCCTAGAGCATCCTTTCTCAGGTCACCAGGAGTCCTTCCCTTTGACCTCGTCTGTGGGCTCTGCTCTTACATCTTATTGTATATAAAGTGCATTTTTCACATAAAGAAACCCATGTTGTAACATGAAAGTATATTTTTCCAAAAAGACATTTTTGGCACCGTGACAAAGGTCATCTACACATGCCAGCTCTTCTTTTAAAACCTCAAATTCTCCACTGCGGTAATGATGTTGAAATATGTTTTCATGCTCTAGAAACTTGTTTATTGGGTGTTTCAGTTTGGCTGCTACAGAATGAAAAAGATCATCTTCAAATTGGTTTTAGGTCTTGGAAAAACTCTCCTTCAATATACAGGTTTGTTAATGTGGTGGGTTTGGGAATTTTCAGGCTTTTAGTCTGTGAATGTGAATTTTAAAAATCTGGATTACTGGAATAATATATAAATGGGTTAAATAAAAAAAAATTATACTTTCTGAAGAAGGATGAAATTGACAGCAATTATTCAAAAGTTATCGTTAGAAGATGAAAATAATCCTATTTTGTGTTATAAGTGCAGTGTAAAAGAAAAGGTTACACCCAAAATGGACATTTGGCTTTGCAGTTTTCACTCAAGGATTCTGTTGGGAGACTCAGTCTCAGCAGTTGACCTTGTGCCTTACTACCATGCAGAACAACAGCTGGATTGAATGCATGCCAGGGAGTGAAGTAATTCCAATGTGCCAATCACCCTATGAAAAGCCAAATTAAAATGTACCAATTAATAAGACCTAATTTCATCATCCTTTAGAAGTAGAGATGAATGAGCAGTGTAATTAGACAAACACTGTCAGTGGGCTTCAGAGAATTGTTTTTAAGAAAAGCTAACAGAACCTAAGAAAACAATTGGATTTGTGAGATTTGGGGTGTAGATTAGATAGCATTTTTGGTGAAATGACTACTGATAAACAGTGAGATCCCATGAGGGATCAGATGCAGAAGAGCTTGAAAGGAAGATTAGATTAGATATTGAGAAGAAATTCTTTACCATAAGGGTGGTGGAACAGAGAAGCTGTGGCTTCTTCATCCCTGGAAGTTGCCAAGGCCAGGTTGGATGGGGTTTGGAGCAGCCTGGTGTAGTAGAAGTTGTCCCTGCCCATGGCAGGGGGATTGGGACTGCATGATCTTCAAGGTCCTTCCAATCCAAACCATTCTGTGGTTCCATGAAGCTGTCCAGCACTGTGCATCTGCTTTATGGAAGACACAGAGATCTGACCTTACTGCTGTCTCTTCTTGAGAAAAACCTGCATCATTAGACCAAATTTTACTGTGATTTTCATACCCTGATCACTTAAGAATAAATTTAACCTTGAAATTAGAAGTACGTTGTTCTGTTCAAGGATCTGTTAGCTGAGGTGGATCATGTTGACCTGGTCCTTCAGGACTTTTGCCACCTGCCTGGTACATGTGTGCAACAGCTCTTCCCCCCCAAAAAATCTTTGCAAATTAACTTAATTAGCAAATGACCTCCCATGAAAGTACAATGCTGTTTTGCATCCAAGGAGTTTCACTGACAGGCCTCAAGGTTCTGGAACATTTTTATCTACAAATCAATAGCCAGGCTCCCCAACACTTGTTCTATCAGACGATCCAAGCTGTGATAGCACAGCAATCAGTCATAGCCTCAGGAGTACAATGCTGGCTTCTAATGACAAGAGTGTTATCAGAGATTTGCAGGACCTGATCAATTGAACAAGACAATAGATGGCAATCAATAGTTTTCCATCATTATAGCAACCCCATTCATACTACTGGAGTAAGAGGTTTGTCAGAATTTAATTTCATGCCATTTTTTTCTGTGATTTTATCCACTCAGGTGTTTGAACTCATCCTCAATTTACCAGATTTATGCTTTGAAGCTGGCTTTGCTTACACTGAGATAGCTGAGTGATTTGTTTTGGTAATTACTTTTTACTGAAAATTATTTCTCTGTATATCCAAAAAAGGGAAGGCTAATGAGTAACTGCATTCATAGAGAGGTTTAGATGGAAGGGGCCTTAAAGATCATCCAGTTTCAACTCCTCTGCCATGGACACCTTCCATTAGACCAGGTTGTTCCAAGCCCCATCCAGCCTGGCCTTGGAAAACACCTGGGGAGAGCTGCAGAGGGGGTAACACTGCCTGAGGGCCACAACTGCTGTTGTCACTGTCAGAAAACAGGGCAAGGTGGCCCATGCTCCATAAAATTGCAGCCACCTCTCTTGCTGCTCCATCTGTCTTGTATCTATTGGTGTCCTTGGCTCAGTGTTGGAGTACAAAGCTTAAAACCTTGAATTCTGGCATTTATTTTATAAAGACTCCTGTAGCAAGTAGAGCATGACATGAAAGTCTTCTCAGTCAATACTTTTCAAAAATAGAAGCCAAAATCTGTCTCCTGTAGCCAGGCTCTTAAATGGAATATCTGATTTTCTCAATGCTAAGCCCCAGCTTGCTCCTATGAGTTTGATACTCCACAGTCTTGAAACCAACTATTTATGAACGGAATGATGCATTTAAGAACTCAACTTCTGGTTTCTTTTTCCATCAGCCTAGTTGTTGCTATGCTTGTGTTTTTAAATCTGTGTTCTGGTCATGGTGAGTGTCTGGTTGACAGACCCAGCCCATCTGCAGCAAGCACATGCAGTTTCACCCTGGGTTATCAGCTCTGAGGTCACTCCAACTCTTCTTACAGATACTGGGTTGAGCAAGGGGCTGTTATTTTTCTCTCCTGCTTAAAATAGTGAACACTGCCTTGGAGTGAGGCTTTGACAGCAGCTCTGCCAGGACCAGCTTCTCCATTAAATTTAGGGCAAGGTGATTTGATTTGATTTAATTTAATTAAGAGGAGATAAAACACTCTTGCGCCTTGGAATTGCTCTGTGCCTCTGCTTGGTGTTGGCTTGTTAACTGAGCTCTTTTAACATGACCACTGGCCCAAAGTAACCCAAAACTTTCATCTGGGAGAGCACCAGTGCTTGGGCCTTGCTGTTTGACAGAAATAACATGCCCTAGCAGAGGAGGCCCAAGGGCCAGCAGGCACCTGCAGGGCAGGACAGGACCCATAAGTTATTTCAGCTCCAAAGAGGCTTTTCTGCTCAGCACACAAACCATCATCTGTGTTTGATGGGAGCTAAAGTTCATGGTTTGCTTATCAGACCAATGGAAAAAGGGATTCTTATTACAGTGTCATATACCTGTCCTGCTTGTTAAAAAAATAACAGGGGCTTAGGATCAGGCTCCCACCTTTGTCTGGAAGCCAAACTGCTGGCCATGAGGAAAGCTCAGTGAACCGCTTTCATTCATTATTTCACTGGGTAAATTATTCAGTTTAATACTTTCTTGTGATCTCTTGCCACTGCTGCAGTTTGCTTATGCACACAGCCATCAATTTAATCACATATTACAGCTGGATTTGGGTATTTGGGTTGCTGGCTGGTTATTATTTTTGGACTCACAGACAGGAGCATATCTCTTTATAAATTCTTTATCATATTTCTAGAGAAATATCTCATATGAATGTAATTAACTTAGTCACTACACAATTAGTTTATAGGATTTATTAATGCAACTATTAAAGCCAGCTAACAAGCTCTGGCAATCCCTATGTGGATTTTAAACCACAATACAGACAAGCATAATAATAAAAGGGAAACATTTTCATATTCTCCTGTGGGTGAAATCCTGGATTCCCTACTTGTTTTACACTGTCTTCAAATTAAAGTGCTTGCCAGCAGTTCCAACCCTGAGGTCTTCACTCAGTTTTTACTTTGGCTGCTTTAGGCAAAATTCTTGCCCATTTTTACTTTTTGTAATTTTTGTTTGGTTGACTGGATTTTTTTGGTTGTTGTTGAGTTTGGGCATTTTTTGGGATATTTTCTGTATGAGTAAGGGGAGGGTATTTGAGAAAAAAAAAATCTGATTGGACTTCTAATGTGTTTAAGATTACATGATTAAAGAAAGAAAATTATTTGTAGAATTGCTTTTGACCCTGGCTGTTGCCTTAGCAGAGGCCTGTACACCTTGAAAGGAAAATTGGGACTGTGATAATTTAGTAAGTATGGACTCAGAGCATGGAAATTTTTATAATTCTACTGTTCTATTTGAAAGCTCTGTTCTTCTTACAGGTTTATGTATTCGTAACAGTTTACATATATGTAGGATTGATTAAAAATATTAATAGATAAAAGAAACTAATTCAAACCCTAAAGCCAAAAGTTCTACATACTACATTTTTTATTCACTAATAAATTAGAAAATGGTGCCTTTTTATCTTCAAGATTCCCACTGGAGTTAAAACGACAAAGATGAGGTTTTCATTGCAAGGTTGTTGGATTTGGCTTTATGCAGATTCAGCTTATAAGAATTAAAGGATATTTTAACTGTTCACCTTGACTTTCCACGGTGGCTTTCATGGCAGAGAGAGAGAGAGAGAGAGAGAGAGAGAGAGAGAGAGAGAGAGAGAGAGAGAGAGAGAGAGAGAGAGAGATGTGAGGTTTTGCCCAGAGTGAACAACCGTGCCCTTGAACAAAATACAAAATTGTGTAATCACAGGTGTGTGCCATAAAGATTGTGTGGTCTGGCCCAGCAAATGGGCACCTGTTACAGTAAGGTAGAAAAATTGTAAAAGAAAGACCCCATAAAATCAGGCCTGCTCTGTGCTAGCACTTTGCAAGTTCCTGTGTGAAAATAATCCTGGTATGAACAGTTTGTTAACATAACAATCTATTCCTGGGGGCAAAACAACTAGCACCCACATAAACATTAAATCTATCCCATGAGAATCAGTGAAGAAAATAAGTAAACAATTTAAGAATAGAGAGATTTGATGGACAAGTAAAATACCTTTTACTAACCAATAGAGTAATTGGCAAGAAAGCTGCTAACCAGCTGGAGTCACACAGGAGGGCTGTAAAACTGTATAAAAATGGGTTATGTGAGTAAAGAAGCATCTTTTTCCTGCATGGGGAAAATGGAATCTGGTGTGGTTTATTCTGATAAGCAGCTACGAGCAGGGGGACAGTGTCCACAGCTGCAGTGACCCCAGGCCTGTGGTCATCATCCCCTGGATGCCCAGAGCTGCAGCAATGACTGGAGCAGATGGAATTGTTGTTATTAAGTCATGGGGTGTGGGATGCCTCTGCAAACAGGGGCGCCTTGGGAAGCCATGGCATTGCTGCTGGCCTTGGCCTGTGCACACATTGAAGAGAATGTGTGTGAACACTGAAAGGTCTGAGTGCTGTTCATCTCCTGCTGTGCAAGTTTTAGATGAGGAATGGTGCAAACACAAAATGTAGACGGAAATTGTTTGCAACCAAGTGGGGAGTGTGTTGATGGCCAGCTTGGATGGGGCTTCTGCTCTAGTGGAAGCTGTTCCTGCCCACAGCTGGGGGTTTGTAAACATGAACTTTAACCCAAATTATTCTATGATTCTATGTATCTGATTATCCACTCAAAAAATGCAGGTTTCCTATTTGCCTTGCTAAAACTATGCCCTTTTAAAGAGCCTGGCCACTCCAAACTCTCTATTTCATACAAAGTTTCTTCTCTTGCTTGGAACTTGCTCTGCCCTTGGACTTGAGTGAGAAATTGACCCTGGAGCCCAAAGATGTTTCCAGAAGGCCCAGAGAGCAGAGGATATCAGTAGGGATTATTGAGTTTATGGAGCTGTGCACCTTCTTTGAGGTCAGGAGCTGTGATTTCCCTGATTTAGACATGTTTCCTCTCCTTCAAAGCCTCTTATGCAGATTTGTCATGTGAGAATGGGTGCTCCCAGCAGTGTTGGAGGTGCTTTGCCACATGCCATGGTTTAAGATTTCTGACTTTACTCCAGGTGACACATCAAATTGATTTAAATTTTCTGTTGAAAAATAGAAATTATTTTCTGTTGCAGACATCTTTTGTGAAAAATCCTTCCTTTAGGATTTTTCCCTTCTGAGAAACCGAGAGGCCTCAGAGACAAGATGTAAACAATGATTATCTGCTGCTGTGGAATGCAACAGGTGCATCTGTGATTGGCCTTCTATGGGTGTTTGGGTTTCTTGACCAGTCATGGCCGAGCTGGCTCTCTCTGTCGGAGCCAGCTCCTTTGTTATCATTCTTTCTATTATATTCTTAGCTAGCCTTTTGAGAACTTCTTCCTTCTATCTCTTTGTAGTATAGTCTTAATGTAATATATATATATTATATAATAAATCAAGCCTTCTAATTATGGAGTCAAGATTCTCGTCTCCTCTTCATCCTCAAAACCTGCTTCCCAAAGGGACAATAATTTTCAGAATAAATTTTTTCTCTTTTCTGTTTACTGGATAGTTACTTTCACAAAAATGATAGAGGAGAAAGCATTACTGGAAAAATAAGTTTTATCTTTGAATAGGAAAATAATATATGGTTACATAAATAAACATAGAGGGTAAGTAGGCCATTATTTAGAAATTTCAGGTTTTGAATGAGCATGCATTGAAGAAATGACTAATGTTATAAGCATTAAACCTAAATAACAATAATTCAATTTTCATAAGCCCAGGTCATTCTGTGTTTTAAAGCTTCAGGTTTAGCTATAAAGGCTGGAAATTTGTTTGTGCTGAACTTAAAAACAGCCTTGTCATTACTTCCATGTGGTCAGAATTTCATCCTGAGCACAGCTGCTGCGAAAGCACAAGATGATTTTCTGTGGTGAATTCATATTTTCCTCTTGTTAGAATATTCACTTCAGAGTAGACTAATAAATGAGGATTTCAGCTATTTGAACACCTGGAACAGGGTGAGAATGGTTTCCTTTCTCCCAGACCTGCCACCTGGAAAGAAAGTCTCAGCTGTACAAGGGGCAGAGAGAAATATCAGGAGTGAATTCTGACTTGGAATTGTTTATGTAGAGCAACAATCATATAGAAATGACAAAACATCTGAGACATGCACAGTACAAGAGAGGCTGATTCCCAATGGATAACACAATTTAAATATTTATTATTATAGAGTTATATTTTTCCAAGGTTTGTCAGGCTCAGGTTTGATTCAATGTCAGTGCCATTGAAATTGCTACTATTGCTTCTTTCTCTTCTTGTACTGAACAATTATATTATCTCTTTGATGGAAACTTATATTTTACATCACTCATTGCTCCCTTCAAAAATATTTTCCTTGAAAATGAGTTAGGCTTAATAAAATAGACTGACTTAATTCTGAAAGAAACTGTCCCTTTAGGGTTGTAATGCTGTTAATTTATCTATTATGTTATCTTTTACTTAACTCAGAGGATCTTCCTTGAGGAGCTCATTGTGGTTTGAATGGTTTTGAAGAGAGAAGTTGCTCGTGGAAGGTGCTTTTTTTTTTCTTTTCATTTTTAAAAGGGATAAAAAGGTTGTATGGAGAGTATAACAAGCTTTGCCCCAATGTGGGCTGCCAGGACCAGGCAGGCATGGTCACTGCTGCCTCTTGAGCTCTGGCCTCCTGCCTTCAGTCCCATTTGTGATGGCTGTGACACACATCTGCAATGGCTCAGGGAAGGACACAAACCTGGAGATGAGTCTCAGCAGGGCTGGGAATGAAATGTTCTCTGCCAAGTTGCTTAGGTGTAAAATTAATTGCTGGAGTAATGTGGGTGGAGATAAATTCTATTATGGCACGCTCATCTGTGAGGTGAGGAGTCTCTACCACAAGGGAAAAGGTGTAAAAGGGGAAAAAAAAAAAGCTGATACCAGAAGAGTTTCCCAATCTCCAGAGTGAAGGGCAGTGTTATCAAAGGACTCTGCAGGTTTGGCAACACAGACCTGGATTACTGGGATGTGCCTGGGGCTGATCTTCCTTTTAACTGAATGGTCATTGAGCAGTAAGCAAAGTGCCTTGCTCAAAATGTAAGTAAAGACAGCAATTCACCAGCATTTTGCTGTGTGTTGTACAGAGTTAAAGAGTGGGGTGACACTTCAGCTGACTGGGAACCCAGAGCTTTGCTGTGGTTTATTATTCAGTGATGTATCCTAAAATTTCTGATGATTATTACATCCTTCTCATTCTCTGTGTGATTTGATAGGACCTGTAATTTTGAAAAGAAGCCATTGCTTGAAAGGCAGGAGCACCTTTATGTGATAAGCATGGTTTCCCTGAGAGCACGTGGAAGACTCTCCAGACTCCGCAGTGCATCACCAGCCAGGACACCTCTGTGACCTCAGAGCACCACACAGTGGTTTGGGCTCATTTCATTCCCACCCCCTGCCATGGCAGGGACACCTTCCATAGACCAGGCTGCTCCAAGACCCTTCCAACCTGGCCTTGGGCACTTCCAGGGATGGGGCAGCCACAGCTTCTCTAGGCAACCTGTGCCAGGGCCTCACAAACTTCTAAGTCAAGAACTTCTTCCTGATATCTAAACTAAATTAGAGCTTATCCTGAGCTCCCCACTCACAGCTGCATCGTTCTCTTTTCTGTGGTTGTTTGGTTTTACCTGTTCTGTGCACTTCTAAAACTGCCTGTAACAAAGCCAAATCTCTAAAGAAAATAATTGCTTCTCTGGACAGAGAGCTGTCATAACATCCCTTAAACCACATTTGCACCTGGGTTGTGTTCACAAGGCCAATTTATCATTATTCTGTTTACTGGGCAAACACTGAACTGTCTTTCATGTGTATTGTCTTTGGTCTTAAATGATCCTATCAAATTTTAAATTATTTGCATCTATTACGGTTTTGGCAACATCTTTTTACATTATCTCTGGTGAGCCTATTAACCCTCTCTAAATGCACCTATCTTCTCTCTTAATTTCCTGAGTCAAATATCATTATGAAATCACAGACCTGTATGAAGTTAAAAGCCAGAAAAATCAGTATTTTTTTTCCACATCAAATGATATTAGGAGAGATTTGTATTGTACTTGCACTGACATTTACCTACACACTTCTGCATCAATGAGTTGTGATAGTTTTCTTTTTATATATTGAAACAGAAATTGCTGCAGGCTAATGTAACGAAAAAACATATTCTTTGACTTCTTTTCTGCTTATCTGACTTATTTTCTAAACTGAAATCTTCTAATGTAATCTCTAAATCCTGTCCTGAAAATAGCCTAATAGCACTCCCAAATCCAGTGTAATGTGCACAGGTGACCAGTTTTGTAAATGCACATGAAGGAGATGAGTTGAAGCCCCTTTGGAAAACATGGTGCCCTGAGATAGAGAAGATTAAAGGTTGGATTTCCATGTTGTTTTCCTCACCTACATCTTCAGGGACTTAGAATCCATTTACTTAAACACATAAACCATAACCTGGTCTAGTGGGAGGTGTTGCTACCCATGGCAGGGGTAGGGACTAGGTGGTCTTTAAGGTCCCTTCCAACCCAAACCATTCTATGATTTTTCAGGCCGTGTGTTCCAGTGGAGATTTTCCAGGCACAAATAGACAGGAGTTCCAGCTGGCCTCAGTGGGGACATTGCTGACAGCCAGGTGCTGTCTGTGTAATTCCAATCATAATATTTGACATTGTGTCTCATTAGCTAATATCTTCTTTCACATGTCTATTGCTCAGAAAATAGACTTCCTAATGTACAGGTGGGTGGTGTGGCACAAGCTTGCACTGACATCCAGGTGAGACAGGCAGTGCTAGGAGAAAAAAAATGTTATTGAGTCCATTTTAGAGCAGAAGAGCTGAGGCACAGAGTGAACTGATGCCTTATCTGAAAGGAGAGTGGAAGACTAAGTAGGGCTGAAAGGGGACCTTGATCATTTTAAAGCAGTACAAAAGTCCTGGGTACACATCTGTCTTTTCTCCTCCTGCTCTTGGGATGCTGGTGGTGCTTTCTGTAGTCCCACCATCAATATTTGAGAAGTCATCCTGAAGTGCCCAGTTTGGTGCACTGTAGATTAACTTTTCTCTTTGGTTTTACACTGAACGTCTCACAGGAAGGTCCCTTAGCATCTGGGTTTCCAGCTGTAAGACTTTCACCTTGCTCCCCCTCTCCCACACTTGCTGCTGGACCTGGGGTGCTGCATGACAAGATGATGACAGCCATGCTGTTAACAGCTAATTTGTTCTGACTACCAAGACTAAAAGTGTAGGTTTCCCACTGTTGTGGTTTGGTGCTGGCCCAGTGCCAGGCACCCACCAAAGTCACTCACTCACCCTTCCCTGCCACAGCTGGGCAGAGGAGAGAAAAAAATTTTACAAAGGGTCCATGAGTTAAGGACCAGAGAAAAGCACTCCAAGGGCACAACAGGCTCAACTTATAGTAACCTAGTGAATTTATTACTAACAGAATCACAGGAGGATGGTAAGTGAAGATTAAAAACACCTTTTTCCCCCCAGCCCCTCCCTCTTTCCCACTGACAGCACAGGGAGATGGCATGGGGGTTTTGGTAAGTTCATCACCGAGGTTTTCTTCCACTGCTCAGGGAGAGGAGTCCTTCCCCTGTTTGGCTGTGGGGTCCATCTCACAGGAGGCAGTTCTCTGTGAACTTCTCCAGAGTGGTTCCAACCTCATGAGCAGCAAAAACTCCTGCCAAAAGTGCTGTGCTATGGGTCACTCTTCCACGGGGTGCAGTCCTCAAAGGACAGGCTGCTCCCAATGGACCCTTTCTCCACTGGGTCTCCCACTGGATCACAGCCTCCTCCAGGCACCCACCTGCTCTGGCATGGGCACCTCCCCCAGGGGCTGTGGGTGGATCTCTGCATCCCTGTGGATCCCCTGGCGCTGTGGGTGGATCTCTGCATCCCTGTGGATCCCCAGGGGCTGTGGGTGGATCTCTGCATCCTCTGTGGATCCCCTGGCGCTGTGGGTGGATTTCTGCATCCTCTGTGGATCCCCTGGCGCTGTGGGTGGATCTCTGCATCCCCCGGATCCCCATGGGCTGTGGGGGTATCTCTGCATCCCTGTGGATCCCCAGGGGCTGTGGGTGGATCTCTGCATCCCTGCGGATCCCCAGGGGCTGCAGGGCTCAGCTGCCTCAGCCTGCTCTCACCATGGCTGCAGGGGAATCTCAGCTCTGGTCCCTGGAGCACCTCCTGCCCCTCCTTCCCCACTGACCTTGGTGTCTCCCAGTTGTTTCCTCCACACGTTCTCATCTCTTTCTCTTCTCTGACTAGAGAAAAACTCTGCCCCACTTAATTTTGATTTTCTTCTCAAATCTGTTATCACTGAGGTGTTACCAACCTCTCTCATTGGCCCAGCCCTGGCCAGCAGCATGTCCATCTTCAGATCCAGCAGGGACTGGCTCTGCTGGACATGGTGGAAGCTTCCAGCAGCTTCTCACAGAAGTCACCTCCATGGCCCCTCGCTGCCAAAAGCCAGGCCATGCAAAACCAACACACCCACGCTGGAAATACCCCTTGGTATCTTTTAAAATGTGCACTAGTTTTCAGTTTCCTTCTAGTTCACTTCCTACTTAGAGCACAAGTGTAGGACTTCTTTTCAACACCATATTTAGCATGTAACTCCCCTTTGTGCGTCCTTGTATTGAAAATCTCCTTGGCTGCTTACTAGATTAAGGAATATGAATTTATTTTCCTCCTAATCTTCCTCCTGTACTTGAACTTTTGCTTCACTCACATTCTTAATGTTTTCCCAGTCTTTCAAATGTAGGGTTAAGAACAGATTCCTGGATATTCCTTATTTGCCTTTGATTCAAACATGACTAAAGAGCAATATTTTATATTCTGAACATAAGGGAAATCTAATACAGCTTGAAAATTAAAACATCAATTTAAAATCAAATTTCAGTCTTTAATTAATCTGATAAACAGGAAACAACTGAGTTGATGAATTGGTGCCAGATTGCTGCAAGACATCAAGATGCACAACTGCTGAGCTCTTGCAGTTCTGGGCTTGAGTTTGTTTGAAGGACCCCTGTCCCCAACACAGCTGTCTTTGTGACGTGAAATACCCCCCTGCTAATGCAAGTGTGAGTGGCTGCTTGTTAGAATTTGAGATTTAAAATCTGCTAAATTCCCTTTGTCTTTTCTCCTGAACAAGAAGAGCCATGGAGTCACTTGCCAGGTGGTGAATGCTTCACAGGTTCTTCCCCACTGAGGGCAGCTAAAAAGAAATGAAGGGGCCTTTCAGGATCAGATGTGGAGATACATGCAGTTGTCAGTTGTCAATAGCAGCCAGTGCTGCAGAGCACATCCAAATTCTCAAAGTAGAAGTTTCCTTTGGAATTTCACTCGCAGATGAAATCCATGGAGTTTTTGGATAACTTTTTTCCACTGTTGCAGATAGGCTGGGGAGAGGTTGAGCACCACTGTGTTATTCAGTGCACTTTGTATGGCCTCTGTAAATGTTGTGTGGCTCTTGCATTTCTCCCAGGTCAATCATGGTGGGATTATTTCAGCTCCAAAGAACATGATTTCCATGTGGGCTCCCAGCAGGAGCTTGTGTCAGGCTTTCTGCTGCACCCAGTAGCTATTCCAAAGTGGGGAGCTGGACAATAACAGACTTTAATCTTAACTCCATCCCCCTGAGAATGTGGCACTGATTTCTGACCTTTAGGGCAGCTTTTGGACAGAAAGGATTTCCAGTGGGAAGGCCAAAAGCACTGCTGCTGTACAAGTCCATAACCCTCTCCATTTTGACATTTGCACACACAGGAACTGCAGTCAAACAGAAAGCTGTCATCCAAACTGAGATTTGGAAATCTCAGATCTCAGGGAACAATAGAGATCTCTCCATTAAGACAAGTTTCTCTTCCCAGATGTTCACAGCTGCTTTTAATGTGATTCTTCCCCCTGATGCTCATTGTGCAGGTGCCCTTTGTGTGCTGGGTCATTGAGCTGGTCCCTGGTGCCTGGCTTTCCTCTCAGTGCACTGGTACAAATCAGCTCCTACCTGATACACAGGCACTGCTGTCCCATTTCCCACTCTGATTGCCAGCCCTTGGCTGCCCCACACAGGGATGGCATTTTTAGCCAAGCTTCTCCCACTGAATTAATGTGTTCACTACCTCCCCACCCAGATTCATCCTTAAAGCTTCAAATAACTTTATCCATCAGCTCCAGGAAAAAATAAGGCAGGATGAGATGGCATTTTAAAAATTATTGTTATTATTCATTATCTTGAGTGATTTGAGTGCTTTTGAGTAGCATTAGGTGAAAGAAAGTGGAAAGGAATTGGATGGCTGCATTTCTGTGGGAAAACACATGGTCCATTTTCTTTACATTATCTGCTCTAAGGTCATGAAAGGATGATGAAATAAACCCCATGGGATGTGTTTGAAGTAATTATGTTCCCAGGTCATTTAGTGAGTGGGATTTCCTTTTACTTACAGCAGTGCTATTTGTAATTAAATTAATATTTTGCTTTAATATTAGTCTCCAATCATTGTATGAATTATTTTTGTTGTGCATAACAAGAAAATTGTACTGTGCAATTTTGATGTGTCTGTTGGTGTATTCATCATTGGGCTGGTTCATGTTTAAAGAAGTAATAGATTATCTGAAAACATGTTTAAATTATATTTGAATTTTTTTCTGATGGCTTAGCACCTAAAACAAGGCTTCAATCCCCTTCTCTCTCTAATAAGTAGAGAAGACCTGTGGTGGTTTGAGGGTGATGAGGACAGTGCTGGTTTTGCTTGGCTACTGTTTATCTGCTCAGTTTAACCCTGTGTGTTTCAGCATGGCTCAGCTCTTGATTCTAAACTGGAAGGACAGGGAATAGTTTCTAAAACCGTGTTTTAGTAGTATTGCCCCATGTGGAGAGAGGTTAAGGCAGCAGCTGGGCACATCAGCAGGGAAACAGGAGAGACTGAACTGATTTCACAGGTGCAATCCTGAGTGCAGTTCTAGAGCTGGCATTAGAGATGATGAGAGAAGGAAGGAAGGAAGGTTGAGAATAATAATTAAAATTTAAAAAAAAGGGAAGACTTCCATGAAGCAACAGAGGATACTGTGCACAGCTGGTGAAGGATTGAGCTGAGAATACCATCCTAGAAATGGGAATTCATGTCACTTTGGAACAGCTGCATTCATGTCCTCAGGCTGGTCATAACTCACAGAATGTAACATGTCCATGGGGATGGGACAGGTTTCCTTGGGAGCTCTGGCTGTGGTGCTGGAGCTCAGTGTTACAGCTGGGGATACAGCATTTCCCAGCCCCAGGGGGCTGCTGGGCTGGCCCATGCTCCACACCTCTGTCCGCCCACCAGCACAGCTCCCATGCATGGGATTGGTCCCAGAAAGTTCCTTTCCATCAGTCCCTAGCCAGCACATTGAGGAAAACCTTAAAGAAGGAATATCTTAATTGTAATTTATATATTCCTCAATTCAGAAGGAAAGTTAATCCATTCTTTGCCCCCCAACCCCAGCATTCTTGACACAAGTGAGGCTTAGGTAGGTGAAATTGGTAAAAGCCAAAAGTATTAAGGAAACAACCTTTTCCCCTAGATGAAATTTCCCTCCCATCACTGAGCAGATTCTCTCAGGCAAGAGAGATCCATCCCACTGTCCCCTGCACTTGTACAGACAGTGGAGCATCTCCTGGGATCATTTAATGTAAAAAGATCTAAAAAAAAAACCAAAAAATTTTTCTCTTTAGTGAACTGATTCTTAGCCTGGACCTCTCTAATGTGGGATATCATGGGCTGCTTTTGCAGGCTTGAGGGTGAGGGGTTTACATCTCCTGTCCTCCTCTTCCTATCACAACTGTAAAGGCCGAAGTGCTGCACTCTAACTCCCATCCCTTTTATTTCCAAAAGGGAAGAAAGCTTCAAGGTTTAATCTCCAGGGGAAAGAAATCAGAAGATGCAAATCTAATAGAGAACGATCATTTAGCTTTAAAAATCTCCCATCTCTTGAGCACGTGGATAAATGCAGAAATTGCTTTACCAGTCTAATGGAAATGCCTTAAGATGTCTAAAAAGGTTTGAATCAGTGGGCCTGTAGCAATCCAATAGGGCCTCACAGAAATTTCTTTTAAGCCCTCACTGAACTCTGTGGAGAAGCTGATCTACTCACTGAGGTGGGGGTCTGCCCAACCCATCCAATTTTGACACACAGGAATATAATTTTCTGTTCAGCTCTGCCTTACAAGCCAAAAGCTGCCATTTTCTATCCACAAAACTGCTCTTTAAAAGCTGTCCCAAAGGTTAATAATTGTACCTCTGGGGATCTAAGGTTAAGGATGTGATTTTTCTGTCACTATAATAGAGTCTGCCTAAATTCATGGATACAGCTCAGCATTGGGAACAGCAGAGAATATTCCCAAGTGCACAATGAACAAAACCAGTCAATAGAAATCAATATAATTTTCAACTTTTGAGAGACAACTCTTTTGCCTGCATATGCTTTGTAGGTCTGTCACTCCTTCCTATGCACAGTGAATTTTGATTTTTTTACTTTACTTTTTATAAGATAGCAACACAAGGCAAAGCCTTGGTTATTTAACCTTGGACAGTCCAGTGAGGGCACGTCCCACTCTGAAAGAGTGAGCACTGTGCTAAAACAGTGTGTGCAAGCTTCTGTGATGCTTGCCATGTTTCTATATCTGTGGCAAAATGACTGAAGAGAAAGAGGTTGTCATTGTCCAGGATACACTTATATTCAGAGTTTTCCTCCTATAAAATGAATGGGTGGTTAAAAGAATCTGCTGGGGATTTTTCCCAATCTAAGCTGATTTGAGCTCATCCACTGCAAGCAGAGACCTGGCACCCCACAGTGCTCATCACATCTGACTCTCCCCAGGGTCTGTGGAGTGGATGTATCAGGCAGGGATAGAGGTTTCCCCCTCACCCAGGATTCCTGTGTTTGCCAAAGCCTCTGTTAACCTGCCTCAGATTGTGTCTACCTGGAGTTGCATGTTTGCCTGTACATGAAGACAAAACCTGTATTAATTTAGTTTTCTTCCCCTTTGAACGTTACTGATTTTTTGTGTTTGTGACATCTCTTGGCATTGGTTATCTGTGGCTGTGCTGACTGTGCAAAGTGAGATGCTGTGGGGTATCTGGTGGGTGCCTGGGCATTCAGAAGGGCTGGGAAAAGAGGTATAAGAGGGACAGAGAGGTCAAAGGCATTCCTGGCAAGCACAGAGTAAACTGTTAAGACCATACTTAATTTCTAGGACTAACAGAGGTCTGTTAAAGGATGCTAAGTCACACTCTGCCTGTGAGTGTGTATTGTGATTTGGTATGAGAAATGTGCTTCCTGGTACCCGTGGACTTTGGGAAATTGAGAGTAACAGAACTTCCTTGGGTATGTTATGAACACAGAAATATGCAACTGTCCTACCTCATAGGTCTCTGAACTGCTGTAGCCTGGAGCAGGAGGAAAATGTTTCCTGTGTGTGTCACAACAGTGAGCAGCCAAAGCAAAGGTCATGTACTCTACTGCACGACCTGTGTTGAACATTTCTATTCATATCTCCTGCAAGGGACTGAGGCTGAGGCCACAAACTAAATATGTCCTATTGGTACAAGGGTTTTCAGCCTGTGACTGGAAAAATGACCTTTTGGGTCCAGGGCTTTGCTGGGAAGGATTGTTTGTTGGCCCTGTGTTACTGGTGTTTTCAGTGCTGTGGGATGCAGGATGCTGTGAATGTAATTCTGCATTGAAAAGAAATAAGAAAAAAAGAGAAGTACCACAGTGAACCTTGCAGTAAAAAACAGCTGTCAATCTTAACAACAGAATGTGTATGTACACTGTGTTATTTATACGAACTATCTGAAGTTTAGCATTTCTCTTCTGTACAACATGGATATGCCAAAGTTCATGAAAAATTAGAAATTGCAAATATATTTGTAGAAAAACCCCAAATGTTTCCATGCAACCAAACCATTTTTTGTCCATGAAGTGAAAATATTTCATTTAAATTTTGATATATTAGTATTGCATATTTTTGTTTTACCTGGAATTCCAAGCTATTGCTCTGAGAAACACACTTTAAGTCATGTCTTCAAGTTGTTGACTTGGAGTTGGTAACCTCATAAAACCTTGTTTCATAATTTTAAATTGAAATTGTAATTAATTGCTTTTGTCATTAGTATTTTCATTGGATCAGCAATTGGTTCTTGGTTTCCGTGTGTGGTTGGTATTCAAAGTGTCCTTTATAACTGTTATTGAATCCCCTGATGGAAGACAGAGACACTCTGGTTTGGGAGTTTGTTCCTGTTTAGATACTGAGTTTAACAACTGAAGAGAGTAGAAATAATTTCCAGGTCTCTTAAAATGTATTTTAACTTCCTTTCTTCTCTTCTAGTCTGAATTTGTTCTCACAGAATGTAATTAGAAGAGGGACTATGCTTAAATGACACTTAGAAAACAGTCGCCTCTCTCAAAAACTTGCACAGGTTGCAGTTTATCCACTTTTTTTTCTATCCAAATTAAGTAATTATAACAAAATATATTTAATCTCTCCCCATCAATAATACTTAAATAATCCTTGAATTAATTGCTCTTACTTTTTTTTCTTTTTTTTTTTAATGCACAAAATTATAAAATATGAGGAGGACCTTGGCTCTTTGAGTAAGAAGAGCCCTTACTGAAATACTTTATGCTGTGCTTGATTTCAATAGTGCCTTTGCAATAAAATGGAACAAGGCCTGGCTATGAACCTGAATTCAAGCAGACATTTCCCTCTCAAGGGGCACAGGCCCTCCTGGTGTGTGTTGTTTTAACCTTTAATACAAGTTTTTGCTTCAGTGGTAGCCATTCAGCTTTGAGTGGAACATGAGGGAGATTTGCTTCTCCTGGATGATGTCTGGCAGAGGCTGGATGCAATGCATAGTCCAGGTTGATCTCACTTGGGGAAAAATACCTGTGAGGAAGAGACTTCTGAGATGGTCCATGAGAATGGCAGATGCTGGTGTAGCTGGAGAAGGTGCTGTAATAGTGTGGGGTCAAAAATTTTTACCAAAGGCAACTTGTAGTCCTTTTTCTGTTCATTTTGATTAACGTAATGAACTGGAAAAATGCAAGTTTAGAAAGCACACATCACATAAATAGCACCTTCTTCCCTCTTTCTGCAACAGCTATTGTTGGATTCCAACTGAGTGGATAGAGATGACCACCAAATTTTTATGTTGAGGTTGTAGGGGAAGATTTTGGTCAGGATAACACCTGTGTAACACCATTAGTGCTCCGCGAGAATTCAGCTGCATCCTTCTCATTGGGAAGGAGCAGAATGACAAGAATAATTGAGCTGGATTTTTGAATTCCAGGTTGAGATTGAAGGTTTTTCACAAGGATTTGCCATGAAATTCCAGTGTTATCCTTAGAGCAAAGCCTCAGGCTTGCACTATCATTTCAGAGACAAAGTTTAGCGCCTTCCTTTTTCTCGCGTCGGAGTCAAAGATTTGTAAACTTCCCCAACTGTGAGAAGTCAAATGCATAAAAGTGTGTGCTTTCATGAATTTTTATGGATCTGTGAAAAACCAGTGACAGATGAAAATGGTATTTACTCTTCTGCAGAGCAGCCCTATGTGATGGAGCCGGGCAGATCTGTGACCATTAGCAGGCCATGGAGTGAATGTACAGAGTTGCTAAGCAACACCCAGGAATGCATCCCTCCCTTGGCACACAGACATCCATCCCACTGCATTCTGCATGTGTACCCAAGCAGCACAATTAGATTCCACCACTCTATCCAGACGCCAACCCATGTGCAGGAGCAGGGCCCTGCTTTGTGAAAGAACCAGAGCTTTAGGAGAGTCTGGCTGGTTGCAGCCCATGTCCCCTTGGTGTTGCCCAGGTGTCCCCATGGTGCTCCTAAGGCGCAGTTTTCCTCATCCACCCTAAAATCCCTTCAGCAATGAATGTTGTTAAGTTGCTCATTGGTTTTTGGTGTCCTCAGCTTGAGGGTAAGAGAAGAGGTGCACAAGTGGAGGGAACCCAATTCCATTTCACTAATAGGTTCAGAGGTTCCCAGCATAATAATTTGTAGTCTATGACCTTTGGCTGAAAATTACTGACTAAATGCCAGTCTGTATCAACTTCTGCAGGTCTTTGCAAATGCATAAATGTTACTGTTTAATATGTTGCTTATTCTGAAGTCTGTTGTAAGTTTCTATTTTTAAGGCTATTGAAATCAAACTTGATTAGCAATAATTTAGACTACTGAGACAACTAAAAGAACATTTTATTATCAGTTATAGCACTGTAGCACTGAGCTTTTAAGATTCAATTATTGTTTTACTTTGCTGCTGACAGCTCCTACCTCCTTCACCCATTCTGATTCAGCTTCTCACTGGTCCCTTTCAGTTTTCCTTGCCTGCCTTGTACAATTTCATAAACACGGAAGAGTAGAGCTTTCTTTCAGCAGGTAGAAAATAAGTGGAAGGAAACCCTTGGGAAGTTAAAACCACAGAAATGTAAGGGCATTATTAGCATTTTGATTGCGTACTAGAAGCATACACATTGGCACATCAAAAATTTGTTAATTAATCCAGGCAAAAAATGTAGGTTGGAAAGGACTTCTCTGAAAATCCTGAGCTTGATTTGCTAAGTGTACCAGGTACAAAGCTGATAGCATGTCTGCAGGACATACCCCTTGCACACCTGCCTGTTGTTATTGACTTGCCTGGGCCTTCCTGACCTTCCCTGAAGCTCTGTGCTGTGAAGGATAAACAACTGAGTATATTTTAAAAAAACTGAAAGAAAGGGAACTCTTAGTAAAGTTTGTTCCATGTTCTTCCTGGTTTCTCTGGGAATAATCAAGGTTAAAGAAACTTTCATCCTGGTTATTCTAATAACCACACTGTTTATGTAAATAAAGAACAAAGAGATCAAGGTCCAGAGAATATTGAAATCTGCTTGATGTCATCCCTTAACTGTGTCAGGATTCATGGTGGAATGCAGCAAGTACAAGGAAAGGAGCCATGGCTGATGATAACCATCACAGAAAATTCTCCAGAAGGCAATTGATCATAAGGGGTGAGTTTTGCCCCAGTGCTGAGTGTCACTGCACGCCCAATTCATCATTTATGTCTCAAAACACTGTATTTGGAGAAGGCAAGTGGTGCATAGGCATTTTGCTGGCTTGTTTCTCAGGATGAATTTTGACCTGCATGCTCAGAGTTACTCAAAGGAAGCAGAGTAGGAAGGGAATGTATCCAGCCCTGAAAAAGGAGCTTCTGGGGTGACAGTTCACAGTGATGAGTGGTGCAAACTACAAACAACTGAAGATTAATTAAAAAGAGAGAGTTAACATTCTGCCTTATTTCATAATGATGACATTCTCCTTGAAATATATACAACATCTGCATGCTGCAGCTCAGCCAGGCAACAAGACATCAATAAATATCTCCTTTGAAAAATATAGCTTCTTGATAAATATTGCATTAAAGAAGATGATGCTGGTGTCTGCTCAGTATCTGTTGGGTAGCCTGGCAAGACAATATTGAAATTATGTGCTGTGCTCTCTGCTGTGTTGCATCAGTTAGGGCTCAGTCCATCTCCTGCTGAAGCCACTGCTTTTTTATTACTGTGGCTGAAGCACCCTTTGCTTTTACCATCTCCTCTGTGTGATTTTCATCATGAACAGCCTTCTACAAAAGAACACTTTCTTGCCAATTCTGTGAGTGTTATTTCTATCAATATCAAATGAATTAAAACCTCAGTGATCAATATTCCAACCCATGTATTAGTTTCTCTTATCTAATTAAACATGTGTTCTTGTTCTGTCTCTTCCTTTTGCCCAAGAGGTCTTAATTAAAGATTAACTAATCAGCTGGAATCAAATAAGAACAACTGAGCTGAAGTGAAAATATGAACTTGTAAAAAGCTTAATGCAAACTTGGAAAAATTATTTGGGGTTGGTGTTTTTTAGACAACTTTAAAACAGCTTTCATCTCATCTCTGTGGTGCCCTGTAGCACAGGGAGTAGAAGCTCATCATTGCTGAGAGAGGCTGCTCCTGTGTGTTCCTTCTAATGCAAATAATGGCACTGAGAGTGCTGCAGCTACCAGGATTTGTACAGGAAAACACTTCCCTGTTTATTTCAGTGAAGTGGATCTCTGAATGTAAGAAGTGATTTGTTTTGATTTAACAAGGTTGTCACAAATTCAAGCATATCCGTAGCGCCTGTCAGTACCACACAGAGAAGGGAAAATAACCACAAACAGCAAGACAAGCGTGGGAAGGCAGGCAGAGATGGGGAGATTGTGAGAGAGAACAACTGTGAGTATAGAGAGAAGTGTGTCATATCAAGGGACTGCTAAATTATCATTAGCATTAATTAGTGAATGGAAACATGAATGTTTGGTTCTGCTGAAGATTCCTAGCATGACTCAGCAATGAATTTCTGTGATAACTATCTCTGAATATTCCCAAAGGATTTTGAAAACTGAAAAAAACCTCATTGTATCTGTTGGGAAAGTCCAAGGTAAAGGCCATTTCTTCAAAACTGCTTGCCAAGCTATTTGGGATGTGGGCCCAATTCCCAATTTTTCCCATAGCCCTGGTGTTGTCTCAGGCTGCACAGGTACAAGAGGTTTTACCTGTAATGAGCATAAGAGCAGTTTTGATGAGGCTGGGAGCTGTTCTCTCTGAGCCATGCAAGACTTTGGTGGCTCCCCAAACCTTGGTGTAGACCTTGAACCTATGGAGAGCTCTGCCCTGCAGAACAGCCACTGCCTTTATAATTGGGTGTGCAGATGTTTGCAGCTGGAGCCAGCACAGGTGGGAGATGGGCCAAATCTGCAGCTGGGTTTTACCACAGCATGAGGAGCTGATCTGTGCAAATGCTTCTGTTTCAATTATCCCTTTATTTGAAGAATCTGATCACTTGGCAGTTGACATTGTTTCCCTCTCCAGTTACACAGATATAGTGCCTACACTGAAGCTTCTCTTCTTCCTGCTCCTTTTTTAACTTTTTTTTTTTTTTTTTTTTTTTTTACTTATTTGACTGAAAGCAGCAAACAGATAAATGTGTTGACAAGCAGTAGCTCAGCAGAGAACAAAAGTGGAAAAGAACAGCTTGAAAGAGGTAATCTTCTGTGTGAGAAGCAAATGGGAGTGAGAGATGAGCAGGTAATAAAGGGACTTTTGCCTTTAATGCATCTAGCTCCTGGTAAGCAAGCAGACATGAAATGAGAGAGAAGCTGTTTTTTAGCCAGACAGAACAAATGCCTGACAGCATGGGCTGCATCCATGAAGCACTGCTGGATCTGCCTTGGGCTTTCTCAGTATCAAACCCGTTCTCAGTTATCAACAACAGGAGATAGATGGAAGCATTGGGTTTGGAGTTTTTTTCCTTTTTTTAGCAGGTGTATACAACTATGAAAGGTTTGCAATAAAACAGAGAAAAGATACAGATGCTTGATGGAGCAACTTGGTAAGGAAATGATGGGAGTGATCATACCACCAAGTGTGATTTTAGACATGCAATCATTTTTATTTTCCTCATAATTGGTAGGTTTTGTTCCCTGAGATGAACCTTTGGGATTTAGAGACTGTATTCATCCCCCACCATCACCCAAGACTTCCCTGTTATCTGCTCCTTCTCTTTCACCCTCCTTCCCTCTCTACTTCTCTTTCACCCTTAGGGAAAGAGAGATAGAAATTGAATCTTACAGGGATTTCCACTCCAGTTTGTGCTGAGTTTGTGTCCTATTTAAATCAGAAGGTGTTTCCAGTGTGCTCATGAGAGGAAGCAGTAGGTCAGCACTGACCTCTTCACTCTTGTGACCAGTGACAGGAGTCCAGGAAATGGCTGGAGCTGAGTCAGAGGAGGTTCAGGTTGGCTATCAGGAAAATATTTTTCATCCGGAGGTTGGTTGGGCACTGGAACAGCTCCCCAGGGAAGTGGTCACAGCACCAAGCCTGACAAGAGTTCAAGAAGTGTTTGGACAATGCTCTCAGGCACAGGATGGGATTCTTGCAGTGTCCTGTGCAGGGTCAGGATCTGGACTTGATAATCCTGATGTGTCTGTTCTAACTCAGCATATTCAGTGATTCTATAATTCTGTGCTTGTGGGCACCAATAGAAACGAATATAAGTAGTTAAGCAAACCCAAAACCTCTGGGAGAAATATCAAAATTCCAGAGGAATATCAGCATTTAAAGAGAAATTGATATTAGATGTCTCTGTCCCCTGTGGCTTGCACCAATATAGAAGCCAAGTGTGTTTGGTAGTGACACTGTCCAAGTCCAGCCCTGTGTGCCTCTGAGTTGTCTCTAAACCCAACTGCTTTTCTAACCCACCCCTGCCTTTTTGATCAGATCTGCTTCTCTTGATGCACTTTGTCACCCACTTTCCCTCCATACCTGTTCAATGTCCTGCAGTTTTCTGAGCTGGTATGTAAGAAAATCATTCTCAGACATTACTTTTTTCCTCCTGTATTTCATTTGGTTTCTAAAGAGACTAAATTTCGTGTTCTGTATTTCCAAATTCTATTGGAAATATCTCCTTCAAACTACCCATAAACATAGATTACAATGAACAGAGACTGGAAATATATATAGAAACTCTAAGATGTATATGAAAAAAATGTAACAAAAGGGATTTTTTTAAAAACCCATAAAACATTATGTGATCTCGCTGTTGATTTAGAATTATGCCACCCCTTCTCCAAAGCCCATCAGGTGAAGTTAACATGTACAAATCTGATAAATGTTCATGAAAATAAGTAATTGCTCATAGACTTGTCTGTTCTGTGCCTGCCGCTTTCTTTCAACAGCACAAATGTGGCAGGTAGGTGTAGTGAGTGCTCTCCTGTTGGTGCTGAGCTGTTGTGAAAAAGATGCACATCAGGACTTTGCTGTTACTATGATTCAGTATGTGATGGCTTAGGACTGACACTCAGGTGTGAATAAACAGTTTGTTATAGGTAAATATAACATTTCCAAGCAGTTTCAGCTATCCTTCTGAAAAGCTGAGGAGCAGTCTGAAGCGTGGCCAGGAATGAAGCTTCATCTCAGCTGGTGGCAGGGGCAGCGACTCTGGAGAGGTCAGCAGTATCTGTACAAGATCAAGATGGGGATTTTCCTGTTTTCAAAGGCACTGAAAACATGATGCACTTCTGTGGGGGCAGGTCTTGAAACACTCCTTGGACACCTATGTTGTTTTCATCTGCACTTTCTTTTGGTCTTCATTATATTGGAGTCTTCCAGTGCCTCAAGGGCCTACAGGAGAGCAGGAGAAGGACTCAGACAAGGGCCTGGAGTGGCAGGACAAGGGGGAATGGCTTCAAATAGACAGAGGGCAGAACTGGATTGGATAATAGGAATAAATCTGTCCCTGTGAGGGTGGTGAGGCCCTGGCACAGGCTTCCCAGAGAAGCTGTGGCTGCCCCATCCCTGGAAGTGTTCAAGGCCAGCTTGAAAAGGGCTTGGAGAAGCCTGGGATAGTGGAAGGTGTCCCTGCCCATGGCAGAGGTTGGAACAAGATGGTCTGTGAGGTGATCTATAGAATTATGGATTCATAGAATCATCATATAATCAATGATTCTATGGCCTCCCTTGAAGATTTCTGCTTTGCAGGAGAGCCCAGGCTACAACCAGTACATAGGTGGGAGTTGTAAACTCTTTGTCTCCCCCTGATTTTGAGGGTAGTTCAGACACATGAAAGCTTTCTGAAGGTTTGGGTGTCTCTTATCCATGCACCAAATGGAAGTGTGGCCTAGGAGGCCTGGAGGGTGAAGGGAGCCATTCAGCTTCCCACACTATGATTTTCTCACACTCATCGTATTTTGGAAAAAGCCTGTGCAGTGCCTTGTTCAGAAGACCCTTGCACAGCTTATGTGCCCTTTAGGCCTTTAAAGCAGGGCATAAAAAAAGAACTCATATACTTCATGGACATTGGCCCAAGGGGGAATGTCACACCAGTGGCATTCAAATATCTCTCTCTCTCTTCTTGGCTGGGTCTTTAGATTTTTATTCTGCTTAAATAGCATTGGTGAAAAGCCAAGGAAATAATAAAAAAATCTACCTGGGTACAGAATCAGCAAAACCAGTAATGGATATAAGGCTTTTTTCCCCCCTCTAGACCTTGCTTGTAAAAGGAACATCAGCAGTTTGCCCAGGCTGAGGACCTGAGTTAAGCAGTGTGACCCAAGATCAATTATCTCTTTACACTGCATGTGTTGTCTAGTGAGAATTATTTATTTAAACAGATTGAAAGAGGTTTTTTAAAGTATATCATAAACAGATTTAATCTTTTTGAATTTTTGATAGGATGGTGGACTTAAGCCTTTAGCAGTTTTCAGTGTCTTAAATCTTTTTGCTGCTGTCCAGGAAATCAAAGCTCTTGGCTCTGTACAAAATTTGACAGGTGCTTCCAAGCCTGAGCACAGACAGCAGTTTTGTGTGTTACAGGCAACTTCGTGGTTAAGAACCAATACAAATCTTAAACTGATAGGGAGAGGTAAAACCAACAAGTTTTGTCAAAAGGATTTAACAAAAATCTTGAATGAAATCTGGAAATAATAAAAAAAATATATTTATAAGCTTAAACAGGATCCTGTGAAATGGTGATAAGTATTGTGTGGTTTCTGCTAGATTGAGGGGTGGGTTTGTGCTGGCTTAGAAAGAGATACTATTCATCTTTATTTGTGCTACAGCTTTGATAAAATGGGCTTAAAAGGTAAGATATATGTATGAGCTGTGTTCAGTCTCCAGTAGCAATGACAGTTTGATTTTATCACTGCCAAATGCAATATGCAGTCTTGTGCTCAGTAACCCTCCAGAAATCGAGGTGCATTTTAAGTATAGGCGTAAAGTATTATTTTTTCTCCCTCTTTTTTCTTTTTTTCCCATAACAAGCAGAAAAGCACCTGGTAAATGCTGTGTCTTTTACAGTTCTTGGTCATTACTTGGTTGAGCAGCTGCAGGTGGGATTTGTGTTTGTCTGTATTAGATGACTTTGGGAAATGCAGAATTGTAGCCTCTAGTCCACGGGCTATGGGAGCAAAATCTAACTTAGCAGAGCATGTATCCTTGGATTACTGTTGTACAGCCTTTCGGTTGTATCAAAGCAGCTGTTGTGCAGATAATAGTCACTGTCTTGGGTCTGAATGGGTTATTGAATCAGTGCAAGGTACTGTAAATTGGAGTGAGCTTGGCTTTTCAGAGAGCCTAAGAGGGAAGGAAATAACAGAGCTGAATCTTCCTGCTGTCAGAGCACGTGCACATACCTGTGGGGAGGAAATAAATGTGTTCCCATCCAGCTCCCTTAAAACTAAAACCTTCCTCTTGCTGGCTTTGAAATAGGTAAAGGCAGCAGGTACTCCTGTGAGACATTGGGAATTGCCAGGAGAACTGCTCTGAGATAAAACATGGGCCTCTTTCAGAACCTAACATTGCAAATGAAGCAATTTGGATTCTATTCTTGACTCTGGCCCAAACATTCAATTATAGAAAAGTTATTGAAAACCCAGTAAAATTTCCTTTATTTCACTTTCGTGATACACAAAATGGGAATAAGTGCACAGGTTCTTTGATACTATGTTAAATATTAAGTGACAACATTATTATAGTCAGTCACTGATATGTGAGGCATGTGAAAATCTTTGAATATATAGCTGTGTTTTTGCCAGGCACTGGATAATGTTGATGTAGTAAAGCATAAGTAAATGAAGAAATAAAGGGAAGTAACGACTTTGTAAGTTGCTGTTGCTGATACTTGGTTTCCATGATTATTTTAGGTAATATAGCTCAGCGTTTGAATTTCTGGGAGTAAATATAGCCTTACTCTGCAGTGGCTGACTTGTGCAGGTATTTTCAGGAAACAAACTTTAGAATATACTCTGATAAAAATGAAATCTACGGTATCACAAATATCTCCAGCAAGGCAGCCACCATCTGTACATGCAAATATACAGAACCTTGCAGATGGAAATACTGTTCAACCCTCTGTTGATTTAATGACTTGTGGCTGACAAGTGGTGTAATATTTCCCATATTGCAGTAACATCAGAAAATTACATTTCACAACTTTTCCTACAAGGAAAATATATTGCATGCTGAAGTGAAGGAGATGTTTTCTTTAGGGAAGACCAGGTATGGGGTAGAAAATAAGTGCTGGAGTGTCTCTTGAACTATCATTATGCCTTTAGAGCAAACTATGATTTGGGCAGAGAAACTTATGTAGTGTCAAGGCCAACAAAATCCCATTTAATTTGGGTATGGTTAAATATCATTGAAATTGGTAGAAAGAACTCGAATTGCAGGAGCCCAGAGAGTTCACTTGCTGACAGCTTTAGAGAAAAACACTTTCTGACATTTTAGTTAAACAGAGCCCAAAACATTGAGTTTGTTAGTATGATTACTTTTGATGCATCTTCCTTCATCCTTGAAGGTTAGACTGGATGGTCTTGGAGTTCTTTTCCAAACCTAATGACACTATGGTTCAAAAATTGCAGCTTTTCCCCCCATCTTTTGGCCATTTCATTCTGTTATGTCTTGGAGCAATAGTGATGGTGAAACCAGTGAGTTTTCTCTCTCCCTTCTGGGTAGTTATGTATGATGAGCATAGGATCACAATTCCTGTAGCTGATTCCATGCCTCCTTCCTTTGCTCTCTATTACCTCACATCTAGATTTCACTCTTTTTTGGAAATCTCATTTACAAAAATATGCTTTTCTTATGAAACATTATTTGCAGGCCTGTTATTAAAATCTCACTGCATTTATATTTTTGACAGTGTGAACCAAATTGCTCATAATTCCATTGTGCACTGTATATCACTGAGTTGGGAGAGTAATTCTGGCATATGCTAATGCCCCTTGGTTTACACACATAAAATGCTATTCTGGTAACAAAGTAGTGAGTATATTTTGTAATGGGATATATATCATTATAAATGGAACACTGGTTTTACAAAATATTTTAAGAGGAAGGTAAATTAGATCATGAAAAGTGCATAAGGGCTATAAATTATGCAGTAGCCTAAAGAATTATTATAAAGAGATTTGGTTGTGGCCTGATCCCATGAAACCTTTAACTGTGGCCATTAAAATAAACCATATCAACTGCTCCCAGACACAGAAGATTTATTACATCCCATGGAATGGTCACCTGAAACTTCAAAATTGCATACAGCATGAAAATAATGGTCCCCCTTAATTCTTGATGCAGATGTTTTTAATGAGTGATATTAAAAGGGAAATGGTAGCAGTTTCAACTGGAGTTTTTATAGTACTCCCTCTTGACATTCAAAACATTTTTCCCTGGAGAGGTGCCTAGCATTTTTAGAGGGGAAAAGCTTTAATGTCTGATGTGGCTAGTGAAAGAGGCTCGGGGGGGACAAACTGAAATACTCAACATGGAGAAATGTATTCAGAACCATCCTTGAGTGTCGAGAAAAAGCCTTCAGTTTCCCTCCTGTCTAAATCAGACATCTATTCATCTTTCTCTCTACTTCTTCTTCCTAATTTACTTTCTGTTTCTTTACACCACCATGTTTGTCTTTATGCCTTCTTCAAGCTTATGCAGACAAATCCTTCTCTCAGAAGGATTTCTTTTGGAGTCCAATCATGCACCTTCCTGAAAACTTCTTGGTTAGGTGTCACATCACAGCAGTGCAACAGGAATAGTTTTAAGTGGAATTCTTGGAAAATTAACAGCACTTTTCAGGCCTTTCTTGTTGCTAAAGTGAGACAGAAGTCAATGTCCCAACCCCAATTAGACATCTGGGTCCCCACTAACTGAGCTGGGACCATGCTGCGGATACTGGTGGACTCATCACACTGGGGTCTGTACTATGACAAACTTCTTTAATATGCTGATGAGAGATTGTAGCTCATTATTAGATCCCATTAATTATGAATTTGCTGCTTCAGAGGAACATAATGCTCCAGTCCATGTTAGTGCTTTTGCACCTGGGCTGAAATTTGGAGTCACTTCTCTAGATAGCACAATGAGGAAGCACTGCTTAGGAAAAAGCTGGGGGAAGGATAAAATTAAGTATCTCTGAAAGAAATGAAATTAGGTAATGATTAGGCATTAACCAGGTCATTAATTTCTGGGCTATTTTAAGGAAGGAGAAGCCCTGCAGAAATGTGTGGAGGAGTTGCACTTAGGAGTCCAGATCTCTCAGAGATTCCTAAATTGTCTTGTCCCTGTTGCCAACCTGGGATCAGCAGTTCCTGTCTTTCTGGGTGGTCCAAGCTTCCCTTGTGTCTCTCTGTACCTGACAAGTGGAATCATTAAGACCCTGTAAGTTTCCATTAGTCACTAAAAATTGCCATTTCTGTAACTCTGTTATGTGGCTTTTTATCAATGTACAGAGGCTTTAATGTTGCTTCTTGGTCATCATCCCAGCAGTAGATAACATTGTCATTTTTAAATATGCGTGTAATTTTAGTGTACCTGAATTAGTGAAGAAATGGATCCCAAATGAGCAGGCTATGGAAGGCAGAGATCCAGCAGCCTGCTGGGCTCATCAGGGGCTTGTTCTCACAGGCCTCCAGAGAAGGTCAACAATTTGGACATCCTGTTGAGAAGCCAAGTATGTCCAAGGACTCTGAGCATCCCACATAACAGTGACTCCAGAATGTGTCTGCAGACCCCGTCCCCAGGCAGGCTGAATCACACATAGATGAGATCTGTTGGGTACCACTGTGTGAGTTGCAGAGGACTATAAATATTACTTTTGGCAGTAGCTACTCACCACCCTACTGTGCCATTTTAAACTCAATAGCATGAGCGCTCTGTCATTTCAAGGAGGGAAACACTTCTGGTAATTTCTGTTACTATATTTCACTCTTTGTAAAAATATTTTCTCCTAAGTACATGTAGTAAAATCTCATCATTTCAATTATTTTGTTTGTAGTGCTACAGAAAGGAATGAGGGAAAATCTCACTTTATGGGGCTGCTGCACTTATTCTCCTCCCTTGGACCCTCAGAAATCTATGGGGAGAATGATAAAAAATTAATGTTACTGCTGATCTGCTGCTATTCTTGGTGCATTAGTGTCAACAAGAAATC
The DNA here is from genome assembly GCA_024865655.1 of Emberiza elegans. Classification (NCBI taxonomy): domain Eukaryota; kingdom Metazoa; phylum Chordata; class Aves; order Passeriformes; family Fringillidae; genus Emberiza; species Emberiza elegans. The sequence goes on from JALJVW010000797.1 coordinate 2,117,087, forward strand.
AGTCCTGTGATCTTGTAAAAAACATGTTTTCTTCATGTTACATACCCAGTGACAGTCTGCACAAACTTTCATTTGAATGTATTTGGTTGTTTGTGCTTTGTGCCAGCATTGTCAGCTCCAGGGATTTTATCATTAGTCTCCTGACAGGGTTTGAGGTTTGTTTTTGTTTTGATTTTCTTTAAAACTCTGACAACAGTGCTATGAGGCTTTTGTCAGGTTAGTCTAGTTTGATGCTGGCTGACAATAATTACACTAGTAATTAACCATACTTTTATAGGATGGCTGTAATTTCTCTGCAATTAGAGCTGGAATGACAGAAATACTTCTCTATTTTTTAAAGGAAAGTAAAATTTTAACCTTCATAGTGCCAGGGAAAAGAGCTTGGAAATGTTATTTTCAAAGGATTAAAAGCTGGAGGGCTAAAATTAAGCCTTCAATTATATTAAAGACTAATCTTGTGATACTAAATCCTTTTTTATGTTTTAGGGATCTGACCTGTGATTTTTGTGACTGGGGCTGACAGTATCAATTACATTACCACAGCCCATTAAACCAGTGACCTTTGGGCACTGACTTTTTAATCTCTTAAGGGTAGAGGGATTTATTCAGACTGAGTTTGAGATGAGTGTGATTGTTTACTGTCTCATTTCTCTCAGGTTGGCACTAACATAAATAGTTTCCATAACTTCTGTGTTTTTTGCCTCATGCTGGTGGCACACTGTCCTGCAAGCTCTTCCCTAACATCCCTTTGCTGTTTGGCAATGACACCATGCAGCAACCTGAGTCTGTATTTCAAACTTAGTAGGTGTAAGACTTTATAAACTCAGGGTGTTTCGTCATTATAATTTGCCAGCTCTGGTGTACAGTGTCAGGTGGGTGGGGAGAAGGGAGTGTTTTCTGCATGGCTCTACTCATGATTTAACCTTTGGGTTTTAAGTCTGTAAAGTGTCTGAAGTCTGTAAATTCTAAAGCCTGTGGAAGCTTCTGGATAGCCATAAATGTTGGTGTGAAAGAGGTGAAGGCTTTCAGTGATTTTTTATTTTTGTGAATTGTATGAAAATGTCTGAACAAAATAAGGAAAAAATCCTATTGAATTTTTAAAATAAAAAAATATTAATTTTGTGTGCCTATTAATATTAATTTTATTTACTTTACTATTTTATTTATTAATTTTATTTATTTTACTATTAATATTAATTTTGTGTGCCTAGCATACATATTAATATATTTTTTGTGCATTGTAATCTAGATTTTTTTTTCTGGAAACTTTTGAGCTTTACCTTTAGGTGGACTTAACTGTTTGCTTCGGCTAGTAAGTCCTCATGCACTTTCTGAGTGGTTATTTGGTATTTATCCATTCTGAGTTGGAAAACGTGTTTCTTTTGTGGGTAATTTGTTTTAGCCAATCCACATGACTAGAAAATGAGCTCAAATGCCTCAGAGGAACCAATTTTTCCTAATGTATATATTGAGTGTCATGTATTTCTCCTTTACTCTTTGGAAATTTACCATCCAGTCTTATTCAGGGCAGTGCTGTAAGTAGAAAAATGCTTATAAATGTGCCATTAAGCAGAAGAAAAGCCTCCAGCCAGTCTTAGTGGGAATTTAATTAATTATGAACCACACAAATTCTCTGTGCATTTAGTCATTCTTCTTTGATAGCAATTATGTGTGTTATGAACCTTGATTCCAGCTTTCTGCATATAGATAGACAAATATCTGCTTAATTTAACATTAATTATGTATGTATGGGCCCTCACTATATTCTTATGTATAAATCAGCCAATTAGAGCTGTAGACAGAGTCCAGAGGGGGAGTTCCTTGCTCCCCCTCTCAGAACTGCCCTTGGCTCGTGTCTCCCCCCTGACAGTGATAGGAAGGCTGAAGCTGGCCAGCCTCCAGCTTCCCATTCCCATCACCATCAGCTGATGCACCATCACAGAGCACCATCACCATCAGCTTTTCAGGAGCCTGCCTTTCCCTCACCCCTGTCTCTGCCTTGCCATGGCCTCTGAACACCTTGATGCTCATGTCTTTGAAGCCAATCTGGCGGTGTATGACCAGATTCTGCATTCATGGTGGTTTTTATTTTTTTTTCCTCCTCCATGTGGTGAATATACCTTTATTTAGAAGCTCAGGGGACAGACATGTGACTGTAGGGTTAGCTGGTAGCCAAGCGAACTCTTAATTCAGCCCATCCAACCAGCAAGAACACACAGCTCCTGAAACCCCACACTAACCCAAATCTAACCTTAACCTAGAAATTCCTGTGGAACAAACCATGAAATCCCTAATTTCCCTCATGCAACCAGTGCAGAGACACTGGCTGGCCCCTGACCTAGCTTTAGGACTTGGATAAGTAGTCTGGAACAAAGCAGTCTGCAACACATCTTTATAAACTTACCTGTCTGGCAATTCCAAGGGAGTCGCTGCTGCTCTTTCAGGTGCTGGAGCTGGGGATATGACATGAGCCACTCATGACACTTGTCAAATGCAATTTTCTATAACTGGTCATCCAGTATCTATGGAGTAGGTCACATATCTGCAGGGAAAATGAATTATCTGGCTTCTGAGCTCTGAGGGAGGCAGCAGCTCAACCATGAGATCAGGATTCCTTTCCAGCCACCTTAGAAAATCATGTAGGAAAAGGTCTGAAGTAAAACATCAGAGCAGAGAGGTAATCTGGCCCATCTGGAAGGGAAGACCTAGTTGTATCCTGGAAGATGTGACTTTACCTGCCTTGATCTCCTCTGCAAGGGAAAGGGAGCAGCTTGGATTGCAAAGGGTGGGCAGGTGAAGGTCACCTACATCTACAAGAGTTTGGCAGCTCTTGAGTTGCCATTGCCAGGGCCAGAGTTTTACAGCCCAGGGAGTGAAAACAAGGGACTGTGATAGAGGGATGAGTGGAGCCCTTTGCAGCTGTGGTGAGGGGACAGTGTCTCTACAGGTGTTCTCAGGGTGTCTGCTGGGCTCTCACTGATGTGGCACTGAGTGAACATGTTGTACACTTTATATGGCAACTACTCATGAGTGTTTTAGAGACACAGCCAGCCTGAGTCTTTCTGACCCACATTCCCTAGTCTCCAGACTGTCAGATATCTTTGGGGAGCTTCATAAATGGATTGAAGCTTGGGTATTTCATTTGCAAACACATGAACTGAACATGAAAAAAACTTTCCATTAATTTGAAATCTTTAGCAGACTTTTCTGCTTTGGCCCTCATGTTGGTGTCTGCCTCAATCTGAGCAATAAAAATGTTTCTGGTAAAAAAAATTTGTCTTCCATGGGAGATGGGGCTGCTCTTGGGCACCTTTCAGACCTGACATTGTAGTGTCATGTGGAAGTTCTCAAAAGCAACTTGTTAGAAAGGATTTGGGACAGGACTTTGCCCCTGTCCTGTATTTTCCAGAAGACTGTCATTTACACTTTCCCCTATTTATAACTATTTCTAAAGTCTTAAAGACTACTCTGAAAAGAAAATCATTGAGGAAAGGGGTAATTGAAATTTCCCAGAGGGAATGCTTTAAAGTGGCAACAACTCAATGGTTGGCCAACACTGCTACAAGGCTTCCATCCTGCTGTCAAAGCTGGTTAACTAAAAGGCTTTCTCCCATTGTGGACTGTCAGGCTGAATTTGTCATGTAGCCTGAGAGTGAATCAATGAACTGATTAGCAGTGGTTGAGAGGGGTAGTTTGGGAATTAACACTGGTGTGATTTCTGTGACTTGCTTTGTTTTTGAATGTAAAGGATCATGATCAGGCCAACTATAAATAGGGATAATTTCTGTAATTTGAATTTCTGAATTTGTCCCAGGGAAGGTTATGGCAGTAGAAGAGACATCAGAGGAGAAGGCGTTGACCCTTCCTTTCTGTATTTCTTTCATTTCTTTGTTATAATATTATGGATGAAATGACCATAATGGTATCTGGGCATATCTGAGAAATCAATGAAAAAGTAAATATAAAAAAAAAAATAAAAATCCATCGTCCTGCAGTGTAAATTCAAATGAATGTGACCTTCTTTTACTGTACTGTGTATATACTGCAGAAGTACCTGGCTGTGAGGAGATATATTTTGCTTTATTTCTTTCAACCGGATTTTTGTAGAATCAAATTTCTTTAAGAGAAGAAGAGGCTGTTAATTTTAGTTTTTCCAGCAAAGGTTCTAAATCTAAGTTGCTTTATTAGAACTCTTCTGAACTTTTGAGTCCTCTAAGGACTTCAAAGAGCTTCCTAATTGCTTTCAGTTAGGTAACAGTTTAAGCAGCTTTATTTAGATTTCTTCTCTGTCTGTTCTTTCTAAGCTTTGTTCTCCTTTTTGATTACATCTTTTAGACCACTGTATGTTATCTTTTACTTTATGACATAAACTTTTTCCCCTGAATATTTCAGTATGCGTGGACAAACAAACGTGTTACTATCTATTTCTCTTGTTAGCTGTCCATTAATGGACAGGTTGGCCCTGCCACATCCAATCTCCTTCTCATTGCTTGCCAGGCTTTTTTCTCTTTACATCTGTCTCCACTGCCCATGCTTGGCTGATAGCATACCCCATCTTTTCCCACCCTGCACTTCAGCTGCTATTTCCACACTTTCTGGTTCTTAGCTCTGAGCTCAGGTCATGAGGATTTACACAAACCACAAAGGGGAAGTTTCATATAAAATACAACAAAATTTGGAAGATCTGCTGTGACTCCCAATGCTGTTGGAATTGCATTGGTAGGTCTCAAAGCCCACATGGAAATGTGTCTTTTCCATATTTATTATTGATGTTGAGATGTGTGCAGCAGCACAATTGTAGATCCCTGCTTAGGCAGCACTGCTCAAAGAGTGTGTTCTTCACATGAGGGACTTTGATGAATATGTGCTGCTTTGATCAAAGCTTCATGTTTTAGGAGGGCCCCAGGGGTACAAAGCAAGTCCTGGCTGATGGAAGGAACTGGCCAATGATGGCTGAAAGGCTGTGATTTCAGGTGTACAGGGACTGGAGTCTCTGCTTGTTCAAAACAGGCTCTGTTCATGTGGGGAGGAGCTCTCTCAGCCTGGTCACTCCACTGAAAGGGGATATATTGCATTTCACAAAATAGCAAGTACACATCACCAGAGATTCTGATTCTGGCCCTGTGCAAGAGTGGGACACAAACCTGTCATCATTTCTCCTTTGCCTACTCATCCTGACAGACAAAACAAAGCACACAAGAAACTCATCCAGAGTTACCCAGTGGCAGGAGCCAAAGTCAGGTCTTCTGAGTGCAAGGGCAGGATTCTGTTCACCAGTCCCACTCTCTGTAGGGCTATGACAGCAGAGTTTAGCAGCACTGTAATTTATTATGTCCTGCTACGTGTTCTACATTACAGCAAGGCTGACCACGTTTGCAATTTTAGTGTATATGATCAACATGCTGCTCATTTTTCCATTATCAGGGAAGTCTATAATTCATGTCCCTCATTTATGTCTCATACTGGAGCATTTCATTCCTATGACTGTGAATTATCAGCATCCAATCCTTGAAGGTATGATTGGAGATAATAGCTTAAAATTTTACAGGTGAATGATTACTTCAGTTGTCCAGTTTGTGACACCTTTGAGGGCCTTGCTTTCCCCTGCAGAGGAAAGTGTTCAGCATTTTCTAAAGACCATGACCTTCTACAAATCTGTTTTGTTTGAACTCTTAATTGTTTAAGGACTGCTATTATGCATCTTCAGTTTAGTTCTCCCACTCAGCCTCCAAAATGTTAAACGGCAGAAAAATGTTAAACATAGCAGAAAAATGAATATGCTTTTTGCCAACAGCCTTTTCTTCTCTGAACAGGTTGCTGCCTGTAAAATGTATTTTGAAACAAGGTTTTGCAAAACTGCTCAACTTACTCTGGAGCAAAAGCTTGGGATCCAAACTCCTTCATTGGGATTTGTTTAAGAGTCCTGGTTTCCTGCCTGGCAATCACTATTTACAACAGTCAGCACAAAACTATCAGTCTGGAACTTTGAAGGCATTAAGGCAATTAACTTCTCATTTTGTGCTCAAAAGGAATCAGATGCTGTTAATGAAATCCCAAATCTATGTTCAAAACTCTCCTCTCACATGGAGACATGGAATTTGGTGCAAATATCTCTCCCAATTCTTCTGTATATACAGTGCAATGCCTACCTGACGCAATGTGTGCATAAATCCAGCCTCCCCAGGACTTTTGGCACAGCACCATCCCCTAATAAGTGGTTATTCTGCATATCCTTGTTCCAAATGTGATTTACCCTGAGTGCAGCCCAGATGATGCCTACAGGACTTGGTGATGTGCTGAAATACAGTGAACATTTTTCTTGCATCTGCCATTTGTTACTCCTGCTCCTCTTGGTCTGCCTTACACAAAATTGGAATTTGGCCCAGAGAAGTGGAAGCCCAGGTTAACTTCTATGAAACAGATGTTGTAAAGGGCATGTTTATCTTCTCAGCCTGTGTGTGTTTGAAAAGAGCAAGTTGTGAGTTTAGAGGTTCTATAAAAGAGCAGTGAGGTGCTGATGAAGAGCATGTTGATATGTTGAACAGATGGAGAGTGTCTCTTACTCTGCTATACATCACATGTGGTTACTGTGTTTTCAGACTTCATCCCTTTCATATGCAAGCCATGAGCTGCTCAACTGGCTGCTAGCATGGACAATTTCTAGGTGGCTGTTGTTTTGTATGCACAGCTCCACGCCTACAGTTAAAAATGGGGCAGAGTTTTAGTACATCAACAAACATGATGATCCCTACTGAGCCATCCACAAGCCCTTCCTCCTGTTGGTACAGATAGCAGCAAGCACGGTATTTCTCTGGATGGAAAATTTGCATGGTCTGTCATCTGTGAAAGTGGGAAGATTTAAAATGCTCCATAGTAAATTATTGGAAAACTCAGGCGTTGATGCAGTGGGACTGCTGGGACTTGTGCAGGGTGTAGTTGATCTCCCCATGCTTCACTTATCTTCCCAGGTACATCTGCTCAAAATTCATCTGTTCTGAGTGTGCATTTTTGTTCCGTGACTTGTCAGATTCACTAATGTTGATCACTTACTTCCATTAATGTCAAGACAACATCTATTGACACAAGTGGACAGACACGTCACTGCAGTTGGCCAAACCATCTCAGAAATGTAGGCACTTTTCTAGAAGTGTTCTAATAAAATATTATTCAGGTTTGATTCAAGAAAGTAGAAACAAGAAAACCATTTACCTTGATCTTGCAGAGATTTTGACTAAGGGATACCATTAGGATTGAGGAAAGTGGTTAACTACAAAGATTTATTCACTGTGGCATTTCAGTACTTAAAAAGAGGGGCTATAAAAAAGAGAGTGACATTTTACACAGGAGGATAGTCATAGGACAGTGGGGAATAGTTTAAAAACTAAAAGAGGAGAGATTAGATGTTAACAGGAAATTCTTGACTGTGAGGGTGGTGAGGCCCTGGTACAGGCTGCCCAGAGAATCTGTGGCTGTCCCATCCCTGGAAGTGTCCAAGGCCAGGCTGGACAGGGCCCTGAGCAATCTGGTCCAGTTGAAGGCATCCCTGCCCATGACAGGGGGCTGGGACTAGATGGTCTTTAATGTCCCTTCCTCCCCAACCAGTTCTCCATTAGAAGATGTTAAAATTTTGTTTTTATAATTTTTTTAATACTTCAGATTTTATTGGTTATCTGTGAAGTTCTTTATTTGTGAGATACATATACCTCTGAGATGTTCTAAAACTTGAAAAAATGCACTTGCTATGTCATGGTTAAATGCTTGTCCTACTAATCAAAACAACATGAATGTTTCACTGATTCTAGTTCATGCTCTAGGAAGCAGGGAGCAGCTCTGACTCCAGAGGTCATGGTTTGGGTGAGAGGGTGTTGCTGGGTCTCAAGTACAGCTAAAGGTCAATGAAAATCCTTTTCTGTTGGGTACATGGCCACAGAAGGCTGGATAGAGCCTAGAAACTCCTCTGACTTCTCTGCAAATAATCATGGCTTGCAATGTTTTTTATTACAGATCTATAGACTAAAATTTTCAAAAGCAAGTCAGGCTCTTGAACCTGTGCCCTGATGGGTCACTAGGATATAGTCTCCATAATTCTCAAGGGCCATTGCTTTAAAGGTGGGAAGTCAGGGGAAATCTGGCCCATAAAAGCTTGTAAAGCTCTGGCCAGCACCAGTTTTGAAAACACTCGAGTGCTGGAGTGAATTATACTGATACACTGACAGGCAACACAGCTCTGCCTCCCATCCCCACCCACACAATAAAGAGAGCTGTTAATTTTCATATGCCAATTTGTGAACTGTGATCTCCTGGGAGCTGCTACACGTTCATTTCATGGGAGCACAAAGCCATGGGCGGGTAGGGTGGAGAGTGAGCAGCAGGAGCTGGCTCAGCCCATGCAATAAAATCATCCACCACTCCTGAACCCACACCAGAACCTTGCTTAGCCTATGCCCTGGACTGCAAACAAATGTGTGAGTTCTCTTATTGCATCCCAAAGCACTCCCTTTCCTGCTAGTTTTAGTTCTTGGTTTTAATTATATTTTTGTAGTTTTTATTCACTGTGGCATTTCAGTACTTAAAAAAAAGGGGCTATAAAAAAAGTGACATTTTACACAGGAGGATAGTCATAGGACAGTGGGGAATAGTTTAAAAACTAAAAGAGGAGAGATTAGATGTTAACAGGAAATTCTTGACTGTGAGGGTGGTGAGGCCCTGGTACAGGCTGCCCAGAGAATCTGTGGCTGTCCCATCCCTGGAAGTGTCCAAGGCCAGGCTGGACAGGGCCCTGAGCAATCTGGTCCAGTTGAAGGCATCCCTGCCCATGACAGGGGGCTGGGACTAGATGGTCTTTAATGTCCCTTCCTCCCCAACCAGTTCTCCATTAGAAGATGTTAAAATTTTGTTTTTATAATTTTTTTAATACTTCAGGTTTTATTGGTTATCTGTGAAGTTCTTTATTTGTGAGATACATATACCTCTGAGATGTTCTAAAACTTGAAAAAATGCACTTGCTATGTCATGGTTAAATGCTTGTCCTACTAATCAAAACAACATGAATGTTTCACTGATTCTAGTTCATGCTCTAGGAAGCAGGGAGCAGCTCTGACTCCAGAGGTCATGGTTTGGGTGAGAGGGTGTTGCTGGGTCTCAAGTACAGCTAAAGGTCAATGAAAATCCTTTTCTGTTGGGTACATGGCCACAGAAGGCTGGATAGAGCCTAGAAACTCCTCTGACTGCTCTGCAAATAATCATGGCTTGCAATGTTTTTTTATTACAGATCTATAGACTAAAATTTTCAAAAGCAAGTCAGGCTCTTGAACCTGTGCCCTGATGGGTCACTAGGATATAGTCTCCATAATTCTCAAGGGCCATTGCTTTAAAGGTGGGAAGTCAGGGGAAATCTGGCCCATAAAAGCTTGTAAAGCTCTGGCCAGCACCAGTTTTGAAAACACTGGAGTGAATTATACTGATACACTGACAGGCAACACAGCTCTGCCTCCCATCCCCACCCACACAATAAAGAGAGCTGTTAATTTTCATATGCCAATTTGTGAACTGTGATCTCCTGGGAGCTGCTACACGTTCATTTCATGGGAGCACAAAGCCATGGGCGGGTAGGGTGGAGAGTGAGCAGCAGGAGCTGGCTCAGCCCATGCAATAAAATCATCCACCACTCCTGAACCCACACCAGAACCTTGCTTAGCCTATGCCCTGGACTGCAAACAAATGTGTGAGTTCTCTTATTGCATCCCAAAGCACTCCCTTTCCTGCTAGTTTTAGTTCTTGGTTTTAATTATATTTTTGTAGTTTCCTTCTACCCCAGATAGCCACACGATCATTATTGCAATAAATGGAAACAAGCATGCCCAATGCTGTATGCTTTTTAATCAATATGGAGTCACTTCTACTTGCAAAAATTTTTGTTGTTGTTGTCAAGAGCTAAGCCAGCAATCCATGATCATAATGGAAAGACTAACTGTAATAACTGGGCATTGTATCACACTGAATGGCTTTCATTTACAAAAACAAGCAGCAATTCAGTGATATAGATGCTGGAGTTGCTTTGAAACACAGTCAGACCTGAGGGATAAATATCTCGAAAGAATTGTGGATTATTTCACTTGGAATGCCTACAACAAAGGAAGGAGCAGAAATGGTTGGGGTTTAAAAAGCCTGGTACTTGGTCAGGGAAGGCATCCTGCACCACCTGGTAGAGCTGTGGTGCAGAAGGGACAGACAGACTGTGGCAATCTCCCAGCAGATCTCACATTGTTGCACATGCTATATTCTTCTGTAACAAGCCTTTGTAAAAGCAATTTTAAAAAATTCTGTGGAAAAGTGTTATGCGCACACTGGGCTGTTACTTCCTTAGCAAGCCCAGGTGCTTGATTTGGTATGCAGTGTGGGCATTGGCACTAAAGCCATTTTGTGCACGCTCTACATCGTGGGTTGCCCCATGTTCATGGTTTAAGTTGGAAGGGACCTTGAAGATTGGTTTGTTCCAACCCCCTGCCACAGACAGGGACACCTTCCAGTAGAACAGGTTGTTTCAAGCTCCATCCAGCCTGGCCTTGAACACCTCCTGGAATTAAATGGGATCAACTCCTTCACCCCTGTGAAAGAGCAGATGGATGGCATGGAATTTAAGGCAGCTTTGTTACCTCAGAGAGACGAATGCTGAGACCTACAGTGCAGCTGTTATGGCCCAGCACATTGTTTTTTCTACTGGCACATTCTTTCTTCTCAGTGATAAGACCCATAATATTTGGTGAAGGGATGAGGTTAAAATCTGACTCATTTTCTAATAGTTGCCACATGCATAAAAACAGAGTGAGGGGGAAAAGAAAGGGGTTGGTTTTACTGAAGTGTTTAAGGGAATTTATGTCAGGGGTGGGGAGTTTCAGCAGATGAAAATGGAAACTGAAGTCTGAGAAGGTCCAGCTTAGCCAGCAGGTTGTCATAAACTTCTATCGCAGATGAGGCTGACGTGCAGGCACATCACTGTCACTGCCTGTTCCTGCTGCACTGCCTCACTGCCTTCAGCCCATATCAGTCATCCCCACACACCCAACAGCAGCAAATTCCCTCCACGAGTGCTTCTTCCATGGGCTGGAATGAGGAGGAAAGGCTGTGAAGCTCCAAGGGATGCATTGCATGAACAAAGCTCAATACAACTAAATTAACCCCCATGTTGCTTAAATTAATGATGGTCTTGATGGTGACAAGCCAAGGTAAACTGGGAAGGATCACCTTTCCTGAACAGGAGCTCACATTGTCCTTTTTAGATCTTTGAGCTGGAAAATTAATGTGAGGTTTTACAATCTCCTGTTGTACTTGGAAATGTAGGGCTTTGATATGCTTCTCAGAAATACATATTTTTAAAATTATACTTTGAAAGTATTGATTTCTTCAAAAGAACTCTTTATGTCATAATGATTTTTGCTATACACTTTATGTAAGTGTATAAATAATGTTTACAGAATGATAGGATATTTTATAATGTCATATATAGGCCAGTATTCCCCAAAAGCATCTTCAGAGCAGTGTGAAAATTGTTATTACTGTATGAGCTCTTCACTTGTACACATAAATCTACCTTCCACGTGGGTTTTTCATACCCTGATGGGGCTGCTGCATTTAACTTCTTTCTCAGTCTCAATGTACCTTAATTTCAATTGGGAATAATAAATTATCATGGTAATTTGAATTATTCTCAGGCACAGATTTACAAATAGCAGGAGGTAATCAACATTGTTTGTTACTCACACTGGAAAGAGGCCTGAGATGATGATGGTGTAAGGAAACTTGAAGAAAAAGGAATTATATGCTGCATGTGAAATTAGAGATGTGACAGCCAGGGAAAAAAAACGTTATAAAGGCATCTGCTTTTTCCAAGGAAGGTAAATGTGACACAGACACACGAACTAGAGAGGAAAATGACAAACAGAAGCTTGTCTGCACCCTCCACTGCTTACCAGTGCTTTCTCTAATGGCTTCCTGTATGATTTTGTTCTTCCACTAGTGATTATTTCAGTGACTATCAGGCCTAAATCTGATTTTAAAAAGCATATTTGTCCAGGTTGTTTCTGATCTGTGCTTCCCTCTGAATTTCTAACATTAGTAATAATTTTTACCCTGTAAAAATATGCACAGTTTAAGGAGTTGGTATGAAAAAGAAAGGACCAATAGCCCATTGTTAATGATACCTCATCTGTTATTCCATTATCTACCTAAATGGTTTATAGCTCCACCTGTTCCCCTATTGTACCTTTTATTTCTGCTGCTACAGGACTAGAGGGGGAGGTAAACCTTTCAGCACTCTCCATTGACTTTAGAATAACAGTTATGTTGGGTTTGCTTGCTGTTCTTACAGTTGTGCACATTCTGTACTGTTTTCAAGGAAATCTTTTCCTCCCTCTTTTTACCCGTCTTTTATCCCCCAGCATTCACTGTTCACTTGCTTCTTGCATGCAGAAAATGAGAAGTCTGCCTTGATGTCTGCTAGAATGAGGGTTGCCAGTTTTCTTCTTCCAGTAATTTTCTAATGAACAGAGATGCAGGTGCTGGAAGAACTTTGCTTGTCTCCAGTTGCTGTCTCTTAGACCAGTCAGGATCTCCATAAAGCTTTGCTATTCTCACTATCTCCTGAGATAATCCACATTTAGCCTTTATCTTATGGAGGCAATTTTGTTGAGACTATCAATGGCTTTTTCAAAGTCGATAAAGTTAATGATGATGGGTGCACAATTCTCCTCTGAATTCTTCTTGTTTTCCTCTTAGCTGCTTGTGTGTCTCTGATTTCACCTGCGATAAAAATATCCTCTAACCAAGTTTTTCCTGATGCTGACAGCAAGTCTATGCTGCACCAATGGGTACAATCTGTCAGATTACAGTAATTTGGCAGTTTGGCAATTAAAGCCATTTTCCAGTTGTTTGTTGCTTTCTTACCTCTCTGGGTTTACTTGTGCTGGTTTAACAGCCCCACAGTTGTTTTTCTGCATCCTCTTTTTATGGGCTATTTTGCCAGCCCATAAATGGTTTCTGCTGCAGCCTCTTCCTTCCTGACTGTGAAGAAATTCTTGAAAATAATTCTCCTTCTTTGCCAGTCCCTTATCCCAAATGTGGGCATATACCACAGGAAACCCTCCACTCGCAGCTTTTCCTTCATCTGCAACATTTTTCAGTCTCTCTATCCATTTTTTTAGGGTTTTTTGTGGTGGTATTTCTCAGCCTGGCATGGAAGGACATCAGGCCCAACAGGATGACCACTGCTGTGGCATCTTTCTCAACAAAACAGATTTCATTCCTCTGAACTAAGACAGAACAGGCAATAATCAAGGGGGGCAGGGTAAGGAAGGAAATCACAGAACCATGGAATGGTTTGGGTTGGGAGGAACCTTAAAAAATTATCCAATTCCAAACACCTGCCATGGGCAGGGACCCCCGTGACCAGGTTGCTCCAAGCTCCCTCCAGTCTGGCCTGGAATGTTTCCAGGGATGAGACATCCACAGCTTCTCTGGGTATCCTGTGCCAGGGCCTCATCACCATAAATTTCCTGCTTTCTGCACCTGCTCTTATTTGATTAACACATAAAAGAAAGAGACAGAAATAGGGGAAAGGTTCCCTGAGTACAGGGAGAAATTCTCTCAGTGCAGTATTTTTGTCCTACATCAAAAAACACAAGAAAATATTTCTGCCTTCTTGTCACTGGATGTTTTGCTTTATTAGCCTCATTTGCTTCACCCCTGGAATCCACACAAGGATGAACATTACTCCTATTATGCTGGAAAACCTTGTCCATCCTAAATAATGTTCTTGTTTCTCAGGAGGCTGCTGAGAGCTGGGGCTTTCTCCTTCTCCCTCTGTTCCCTAACCACAGTTGTGACTGCCTCCTCTGTGTGTCTATGCTGCAACACTGGTGGTTTTCCCATTAATCTGACATTTAGGCAAGTGATCACAGTCTTTCTGTCCAGGCTCAATGGTATGGCTTTGTTCTGTGTGATTTTTTTATTGATGTAAATAAGTAATGTGGGTCCTTGTAAGTAGGATCCACACTTATGTATTCACTGACTATAAAACTGAGACCAGATCTTACCTGATTTGGGAATTTAGCACACTTAATGCTTCAAAGGATCAAAAACCACACAAAAAAGTCAAGTTGGAATTTCCTTTCTATTTTAGACTTGTAATGATATTACTTTAATTGCTGTTCTGGGGACCTGTGAATGCAAATGGGCAGTTAGACATTTTGGTGCTTATTAACACATGCTGGTCTACTAATGTCATGCAAATTGTTAAATCTGCGTGGGAAGATTAGACAAATAGTAGCAGATGTATTTTTATATGCTGTGTTATGTGCTTGATTTTTTTGAAAAACAAATATCCCTAGTGGGAGAACTGCCATATTTGAAATTCCTTTTTTATTCTTTTCTGAATGCTTGAGAAAGAAAGTTTTGGTATATCTCTCACAGTAACTACATCAAGGATGACTTAGGATCACTGCTAGACAGGAATACAGGCTGGTTTGAGCACAGAGTTTTTACTGGATCCAATTCTAAAATATGACCAGATTATATTTGTTCTGGGATGAAAAGTGAGAAAGGAAGCAATGCATCTATGAAACACTTGGCATGGAAGAGAGAGCAGTTTTGGAAACAGTAATTATAGAAATGACTTAGAAATCTGTATAAAGAGTTTAAATAATAGAAGGAGTGGTGACAGGACTGTGCAGAGTATCTCGATCACATAGAGATCATTGTCACTTATTATTTTGTTAACTTTTAAAACAAATTCTTTCCTGTGTCAAATTTGGATCTTGATTAGTAAGGTGACTAAGCTCCTGAGGAATTTAGAAGTTAATTGTAAACTTTGGTTTCACAGCTATGGCTATAGACACACAGGCACATACCCATATAAATATCACATTTCCAACAGCTAAGGCACATATACAGAGAGATTTTCAGTAGCTTGGCAAAAATCCTGGTAGACGTTGTTCAAAGCAAGGAAAAATATAATTTTTCTTCTGAAAAACATGTAGCATGCTGATATCTAGGCAGACACCTGTTTTGTTTGAAAACCAGACAAAAAATATAGATGCTAAGTCCTTAAATATTTGAAGCCCTGGCTTGTGGCAGCTGATCTGTGAGCAGGGAAGAGAGCTGCATTTTTGTCCTTTGACTCAAGGGCTTTCTGCTGCAAGTGATGAGGGCTTAAATGTGACTGAGGATGAGATTTTGTCCAAAGTAGGTCAAGGGAAGAAAATCATCTGTGTTTGCCCAGAGCCCATCTCATCCCTGGAACAGGAGAGACCAATGAGAACCACCAGCTTGTGGCCCAACAAACACAATTATTGTGCACTGTGTCTTCATTTGGATGCCACGCTCAGTTAATAACCAGATCCCCACCATACTTTTTTATTGCTTAGGCAGAAGGAGAAAGTAATTAAACTTAATAGGTATTGCCCTTGCTTTAAGGCCACTATACATTTTAAGCTGCCAGCAAAAGCAATTAATACTAATAGAAGTCATGATTCCTAAACAAAAACGTTTGTATGCCAAGTAATCTACAACATGTAATTTTGGGAATTTTTTTTTCATTCTTTTGCATGCTTATGACCATAAATTTGCTGCTTCGTGGGGTTCATTCTTTCTCCAATTTTTAGTGAATTTTCTTTTTTTTTGGTGTGAATCTCCAAATGTCATTTTTCCCCTAGAATTTCTCAAGAGAACCTGTAAGTTCACCATAATTTAAAATAAAAACTATATTAACAATTTTTAATTTGAATGCAAGTAGGCATTTTAAAATAGGTATTTTGTATTGCAAGTTCTAATAATGCTGGGTAAGCATTGGGCATAGCTAATTGACCATATGGCTCCTTGATATCCACATGGTGGAAGATTTGTATCATCGTTAGAAATATGATGATGTCAACATCTTAATGCCGCTCAGCAAAGAGGTGGGTACAGCCAGTTGAAATACTCATGTTCAGATGTGGCTATATGATCTTTGACTCATAATAGACAAGGTCTAACCTAGAATTAGTGTCCTGTTTTTCCATCATAAATCATTTTCTACTTACCTGCCAGACTTTGCTTGGTTGGCTGCTGCATGGGAAAAGATCAATTTTTGCATAGAAGGAAGACAGAAATTGCTTCTAATTGTTTTCTGGGGCAGCCATTAAATCATCCAAGTGAAACCTTGGTATATTTCCATGAACAACCCATTGCAATACTTTAATGACCCAATTATTTCAGTTCTTGAAAAAATGAACAAGTAACTTCAACTCTTGCCAGCTTCCCAAGGACAAAAAGCCAAGTACGACATGTATTGTCTGTTCTGTCAGAATGATGCCAGAATTCCAGTCTGCTGGGTGCAGAACTCCCTACAGAGCTTTGCTTGCTTGTGCTGAGCAGAAGAGAATCAGCACAGCATCAAGTTGTGCAGAGAGGAGAAGAAAACTCTTTGCAGCTCTGAAGCTTAAAAATTCTTAAAAATTCTTAAATGGCAAAAGTGAAACACTCACCTCAGGTTACAAACCTTAATCTGTGCCAGGGAGCTGCAGGTTTTCCTTTGAGGTCAAGTTTGTCTACCTTCCAACACTAAATTGTCATTATACCTTTCCCTCAATGTCAAATGTTCCCTAATACCAAATAGTCCCCTGTGTGTTTGTCACTATTCTGTGCTGCCCTTAGGCCAACTCAATGAGCTCTGCTCCAGGAGCTTTACACAGAAATAAAGATGTGCTTTATTTTTCTGCTATTGGGTACAATCTCAGTCCTTCTTGTAGTCTTTGGGTGTTTCTTGTAGTTTCTTCTCCAGGCCAGGCTGGACAAGGCTTGGAACAACCAGGTCTAGTAGAAGGTGTCCCAGCCCATGAGAGGGAATGAGATGAGATTTAAAGTCCCTTCCAACCCAATCCATTTTGTGATTCATTGAGCTGTGAATCCTTCCATGTCCTTCTTGATGTGTGAACTCAGAAACTGAGCACATTTCACAGCAGTTTTGCTAATGTTGCTTTAGGAGGCAATATTACCAGTATGTCATGCTTTCTGCCTGTTGCAATTTTCAGGGAACTGGGTAAGGACAGTCAGTCTCTACTGGAAAAAAAACTTAGTGGCAAATGCCCCTAATGTTGTTTTAGGTAATATGTTTTCTGTGTAAGGATATTGACCAAAGGGCCATTAAAAATTACTAGGCATCAAGAAGGTTACTGAAGGAAAACAAAGATCTATTGATTTCTTGCTTTACAAATATGCTACTTCTCCTGTTTAGCAGTTGTGGTTTTGCAGCAATATTTCTTGTAAGGGCAATTTTCAAACTCATGAAATTAGTTATGTGGCCAGGAAAATCCTATGGAGATGTGTATGAGGGAAGGGAAGGAAGGCAGGAAGCAGTCCTGTGGCTGCTGAGGAGTGTGTCTTTCTTCTGTCTGGCTGTGTGGAAATCATTTATCTCTGGAGGTGGTGCTGGGCTCCACTGTCTCCCTTTGAAGTCTGAGTGCTGGATTCAGAGCTATTACTGTGAAAGCCTCTGCTCAAAGGTTTGCAACAGGGTCTCCTCATTTACCATGCACTTGTAGGTGGGTCTGTGTACATGCCCACATGTACCCTCAGTCTTTATGAAAAAAACAACCATAACTTTGAAGAGGACCCTTCCAAGCAGGACAAGATGCCGTCTTTGTTTTGTTGTTTTCATTTAAGAGAGTCACAGTGTAGCCTGTTATTGTTGCTGTCTTCCATTTCTTCTTGTCCATAGACTAACAGTAAATTTCAATTCAGGTTTGTCTTTCCAGTACTCTCCTCTTCCTCTTCTCTTCCATTAGTTTTGCCTTTTGAACACTGAAAGAGGTATGATAAAGATTTCATATGACTTCTTACTTCTCATTTTTGTTTGTAGCGAGCAAACAGATGGAATCCAAGCACCCTCTCTAACATCATAAATCAATGAAACGTTTAAAGGAAAATCCCCAGAGGCTGCTCTAAGCAGAGCCCCATGAAAATCTCTCCAGACCTGTTTCCAGAAATTTCAGAACAAAGGACATGGAAAGAATAATGAACTTCTGGGTACTAGGTTGCTGGGATGTACATGAGCCTAAAATCATTGGAAGGTCATGAACATGATTTTGATTTTTTCAGGAGGTAAACGTTCCCAAGAGGAAGTGACTGGAACAGGAAATTCATTCTGCTGGCAGGGTCCCACTGGCTCTGCCATCTGCCTCTATGCCTGCTAACCCCCTCTCCAGCTTGGGGACAATCTGCCTCTCCACTGCTCTCTTAAAACTTGTTTTCTCCTTAGGTGACCAATGTCTTTCAAAGTTCCTTCATAATGTACTGTAAGCATTTAATTTTTAAAGACTTGTCTTTTTATTAAGTTGCTAATTAATTACAGTTAATAATTCAGACCTTTCTTCTGTCTCTGCTGCTGGTGTCTGACAGGTTGTTTCATTGCCTCTTTTCCACTTTCATGCTATTCAGGGGTCTTCATCTCTCTGCCCTCCCTCCTTGACTTTTCCTCATAGCTTGAAAAATTTGACCCTGCTTTTAATATCTCTGCTGGCATTTCACTTAATGATCCTATTACAAATTCCTGAAGCCCTTTTCACTCAAGATTCTCAGGGCTCTACCAGTATCAATTAATTTCCAAACACCTACATTTTATCATGAAGATTTTACAGGTGGGTAAATTGGGACATGGAAAAGTCAGACAGGGCTCAGCATCACAGCCAAAAGTAGCACAGCTTGAAAAGGGGCATGATCTTCAGCCCTGCTGAGCATCTCTGACTGCTGCAGGCTTCAGGCTTCACTTGTGGTTCTAGGTGGTGAAATTCAAGCCAGGGTAGATTTAATCCTCATGCAATTATCTGTTTCCTGTGTGTTGATGGGAAGGAAGGATCTCTGTTGGTCTATACACTTGTAAAACGCATAGCTGAGGTTAGCATGCTATTAAACTGAGCTCAAAGATGAGTTAGAGTGCAGGGTAATATTTGAGCTCCTCAGATAAATATCAGTGTCCCAAGCATCCAGTGACATAAACATATAACATCAGGAAAGCCACTCATATAATTTTTGTTTATTGTGCTTTATCTTTTTCAAACACATTTATCATGAACATATTTATCATGACCGAGCTGAAATTTGCCACCTCAGCACCAAAACCTTTAATGGCTTTTTCATGTGACCAGCACTGCAAAGGTCTTGTTTTGATGTACAACAAGATGGACATATAAATATAAATGCCTTCATCCTGACTCTTACTTATTCTTTTAGATTGAATTAATGAGTTTTCGTGTCAATACAAATTAGATAAATAGCTGGAAGAACTTGTTAGACTGTTTCTGGTGGTTTGGATTTTTTAGTTTACTAGAATTGATTAGGCACTTGTTGACAAAGGCAAGGGAAAGAAAAAATCCATCACAATTACGCACATTTTGCTGCAAGGCTTGAAAGGGCAATTTGGAAATCAAATGATAAAATAGTTAAACAGATATATTAAAAAATTGCAAAGAAACAAACTGCCTGCATTTAAATTGTCAGGCAAGTGTTTATGCACTTGCTCTATGTATGTCATCAAATAAACAGCAAAAAATCTTCATACCCTAAAATGTCCAGCTGATATCTGGAGATAACATGAGGGGTTCTCCTCAAATCTGTGCTGGACCAAGCATGGCTTGGTGATGGGAAGAGGCTTGAATGGAATTGTGATCTATTCCGTCCCATCCTGCTTGAAGTCAATGACAAAGCTCGTGGTGGTCAGCTGTGGCAGGTCAGGGCACTAAGGAGATCCACCCTGGAGTGACGTCGGGGGTAAGAGGTGGGCAGGGAGCAGGCACACAGCTGGTGATTCTGGAAGCTGCAGAGCAATCGTTTTTCCTTCTCGTTTAAAAGCAGAATAATATGGACAGCCAACTTTCTTCTCATGCTTTGCGATAACTTATTTGCAAACAGTCAGCAACTGCCTATTAAAAACTAATGTGCAGCAAATCCGGTCACAGTGTGGCACCCAGTTAACGAGCTCGTTCACCAGAGGTTTTGTATTGTGGTCAGGGAAAACGCTCCTCAATTAGGACTTTTCTGCAGGAGGAGGAGGAAGTTCATGAAAATTAATCTGTTTCTCTGATCATTACCTTTTCTGACCATTTATAGTGCATGACACTCTCCTACTGATGGCATGTTTATCTCGTGACCTTTCTCCAGCTCCTTCTGTGGAACTTCTGCCTGTGTTTCCAAGCTTGTTTTCAAGGTCTGACAAGGAGGGTGGCAGGATCTGAGCCAAACCCTCTGGTTGGAATCACTCAATGGAAAAGACATGTGCCCATTCATGCATATTTGATACAACACTTCTAAAAATAAGAGGACTTTTTTTTAATCAAAGAACAACAGATTTTCCATTTTAAGTAAGAAATAAGTCAGGTGGCTCTGATATGCTGAGCTGTGGTCATAGACCTTTTTCTGCAGGGTTCAATTCCAAAACAATATCTACAGAAAAGGAGGGTAGATGTTGATTTTCAGCTTGCTGTGGGGATTTTTTTTTTTTTTTTTTTTTTTCAGGATATTGGGGGTAGCCTGAAGGGAACAATGGGTTTTCCAAGTCCTATAAGATAAAGTTGGAGGACACAGCAGAGCCTTGGAAAATAAATATAAAATTTCAATACAAAATATAAAATTTCCCATCTTTCAGGAGCAGAGCAAGGGCCTCCCTTACAAGAGCAGGTTTCCTTCCCCAGGCTGCTCTGAGTCTTTGTCTCTGGCAGCTTCAGGCAGTGACAGGGGCTCCTCTGTGCTGTTCCATGCCTTCATGTCTGCAGGTCATTGTGCTGCCCCACCACAGCTTGCTGCTGAGCTACACGAGACACAATAATTAAAAGAATTTATCTCCTCCTCCCATGATCCTGCCTACCACAGCAGAAAAACATTCCTAATAAAATAATCTAAATGGAATGGGAAGGAAAGGGAAAGCTGTATGTGCTCAGTGTTACCCCTCAGGGATTGCTCTTTTTTGGAGTGAAAGTGAGCTTTGCTAGCCTGAACATCAGAAACTCAGGCCGAAACTCTGAGTTAAAATAATTCATAAAGCAAGCTGAATTAGGGGCTGGCTCTGGCATTCCCACCATGTAGGAAGGACACTGTGTCACTGTGTTTTTCCTCTCTGCATGTATTTGTGCCCTTTTATTTTTCCTGTAATTGTAGAGAGAGGCTTTCTCTCTATTTTCCCCTCAATTCATAGAGATCTTGTAATTTATCTCAGGCCCCATAAAGGCACTTTTTTCATGCTTGCTGACCCTATAATGATGGTTTCTGATATGCAGGAGCTACTTTCTATCTGCTGCTGTACTCTGGTGCTTGTGGAAGGATTGATGCTCCTCATTTTTCTGCCACACACCACCATAAGGAGAAGCAATGGAAGGGGCTTCTTCCTGAGACACAGCTCCTGATTCCTTAATAGGAGAGCAATAAATACAATGTCTTCCAGGCATTAAGAGAAAGGGAAGAGAAAGCCAGAGCAGCATCTTTTGTTTCTATCTGTAAGTGTGTTTTCTAGTTCTTTCTAATTCCCTTTACCTGCACAACAGGCTGACCTTGCCTTTGTGTGCACAAAAAATAAATGCAGATAGTTCTGTTAAATTTAGCTTTTCTATTTTTTTTTTTTTTTTTTTTTTTTTTTTTTCACATTTGCCATACTTTGTCTGAAATCTTAGTTAAGCTTCTGCTCTTGGTTATTCCATTGTAGTTTTGTATAGACTAAATAAAAAAATCCGTTTATAGTGGCTGGCTGCAGCAGCAGCATTGAGTGCAATCCTGGAATGACTGGTGCACAGTTAGAAGAAGGTTGCTAGAGAGGGCTGTAAATTATGTCATGTGTGGGTCATCAATTATATAGATAAAACTGTGAAGGAGACTGGTTTGTCAGAAAAGATAAGAAAAGAGGGACTGAACCTAGATATATTTTCTGTGCTGATAATCTGGTTGCTTTTAGAAGTGAGAGGAGTCACTTGTAGAAGCCACTTAATAAATTTAATGACTATTGGAAGGGACAGGATAAAAAAAGAGCAAGGATAAAATGTTAAGTGTGCTTGCAACTGCAAAATCAGTGCCACTTTTCTTTAAGTTTGCTAATGACTGTAGGTGTTGTCTGGAAGGAAAGCAGGGGTTGAAGAGGATGTGGTTCCCCTCATCTGACAGAAGGGGAAGGGGCCCTGTTTGAGGGATTTGGGCAGGGGTTTGGGTGTCACTCAAGATCTCATCAGGTGTTGTCTCAAGTGATTACACTGAAGATGCGACAAGATCAAGCACTTTCCCCCCAGGGTTATGTGTGCTTCCAGATGTGAAACAGCACAAGAAAAATGGGGGCATTTTTATCATTTTTCCTCTCTGTTCCAAATGGAAGTAGGAAGGAAGACGAGGAAGGCAATTTACACATCCTAAAAAAAAAAAAAAAAAAAAAAACACACAGAAACCTTTTGAAATATTGAAGTGAGCTTAGTCTAGATTTATTGGCATTTCTCTTCTTCCTTTACCCAGAGATTCATCTTACCCTGTGCCCCTTCATGTTGCATTTATCATATTTCAAGAGTCCCACACCTTCTCAGTGTTTTCTTGTGAGCAGCAGACCTTCACAGCTTCCAATTCTGAGTCTTCTTGTCAAGGCTCCTTCAATGCTCTCCCTGACTGGCCAGCCCACCCCCTTTTATCCCAGTTATCTTGACTAGCCACAGCTGCAGCCCAATGAAGGACATCACAGCTGCAGCCCAGCAAGAATAACTGGGACCTACTGGAGCAAAGCCCATACACAGATATTCAAATACAATACAGATATTTTACAGGGACTCATGGGCCACTTACACAATACATATATTTTTCAAGGGCCTCCTATACCTTCACAGTGGGGAGGTGAGGGGCAGAGCCTTCAATCCTCAAATACAGCTTCAAACAGAGGGAAGAACAAATCCCTCCTTCTACCCTTGTTGTCTTACTGGGGTTTTTCCAGAGCAGGAGACAGAATGACTTCCCATGTGTCAATGACAGAAAGTCCTCAGAGCTCTGTTAGGGAAGGTCCCTGGGCAGGGAACAGATGACAAATTTATACAAACCCTACTTTTACTAATACCCTTGAGAGCTTCTGCAAGTGACCTAAACCACTCATTCCCCACATTGGGGATTTCCTTCACCAAGTTGCTCTACAGCTTTTGCTAAGGTGAAAGTTCTTCAGGAAAAGATTAAGGGGGATATCCCCTCCAAAAAAAAAAAGAAAAAAAAGTGGGAATTGGAAGGAGGAAATTGGGAAGGCTGAAATGCACAGTTGTCTTTTTAGTTTTGGTAGGCTTCCTGTCCAGTCATTTAATGGTCCCATTTCTCATGGAAATAAATTGTAAAACTCATGAATTCCATCCATGGGCTGCTTCACCAAGGCCCTTTGCCTTAAAATTAAACAACCTCCTTTCAACACCAGCCTAATAGTTATAAAAAATAAAGCACTTTGTGGCTTTATTTGCCAAAAGATGCCAATATTCAAACAGAAAATTTTACAAAGAGTGAGAATTAGAGGTTGCCCCTGTACTTTGACCACTGCCACCTCTGCTTTGTCCTGGAGGGGGGACACTGTCACCATCCATGGCTGAATTGCACTGTTGTCACCAGGGTGCTCTCTGAAGCCTTTCAACATAAAAAGCTTTGCCATCTCCCATGTCTGAGGGAAGAATTCCATGGGCAGCTTTTCATTAACAGCAAATGTGTTTGACAAAATTCACTTCTGCTGCAAATCTGCATGACTCTGTTGAAATTATATGAAGTTACATCCTCAGTCAATGTGGATTATTATTTGATTTTATAAATTGTATCAAGACAGTATTTTTTTAATATTAAACCCAAGCATTTCCCTTGTCTGTGCCTTATTGCTGACAGAAGGCTCTCACACAGCAAAGTTTACCTTTCATTTGTTCCTGTGTAATAACCATTAGGTCTGCTGAGAAATACCACGTTTCTTATGCAATGTCAACACCTACTTCCATTTACTCTTTCTCTTCAGAAAACACAGCATGAATCCCAGATGCTGCAGCATGCTGGTGTCCTTGACCCATTGGATTGCTAAGAGAAACTAATTAAAGGGAACAAATTGATGACTTTTTAAGGCTGGTAAAACATACAGATTTTTGCTTTCTTTGTCCCTGTAGCAGTGGTGAAGTTCATTAGGCAAGGGATGTTGAAGGATGGCCAGGCGGGTCACAGACTCACTGTTGGTATTTCCCAAAGCCCAGAAGTCTGAATAAGTTTAGGAATGCTTAGTTTCATACTTGAAATTTACTTTTTATAGTTTGAATCAAACAGACTTCAGAGACTTCCTCTGTTACTAAATAATTTTCTCTGTTTGGAGAGAAGATAGGCAAGGTTAAACAGGAAGATCCCATCTAACATTTTTATCTAGGATGTTTACCAACTGAATCTGCCAGCAATTTGTTTTCATTTTTAACTCCTATCTTTAGATAAAAGTCCACAGTATTTTTTGTGGAATGTATCAAAGTCATGAGATGCATTTCAGATACTTGAATAATTCAGGCACTGATGCATGCTACAGCTCATATTTCCATGATAAAGTAACACAGACGTTATGCTCAGAGTTTTAAATTTTTTATTCCCGTGTGTTAATACAACAATGATTCTGAAAAACTCTTTCTGTCTCCTGTAGTGAAATCTCCAGGACTCTTCAAAGTTTTCACAGTAATCGTCTGCCACGTCTGCAAATAAATCTGATGCAAACATATGTTTTGGGGGTTTCTTTAAAAATATACTCTAGCTTCAAGTTAGACTGATAACAGGTACAAGATAACTTCCAGAAGCTGCAAAACACAATTTCACCTAGAATTAATGTTTCTGGTTTTGGTATCTTTCTTTATTTATTTTATCTTTTGTTAAATAAGGAAATAGAGCAGGGGCTCACAACCAACCATTTTGAACTTTGAAATTGCTGTGTGAGATCTGGCAAATCTTATTGGACCCCCAAAAAATAATTAAATCCCTTTTGTCCTTCCCATCACAAGAGTTACTCAAAACAATCATAAAAGCTCTAATAAGCAGTCCTTTTAATGTGCTGAAATGGATTTATGCCATTCTTACTAACAGGTCCTTTAGGCTGCTGTTGCTCTGGCTTGATGGTGCTCAGCTGAAGGGGCAGCTTGGAGTGGAGCTGCTGCCAGGAGGACATCAGGGAGATAGCAGTGGGAAGATATGAGCCTCCTTGTAAAAATGGGAGCTGCAAAGGTGGCAGGGTGCAAGGGATACCAGAGGCTCATATTAGAACTGAAATAATTTGTAGAAACTATTGAATGAGGGAAAAGAAGGTTATTTGGGACTGTGTCTTAGGTTGGAGGGGTTTGTTGCTGGGAAGCTTGGGAAGTGAAGCAGAGGGAGCAGTTTCTGGAGGCAGAGGAGCTAAGGGGAGTCCTGGGGATTTCTTTATAGTGAGAGGCTGCATGAATTGAATAAGCCCTGAGAACTGCCAAATACAGGTGACAGTGAACAAAACTCAGTGATGTGGACTCAGAAACTGGGGAAACCAGGGGCTGGGAGTAGGTACAACTGGGAAGTTTCCCCCTTTACCTGGGGTTGCATCTGGAAAGCTGCTTGCTTTATGTAGGGGCTATGGGTGGAGCAGGATGCTGTGGGAACTCATTTCTGCCTTGCCATACTGGTGGCAGGAGCAGTGGGGTCAGTTCTCCTTCCTGGCTGAATCTTCTTGTCCCACAAAGGGCTTCACCTGGCACATGCAGCCCTGGGCAAAGACCTGCTGTTGGTTTGGCTGAGATGTGCTGCTGAGACTTCAGAGGTGGATTGTGGGCAGTTGAGTCTCTGCAGAATGCTCCCTCTTGCATGTTAGAGATCTCCTATTGCAACCCCTAACTCTGCAGAAACGTGGCACTTCTGACCCTGACCTCCGGCCATGAGTGCATAGGGAGGGTCCTGGAGCTCAGGGAGAACAGGGATAACAAGTGATGTGCCAGAAAAGGTCATAGAATAAGAATGGAGACTCTCACTTGTAAATATTTTGCATACTGACTTAATATTGCAGATATGTTTATTACAAAACTAACTACAGCCATGGAGGAGAGCACTGACCAACAGATACTCAGCCTGACCCAACACTGATCAAAGTGGGTTTAGGCTTTGGTGCATAAACTAAAGCAGTTGATGTGTAGGCACTTGATAAAGCAACACTTGGCTACATTACTTGGTTAACTTACCAGGCGCTTGAGGAGGGTGACCTGTGCAACTTGCTCCAAAGTCATTCCCTAAGTCAGCCAGGAAATTCAGAGCAGACCCCAGGAGTCTTCTTCACCTGGCCCAAGCAATGTCATTTACACCTTGCTCGGGATTTGCTCTAAATTAAGTGTAAGGAATTTAATATTTATATTGTACCATTCATGTTTTTAACATGATTTAAAAGCTGGAATGTTATTTCCACTGAAGACTGGGGTTGAAAAGTCCCTTGAGCACTGAAGCAGTTAACTTTGAACAAAATTTATGTCCTGAAGAAGAACCAAATTGCGTCAATTTAATTCCCAGGTCACTGGATTTCTCCTGGTTCAACCAAAGTAGCACAGAGTGTGTTTTTAGAATTTTCTCTAGTTCATTTGTTCATTAGTTTGTTTTGGATTTGAGCCCACAGAAATCCCTCTGGAATGTGAACATTGCACAGCTTTTTATATTAAAATTCTGCTCTTTTTAGGACAGGTAAAATGAAGCCATTAATCACGTACCTTAGGACACATCAGTAAATGTAATATTTAATATGCACATCTTCCTATGCAATTACATTGAAAATTATGTGTACTTAAAGACCCTCATAAAACTGGTGGAGGAGAGAGTTGCTTTATGCCAATAGGACATGGTAGGACATAAATACTTTGAAGTGAAATCGGGAGCAGACTACAGATGTAGTGCAATGGGCTTATTTCCCTGGAGGATCAGTGGCCATTAACCCAAATTGCAGAGTTTGTTCTGTTCTCCCCAGAGCTGCTGTATTAGTGCACCTTTTGGGTTACCATCTCAGGTACTCCTGGGGCTGGCTGGGAGGTGCAGAACTTGTCCTTCAGCTGCTTAATGCTGTTTAAAGAGCTGCTTCAGGCACAGCACATTAAGGAAGCTCTCATCTAGGACAAGAGGTAATGACTTCCCACTGACAGAGGGCAGGTTCAGGTTGGGTACTGGGAGGAAATCTGTACTCTGAGGGGGCACTCTGGTTGCCCAGAGAAGCTGTGGCTGCCCCATCCCTGGAAGTGTTCATGGCCAGGTTTGGCAGAGCCCTGAGAAACCTGGGATAGTGGCTTGGAGCAACCTGGAAGTCCCTGCTCACAGCAGGAGGCTGGAATGAGATGATATTTGAGGTCCCTTTCAAACCAAACCATCCTGTGATTCAGTCTATAGAGCACCATCACACGTACAGACACCCATTAATTTATCTCCTCTCTCTTTCTTTCTACCTGGCTCCATTTTCCAAGCCATCCTCTGAGTGGACCAAGGATACTGAAGCATGTGTGTTTCAGAAACCTATATAAATGGACATTTGAAAGCCAGGTAGGATTTTTGTCTCCTCCTTGTATTTCATACTTTCTTTTTCTCCTTCTTCCACAGTAAAAGAAATATTAGAGGAAGAAATAACACCCATCATGACCACATACAACCTGTCTGGGCATATCCCTCACATTGTAGGAAATATAAATATATAACAAAAAACAAAAACAAACAAAAAAAAACCAAACAAAGCAAAACAAAAACCAAAACAAACAAACAAAAAACCCAAACAACCCTGCCTGGACTGTATTTATTTCCAGTGGGCACTGATGCATTTCAGCCAGCCCTAATAAGGGTCTGGACTCTGGTGGGATCTCATTGCTACTTTTCCTGTCACTAGGAAACTTAGGGAGTTCTAACTTAAACCAAGCTATCTTTTGTTTCATACCAAATTCAAAAATCTGCAGTCATATTTCAGTGAGGAAAGCATTCTAGGTTAAATGGTTAAGGAGAAAGGAAAGCCTTTTCATCCATTTCTCTTGCATCTTTTGGAACAGTCTGAAGTCAAGACTTCAGACATTTTTCCAGCAATGAAACCTTGTAAAGACTGTGCCTCATTCTCTAATTTTTTCCTTTCTCTTTCATTCCCTAACACTGAATGTTAAGTAATGGAATTACTGAATTTGAGTGTTGAGACCCTGTCTATGAGTTTTGTGGTGTTTTTGCAGTAAATCAGTAAATTGACCTGGGGGTTCACAGGTATGGGTTGATGGAACAAGTGACCAAAGAATCTGACAGTCTGATCTTCAGGAGTTTTACAGGATGTTCTTGTGGCCAAGGACAGACCTCATAAAAATAGAAAGGATGATTGCAATTCAGGTCTCAAAGACAAACAGAGAATTACTGCTCTGTTAAGTATTAAAATTCCTGCTCTCTATCTACTCTATACAGGGGTTTGGAGGTGTATTTAGGTTAAAGATTTTCACATGTGAATTTCTAATTTTGAATATATTTTGGAGCACTTTGGGAGCACATTGAAGCCCATGGGACAGCTCAGTGTGGATTAAATCCTACAGGCCCATATGTAGTGATGAGAGTCCGTCAAAGGATGTTTTAATAGAGGGGTCTTGGATTAGGATTTGTAGACTACATTTTTAGCTCAGCCACACACCTCATGTCCAGTCAGTCTGTTCCCTTTTTGCTAAAATAGGATGGATGTTTCCATTTGTCAGGAGGGGTATTAAGAAAACAAATCCAATAGCTGAGATTGTCTCAGGTGTTGGTGATACAAAATGTCCAGCTGTTTGTGCAGAGAGTTGAGGTCACTAAAACCAAAAAGTTTTCACCTTCTGTCTTTAATTTCACCATATGCAAAGAAAAGGAGTATTTGAATGATACTCTAAACAGGAAAACAATCCTATTGTTTGTTTTTCAAGCTCTCTCTTAATTTTACTTTTTTTTTTTTTTAAACCTTTCATATATAGAAAAATCCCCAATGGAACTATCCAATATCTGTTATTTTTTTGAAAGTATATCTTGTTTGGCAGGTGTGTGTAGAAACTGTGATTTTGTGGAAGGTGTAGAGATTACTTTCTCTGCCTGGGCTGGCTGATGCTCTACACCCACCTGACCCTCACTCAAGTGGCTGTGATGAGGAGGAGACAGCTGTGTTCTGCTTGGCTTTGGGAATAAAACCCACTTCCCTGGGTGCCTCCCACTTGTTTAGTATTTGAGGTTTTCTCCACAGGGCTCTGATTTTTCAGCATTACTCTTAGTCCTTAGGTAACTTTTTGTGCATTTTCAACTCTGCTACCTTGTTTTCTACATGTTAATGAAACATGGGCTGTTTGTTACAGTTCCCTAATCAAACTTCAGAACATCTGTGTGTTTAATGAGCAGTACTGCCAGTCTTAACTATTCAGGAAGGCTGGATGATGAAAACATTTAACTTTCTGATTAAGGCATATACAAGTCAAAGCTGTGCTTCAGCAGGGTGCAATTAAATCCAAGTGATCTATAGTTTTCCCAGACAACAATAAATTTGTCCTAGTTTTTAAATGTACATTCTGAACAGAGAAAGTTGAGGCAACCAAAAACTAATCACAGTCAAGGAACTGACTTTAAAATTCATGATCAGCCTTGTACAGAGAGCTGTACAGCATGGAAGATGATTGGGAGATGGAGGTTTAATGCAAGTGGAGGATCTGGTATTTGTGACCATCTTACGGTTTCCTAATTTTACCTCTTTTATAACCTGCCACAAAATTTTTGAATTTGAGATGCTCCAGGTGGTCCTGACCTGGCATCCTGGCTGTGATTGGGTACATGACCTGGACTGCTGGCCTGGCCTGGCCAGGAGAGCCAGAACTATAAAAGATGAGATGGTATCATTCCTGAGAAATTCCAGAAAGAAAAGATGAAAACAGAGGTGAAGGGCAGTTCAGGAAAGCTGAAAGGAAAGGAGCAGGACAGGCACTTTTTGATTGGATTTTCTACCAAAACATAGTGAAGGCTTCACAAGTTCATAAAATGATGTTTCAAAATATAATCTCTTCAGGCAAGAGAAGCAGATGGAGGGGGTTCCTCTGTGATGGTAAATCAGGCTGGTGACAAGAGCCAGCAGGTCCCAAATCAGCTGGGCAGGAGCTCAATTTCCTTTTGGAGCCAATTTCAAGCACAGAGGGATGTGTTCAAAGATACAGCTATGCTCCTAACTGAGATTTGTGCCTTTGAAAATGTCCTTCCTAAATTTTCAGTGCAATCTCCCTGCTCTTGTAGATCGTGAGACAGTTTATAGTCTCCTTTTATGTTTACCTCCAGGTAAACATGGGGGAGAAACACCTTTTATTGCTGCAGATTACAGTGAAATGAGGCCATGGGATGCTCAAAGCTTACAACCAGGATTTCTGACTGATAGTTCCAAGAAGTTTGTTACACTAACAGGATATCATCATCAACTGATGAGGGATAAACTGATCTGGTTAATGGGATCCTCCCCTACTCGTGGCATCCCTGAATCACCTGCACCTGAGGGGCTGAATGGCTCTGGAAAACTTATGGCTGATGACTCTTACTGAGAAGGACAGATACTAGCTGAAAAAGGACATTTGGCTTTATTGCATATAACCAAAGTTTTTGTTGTTTTTTTAATTCCATCTTGATAGGCGCAAACTCCCTCTAAAACTTTAAATATGCATATAAACATTACTGAAGTAAAGTTGCTGTATTAAACAATTCCCTCTACCCCCCATTTTCTTTCCAAGACAAAATGTTAGAGAACTTGTAAAGAATTTCCTCAACAGTTTTATGTTATGAAAACATACAAAAGAGTTTTCAGCACCCAAACAGACAAAGTTCCAAGTTAAAGAAGATAAAACAGACACAAAGCAATTATTAATATTTAGATTTGCCTGTCAGACAGTTAATAAAGATAGTGATATTGAACATGGACTTTCCTGTATCAAGTAGCTGCATTGCCTGTTGTATGGTAGGACATAGTGATACCAAGGGTCCTTCTAACCTCTATAAGTCTATATAAACACACGAAAATCTAACAATATTAAAGAAAGACAAGAGAAATGCACTGTATTTTTACTAGCACTTCGAGAATTCTAGATTAAAAGAAAAAAACAAGCATCTTCTAGGACCTGCTGTTTCCTGAGAGAAATCTATAACCCGTTGACCCCAAAAAACCAACCACAGCATCTTCTGGCTTTGGTTTGATGATTTCCTGTACTAACTGAACACTGAGAAAAGAGAAATTAACAAGAGTTGTGGTTGAAGAAGTTCAGATTTATGGAGGACACCTGACCAGCACAGCCCCAAAGCTGCTCTTCATTTTCAAGAATGATGCCATTCCCTCTGCTGTTACAGGTAAACAGTGCTGCCAACAAGACTTAATTCTAGATGTGGAGGACTGTCCTAACCCTAAGAGATGAAAGATTACTGCAGAACCTCATGGGGTTTAAATTGAGGAAGTTTTAGTTGCAGGAAAATCTCTTAACAACTGGCATCAAGTAACATGTGGTCTTGGAGTCATCAGTAAGAGACATCTGAGCTCCCTTTTGGGAATATTCTGCAAAGCTCCATTTTCATGAGGAGCTTCAGTTGTTGATGAGAAGGGGCAGGTCTTTTGATTAAAGTGGTTAAAGTAATGTTCTGATACAGAAATTTGATATGAGTCCTTTTATCATTATTTTAAGAGCAACTATTTATTGGACTGACGGGGTTTGGTACTTTAGGGATTGCAGCCCTTGAACCCAGACCTCCTGTATTGCAGGGAGGGTGGTAATCACCATGCCACAGTGTGGATATTGCCCCCCTTTCTGTCTCTATTCCTCCTTCTCCTGCTTCTCTCAAAATGTCTCATTTCAATTTTAATGCAAATTAAGATCCATTTCCATTTATTAAATGAATCTTTGCTTTCCAGCCTGTCCTAATCAGAACCCCAAGCCAGGCTCTGTTTCTGTACTTCTCTTTGGGGCTGATTTCAGTTGTCTTTAAGGAGACTTGCTGCCACTGCAAAGAGCCCTCAAAGTGCTGGATATTTCAAACACCGTTTTAACTTGCTGGAAGACCAGAGGGTTTGAAAGGCTTTAGCAGTTTTATCCAATCCTTCTCTGGTTGAATTATGTGTCCTTGAATTACACACATTTACCATAGACCCTCACTAAAAATATGAGATATTTCTTGGATTTTCTCCAGAGATTTCACTCACTAAGAATACTAAGTTTCCTGTATATAGCTCTCAGTTCTCTCTCTGTCTTCCTATATGTTTACTCCTTGTCTGCAGTTTTGCCACTATTCAAGTTTATGTCAGCTGCTGACACCACACTTTTCCAAGTTTGAGGGGAGAAAGCAGTGTTGGTTTCCCTTCCCAGCCCCACCATTTTGATGCACAGCTAAGCAAAGCTAAAACTATAAATTATTTCAGAGAAGCACGTTGGAAAACATGGCAAAAGGTGGCAGCTCAGTCCCTCAGTTCCCTCCAGTGATGGAGTGACAGTTTCAACAGTGAACTTAATCCCTGCTTAATCCAGTCTTCCCAAGTATTTCTTAGATCTTCAAAGAGAAAAATATGTCATTTTCTCAAATTCTTTATGTCAGAGGAAAATATTATGTGGAGATGAAGCCCCTCATGTCAGAAGGCCTCCATCACCTATTGTTGCATTTTCCATCTTCCTTCTGTTGCCAGCTTTTCTCAACCTCTTCCTTTTGTCAGTGTCCACCTGGAAGAAGCTGCTCCAGCAGATCTGCTATATAGAAATACTGGCAGTTAATCTATGGCAAACAATGGTGCTGAAGTTACTCTGTGCTGTGCACTAGGCCAAAACCTAGAGGCACTCAGGGTGTTCCCAGGTAAGCCATGCCAAGGGAGCTCTGGAAATCATGCTGTGTTGCTCACCAGGGGCTTATTTTGCCAGATTTATTTTCTTTTCCCCACCTTGCTGCCATGATTGTGGAAATTATGCTGGGGGAGCAGGAACACTGCTTTCTGGTCACGAGGGGTTGGGTTTGCTCCTAAAAGCTGAAGGGGAAAAAAACCTCCCTAGCACTTACTAGTTCTATTACAGGTCTAGAATTAAAAATAAGCAGAAACCAGAATAATATTCTGCCTTAGTTGGGGTCAAGTATTTTATTTCTTGAAAAAAATTTAAACTGTTCATAATATGATGCTTAGGATTTGGGGTTTTTTTTATGAGTAATCTGCTCTACACAATAGGCAGCTGCACTTTGTATTGAACTTTTCCCCATACAATCTCACAGGTGAAAATGAACCCTGTATTTACCACATCTTCATGTTCATGGCATTGATATGGTCTTGACCTCAGACTGCAGGCTGGAGTTTGCTATTTAGAGGCATGTCAGTACAGTGACATTTAGATTTGACTTGCTTTGGTCACTCTGTTCCCTTATTGATCAAACCTGCTGTACTGTGAATGGGTTAGTCTCCTAAGCTGTATATTGCATTAATACTAGTGATAAGAGAGCATCCACTGGTGCTATTACTGATATACATCTTTAGTCCATTAAAATGCAAATTTTAAGGTGTGCAGCAGTAGAAATCTCTGCAACTTAAAGCACCAAAAAGCCTGGCTAATTATGACTCCAACTATTTTTCAGATAAGTGAGCAGTAAGTCATTATAAAATTCGTAATGTGAATCCTTTTATTCGCCTTGTCCCCTGACTATTGAGCTGCAGATAATCTCATAAGGCAGTCTCAGTTTCCAGAATGAGTGCCCAAGGGTTTATTCATTATTCTAAATTTGAAAGCAAATAGAGCTACGAGAACCAACCCATAGTTCCTATTATTTGTCTAAAGCTACATAAATATATGCAGCCCCAAGATGTGTAATTTATATCAACAAGACCAAAGATCAAGGATTTTCTTATCATGTAACTATCAGATGCCTCTTCAGTTTGCAGAGATGATTTTTGGGCAGTCCTCTTTCTGGTATCTTCTATTTCAAGGCTCTGCAAGTACTTGGAGATTTATGCCATTAAATATGACTCAAGGACAGACCTGGCCTCTTTGCCAGCACAATGCTGTCCTTAGAGGACAGATATTTCAAAAGTTGCCTCAAACCCTTTCATACACAAATACCCCATGGTCTCCCAGGAAATTCTTCCCTTGAGCACTTATCTCTGGTGAGCCATTACACCACTGCAAACATGTCAGCAAAAGAAAGTGTTTTTATCATAATACAGTCAGAAATTTCCAGGATCATTTGTGCAATGGCATTTAGGTATGCTTGAGCCTGAACGTCAATTTTTATATGTGTGAATACTCAGCAGGCAAAGTGTGCTATAGATTTCACTCCATATGAATTTACTTTCCCACTGAAGCATCTCTTGATCTGGTTGTCTGGTATTTTTATAGTTATTCCTGTTTGAACACAGATGGCCCCATTGTGTTGCAGTCTACAGAATGAATACAGTTGCTGTGATTAAATAAAGATACAGGAACAATTCAGCCTTCTACTTCACACTTATGATCTTCCCCTTTAATATGACATTTATGATGGCCATTTTTCTCATTTTCCCAGGTTCCAACTCTTTTGGCCAGGTGATTAACTGTGTATGTGTTAAGTCAAACATAAGCCCTTGGCAATATGGCAGAGTGGCTTTGTAATAAAGCAGGTCTCAGTATTTGCTCCAAACTGAAGAGAAAACTTTTCTTTGAGTTAAAGTTTAGTTAACTTTCCTCATGTCGATTTTTCTTTGACTCTATTTGAAGAGTCCACCTCCAGCTGGCTTTTGAGACGCAACCAAGATCTTTGAAAGATCAGCAGCTACATTAAAGGAAGAACAGAGAGCAGTGCCAATACAGCAGGTTAAACAGGAAAGTCAGTGTCAGGGGCTTTAATTACAAAAATGACACTGTATGGCTGCACTGATGTACTTTGTGATAGTTATATGCAGCACTAGAGAAAGGCAAACCAGATAACCTCTGCTTAGGGTGCAAACAGGGAGAGATTTATAAATGGCGCTTATTGTTCCAGCTCCTGCTGACTTTAGGGCACAGAAGGAAGCAGTCCTGAGCCCCTTTGCAGTGGGGACTGGGGATCATCTATCATCAGTGTGGGTTTGGGGTCCTCTCCCACAAAAATATTCTCTGCCACTGGGACTCAGTGAGAGCTGGAAGGCAGCGGGCAAGTGCTCCTCGGCCACAGAACATTTGAACTCCTCTCAAAAGGCAAATTCAGTTCGAGTGTCTTGGAAAAGTGGCTCTTTAGCTCATTTGAGGGATGGGGGACTGGAGGGAAAAAAGAGTTTCTCTGTTAAAAAAATATGTTCTGGTTTTGAGGCATTTTCTAAATGTAATTGGACAAGTGCAGCTCCCTCAGCGACTGCTGCTGGAGACTTTACAAGCAGAGAACGAAACACTTTTATGCAAGATCCCCTTCCATGCACATAGCTGCTGGCCCACCTGCAGGGCCCTGTGTCCTGGCCTTCCAGGGTACCTTATGTAATGGGGATTTTTACTTTTCAGCTATAAAGTAACAGAATAGAAGTCTGGGCTGCAAATGCTTCTGCAAATTAAAAAATAAAGGTGGGGGAGAAAACCCATTCAGACCTCAATGCTTCTTATGCATGGGTGAGTTGTTCTGCAATTTGCACGTGGCCACTGCCTGGAGCCTTTGCCTGCAGGAGTGTGTGGGCTGGTACCAGTTCAGGATCTCCCCCTGCACTGGTTTTGGGAGCATTTGACTTTCAGATTTGAAGTGCCTGGCTTGAGTCCTGCTTTCTGAGACAAGCCTTTGGCGTGGAGTCGTTCTGGGGTGTGGGTGGCATTTCTCTTTGTGTTAAGCTATAGTGGAAGGGAGACAAGCTAATGCAGACAAAATTGGCTTTTTCTGCCCCTGGCCACTTCAGATCAATGAGAAGATCTATGGAAACCCTCAGCCTGGAGAAAATAAAGAAAAAACAAAGGGAGAAAAGAAAACCTTTCTCCTGAGTGATCGTTTAAATCCCTCTGACAGCCTTGGAAATGGAATTTCACTTTCTCCTCCACAATTCCAGCCCAGATTGTTTACTCTTATCTGCAAGCTTGTCTTCACTAGTTTTTCACATTCAGTTAATTGATTGATTGCCACAAGATCGTTAGTTACCACAATGGCAAATCTGCCTGGGTGCTCCCCTAGCATTTGTGGCAGTGCTATCCTGAGCCATGTCCCCATGTTAACTCTGGAGAAGTATTTGAATAGAAAAACCTGCAGCATCTTTCTAACTATTTGTCTGTGTCTGCATAATATCCACAAACAATCTCTAGATGTAACAAATATTGGGCCAGATTTGTGGCAGAGGAAGTAAAGGTGACCTTTCCTATTAAATAAAGTCCTTGTAATTTTAGTAGCTGAGGTAAACCTTAGCAGGACTCAAGTAACATGTTAAAATACTGATTCCCACAGTGGAGATTGTTTGAATGTATGCTGAATAAAGCACAGGCAGCAGACTGTGGAGGAGCATCTTTAAATTAAAACTATAAGTTTAACTATGTCTTAGCAGAAAGCAATTACCCGGGCTGAAATTTGACCCAGCCATCAGAATTAATACACCATCATTCTTGAAGAAAAAGCCTTTGTATATTTAGATTTCATAAGCAGATAGAGGACTGGGTTTATATCTCAGGGGAAAAAGACAAATAGTAAATAGGAGTAGCTCTTGCAGTTGGCTTATTACAGAAAACTATTAAGATGTCATCCTTTGTATGGCTAGTGCCACATTTCCCATCACCTCTGTGGCACTTTACAGTGTGATTGCAGATGTGGTTAACACCTTTGCCCATACAGCTATGATGTTTGCATGCATAATATAAAACATCTTGCCCATAAACCTTTTTTTCTCCTATATAATTTGTTGTGCCTGCATACTGGTATATATTTTTATTCAATCTTTTACATATAAATGAGTTTTATTGAATAAATGTTGCCATTGTCCATCCTCCACACCATATTTTAGCTCTGTAACTTTAGTGAGTTTATGATTTGTCTTCGATTCTATTGCAGTAACAAGTTTGTTTATTGCTTTTTAAATCTCTTGCACTGACACTGTGTAAAATTAAGGACGTGGTTAAATTCTTTATAGTTTCAGAGTGTTTTTAAAATTTCAGATTTCCATAAAATTGGATGATCAGGGCCACAAATCAAACCCAAGACACCGTGGCTTGGTAGGTCTGAGCTTGTGGCAAGTTACTGCACAGATTTAGTCAGAGGATTGAAATACTGTATAAGCATTTTCATCTAGTTTTATTGGTTTTCCTTTTGTTTTACAAGTCCATGTAAATCCAAGCTGGGAATCAGTGTGTGGCCATATTTGAAGATTTTCTGAGTAAACTAATTTCCTCTTGGAAGGCAGAGGATGTTTGTGCGTATATGAAACATTAATGCCAAGGCAGTGTGGATTTGAACAGGCTCGTCAGTTCCTATTATTGACAGAAACTAATTACACAGCCCAGTCTCAGGGCTAATACATGCACAAATAATGTAACTATAACAAGAGAGATCTGCAAACATTCAAAATAAAATGAAAAACCACAGGTCCTAATCCTCCTCTTCCTTAAATCAACAGGAGATTTGCCTTTTGGTGTCACAGGTTGTAGTGGTATCCATAAACCAGCACCAGGTCTAAAAGTGATGGGGATTAGTCTGTTTTCTGGCTGGTAGAGCTCAGGATGAGGCTGCAGCAAATTGGGGTGGAATGGGCTGGGCAGAGCCCTTGTGTGCTATTGGAACAATCCAATATCATGCTGGGGGTAAGGTCACATCTTCAAAGACAAGCATTGTTCTACTTTCAAGTGTCCTATGCTGGATGCTGCTAGGCTTCATAGACCATTACCAGGATTTTTGTGTCATCAAGGTTTAATATAAAGTTAATTAAAATGTGATTTATGACAGATTTCCTAATGTAGAAAGGTTTGGGTTTTTTTTAATAGTGCCATAGTGAAAAAGATTGTACTTGTATGTGCAAGCACAGGAATGTATTTGTGTTCTGTGTGCACCTCAGGTTTTGATGGGGAGACTTGTAATAGTCAAAATGTTGATTATTGGAGGAAAATACAAGACTAAGGCGAATGAAAGACTTTCAAACAGCCTTTTCAATAATGTAATGAACACACATTTTTCCTTTTTAATTTTTGATCTAGTAAATGGGTAATGTGTCCATCCCTTTGATTGCAGTCCTGGGGATACTTCTCAGCTTATAAAAAGATCCTTGTGGCTATTTGGCTCCATTTCATTTGTGCTCTCTGAGCACAGAAAGGCTCTCTCTGCTAAAGGTGGTTG
The DNA here is from genome assembly GCA_024865655.1 of Emberiza elegans. Classification (NCBI taxonomy): domain Eukaryota; kingdom Metazoa; phylum Chordata; class Aves; order Passeriformes; family Fringillidae; genus Emberiza; species Emberiza elegans. Next base: position 2,155,367 of record JALJVW010000797.1, read on the forward strand.
TTGAACTCCTCTTGTGCTCTATAGCCTTTCCAACAAAGCTTTACATCACAGGGTCAAGAGAGAGGATATCAGATAAAAAATGAATCACAGCCCCTACATTCTCAGGTAATTCAGTGTGTTAAGGAAATAGAGGAATTTCCATGGGAGTGAAATGGCAAATAAATACCCAGTGAAACTCCTGGCAGGGCTCCCACTGCCTCAAATGGTGTGAGAACCTGACCATAACTCAGGCACCACAAAATTACCACTGCTGTTCCAGGGAAGGTTAGTGAGATTAGTGATTGCTAGCATGGTAATAGGGAGGAATCCAGGGCCGGGGGAGATGTTCCAGGGTGAGAGGAAATAATAGCAGAACAAGTGAGTCCCTCTCTCTCAGCTGGGGAGTGAACAAACAACACAAGGATTGGGAGCTGACTCCTGACTGACGGAGGTGGGGAAACAAATTAACTCCAGCAACAAGGTGGAGGTGAATTTCTCCTTCTGCCTCCCCAGAGCATGAGAGAACCAGGACCTGAACTGCAGCAAGGGTGGCTTGTGTCTGCTTCCTGTGTGAGTGCTAATTTTGACAAAGCAATATTGGGAATTTAGTGGGTGCTGAGCTTGTTTTAGTTTTTTAGCTTCAAAAATAAAGGCACTACATTAAACACCTGTAGGTTGGATTTAGGTCTTTAAAATGAAACAAAGTGCATTTAAAAGCTTTGCTTAAAAATATAGATGCTAATTTCCACTTTAATATTATCCCTCTTGCTGCACTATCTGCATTTCTTCTGTGCACTTTAAGTGTCGTGGCTAACAGCTGACACGTGTTTCATTCTTCCTATCATGCAGTATTTCAGAACCAACAGTAAATTCTTTGCATAATGGATGGGCTGCTTTCCTTGGAGGAATACTGAGGCCTGCTTTCCCTGCTGTGCCTCAGGGACCAGGCTCTGCTGTCTCAGTGATACAGCCCTGCTCACAAACCCCAGCTCTGCTCCCTGGTGAAGTGTTTCATGTCTATAAATGTGGGGATGCTTTATGAGGTCCACACTCAGCCTATGGTCTAGACTGCTCCCCACCTGCTTCTTTTGCTGTCTTTCCTAGAGATAAAAGCCTGAAGCCCTTGCAGGTAGATCCCAGTGGGCTGAGAGGTTGCTCAACTCAGCTAGCAGTGACTGCAGGGAGCTCAGGGAAATCTTTACTGAGAATTCTTTATCTGGAAATCTGCTGGGAATATAATTAGGTAGCAAGTCCAGTGTGAGTTGCATGCTGCTACAGTCAGCCTAGTTTAACTAAATAGGTTATCCTAAGTGAGTGTAACCCCAGCTTTGGCCCTGATGCAGGAATGCAATGGGAGTGCAGCCAGGTGTAGGGCAGTCAGGGGTGTGGGGCTGCAGCAGCATCCCAAGGATTCCTGCACTTGGCTCTATTGTAAGAGGAGAATGACATTGAAATTACTCATACAGAAACGACAGCTGCTGGAAGGATGCTTATTTGCAGTGTGGATGTAACCATATTTTGGAGCTGGCAAATGATGCTAGGTCAAATCCTCCAGGGGTCAGGCCTAATTAAGATGTTGGGATCAGATTCCAAACTAATTATGCAGGGAATGTGAGCTCTGTATCGTTATGTGTGAGTTGCTGCATTCAAAGGTAATGCACAGGGGTTTGTGAAGTGGAGGGAAATGTGATCCCTGGTGCAAGAGCTGTGCTGGAGCCAGAGCAGCCGCCCAGCTGAGCTGAGCAGCAGAGGGGCCAAGCAGCCTTGGTCACTCAGAGCTACAAAAGCCAATTGAGCAGTGACTTGTTTTTGGGAAACAGTGGTGTGCCAGAGGATGTTCCACAATCTGTTGGCTGCCTTGTTCATTGTAAATAATTGTAATAAATACTCTGGGAATTGTATCTGTGCACTGAGGGCACTCTGCAGCCACCCTGCTGGTCATCCCCAGAGCACAGCGGCCACTGCATCCCACCAGCACCAAAACCACCACAGATTATTGAAACACCTTCTAGGAGTCTTTACTTACAGATACTTACACTGTGTGGTGATGCTACTTCTGTTGTACAATTCCACCAAGTATTTTACAATGAGCCACAGCTCAGTTTTTCTGAGAAGCAGCATTTAATAATTATTCTTGCTCCCATGGACACATGTGGCCTGTTCCACTGAACCCATGAGCAGGTCTCAACTGGCATTGCTTAAAACAAGGGGCAGACAGTAAAGATAGAAATTATGAGTGTCTCCAAGGATGTAAAAGGTTGCTACGGAAGTGATTGCTATAATTCTTTTACCCTAGCATCAAGAAGAAACAGGTTCATACTGAAGGAGAGCAAGATTGGATATCAGGGAACAGCTTTTCTAATGTTGAAGATAAGAAAAGGTGGGAATAGTGCTAAAACAAGACATCACCCTCCCCATGCAGTACATTTTAAAAGGCTTCAAAACTAGGTTAGACAAACATCTGGGACTATAACCCTGTGACAGCCATGGAAACAGTCTTTTTATTGCAACTCTTCCTCCTGATCTGAGACTTTCCCTGCTGCAGCCTTACAAGCCCACATTCTTACATAAATTTCTCATAGCTCATGTTTGTAAATAACTAACAAGGGTTTGAAAAGGCAACTGTGTAAGGGTCTTTCCTACAGACTGTGGCATAGAATGAGAACTTCTGAAACTGCTGTTGTACAAGGGACTGCTCAAATCCTAATGACATGATTTCAGCCAACAAATTTCTCCTCAGGCCAGTCAAATTTTGGACTTACTGAGTAACTTATTTGAACTCTCTGTGCTTCCTGGACGAGAAGACAGCTATGTACAAATGGAGATCAGGACACTGTGTCCTGGTTTCACAGAGGCAGCCCATGTCACTGAGTGTGCTGTCCCTCTTGGTTTTCATCAGGGCATTAGAATGACCCAATTTTCCCCTGCTTTGCTATTATCCTCCCTTGCTTATAGGAACTGGTGATACATAAAATCATCCTTCTTTGAAGAATGTCAACTGCTAAGACTTCAGGACAGCTAGTGGAAATTGCTCATAGAGAAAAGCTTCCAAAAAACCACAGTTTCTGGACTAAATGATGCGGTTTTTTGTGGATAGGCTGCTTGGCTCATGTCCATGGTATGTTGCACAGGGTTCACTGCTTTCCAGGAGAAACAGTGAATAAACAGGCAAAGGGTATGGGGAGGTGGCAGCCAAAATAAAGACATGGGTAACAACAGAGGTTGTCACCCTTACATCTTCAGACCCAATCTAATACAAGGAAAAAACCCCAATACTGAGACTGCATAAAAAATGCAATATAATCAGATGCTATTACAATCTAGATCTGCTTGAAATTCATATGGTTTGGACTGAGGTTCACTTTATATATGCCTCTAAATAAGTTAATGTGCTCCCTACTTCCCCCTTACTCCTGTATCTTAATGAATAACAGGCTTAATCACTCCAGTATCAAGATAGCCTTTTTACAGCCATGCAAATGTTCTTTGGTGTATAATTTGTATATGCTTCACTCATCTATTATCATTGTTCTTTCTAAATGAGAAAATGCAAATGTTGCACCAAGGGCCTCATCTTCACAGCTTACCAAATGTAATTCCTGACAGTAACATGAAGTTGTTTAGCATAATTTTCCTGTTAATAAGCTGCCAATTACAGTAATTTAATTCTTAGTTTCCAAAGACCAAAAGGTATATGATGATTTCCAGTGCCCTCCCAATTAATGTCTTGGGTTATTATTTTGGTATGTCTGAGAAAACAGAGAAACGGGGAGGACTCAGTTGTTTAAAGATAATACAAATTTCCTTTTAAATATTCAGAAGTTTTTATTATCTGAGGAGCAAAATGTGATTTTGTGTTTATGCAATCCCCCTTGCATGTGCACATTCATAGGTTTAAAACAACTAAAAGCAGCATCAGATATCTGTATTATATATGAATGTGAGTCAGCTTGAAAAACTACCAAACAAAACTGTGTAAAAGCTCTTAGAAACACCTGCCAGCAATGCAAAACTTTTTTTTTCTCCCAGTAACTTCTGTTTTTGCTCAAATGCTTCCAAAACTCAGGTGATTATACAGCGCTTTATTAAAGTCAGTGGGAAATACTGCAAGAGAGAAGGGGAAAGAATACTTAAAGAAATGTTTATAGTCGTTGGGAAAGATTGAGAAGTATTATGTTTAGAAGCAATTACATTTGGAGCAGCTCTTCACATACACACTGTTTTCTGCTCAGATCTCAACTTTTCTTATTAAACAGAATTTGCATGAAAACAAAATCCCTGTTTCTTAAAGAATTTGTCTGTTCTTCCTGTTTATTTCCCATCTGCTCCTGACATCATCATTTCCTTGATACAACCAAACAATTTCTGAGGCAAGTCAGGCTGGTTGAGGAGTTGAGCAATAGAGAGCATCTTGGGAATTAAAGTGCTACTTTCAGTGCAAGTATCTCAGTGAGTAAATGTGGGAAACAAATGGTTTGATTTAGGAGTTGAAGGAAATAACTGAGGTGGATGGAGCCTTTCAGTTATCTTGCTTTGGGTGATGACTTTTCCCATCCTACTTGGAAGCAGTTCAAGATCCTGTCCCATGTTTTCTGATGTATTATTTATTTAAAGAATACATTCACTGACTCTGTGAACAGATTTTGCAAAGTTTTGTCTTGCATAGTTGCAGCTCAGTTAAAAAAAACCCTCACCAAAACTCCCTCCAAAATCTAAACCCCCAAACCCTAGCAAACAAAAAAGGCAAGAAAGATTTCACCCTTCTCCCACTGTGGGACCTGCAATTGTAAGAACTTGGGCTGACCCTGCAGGAGGGCAGAGGCAGGCAGCAAGTGATTAGACCCCAAATGTAATATTTATTGGACATGCAGGAGTCAGGTTTGGCAAAGAAATTTCCATAAATTGTGCTAAAGTCTGTTCTGGTGTCTCCAAACACCTGGAGTCAGCTGTTCCAGTGTTGTCATTGCTGGTCCCTGTAATGAAAATGAATTGACTCCTGTGGAAGCATGGAGTTTCTTAAATTCCACCTTCTTGCAAGCTGTGTTCAGAGCACAAGAGCCCAGGTAGTGCCATCACCATGTGGCATCTGCACCATTCCCCTCTCAGGTGAATGCATCACCCAGGACCTCCATCAGCTGCACCCACGCATTCCCTGTGCCTACAGAGCTGCCCAGGACCTCCATCAGCTGCACCCACACATTCCCTGTGCCTACAGAGCTGCCCAGGACCTCCATCAGCTGCACCCACGCATTCCCTGTGCCTACAGAGCTGCCCAGGACCTCCATCAGCTGCACCCAAGCATTCCCTGTGCCTACAGAGCTGCCCAGGACCTCCATCAGCTGCACCCACGCATTCCCTGTGCCTACAGAGGGAATGGTGGCCAGCAGAGCAGTTTGCTGGCCCAGGTGGCTCAGTGCAAGACCAGCAAAGGTGAGGGGTGTCCTTCAGCCAGAGGTGGTGGCTGAATCCAGGGTCCTGAGGCATTTGCACAAGCACTGTGAGTTGAGGTTGCTCAGCCTGGGGAAGGGAAAGCCCAGTAAGACCTCAGAGCCCCTTCCAGTACCTGCAGGGGCTATGGGAGAGCAGGAGAGGCACTTTAGGCAAGGGCCTGGAGTGACAGGACAAGGGGTCTTCCCACTGCCAGAGGGCATGGTTAGATTAGATCTTGGGAAGAAATCCTTGACTGTGAGGGTGCTGAGGCCCTGGCACAGGCTGCCCAGAGAAGCTGTGGCTGCCCCATCCCTGGAAGTGTTCAAGGCCAGGTTTGATATGACTTGGAGTAACCTGGTCTATGGAAGGTGTCCTACCCAAGGCAGGGGGTGGAAGGAGATAAGCCTTAAGGACCCTCCCAAACTAAACTAAAATTTGATGATTAACACCAGGACAATCTTACACAATCCAATGGCTACAGCAAGGCAAGGCATACTCTTTGCAAAGAAATTGCAATTCTTTTCTTTGAGGAAAAAAATCCAAGTGAGCTTCTTGGGGGATTTTATTCAAACATGGAGCACATTACTAAGCTGGTTGCACATCTTTGATGTTGATGCTCGGCCAACTCCTCCCCAGTGCAAAGCCTCAGGCAAGGGCTCCAACAAGAGAGGTTCTTCCAATGCCCTGAAAGCTAAATTGAAACTAAGTTATTGAAGTTATTAAAATTTAAGAAGGTGCGAGTGCCTGTGCCTGTACTTTTTGATAAGTATGTACTATTAATAGCACTTTAAAAATCCCAACTCAAGATCTGCAGTATAGGTACTTTTCAAGATGCTTTTGACTATTATGAGATTAATGGATACGGGGCAGTTTGAAACTGGTACATTAATTTTAATCACTTATCTCCGTTTGTATTAATGAGAGAGAAGTGGGCAAATCCTACAGAAAGACATGAGAATATATATACCTTATATACCTTAAAGGCATAGGTGCTGCTTCTGCATTTTGGGTTCAAAAATTCTTGCTAAGCACAATGGACATGGAATGACACAACGACAATGGAATTTTTCAGATATATGCAGCTGGGCAGGGCAGTGATATCTGTAATTGTGGCAGTGCCACTTCTCTATTAGGTTAAGCAAATTCTGAAATAAATCTGGAGAATTAAATAATTGTATTTCTTCCTATTGAAGACCTCCCTTATGTGGACATTGGGAGAGTGCTGGGGTATGTTTGCCTGTGTTTTTACTGTGAGTGCAGCTTTAATGAGCATGTTATGGGTTTTTTTCACTCACTTGAGTGTTTGGCTGGTACTTAATAACTCAGATCAATCATATCACTTTCAAGTGCCTTTGATATAAATTTTATTTATTTTTTTGGTTTATAGACTTGAGGGTCTGTGCTATTTCCTTGCTGGCCTTGAAGCTAGCAGGTGCTCCTCTTTTCCAGGCTGACCCATCTCCCTTGCTCTCACTGAGAGCTCACTGCCACAGCCCGAGGCTGGAAAAGCGCGACAAGGGGCTGCCCTGAAACTGGTGTCAGGATATTAAATGGAGCAAGGAAAGCACTTTGTATGGGAGTGACATCCATGTGAATCTGACCGGGGGCACCACCTCACTGCCCACCCACGTTAGGTCTGTGCTTTATCAGCCTGAGGAGCAGAACCCCGCGTTAGTCACTGCTAATGATGCACCCAGTGCAGGGCGGGCTGGGGGCTGCTGCCATCCTGCTGCCTTTGTGCTTCCTCTTCAGGCAGCCCCGAGGTGATTGAACACAATGGCAGGGGATGAGTGCTCATCACTAGGAAGCCTGCAAATGTTTGTAGTTATAATTAGGAAATGTTCTAACACTCCTATTAACCTGATTGATGTGAAGTCTTGCTTAGGCAGAAAACTGATTTTTCCCCAAGTGACTCCAATAGAAGATCCATTTAGTTTGAAATGGAACTTAAAAGGAGTGCAAATTACTACTGATCCCTGTAACCAATGAACGAATGATTGGTGCATCTTCAAGGGTTTGTAGTGATGGGAGGAACCCCAAAATGAGGATGTATGTTATGAGAGGGTGACAATTGTTTATCCTGCAGGTAGGACCACAGCAGTGTCTGCATGGACATGTGCTCCATCCCACACCAGGCTGTGCCACTGGTCCAAAGGAAAGCTTACTGACACTGCCCCATCCATACTCACTATCAAATTTAGGACATGCCTGTCTTAAAAAGACAAGATCATTCTATACTTGAGCAGAAGAACCAAGTAAAAAGCTTAGGCTGGCTCTACCAGTGCACTGACAGAGGTGTGTCATTCAGGACCAGGCTGGTGTTTGTGTGGTGTTGAGCTGCCCTTGCCACCTTGGGTCAGTGCTATTTCTGATGCCTCTGTATCACCTTCCATGGTACCATGAAGATGTGCCCTTGCTGACCTAGCAGGGGGATAAAGAAATCTGCTCTCTTTTTAATATCATTCTAGGAGGAAATGGCTGCTTTTCAGAAATAGAATGGTTTCTGTTCAAGGTTTACCCAGTACAAATGCAATAGTGATGCAGCTGAAGCTGTGCTCTGGGCCTCTGCACAATGCAGAGTTTCTAACCTAAAGAAAAGCTTGTGTGCCCAAAAGCATTTTTGTTCTTTAGGTATATTCACTAGTTCAATAAAAGCTCATAAGTCTCCATGCAAACCTTGCTGTCTAAGCCATGAATTAAACTCCTCTGTTCAAAAGGACTTGACATTGACCTTAAACCCCCTGAAAACCTGTTAATTTTAAGCAGACTGGAGAAGATCTATAGAACCAGGGTGCACCATGCTTCACTTGTAAACAGACAAAGTTCTGTAGTATAATGAAAGGACAAAAATGAGCTCTAAGTAGAGGCAATAGAGAGCCACAATGACAGTTATTCGACACCACTTTGTCCCATGATTATTTATGTATTAGTTGAAGCCACAATAATGTTAAAGTCACCCTCACTAACCATACAACACTTTGTATTTTGACAGCACTTCATAAACATTAATGAATTAAGCTGAAGTAAACACTTCTCTAAGATCAACCTTTCCTGAGCGGAGCTGCAAAGGCAGATTAAAGGCAATGAGGAGCACATTGCAGTTCAAGCACATAAAACCACTCATCACCTGTTCAGAACTTGAAGGGAATAAATTTGGACCTTCTGTATGCTGCAGACTCATTAATGAAGTATCAGAAGTGACTTTTATGTGCCTTGTAATTTGAACATTACACTAACATAGGGTAGGCAGGGTCAGGATAAAAATGTGGTTCAAAAGGACCTTGCAAATCTCAGTAATTTTGGACTTACAAAAAAAGAGAAAATCTGTGCTTATGTGCTTGGGGAAAAAAATGGAAATTTTACCCCAAGTGAATCTTGTATCTCACTGGTTAGTTGTCAAAATCCAGGTGATGCCACCTTTAGGGTGTATACTCATGTAAAAAACCCCCAAGGTGTGAACCAGTGCTGCACAGAGCCACTGATGTGAGTGATACGGGGATGGTCACAAAACAGGGGTTTTGATTTCTGTAAGGAAGGTATGCAGAGCTGTTTGCTGACCGTGTCTCTTTAGGCAACAGCTGCTTTTTGGGTGACCCCTGTGCTCAGCAGAAGCAATGTTTTCTTTGCCTGGGGCTGTGGTCCCCATTCTGTGCCTGGGGCTGCTCCCACCCATGGACAGAGCCAGGGAGCACCAGACTGGCTGTAGGAGGTGCAAAGTACTCACAGGCCAACTTTTTAAAGATCCTTCACCCAAAAGTGCTACTTGCCTGAGTTTGGGGCAAGCAAAACTCAAATATCTGAAAGTTTTTCTGCTGAACACACAGGAACTCCTGAAAGTAGACTAAATTCCCCAAAAAATACAGACAAAAAACTTTCTTAGCATCTTAATGATCCCTTTGGGAAAGCTGGCCAAGTCAGACAGTAACATTCAGTAAATCCTTGTTATCTGTGCTTGCTTTACTAATGAGCCTGAGTATCATATTCAAATCCCTGTAGCTGTGTCTCATATATTGGCTGCTGTGAAAATAAAATATTTCCATTCAGCAATTGGTGTATATCACAGGCAGCTTGGCTGTGCTCCCGAAATGCCTTTCCTGTTATTAGTGTTCTGTGGGCTTTCAAATGGTCACTGTGATGGATAACATGGTGGAGGCCATCAGAGGGCAACATTTCAAACCAAGAATGCTGCAGCTATTGGAGGGTAATTGAGATATTGTGTATTTACACAGGTCTGCCTCAGAAATATTCCTTTAGCAAAGGCTACATTTGATTAAGGGCTTTCCTCCTCAGATCATGGTGAAGTCAAATTCAAAGAGCAAGAGGAAAGAAATAGAAAGGGAAGCTGGAAAAATAAGATGGAACATTTCCAGAATAGCCTAGCTAATGACTGGAGATAATGTTTGGAAGCAGATGGATGAGACTTCCTTTTAGAGGCAAGATTTTTCACTTATATGACCCATTTTCTTTTGATCAAATTGATCTTTTTGATCAAACAACATTTTGGGTCAGGCTCTCCTTCCTTGATGTGTTTTTCTGCTTTTTTGAGCAGAATTAAGAGGAAAAAATTATTATTTGTAGATTCATGTAGGTCTGTGTCCCCTAGGACCATATGGAAAATCAACAGGCCCAAAGCTCTGCTGAGGTTGTGTTTGGGAAGCTGTGCTTGGTCCCTCTATCCTAAACAGGGAGTGGGACTGTGACTGCTGTGAGGAAGGCAAAAGGATTTTAGAGTGAAAACACCCAGCCAGCCTAGCAGATAATTGTACTTTTCACTTCCAACCTCTGGGAATACTCCTAAATGAGATAGAGGAAACAGCATGGGTGGTTATGAAGAGGCTTGCAGGGAAGGTGTGCTTCTAAGTGAATTGTTGGTTCTGAGAGCACAGGCTGTCTTTGTGTGCAGTTTTTATGTCCTGCTGCTTCATTATCTCAGTAACTTATTATAGTTTTATGTCTGTGTTGTGCTGCAAATGGACTGCCCATAATCCCCTTTTTATAGACTTAATCTGGTGGGTGATAAATGCCTATGGATTCAGCACATCTTCCTCTTGGTGGTGGGGCACAGTGTGAGCAATTCCTGGGCATGCTGAAAACACCCCTCAACCCTGTATTTTAAAATCCCCTCTATTCCAATCTGACTTTAAATAGGTGTTGGTGCTGACATTTCTGTGTGAAATACAGCAGTGTGTTTACTTCTGGAAAGATCACTGCCAGCTGTCCTAGCTGCAGTATTCTGTATGCACACTGTGCTAATCTAATTAACATCCCCTCTGGAACCTGGAAGTTAACATTGGACAAGACTCTAAAGCTGTTTTTGAAGATTTTGGTAGCTTAGGTACTTGCTGAGGCAGGCTGGATGAATTCTAGAAACTGCCTTCTCAAACATTCAGTGAAATAACTATTACAATTTCACATTACCTGTACACACAAGCCAGTTAATTTGTTTTCGGTGAACATTTGTACAAGTGAATTATTCACCCATCTGCAATATTTATCTTTAAAATGACTAGACAATTCAGCTCTGTGTGGAGATGTGCCTCTGTATGAATTCATAAATCCAAGATCACTGGCAGGACATTTTCTGCAGCAGCTGATGATCTATTTATTCTCCCTTTTCTTCTCTCCAAGGGTTAGCCCAGACCCTCCTGCTTTGACATGAGCAACAAGCAAACAGCTTGTATAATATTTACTACTTCCTAGTTTGAATATGAAGGTTCAACAATGCTCCCCAACACTGCAGTTTGTCAGGTGAGCAGCTCAGATTATTATAAAACAGTTATTTTGTGCTAATTTTTTTCTTCCCACACTGCAGACATAATGAGCATAAGGGATTATGTGATGAGCTGAAATTACTGAGCTAAATGAGGAATTGAGAATGCAAATGTAGAGCCTTTGCTACTATTAATGGTCAGCTCTGAGCCTGCTAGCAGAGGGAATACTTTTGGGAGGCAGTGTTTCTTTCTGTTCAGAGATGCTCAGAGCTCCCACACTCTAGGGCAGCACAAAGAGGACACAGAGGGACATAAAATCACTGGTTTAGCTAATCCTACCAATATTGCATTTACTGGGATTGCCCCAGGGCTGGCACTGCCCCTGGCAGGGAAGCAGCTGGGACTGCTCTGTTTTTGGATGGCCAGTGCTTTTCCTGGAGGTCAAATGGGAAGTACTGGCAACTGATAGTTGCCTAATGTAATGGTTCAGAAAGTTGTTTCAACAGCTTTACCTTAAGACAGTCTCAGCTTTAAAGAGCAGTAAGGATCTTTTTAAAATGCCTTTTCTGTGTGGCCATTAATAAAGCCATTCTTTGCCAGGGATGATGAGCTTGAGGGAGGATTTGGGAGGCTCCACGTGAGCCTGGAGATTTGGGACTTGATATCAACTTGTACAAACTAGAGCAGTTCCAGCCAACTAAGCAGTAATTTTCACAACCTTAGGAAGTAGTCCTGAATATCCATGGTTTTGAAGAGCAAATTTGCTGAAGCATTTACTTAAGATCTGCATTCTGTGGATATCTCAACACTTACTGAAGTGCTGAGGACTGAGCAGTGCACTGAACCGTGCTGGGTGAGGGACAGCTTTTACCAACAGTAATTCCTACACTGACACTTGGGTCTAATTGCTGACATGCAGCATACAAAGAACTCTACCTGAATTTCTCTCCAAAGAGTCTCTTTTTTCAAATATTTTCTTCATCCCTCTCCTGAAAAAATGAGAAAAGCAGGCTTCTCTGAGACAAAAGTATTTTTTTTCATCAGGAAGGAAAGGTTAGATTTGGCCCAGCTTTAAATTATTCTGAAATGACTCACAGATTTTACCTTGAAACTGAAGTGGTTTGCTGCATTAAAGAGACTTGTGAAGAAAGCAGCTAACACACAGTAACCTATTTCCACCAATTTTAGGATTTAAGTTCTGCTAATGTCTATGTACCCTTTGTTAACATCTACATGGAGAACAGAGTGTTTTACACTTGAACTTTAGTATCTGAAAGTGAGAACAGTGCAGCTGCAGTTGTAGTTATGGAGCAGAAATGATCATACCCACTCTGGCTCTGACTGTTAAGTACCCAAAAAAAAAAAACCTGCTAGAGAGTAGATAAGTCATCTCCTGTGACAAGAAAGATTTGCCTAGTAAAGGGAGAATCTAAATCAAAATTCTCCTGGATTAACTAGACACCAGCTTTCTAACCTGTGTAATTTTGTTATCTGAGCTGCTTTCTCTCCCGTGCCCCTGTCCATGGTGCTCTAATTAGAAGCATAACTAACAGAGCCATGTGACATTGCTAACAGGGACATTGAAGTTTTAGTTGAACACGCAAATTAGCTTTGAGGTTTCCTGCAGTCCTAAAGATTTTATGGTAATTTTCCATTTCTGCATAGGCATATTTGCATTTAGCAAGACAGTTTAGCTCTAATCATCTGTCAGGTGTTGCCAATCTGCTGTCAGTTGGCTAGAGCCATCAGCTTAGAGAGGTTTTAATATTACTGTGCCCATTGTCTTGAGTGGGCATCTGGAAGCTAGTTCCTTGGGACTGTTCAAGGATATTCCAGACCCAAAAGGGTTTCCAGGCATCAGTCTGACCTAGTGAACCTCCCAGACCAAGTCTGCAAAATGCCACAAGTAGGCAAACTGAGCAGCAGAATCTGACTGCTAATGCCTTGTGGAGCATTCCTTCCCTCCCAGTCTTGTTTCTCCATTTTCCTTTGATCTGATCTGCTCAAGCACAAGCCATGGTGTAACCCCTGATTTTGCTCACAATTAGAGACATCTATAGGTACTTTCCACAGGTATTTGTATGAACACCTCTTCATTTGGCTACTGCTATTGGGAAAAAAAGGAGCAAATCAAGAATAACTTCAGAGCATAAATTCTCTGGATGTCTCCTCTCTCAGCCAGGTTGTGTTTTTATTTCAGAGGCTGGGACAAGGCTCTCGCTCCTTTGTTCTCCTGCTGTGCTGAAATGCAAGTTCTGTAATAATGGGGCTTTGAGTAGCCTGGTCTAGTGGAAGGTGCCCCTGCCCATGGTAGGGCTGGATTGGAGCTAGGTGAGATTTAAGGTCCCTTGCAACCCAAACCACTCTAGGATTCCATGAATATCCAAGCAATTAAAAGCATGGCACCCCTGTAACCCATCTTTCATTTATTTTTCAGACTGGAGTGGTTTTTAGTGCTGTGCAGTGTCCCTCCTCCTTTCAGCTATCACCTTCAAATTTCACAGTGTTACAAATGTCATAAATTTCCTTTGCTTTTCCAAACTATCTCCATTATTATCTTTGTACACAACCTGCCCTCTTTGTCCCTCCTCCCCTGGCCTCCTCCCTGCTGCTGCAGCAGGATGGTGTCCCCTGGCCCATTCTTGTGGCTGTATTCCTCTGAGTCAAAGGCACAAAATTCTGCCTCACTGCCCAGTGTGTTCTCAGATCATGCAAAGATTCATGCCAGCTCACAGCTCCCCCTCCTGCAGCCCTGAGGGAGCTGTGACCAGGTGCTGTCACAGCCCAGACCTCCTTTGTTAGCCAGTTCCTTGTCCAATTGATTATTTCCCCAGCCTCGCTGTTTTAACAGCTCTATTGAAGTTCATGTAATTCCTGTTTCCAGTCTCAGTCTTGCTGCCTCTTGCTGTCCCTTTCTCAGAAATATAAATCAAACATTAATATTGATCAGCATTTAATGCCAGGCACAAAGGAAAATCTGCTTTCATGTGATATGAGCCATTAATAAAACATTAATGAGGGCAAAGGAGAAGGTTTCAAACATGATGGCCAGCCCATCTTTCCTCCTCCTTAAACACAGGAGGCAGGTGCCTGGACTTTCAGCTGCACTGAAATTTGGATTTGACTTTTAAATCCAGATTTGGAAAAGTCAAGGGACTTATTACTCAAAAGGATTGACTGAGACCTCAGATGCTTTTATCCTCTGTATACACAGGATGCTTTCTCAAATACCAGTGCTCTGAATTTTAACATCAATCATTCTATCAAAGCTGGACAGGTTAACCACTTCCAAATGCCTTGCCTCATTTAGCCAGACATTCACTCATGTTCTGCTATGTGTTCCCCATGAAAGTACAGTCAGATTTCTGATGGGGTGGGCTGGTGATTAGAAAGCAGCAGCTGAGCTCTACTGGTCAAAGGAACTTTTACAGCTGAGTGCCTGCTGTGGTTCAGGGAGACATGGGCATCTGGGCACTGCTTGTCAGGAACCTCTCACATATAACTCAAATGCTGAAAGTGCCTTCTTGTTATCCCCTTATTATCTTGAGAATACGGGGAGGGACAGAATAAGGAATTCAGGTGTAGAGAAAAGAACCAGAAAGTTAAATCTCTTTGGAGGATTTTGAAATGAATCAGATTACTTTGGTCTCCTCATAACCAAAGCAGAGCGATCACATCTCAGCTCAGAGAGACAAGAAACCTCACTCTTTGCTGTGTAAAGGGAATCCAGAGACAAAGCTAAGAGAAAATTGAAAGGCAGAAAAAAAATGAAAAGTGGAAGAGGAATACAAGATGAGAAGAGCACAGGACCCAAAGAGAGGAAAAAGAACACAAACATAATGACAATTGCATCTGTAAAATAAAAAGACCTAAGACTGTTGTAAAATTATTTTTTTCTGGGCAGACTGTGAAGCAACTTCACCAGATATATCCAGCTACTCTGGCAACACAAAGGCATTGCTGAATGCACTCCTGGTGCATTTGGTTTGATGCTCTCCTGGCTTACACCTGGCTTTGATGTGGCTTATGCTGGTGTGTGTGAGAGAAGATGTACTCTGAGAACAATTGTCAACTAATAACAGTGTATTAGAAAAATAGGGCTCAAAAGGCCATGAGAGCTGCCTAATCTGAAGATCTATCATTATACCTCAATCATCAGATCCTGCCAGGAAAAAAAAAGCTACTCCTGGCTCTTTTTTTTATCATGAACTTTGAAGAAGCTTCAATGTTTACCAGTATCTGCTGATTGTTTGATCTTCAAGTTAAGTGTAGCCCCTGATAGATTTATGAGCTGCTGAAAGAAAGCAAAGAAGAGCTGTGTTTCTACCACACTATGGAGAAGCTAGAGACACTGAAGTCCTCTAAATCATTATTGCTTATTAGGAAAACTTTTGTTTTCACTGCTGCTGGATGACAGTTCATTTTAATTTTGCTTTCTGAGGATCCTCTCCATCAATGACCTGCAGTCTGCGTAAGTGGGAATGTAAAGCAATTGACATAAAATCAATGTTAATTCAGGAGTGTGCTGGATTTTTTTCCTCTGTTTCTAACAGATATTTATCAGGGTGTTATGACCTGGCAGGCTGAGGCAGATGAGCTTCCAAATGCAGGACCCTGGGGCTTGAAGGGAGGCTTTGAGCCACTGCTGTGTTGTGTGCTCAACTCCATATTGAGATTGCCAGGTTTGTGTTCATAACTTTTCTCAAAACTGGTCACTGCAGTTATTTCCAACACTTAGAGACACTGGTGTAAGTTTCACAGCTGTTTCACTCAGAAATTTCTTGAGCAACCTCTTGGTTTAGTAAGTGTTTGAATAGTGTGAATTTGGCCCAGTTTAATTTTTTATCGTTTTAGGTGAAAGCAAAGGTGGAGAAAAATATAGGTTTGGTTAGTTGGGTATTTTGGTCATTTTTTTTAAGTAGGTCTAAAGCAGAGTTTGTCACTTGTGAACTTAGAATCAGAATTCAATTTTCCAACCACCATAGCGGAGATATTAGAGGAAAATTTAAAGGAAGATTGAGCAGATGTTCTGGGATTTTACTGAAGTTTCTCCTCACATGTAAGAGGTGAAGTGGAAGGAATCCCAGGGATTTGGGAAAGAACAGCTGATGCCTATGGATCAGTTTGGCACTGTAATCACTGCAGGATACATATGGTCTCTATGCTGAAGGCTGAGTTACAAACAATTTCCTATTTAAAGACAGTACAGGATTTAATGTAGATTTGAAGCAGGTAACACTGGGAAAGCTCCAAGGGAAACCTCTGCAAAGAGCAGTGGGCCAAGGTGGTTCTAGGCGCAACATCTCAGGAGACTGAAGGGGAAAAAAGCTTAAATGCAGACAACAGGGGAAAACCTCCATTCTTTGATCAAGCACTAATCTAAACAGCCTTGTCAACAGAGGCTTGAGCTCAGGGGCTTGAAGGGGTTTTTTTGGCTTTTAAACCCTCTTTTTAATTTTGAGTAAACTGTTTTACTGCTTCCAGCCTCAGTTTCCCACTCTTGAAAAAGGGATTATCTCCCTTTACAGCATACTTTGTTATCTGTTCCATAGAATTGTGTACTAGAAGCTTAGCCCCCTTTGTTGTACCCAGATAATGGTTTTCCATTAGCTATAACCAATGGGGAGAAAAGGCCCATCATCCAAGGAGGCTGATCATGGAGCCTCTCTCTCATAAGTGAGAGGAGAGGGACAAGGTCAAGGCTGCTGTGCATATCTGCCTCTGCATGCCATGCCTCTGAGAGGGATGGAGGAGTTTAGTAGCCAGGGCTGTTAATCTGGCACCTTTAACCAGGTACCTATAAAAAGTGGGAAAAATGATGAATCATCAGTCTCAGGTCCTTCCCAAGTGCTCTTGTTAGAGGCTGTTTGCAGTGGTCCATAGCTTTAGTCTGCTAAGAGCAATTCTGTTCATGGTCCTGTCTGCCCAGCAGATGAGCAAAATTACTGACAGCAGAAATATTCTGAAACAGAGGATATTAAGCAAGCACAGAGATGACTGATGTCTGCTGTTCTCCCAGCGGAGTTATCACTCATGTGATTTAAGTTCCCTTCAGTGACATTTCTGCCCTTGAGGATTTCTCTCCTCCTTTGCAGAGCTGTGTGCACTTTACTTGAAGTTTTGTAAAGAGCTGCGGGGAAGGATCTTCCTGTGCAGGGCTGTGCTTCCACAGCATCACAGGCATCAGTCAAGCAGGGCTTTTCCAGTGAGAGCAAATGTCACAAGTGTCCCAATGCCTGAGTCACTTCTCTGCTGTTCATTTTACCAGAGCTCAGGTCCTTGTGTCAGGCTGTAGAGTCCTCAGCTGTCTGAGTCCACAACTTCATGTCACCCTGCAACAGCACTTTTTGTCAAAGGGGAGTCAGGCTGACTTCACAGAAAAAGGCAATAAATACTGGGGAGGATCTTTAGATCTGAAATGGGTTTCCCTCAAAAATCTTTCTGGCTTTAAGAACAGGCTGCTGGAGTGGAATTTGTGGAGGTTACCCATAACATGGCTTATGAGAAGAAAGAAGAGGCAGAGGAGCTATTCCTGCTATATCGGCCAAGACAAGGAATAAACCCATCTTCTTAAATCAACATATGCATCAAAGCCTATAAATAGACAAATAAAGTAAGCTCATACAGTATCAAACTAGAAAAATGTGATGTAACAGCTTCATTATCGTATTTACGTCTTCCTAATTACACTCTGCTGAAATCACTTGCAAGCCTAGCATGTATTTCTGTATAATAGGATCAAATGTATTT
This sequence comes from Emberiza elegans, assembly GCA_024865655.1. NCBI lineage: Eukaryota > Metazoa > Chordata > Aves > Passeriformes > Fringillidae > Emberiza > Emberiza elegans. Next base: position 2,173,237 of record JALJVW010000797.1, read on the forward strand.
GATCTTAAGCTGTTTCCAACAGAAAGCTGAAATGAAAGGTGAGAATCAGAAAAGAGCATGAAAATTATTGCCTAACATTAATACTAAAAGTATTTTTTCTTAAGAAAACTTTCCTCCTGTGACCCATTTTCTAGAATCCATCTGTATATTCATAACATGCTCTGGGAGCTGGGACTGAAAACCAAGAATCTCACAGGCTGGGTTGTCCATATGCTAAGAAAAGCAGCAACTATACATGGGGAAGCAACTTGTGGCCAAGGGAAAACTATGCCTCCTGCATAAATCATGATATTAACCAAAGTAATATTAGTATCTGGACTCAGAGGTCATCTCCAGCCTTGAAATACTTTTGCCTTCTGTGCTCAGTATTGGTTTTAATCACTGGTGATTTTGAGTGAGAGTTGTCAAAAAAAAAATAGAATTCTTCATTTGGGAATGATCAACTATTACAGTAAACAGACAAAGAAAACTATCTGATCTTTATCATAACATGATAAAGTGACTCACAGAGTTTAGGAAAGGATTGTTTCAAACTTCTTCTTGTCACACTGTGCTTGTCAGAGTCTGACAAGCAAGTCTCGATGGCTCCAAGTGCTGCTGATAAGATTGAGGTGTATTAAGAAAGCTGCTTTCTCCTGGGCATGAAATTACTCCAACAGTTGCTAAGGAAATGTATTCCAGTAATCTATGGCCACTTCGCATGTGCTGCAGATCACTGGCAATTGCTTCAGCAAAAAAACCAGCTGTATTAATCATGTGTAAATTCCTCAGAAAACAACTACTTGCTTTATGCAGCAATTAGAAAAGTGAATTGATTTAATTAGTGGATGCACATTTTGTTGAATGTGTGCATATTATTATTCTACCAATTTCACACATGCAAACCCTTAGCTCACAAAAAAAGGCATCTTAAGCAACCATGATATCAGTTGTGTGCTCAGTGTGGTTTGCACTGTGGGCTCTCACACCAGCGGGATCAAATCCAGCTGAGTCTCAAGGCCCTGGACACCTGCCCTGGTCAGTGATCCTCCTTGTGAGGAAGTTGGTTCTGACAAATTGGTTCTGACAAATGGGCTGGTGTAGAGGACAGTGGCCCTACAGTGTGATATAACTTAACATTAGGAGCACTGCACTGAGATATGCAGGACAGCCTTTCCAAGAGGTCCTTGCCAAAAAATCTTGTTTCTGGGACAGTGAGCAATGACTGAAGAAAATGAACAGGAAAAGTTAGAGGAAATGTTCTGAAGAGTCTCACCAAAGCTTTTTTATTCAGTATTAGTCTTATCCAAAGCTGCAGTAAGTATGAGCATTGCTGGAAAGATGTGCAGAGTTCTGGCTTTGGGAACCACTACTCAAAGTTAGGAAATAATCCATTGGCTGGATCAAAACAAAGGGTAATGGATTCAAGCTGAGAGAGAGTAGATTAAGATTAAATATTAGGAAGAAATTATTCCCTGTGAAGGTGGTGAGGCCCTGGCACAGGCTGCCCAGAGAAGCTGTGGCTGCCCCATCCCTGAAAGTGTTCAAGACCAGGTTGGATGGGCTGGACCAACCTGGGCTAGTGGAAGGTGTGGAACTTGGGGTGGAAGAGGATGAGGTTTAAGGTCCTTTCCAACCCAAACCATTTCAGGACCCCATGATTCCCTGACTGCATTATTGCTGCCCACTCCAGCTCACTGGAGGCAGCCCAGGGCTGTGTTTCAAGGGATGATGAGGGATGTCATCCAGCTGAACTGTGCAGCCTGTGCTCCCTGTGTAGCATCCCAAAGTGCTTCCAGGGTGGCTGGCAAACTTAAAAATGCCTTGGCATAAGACTACTAGGCTTTATCCTCCCTATAAATTTGTCCAAGGACTAGGAGTGTTTTAAGGCACATCAACCTAAAGAAGTTTTAGAGTGCACTGGAAAAGAGCAATAGTGCTGCAATTTACAGCCAGGAACACTCACCTGGACAATAAGAATCCTGGTGCATTGAGCTGAAAAATATGCTGCAGTGTATGGTATTGGCTTGTTTGTAATAAACCACTAGCCTGGTACATTTTATTGGTTTTACAGCCATTTATTGGTTTTGTTTCCAGAAATACAGTATGTAAGCAAAACCAATAAAATAGTTTATTACATAGCAATTGTTCAAGAAAGGGAAGACCTATCAGAAGAGGTATCTCTTAAAAAGTATTTAGTGGGTGCCATGTATTAGGGGACAAAATAAAAGGGATTGTTGAAGACCATCACAAGTTCTCCACTGCCTTTAGTTGGGCTGGAGAGAGAGTTCTTCACAAGGCCTTGGACAATTGTCTCTGAGCTTTAGCAGTGGAATCTCAAATAAGAGCACAAAGCAGAAAACAATATTTACTGTTGGTTATTTATCATGCTTTTATTAGAAGGTTACCCAGTGAGAAAGCAGAGAGAATCACCTCTGAGATCAGACAGATCTCTCAGAGAGAGAGAGAGAGAGGTTGGGTCAGTAATTTGACCCAACACCTATTGCATTCAGGCAGCCAACTGTGGTTCTCCTACCCCTTCCTTTGGATTTTTCTCTTACATTGTTTGATATGCTTGTTTACAAGTAAACTCTACTTTAAAGAGTTTAAAAGTAAACTCCACTTTCTTACCTAGGCAGCATATTAATACATTGCATATAATGAGCTAACAAATCTATATGTATGTTTTCAAGATGGGAACTCTGGATTTCAGTATTTGTACAGTGAGGCTTGTTAAGGACAAAGGATCAATTAGTGTCAGCCTCACAGGACCAAATCCAAGAAGATGCTGTTGTAAGAAAACCACCAGAGTTCTGATGATTTAAGACAGAGTAGAGTTTACCATGGTTTATGCTGGGGATTTTACTAGAAATCTCAAGAAATGTACAAAATAAATGGCAAAACATTGTATCAAAGCAGTTAGAGATTAGATAGCCTTAGAACATTTTTTCTCTTCTTTGATTATGGTTAAATAATTTATGTCAGTCTTCAAGTGTTCCAGAGCAGCTCGGCACTAATGTCCAGTGTATTTCCAAGAGCAATGTTATCACTCTGCCTCTTCAGCATCCATACACCCTGTAAGGAGCAGCTTTTCCAGGAAACAATGGAGTTCTGTGGTGTAACGTTTGTCTTTCCAGTCCCATTGATCAAGACCCTCCTCCTTTATATTTCCATGTAGGTAAGAGATCAGCTCCATTGGTTGGAGCATGGTGCTGGTAACACCAAGGTTGTGGGTTCCATTTGGGTTACTCACTGCTGATTTGGATTTGATGATCCTTGTGGGTCCCTTCCAAGTCAGAAAATTCAGTGATTCTCTGTGAAACAAAATAAAAGAGAATCCAAACAAAAATTTCCTCCATTTTGTGAGCGCCCAAAGGTGCAGGTGGTTTTGGTTTCAGAGGTACAGAATGGTTATGGACCACAATCCCTGGCTTTGGACATGCAAGTTTGGACTATCAGCCATAGAAGGAATAGCTCTCTCCAAAGGATGCCTTTGAGAAGCCAGATTCTTTCAACACATGTCAAGTATTTGACACAACTCAGGGAGGAATGTTTGGTGGATACTCAGTTCCACCTGCAGCCTTTCAGCAGCTTGAAATGTTCACCGTATCCCAGGTCCTATTTAACCTTTCTGTTCAGCTGTCTGTAATTGAGCAGCTCTTCCCAGCACACCCACTACAGCTTCATCCTTAAACTGCGGGAACGAGTTCCAACCTATTATTGCACTGCTTAATGAGCCCATTCAGGTTGTTTTGGAAGAGTAGTCCTCATCGTCTTACCCCAGGGATTTAAATAGGCTCATAGATCAAGGCCAAGCCTTGATAATTCCTTTATTTCTGGTGGCATTTTAAATCACATAGAAACCAACAGCTCCTGAGCAGGGAAATAACTTCCTACCATTAGGCAGCACCTATCACCAACCAAGAACACTCTTGAAATTTATATTCTTAGCTGTGGCATTTGCTCAGAACTAATGAATTGGGCTGGGACAAACAAATCACTTTTTCAAATATTAAGTATCTCATCAAAGGATTTGCTTCCAATGATGTGTTTAGCAGTAAGAGTAGGGTTTTTTTTTCTTTTCTGTGTTTTTGCTTAGTTTCCAAGCCCATATGCAATTCAGTATTGCTTTTTCCAAGTGCATCTCTTCGAGCTTTCATGCCAAGCCCTTGTTTCAGTATACTTTTCCCTGTGTGCCCACATTCTCTGGTTTCCTCCTTCTCCCTTAAATTTCTTTAGCCTGTGAGTCAAAGGTTCATTATAGTGATGAGGTAGCAAAACACTAAACCTTTCAAATCAAAATGAGAGCTTTTCTTTTGAAGAAATAATCTGCATTACAGTAATAATGAGCAATTATAGGAAGTTGGTGGCATTTCAATAATCGTACTCCTATTGTTTTGCTCAATAGATGTTAGTTCACATTCTAGAGAACTCCTTTTTGGACTACTAAGATCACCCTTGTAAAATGACAGATTTCCTGACCTTTTTCCTCTTCAAAGGATTTTCACTGAGCACGCTTGTTCCACAGAATAATTGTTGATAGCACTCTCGAACCCCAGGTACTTTCAGTTGAACCTCTAACAGAGTGAAGTTTTTCAGCTGCAGAATGTGAAATTCTCTTGACCCCTGTTGAGAAAATCCTTACAGATGGATTTCTTTATAAATATTGTTGTAGAAATAGAAATTTATTAGAAAGGCAGGAGAGAGGATGATAGAGCTCTTTCCTTGGTATGATTTTTATGGGGTTTGTAGCTTCCCTTGCATAAGGGCAGGAGGATTGTGGCTGGAAGATAAAATTGTCTTCCAAAAAAAGACAGGTTGAAAGCAGTAGAAAGAATAATTATTGTCCAAAAGTTCTTATTTAAGCAAGAAAATCAGGTCTAGACTTGATTTAGGATTCAAGTAAAGGCTGACAACAGTCTGAATATAGCTGGAATTTTAACATGAGATTTGTTGCACGATACATATATTCTAACATTAATTGCTCAGTATTATTGACACAACTGGAAATTAATTCACTGATGTAACTCTGCTGCTGCTGAATCCCATGGTGACATCCAAGCTCTCCCTGTGAATCTTTCTCCACCATTTTCTCCATGAAGTTCTCAAAATATATCCTGGTGTCAACATGATATCCCTCTGCAGCCTTGCTCTGTGACCATGCTAGCTCGTTCCTCCTGGCCAGGTTTGCCATATATCCCTGAAGGGGTTTGCCCCATGGACATGTGGTGATGAGAAGTGCTCTGAATTCATTTCCTTGTGCTTCTATCCCTGATGCCTGCTCTTGAACTCAAGTACTTCTTTAGTCTTTCTTTGTATTCAAGTTGATTGAGAGGGTTGAGCCATATACAGTATTCAAATTGCTTTTATGCATGAAGAGATTTTCAAGAAATCAGTGCACTCTTTGAGTGACATAATTAATACATGAACTGGCTGCCCTTTAAAGACAGCAGTAATGTTCCTTACAAAGACCGATGCACTAATAGTACATTCAGTAATGTACTTTTTAAAAGCTAAATTCTTCATTGTTGGTATTTGAGTAGGAAACAGAATTAGGCATGCTGAGCTGTATTTATTAGCAGAAAACTGATTATTATTACTGACCAATCTGCTTTTTAATGATTCAGTGAGCATGTTGTTTTTTATAGTAATGAATACGGGGCTCTTAATCAGGTGATCTGACAAGTGTGCAGTTTGCCTGGAAAATTATGCTGGATTAAAAGTGGTTTTATGAAGAATAAAAGAGGGAAAGAACCTATAAAATTTTGGCATTTAAAAGAGAAAGGGTCAGGAAATGCTGAAGGAATAGAGCAATTATTTGTGTTTATAATCTGTATGCAGGTATTTGGCCAAAATTCCCACTTAGTGTCAGAGATACATTATACTCACCTCAAGACAAATTTCTGTCGTATTTATCATATTTCAAGAGTCCCATACCTTCCTGGTGTTTTCTTGTGAGCAGCAGATCTTCACAGCTTCAGCCTCTAGGTCTTCTTAGTCAAGGCTCTCCCTGACTGGCCAGCCCACCCCCTTTTATCCCAGTTATCTTGACTGGCCACAGCTGCTGCCCAATGAAGGACATCGCAGCTGCAGCCCAGCAAGAATAACTGGGACCTACCAGGGCAAGACCTGTACACAGATATTCAAATACAATACAGATAGTTTACTGGGACTCAAGGACCACTTATACAATACATATATTTACAAAGGCCATCTACAAATTTTAGTTCTGGTTTTAACATTTTCTACTGAAGTCCAAAGGATGAGGACTGAAGTGTTCTTTACAAGCAGGAGGGTAAAATGGTACTGTGAAAGGCCTCAGTAAAAATCAGATGGCTGCAACTCCCCTGGGCTCTGGGGGCATGTTTACCTTCCTCTAGTTAAAAAAAGAAATACTTATTTTTGCTTTGAGTAGATATTTGTCTCATTTCTTACTTATGTGCCCCTAAGGTATCTTAGTCTTTCTACCAACCTGATCTATTTTCTGATACTGATCTTCTCTTACTTCATACCCCTGAAAGTGCCTTCCCCTCTACCCAAGGACCTGGCCTGGAGGATGCTGATGGGTCTTGGGGGCTGCTCTTCCCACTCACCACAGTCAAAGCACATTTCACTCTGACAAGGTCTATGAAAGGGAATAACAGGCTTGCACCTGACAACAGTGATCGAATGAGGCTCCGTGGAGACTTCTGGTGACTTTGATGGCCTTTGATCAGTCAATAATGAGTCACTGTCACCAGTGACCTTTATCAAGGTATAACCTGAAGAATGAATGCACTGCTAAAAAATACATCAAACTTCTCTTTTTTGATTTGCCTTTATTTAGCAATCTCTCTCCCTGTTCTGATCTCCATGATTGACTAGAGTGTACTTTTGTATTTCATTCTGTTGATCCAGTTGTAAGTGGGTGTCCAGTTCTGAGGTTCAACTTTAGAGTGATTAATCACATTCCATTGCAATTTACTTTATAAAGAAAGCAAGAAAAAGCAATTTTTAAAAGAATGATCCAAAGAATTTGTTCATGGAGGACTTAATGTTCTAAGAAGGTAGATAGGAAACTCCCTGGGGAGCAACTTCTAGGATTAGCACTGCTGCTTTTCAAATTCTGGCACAACAGCAGAATTAACATGCCAGGTTTTGTCATGTGCTCTACATTCCATTTGGATAATCAGTGTCAGTCTATGGCTGTTGTTTCCCAGGCCACTCACATGCTGAAGACTGACCAAAGGCTCATGAGGCCAGTGTAAAGTACCCCACTGATCCACTGATGCCAGTATGCTTGTGTCAGCTCTAACTCACAGCACTGAGGCCCTGCTCATTGGGCACAACTTAATCTAAACCATGCATGTTGCCTGCAGGAACGCCTTTGACTTTATAAACTTTCTTCTAAGTTTTAGGTCTGAATTTATGCCTCAAGAGAATTTCCACTGAAGCCATTAATAATTGTGTATAAATAAAACTCTTGGAAACCATAGTTGTCTGTTACAGGGGAGGATCAGGTATGCCTATTCCTTTTTCTTTTTCTTTCAAATTTCTCCTCTTCCACAACCAATACGCAGAATCTTGATTAGAACTTCAACGTAACAGGTCTGTTTTCTTTGTTTGTTTTGGGAGAAAAGTCATCAAATATGACAGACAGTGGAAACAAGGCATGAAAGAATTTTCTGCTTTATGTTCTTAAAGAACTAAATGGAGCAAGGAGGCAATTTCAACTCTAGTCTCACAAACAACTCTAGTCTTACTTTTTTCCTCCTAGGTTCAGTATTATCTTTATATTGTGCAGTGACCTCTTAAAAAAGGGGGTGTGTGAGGCTGATAGAGAATAAGGACCATCAGTGAATCAATATAGGTGAACTAACTCCAGAAGTAAAAGTGCATTGGAGAGAAGCAATATTACATTATTTTTGTATTGTCTGCAACACCTGAGCCTTGAGTATCATTTGGAAATACAAAAATGTCCTTTTATCTATATTGTGGGCTTGAAAGGATTCCCTGTCTGTTTGCTTTTTGTCATCAAAAGCTCTTGTCTATCATTGCACAGCATTTTGTATTGTCTTCTGTAAAACTCTGAAATGACTGTTTAGATTGAATGCCTCAAGTGAGCACCAGGTAAGCCAAAGAACATTGTATTTCCTTTCAAGACCTGGGAGACAGATGCATCACTCAGTACCATCTTTTCTCTGTATTACAATCACAAGGTGCCTTAGTGCTTTTGTTTCACAATGAGGAAAATTGCTCTTCTTTTAACCTATCTTGAAAACCACTTTGTGGCACTTGTGAAATTTAGTGTTGAGATCCTGTAAAGTTTAAACTTACAGTTGTGTAAGCATTAGACACTGATGTTGTCTGCAGTGGTCCTTCCCAACAACCAAATAGATGAGAAACACTCACTGCAACCTCCACCCTCAAAGACTGGATCCCCACTGCTGCAATTGTTATTCGTTATGGTAAAACTCAGGTAACTGTCAAAAACTGGGCTGCATTCTGCCAGGAACCATGTAAGTTCAGAACAGTAGATGCTCTATGCTCTAATGAGCTCAACATTTGAAAAGACAAGGCAGCCTTGCTGTGAGGTTGGGAGTATAATCATGTGATTTAATAATCTCATATTACTGATGGATTTGTGATATTTTCTAAAAGCAGGATCAAATACAGTCTTCAAATATTATGATTCCCTGAAAAGCTTGTTCGGTTAGCTTTGAACACTAAAAGCTTTTTAGTGTTCAAAGTCCCCTGGGTTGGAACTGGATGATCTATCAGGTCCCTTCCATTCTATGATTCTATGATCCTAGAACACTATTTTGTTGAAAAACATTGGTGGTGTAGGGAACATTTCTACACACACAGCCCACTAAAAACAAAATCAGCTTCTTCTCTAATCTTCCAAGGCTGAACACCAGAGCCATTATCCTCAGATGGCTGCTGTCCGTTTTAGTAGAATCTATAGCTTTCCAGCACAGGTTTAAATCACACCACAAAGCACTACCATAACTGAATGGTCCCATCATGAAATATTCCAGATATTAGCAGTTGCAGGAGTGGTGTGCTTTGATTGCAATATTTGTTTTGAAGTACCTTTAATGCCATAAAACATTTTTTAAAAAGCATGTTACCTAAAGTTAGAACACTTTTAGCCTCCAGGAAGGAAAGATTCAAAATTAATCTTTATCTAGGCTAGGCCGAGTGAGCTCATGTTTTACATTATTTATTATGAAGGTCAGCTATTATTCTTTTCAGTGTCACAGTTGTAGACCTTCAGTGTTTCCCCACATCCTCAGTGGAATAGCTTTCTAGTAGGAACAAACTGGGAACCAGTAGAGAGTCCACAAGCAGAGGTGGCTTATTTTTACATAACATTGTGTTCATTATCTGGAAGTTTTGTAGTAAAAATCAATAGGAACCACAAGATGGGGAACAGGAGATCTAATATTCTATTTGTATTGAGTTGGCAATAAGGAATATTATGGTAATTTAAGAGATTTTAACAAGATATTTGTGTTGTTTTCCCTGTGGAAGACATGGATGACTAAGAGCACCCTGTGTACTATTCCTGGAGATGCTAAGCAGCTGCCTGTATTTTGTTCCATATTTCAGTTGTACTTTGAGAACTTTTCTCTGTAGTTAATGGTTTTCTCACAAAGTACATATTCAGTCTTCTGTGCAAACCTAACTACTTCTCCCTGAATAAGAGCCTATTATGGCAATTAAGAGCTGCTGGTAGCCATGGAAATAATCATGTTTCTTGACCTGATGAAGGTGTTCTTCTGCTCTCCTGCATCTCAGCTTTTGGGATAATTTACACATTCCTGATTTAGATGATGCAATGCTATTATTGCATTTTTGAAATATGGGGCATAAATCAGTGAGAGTGGTTGCTTCATACAGAAAAAAGCCAGTTCTTGGGTGCCCACACACATTACTTCTGACTGAAATCAATCCTGCTTTGCTCACCAAAGGACAGAACTAGTCCCGTGCCACAACAAAGAAACTGAGCTGATCAAGAAACAATGGGACCTGCACAAGGAGAAAAATATTGACCATACTCTAATGTAAAAAAATAAAATGTGAAAAGTCCATAATTTAAAGCTGCCCCAAGTCAAAATAAATTATTCAATCATCAATTATATACAATTTCTCTGTAACATAGAACTGTCTTAACAGCTTTTTGTAAAAATCAGTCCATAGATCCTTAATATCTATGCATGTGTATAAATACACAGATATAAAATCTCATGCCACAGTAATTTACTTTGATTTATCAAGATTAGCTCTTTTTAGTGTGTGTCCATGAATAGTTATCCTGTTGGACTCTTTGTACTATATGATCTGCAATAACCCCAGCAGTAAAATAAGGGTTTCCAAGTGTGACTTCTTTGGATTTACTCCCATATTCTGTATGTATAGTGCAACAGCATGAAGCAGTGCCACCATGAGAATTAGCTGGAACAATAAAGCTGAAAGCATCCTTTGCCAGTAGCCTTAATTCACACCAACTTTCCCTTCCCAGGATTGTCACTAATAGGCAATGACTACTTCTTAAATATTATTTAATAGCTGATTATTATTGCTAAATTATATTAATACTTTTTTCTGTGATTGGACAGAGAAGCTGCTTTGCATTTCAGGTTCCTGAATGGATATGTTTGCAAACATTTTGCCTGGCACATTTATTTAGGAAGAGCTGAAGTCCACATTTCATGAACATGCTTTCTGAGTCCTTTAAATCCCTTTTTTACAAACACATAAATTACTCCAGGAAAGGCACAGAACTTTTCTCAGATATGAGCAAAAATAATTTAAAATTTGGATGAATATGGGCTTATTTCTTTGCTTCATAGCTTCTTCAGTTTTATTTGAATAGAAGAATGTATATTGAATTAGGTGATAGAAGCTATGTTGGAAAGTCTTTGTCATTCAGCAGTTGCAGAAGAGCAATCTCAGGCAATGTGGTTTGGCTCATCCCACCTAATTTTGGGATTTAACTGAGCCACGCAACTGAACCTTGATTTTGGCATTTGCTAGCATTGCCCTTCTAAGACAAAAAAAGCATGTTATATCTGAAGAAAATCATCTCCTTCCCAAATGGTCATGACATAAAAAACTCATTTTTTTTTTTTTTTTTTTTTTTTTTTTTTTTTTTTTTTTTGCATACTAGATGAGTTAGCTCTATGGAACAGAAATCATAGATTAGCCGGCCAGCAGCTTTGTCTGTGGAAATAGGTAAATTTCACTCCTACAGAGAGGCTCAAGTAATTAAATTTCTGAGCTCTTCCACAGAAGAATGACAACATTCATAGACTTTCTTCTGACTTTTTTCCCTACCCCACCTTGGCTTCACTCAGCCCCGGACAGACAGGGTTGACTTCCATCTATCCATGGTACCCTGGAACTGCCAATGGATTTGTTAAATTGTGATAATAATTTTTAGGCTGTTGGCCACACATTTGTTATGAAATGAAGTAAGTCTTCACATGAGCTGTCAGACAGAAATTACTTTTAGTCAAAATCAGTCTAAATTTCAGCTGGAGGCTTCAAGGTGATGGCTGTGAACTTTGTCACCTATTAAAGGCCCATGAAGCATCTAAGCTTTTACATTTTTAGCTAGAACAGGACTTCTAAACTCCTGTGCTGGACCAAGTATTGTTTCTATGTCAAAATTCTATAGGATTAAATGAAATAAATCTGTATTTCTGCAGATTACTACCATCAAAGTTGACTTTCTTTAGGCCAAATTCTGTGCTCTCTTCCTTCTTCTGTTGAAAGCAATAAATGCTTTAAATAAACCCTTGGGAAACTTTCTGGCGCCATGGCAGTAAAACTCAGAAAAGTGATCAAAAACTTATATATTTATAGATTTTATTAGGCTTAAAAGTACCTCTGTTATCTCAGTGAGTGTTTAGGAGTTATTAAGTACACGGCAGTCTTGTTATGCTTGTTATAACATTTCACCCTCAAACCATTGAGCCCATGAACTGAGGCTTTGAGATCTTTAAAGACTGTGGAAGGAGCTTGAATAGGAGTGAGCATCCATAAACTCTGTATTGTTACACACACAAGGACCAGCACTGTACTTTGCATTTGAATATTTCTCTTCAATGCCTTTTGCTTACACTTCATTTTTAATCAGGCACGTTGAACGCAACCCAAAACAAGACCTTTACCTAATGCTGAGTTTAATGACCCTTTTAATACCAGCAGAGCTGTCCTCCTTCACTCCTGCTGCTGTTCCCTGGTAGCTCTGGAGCGTTAAACGTGTTATAAAAATGTCTTTTTGGTACGGTTCACAAATTAACTGAAAGGCACAGAGAAGCAGTATACTCATCCAGCATGAAATCAAAATCTAATCAATGCAGATTATGTTAGATTAGCTAAGCAAGTAAACAATTAGCCAAGTTAATGTTACCTACCATGTCCTTCAGCACTGAGCAGTTAAGGAATTTGTCTTCCCAGACATGTTTAGCTCCAGCTCCTGTTTGTGACATTGCAGGTTCTTGGATGAATTTTTCAAACTACTATCTCCTGTCAGCTATTTATTTTCATTCTGTTGTGAGTCTTGAACAAAAAGGAAGGAAATGTTGGTAGGAAGAGGAGAGTCAGTAGCTTTGGAAGGAAATGTGGGTTTTGATGTGGACGTATGATGTAGAGCAAGGAATTGTCCTCAGGCACACAGCAGCCTCCCTCCAGGCTGAATTACACAAGATTATGATGTTGCTCACCCCTCTAGCAGGCTTGAAGAGCTGTGAATCTACACCCTACTCTTTTAGAGGCAAAAAGGCTCTAACCTCACATGACTGATTTATGGCAAATATGAAAACTAAATAGGCAGCTGCTTTTGATTTTTGTAAAAACCTACAATAGCTTGGGTTGGAAGGAATGTTGGTCACCATCTGGTTCCATCTCCTTTGTCACAGGGAGGGACACCTTCCCTGGACCAGATTGCTTCAAGCCCTGTCCAGCCTGGCATGGAACATTTCCAGAGAGAGGCAGCCACAGCTTCCCTGGGCAACAAGATTTTTTTTGTTGGGGGTTTTATAATTATTTTTGTTGATGTGGCCATGTGAGTGTCTGAGTCCTCTCTCTGAATTTTCATATTGTTCAGTCTGACTTTTCTTATTAAGGTCACAGTCAAAGTGGAATTAGCAGCTGGAACTTTGGTAGAGAAAAACCTGCTCCATGGCTCTGCCCTTTCTTTTAGGTCTCATGAAATTCACTGTTTAACTGGTGTGGACTGATGGGCTTCAATACCTGTGTTGTGTAGGCATATATCTTTTAAAATATTGCATTTCTCCTTTGATTTTTTCTGCCTTGCTTTCATTTGTCTCTGGATTAAGATCAGCACACCAACAAAAATAATTAATTTAGCTATCTCAAACCAGTTTCTGATCATCCATTTGTTAATATCTCTGTTACCAAGCCACAGAAAAACTTTGAGTCTCACTTCAAAGTTCTCACAGAAATGTAAGAATTAAATTGAGTTTATTTGAACAATAGCCCAAAAACCAAGCATGATCAGTTTTTAGCTGCTGTTTCTGCAGAATTGTTGAATGGAATGCATCCAGTGGTCATATCTAAAACATTATCACTATCTTCTGTCATTAACATGAGCTGTTTCAACTTTTCTCATTCTAAAACTCACTTATATTTCTGTGGGTCCATCACTCGCAGAATCTTACAAAAGCTTAAATTTTTTTTTATGCTTTGTGAAGGATTGCATCCCGTGTTAAGCAGTATTACAGTTGGTAAAAATTTTCATTCACAAAATGGTTGGTATTAACTCTAAACAGTGACTGCTCTACCTGGGCAACTGATCCCTATTTTTCGGTGGGATGGAAAGGAAATCACAGAACTTTTAAGATTCTTTAAGCCAAGTTAAACTCACCACATTTTTACACTTCTCTTAGTAGGGAGGATCTTGCTGACATTAAGTAAATAGTTTGACTTTGCAGCATAAAAATGAAGAAGGTCAAATACAGTTTTATTAACAAGTATTTGGGATATTTTCCCACATTAGCAAATTAATTATATTTCTTTTGATCTTAAAAGGCTTAGCTGAATCATTGCTGGTTCTTCTTTTTCTGACAGAGAAATTTTTAGGAATTCTGAAGAATAATTTGCAAACACCCAAAGCCAAAACCTGCTGGTGTTTATGTGTTTCCAGATGGCAAATACATGCGGGATTGGAAAGAGTAAATAAACACCAATGTCTATATAATATTTTTGGTTTTAAGTGGAAAAAAAAAAAAAGGAGAAATGTGTAAAGAAAGTCTTAATGGGCCAGATACTGGCTAAAATTTGTGATCATAGTTTCTTAACAGTGAAAGTAAGGGCTTTGTGGCTGGGTGGCAGGGACAGTGGGGTGGGGATTAAATTAATTTATGCAATGATTTCCATTGTGAAGGTTTCCAGAATTTTCTGCCTTTTTGTCAGCTGGCAGGTTATCACCATGTTGATAATGGAACAAATTCTGACCCAGTGATGGGCCAAAGAGGGCACAGGATGCTCCTGTGGAGCTGAAAAAGCCATGGGAGGAAGAGGAACAGAGTGGGGATGGGCATTTTTGGGGCTCAGCACCAGCTGCCCGCTGTGTTTTACCCCTCCTGCCTTTGTGCCATCCTGGAGAGCTGGCTGAACCTCTCTGGGCTCATTTCAGTGAGAAGAACAAGAACAAGTTTGTGGGCAGGGGTAGAAGCAGCAGTGAGGGTCTTCATGAGCTCTGAGACCTTGTCTTCCCAGCAGCCTTGGGTTCATCGAGGATTGCACAAGGATGCTTTTTCCTTTACATTGCAACTCATATATAGTGTGTCTTTTCAAAAAAAACTATGGAAACTTTCCCATCCATGGCCTTTCCCCCATATTTTGTCATTTGCTTCCAGACTTATTTTAAAGGGTTTTTGGTTAAAACCAGTACCATTTCCAAAGCAGTCTGCCCCTCTCTCCCTTAAGGTGCGGCAGAGGAAGAAACATCCCTGGAGAACCTTGCCCCTACCCCACATGCCATGTGCAGCTCCTGGGATGCCAAGTTAGTCCTTACTCTGCTTCCTTTACTCACCCTGTGGAATCTTATCCAGCAAATGGCCAGTTTGAAAGATGAGTCCAATCCCAGGGTAATGTATTGTTTCCCTTATATTTAACTTTAGCTGATCCCTACAGTGTGAAATTTTAGCAGGAAAGTGTAATCTGTCTGGGAGATCTTGACAACAGAGGACAGTGGAAATTTCTCAGTCTGAAGAATTAAATGCAAACCCATGAGGATGTGTTGTGATCAGAGGTGGTTTGCAGAGAAGTCCAAATCCTGCCAAGCACCACTCAAATTTTCTCCTGAGAAAGGAAAATGTTTGGCATCATCTGGGCATTCACCACAACCATCCAGCTCCTTGGGGGCCTTCTGCAGGTGCTCTGTCCAGCTCCTGGCCCTGCTGCTCTGTCACAGAAGGGCAGAATGGTTTGGGTTGGAAGGAACCTTAAGGATCCTCTATCCCAAGTCCCTACCATGGACAGGGACACCTTCCATAGCCCAGGCTGCTCCAAGACCCATCCAACCTGGCCCTGAACACTTCCAGGGATGGGACAGCCACAGATTCTCTGGGCACCCTGTGCCAGGCAAGGCCTCACCATCCTCACAGGGAAGAATTTCTTCCTTAGATTGAATCTAAACCTTCTCTCTGTGTTTAAAGCCATTCCCTTGTTCTTTCACTGCATACCTTGTAACTCATGGCTGCAATATGGACACCAGGAGCAAAAAACAGAAAAGGGTTTTTAGCACTCAAGTCAAAATGAGATTTCTTGTTGTTGTGTTGCCCAGTACAGCTGAACCCTTTCCAAGCAGATTTTGGGGAGACATGGATTTCATTTATTCAACTGTTTGACAAATTTGGGGATTGTTGCAATTGGTTGTCATATTAAGAGTAGCAAGAATGTTTATCCTGTGATGTGGGTCTCTGGAGGCCACAATGATACAAATGATCCAAGGAAAAATACAGGAAAATGTTACATGCCATAGCCAAATGCCAAGATAATTCTAATGCAAAAGAACCTAAATACAAAAGAAAATTTTGATTAATACAGTTTTGTTCAATTCATAAATAAGACTGATTCATATAAAAGAATTCAGCTTTATCAAGTAGTAGTCATAGTCATAGGCTGATTTCAGAGACCTAAAAGTTTGAAAGGACTCAAACTTTAAATTGTGTTGCCTTTTAATTTTGAATTTAAAAATAAACCCTCTTTGAACAACTGAACTTGTAAGGAAATTGTGTTGTGGTTCATTAGAGAAATTTTGTATTCTCAGCATTTTTTTGTAAAGAAAAAAGGCAATCAAAAATTTTGCAATCTGTTTTAATTTTAAGGCTTTAGATTACTTAAGTACTTTAATAATGTAAAGAAGTCTCTGTTAGAAAAAGGGAGCAAATTAATTTCTTGGTCATTTTCCAAAATTTCTTCTAAGACACATTTTCATATTTTATGCTGGTCAAGAATCCAGATTATGAGATCAGTTCAAATTTAACAAGGGTTGAAGTCCTAAAAGTGAAACTGAAGGCATATAAATGAAGAGAAAAGTTACTGGGCTCAGGGAAATGGGATTAGGGTGAATTACATGTGATTTTGGCAAGGATTGACACAATTTTTGACACTGACTTTTCAATTAAATTCTGTTTTTTTTTTTTTTTTTCCTAGTTTACCCACTTCTAGGGCTTGATCCTCATTGTACTCCCTCATTCCTGTTAATTTATTTTGATGGAGTAAGTCTTGATTCAGGGAGTTATGGAGGTGGAATGCTGAAGTATTCCAAATGAGCTGGGTTTGTGTGTAACGGAGGATTAATGGGCAAAAGAGTAGCCACAAGTCGAGATTTACAGGTAACCACAAGCTGAGATTTTCCTTTCTCTACATCATTTTTAGGATTGTTTTTGAGAAATAATATGGAGCAGAAAGGATCAGAGTAGCTTCTGGTCAAGAGCAGATGCCTCTTGCATCCTGAAAGTCATAGGACTTCTGCTGGTTAGTTGCTATGGCCCATCCAAACTCCAGCAGGTGCCTGTGAAAGTTTGTGTGCTCTGATTCACTTCAAACAATGTGTTGTGCAATGACTGTAAAGAACAAAAGCCTATCAATAATCAAGGGCTTGTGGTTAAAAAAATTAATGGCTCTCAATATAAAATTGGATCTCCAGGTCTTCACTCATCCACTTCAGAACTAGTTCAAAGCTATCCGAGGTAATAAAAGACATTGCTAAAATAAAAGACCTATCCAAGCTAATAAAAAACTTGACAGAGTTACTGTGTGTCATTTTCCAGGGAGCTGTAACTACTGTGTTATAGCCAGTTCATTGGGAACTAAGTACAGAGCACAAACACTGACGAAGCTTTGGAAGAGGGATGAATTATGGGTGGATCAGATACAGACACAAAAGTGCTGTGCTGGAGGTTAAAGCCATTCCAGAAGCTGAATGCCTTTGCTTCATAGAAAAGGATGTGACAATGAGTTTCATTTAAAGACTGAATTCATTTGCCACAGGAACAATGAGGTTTTGCTTTTTTAATCAAAATGCAGACAAGTAATTTCTTAGGCAAGCAAAGCTCTGAATTATGCTAGGGAAGATGCAACGTGAGTAAACAGTCATTTCTGTAATATAGCTATAAAATATTATATTATACATATACATGAAATAAAGAAGTGATTGAACTTGTCATTTAATTGTATTATCAGATTTGTAGCTTGTGAAAATGTCAGGGAAAATAACACAGTGCATAGGAAGGGTCGATTTATTAATTGTGGGTAATTTTTAAGCCAACTCCAGTCACTGCTATTGTATTTCTTATTTATAGGTATTCATCAAGTTGCTTGGATAAATAATTTCAACCAGCACATCAGTTTTTTATGGTCTTCCTACTTTGATTGCATCCTGGTTTTCTACCACGATCAGTGACTGTGAGGCCACACAGCATCATTTCTACCTGGATGCCTGTTACATTTTCAGTGGGAGGGTAACCTTGAATACCTGGTGAGTTTGAGCTTTTTAATGATGTGGCATTTGTGGCACTTTAAATATTTGTAATCTTTGAAAGAACAGGAGAAGGGTAATTTATTCATGTGTGCTTGTATTGGTTTGACAGAAAGCGAAATTTCTGTGATGTTGTAGTCAAGCCAATGAGTGTTCAGATTTTAGTATTAGCATCAAGTTTAGCCATTGAGACATCAGATCCGCCTCTGAGAACACAGGGTTAAAAAGCAGAGCTCTTCCCCTCCAAGTTCTCTTAAGACTTGGGTGAGAAAGAAATCGGATCTGCCTCCCCCCGTCCAGCTGCTGCTGCTGGGTGGGGGAATGGGGGCAGCCATGCTGTAGGCCTGGGCCTGGACCGAGATGCAGAGATGGGGGCTGGAGAGGCCTTGAAGATAGGAGAGTGGAAGAACACCAAGAGGCATCAGGCAGCCCCTCCAGGAGAGAGAGAGAGAGAGAGAGAGAGAGAGAGAGAGAGAGAGAGAGACCCAGACACCGGGCAGCCCCCACCCCGGAGACGGAGAGAGAGAGAAGAGGGCACAGGTGCCAGGGACTGTTATCTTTGTTATCAATTGATATCATGTGCTGTGCCCGCACGGCTTGGCCTGCGGCGAAGGGGGGCGCGGTGCAGCAGGAAGAGGAGTCCGGCCTTGGAGGAGCTTTTAACCCTTTTGTAGACAATGAAAACTTTACCGAACATTAACCCTCCCTAGAAGAGTGACGAAGGTCTGAGCAGAGAGAGAGATGGTAGAAAAATGAGAAGATAGAGTAGCATTTTTGCTAGAATTTTTTTTTTCTGTATAGCCATAGACTGTTTCCTTGTGATCTGGAAACTGCATTTTAAAGAGAAGCAGTGCCTCATAACCAGGACCAGGAAGGTCCAGTGTAGGTACCCCTCGGCCCCAGGCAGTGCAAAAAATATGAGAAAGACAGGTGTCCCAAAAAAGAGACTGTGCCTTTTTTTAGAATGAGACAAAGCATCCTTGAAAGACAACCCTAGAAACAGCTCTAGTCCATGTTCAGTAGTGAGAGCACTAAACATGAAAAGAAGGTGTCACAATAGCAAATCCAAGTGGTACTATGTGACAAGAAGTCCATAGCAAAAACAAAGACTCCTTCTCCTCTTGATGAACTGAAGATTGAGTATTCTAAAAAGTAGTGCAGGACCGAGAGTTAGTGATTTAGAAGAATGTATTGTATTGAAAATTCAGTAGGGAGGAGGGGGAGATGTATTTGTGAAGTTTTCATTTTCCTTATTTTTTTTCCTTTCCTATGTAGTTTAGCTAATAAAAGTTTTCTTTCTTTCTAAATAAGAGCCTGCTTTGCTTATTCCTAGTCACATCTCACAGCAAACACCAAAGAAAAAGTATTTTCTGAAAGCACTAGCATTGTGCCAGTGTCAAACCATGACAGTGTTTTTCTAATTCTTGCCCACCTCCTTCCAAGTCTATTACAGCTGGCTTCATTTGCTTCCTAAAGTTGAATCAAAGAAAAATCCCAGTTAGGCAGTTGAACTGAGGGCCAAATCTTGTCTAGATATCCATTTCACTCCCACAAAAACTGGGAGGTTTTTATGAATAAGAACTTAGGACTCAAACCTGTCACCTAACAAAGCAAAAATGCCAGTTGGAACTTGAACCAAGATGTCCATATGTGCTTGAAGCATTTTACTGTCATTATTTTCACCAGAAAAAGCACAATGACTTGGAGGTTTCTACTCATGTGAGGAGGAACATTCACATCCCTGCTCTTGGCAAGAGTGCCTGAAACAAAGCCTCACCCACACAGATTTCCTGGACAGGCTGTTTCTGTGCCTTCTTGGAAATGCAGAAACATTATGATGCCTAGAAATAATTTGGAGGAAATTTGGTCATCTGAGATGGAGCAATCAAGTCCTGCTGGAGAAGGGCTGCATACACTCTCCAGCAGGATTTCCAAAACTATATCAACATAGGTCGTGGAACACAAAAGTTCATGGATTTTCAAAATATTTCAAGGCCAGATACACTTCTGGAAGTCTTGCCAAATCTGTAAGTGAATGAGAGCAAAATGGAGGAGCTAACCAGGAGCTCTTCCTTCCTTTCCAGGGGAGAAGCTCTCCCCACAAAGCTCACATCTTCCAGTGGGGCAAATTATCTCTTGTGTGAGGTGGGAAGATATTTGGGAGCATGGAGAGTGGGGCAGGAGGAAAGTGGAAAGTTTTATCTACTTCACATGGGAACAATGCTGTAAAAACAGGTTTTGTCCTGGTTTTAAAAGTCTTTTATATCAAGTTTCATCAGGTTCATGCCTTGACTCCAGCATCCCTATAAAGGTAAAGACCTCTAAGCTTGGCTGTATTTCCTTTTTATGCTGTGGCTTTTTTAGTTTAAAGCTCTAGTTATTTGCAGAAACTTGTTTGTAGGTTGCTTGGTAAGCCTGGGGTGAACGATTTTCCTGGTTTTCAGATTTCAGTTTGGGGCTTCAGGCAGGGAGAGAATATTTAAATGAAGATATTAGATGGTGCTCATTGCCCTGGGGAGACAGAGTTCAAAATCTTCATTAAGGCCATGTGAGAGGCAGAAGAAAAAAAAAGGAAAAAAGGATTAATTTCTTCATGTTATTCATAGACAGGAATATAATGTCTTGAATATTAGTTGTGGGTCTTGTCCCTCGAGACCTGAACACACTGACAATGAGGAGCCTTGAACAGGTTCTCAGCCATTAGGGAGTTACAGAATGCATGAAGAAGGTGAGATGAGTACAGGGACTAGATCTGTCCCTATTCTCTTATTTCTTCCTGTTTAAAATGCATCAATATTATCAAAAAACCAACAAAGAACAAAAAACCTCCACCAAACAGAATAGTGGCAGATTTTGTAATTCGTCAAAGGAAAAGTAGAAATACTATTTATAGAGCCTGCAGCTGACATAAACTTTTTCCTTTCTTTTTCCACCTGAATCTGAGCTAATAGGAATAATAACTATTTTTTCTGCCCACTGACCCAAAAGATATGTGTTCTTGTGCTAATCCACTTCTACTGGTATTGACTGCTGGTCCCCAAGGGTTTGCCTTGCAGAGTCAGAAATAAATTACCCATCCAAATCAATGAAACTCATGCCTGTGGTTTACACAGATGTAGCTCTATCACCCATACACAAGTGATAAGTGCTTGCAAAGTACTTCCAACACTTCATCCTTCGACCATGTTTAAGCCACTCTTGGGAGAAAGGCACTCAGCAGCAGCTGGTCCCTTTCAGACCATGCTCTCTCTGTAGTGCTGTTGGGTTAGAGAAATTGAAATATCTTCAAAAACAGCATTGCTTTTGCTTCTTGCTATGGAAACAATAAGTTAATTGAGGGTTGTGTTGCTGATGTCTTGGTGGCACTGAGGTTACTGCACTCCCTCAAAGCTCAAATCAAACTCAGAAAGCACAGCTACTTCACAGCCTGTGTTGTGTCTGGTACACCCTGGTTTTTAGTTAGGTTAGTACATTATTTATCAGCTGCCAGATGTAGAGAGTTGGCTGACTGCAGGATTTGTGCTGTGAGTGAAAGAAGAACTAAGTCACCTCTTGGGCTGCTGCCTGATGATTTGAGAGATCCTCCAGTAACATTAAAATACACAGAAGAGGGATGTATGCACCAAGTTTGTGCCAGTAAGTTGTGGAAGTGATTCAAGAACTCAACAGCAGCACTAGTATTATTTAAAGGCAAGTCAAGAAATCTCAGGCTGAAGGGAGCTCTGTGATAAAATTCTTGCGGATGCTGAGTTTGTATGTTGGAAATCTCTGCTGAAGCACAGGCAGCCACATGGAGCAGCATCACCCAGAACATCCACAACCACAAGACAGCAGACACAGTGTAGGTGAAATATCTCAGTCCAGACTGCATCAGGAGCTGTTGTGAGGGTGAGAATGAAATAAGAGATTTTTTACATGTATTAATCTTATTTAATACTACAGCAGCAACTATTCATCATAATATCCTGTATGTGTTTTTCATCAGAACTTCTGCTTCTAGGCATAAAAAAAGACTTTGTAGATCAGTTTTTGCTATTGATTTAGAATCCAAGCCTCTGCTTGGCTCTTTTAGTTACAAGTCACCTGGAGACTTGTTACTTTCAATATTATAAAAATATGCATATCCCAATTTGATTGCCTGAAAGTGGTCATGGATTTAGCTGGTTATACTCACTAAGTGATGCTTCTTTTTCCAGAAGGCAAAATCAAAAATTATTTGGAAAACAACAGAACTGTAGACAAAATGATGCAGATGGCACCTGTGGAGGTCATTCAGCCCAACTTCCTGCTCAAGGCAGGCTCTGCTAGGGCTGGTTGTTCAAAGACTCATCAATTCAAATTTTAAATACCTTGAAGGAAAGATCCTACAACCTCTTGAGTCCTTATTCCTGTCTTTAACCACCCTTGGGGTTACTTTTCCCTCCCTTTATCCACCAGATCATACATCCTGCACCCTTGGCCATGCACATTCAGTGTGTGCCCATGGGACACACTCAGTTCACCTTGCTGCCCTCTCTCTCTAGCTGCAGGTGCAGTGATGTCCCTCCTGAGTCTTTTTCTTTAAAGGCTGAGCTTATTTAGATATGCCTTTATTCATTTTTTATGACATTCCAGTGTAGCAAGCATAACTATAAAGAATTTTGGTTTATTTTAATTCACTATAATATTTTTTCAATCTGTATTTGTAAATAGCAAAGATAGGAAGATGTACTTGTGCCATTTCCTTTCATACAAAACTTCTATTGGCGCTGTGCAAACTTTCAATTAATTAATTCCTAATTTTGACTTTGCTCCCATTTTGCTTCCTTCCACTCCTGAGTAACCCCCAGCAGTGTGACCCTGCCATTCCTAAAGGCAGAACACGAAACTGGAATTTATCCTGAGGAACTGAGTAAGAGGCACATGAAAGCTGTGAAAGCTGTGTTCAGCTGAAAGGATGCTGAAGGAAGAGGTCCCAGTCTCATGGCGCTGTGGCTGTGCCAGCACACAGCTATGCATCAGTTCATGGTGCAAACAAATGCTTGGGGCTGGGCTGGGGTTTCCCGGCCTTCTCTCTGTTCTGCAGTGCTGCAGCTGTTGGTGCCTCCTTTAAGCCAACTTAAGTGCCTCCCTGTGACTTGTAGTGCCATATTTGCATTGCAGCACAGATGTACCCAGTGTAACATCACATAAACCTCTGCAAAGACAACATCTGGTCCATTAAGTGCAGTAGAAATACTGTTATTGGTTCCAGTAGGCCTGCTATCTCATTTATTTATTTTGCATTGTTTTCTAGAGAAAATAAAAGTCATTCATATGATTGAGTGACCTGTCTGAGCTAGTGAGAGCTCTGACCCATAGGTTTGGCTGCTGAGCAATGACTTTCCCAGATTTTACGCTTTCTTCCAGGTCACTATTATTCTCACATCAGAAAATTCAAAGATTTGAAATCACCTAATAGTTTGAGGGAGACAATGCCTTATAAAAATGTCATTGCTATTGACTTTGTGGAAGATTTGATTACAATGAATTGTCAGGGAAATGATATAATACTAAACATTGACAATGTAATATCCAAGTGTAATTCTGAACAATAGGAGACAAGAGAAAAAATACATTTTCTTTTATTGCAGCAGACGCTGTTGCTAAACGGATAACAGAGACTCAGTGTAGCAACTACTGAAAGTGATATGTTTGTATTGGAAGAGTTACAGTAGAATTTTGGCCAAACATGAAAAATATATGAGGAAAGAAATAATTCCATAAGCAGCTGAAACACATCTAAAACTAATTTTTTACTCCTTAAAATATTTTATCAAAAAATGCCACAAATGAGTTGCCATATTTTTGGTTGCAAAACAACCAAAAATCAATTTTCTATACATGGTCCCAAGACAGATTTGTTGAAGCTGTTTAACACCTTACTTTCTCATTGGTGTGTGCTTGAGCCTTAAGCATGAGGAATTTTGACTACTGGCTCGAACTATGGTCCCAAATATTCTCTGTCATGCTTGATTATTTCCCCATTTCCTCTCTTCTCCCTTGCATTCCGTCCCAGCCAAAGATTTATAACCCATTGTCTCACTTCAGCTCGAGATTGTGCTTCAGAGCAGCCAAATAGCTGTCCACAAGAAAGTAAAAATCTTAGTACGGTTTCAACCAGAGAGGTTTTGTCTCTAAAATATGGCATTCTGAAGCCTAATGTCCTCTGGTTTTATTAGCTCTTCTGGAGGGGTGCTTAGCTGAAAGTGCAGCATCTGCCACCAGCTCCTCGCAGCTTTAGAGCCTCAGTGCCAACTTCCCAGCCTGGGCACACATTTTACAGGGCACAGTGCGTGCTGGTGGAGGTGTTTTGCTGTTCCCAGCATTCCGGTTCCTCCAGGATCCAGGCACTGCAACAGTGCACAGGATGCAACCCTTTCTTGAGCCAAGGGGAACTTGGTCACTGCAGAGAACAGTGGGCCCTGCCTGTCTCTGGGACACTGTCACAGACACATTTTATGAAAAACCCTTTCCTTCGGATTTTTTCTTCTGAGAAGCTGAGAGGCCTCAGGAACAAAATGTAAACAATTATTATCTGCTGCTGTGGAATGCAACAGGTGCATCTGTGATTGGTCTCATGTGGTTGTTTCTAATTAATGGCCAATCACAGTCCAGCTGGCTCGGACTCTCTGTTCGAGGCACAAACCTTTGTTATCATTCCTTCCTTTTCTATTCTTAGCTAGCCTTCTGATGAAATCCTTTCTTCTATTCTTTTAGTATCATTTTAATATAATATATATAATTAAATAATATATCAGCCTTCTGAAACATGGAGTCAGATCCTCATCTCTTCCCTCATCCTAAGACCCCTGTGAACACCGTCACAGAAAACCACCCTTTTTTGAGGGAAATAATCCTTTTTCAAGGTAAACCATCTTTTCCACCCCACTTCATGGGAAGCAGAGGTGTTACTGTTGTGCTTCAGAGCCAAATCTTCACCTTAGCACAGCAGGTATAAACCCTGCCCAGGAGCCTGTCATGTAGAGGGGACTCTGCATGGCCAGAAACATTAATTTAACATGAGGGGAATATTTCAGCCTAAGTGGTCTCTACTGTGTATAAAACACTCAGTACCAGTAACATTTTCTTCTTCTCTCAGTAGTAAAATATATTTATTTGTGAAGTGGATCCTAATCTATCTCAGAACAGTGTTTTTAGTCTTTCACAGTAGCATTTATAATGATTGAAAGTGTAGGCTGGAGAGGATATCTTTCTGTAGCAATGAACAAAAATAAGAATAACTTTTCAGTATTACCATATATCAATAGCCAATTATTTTTTTAAGGATGGGTTCTGGCTGGCTGCTAATGGACTGACAGTGAGATAAGTCTTTCAGGAGAGAAACCATCGTTTTAAAGATGGAGTGGCTGGCCTTTTAATTTTAAGGCATTACCAAAATCACACCTTTCACCTTTAGAAATTGTAAATGATCACAGACTTGTTCTAAATCATTTAATTGCTGTTTTAACTGAGCCTGGCTCATGCTTTGCAGGGGTTTGTCTTTCTTAGCACTGATGGTGCAGCTTAATTTCTTAATTTTTCTTGAAGAACGACAGCCTCCTTGCTTGTACTCTCCCTCCCAGCTGCTTTCTGGCCATCTGTCTGTAAAGGCAATTTTAGGAATCTGCAGACAATTCACTCTTGCTCATATGCATTTCTAGATCCTGATACACAGCACAGATATGCACGGGTGCAAAGTAAAACCTATTCAATGAGATAAAAAGTGAAGATGCTTTAAAAAGCTTTTTCCAGTGTTTCAGATAAAGCAGGCTCACATTTCTTGCTGTTTTTTTCTTCTGCTTATTCTTTTATCTTCACCTGTTTCATCCATCTGCCTCTTTCTCTCTGACACACGGAGTTATGATGACATGGATTAGGAGTCCTGTGTCTCTCTCTATCTTTGCTAGAGCTCCTTGCTTTAAACTTCCTCTCGAAAACAAGCTTGAAAGAAAGATCACCAAATGCTGTAGAATATGCACCAAGACTTGCTTATGACTTGACTGGGTTTGAAAATAGCCAACGAGCTTGGGGAAAATCTAAACCCCTCGTTATTATCCATGTTCATGGATCAAAGTCCCTTCTTGTTTTCCGATGAACGCTGTCCACTGCTTTTGATGGCATCTGGGAGAAGAGACCAACAAAATATTCAGAAATGAGGAAAAAAATGAGGAAAATTGGTGCCATTTCCAAAGCCACAAGTTGGATCAACGGCCAACCTGCTCCTACTGTCCCTTCACTGGCCCTACACTTGTTCATGTGCCTGTGGCTCCCAGGACAATGGAGAAGGAGGGAGCTGCTCAAAATTGCCACAGCAATTTGAATTCAGGTCTCTGGGGCTATTTATTTGAGCACATGTTCCCCACACAGCAACAAGCCAGCTGCTCTGACAACTCCCAAGAAATAAGAAATGTGCCTTGAGTTCCTGTGACATTTTATATTCCAAACTTTGCCCAGTGGCTGATGGTTCCTTCCTCAAAGAGACATATTGATTGTGGTACACGTAAGGGTAAGTGTGATAGTGTTCAGTATTTTGAGCTCATCATCTGTTATCCCATTCCCATTGTCATCCAATGCCCAGACACTATCAAATTGGAAGCAGTAGCGTAGAAAATTACAAACAAATCAAAAAAGACTACAGCTGTGAAATGAATCAAACCACTGTTTCTACCCTTTGTATTTCCTTCAGTATAAAACTTCTTTTACAACGAAAAAATTACAATTTTGTATTTTGGACCTACAGCTATGAAGGCAGGGATGAAACACTGCAATGGAACACCACCAAACATTTAGGAAAACATGATCAAGAGAGAGGGTGGGTCACCAAGGCCAGCACCTTGCCTAGATCTGTGCCTCAACCCATTTTGACCGTCCAAAAAACATTCCACTGCTGCAGACATTTGCCACAGGTATTCCAGCTTGTAATGATGTGGGAGAGCAGCACCCAGAGAATCCTCTTGCATGTTCGAAGCTCTTGACCTTGGTCCTCTCCATTTACTGCATCTTAAACAGGGTGATGTGATTAGAAAAGTTCAAGTCCAAGCTCCATGTCAGCTTTTCAGAGCAGCCCCTTGTTGTGTGCTTGCTGCACCCCGAGAGCAGGCTCTGAATGTATGTGTGTTTGTATGAAGATGACCACATTAAATTTAAACAGAAATAAATGGTAATTTAACTGGCACAGATACACAAGGCTGACATAATCTCTAAAGGTTTGAGGCTGCTATTAAATTTGTTCTCCTTGTTAATTTGTGAGCAAGAGGATAATGAAAAACTGGTAACTCTAGAGTTGACATAAAAAGTAAGAGAAATACAGTTGGCAGGGATAATTTTATGCACTGTCAAAGTGAAAAGGTTTTGCTAAATGTACATAGGCAAAGATACACACACTGTCATCTTAATGAGTAATTAAAAGATGGACTTCTAATAATTGAATCATGACTCTTGTCACATTTGTATTTTTTTAATATCTCTAGTTTTGATTGAATCTTGTTTTGAGTTCCGATCTTAATCAGGTCTGATTTAGGCTCTTGGTTCAAATAACTCAAAGTGATGAGCATGAATCTTGTTGTCCTATTACCTCCTCAGCTTCCTGTTCCCAGTGAATACAATGTTCTTTTGAAATATCATTATTAGTTACTGCATTTAGCTAGCAAGACTGGACAAGTAGGTGGGTGATATGCTGGTTTGAATTTTCAAAGAGGAAGCCTTCTTCTTTTCTTCTGAACATCACTTGCTAGATTTTGGAAGTACTTCAAATGGCTGACATGGTTACAAGTTAATTCCTTTGCTGGTATAGTTCAGGGAGCCTTAGCTATTTGCATTGCTCTGTTGTGCTGTTTTTTTGTAAATTAGGAAAGAAAAGCTGTGTAAGAGACGATGATCTGTTCTTTAAAATGATTTTCCTTAAACCAACTGTCATGGTCACCCTGAAATGTGATCATATCTTCAGTGACACAGAGCTGTTCCTCTCCAATCTGTTTTAAAATTTCTCATCAAATTCCTGAAGTCCCATCAGTCAAAGCTAACAAGAGGTTGCACATTTCCAGCTCCTCTCACTGAAGTACACAAGGCTGGGACTGGTACAAGTCTCTCATTCTTCACAGTCCTCAAATTTGCCCACATCATATTAATCTATTGCCTCTTGCAGCTTCATATTCCTCTAAACTTTCAGAGTTTTCTAGTTCTAATATCTATTTTTTTAAACAGAAGGAATGGATAATGCTTTAAATCTCATTACAGTGAACAGGTTATCCTGTGTTTCAATGAAAAAAAAAAAGCTTATTTCTCCCCTTTTTCTGCCTAAGATTGTTTAGGTGCTCAAGTCTGTCTTTAAAACCATCCATTTTTTCTCTTCTTTTTAAGTACAATCATTGTTTTTTGGGTCTCTTCAATTCCCAGTTCAAAAGAAAGCAACAATTATTTTGCTTCAAACTCATCCAGCCATGAAGATGAGGAATTTATCACCTTTTCATTGCCAGCCTGCTCAGTTTATTTCTCCAGGTGTCTAAGAAAGCTTTTTGCTTTGCTCAGCTTCACAAAGGTGGGTGAACCAGGGTAGGGAGACAACCAGCTCCCTCCTTGAAAAGCTCCCACAGCATCTGTTCAAAAACACCTCTTGGGATGCAGACACCCTTCCACAGGGCTGTTAAAGGTCTCAGGACAGACTGAAAGTGTTTGCAGAAGTGGGGTGTGGAGCTGGCTGGAGTTGAGGGTGTGATAAGGGGTGCTTCCATCTGCTTTTTATAGACAAGACTTGCAAAAGGTTGGAAACATCAAAAGATTTTGAACCAGAATACTGGAGAAATGCACAGGACCCAAATGTGTGAGAGGGGGCACTAAAAATGCTTGTAGGTACCTACTTCTGTCAGTGGTGGGAAAGGGACATCTGGCTTGGGTACATGAACACCCTCAGCACCTGGGAGCTGATGGAAGAGCAGACCTTGTTGGGCTAAGTAGTCCAACACTGTGCTGAGCAAATTTATTCCTTATTTAGCTGTTGAGATGCCCAGGGTGCTTATTTAGAGGTTCAAAAACAGGTGGGAAAGCAGGGCCAGCACTGCTGGTGCAGGAGGTGGAGAGGCCCAAGAGCTCCAGGAGGGGACCCCAAGTGTCACTACAGGACACGAAACAACACGAGCACACACCCCTGCCCTCAAGGTGCAAAAGGGAATTTTGTTTTCTGACTCCAACATTTTTAGATTTCCAAAAGTGACAGTGGATTGGAGGGTGACAGTGCTACCTCTCCAATGACACTGGACAAACCAACAGTCCATCAAATTTCTCCTCCTCTATAAAAAGAATGCAAAACAATAAGTTATTTACAGAAAGTGTGTGAGAAAGTTTGTTACAAGAATGCAAACATCAGAAGGCTTAGAAAATCTTTAAAAGAGGAAAATTGGTGCCATTTCCAAAGCCACAAGTTGGATCAACGGCCAACCTGCTCCTACTGTCCCTCCACTATTTACACTTGTTCATGTGCCTGTGGCTCCCAGGACAATGGAGAAGGAGGAGCTGCTCAAAATTGCCACAGCAATTTGAATTCAGGTCTCTGGGGCTATTTATTTGAGCACATGTTCCCCACACAGCAACAAGCCAGCTGCTCTGACAACTCCCAAGAAATAAGAAATGTGCCTTGAGTTCCTGTGACATTTTATATTCCAAACTTTGCCCAGTGGCTGATGGTTCCTTCCTCAAAGAGACATATTGATTGTGGTACACGTAAGGGTAAGTGTGATAGTGTTCAGTATTTTGAGCTCATCATCTGTTATCCCATTCCATTGTCATCCAATGCCCAGACACTATCAAATTGGAAGCAGTAGCGTGAAAATTACAAACAAATCAAAAAGACTACAGCTGTGAAATGAATCAAACCACTGTTTCTACCCTTTGTATTTCCTTCAGTATAAAACTTCTTTTACAACGAAAAAATTACAATTTTGTATTTTGGACCTACAGCTATGAAGGCAGGGATGAAACACTGCAATGGAACACCACCAAACATTTAGGAAAACATGATCAAGAGAGAGGGTGGGTCACCAAGGCCAGCACCTTGCCTAGATCTGTGCCTCAACCCATTTTGACCGTCCAAAAAACATTCCACTGCTGCAGACATTTGTCCACAGGTATTCCAGCTTGTAATGATGTGGGAGAGCAGCACCCAGAGAATCCTCTTGCATGTTCGAAGCTCTTGACCTTGGTCCTCTCCATTTACTGCATCTTAAGCAGGGTGATGTGATTAGAAAAGTTCAAGTCCAAGCTCCATGTCAGCTTTTCAGAGCAGCCCCTTGTTGTGTGCTTGCTGCACCCCGAGAGCAGGCTCTGAATGTATGTGTGTTTGTATGAAGATGACCACATTAAATTTAAACAGAAATAAATGGTAATTTAACTGGCACAGATACACAAGGCTGACATAATCTCTAAAGGTTTGAGGCTGCTATTAAATTTGTTCTCCTTGTTAATTTGTGAGCAAGAGGATAATGAAAAACTGGTAACTCTAGAGTTGACATAAAAAGTAAGAGAAATACAGTTGGCAGGGATAATTTTATGCACTGTCAAAGTGAAAAGGCTTTGCTAAATGTACATAGGCAAAGATACACACTGTCATCTTAATGAGTAATTAAAAGATGGACTTCTAATAATTGAATCATGACTCTTGTCACATTTGTATTTTTTTAATATCTCTAGTTTTGATTGAATCTTGTTTTGAGTTCCGATCTTAATCAGGTCTGATTTAGGCTCTTGGTTCAAATAACTCAAAGTGATGAGCATGAATCTTGTTGTCCTATTACCTCCTCAGCTTCCTGTTCCCAGTGAATACAATGTTCTTTTGAAATATCATTATTAGTTACTGCATTTAGCTAGCAAGACTGGACAAGTAGGTGGGTGATATGCTGGTTTGAATTTTCAAAGAGGAAGCCTTCTTCTTTTCTTCTGAACATCACTTGCTAGATTTTGGAAGTACTTCAAATGGCTGACATGGTTACAAGTTAATTCCTTTGCTGGTATAGTTCAGGGAGCCTTAGCTATTTGCATTGCTCTGTTGTGCTGTTTTTTTGTAAATTAGGAAAGAAAA
Organism: Emberiza elegans; assembly: GCA_024865655.1. Classification (NCBI taxonomy): domain Eukaryota; kingdom Metazoa; phylum Chordata; class Aves; order Passeriformes; family Fringillidae; genus Emberiza; species Emberiza elegans. The sequence goes on from JALJVW010000797.1 coordinate 2,204,307, forward strand.
GCTGTGTAAGAGACGATGATCTGTTCTTTAAAATGATTTTCCTTAAACCAACTGTCATGGTCACCCTGAAATGTGATCATATCTTCAGTGACACAGAGCTGTTCCTCTCAATCTGTTTTAAAAATTTCTCATCAAATTCCTGAAGTCCCATCAGTCAAAGCTAACAAGAGGTTGCACATTTCCAGCTCCTCTCACTGAAGTACACAAGGCTGGGACTGGTACAAGTCTCTCATTCTTCACAGTCCTCAAATTTGCCCACATCATATTAATCTATTGCCTCTTGCAGCTTCATATTCCTCTAAACTTTCAGAGTTTTCTAGTTCTAATATCTATTTTTTTAAACAGAAGGAATGGATAATGCTTTAAATCTCATTACAGTGAACAGGTTATCCTGTGTTTCAATGAAAAAAAAAAAGCTTATTTCTCCCCTTTTTCTGCCTAAGATTGTTTAGGTGCTCAAGTCTGTCTTTAAAACCATCCATTTTTCTCTTCTTTTAAGTACAATCATTGTTTTTGGGTCTCTTCAATTCCCAGTTCAAAAGAAAGCAACAATTATTTTGCTTCAAACTCATCCAGCCATGAAGATGAGGAATTTATCACCTTTTCATTGCCAGCCTGCTCAGTTTATTTCTCCAGGTGTCTAAGAAAGCTTTTTGCTTTGCTCAGCTTCACAAAGGTGGGTGAACCAGGGTAGGGAGACAACCAGCTCCCTCCTTGAAAAGCTCCCACAGCATCTGTTCAAAAACACCTCTTGGGATGCAGACACCCTTCCACAGGGCTGTTAAAGGTCTCAGGACAGACTGAAAGTGTTTGCAGAAGTGGGGTGTGGAGCTGGCTGGAGTTGAGGGTGTGATAAGGGGTGCTTCCATCTGCTTTTTATAGACAAGACTTGCAAAAGGTTGGAAACATCAAAAGATTTTGAACCAGAATACTGGAGAAATGCACAGGACCCAAATGTGTGAGAGGGGGCACTAAAAATGCTTGTAGGTACCTACTTCTGTCAGTGGTGGGAAAGGGACATCTGGCTTGGGTACATGAACACCCTCAGCACCTGGGAGCTGATGGAAGAGCAGACCTTGTTGGGCTAAGTAGTCCAACACTGTGCTGAGCAAATTTATTCCTTATTTAGCTGTTGAGATGCCCAGGGTGCTTATTTAGAGGTTCAAAAACAGGTGGGAAAGCAGGGCCAGCACTGCTGGTGCAGGAGGTGGAGAGGCCCAAGAGCTCCAGGGAGGGACCCCAAGTGTCACTACAGGACACGAAACAACACGAGCACACACCCCTGCCCTCAAGGTGCAAAAAGGGAATTTTGTTTTCTGACTCCAACATTTTTAGATTTCCAAAAGTGACAGTGGATTGGAGGGTGACAGTGCTACCTCTCCAATGACACTGGACAAACCAACAGTCCATCAAATTTCTCCTCCTCCATAAAAGAATGCAAAACAATAAGTTATTTACAGAAAGTGTGTGAGAAAGTTTGTTACAAGAATGCAAACATCAGAAGGCTTAGAAAATCTTTAAAAATCAGGGTGACAGGACCCCACAGCCTCTCACTGGGGGTACACAGCTGATGGCATGGGGAGGTCCTGGCAGGCTTGTGGCACTGCCCACAGCTCACTCTCCCACCTGCCTTGGCTGCCAGCCTCTTGAAGAAACACAGCAGCCCCAGCCCGTGCATTGAAAACTGCATCAGATGATGTAAAATGAGCAAAATGTTCCTCCTGCTACAAAAGTGAGGTTGCAAATATCACCCAGGCAAGCTGCTGGTGGGGAAGGAATTCTGTATCCTCCAGCATGTGTGGATATAAATAAACACAGGCTGTGCAGATACTTCAGATGTCTACTAATGCATCTTGTATTTATGTCCGACTTGAAGAGATACAGAGAGATTAGTAAATACTTCAAATTGACAGCACAGACATATTTTCATAGAATAAATGATGCTGGTAAGTGGAGAGACTTTTCTTCCTTCCCTTCAGGAAATGGGGAAGAATTGTCTGCACTGATATTATTTCCAATTTTCTTTCTCTCAGGAAAGGAAAAAAAGATCTCACCAGAGATATCCTATTTGTCGCTGATTAGATTTCAGTGTTATTTTTTTAAAACATCAGATCTCTTAAACCTATAGGGCACCTATGAAATACAGACTCATTTCTTCCAGGACACTCTGCAAAGACCTCTCTTATGTTGCCTGGGCACAATTCACTGTGGATACTCCATTTTTAAATTGCATTTGTGATTTCTTTTTAAAATCCAAACCTTAAATCTGCAATTTCATATCGTCCTAAAGAAGGTAACCACAAAATAACAAATCCCTATGAGCCTTTGTGATGGTTTGGGAGAAAAAGCTCCATTTATTTGCAAACACTGGAAATATTTTTGGTGGTATTGGATTTAACAGGCCAGAAACAAAGATTCTGGAAAACCAACCAGTCTGATCACTTGGTATTTCCTGCAGAGAAAATAGAAAATAAAATCCCCCAAATTTAGTCATGAAAGAGCCACTTCTGCAACTTTTGCTCAATTTTCTGGAATAATTTTTTACTAAGCACATTTTTTCCTGGACTTAGACCCAGTTTCCCAGAGTAGCCCATGTGTACTAGCCATGAGGGGGATCCTGTCCATATGCTGAAGCAAATCCAAACTAATTCTGTAGGCTGTAAGATTCTTTACAGGAAGAAACACAAAATTTGACAGGTTTTATCAGGTCTTTTAGACTGTTCCTTTCCTGTTGCTAATTCTGAGTGCTCCATCACATTTGCCTAAACCTCCTTGCAGCCTTTGGTACAAATACCCTACATATTCTGGTTCTGTGATCCTGCCATGCCTCCTGCTCCTGCAAACATCTTTGTTAAAAGCTAAATAAGAAATTATTATATTGATTTTATTTTTTTGGAAATGAGATGAAGAAGAGGAGAGTGAATGGATTTTAATGTTTGCCTCTCTTTATAAACACGGTTACGTGGGAATAGAAGGCACACCTCCAGCACAGCCCAATGCCGTGCAGTGCCTGCTGTGGCAAGTCACGGCGTCCCACCGCAGACAATCGGGTGTCCCACGGCGTCTCCCCCGTTTGACGGCCACACGGCGAGGGGCCAGCGGTCCCGTGTCGCCCGGCTCCGGGCACGCATCGCCCCGCAGCATCTCTCCGAGCACGGAGCTGCGGGGGGCGGTCAGACCGAGGGGCGGCTCAGCAGTCGCACCCCGCGGTACCACCGGCCCCACGAGCATCCATCCCCCGGTGCTGCTGACCCCCGCGCTCCCGGCACGTGCCGGGGGGCTCCCGCCCGGTGCCGGGGCCCGGCCCTGCTGCCCCCCCAGCCCCGGGGCGGTCCCGCCGCCCGCACAGGTGCCGGGATTGGGCGGAATATGCAAATGCGGCGCTGACGTCAGGCGGCTCCGGCCCGGAGAGCAGAAATAGGGCCGGCCCGGCCCGCGCCGCGCACTGTCCGCACCGGCCCCGCCGCGCTCCGCCCCGCCCCGACCGGAGCGAACCCGGCCCCGGCTCCTCCCCAGGTGAGTGCGGCCGGAGCGCGCCGCGGGTTCCGCTGCGTCCCTGTCCCCGCTTCCCCATCTCCGCTTCCCTGCGCTGTCCGCTCCGCGGGGGCCGGGGTTCCCTGGGTGCCGCCGAGCGCTCACCCCGCGGGCCGGGCCAGGTAACAGGTGTGTGCCCGCCGCGGCGCCGGGAGGCGGTGGAGCGGGGCGGGACGGGCTGGGCTGCGAGTGGGGACCTCCTGCGCCGGACCTCGCGTGTCGCACCGTGGACGTGCCGCCCGTGGGGTAGGGTGGGATGGCGCGGCCGCCGCTGCAGCCCCGAGGGCCGCGGTGCCGCAGTGCTCGCCCGGCGGGGCCGCCGTCGCTGGGCGCGGGTCCGGGCGCGGGTCCCGGCGCGGTCGCGCGTGGGGCCGGCGGTTCCCGGCTCGGCCGCCGGGTGGCGCCGGGCGCCGGCGGTGGCGGCCCGGGCCGGCCCGAGCGCGGGGAGCGGTGCCCGGTGCCCCGCCGCGCGCCGCCCGGGGAAGCGATGCCCTGCGACTGCTCCGTCCGTCACCTCGGAACAAAGCGGTTCTGAAACGTGTCGTGGGGCCAGCTTTGAAAACCGAGGCGAAATCTCTGCCAGGTTCAGGAGTTTCTTGGGAGTCCTGCATCCTTGTTGGATTGATGCTCCTCAGATTTATTCCGGAGCATTGAAGTGTCTTGGAGAATTTCAATGAAATGAAATCTTATTAAATTTAATCAAATGAAGTATTTTTAAGTAGCTTTTGCTCAGATGAAAAGTCCGGTTTGTACTTAAACATCAAAGCTGGTTCCAATGAGTTCTTAATGTACCCAAACTTTAAGTATTTAACTGCCTCCAGCTGACCGAATAATTATTCGGTTTCATTATGTCTTGCCAAAGCGATTGGCTTCTCTACTTAATTTTGTAGCTTAGTTCTGTAGCACTTAGCAAGAAATTATGGATGTCGAAATTATTTTGCCAGCAATGGCAACGCTGTTTAGATAAGGCTGGAGCAGTTGGAAAGGTTGATGGCAGGAGCTAAGGACCAGATTCTTATCTGGTTTTAATAGCATCAGTTTGAATAGAGGTAATAGTTATGTCCAAATGCTTTCTTTTTGCTATAGCAACAGTCAAAACTTCAGGTAATTAAGTTCAGCCTCTTTCTGATGTGAAGCTTGTTGGAAATTATTGAAAGCTATTACAAACCAGTAATTTCTCAAATAAGCTGCAATTTAAGTAGCCCTGAAACAAAACCAATAACTGCTCTTGGCAAATTTTTTAATCTCATTGTGGTCATTGTAATTGAATTTGTAAAGCTTTTGTGTTATGGAGGAAAGAGTTGTGGGATCACTGCAGGATGTGGTTGTTGCCTGTCACAGAAATGCTTTAAACAGTTTGTGCTGTTCTCCACTCAGATGGCCAAGATGCTTGGTCCCTGTTGTTTTTCAAGGTGACCCTTTTTGCTTGGGTAGCTCCCAAGCCTCTACCCTACAACCTGTGCTTGTCTTTGGCTGGCATCTGCTTGCTGCTGTTCCACTGGAGACATTGCAGCCATTTGGTTTAAATTCGAGGCTCTCCCTGTGTGTTGGTGCCTGCCCAGACCCATCTGGCCTTGGGTTGGGTGTTTTGCTGTTGCCATCGTGTTTGAGCTGCTTCAGATGACAGTGCATAGCCTGGTGCTGCTGTACTTGTGATTCTTGCTAGAGCAGTGCCAGCTGCAAGGAAAGGTGGAGGGCTGCTCTAGCTCAGAGGAGGAAAACCACAACCTTCAGGTAAACTTCATGGCTTTGCATAGTATGTTCTTTATCAAGAGCCAATATTATTCCTTCTTTTGAGTAAAACTGCTTGTTTTATGCAAGCATTTCCATATGCAAGCTTTGATTTCTCTGGACAGTGATCTCCATACAAGCTCAAATCCAGCAAATCTCTCCCTCCCTCGAGCAAGGAAAGGAAATGGATAGTAAAACTTGCCTGAGCTTACAGTGGTGGTCTGGATCTATTCAATCAATTTGAGTTTTTCTGTTGACTTCAGGGAACTTGGAACCTGCAGTCTGATAGTGTATTGTATGGTGCAGCTGCAGACTGGGTTCTGCAAGGAGCCTTCCCTTCAGCTCAGGATAAGGCGGTGCTGAGCTCTGGTTTAGGGTGCCAAGTGACATGAAAATGCTGTGTGACTCCAGAGTAAGCTCTCTGTTGATATTTATGGTACATATTTGTTGCTTGATTGAGGCTATTAAGATATATAATGTGTATTAATGTGCCCTCCTCTTACTGTGACTGAGAGCAATTAGTGTGCTGTCAGCATGCAATAAAAATAAGCGATTTCTAAACTGACTAAAGATGTTGTAGAAATTCTATTTATAAAGCAAGCAGAGTTTCTATCAGGTAGAGTCTGCCCTTTCAGTTTCATCAGTGTCACAGATCCTAATCCAAATGCCTTCATGCTTTCTGTCAGTTGTTTACTAAAATAAACGTTAAACTAGTGATTTCCCTGTTTTGCTCCAGGATTGTAATTTCAAGCAGGATATGATTCAGAGGTCTCTAGAACTGCTATGTTATTTGTTGTGGTGGAATCAACTGAGCACACAAAATATCTCTATTACAGGGAAAAAAAACCCCAAAACCCTGTGAGAAACAATGTTGCTGTGCAAGAGCAATTCATAAAGTCACAATATACTTGTCTCTTACTGATGTAGTGACTTTGGTTTATTAATTATTTATTTGTAGCCCCAGTAACATTACATCTGAGGTTCATAATTGGAATTTAGAAAGACTAATAAATTTTGATTTCATCCTGAATGCTGTTCATTCAGTGTGTTTACATTAGTGCCAAGAAAAGGCATTGCCTGAGCTCTTTGGGCGCTGTTTGCTGTGCTCAATCTAGTGATGGTGTGTCTTTGAGCAAACAAAATACCTAAGATTGTCACTGCTGGTGTAAATGGCCACGGCTCCAAAATCAGGAGTGATGCATCAAGGCTTGGATGTACCCTGTGGCAAATCCATGGCATGAAAACACTGTAAAATGAGTCTTGTCAAGACAAGGTATGTCATGGTGAGTTAATTCAGCTTGGCTGAATTTTGCCATTAGCAGGTAGCCCTCCTTGTTGATGTGCATGGCTCCAGCCAGGCAGCAGCCTGTAGAAATGCTGTCACTTCATTAAGGGTCATTATGCTTCATTAACGGGTCCATTTTAGCCTTCCTCAGCCATCTCAGAAATGGTTCCAGGCCCGAATATTCCTTTGGTATTTTAATTGTAGAAAGTAATGACACAATCTTGTGTTATTGTTATGGAGGAAGCACAGCTCCTGGTTGAGCACAAGCACAGGGTTGCGGTGTGTGAAACACAGGAGTTCTTTCTGACACCACTTTGAGTAACTGCATTGGTGTTCTTTCCAAATTCATTAAAAAACTACACAAGGCAAGAACCACTGCTCAAAGTGCCTGCAGATTTAGTGGTAATTCCTCCAGTTCCCCACAGATAATGTGGAGCTGTGGTGGGCTTTTGCCAGGGAAATGGTGCTGCTCCTGAGTGGAGTGAGTGTGGGAGGGATTGGAAATGTCTCTGCTTGGGACCGAGGAATATGAGTGCAGAAATCAGATCCAGGTAGGACAGCCATGACAGAGGCGAGGAGAAACACATCAGCCCTCTTCAGCACAGGATTTGTTTTGTGTCTTTGGGTGTGTTTGGTGACCATCTGGGCAGGTATCCTCACTGGGAGGATGGATGGCTGTCCCTGTGTGCTGGTGTCAGCTGTCCATCCTTGCTCACCCTACACACCTAATTGTGTAGCCAAGGGGGCTGCCAGTGGCTGTGTCTGCTCAAGGCAATGTCCCCTCTGAGTCAGAAGGGAATAATGATATTATTTTCTGTGACACAGCTGGGAGCCTCGAGCAGTCAGAGAAGCAAAGGTGTGTGCCTGGCATTTTCCTGAAAATCTGCTGAGGGTGCAGGTGTGAGCCCCTGACTGTGAGTGACCCTGTGCTGCTGGGGGCCCTGGAGAAGGGATAAAATTCACCCTTTGGCTTCCGCAGTTCCACAAGACCGTGTTCTGATGTGGTTTGCTTTTGGCCACAGCAGTTACAGAAATCCAAGGACTCTGGTTCTGCAGGTGCTGTGTGGCAGCAGGCTGGGAACAGCATGTCCCGAGGAAGAGAGTTTTGGGGTAAAACTACTACAATATGGGGATTCATTGCCAGTACACTGGAGACTGTAGAGCTCTGTAGGCACTGAGTATGGATGGACACTGTCGGCTGAAGCCTCTGTGTTACCAAACCTCAGCTGGGTTTTGTTGTAAGATGAATATTCTATAACTGTTCCTTTTGTTTTGTTTTGTTTTTTTAACAGACTCGAAATGATGACAGCAAGGAGCTTTTGGTGCTCTCTTGTACTGCTGGGGGTTTTCCCACTGGTAACAAGGGGATGGATGGATGTGGACCAGAGCAAGAGCCTCTATTCGGATGTGGGGAGGTCACATCAAGAGGTACTGTACACCTGCTGCTGCAGCCACAGCTCTTAGGTTTCTGTTCTTGGGCTGTGGGCAGGCTCTCCCTATTGCAAACAAAAAACAAGTGTGGGCTTATCTGTGTGTATTTGTGTTAAACACCTCCTGAGGAGGTCAGTTAACAGAAACTCTTACATTTATTGGGTGTATTGACATCATCTGCAATTGAAATTGTGCATCTGGCTGTTGTGGAGATGCTGTCTTTGCCCCAAAGACTTTACAGTGTGTTTTGTCCTGGGGCTGCTGACATCAGTGAAGCTAAATTTAACAAGCAAACTGTCCTGGCTCTTCACTTGGGTCATTGGACATTTAGGTGAAACGTAAAAAAAAGCTCTTTTGAAGGAAAGCTGAGCCATAGGGGGTTCTGAGAGAATCAGCAAAATTCGTGCCCAAAGTGTTTTCCTCCAGATTTCCTGATGTGGCACCTTTGTGAAGCACAGAGGAATAGAAAAGGGAGCAGGGAGCAGTGACTGTTGTGAGCAGGGATCTCCTTCCACCCCAGAGCCCATCTTGCTGGGACAGGACAGCAGTGCCTCCTCAGGCTCAGTCCTGGCCTCAGGGAGTGCAGCAGCAGCTGAGCCTGTTCCCAGTGCTGAAGGTGACAGTGTTGGCTGCTGTCACAGGGGTGTGCATGGAGCAGTCCCTGTTCCAGCAGTGTCAGAGCAGCTGTCCCTGCAGGATGCTGGATTTCTGAGCCAGAGCTCGGCACTGCTTGTGGCACAGATGTACACTCAGATTGTCACAAGTCTTGGGCTGAGACGTGTGAATAAAGCCACAAAAATCTAGAACTGTGACTTTGTTGAGCTGTAAATGATGAATGAATGCAGAAACAATTTTAGCTATTTAATGAGTTCCTGTATGATCCCTGAATGGTTGCTCAAATGTCTGAAAGTGAGAGATGGTGCAGAAGGACAGGAAAAGGACACTTGGCTATTTTTTAGCTGCCATTGCCTTGAACACTTACGTGCTGGCAGACACATCAGTCAGTGCCAGGCTAATGATAAGCTCTTGATGGATTCATGTTGCAATTGGATCTATTTAAGCCTCGGGATTTGGTTGTAGTTGGAGGATCCCATTTCTCCCAGTCACACTCTGTCTACAAATACCCAGTTATCTGCATTATGGTTTAAGCCAATTAAAAGAGTGCTTTTTGCTGCTTAGCAGGGCTCAAAAGTAATTTCAATGGTGTTGGATGTTCTACAGATGTAAGTCTGTTTTAGGTGTATTTTGTCCTTGAGGTATCCAGCCTCTGTTCTGTCAAAGTGAACAACAGTTCCCTTCCACACCTCCACTGTTATTTTGCTGCTGTGTAGGCTCAGGTAGTACACTGCCACTTTGTTAAACCTGTTCTTGCAGAATCTCTGCTCAATTTTGGTTTTTTTTATTAAAAAATATTAAATATTTTGCATGGTTGTGCAGTTTAAAAAAGTCTCATTCTTTACTAATGCACATTAGTTTTGATTTTTTTAAGAAAGTTGCTCTGAGGAATTAAATTTGTTACTCAATTTACTTTAACATAAATAATAGAATTATTATATTACTTGAAAGACATTAATTCATTTGATCTCTCTCTAAAGACCATAATGTTATTGTACCAATTACTTGATCTTGCTTGAGGTGGAAGGATCTCAGCTAAAAATGTATTTGCTCAGGTTTGCACAGAATTTAACAAGTGTGAATATTAAAATCATGAATGTACAAAGAATGCAGTTAAAATAGATTCAAGAAATATAAGTTGTAAATCAGATTTTTGAAAAAAGTATCTATACAGAAAACTTGTTTACACAAGAAATAGTGTTTGTACAGTGTGGCACCAAACACCAAGATTAATCTGAAAGCTCTGAGCATAACTTTCAGATAGGTCAGCGAAACTGAGATAATCACCTTTAAAGAGTTAACAGCAGTTACTTTCTCTTTCAGAAAATAGTTTATCCATAATACCTTTCTAATAATAAAAATCACCAGAAATCCTTTTCTAGCATTATAGGTCTTTGTTCAATTTGCAGCTCCTTATCCGTGAGAAGTTTGTTAGGTTCCAAATTTTATGGTTTGATTAATACATAGATCCATTAACATGCATTAAAAAAATACTAAATCACAACTAGAAATGCTCCTAGCAAGTCACTTAAACTGCTTTAAAAATGAATAAAATGTTAATTTGCAGGTCACATAATTTTGAAGTCTGCTCTGATGGAAAATTCCTGTGAACCTCATCAAAGCAAATACGTGGGTATGGGTCACTGACCTTCACTAATACTTGTTCTGATCTACATAGGAACAAGTTTACTGAATCAAAAACATTGCTTAATTTATGTTCAGATTGCTAAATCAATTTCTTCATGGTATGTGGTAGAATTATTGCAGCTGTGCTTTGAATTTATTAAAGAAAATAAGAATACAAGGCTTTCTGATCAGAAACCAGCCCTCTAATATAACAATGGTGTGTGTTTTTCTTTATGTGCAGCCCTTCACCCCTCAAGTTTATGGGGTGTTCCTGAGAAGAGATTTCTTTTCTGGAGTATTGTTAGTCCTTATTAGAATGGTTAATAAATATGTAGATGCAGTATGAAATCCCAGTTTCAATGAAAGAGCCAAAATAGAAAACCTAATTTAAAAGAGACAGCATTAATGTTTGACTGGAAAGCTGCAACATTCCTGGTTTGTATTAATTTTGGAGACTACTGCTGTGTCGTGTGAAATGTCTCATAGGCTGGTTCCTGGGGTTGCTGGGAAGCTCTTGAGGCTTCTGGGCATTGCATGTGGACTTGGGAGAAGCTCCTCAGGGCTGGACCATCATGAGATTAAATCTTGTTCAGTGGAATATGTGCTGAAATATCAGATAGATAGAACTCACCGCTCTGGGGTGGTGGTTTTGGACAAGTTTTTGCCTCTGCCTTCAGCAAGTGTGATTGCATGTTCAAGTTGGATGTTCTAGAGGTGACTACAATTCATGGGCAGCTCTGTGCTGGCTCAGAAGGGCTTTGGGTGGTCCATGACACACCAGGTGATGTGATCTGGGCTCACCTCTTCCTTCTAGAAAGGAATTCTCAAAAAATGCAGCTTTCTGAGTCATTGCCAGTGGTAGTAAAGAGAGTTTCCAGTATAAGCAGAAAAGAGATAATCTGGATGTGAAATAGCCCTGGAGTTTGGGTTTGGAGGAGAATTTGGCCAGGAGGTTCTGATGGAAAGCCAGCAGTGCTGGTCTGCTCAGTCTCTGCTAGGTAATCCACACCAGTAGCTCAGGCTGATTTTTCAGCCTCCTGGGGTATTTTGCAAAGCATCTGAAATGTGACAGCCAGCTTCTCCCATTCCCTGCTTTCTCTGTGAGAGGCTGATTCTCTGTGCATGCTGAAGCCAAGCTGGTTTTGCCATGGTTCTTGGGGCAGACCTTGCATCTCCTTTTGTGAACCTAAAATGAGCAGTGCTGCAGGTCTTCATCAGCCCTTCCAGGAGTAAAGCTCCTCTAACACATCATCACAGAGCTGCATTTTGGAAATTTAAATTCTGTGTTATGTTTTCTGGGGCACTGCTGGTGGGTAGCTTGAATAATATTGTCCTAGCTTGATAGTGTGAAAGTGGACAATAATTCTGTGTTGTGGTACATGGAGAGTTGTTTTGTGCTGCATTTTTAAGTATTTGGATGTCACCGAGCTCCTGAGCAGTGACAGTAAAGGCTGGCAGGCATTCTGTGGTCTGTTCAGGGCTACAGAACCATAACTGCTCTGTGGTTTCTAGAAATACTTAATTGCTTTAATTTGCCTTTCATGCTGTGCTATTTTTGCCACCCATCCTCCTACTTAAGAAGTCTCAGGAACCCATGCAGAGCCCCCCACGCTCCTGTGGGGAGAGGAGCTGTGTCCCTGGGGAGGCTCCTCTGCACAGAGCTCACAGGTGGTGCTCCATGGGCTCATTTTTCAAGGCACCATAACTTTGTTCTTGCTGGCATTTGGCAGGCATTGCCTCTGTTGGCTACCCATTGTTTTTGTTCATTAATTGATACTTGAAGGAGAGTGTACATTCCCGTGCCTGGAGGTGTTCAAGGCCAGGTTGGATGGGGCTCTGTGCATCTGCTCTAGTGGAAGGTGTTCCTGCCCCTGGCAGGGGTTGGAATTGAATGATCTTTAAAGTCCCTTTGAACTTAAAGCATTCTGTGGTTCTGTGGCACCTGAACTGCTCAAAATCTTCAAGTATAAATGTACAGCAAACAGCTGGATCAGGCCAGCCCTTCAGGGCCCTTCTGCCCAGCTGGAATCCAGCCTTTCCCTGGAGTCCACTCACAAGCCTCAGCTGTGCTTGTCTGAGTATCAATTATTGCTGAAATTTCTAGATATATTCAGATTCTTAAATGTTGCATCACTTACTGCTGTATCTGAAGATGACAGTCGGTTATTCTGGGCAGCAAGGGATTCATAGGGATGATTTTGGGCTCCTTACCCCAGCAAAGTCATGTTTCCTAATCTGACAGACTAGGAAGGGATTTTTTTTTCTGAAGCAAGGCAAAAAAAATTGCAAAGGCTTTTTTTGATAAAAGCTTTTTGCTTCTAATTCAGATACAGGCACAATTTCAGAGGATGAGCTTGGAATAAAACAAGCACAGTGTATACATTTTATATACAGTTGAAGATCTAATATCCTGGTATTTATTTTAACTGTAATAATAGTAAGGTATTGTCTACCATTTGAGTGTTCTTCCTGCTCTTCAGTTTGGAGAAAGGAAGAAAAGGATCAGATTTAAATTTAAATCTATACTGTGCTACACAGCCTGCTGCTGCTTCAAGCATTAATGAAAGTGCAGGGAGACAAGACTTAAGTTTATTTTTCTATCCCTTTGGTATGTAGTGATAGTTCACTCCTTGTTACCTGCATTTATGTGGTATCTCTAACAAACAGTAATTGCTTTTTGTAGAGCATCCTAAATCTTAACAGGTATCTTATCCCTGTGGAGATGAGAAGCTTTTGCTCTGAGTGCTGGTTACCAGAGCATCTGCAGCTCAAGGTGCTGTGGAATATTTTGATAATATTTATATTGGGCATGTTGAAGTCCTTCTTCTGCCTCCCCAGTCTCCCCCTCCACTTTCTTCTGTGTACTCATAGGGCTTAATAAATGTTGTATCTTACAGGATGCTCTTGTACTTGAAGTACTAGAAAATGTGAAATGTGGAGCAAGGCAGACACTGTACACTTGAATGACAGCAGAAAATTAGAAGAATTTTGGTTTATATGAGCGGTTATGGCTCAATAGTGAGTGTCAGGGGTTGTCAGGATGCATCTAAAGCGCAATCTGAAGATGGAACCCACTTGTTTGCCATCCCTTACAGAACAGAAATACTGCTTCCTCTATGTGTTTTTAAACTTCTGGTAGCATGCAGTGTGTGATAGCTCATGGTGGTCCTGCACTGCCCATTTTCCTGGGGGCTGTCACCTTCCAGCCAGGAGAACAGGTCCCTGGTGCTGCATGGGGCTGTTTGTGGTGCATTGGATGTTAATGACCTTGGATTTTGGGCACTTGGATGCTGTCTCTGGGAGCAGAGGGATGTGGGCTCGTGGTGCCTGGCTCTGTGCTGAGCTGTGGCACTCACTGACTGCAGGAATCAAATTTCAGGAAGTTTTTCTCATGTCACACTTGAGCAACTGTGAAAAATCATACTGAGATGGGGAAATGCTGGTATGATTCTGGAGAAGAGAATAAGACCAGAGTAAATCATGTTGCAAAAATGAATCAAGGCAATCTTAACTTGGTTATGATGTGACAGAGGATTAAACTGTTATTTATATATTTATATAACAGAGGGTTATTCTGTTCAGAAGCCACTCAGCCTTAAAAGCCTAAATTTTGAGCAATTTTTTCCCCAAATGTAGCATATTGTCCCTTTGAAACAAAGGTTGTAGCATTAGTTTTTAAAGGAAGACAGTTTTACTTGAAGTACTTTTGACCACCATTCTCAGTTTTTAGATTAGAAAGAATATCCACAAATTTGGGATTTTTAAAAGCAGCTATCCCATGGGCTTCCCCATCACAATGTGGAAATTTATGGAGCAATACCTGGGTTTCTCATATGGAGTCCAGAACTAATAGTGAGTAAAATCAGAGATGCAGTAATTATCTCAATTAGCTACCGTATGGATGAGCAGATGATGCTGTGTGATGTGAGACATCAGAGTTCCTCTGTGTTCATACCAGACAGTACAAATCTAAATTGCCAGTGTCTGTACTGATAGCAAGCTTTCTCCAAACAGCAGCATGTGATCTATTTTTCCTCATGCCTGATAAAAAAAAAAAAGGGAGAAAATGCTGATTGTCAAACTAAGCTGTGTATTAGTCATGTACTGTGCTGATGCTTCAGTCCCCATGCAGAGTGTCCCAGCAGCCCTGTACTGAGCGTCATTTCATAGAATGGTTTGGTTTGGGTCAAAACTTGTCTAATCTACCCCTCTGCAATAGGCAGGGATGCCTTCCTTTATCCCAGGGTGCTCCAAGCATCTCTCAGCCTGGCCTTGAACACTTCCAGGGATGGGGCAGCCACAGCTGCTCTGAGCACCCTGTGCCAGGCCTCAGCACCCTCACAGGGAGGAATTTATTCCTAATATCTGATCTAAATCTGTCTTCTTTGTGTGACACCTCGCTGGAGATAAGGCTCTGAAGGGAGGAAATAATCCATGGCATGATAATCTATTAATAGGAACAGCCACTTCTTTATTAATTTGCTAAATGAGTTAGGACTGTATATTTAGAAATTGTACAGCAGTCAGGCTGATCCTGAGAGCAGGTCCCTGGAGACCTGGAGTGTGCAGAGGTAACATCTGATTTATTGTGAGACCCAGCCTGAGCCCAGCTGCATGGACTGGGTTTATCTGCTTGCACTGCCTTGCTTCTCACAAAGGGTCTGTTCAGGCCAGCAGTGCAGGGAACTTGTGGATCTGGAGTGTTACCTGTTCTTCTGCATGTCGTCTTCTGCTGCATTAACTGTTTGTTTTTTGCTGCTGATTGTGGGGTTTTTTTGATTTTTTTGTAAGTTTTTGAGTTATTTTTTCCCAAGTCCCCTATATTAAATTTTGGTTATAAAAAGGGGTGCATTTTTACTAAATCTAAATCAGTATTAAAGGGCAAGAGACTGAAACCATTGCAAGGTTATCTGATGGAATACTGTGCTTGAGGCAGTTGGTATCTCTCTACTATCTGCTTTGGTGATCCATGCTCAGCATCATTCCCTACTGGGATCAGAGGCCAGTAACAAACAGGAATGGGAAATGCACAGCCATGTGCAAATCTCTTAATGCTGAATTCATCCCAGGAAGTGCTCAAGGGCAGGTTGAACAGACCTAGTGGAAGGTGTCCCTGCCTGTGACAGGGGTTTGGAACAAGATGAGTTTTATTGTTCCTCCCAACCCAAACCATGCTGTGGGTTCTATCCAAAACAACCCCAAAGTGCTTTTGCTGCTTGCATCCATTGCTAATGACCACAGGAAAACCTGTTTGTGGCACACTGGCTACCAAGCACTGTTTCATGTTGCGTATTCCCTCTGTGTTGGTGTGTTTTAACTCTGCACAATGAAGTTCCCAATGCTCTGTGTTTGTTATGAATGAAATTTAATTTATCACTAGTGCTCTGCTCATCCATGGGCCCATGAATCATCATTAATCAGGAGATATAACATAAACCATCTCTTATGCCTTGGCATTCCTTTTGGAAGAGCAGAAAGAGTTTTGTGCAAACCATTGTTAAATGGCATCAGGTTCACACAGGTGTTGGTACAACAAATTTTGGCAAATGGCATTGGTGCAACACACTGCAGCTACAGGGCAGTGAAGCAGTCTGACAGCAGCTACTGAACTCTGATTTTGATTTTCACCCCTCCTAATCCAGGCAGAAATAGAAACTTGTTGGCTCTGAAGTGCTTGGTCTTTGGGCGATGCAGTTTTTCTTTAGCTGCATGTGTGGTGAAAGGCAGTCCTGAAGCAAACATGCTGCATTGATTTCCACATAGTGATGAGGCGCTTCAGATACAGAACAGAAGGACCTTTCATTCTGTACTCAATTGACTAACATTAAAAAGTAGGAAATAGGTGCTAAAAGTGAACCTTGACAAATAAAACTGTTGTATTGCACTAATGAAATGCTATTTAAAGCGGTACATGAAGAAGCTTTTTAGAAGGAATGGAAAATCCAAAACAGTTTTTTCCTTCAAAGCAGATGATTTATGCTCTGATAAAATTAGATTTTTAGTTAAAGGAATTTGCAGTCATTAAATGGTGCCCATGAAATAAGTCTCATTTATAACCATCTGCTTTATGGCTTCTGCAGAAAAGTATTCCTCAGGCAATGCATTCAAGAACTTTGGTGTCATTTTTATCAAAATAGTTTGGTTCTCTATGGGTAACACTATTAAAATCTTTGAAACCTCTATGTGATTTTTTTTTTAAGTTGAGATCAGTATCATCTTCAAGAGAAGTCTACCTGGAGCTGCTGCCTTTTTGTACTGTACTTTGGGCCCTGCTGTGGCTGCCAGGCATTTTTCCATTTTTTGTCTACCCTCCTGAAATCTTGAGCATTCTCAGTGTCACTGGAGGTTTCTCTGGGGAAGGGATGTTTTGGGGGACACACCAAGTGCTGCTGGTTTCCCAGGAACAAGAAATGATGGCTTGCAGCCTGACCTCGTGTTCTCCCACTGCACTTCTAACAAGCTTTTCTTCTGAACCCTGCATCTGGTTTTTTTTTGAGTAGTTTATATTCATCAGAGCTTACAATTATAAGGGGAGCAGGATAAAAGAAGGGAAACTTTGAAGACCATCCTTTGTCTTTCATGATGTCTGTGCAGACATGGCAATAACAAAAGGGCATTTTATAAAAGTGAGATGAGACTTGGATGTTTGTTTAATAGAGCCTTGATAGTCTATTTCCTTTTGATCAATATAATAGTTGTAATTAGTTTTAGTATTTCGAAGCTTTTGAACTGCAGAGAATTCAAACAGCTTGTTAGTGTGAGGGGCTCTGGGGAACTTTAAAAGTATTCTTCTGTTTTGCATATATTGCATGTACACAGGCCTAATGATAGCAGCTGTAGCAGAGTTTTTTCATCCCATGCCCCACCTCTCAAACTAATATTTTGAAAAGCTCAGAAAGGTCCCTGGAGTATAACTGCCTGCACAGCTCAGAGCTCTGCTACATAAAGAGGATAAATGCTTTGAAGTCTGTATTAATCCTGAATGCCATTTTATATATTGCTGAAGATCACTGAGGTGGTATCCTACAGGGAATAATGACAGTATTTTTATAAGCAAATACCCTTTTTTTTTATCCCCTTCAGCTGACTTGAAGGGTGCCAAGGAGACCATTTCTGGTATTCTGATCCTTCTCTGATGTGTTGGAAGCTTTGTTTTGGGGAAGGCGGCTTTGGTTGTGGGAAGGAAGGAGAAGCAGCATCTGCACAGGGGATGACAAAGGGCAGAATAAACTGTCACTGTGTTTGGGCAGGACGTGGGTGATGGGAGGTGGCCCCTGGGCTGGAGGAGACCTCAGCTCTGGCTCTGTCCTGCCTTGGGACTTTCCAGAAGGTTCTGGGAGGGGGCAGGAGGCAGAAAGGGGCATTTCTGTGGCAGTCCATGGGGACCTACAGCATGGCAGCCTGTGGTGCCCAGAGCCTCCTCTCCTCCAGGCTGAACAACCCCACCTCTCTCAGCCTGGCTCCACTGCAGAGCCACTCCAGATGGTCCCCACAATTCCTCTAGTTCTAATACTGGCTGCAAGAAATAGCTCCAATGATGGAAATTTGGATGTATTTGTAATTAACCCATAAATAGTGTTACTGTGTGGAATTAAATATTTATTCCTCTGAAGTCTCACCATTAGTATAAGCAAATAGTGTTGCCTGGGAATGCAATACCTTTTAAAACAGTGTTGTTTTAAAACAAATTTCTGTATTAGAGATGGTTGTGATGATTTGCAAAAAAAATGATATGCAAAAATATTATATAAGTGTGCATGGATTAAAATGAGCACTCAACTTTCAGCATGAGTAGTCCAGTGGCTTTGAAATTATTCAGATATTTGAAGAAGTCTCTGCTAAAAATAGCTGTAACGGTTTCTCCTTCCTCAACCCCAAATCTTTAGTGTAGCAATAATAACCCTCCTAACTGCTCCCTTTTAACATAAATAGATGGAAAAAATCAATTTTCAAGACAAATGTTGTGCTTTCCCATGTAATTTATCACACAGTGATGAGTCACTTTAGGTGTTATATTTATCCATTAAATATCTGTGGACAAACTGAAATGTGTGCCTGTAATTGCTCCTCAGTTATTGTATTGAGCTTCACAGATGCTTCCCTGGGTCAGTAATTGATGTTTTTAGGGGGGGTTGTTCATCCTGCCTTTGAACAATTCTTGCATTTAATAAAAAACACCACAAAAAATTCTCTTTTTCATTATAGGACTCCAGAAGGTTTGAAGTTACAAGAAGAAAAGGTAGGAAAACTGGTTTTCTTTCAGTGTGTGTGTTGGTGTTGAGTATCTTGCAGTAACTTTTTAAAATAAGCATAAGTTCACACACTTGAAAGGTTGTGCTGCTGTGGGTTTTCCAACAGTCTGTGCCTGGTGCTTGTCTGACAGTTCTTAGTGTTGCAAATTGTAGAATTTCTTTTTTTTCCAATGAAAACCTGCTATTTTAGCACAGAACTTCATGATGGTGTTGGGTGTGCATGTCAAGGTTTGGGTGCTGGCAGGGCATCTAAATGGCTTTAAGCTGAAGGGAGGTAATCTAGATTAGATATTAGGAAGGAATTCTTCCCTGTGAGGGTGGAGAGGCCCTGGCACAGGATGTCCAGAGAAGCTGTGGCTGCCCCATCCCTGGAAGTGTCCAAGGCCAGGCTGGAGTGGGCTGTTGCTCTGATTTTTTAAGATTTTCTAAGCCTTCTGATGTTTACATTCTTGTAACGAACTTTCTCACTCACTTTCTGTAAATAACTCATTGTTTTGCATTCTTTTATGGAAGAAGAGACATTTGATAGACTGTTCGTTTGTCCAGTGTCATTGGGGAGGTGGCACTTTCACCCTCCCATCCACTGTCACTTTTAGAAAACTATAAATGTTAAAGTCAGATAATAAACTTCCCTTTTCTTCACCTTGAAAGCAGCAGTGTGTGTGTGTTGTTTCGTGTCCTATGGTGACATCGGGCTTGGAGCACCCTGGGACAGTGGAAAGCCTGGCAGGGGGTTGGAACTGGATGAATTTAAAGGTCTTTTCCAACCCAAAACATTCTGTGCTAAACTCAAAACCTGGAGAATTTAGGGAGAAAAAGAGAGGAGGCTCTCCATGCTCTGCCCGGCACAGCCCGACCCAAAGGTGCTCCGAGCTCAGCTCCTGCTCCTGGGCACTCTGCTGCCTCAGAAACCATTCCCTTCTGCCAGGAGAGGCTCTTTGATGGCTCCTGGCAGCTGGGGGAGAATTGGCCATCAAAGTGCTCATTCTGGTTATCATTAATTTTGATTTTGTTCAGCAGATGTTTTCTGGATCAGGCAGTTGCTTTCCTCATCTGTCTTGGTGGAATGTGAAGCAGGTGGCACTCTGCTGTTCAATGGATTAATGCATTCCCCGTTCCCTTCCAGAGCTTCTTGAATTGTTTCAGGCATCCCATATGTTGGGATGAGTTTGTAACTACCAAGGTTTTACTGCATAAGCAAAGAAGGTCAGGTCCAAGGGTAAATTGTCATTTGGGCAAAATAATCTCTTTTTTTTTTGGTGTGTTTCTGTTTTTGTGGGTTTTTTTTCTTCTGTGAGGCTGAGGCAGCAGAGAGTCTTGAATTAATTAAAAATACAGCTATTGCTAAAGGTGAAATCTATTTGGTTTAGGTGTCCAGTGTATGGTCTGTTTTATCAAACTTCTGCCACTCTTTGTGAAGAAATCCAGCTCTGTTGTACTTCTCAGTCTGAAACTGAGGGCTCCTGGGTGGGTCAGGGCTGCTTTGGGGTGCAGAAAATCCTCTTGGTGTTGTGGGTGTGGACACTTCTCAGTCATGCCCTGGCTGTAGTTTTGGTGCAGTTCATTACAGCACAGAGACTGGACCCAGTCTTGTGGATGTACCTCCAGTCCTTTTTCAGATATGAGTTCTGCTTCCAGAACTTTCTTCACAGTGAAAGTAACCCACACATATTAGAGCTTAAAGATAGCAGTTCTTGAAATCAGGATTGAGTTTGCAGATTGTGTGTTTGGAGAATGTTACTGCAGAGCAATAACTGAATTTGGAGATCAGTGCCTCAAGACACAAAATTTCCAGGCTAAGTGAGGCTGATTTCTCATTGCTTCCAGAGGATGGGCAAGACTTAACTTTTATTTTGAGGGGTAGAACTATATTTTTTTTTCAGAAGTGAATTCAATGTAATGGACTTCTGTTAGAAGCTTCTTAGATCCATGGCTGGAGTGAAGGGGATGGCAACTGAGGGAGTTAAGATGTATAGATAAATTTGGCTTATGCCCAGCAAGGCAATATGTGGATTATCAGGTCTGTCTGAAGAACTGCAAACTCCTCAAAAGTCAAGAAAATGCTAACATGGTAAATACCTCTTGATAACAAAAGCCTGTGGATTTGCAGAGCTACCTGGGGATTTTCAGCAATGTTTAAGTATCTTCCTCTCTGGAGTTATTCCTCAATAGTGCCTATAGAATAATTCAACTAAAGGCTCCTTCAGCAACCTGTTCAGTATTAAAATGTGCACAGAGCAGATATCATTTGGTGTCAGGAAAAAAATAACAGGAAGGTCAGAATGTTTATTATGCACACAAAAGGATTTCTTCTAAGTCTTGTGATATGGTATGAGGTGATTTTGATGAGGCCTTTTTCCCCCTAAAAATGGTAATTTTTGCAGATAATGGTTTTTACCTGAGGAAATGAGATGATTGGAAGAGATTGGGAGTTGGGGTTTTATCCTTGTTCTATTCCCTTGGTAGAAATTTTGGCTTTCTCATAAAAAGCTGAAAAACTAAAAAATATCTCATAGAAACACCCACAAATGTGAGAGCTCAGCAGACTTACTCTGTATCTGCTTTTATTATCCCAGGCTTATGGATGATCCAAAATGATTAAAAAAGAGCTTTTGGTGAAAGGAGGGGCAATCCTGGTTTAGACTTTTCAGAATTTTTCTTTATTTTGGGACAAAAGGTTTGAATCCTTTAGATTTAAAGCAGACACTTTCCTTTCGAAGGATGCAAAGCCTTGATTGTTGTTGAGCATGAAAACACTTTTTTCTTTTTTAGTTGTGGATGAGTGTAGTTAAACTGTGAGGTTTTGGTTTCCAGAGTGTCAGGATTACATAGGCTGGAGAAATTTTGAACCTGCTCCAAAGCCCATTAGAGTCAATGAATGGTTTTCCTTTGACTTCCATGGCATGAGATCAGCAGTAATTACATGATCTTTTAATTGCTGTGGTATGGAGGAGAGATGCTTCCCTGACTGCAGCTGGCAGCCACCTCTCAGTGATGTTTGGAGGCTGATTTTCTTCTCAATTGAAATGGAAATGGCTGCAGAACTATTTTGTTCCTGGGATGCCTAACTGGTGTGCAAATATTACCCTTTTTGACTAAAAAGAATTTTTTAATTAAAAAACCCTCAATCTGAGATTTGATGAGAAGATGCAGCAATATTTTTCTAAATTCACTTGAAATTTGCCTCTGAGTTGGTCACACATTTGACCCCCTGTGGTGGGTCATATTGTATTGTATTATCATCCATATTATGCCCATGCAATGGTAACCAGATCATGGGATAGGGTGCTAGGTTTGGTGTTGTGCTTTGAAAACAAACAAACTTCCAACCAGCCAAAAAACCTCTAAACACAAGCTCAAGAAACCTCAGCATGTGATAAACAAGCACAGGATTTGAATACCATCCTTCTATATTGCTCTGTTGAACTAAAATGACAGGACAAGTTGGGGCAGGCAGCTCTTTTTTCACTAATTGAATATTTTTTCTCATTTTTGTGTTAATTTTTAAATAATTTTTCCTGCCCTTAGTGCAGAGGAAAGGGGAATGGAGCCAAAAGGGGAATAACCTGCGCACTCCTTGTTGCTGTCCAGGGCAGTGTAATACTGCAGGAGGGCAGATGGAGAAGGGCAAAACAGGAGTAGGGAGCTGGGAAAAGCAGCAGTTTGTGCAGATCATGTGGACACAGCAGGCATTTAGTGAAAAGGATGAAGAGAGTAGAGAAAAGGATGAAGTGTCAGGATGGCAGGGGTTGGAAGGAACCTCAAAGCCCATCCCATTCTACCCCCTGCCATGGGCAGGGACACCCTTCTGCTATCCCAGGCTGCTCCAAGCCCTGTCCAGCCTGGCCTTGAACGCTTCAGGGATGGGACAGCCACAGCTTCTCTGGGAAACAAGTGCCAGCATCTCACCACCCTCACAGGGGAGAATTTCTTCCTAAAATCTGCATGGTCTGAGGAGAAGTCCCTGTGCAGGAAACTGGGAGATTGAAGGGTGTGCGTTAGATTGGAAGAAACTCAAGCTTGTAGGGAGCACCTGCAAACATTAGGCTGGACAGTGGCAGGGTTTAATTTTAGAGATTGGTGACTTTTCCCTGTGTAATGAGTGTACATGAATGCATAATACTTACCTGTTGCTGTAAATTACACCATACAGCTTACATATGTAAAAGCCACATACATTTGTGTCTATCAAATTCTCCATGTCTGGCAGAACAGAGCCTCCAGTGGTTTCCCCAATTATTTTAATGGCAAGGACACAGGAACTAATTCTGCAACTTCTGGAGCTGACAAATGTTCCCATTTCAGTTGGCACTGTGGGGCTGAAGGATGCTGAGTATTAGAACAAATTGTCTGCTGAGTAGAACTGTGCCCAAGCATATGTATAGTCACATTAAGCATAAAGAGCCAGGTCTTCAGTAGACAGAAATAAGCAAAGCTCTGCTGAATTAATGGACCACCTTTGCTTTTTACTAGCTGAGGATCTAACCCAAGCACTTAAAACTTTTAATTTGTTTTTATGTTGTTCACAATCATCCGTTCAACAAATTAGTGTCAAAAGATGCTTTTTGAAACCATTCAGCCAAGAAATGTTCAAGTAAATTGCTTCTGCTTTGACCATATAATCTTATTAAATGAGATGCAACTCTAGATTTATTCAGACAGATGACATCACACCACCATAAAGATACAAACTTTAAATATCTGGTTTGAATTAAAACTTCTTTGAATTGACACTTGTCTGAAGTTTTCACAAGCTCTGTGTTGTGGATGTCCTATTTGTATATATTTATTGTGGATACACAGTCCTCATTGTCACACTGTGATTCCTAATCACAATGTGGAGCAATAGAATGTAGTACATCCTGAGCTTTCTCAAGTTGCTAGAGTTTTATTGAAAAAAGTCTGCATCAATTAGCAGTGGTAGAGGATCCAGCCAGCAGCTTAAGAAATATTTCATTATTCTCCACTTGACATTAATTTTTATGTCCTACGTGAAAAACTGACTCATGGTTATAAAACAGTAATGCCCTTCAGAAATTCTATTTACTTCGTCCTTTCTTTTCGCCCACTTCAAATGTTTGCCTCTCCATGGAAGATGACAGGCACTCCAAAATTGGCAGGAATGATAAGTTGCTCTCCTGAAATCTTTCAGGAGCACAAAGTGGTCAGCTGTAATTACTTTTGTAGTAAATCACCTGTTAATTTCCCATTATGTTGTTTTTTTATATTACTGGAATCTAAAAAATCTTTGGTTTTTTCCTTATGACTTAGTCAAAACTCACCAAAAATCAGTAGCTGTGTTTATGTTGCTCTTTAGAAGAAACTGTGCCACCAGGATCTTGGTTATCTGGTTATTCCAGTTACATCCAGATGATATAATATGAAAGTAAATATTTGTATGTATATGCTCTGTACACAGCTGGGTGTTTAGAAACACACTGGCTGAATTTCAGGACATTCTTCCAAAGTCTGAAGGACAGCTTTTACATTAAAAATCCCTGTTTTGTTGAATCACAAGTTGGAATATTTTCCATGTTATACTAGTTTTAATAATTACTCAGTCTTTACTTCAAGCAAAGGTTTTGGTCTCTGCCCATCTCAGCTGCTTTATTTTCATATAAAGTTTTATTGTCTCTGACTTTGCCATTCACTGATGTCTGGCAGAACAGAGCCTCCAGTGGTTTCCCAATTATTTTAATGGCAAGGACACAGGAACTAATTCTGCAACTTCTGGAGCTGACAAATGTTCCCATTTCAGTTGGCACTGTGGGGCTGAAGGATGCTGAGTATTAGAACAAATTGTCTGCTGAGTAGAACTGTGCCCAAGCATATGTATAGTCACATTAAGCATAAAGAGCCAGGTCTTCAGTAGACAGAAATAAGCAAAGCTCTGCTGAATTAATGGACCACCTTTGCTTTTTACTAGCTGAGGATCTAACCCAAGCACTTAAAACTTTTAATTTGTTTTTATGTTGTTCACAATCATCCGTTCAACAAATTAGTGTCAAAAGATGCTTTTGAAACCATTCAGCCAAGAAATGTTCAAGTAAATTGCTTCTGCTTTGACCATATAATCTTATTAAATGAGATGCAACTCTAGATTTATTCAGACAGATGACATCACACCACCATAAAGATACAAACTTTAAATATCTGGTTTGAATTAAAACTTCTTTGAATTGACACTTGTCTGAAGTTTTCACAAGCTCTGTGTTGTGGATGTCCTATTTGTATATATTTATTGTGGATACACAGTCCTCATTGTCACACTGTGATTCCTAATCACAATGTGGAGCAATAGAATGTAGTACATCCTGAGCTTTCTCAAGTTGCTAGAGTTTTATTGAAAAAAAGTCTGCATCAATTAGCAGTGGTAGAGGATCCAGCCAGCAGCTTAAGAAATATTTCATTATTCTCCACTTGACATTAATTTTTATGTCCTACGTGAAAAACTGACTCATGGTTATAAAACAGTAATGCCCTTCAGAAATTCTATTTACTTCGTCCTTTCTTTTCGCCCACTTCAAATGTTTGCCTCTCCATGGAAGATGACAGGCACTCCAAAATTGGCAGGAATGATAAGTTGCTCTCCTGAAATCTTTCAGGAGCACAAAGTGGTCAGCTGTAATTACTTTTGTAGTAAATCACCTGTTAATTTCCCATTATGTTGTTTTTTTATATTACTGGAATCTAAAAAATCTTTGGTTTTTTCCTTATGACTTAGTCAAAACTCACCAAAAATCAGTAGCTGTGTTTATGTTGCTCTTTAGAAGAAACTGTGCCACCAGGATCTTGGTTATCTGGTTATTCCAGTTACATCCAGATGATATAATATGAAAGTAAATATTTGTATGTATATGCTCTGTACACAGCTGGGTGTTTAGAAACACACTGGCTGAATTTCAGGACATTCTTCCAAAGTCTGAAGGACAGCTTTTACATTAAAAATCCCTGTTTTGTTGAATCACAAGTTGGAATATTTTCCATGTTATACTAGTTTTAATAATTACTCAGTCTTTACTTCAAGCAAAGGTTTTGGTCTCTGCCCATCTCAGCTGCTTTATTTTCATATAAAGTTTTATTGTCTCTGACTTTGCCATTCACTGACAACATATGCTTTGAAATCTGTTACTCAGGGAATCATGTTTGGGGTTAAGATATTAATCTGATGTTTAGTGCCTGTGTTTCCAAGGTTATGAAACCACAGTTTCTCAGTTTTTTTTGTACTTCATCCCACTTGAACAGCCTAGCCCTAGTTGGTAAAGGGCAAAGTTGTTTGCTCCCACACACCTATCAGCAGTGGTGTTTAATTATAACTTGGCATATTTTGTGCTCTTAAGTGGCAGGAATTAAAAGAGGGAGTAAAACCCTGTGGAGGGGGAAGAACCTCAAATAATCAACACATTAGCCAGTGCTGGGCACAGGAGTAAATTAAACAGGAATGTGAATGCTCCTGGGCAGCGTTACTATTGCTGTTTGTATTGCCCATGTGTCTGGGATGAGGAGCAAAGAATTGCACCTTAGCCCGGGAGTTTCTGAGCAGCTCCTGAACCAAGCAGGACTGGTCCTGGTGGTCACATTAGGCTGACAAATGACTGTTCACAGGGGTGGAATACTTCTGAAAATGTGAATGCAGCTGTGGCTTAGCCCAGCTTTGCCACAGGCATAGCAAACCCCTTGCACACCCAGCTCTCTGACTGGTGGAAACAGAGTGGTTTTGCAGAGTTAAGGTTCCTGTAAAAGGGATCCATCAGTTTCTGTTGTTGAGTACTTTGGGGCAGGAGGAGGAATGAATTCTCTTCATGGCAGAATGGGCATGACTGTTTAGTAAGTAAATAAAATAGAGTGTGGCTTTGCTAGAGCAGTAGATTGATGGACCTGAAGGAGCTGGAGTGAAAACTTCTTGAGTGGCAGGAAATCAGGAAACTGTTTCCCAGCAGCAGGTTGGATCAAGCAGATTGTGGACAAGCTTAGGAAGTGGACAAGTTCAGTTCCCAGTGAGGGAAGAGGGAGAAAATGGAGATGAGCCAGAAATCTATGAGACCTTGTGAGGATTTACAGGGAGATACAAAATAACATATATATGTATTCTATACTGCTGTACATCTTAAATAAGCATCCCCAGTGCAGAGTGCTGAAGCTGGATGTGCCTGAAGGCATCTCTCTTTTTCCTTCTGAAATCAGAACAAACTCTGCTGATTTGGCAGCTGAAAAAGCTGTGTGTGGTGTTGGCTTCTGTCTACTTTTTCCATCTAAAGTGGGAAGTCTTTTGGAAGATGCTGCTTTGTCCTACAAACCTTGTTTTGGCTGCAACTTCAGCCTCTCCAAAGCAATTCTCTCCAGCTGCTCCAGAGCTGTAAAGCAGGACTGGTTTGCACTGGTCTTCTAAGATAACT
The DNA here is from genome assembly GCA_024865655.1 of Emberiza elegans. NCBI lineage: Eukaryota > Metazoa > Chordata > Aves > Passeriformes > Fringillidae > Emberiza > Emberiza elegans. The sequence continues at coordinate 2,231,177 of JALJVW010000797.1, forward strand.
TGTCTTTAAGAATGAGAGGACATATTTTCAGACAAATGGGCTTTTCTTGATTTAAATATCATTAGCAGCAGCCAGGTTGCAATACAGTGAGGTTTGAAGTCATGTTGGATTTGATTTTTTGGTTGTTTCAGTGGTTCATTGTTCTTTCTATGAAATTCCAGTCACAAAACTCTGGTGAAATGCTGTTGTTACAGAGAGCATTGCATGATGTGGAAGCCCCTCTCATATGGAGCAGACATGTGATGCTTGTACATGATATTGAAAGGGGCAACTCTGTAAACCCAGAGTTTTCAGACCAGCTATAACATAAACTCATTTGTAAGGGTTGAATAAAAAACTGGCAGCAGATGTTTCTGGTAATGGCAATATGATGTAATATGCAAACACTGTCTAACAAATCAGTTTATCCAGCATGTCTTAGCTATTAGAAAAGTGAGTAAACTTGGACTTTCAGACAAAAGACTCAAAGTTCAGAATTGCTTCTGGGTCCAGTCAGATTTTTGAGTCATGATTTTTGAACATGCTACTAGTCTACTTAATATGTGTAAGGGCATGGTGCATTTTCAATTTCAGACTTAATAGGTTTCAACATGCCATTTCTTCTTGAACTGAGCTTTAACTGTGAGGCAGAGCAATTAGGGTAATATTACTGGAGCTTCAACTCACTGCTCAAATATGAGCTAAAAATAAGAGAGGAATAACCCTCTTTGTGCTCTCTTAGTTCAGGTACTTACTCCCAGGTGGTCATGGCCTCAGCCTGTGGAAATGGAGGTGCTGAGCCTGTCACTGGGTTAGCCCAGCTAGGGGGGCGGTTTAAGGCAGGGGAGGCTCTAAGGGAGCTCTGGAGATGATATGGGCAGTGGCTGAGGCCACCAGCAATCCTTGCAGTGCTTAACTGTGGGGCTGCTATAGTCTTGCACCATATCCTGCTCTAGCCAAACCCAGCAGAATGATAGAATCCCAGCATGGTTTGGGTTGGAAGGGATTTGAAAGGTTATGTCATTCCAGCCCCCTGCCATGGGCAGGGACACCTTCCACTATCCCAGGATGCTTCAAGCCACGTTCAAGCTTGCTTTGGACACTTCCAGGGGTGGGACAGCCACAGCTTCTCTGGGCAACCTCTGCTAGGGCCTCACCACCCTCTCAGGAAAGAATTTTTTCCTAATAGGTTGTGAAGAATGAGCCATTCAGGTGTTTGGGGCCATAGCCATGCCCCTGGCTGCTGTTAGAGCAAGTACTCTGCTTAAGTGAGTGGTTTTCAGGGGGGCCCACTTTGTGTGTAAATGGTCCTTTTGGATTTTACATTTCTAAGCAAGATTTCATTTCAGTAATTAGCATGTGTCAGTATATTTTTAATAAGAACTTAGGAGCCTGTGAAATGGTCCAGTTCGTGGTGCTTGGGAAAGAAAAATCTGCTCTGTATAAGGTAATGTAATTACTTTTCTAAAGGAGTTTTTATTATGCATCTAACTGCACATTTACTGTTCTTGATAGACCCAAATAAAACCAGAACAGAATGAATAAGCCATTGGGTAAATAAAAGAGGTAAAGCATTTATAAATATGTATTTAGTCAACAGAGCTGATTGGCCACTGTGCAACTGCTCCAAGGTCTCAGTAATCCAAGTTTAATAGCCTTCCATAAATATTTCCTTGTTTGTCATGAGACAGGAGTTATTTATCCATGCCATGCTGCTTGCTTGTGTTTGATGAGAATTTCTGAAGAATATTAGGCAGGTTTGTTGTTTTGCATATAACATAATGGGCACTGTGTGTTTATAAAGTAGCATGAGAATGATCCTTGTATTTTTGTCCCTATCTCCTCCTCATTATTATCCTTGCCTCTCCCTCATAGGTGCTATGTCTTTTTGTCATTCTTTTTACTCTGTTTTAGTGAGGTTAAGATGTGCCTTCTTTTTGCTGAATTTTTAAGTTCTATCTGATAAAGTGTCTCCAATGATGTGACAATCATTAGGGCTGAATATCAGCCCAGATGTTTTTCCTAATTCAGGGTAAAACTATTTGACTCATTTCAGGTATCATGAAACTCATGCAGTAACATGTTTAACCAGGATGAAATTAGCATATGTGAAAAGTGGTTTTGGACCTATAGACTTCAAAGCTGGTTCCTTGAAAAGGCATAAGTTGGATTTTGGCTTTTAAATTTGTTCAGCGCAGGTGACCATGTCTGGTTATTAATGTATCTGTTTCTGGGGTTTGTGTGCACAATAGTTGTTGCAAAGGCTGAAATCTATTTTGCACAGCCAGCAGATAATAGCATCAAATTATGCTCTAGCTTGGAAAATAAAAAAATACAAGAAAAAAGTGTTGTGTTTTCCATCTGCAGATTTGGAAATTTTTCAAAATATCACTTCTTACAAGATTTCAATTTAGTTTCTCATTGCAACTGCAAAGTAGGTGACAGTGGCATGCAGTGCTCCTGCCTCTAGTTGTTTTCCTTTTCCCATTGAAATTCCATGATGTGAATTGCCTGTAACAGGATCTTTTTTCTTTACTTTTCATATCTGAATACATTAAAGAATCATTTTTCTCTGTTACTGAAGCTAGGTTTTATTATCCTGGGTTTTATTTTTTCTTTTCCCATAATTGTTTTTCAAAAATTATTAGTGTTCCCTAAATTATATAATAGCCATCTTTAGGTTTGAACTCCTATTGCCTGTTGAATACAGAAGTTCATCAGCTGCTTTTAACAGAATCAACATTGTGGCAACCCTTATTCCCTGGGAAATAGAATCAGTGAAGCCAGAAATTGGAAGCAGCCCTGTGCAGCTTCTCTGCTGTTATCAACGCGTCCAACTCTGTTGGCACCAGTGTCAGTGAGGGCTGATGCATTGCCAGAGACATTTTCATGGGGGAACACCAGTTTGTGAAAAGAGAGGGTGGCTGTGGTTGGAGCAGATATCCCAGCCTGGGAGGTGCCTGTGTGTGAACTCCTGGATGCTGATGGGATTTCCCAGGTGTGCAGGAGTTGGGATCCCAGCTACATCTGAGCACTGTGCAATGATGAAATAACTGCGTGACCCACAAAAATTCTGATAAATTAACAAGTTCATTCTCCTAACTCTGTCAATACTTTAACCCTCATCAGTGACAGGATGAGGCCCTGAGAGGGTCTGTCAGAGAGGGGCTCATGGTCTCACTGATCAGGGTAGCTGGATTGTTGTGCCTGTTCCTGATGCTGCTTTTGGAATGAGCAGCTGGAGTCGTAGGAAACTTGGAGGGAAGTACAGGTTGTAAAACCAAGCTGGGTTTTACCATCGAAATGATGAACTGGCCAGCCAGGGCTGCAGTGTGTGTGCTGGATAAAGGACTGTAGCAGCTTCTAGTGTGCTGGGGGTCTCAAAACCAGCAAGGAGGAGCTCTATTCTGTAAGGCAGAGCACGTGGATTAAGTCAAAGCCCTTACCAGTACATTAAATTAAACAGAAAGCCCTGACTGCTCCTCAGTACTACAAGGTGTCCCAATTAGATCTAAGTCTTCACAGTAAGGTAGCAGCAAAGGAGCAGAGACAGCTCTTTTCCTTTTGGATGTATAATAAATGCTTCCTGCATGAGGAGGTTTGCATTTGGATGACACTTGTAAGTATATTCCAAACAGATCAGCTGGATTAGAGAGAGTGCTAAGTGATCATTTTTGGTGAGTCACAGAGTTTGTATTATCACTGGATCATCCTAACATGTCCTGGGAAGTGTGGAGGTGCTGGTGAAGTAATTGGGTTCTGAGTGAACTTGAAAATGATTTCTTGATTGACTGTGAGACAATGCTGAGAATGACTCTTTCACCCTTTTAATGTTCACTCAGTATAAATAACACCACCAGAACAAGTCCTGCCTGATCTTTGTGTTGGGCATTGCAATTCCCTTCCCAAAGGAAGCGTGTTCATCAGGCCTTGTTCATCACATCTGGGCTGTGTTCCCTCTGATTCGATGATCCCATCATCATTCACACATCTTTAACTGAGCACCCCCTAGTATTCTAAAACAGAAATAATAATTACAGCCCTCTGTCTTTCCTTTCACCCCTCTGCCTTTCCAGCAGACAGAAGCTCTGATGGGATTATTTCTCAGGATGCTGTTTGTTCACTGGAGGGTGAGAGGCTGTTCTTGTCGGGAGAACGGCACTGCTGGCCTCGCTGAACACCTCTGCACAGCACATGGATCTTTCTCTCTTTGGGAGACAACCTGTGGGATTATTTTCAGTTTCAAATGCCACAGCAATTAGTATTTGGAATTACATAACTGAAACATGTTTTATTGTACTCATTTAACAACAGGAATGATGATGAAAATGATTTAAAGTATCCAGCTTATTTTCCTTTGCATCCAGGAGCGAATTTTGACTTGGCCCTCTACCAGTGGAGTTTCCATTTCACTTTCCTGATTTTGCAGCAATAATTTTCAGACTTTCCTTGAGTCAAACCTGTTGTTCGTTCTTTCAGCGTGTTCCCAGGGGATGGGAGGATTTCTGTCAGAGCAGCAGAGCAGTTCCTTTCAGGAGGCTGAGTGGAAGCAGGAGGAGCGGGAGGGGGCAGCGGCTGGGCGCGCGCGTGCCCCCGTTGCTGATGTGCTGATCAGCGCACGGCTGCTGTGAGCAGGGCTCTCCAGGGACAGCCAGCTCCAGCGGGAGAGCCATTAATATCCAGCAGCTCTGGCAGTGGGAGCTAAGCATAGTGCACTTATTTAATTTAGACGTTACATCTCTTTCTTAGCACAAACAAACACTCCTTTGCTGGCTTAAAATTCTCCCCGGCTGCTGTGCGGATGGAGCTTTTGTCTGCAAGCCTGCACTTTTGGCAAGGGCTTGGAGGGGGATGTGGTCACAGAAACATGGAATTGTTAAGGCTGGAAAAAGCCTCTAGGATCATCGAATCCAGGCATTAACCTGGCACTGCGGTGTTCCTGGGAGCTCTCCCAAGCTCTGTGCTGACCCATGCTGGCTGGTCACTTCTGGGCTGAGGGGTCTGCATGTCTTTGGTGGCTCCAAGGGCTTTAGGTCATTAAGGAGTTAGAGGTGGTTGGTCAGAAATGCGCTTTTGGGTTTGCAGTTGAAATAAACAGGCAGAAACTCAACCCCAAACTAGATGGTTTTGGCTCACCTCAAAATCCCATCTGCAATGTGTAAACAGGCACCCTCTAGCATTACTTATAGGTGAAGTGTATTTGAGCAAGAATAAGATAAGATGAGCTAATAATTATTAAAAGTAGGATTTGTACTGGCTTAAATACAACAAAGATTTTAGGTTTTTGGGGTTTTTTTACTTCTGGTGAGAGGGTGAGTTTGGATTTTGCCTCTTCATGAACAGACATGAGGCTAAGCATTGTCTAGATCTTCAGTGAAACAAATTCCTCACTACTTGATGCTACAGGTGCCTCAGTAAAAATGAATGTTATTCCCACAAATAACACCTACACTAGTATTTCTCTTAATTACTGGAAAAATTACTGGTACTACCCCTGTTTTCTGCAGGCCATGCCATATGACAAAAAGAAGGTCTGAGGTTTCCAGGAACATATGCATGAGCTATGGGCAAAGTTTTCTAAAGCCAAAAGGGTTGGGTTTTGTTTCACAAGATTCATTTAGTCCTTGAGAGAACAAACAAACTTCCTTTAAGGTCAGATAAAAATCTGTTTTCTGTGCTGCTAATTTATCAGGCGCTAGAATATGAAGGTCATGGTTTGTCGGGAGAAGTAACTTTTACTAGGCCAGCTGAGAAATGTGGGAAGCTGTTGAGCACAGGAACTGTTCATCAGGTCTAGAATGTTAATGGCAACTGTCAGATAGTGAATTCACTCCCTTTATACTTAAACAGAATTTGCAGGTTTAAGGTTAGTGTAAACACAGTGTTTTCACTTGTTTTTGGAATCTAATGATGTGTGTTTGCTAGCTATTAAGATAAAGATTACTTTCAGGTCTCCCATTCTTACCTCCTTTTTTTTTTTTGATTTTTTGTCTTTCGTTTTTGAAGGAAAAAATAGAGATAACTTTGGGGAGTGTTTCCTGTGATGCCAACTGATTGTATGACTTAGATATGAGTGTGATTTGGGTGCAAAAGCTTTGGAGGTACACTGTAATGGAGGTGATAACAGTGAAGTTTGAGATGGGCATATTGCCTTTTTCCTTTATTTACTTTCTAGCTTACAATTTAGATTTGGTATGTTGGAATTTTCTTGGTGGTGGTGGCATGGATGTGGCTACCCTGCTGTGAGTGTCCCCTACAGTCCTGCTATGAGTTCATTCTGTCCTCTTGAGAGTGGGGCCAAGGTTTCCGTCTGTGTAGAGACAATGTGTGCCATAAGGAGTGCTGCAATCTTCATGCTGCCATATGAAATGGTTTATATTGGATATTAGGAAGAATTTCTTCACTGAAAGGGTTGTCAAGCCCTGGCGTAGGCTGCCCAGGGCAGTGGTAGAGCACACATTCTCATGGAGAGATTTAAAAGGTGTGTAGATGTGGCACTTGGGGACATGGTTAGTGGAGGGTTTGGCACTGCTGGGTCAATGGTTGGACTCAGTGATCTTAAAGATGTTTTCCAACCTAAACATTTGTTTCTATGCTTCGTGTGTGGATGACAGCATGGGGGTTGCAGCTGAATGCCCAGTGTGTGGCACAATCTCTGCATTAGCTGTTGGGATGTTATTTTGTCCTAAGCTAGACCTTATTTGGGATCTAGGTTGTTAGAAATTAAAATTCAAGGAGCAGATACTTAGAGCAGATGACGTTTGTCAGGGTGTGATGCTGCACTCCCAGATCCCAGCTCTCTGCCTGTGGGTGCAGCCAGGCTGCAGCTGACACCAAGGGCTGAGGGGTTTAGCTGCAGTTCTCTACTTGCTTCTTGCACTGAGACATTGGTCAGGATTTAATAGGAATGAAGTCTGATAAAAGAAGTTAAAAAATAATGATGACTTCTTCAGTGATACATTTTCCCTCTTAAGATTTCCTTCTTCTGCATCCTCTGATAGGAAAAAACACATGAAAACAGGGTTCACTGGAGTGCAAACATCACCAAAACTGGTGTGATTTCAGAGATAAAATCAGCTGAAAGCTAATTATCATAATATTTAACTTTCTAACACTATCACAAGTGTCAATATCCTCTAAACTAATAGGCATGATGTGCCTTTTTCCTTACAGTGTTAGTGAATCCTTTAGGTCTCCCTGCCTGACAGTGGCAGTCTGTCATTGTTGCTGATCCAACTCTATTGACTCTGAGCTCTAAATAATTAAAATTGTGTGCTTACATTGGGAAAAAAGGCAAGAAAGTTTTAGTAGCAGAATATCTGCAACACTGGGGAGTGTAGCTTTTAGCATTTTCTTCTTAATTGCTGTCTTTAATTTGCAAGAAAGATGTGACCCTCTGAGTGAGATGGGCTGGTATTAGTGAGATACGGAGTCGCACAGTTATTTGTGTAATTACATAATTATTTGTCTGAGAAAGTGAGGTTTTTTTACATGGTGAGAAGAAAGCTCGCCTCTCCAGGTGTGGCTAATGTGGAGCATGGTTTTAGTGTGTCACCTGGAGGAGGAAAATGCACAGGAAGGAGCTTCTGCTGCTGTTTCTTGCTGTGGTTTGTATTTTGTTTTTCAGAATAGGAGCACAGCAAAGTGGCTGATCGTTGAAGGCCATGAGCCAAGACCCCATCCCTGACATGTCATGTCTTACTAAAGCTTTTGAGGAAGCAAACCAAAACACTGTGAACTAAACTCTTGATGCCCGAGAGGCTCCATTCTCTATTCTGGTACTTCCAATAACTGAAGCAAAGAAGAAATTTTATGAGTGTGACTAAAAATAGTCTTATTGATTCCTGGAGCTTAGTTAGTCTCAGTGATTTCTCTACGCAAACCTCGTTCAGTTGCTATTTTCTGCCTTTGTCGTGATTTCAGTGAGGGAGGTGTAAAGCAAAGGTAACATCAATTGACCTAAATACAAGCTGGAAGTGGAAAAGCAGGCATAGTATTGTGAAAAGCAAGAGGGAGATGCTGGCTCCTCTGGGATGCTGCTAATCCAATGCTTTATCCTGTATCAGCCCTGCTTGTGCTGAGTGTATGGATTTACTGGGTTTGTGTGCATTATTTCAGCAATAAGTTGCTTTACTTTGGCAAGTCAGGGTGTAACTGCTAAACCTGTTGTTTGGTCTTAATGGGTTTGGACACCCTAGGATGTATCAAGTGACTTGGATGCAGTAATAATTTAACTCCTAGTCACACAATTCTGAAAATAACAGGAATTCTTTGTATATTTATATTGACTATATGTATGTTCTCAGATGGATTTCAGCATTTTATATTGAATGTTATCGGCTGTGGGGTTTTTACCCTAAAAGTCACTGTGTTCTCTTAATCATAGCAAGTAACCTTTCTTATGTGTGAAATGGGGATAACACTGGGTAAACTTAGAACTGTTGCGTGGGGTGGTTGAAGTATTTTGGTCTCTTTAAAATAAAGCTCTGTGTGTGTGTGCCAGCAATGTACTTTGCTTTCTGCCCAGGTTCAGCTGATGACACTTTGTGAGGCAGTGGCAGAGCCAGGTACAGAAAGCTGCCAAAATTACTGATGGATTGGGGGCCACTGTGGTGGTGGGGTCAGAACTTGCCTGGTATTGATGTGTGGGGTTTGAATGTACCTCAGCAGCATCCCTTGCACGGTCTGCAGGACATCTCTCCCTTACTGGAGTTACTGAGACAGGAGGGTGGGTAGGCTGTCACCCAGACTGTTGTCCCCCACTGATGGATGTGTAGGACAGGTGTGTGGCAGGAGCACAATTTGCCCATCAGAAGCTTGGAGTGGGGACCTCTGTGCTTGGTGAAGGCATCACCTGCTCTGCTTCTCTGGCACCTTACCCAGTAGGGCTCCTTTCTGCAGCATAGTTCAGACTAAAGCATGCCTGATACTGTCAGATGCTAAATATCAAATTATGGGGGATAATCATGGGGGCATGACATCTTTGGGAGCCTCATTGGAATGTCTCTGGTTCCCGCTGTGCTTGCTCTGCAATACTGCATCATGTGCAGGTGGGCAGGGAATGGATTCTTCATGTCTCTTAAGAAAGAGCTTCAGAACTCTTCTCTGGAAGGAAACTTAATGGCTAAAGGAAAGTTGATGGGATCCCCCATGAAAACAGCAGCAAAATGAAAAGGCTGCCAAGGACTCTGCTTGCTGCAGGGAGGAAAACTAGGAGGGAGGGGCAGGAAGGTGAGGGAGATCTCAGTTTCTATCCTGTAACAATTAGAAAGGGTGAGAGGGAAGAGTGAGTGGAACAAAAGGGAAGCAAGTGCTTGGGAATGCAAATGCTCCAGATCTAGTCTGCTTTACCAACCTAAAACCTGATTGACTTCGTTATTCATGGAGGTGAGGCAGTGATCTACAGGATGCTAGGAGATGGATTTGCTTTCTGCAAAAATTATTTGCCAGGCAGCTCCTGATGCTTCTGGTGCTTTCCAGTGCTTTTCTTGTGTGCATATTTGGAGCCAATGCTTTTCCTGTTGAAGAACTCAAAAGAATAAAGCTTAAAATCCTTAGGTTCACTCTAAAGGGAGACACAGGGCATTTTAGCATGGCATGCCATGACAGATACTGGCATCCTTTCAATGCTGAAAGCTTGCTATGTGCTCTGGTCCACAGGGTATTGCTGGCCTCACTTCTGCATGGAAAACTGTCCTGCCCCAGATTTCCCTGGAAGTCATGGCCTCCTTCCCATGACCCTGCAGCATTGCTGTGGGCCAGGCCTGCTTGCTGAGATGCCTTCACTCCCCTCAGCCCATGCTGCTCACTGTGTGTCTGGTGGCTGCAGTGGGAGTTGTGTGCTTGGCTGTGTTTGCAAATTTGGCCTTTAGCTGCTTGCTCTCCTGTTTTGTTGACGGCTGGAGAGATCATACAGAACATACAGAGGGATGGGGCTGTGTGCAGTGAATAACAATGAAATACCTGGTTTGTGCTGCTGCTTGAGCACTGTTTGAAAGAGAACCTTCGTGGTGTTTCTCTTCAGAGCTTCTCTTGAAGCAAGGGCAAGCTTAAAAGGAAAGAAAAAGGGCAGGATTTCACATCCTAGCCACCACCTCCCAGAGCAGCACCCCTCTGGCTGTCAGACATCACTGTGCCCCTCCAGAAACCCTCCCTACCTTTAACAAGTAGCACTAAGGGTGCTGGAGGTGAATTATCTTTAGAGAACTCTGCTGTCAGAGTGGGTATGACTGCTCTGTTTAGCTGTGCTGAATTATTTTGGATAGTTATTTTTGTGGTATGGACCAGCCTCCAATGACTGTAATACGCAGCTCTGCAGAACAGCTCCTTAGAGCTGTCTCTGGGGAAGGCAGTGCTTTCCACTGAGAGATGAGATTGCAAGGGCTGCACTTACCTCCCTTAAAAACAGATAAACATTTCAACAGCATGAGGTGACTAAGTGTTATCCTGGTATTTTGTAACTACTTTCTTTGAATAGAGCAAGGCTTTGTTAATACTGTAGTACTAGAGCAATACTCTGCAGCTGACATTTGCAAAATCTCTCATTGTATTTCATTATTTGAACAGATCTTACTCAACCCTAAAGGTTTTGCTTTTTAGTAAAGGAAAAGCAGATGTGTACATGTGATCCAGAGTCACAAAAGAATATGGGTATGCAACCTTGCTTTTTCTTTCAAATAGGAGATTCAGACAGAAAAAAAAATATCGTTATTTCATGGCCATCTGTGATCCTCCATTCAGTTAAACCAAGGGACCCCAGATCCTGGGAGTGCAGGGATCACTGAGCCTATGCATGCATTTAGTGTAAATGCAGTAGTGCTTGACCCAGGAAGGCATGGCATCAACCAGTTCATCCCACTTTCAGTACTGACTGTCCTGGATTTTGCTCCTGGTTGTTTACCTGTAGGAGGTGAGAGAAGACTGAAGCCTTTACAGATTTGTCTGTGGCCATGGGGAGCACAGAAAAGGGCACATGGTGGCATCAGCAGGAATAGATCATGAGCACTGTGCTTTATCTAGAGCTAGTGAAGATTTTACCACAAATAACTCATCCTGATCTGTCCTTCTTATCTCTCCCTCAGCCTTGCAAAATGTGTTTCAAATACACAGTGTCTCCCTGCTTGAGCCAGTTATCTGCCTCTCAACAGCTACTTATTCTTCCAAAGTACTCTGTTACTGCTTGGATTTGATTTTTATGTATATACAATCATTTTGCTATTGTGCTGCCTGTGTGTGGATGCAAAACTGCCTTAGCTCCCTGCACTCCATCTCACTGCAATATTGATATTGCTATACATGGCGGTAAAATTAATGAAATTATGTTCTCTATTTATGAACTAGTTTATTACTTTAATTATTTATTGCTACTGCAGCTAATTTGATTTAGGCAATATTTAGTTCTGTTTCAGTAACTTCATTTTAAAAACAAGCTGCTGGTTGCAATTCATTGGCATTAAGAACCTGTTATTGATTAGTTTGGCCTCAAACTGTGTGATGAGGAGAGTGGCTGTGTGCCATGCTAAGCCTTCAGCCCAGAATGTTAACAGCAAGCTGCACTTATTTTTCTGGGAATATTTCTTTGGAAAGTGTATGAAGACTTGCAGGTGTGTAAGGAAAGTCAAAGCCAAAGCCCTTCAACAGTTTCTGTTGAAGATAAACTTAAGCTTATCTTTGTGAAAGAGAATAAAGTAAAGAATGCAGAACTGAATAACTGCAATACATCTCCCACTTTAGTACCTCCATCAGAGTGTTCAGACATGCCCTTTACTAGAGCTTTTTGTTGGGAATTGGTAATATCACCTGTAGTGGTGACATGCAGTCTGCTCATCTGTGCATCTCTTCAGTTCTGCTCTCCAATTTCAAGAGCTTAATTTAAAACCTATTAAAATCAATCGTAAGGCTTCCTCTTTCATTTCATTTCATGCCGTAGCTTCAATCACTCCCTGGCTTTTCTCTGTGTTTCCACTTTCTGCTGGCTCTTCATGATTTAAAGATGAAGAGGTTAAATGGCTTCTCTTTTGCCATCTCCAGTTACCTGGGCTAAAGCTCAAGGGCTGCACTTGAGAGCAGAAGACAAAGGTCTTGTTTGTAAATTAGAGTTCAAGGTGGGTTTGCAGAGTGTTCCTGAGGGGTGATCCTGATTTTCCATTCATCCCATATGGACAGTCTGTACTTGGTGACCTGTCCTGCCATGACCCTGCAAGGCTATGTCCAGAGGTGAGGGAATTATCTTGAAGACTTTAATGCCAGTTCTTTTGCTCTACAGTAGTTTCTCTGATCGCAGTTGTTCTCTTTGGAAATGAAGAAAGCCAACATGATCCAAAGGTTGGGGGATCTTTCTGGGTGGTCAGCCACAGCGGTGGGTTTGTTTGCAGCCCATTTGAACATGCGCCAGTTCAGCTCTCTCCTGTGCCCAAGCCAAGGAGGTTGTGCCATCCCACTGCTGCCCAGCCAGGGGAGGCTGGGGCTCTGCTCCTCTCCCCATTGGTTCTTACATTGGGTCTGGGAAGCTGCAGTTTCAGGTCTTTGCTTCAAATGCCACATGTGCTTCCAACAGATATAAAAATGCTGTGAGTCCTCGTGGTTTTCTTCTCTTCTAGAGATGCAAGTTATCCTTTTTTCTGTTCTTGAGCTCTTATATGGAAAAGGGAAGGGCTGAGGGAGGCTTTTCTGTAACCTCCTTACTCTGATGAGTATCCATCGTGGTTTGACACTCATATTTAGGACTTATCCTCAAAACCACATTAAGCACACAATCTTCACTTAGAACAACAAAAACAACTAAACTAAACAGAATAAAAAAGTTCCCCACACCAGATCCAATAATAATCCCAGCACAGAACAAAAAAGACAAATTACACAGAAATGCACCCTTGGACCTTTCGCTGCAATTATGGTACAAATTTCCTACTATATTTCTGTTTAATGTGATTCAATGCTTGCTTTACCCATTCCAATTAATATCCTTATCTCAAAGTCCTCATGACAGCCTGCAGTTCTCCACCAAAAAGAGAACTGATGTAGTTTGACACTGGCCAAACTCCAGGCACCCAAGAAAGCTGCTCACTCACCCTCCCCTGCAATAGCTGGGAAGAGGAGAGAAAAAAAAAATTAACAAAGGATTTATGAGTTTAGATAAGGACTGGGAGAAAACACTCCAAGGGCCAAACAGGCTCAACTCAAAGGTACAAAGTGAATTTATTACTCTCAGAATCAGAGGAGGATAATGAGAAGTAAAATAAGCCCTTAATAACATTGTTGGTGGATCTCTGCATCCCCTGTGGATCTCCATGAGCTGCAAAAGAATCTCAGCTTTGGCCCCTGGAGCACCTCCTGCCCCTCCTTCTCCACTGACCTTGGTGTCTCCATGTTGTTCCCTCACATATTCTCACCGCCTCCTCTTCTCTGACTTGAGGAAAAATTGTGCATGTCTCACTTCATTTTGATTTTCTTCTCAAATCTGTTACCTCAGAGGTGTTACCAACCTCTCTCATTGCCCAGCCTTGGCCAGCCGCATGTCCATCTTCAGAGCCATCAGGAACTGGCTTTACCCAACATGGTGGAAGCTTCCAGCACCTTCCCACAGGAGCCACCTCTGTGGACCCCTGCTACCAAAAACCAGTCTGTGCAAAACCAGCACAGCATCCTTTACTTATTCTGTACAACAGTGTGTTGTTTACAGCATATGCAGTGATATTAAACAGCTGCTACATCTCAAGGCAGAGGTGACTGCAGCAGTCCTGGAGTGCCGGTGTAAGCTCACATCAAACCCTCGTGGATGAAGGGCTCTGTTAAAAATGTAAGATCATTATCACTAATCTTGAAAGTGGACCGATGCATTTAACATATATGATTATAAACTTTGAAACAAGATTATTTCATCTGGTGGAGCATCTGGGAATTGTGTTTTCATTAGCACGTTTTAGAGAGTGAAAACTCTTCCCGCTCTCTCGGAGGATTTTGTGGGATTAGTTGCTGCTGTTTGCTGTGTGTATTCCTGCAAATGTCTGTATAATTATGTGCAGCTCTAGTTCACTCTGCATCCTTCTTGGGGGGTTTTGCACAGCCTTCCCCAGTGATGTGCTGGGATGGTTCCCTTCAGATGGCAGGGAAAATAAGGAGAAGCTTTTCCCATGATCAGTTTGAAAAATGATCTGACAATATGTGCAGGAGTTTACTGATGTGGCAAAGTACTTTCTTGTGCAATCAGTTTGGGAATAACCATACTGACTCAGAAAAATCACCTGATAAAGTGATTTATATGAATGATATTTTCAGTATGAAATGCAATAGCAGCTATGCACTGGCACTTTCACTCAAGGGTTATGAATTCCCTTTTAAAGCCCTGACAGCAGGTCCCACTGTCCAGCCAGCAGCTCTGACCACACATTTGCAGAGGTCTCTGGTCCTGGTGATTGAAATTTTTGCTTATGAAGAAAGTGCTTTCTCAGTTGGATTTTAAGGTAGGAATTACAGTCAAAAGTCACTATGAGAATGTGCTTTTATCTGATAAGGACAGCTTATCCCAGTATGGATTTTCAAACTATAAGGCTATTTGGCATTGTGACAAAAACTGATCTTAGACTTTTCTATTAGAATAAAGCCCAGTGAAGGCAAAACCAAAGCATTTAAATTTAAAATGAGTAAAAACTTCATTTCATCAGTTTAGCTGCCTGGTTGTTGCTCCTGTAAGGAGATGCAGAGAAAGACACAAAGAGGTACATCATGTGAGAATGGGAAGGGAAAGGGGGTGCTTGGACATGGTGCAATTTCTACACTGGGCTGGGATATCAAGCTGCTGTGTTGAAGAGGTAGCTGCAGCTTTTTGAGAGTGTGGGACCAGGCAAGTGTAAAAGTGGTGGAAATATCTTGTAATGGAAAATTCTCAAATTCCTGCCAGGGAAAGGACCATGGTAGGCTTACAATTTTTTTCCAAAAATAATCTATTTCTGGCCAGCCAAGCATGTTTAAATCTGATCAGTGCATAAGGCTTTTAAATCACATCCTTTCACAGGATGTTTTAAGAGTATTACAAGTCTTTCTTGAGATGTTGCTTTCCTGTTTCCAGAAGTGAGAGGAAATACTGATGGGGGAGCAGGCAAAGCAAGGTTCCTTGGGAATAGGGATAACTCCAGAGAGTCTCAAAGAATAAAAGTTTAATGGGAAGTTTCTCCTTGTTCTTCTTGGATAGAAACAGTACAGTACAAGCAGAAAGAGTGACAGAGAAAAGAGAAACTTGTAAATAATTTGAGCAATATAGCAACCTGGCATATAATAGAATTTGAGCATATGGGCTCTCATAATTTCTTGCTCACATTTGAAAGACACCTTAAGGCTTTACTGCAAGGTCTCAACCAGCCTCAGGACTTGGTGTCTTAAGTCTTAATGATTTTTCACAAAGATGTGAGTAAAATGGAGTCTTTTTGCAGACTTTTAAAACTTAATTATTTTACAAAGGTAAACTTAATTAATAGAATCAATTGACACCTGCAGCTGAACCAGCTAATACATTCTCTTCTCTCAAATGTTTAACCTCTACTAATTGATACTATTGTGCAGTCTGCTATAGCATCCCTGACTTTGTTCAGCCATGTGGAAGCCAGGGGTTTCTTTGGTAAGAACTCAAAGTTTGGACTTAATGATCTTGGAGGTCTTTTCCAACATAAATGATTCTGTGATTTTACTGTAACATCAATTCCAAATCCCAAGTCTACACTTTTCCTTGGAGATAGGAGTGTTTAAGATGCATTTCTTACTTTACAATGGGGCAGTGTAATTACCAAACCTGATTCCACTGAGCACGTCTCTGTGGCTCCACATGAAGTCATTCATTCCTCTAGAAAAACCATTTCAAATCTTGTCAAAGTCAGAAACTTAGGAGCATGTACAATATGTGAAGCAATTCAATGATTTAAGACAGAGGAACTCCTGTTATGCCTCTTGCTTTGCTTTTAAAGCAATTCCATCAAGAGAATTCGAAATCAATGACTTTAAACTCCTCTGTGCATCCACATGTCTCAAGGAAGGACTGGGGATGTTGCTGAAAATTTAAATAATGACTTTGGAAACCAATAGCAACATGAAATGAGTACATCTGTCAGTCACTGCAGTCCCTGTGTGTGGCAGGGAGGTGGGCTTTTAAACACACCAGGTGAGACAGTGCCCCTTGTGACATTGCACACCAGCTTGGACTCCTCTTGATAAAGGTAATTCTTAAGGTTTTTTTCTGTTAGCACAAAACAGGTGATTAAAGTCAGGTGAAGTTTTGTGCTTGTACAGTGGCCTGGATATAACTTTAAAGCATGATGGTTAATATAAAAGATGAGAAGTAAAAGGGGATGTTAATTTTACTTGGTCTGTAATATTGCAGCAGTTATGTTCAATCATTTGTGAGACAGAAGGCTGTAAAGTACATCCTGTAATGAGGTTACAGTAAAACCAAACATCATCATCAATAAAAAAATCTCACTATTTATTTACTCATCTCTAAATAAAGTGTGATTGGAGTAAATATGATGGAAGACATTTAATTAAACTGAATGAAGGAGCGTTGTAAACATCACATTGCAATGAAAACAGAAAATTAATATGTTGGCAGACCACATAGTTAAGACTCCAAAACACATTTATAACTATGTCCTTTTGATAAATGTTTTAGTACCTCTGTGAATGCCTTCAAACTGATTCAAGGATGTCCAAGTGCCATAGTACTTTGCCCAGCCTCTATCAGGACTGTTGTCCTTCTTATTTTCAGTTAAAACATTGCAAGTAAAGAATGCTTTCCATAAGGAAACCTGGCTGATACCCACAACTCCATAAAATGAAAATACAGCTTGCATTGGAAGGATTAATGAGTGTGTTGTCACAGATGTCAAACAGTTATGGTCATGATGGCAGTAAATCTTTTTCTGAGGATTGCTTCTTTTCTCTTTTTGATATATTCTGTAAAAACATCAAAACACATTTTAATTGATCCAGTATTTTGCTAACATGTTTCTGCTATGTTCTTCTGTTTTGTTTTGAAATTGCTGGATCCAGAAATGAGGATCCTATTCCAAGAGAGGAAACCTTGTCTTATGATGCAGTTCCTGCTAGAGGTGTTAACTTGGAACAGCTGATGAAAGCCCCAAGTCTTCTGCCTTACTGCAGTAGAGTTTGCTACTTATATCCACCGTGCAAAACTACTCTATTTTATGTAAATCATGCCTCCTTTTTTATGTCTTTTTTTATTTTTTGAGGGTGAGGGTGATCTAGTCAGTCATGCTCAGACTCCAGTTTCCCACTGGACAAGCTGTTGTTGTCCCATGGCTTTGTAGAATCACCACTGAGATGTTACATCTGATTCTCAAACACCCTTGCCTTTCACAGTGGGAGCAAAGCTTAAGTTTCTTTGCTGCTTTTCCAACCAGACCAGTTCCCAATTAAAAGGAAGCCCATACGCCATCTACAGAGCTGTGTTCATCAAAAATGTCAGAATTCCTCATTACATACAAAATAGATGCTGTGAGTTAGGTTTCATGGGAGAGGTGTCAGAACCATCATCACACCAAGCTGGCAAGTGCTGACTTTGTGCTTTTGGAGGACTTTCTCCATAAAACAAGGTCGAAAGGAGTTGAGGTTGGAACACCAAGTACACTGCACAGACAGATGAAACCAGAGACCACTGAAAGCCCTGTCTCTTCAAGTGTACTTTGTGATAGAAGTGCATGAACATCCCTTCCTGCACGTCCTCATCTATAATGGTGTTAATGGAGCTCTGAATAACGCAGTGCGGCACCGCTGCAGTCCCATGGTTTTATCATCCTTTTCTCATTATTTCTACTTCTTCTGTAGGAACCAGACTCATCCTTTCTATTCTTTCTCTTGTTTCAGACATAAAGTGTGCAGGATGCTGCTGGGATGGCATTGATGTGTGTGCAGGCTCACTGCACTGTCCTGGGCAGCCTCACACGCTCTGCAGCACAGATAGATCTTGTGCCTAGCAATTAATTCCTGTTTTCTGCTCCCCCTTCCTGCCATTCCCCTGGAGCTGGGCTGGGGAAGATGTGCCACAGCCCTGGGGAAGCTGGGAGGCATAACTACTTGTTTCTCTTTCCTTGTGTATTTAAATGAGTTGGGAGCAGAGCTCTTGCTCCCAACGTTGCTCTTGACATTTTATCAATACTGCCTTCGTTAGAAGTTCACTTCTGTTCATTAAAGTTACCTTTTTAGATGTAATGTGTCACTTCTGCCCAAGGGAGGAGGAGGGTGTCTGGAGGAGTGGGGTTGCTGCATTATTTTGATGTTGTCAATTCACAAAGAAATGGGTGATATCAGCACATTGTCTGATGTTCCCCTCCCTTTGCTGGAGCTGATTCACGTTCAGATTAAAACTCCACAGGTTAAGACCCCTCAGCAATTTTGACTGGTACCAGCCATCTGAGCTTGAAACTGTGGGCTTTGTGGAGACAAAGCATCCTTCTCTTCCCTACCCACATCTTCCATTTGACCTGCCAGAAAGCAGCCATGGCTATCACCTCAGCAAGGCCAGATTTCAAATTCAGTACATGTTTGTAGCGGAAGGTTTGTTTAGAGTCATGTTCTTAATTAATGTCTTAATGAATATTGCTTAAATCCAGTGTGTGAAACTTTGCCTGGTGATGCCTATAGTGTCTTTTCTAATCTGGACATCAATATGGTGACCCACGGGCTACTGAACTACTAAGGAAAATTCTAGGAAGATATTCAGGCTTCTTTAAAGGCTTCAAGATATGCTACATGTTTATAGCTGTAAAGAAAGACATAGTTTCTTCTCTCATAAAACAGTCAAGCTGAACGTGGAAAATTGGATAAGAGCCTCTTGCCAATAAAAACTTCCATATTTGCAGTGCTCCGAGGTTTCCCATTCTGTGCAAAAATGAGCTGTTGGAGGTAGGTGGTTGATCATCCCAAAATGTAAAACTGAAATAGTAGATCCAGATTGCTGGCAATATGTATAAAAGCTTGAAGGAAGGACCCAGCTTTCCTTGCTCTCTGTATTGACTATGCCTTGATTCATATTTATTAAGTTACGATAAAAATTCTTGGTGGCTTCTTGAGAAACAAATATAATATTAATGTTGGCAATTAACCCAGTTGTTCTACCATGCAAAAGGTGTAATTTTCCTCTTAATGAAAAATTTAGATCTGCTTTGATCATTTGGAAAGCATGAAGTAAACTAATGAAGCAACTTCAGGACATGAATTCCAACATTCTCACTAGGTAACTACATAGCATCATTCCTCGTGGGCCCAGAGGATCTAACTATAAAGTCAAAATAGAAAATCACAGAAGAAATTGCAATTAATTTTGCAATGCATTCAAAGAGCTGGAAGGATTTGTGTCAGGCTTGAAAGTGTATAATTTATTCTCTTTGCTGATGCATACAGTCTCTTCCTTCTCCCTGAGTTATGGTACCAGCTCTCTAAGTAAGTAGAAAAGCTGGCACATAGACATTTTCTAGGCCATTAATGGAGTCAAGCACAGAATCAAGATATTGATAAAGCAAACTGCAATATGTACAGAAGGATGTCTGGGTGTGCATTGTAGGAAATGCTGTGGTGGTGATGAGTAACATGTCCAGGGTGTGGATTCCTCTGGGGAGAAGAAAATCCTGTTTGGGCTGTCCTAGGGGTACCTGAGATGGGTGATGAGTTGGGGGCTTAACCTACATTCTGCTTTAGCATAAAAATTAATGTCCTTGAAAGGGAAAGTTAGATGAAAGGGCAAGAAGTCTGGCTAGGGTGCTTCTGACAGTGCTGGCACAGAGCTGCAGCTCAGGCAGCCTGTGAGCAGCTTCAGCTTACTGGTCTGGGGCTGCAGGTTCCCAAAATCTCTGCAACAAAGCCAGGCTCTGCCTTGTGTGGCTTAAATGACTCCTTTAGGAATGTATCTGCTGCATCTGCTCAGGGGAATAAAGAGATGGTAAATCACAATGGTGCTAATTAATTGTTGTGGAAAAAGTTTATATCGCTTTCATAGAATCAGGTTGGAAGAGACCTTTACGATCATCAAGTCCCACGATCACTGCAGCACCACCACCATGGTCACCACTCAACCACATCCCCAGGTGCCATATCCACGTTTCTGAACACTTCTGGAGATGGTGACTCTACCACTTCTCTGTGCAATCTGTTTCAATGCCTGACAATCTTTTCCATGAAAAAGTTTTTTCTAATACCAAGTCTAAACTCCTGGTGCAACTTGATGCCATTTTCTCTTGTCACCTGTTGCCTATTTTGCTCTCTAAGTCTTCAGTTCAACTGCTGAACCACCACCAAGGTCTGCCAGAAATGAGGAGCATTCATACCCATCAGCATTTGAGGGCCCTGTTTATTTAGAAACCTTTCAGGAGGTACACAAATTATTGATGCCGTGAACCTGGCAATAGGGCTGTGAATGACTTCGAGATTCAACTGCATTGAAATGGTGACAATTAATAAAGGAGACATGCAAGCACAGGAAAAAACTTTGCAGGCAGCTTGCAGCACTCCTGCCTCATGAAGAGCAGCAGCATCAGCTGAGCTGAGATGAGCAGATGAAGCTGTGATGGGAGGACCTTCAGTTCCCAGCTATGCTGGAAGTTGGACCCAAGGCAGGGTGTGACCAGGAGCCACCAGGACCAGTCTGGGATGGAAAGGTGCTTGTGCTGCAATTCATTCCTGCTGTCTCTGAGGCTAGACAGGAAATCCCCACCTGTGGAGGGATAGAATATAAGAAAATAAAGATAGTGCAGAAGGTAATCTCACCCCTGAGGAGTTGCAACTGTACTAATCACCAAAGATTAGGAACAGGCCTGTCCTTAGTAGGCCATAGCTGTGTCAAATAAGAAAACGAGTGCTACAAGAGAGCTGGAGTTTGTTGCTTGTGCTGTGAGGAGAGTTGGAGTTGTTGGCTGTGCTGTGAAGAAGAAGAAGGAGTCAGTGCTGTGAGGAGTGCCCATGAGGAATCACCAAGAAGGTATGGACTTTTGCAAGATGACAACACCCACCAACAGAAACGCAAGGCTGAGGTGACAAGATAGATAGGACAGAGGAACAGAGCAAAGAGTGTTCTGTAAAGTTCATCAGGTTCTGAAAAGGACAACCCATCCAGAGGCTTTTTTTTTTTAATACTTCAATATGTGCATCCATGTGTATAATTGAAAGAGAAAGGTATTCATTACATTCAGAGAAAAGTGCCAGGATGTGTTTTGAAAAGTATTCAAATATTTTGATAAGTTCTGGAGCACTTCAAGGGATAGCTTGTTTTTTTCATAGCTTGGTTTGATGTGAAGAGTATCTCTGCAATGAAGGAAATTGTATCTTGAAAAGGCATCTAAGCTTACATCGGCTCAACTGTCATTTTCATGCTAATAGGTTATTGAAGCTGAGTTAAATTGAAGACAGAAAACCTTTAGGGTCAGTTTAAGGCATCATAAATATGAATACTGATGTCTCTTCGTGTAACTATTTTTATTAAGGAAAAAAAACGGAGCAATCATTTATCTTGTAAAGACCTTACTAAAAAGAATGATTAGGATGTTAGGTTTATTTTATGATGCTTTTTGCATTCTGGAAGTGAACACACTCAGTGCTGTGGTCTCCCTCTCTGTGCTTTCCTTGCCCCAAGGCTGCTGACATGAACCTGACCAGTGGAACCTGTGCTGCAGGAGGTCTGGCTGTGCACTGAGCCTGGGGAGTGGGGGGGCTCAGCCTTGGCAACCTCTTGCAGAAAACCAGGAGGGAAAATGTGCACACCTTCTGCAGAAGGTTTCATTTGTCCCCCTTGCTTTGCAGTGTCAGGACCCAGCAGTGTCAGTTATGTGACATCTGCCATCCACTGTCACGGGGCATTGTGGAGCTGGAAAGTAAAAAACACATCTTTAGAGACAGCTGAGTCTTACAGCATTAGTAGAAAATGTGGTATGGAGACCTGCTCTCTCAGCTGGCAAGGACAGTGTTTCTGTTTACTTCTGGTCATTAATATTTTTCTCTTGCTTCAACATGGAAAAAAATCCCAAAGTCTGGGCACCAGAATAGTTCAGGATGAGAGAAGCAATCCCCATGTAGTGCTTTAGATCATGATTTCCAATCTCATCACTGTGCCAAGAACCCAGTTACTATTAAGCACTGAATTTTGATGAGATGTTTATGCACAAGGCTGGGAGGTTAAATCTGTTGTCTCAAAAACTCAGCCCTCCTTGCCATTGTCTGAGTCTTGCTCTTCCATTTTCTGGAACAGCCCAAGTTAACAGTTTTGATGATGTGACATGAAAATGTGAAGGATTTGTTCACTTTGTCTGCAGATAGAAATTTCTTTCCATCAAGGAAAACATTAACACCAACCACAGAACAATTAAGGGTAGTTAATATTTACATGGCATTTTGAATGGGCATGGTGATAAATTCCTATATGATTTTCCAGAGGTAAACTTAATGTGAAATCCATGAATAAACAAGCTAGAAACAAAAAAAAGTGAATGGATATTAGCATTTTGCATCCCTGTCCCTTCTGTCATTTATCCTTCTTACTCCTGCTGTATTGCAAAGCAAAGGCAGTGGAAGTTGGGATTCTACATCAAAGAAAGTTTCTTGCTCTTTACTCTGATTTCTTTGCTTTATATTGACCATGCTGTCTCCTAGACTTTATATTAATGGATGTTCGTCCATTCTTCCATAAATAGATCATGTAGGTGATAAGTAGCTCTTTGAGAGTGTAGGTCTACACACTCAGCAAAACTACATGCAGGGAGACTTGCCAGAAGCAAAATCAATCTGTTAAACTTTGAATATTTCAAAGAAGTTCAGTACTGCGTGTGAACAAAGATGCTGTAATGCACTCAAGCACTTTTTTCTGGCTACAAAAGCATATCTGGTGAAAAAATACCACTGCTCAAATATTCAGAAGTGAAGGCTACCACACAAAAATTAATTGTTATAACGGCTGGTCTCATCTCTCTAATAATCCAGCTCAGATGCAGGGCTTTCATTGTCTGCAAACTGTTGTAATTTGACTGGGCTGCAGAGCTTCCAGGAGAGGATTAAAGCTTCACCTGTCCCGACTGCATTCCCAGTTGTGTGAATTAGCTGGGCTTCGGGAGGCTCTGGCAGTGCCAACGCTGGTGCTGCTGCCAGCGGGGCTGTGCTCCTGCAGGGACCCCAGCCTGGCAGTGTGTCCAGGCCAGAGAATCTGCATGTCCTGCTGTGGCTCGAGTGCCCCTGCTGCTGCTGAGGTGTTCAGCTCCTGCAGGGTCTGTGCTGCGAGTCCAGCAGGAGCAGGACCTGTGAGCATTGCCCGGGTGTTGGGCCCCAGGGATGAGGTTCGTTCTGGCTTGTGGCCTGAGGGATTCCCCTTAGTGCACAGCCAAGCTGATGTGCTGTCAATCTCTGAAAATCTCATGGAATTTTATTTATGGTTTCTTAAAGGCCCAGTAGGTGTTTTTTTTAAAGAGTCATTTTTATTCTTTATTGGTCCTTAAAGTTTACTTAATATCAGCATTCTTTAGGTCCATGAAACAGCCATAACCCCTCCTGTTCTCCAGCAAAGCTGTTTCTGTTCTATTTGAGGAGACATTCCTTTCTCTCTCCACAGATTATTGCAGTGTACTCTGATTGGGGCTGTAGGAGAGCTCACAGGGAGAATACATTGCCATGGGTTTATGTTTCAATTTAGGGGTGATGGAGGACCTTGGTCTGCAGATCTCCACTGTATTTTTACTGCATGTGTCATATTCACTGCTTTTGTGAACACTCTTTTCAATCTTTGCTACAAGTTCTTAGTTGCACAAAATTTTAGTAATCGAATGTATTTAAATAATCTTTTGTACAAAGGGATTAGTTTTATTCCTTATATTCTACTGAATGTTTATTGGAGAAGACATAAAATAATTTTGCAGGCTTTTCTGAATTTCATTGGAATAACATTAGCTTACCAAATGCACCAGTTTTGGAGCCTTTCCATACTCCTCTCCCTTTGCATACAGCTGTATGCATCTTCTCCCTTCCTATATCCAATTAGCTCTCAGCAGCAAGGGATTGAATCGTTCCACTCACATGGCTTCTGCTGTTGCTGTCTATAAATTCTTGACTGTGACACTTTGACTTGTCCCTCCAGCTTGCCGGATTCCCAGGGAGCCCAGCAGTGACCAGCTCATGTGACTGTATAGATCTGCAATTGAAACAGTTTCAAATGCAACTAAACACATCAGGAAAGGATGCGCGTAAACCCCTCTGTGCTTCTTAGTCTGTTTTTTGATGTTTCCTTGTAAGTGCAGTTGTATTCTTCTGAAATGAGTTCACTTGACCCTGAAAGTGCTGCAAACAAGTCTCACTCGTTAACCAGAGCTGATGAAACAACAGCAAATAGATGCCACAGGCTATCAGGTTTTTGAAGACTGTGGGGAAGTAGCTGCTGCAATTAGGAGAATTTTCTTTGACAGCACAATGATGAGTTTTGGCTCAATATTTGCTTGGAATCGTCCTGATCTGGTGCAGAAAGCAGAGTCTCCCACTGGGATCATCTTCACTGATGAGGAAACTAATTCTCCATCCACCAGTTGTGCTGTGAGGAAATCCCTGTTCTCTGTGTGGGCACAAAGAATGGTTTGGTTTGGAAGGAACCTTAAAGATGTTCTTGTTCCAACCCCTTGCCACGGGCAGGGACACCTTCCTCTAGACCAGATTGCTCTAAGCCACATCTAACCTGACCTTGAATGCTTCCAGGGACAGAGCAGCCACAGCGTCTCTCCCTCATTTCTTGTTTCTAGGGGAAGAAGCTCTGCCCAAATTTCAGGGGAGGTGAGACACAAAAAAGATCCTGTGAAATTAATAATTTTCTCATCCCTCTTACCTATTTCCCTTTGTCATTGAGAAAATGCAACAGTTCTAACAAAGGCTGGTGCAGCCTCTTCTGATGCTGATGCTGATGCTGTCTGACACAGCATTAATGTGGAGTCAGACATGAAAAACAAGGCAAGTAGCATTGATTTGTTGTTTTCCAGCTTGGTTAAGTTCCTTCCGATTGAGGGAAGGGATTTGAATGTAGCTTGGCAGTCTGGAGGGAATACATACAAACAGGAGTTGTATTTCCACCATCTTAATGGTGACACTCCCACACTACTTCCATGGGATTCTAAAATTATTACGAAGGGTGGGACCCCAGTAATCCTTCCAGGAAAAAAAAAAAAACGGGGCAAGGGAAGGTAGTTTTCCTTGGGTCTCAGTGATCCTTTTGGGTGCCTTCCAACTCAGGATATTCTATAATTCATCGTGGTAGGTGTTAAATGCAGCATCTGCTATCCACATTCATGCTTTAACTCCATTGTCATTAAATTCCAGTTTACAAGTTGCGAATTTTGATTTGTATGTGGGGCAAAATGCAGGTGAAGGTGAGCAGAGGTATTAAATGCAGTCTTATAGAAATAACCAGAATTCTGCACTCTCTTTGAAGGCACTGCTGGTGCTGCTGTGCTGCTTTCTGGCAGTACCTGAACCCTGAGCAGGGGGCTGTGCTGAGGCCTCGGGGAAGGGCTGAGATCTCCAGGTGCTCCAAAGGGGAAAGGCTCTGTAAGGATCAGGAAGGGAAAGCCTTCACAAGGCGGTTCTCAGACAACCTATGTTAGCAAGAAGGGTTTCATGAGTACAATTGCTTTGTCCCTAAAATGTTGTGGATTTAAATGCTTCAATTTTTTAAAAGAAAAAGTGAAATCTTTTCCAAAGTTTCAATTTTTTGTGCTTCATTTGAAGTGAAAAAAACCCCTTTTTGCCATGTAACCTGCCTACACCCTGACTCCTGGGGACCTAGATCAGACAGATAAGTGTGATGGGGCTCAGGTGTGGGTGGCAACAGGCAGGAAGGTTGAGTCCTGCTGATGCATCACACCTGGTGGTGCTGGGGAGAGGTGGGGAACCTTCCGTGCTGGTAAATCTCTGTTCCCTCGAGTTGCTGCCTTGGTGTGCCTCTCCATGGTCACATTGAGACAGTATGGAAGAGGACTGGGAGTCGTGAACAGGAGGCAGTGTACCAGGCAGAGGTGGGTGTGCCAGGTGAGCAAGCTCTGGAGTAGCACTGGTGAGACAATTCCTGTGCTCTGATGTCTGGCGTGACCCAGCAGGACATTGCCAGGTGTGCAGTGTGAATGGGGCTCCTGGATCCCCTGCTAGGGCTGGTGCTCACCCAAAATGTGTGGCATGGCAAAGTCAAATGTGCATTTGTTCCATGCTCCAGGGGACAGGCAGTGCCAGGCTCCTTATGGTGGCAAAAAACCAGAAGTGGGTTGTGTGTGCTGGAAAGCATTAACCTTGCTGCCCCTCAAATACAAACCCAAAATAAGGCTGGGGCTGGAGGCTCCCAGCTGTGTAGCCTGGGCTGTGCTCCCTTGTGCTCCTCAAGCAGGTGAGGCAGAGCCTGGCCCGTGCCTGGTGGGGGCACATCCAAGTGAGATCAAAATACTTTGTGGAGTAGTTTGGATTTGTAATTGTAATGGAGGACTTTCCCCCAGGTCAGTGAGAAGTGCTTCTGTAGCAGGCATGCCCTGTTCTCTCTTGAGCATGGTTTTGGATGGCTGTACCATGCCCAGCCCTCGAGGAGCCCACAGGGATCACTGCAGCACCCTCAGCTGCTGTTGGTAATGAGTGTCCACTGCCCTGCTGCTGCACGGGGCTGTGAGAGGACTTGGGAAAGGCTGATGGGATCCTTCAACAGAGAACAAGTTACGGAAGGTTTTTAAAGCTTTCATGCAGAGATAACCCTTTGGTGCCTAAAGGAGGCTGCAGAAGTCCTCTGTTTGGATGTTCAAGATTTTTAGTGTTTCTTTCCCCTATGTTTTCTTGACTCAGCCTTAGTCTGTCTAGCTCAGAGAGAAGGATTTTATCAAGTCATTCATCTTACTAATTTCCTTGAAATTTTTTGGTAGTTCCATATGTGCTCTGCATTTTAACTCTCTGTCTGTGTAAGGGGGCAGCAGGGTTGCATACATTGTGTTTTGTCAGTCAGGGGTAACACAGCCCAGGGCTTTTACTGAGCTTCATGGGTGTGTGGTGCTTCAGGTGTTGAAAGAAGCACTGGAAATGCCTCTTTAAATTCTCCTCCAGCTACTGAAATAAATCATAAATAAACTTAAATTATGACCTGCCTTCTTTGCAGATTTCTCTCCCCACCTCATGTAGCAGAAAAATCCATGTTGTAAATCCCCTGTGAAGTGCTTTTTGCTGGCTGCATTACAGGGATGCTCACTGCCATATTTCAAATCTTGGGCACCTTTTATTTTCCTCATGCAAGTGTGCTCCTGGGTGCAACTGGGGGAGAAAGACAGCAGTTTGTCTGGATGATGTGCTCTGCAAGCTCAGATAAGAATATCATGACCTAGAAAAGGAGAAAAAAAAAGGCAAAAGAGCCCCCATAACTCAGGGTTTCCTGTTCCTTTAGGTAATATGGAGCATGCTCAGCACACCTGGGGATGGAGAATCATCTCCTGGGAAGCAGTGAAATTAGGAAGTGCTGGTGCTGCTGAAGGTAAAAATGAGAGATTGAGTCTTTTGTGTTTTTCTTACATGAGGCTTCAGCTCTCTGCCAAACTTCCATATTCTGCTCTGAGACAGAAGGGAGCAGCTGTTACCTCTTGCCCCCATACCTGCTCCACTTTGTTGCTGATGTTGTCAGCTGAATCAGAGGGGGAGGAGGAGGAGGGAGCAACTCTTCTTGCTGCTTTCTGTTTACCAGGCTGTGTTTCAAGATTAAATTGGGATGTGTCTCTTCCTCTTTGTGCCATGGACATGGATGTGCTGAATCTCTTGAATCTGATGTAGAAAAGGACTTTTGGACCAAAGATTCAGGCTCTGTGCTGGTGCTTTTTTGTTGTTTTGTTTTTATGGCAAAGCTTAGCCAGACTTGTCAGCTGAGCACAACAGAAAGGAAGCAGGCAAAAAAAAGCCCTGAAAATCTGCTATTACAGCACTAACTGCAGAAAAGTGGTACTTAGAGTGGTGATGGTATCCTGATAAGTTCAGGGTCCTGTGAAACCAGGTGATTTTTCATTAACTCCTTTTACTTTAGGGATTCCTGTCTTCAAGTTCTCATTTGATTTCTGCAAAATTCCTCTGTTGAAAAGAGTTTTTCTGAATAACAGGAACTGTGGCCAGACTGTAGGCTTGGCCTGAGCGTTCTGGGTTGTGCGTTACCTCAATTCAGTTCAACATTTGTGGATAGCATAAGTTACATGATGCCACTTCAGAGTCATCCTATGACTAATTGCAGGGAGACTGATGAGACAGAGAATGGATTGGTTGAGAAAGCTTATTTTCAGGTGGGAATTCTGGCAGCCTCATTCCCAATGCCTGACCCTCAGGGATTCCTATTTCTGTGAGTTTAGGTTTTCCACTAAAAACAGTATGCTGTGGGAGAACCTGAGAATGGTGAGACAAAGCAGTCATTGTTTCAGCTTTCTTTTGTTTCCATAAGAAATGTTGACTGGTTTAGACTGAATGATCAATTAATACCCCTCAGCATGCACACAGACTGAAATAATTTGATAATTTTTAGGTAAAGAAGAATATTTTTGTTAGTATACAATAAGAAGAAATAATATCCTGAAAAGGTAAATGTCACGATATTGATCAAAATTTGCCACAGCATCTCCAAAACTTGTTGCCACTGCCGAATACTCTTTTCCTTTCTTTCCTCCTTTCACTTCAAAGGTACCTTTCAATACCAGTTGCATAACTAAACATTTCAAGGTGTGTTGGTTTTGTTGTTGCTTTTTTTTTTCCTTTTTCCTGCTGTTAGTACCGAGTGGTTTGTGCTTGACTGATCATTCCTGGTGCAATCCTGTGTGAAGCAAGCTGTTGGTGGGACAAGGTGGGGGTACCCAGCTCAGAAAGCAGTTGCTCCATGGCGTAATGGAGCTAATGGCACTACAGCTGTGGGTACATCTGATGTTAAACTACCATTATTTAAACTTTATGATGCGAGAGACTGCCAACTCTCCCACTTGCAGCATATAAATTATGTCAATTGCTCATGCACTTTTTTTAACCCTGATTTCTCTTGAATTATGGATGATAGACAGGGCCAGAATTTGCTTTTAGTGTTCCCTTGTGACTGTGTGTGTGCTGAGTGCGCTGAGCAGTCATAATCTCAGTGTGTGCAGTCAGGGGATGTGTAACATAATTTGGGCTATGACCATGTAGCTTGTACCCTTACCATTTAGGGAGTTACAACATCTGAAACTTGGAGCTATTTTGGGGCAGGGTGGGTGCTTTGATGCCAGGTTTGACCTGCCGAGGCTGGAAGGTTTCAGAGCTGTGAACTCCACATCCCTGGTGGGTTTTTGAAAGGCAGTGTGATGTTCCCTTTCAAGAGAGCCCTCTGTTGTGGGGATTAGAGCCTGTCTTCCAGGCTTCATTGTGGGGAGGAATAATAGCTCCTGTCTGTAATGAAAATATTATGATTGCCATGCTTTGAAGTTTTCCAGCCCAAATGTGTGGCAGTGGAGTGCATTCAGCTATTCATTTAGTTGACTGAATACTCTTGTGTGGGTAGGGAATAGGTTTGCCTGGAGCAAATTAAAGCAGCATACTCCAAAGGTGATGGGGACCTGCCAAGCTGCTGGCCTTGCTGCCGTTTTGACTATTGGTACTGCTCCTCAGCAAGGAAAACCTTTTAAAAGGTGTCAGTGCTGTGCGTGGATATCGTAGAACTTTTGTAGCAGCAAGTCAAGGCCCTGCTGCTTTTAAGATAATTTCTGCAGCATTTATTGAATAATGTGTGTTTTAAGGTGTACTAACAGCAGGTGTTTATAAATTATATGAGGCAGCTATAAACAGTGTGTCTGCACTCCTGTTGCTGCATCTGGATTCAAATAAAATTTAAGACTTTTTTTTCCTTGCTTAAATATGAAGAAAGCTTCACTCCCTGGCATATTGATTTTACAAGAATTAGCACTTTAATCAAACAGCTCTGAAGTGTTGCACTTCATTAACTGATCTTTAGGAGGAAAGTGCAAACTGTTTGCATTGGGTGAAGCCTGTCCTTGCTGATAGCACTTGAAATGCCCAGTGCTGGAAGGTGTTAGACATGAGTCGGGCTTGGAGTGGGGGCAGCAGAGCTCAGAGCTGTGGAAATGGCTGGGTGGGAGAAATTAGTGTAGTCAGGCGCTGGGGCAAGTTTTGCTACAGGAAAACCCAGAGCACTGTCAGGGACCAGGCTGCCCAGGGCAGTGGTGGAGTCCCCATCCCTGGAGGGATTTAATGTGGATGTGGCACTTGGAGATGTGGCGTAGTGGTGGACTTGGCAGTGCTGGGGGAACAGTCAGGCTCGATGGCCTTGCAGGCTTTTCCAGCCTAAATGTTTCTATGATTCTGTGATTTCATAGGAACAATCTTTAGGCTGGTGAAGCCATATGGAAGCAAATCTTAGTTTAGCTCAGAGGAGATGGGGATGGGATGTAAAATTCTTTAATGTGGCCACATGAGTCCTCCTGCAGAGCAAGGTGCTGGCTGTAGAAGCTCATGCAGCAGGATCAGCCAGTGGGAATCTGGGCTGGACACTGCTCCCAGATCTGCTGCCCATTGATGCTCATCAGGCTTCTGAGAGCACTTGGATGGCCAATATTGCATTTCTAATACTGTAATACTGTTTACAGGCATGATTATGAGGTCTTATTAATAGTAAGTATTGCATAATGAACACATTTACAAATAATGACTTCATAATGTTGCCTAAATCATTGCTTTAAAAGTGGCTAGAACATTACCTTATTACAGTAATGTTTAAAATCTAAAGTATGCCATCGAAGTTTTATTTTCTTCCATATTTTCCTTATTTTTCTGTTTTCTTTTTTTTTCTTTCCACAGTTTTATTTTTGACATTTTGGTATATGCAGTCACCAGTAAGATATATTTACCAAAAGTACTGTGGAAGCACTTCCAAAGTATTAAACCATGTCTGTTGACAGCTGCAGTCTCTCACTGGCACACATATGTGTAAAATACTGTTATGAGACCATTTAAGGGGTGCAGTTCATTAAGACAGGGGAGAGCGGTTCCTGTTCTTCCCTGCCAAGAGCCTTGTGGTCCCTGAGATGCTTTGCTAGCACAGACCTCTCTGGAGAAAATCCCTTAATCCTTGGGTGAGCAAATACGATGAGAATGTTCCGTGTTTTGTTGTGTGCTATGATCTAATTGAGATTTAATGCATTCTACCATGTCCCTGCTGTGGACTCCCCTTGGACCCTCTGGTACAAAGCAAGGTGTTGGCAGCTTTTTTTTCCAGGTCCCAATTTATGCCTTCCAAGACTTTCAGGTTTTTTTTTTTTTTAGTTTGCACATGTGGAACAGTTGTGCTGGCAGAGATGCCCAAGAAGGAAAGAAATGAGATCCTTGGTATTTCATTTCAAAATGCAGTATTTGCTTTAACAGTATTGAATAGGATTCTTTCATATTCCCACCCCTCTGTTTAATAACTATGTATTTGCTACTGATCATGTTAAATACATCTGCACCTCACACAATGGTATCTAATCCCACAGCAATATTTCAGTGTAAAATCAATTGGAATTGCCAGTATAAATGTGTGTAACAAATCCAGTGGGAGGAAGTTTTGGACAGCTTTTGGAGCCCAGTAGCTCTGGTCATATAAGGGAATTCAAGTCCACAGTGGTGCCTGTGCCAGCCTGGGGACAATGAGCCCCTGACCCAGGTTGTGTCTTTCTTTACTGATCAGGGATATGTCTTGGGTTTTCACATTAAAAAAAATCCAAGAAAAATGGTTGTTCTCCTCATCCCTAAACTCCATTCCTGAGAATCCGAGCCCTCTTTGTAACGGAGGGGCATTTACAAGGGAAGAGATGCTGTAATTTCTAATTGGTTTGTATGTTTTAATTGTTTTTTAGCCACTAACGTTGGCATTGTTGAGGCAAATAGGACCTGAAATGTGAACTTTGGGAAATTTGATTGCAGTTCAGGATAAGTCCTGCCACCATCACACAGAGCACAATTTACCTGTTTCTTGTTTTCTTTTTTTCTTCCCCTTTCTCTTCCTTGCCAGCTGGTCATTCACTCCATTTCACTGGGAGACCTGAGGGGTTTTTTATTTATTGACAGTCTCAGACCTTTTTTCCTCCAAAATGGGCACTCTGCATGTTCTTCCACCTGAGTAACCTGGAGGCAGCCATTTAGTGCCCGCAGGTCCTGTTGGAGGCTGTAAATCACCCTCCAGGATCCCTGTGGGGACCTGCTCTGCAAATGCAGCTCCCATTGGTGTCAGTGAGGATTATGAACATGAATAGTTGGCAGCTCTGGTTTGTCCTTTAGGTAGAGACAAATATTTCTATTGGAAAATGCAGGTTTTAAAGTCAAAACTCTGCTACATTATTTAGTGCAGAAAATTTTCAAATAATACCTTTTTTGACTTTTTTTTCTTTCTTTTTCTTAAACATGAGCTCTATCTCATGGCCAAGCCCAGCTGTAGCAGCTCTGAAGTTGTTTGAATCTCCCATGCTGAGTGTTAATGGGAACAGGAGCAGTTGAGCACATGCACATCAATAGGAGACTCAGAAGCATAAAAATTGAGTTCTCTCCTGCCTTTTCCTTTCCTATAGAGAAAATAGGCCCCATTAGTACAGAAAGCTTTGGCAAGGTGGTATTTGCAGTCTAAGACTGGAAAGCAGCTGCCATCCCCAGTGTGTTGTTCAGCAGAGGACTTCACTTTTCATTGCTGCCAGTAATCCTATTTACTGTGAGCACCAAATGCCAGCTGGGTTTTGGCCGCTGGATGTGAGGTTCTGTTGTGAATGGGTTGATGCAGTTTTGTGCTGCAGTGGATCTGATGGAGCCACACACAGGCACACACTGCCCAGCCACTGGCAGGGACTGTCAGCCCTTTCCAAGTCATGGTGTGATGGGAAGAGCCAGGCTGGAGGGGATCAAACACAATTTCTGTCTCTAAAGCAAATGTTTTTGGAAGTGAACTTTTTTCCCCCAGGCATTTGCAGTCATCCCTGTTGTGCTGCTCGTGTATTTCCTTTGCAAGCTTTAGGCTCCTGCATTGCTGTGCTGAGCTGCAGAATATTCCAGCACACCAGGCTGCTGGGGAGGCATTGGTGGGTCCTGGATGGGGTCTGCAGAGTGGGGGGACCTGGGTGCTTTGTCAAAGGGCAGTACCAGCTGCCTCTCTGCTGATAATTCATCACTTGAGCTCCATGTGCTTATGGAAAAGAGTTGTGTCCTTGGCACAGGATGTTCCTATTTACTATTTGTATTTATTTATTTATTGCCTTTACTCCTGCAGAGTCAAATATAGTGACTCTCGCTGCTTTTTTTCCTTTCTGGTCAGTCATCCAAAAAGATTGGTGGAAATGCTGCCTCTTTCCTTTCTTTTGATCTGTTTCATCATTCCCTTGTTCCCTCCACGCTGCCCAAGTGCTCTGTGTGCTGATCCAAAGGGACAAGTGGCAATGACAGAGACTGGGGTAGCAAACCAGGGAGTTTCTTGAATTGTTCCGCCTTTTTACAGCGAGATTTACTTCATTTTTCTAAGGCATCAGGGAATGAGCTTGTAAAACCCCAGTTCCAGTCTCCTATCCAAAATATGGTGCCTACCTGATCTTGGCTCATGCTGGGCATCTCATGTCTCTGCTTTAAACTGGTGCCACTGGTTTTCTGGGGCTTTCGTGGTGCTCATCTCAGCTGTGTGCAGATGTACCCACTGCTTTGAGCTCCCTGTGTCCGTGCTCTCCTTGTCCTCCTCTCGCTGTAATTGTGCTGTATCCATGTGGATCAGCCCCACAACATGCCCTGCACCAAAATGCCTTTTGTTCTCTTCCCTTTCTTAAAAGAATTAAAAGCCCCGTAATGCTGCCTTTGCCCAGTATACTCTGATGTTGATGACTGATGATTGCTGCTTATTCCAGCTTTTTATCTCAAGCTTTTTCTCTTCTGCTATTAAATGTAACCCTCTTGTTTTCATTTGGTGCCTTTGTATTCAAAGGGAAACAGTGTTCAGTTGATTTTATCAGTTGTTGCTTGTTTCTATTCCGTGTACAGAGCACTTTCAAAGGGAAGGGAGTGAATACCTGTACCTTTATTGTATAACCACCCTTTCAGATCTAGCTCTCCCCACGCTTTCCTGGTGTGGGTGACTGAGGAGGGCTCCCACACCCTGAATTCGGGCTGCTGTCTTTGTTTGGCAGCAGGATAAATCCTGGATGGACTCTTTGCATGGCTGTGGACCAGCACTGATGCCATGCAGGGGAAAAAGCTCATTGTGGGGGTGAAGGGAAGGGGCTCTGCTCTCCTGGGCAATTTCCCAAACCAGATGCCCAGCCTTACTAATAAAAAAAATTCAGGTTAAACTAAAACCATCTGAAACAGAAATACCACCATTGCAGAAACCCTTAATTAGTTATGGATTTTTGTCTATTTTTTATCTCTTCTGAATCTTTATTTTTAGATTGTGAGTCTCAACCTGAGAAACCAGTGATACATTTTACTCCTCACAATAAAAACGAAAAGCAGCTAATCTTAGCATTTTGGTGCTAATGCTCCATTTCTGCACTGCTACCTTCACAGCCAGTTTTAACATTATATGAAGTTTAAAGGCTTTTCACTTTCAAAATAGCTTTTTAGTAGATTTTTTTTTTTCATCTTACTGTGTTATCCTTTCAGGAGTTTCAGTAGCCAATAACTCTTCCATCAGGTAAATGCACCTTAAAATGCTTCCTTCAGCATAGAACAAATACAGAGAGAGTAAAAGGTTTGTAATGCAGGAGAAATGGCATTAATTCTGCTGTCCTCCTTTGTAGAACAGCGCAGGGAAATGTACTGGGGTTATTTACCTCAGGAGTAGGAAGAGATCTTGAAATGTCATTTTTCAGAGGAGATAAATCTTTAATCACAGTCAGAGTAATTTCCATAATTGATGCAAAAGTAAAATCCTCAGGGAGGGGCTGAGAAATAGGTTTACCCTGGGGACAGAGCCTGTAAATTCGGGGTATTAACAATGGCTGTTAGATCTCACAGGTTCAAGGGCTTCGTTCATCATAAGATTAAGGTTTCCATGTGTTAACATTGGCTTCAGATGGAGATAAACAAAATGGTCTGTCCACAAAATACAGGTGCCCTGGCTTAGGCAATAAATAGAAAATCAAACAAATGGAGAATTACAAAATTAGCACTAGGCGCAGAAGACCTGCGTGCAGTTGCTTTTAAAAATAGTGTTTCTCCTTATTTCTTAGTCTTGGAAAGGGCTTCATTAAGGATAACAGAGAATGGGAAAGAGCAGTGCAAATTGCTATTGATTGGTGTTGGGCTGTGGGGATGTTTTAGTCTGGTTTCAAGCTCCTGGAGCATTTCCTGCTCACTCCCACTGACCAGCACTGAATTAAAGCTTGGGGTGCTGCAGTCTCCTGTGCTAGAGCAAGGGCAGCTGCTGGGGCACATCTGGAGTCAGGAACTTGACTGGGGGGGGGATGCTTGTATTTTTTTAATGTATGTTGATAACATTGCAATTAAAAGCAACTCTCTCTGCCTGGCCATGCACACACCTGAGTTCAGCTTGTGCTCGGTGGCTTGGCTTGAGCAATGACCTGAGCTCTTTGAGCTGCTGAGCAGAACTGGGTTAATCTCAGGGTTCTGCAGTCCCAGTGCAATATGTACATTTGTCTTCAGGACTGTCCCATTGGAAGATGTTTGGTTTGTTTGGATTTGCTATCATTTAAATGTGCTTTGTTCTTGAATTTTTCTGAACTTTAACAGATGAGCACTACATAATGTATGTAGAGAACATTTTAAAGACACATCCTGCTCTTGCTAATTTTTAAAGGCAGTCCCAAGGTGGGACACATCCTGCTCATGTTGCTTAATTTTTAAAGGCAGTCCCAAGGTGGGATAAGATGATCTTTAAGGTCCCTTTCAACCCAAACCGTTCTGTCATTTTAGGAAAACTATTTTATAAGATATCCTTTCTTCTGTATGTGCCTTTCTTCATGTCTGCCTTGCACATCCCTGTTTGGCTCCTGCTTCACACTTGTGCTGTGTGGTAACACTCCTGAACTCATAATCTATGAGGCTCTAAGGCATCTAGTTGGGAAAACATAAATGAAATGTCTTGGGGAAAAAAATGTGAAAAGACACTGTGCAGCCTCAACAGTTTCAGGCTGGAGGTTTATGCTGATTTAGGTGTGATGCAGGAAGGACACTAATCCTGTTGCTAAGGCGGCTCCTCAATCAAGAAAAACATCCATGAGTCAAGTACAAGTTTGGCTTTACCCAGGGGAAAAAAAAACCACCCAAACACAAAACACCTGCACTAACACAAATCCCATTACAACTTAATAGCTTTAACATTTTTTCCCCTTTTACTTTCAGCAAATGTTAACTTTTATAGAAAAGAATCACTTCTCAGAAACATACTCACAAAATAAATCCAGTCCCTGATTTTCACACAGAGCTCACTGCCTTTCTTTATGTGTAGTAGTAAATGACAGAAGCATTGCAAGTTGTACATAGATGCAACTATCGATAGATTCCATCTGGAAGCTTTTACCCTTATAAATTAATCTGCTTGGTACCAAGGGGCAGGAGAAGGAAGGGACAGGAAAAGACTCTATAGATTCATTTTCTCAATCAATTGAGCTGAGTTGTTCTTTGATATTATCCTAAAGATTTTTTCCCCCTTCATAGCATGCATGGTCTTCCTTATCTCCAGGGGATCAAGCAAGGAGGGCAGATTTAGATTAGATATTAGGAAAAATTTCTTCCCTGTGAGTGTGCTGAGGCCTGGCACAGTTTGCCAGAGCAGCTGTGGCTGCCCCATCCCTGAAGTGTTCGAGGCCAGGCTGGATGGGGCTTGGAGCAGCCTGGAAGAGTGGAAGGTGTCCCTGGCCATGGCAGGGGGTTAGAATGAAATGAGCTTTAGGTCTGTTCCAGCTCAAACCATTCTGTGGTCCTGTGATTTAATTACTATATGTTTAGCTTGTACCTCCTGCTGACATCCATCGTTTTCTAATCTGCTGTTTCTACCTCTTAAAGACTTTTGCGTTGTCTTTAAGCAAAGCTTTAAAGATGTTCATCAAGAATATGACTTCATTTGTAAGGTTGAAGTGTGTGACATGCGCCTCTTAAGGAAAAGAAAATTAAATGCTTCTGGAAGTGCTGACACTGTGGTGACACTAATGGAGGATTCTAACCTGTCATGATGAAACCACCTCCAGTATCATTTAAACAGTTTGGTGCAAGTCAGATGATTTTTTAATTAACATAGAGCTGAATTCAAGAGTAATGTAATAAGGAGTCTGAATGGATATTAATTATAAAAGCTTATCTATTCCTCTTCCAATTAAAAATAAATAATCAGAATAATGTTGGGGTTTTTTTGTTACTATAATGATGAAATGTCTTTCTGCGTCTCTTCTTTGGCTTCAATGAGCTTTATAAAGTGATGTCTGAATGAGAAAATAAATAGAAAACTGGAAAAGTCTTTCTATCCAAGCTGAAATAACATTGCATTTGTGCATATGTAAGGGGAAAAGAGGCATGCAGTAAACAATTTGATTTATTTTCTGATAAATGTTCTTATTGCAAAGTAATGAGTCAAAAAATAGAAAAAGAGATTTCTGTGAGACTGAAGAATGCTCCTTAGATGGAAACGGGGTGTCTTTTGATCTTGAAAAATTGGTAATATTGCAATTTACATAGGTGTTGCAAGTGATGGCCAAGCATCTTCCTTGCCACTGCAGCATGTCCCAGTACACTTGGTTTGTTGATTTCACCTTCCACCAAGTAGAAATGTTCCAAATGAGGGTAAAATTGTGAAAATTTTAGTATTATATATTGAAAAATATGTGGAAGTGAGAGATTGCTGCCTGGTTCCAAGGAGCTTTGGGGGCAGCTGTGCAAAGGTCTCTGGGTTCGTGGTGATGGTGGAGGAGCCAGGGAGGTGTGGGGGAAAAGCCCTGGGTTGTGTGTCCAGGGGCAGCGGGGAGCAGGGAGCAAGCCAAAGGCAACATCCATGGACAGATTTAAGGGGTAACAGCTGGGAAAGAGCCAGGGTGTTCAGCTTCCCTCCAGGAGCTCCACTGGTAATGCAATTGGAGCAGTCGACATGAAAGCAGGCAAGTCATCTGTAGTTATTTTATTATTGGATTGTAACCTCCCCCTGGTCTCTGCCATAAGAATTTCATTGAAGGAATAGCAGAAAGATACGTGACAAAGTATAAAAGCCCACTGAAAACAAGGAAGGGGAGCCAGGCTTTGCTAAGAGTAGGAGTGAAGAACCAGGACAGACACAAAATTCATGAGCAAGATTAAAGGCAGCAAGACTGAGTTTGAGCAGCGACCCATAGGAATTTCATTGCCTTCCTTCAGAAGAATCTATTCTTCTGATATGGAGTTTTGCCAAAGGAACCAAAGTATTAATGTGATCTGTTCCCTCCAGGTCTGAGACTGAAATTTTCAGCTTTTTTTTTTTTTTTTTTTTTTTTTTTGCTGTGGAATACTGAGAAAATTAAAACCACAATCAAGTAAAATACATGTGTGTGCACACGTGTATATGCATGTTGCTACTGTGTTCTCACAGCACTGGAAATATGGGTGCCCAAGGAAACCCTGAATTTAATCACAGAATCATTAAATGGGCTGGGTTGGAAGGGACTTAAAAGCTCATCGTTTTCCAGCTCCTCCTCAAATGATGTCTAGCCTGCCCCAAACATTTAATCCTTCTGATAAATGCAGAAAATAATTAATTTTCTGCTAGCATTGTGCTGTCTCTTGTCCAGCTGGTTGTGGGGACCTGCTAAGCAGCTCACAAATGCAGGGAGAGGTGTGATGCCAATGGGAACTGCACAATTTTAGCTTTGTGTCTGTGCTTGCTGCACAGGAGTATTGTAATAAAATTGCCTTCAGCATGCAGTACCTATCAAAGATAAATTTAGATAAACATTTAATACAAAGCAATTTTATTAATTGCCTTTTCATCAGCTCTTTTGAGAAGAGAACAATCAGGAGAATTGTGCACAGCGAAGTTTCACGGCAAGGGTCTAAATATATATGGTCTCATAGCTGTGTTGGTGTTTCTTCCTCAGTAATCTCTGTATATGCTTTACATAGTTTGGGTCTTTTCATCTCTATCTGTCTTTTGTCTCTTTTTTGCTGTTAGTACCCTCACAGAACACAATACTATCCAAAAATAATATTTGATTAAGCTTTTGATCTCACAGTGGTTAGATGAATTTGAAATGGGACAAAATTAGGCTAATCACACTAAGAATAGCATAGTTACTTCTGATTTTCAAATGCCTTTTCATGGTATGACCTCCAGTGGTTTGCAGAGTTCTGACAGAAACAGAAAGTAACATTAATTCCCATTTTCAGATGTAAAAATTGATACAGAACATTTTTCTATAGTGTTGAGTGCTTCCTTGGTGTTGTTTGCAGGGTAACTGCTTGCTTTATTGAGCTTCTGTTGAGAATTACAATTTGTTTTTATTTGGTATTAAACTGCAAACGTAGATTCAGCAGTTCCTTCATTCTGTGTCCTTGGTGCAACTATCTGTCACAACCCTTCTTTCCAGAGTCTATTTTTCTTTCCTTTTGGGTCAGTTTTGTTTTTTAAAGTCTGTGAATCCTCCTGAAATAACATGAGTATCTAGGAATTCTTGCTATCTTTTGTTCTGAGGTGGCTGTCCATATTATCCTGCCTTTTGTTTCATGTAGACCATCTAAACTGG
Organism: Emberiza elegans; assembly: GCA_024865655.1. Taxonomy (NCBI): domain Eukaryota; kingdom Metazoa; phylum Chordata; class Aves; order Passeriformes; family Fringillidae; genus Emberiza; species Emberiza elegans. The sequence continues at coordinate 2,270,875 of JALJVW010000797.1, forward strand.
TAAAAATTACTGATTTTCTGACCTCCTCTTCCAAGGCTGATGTGTCCCTCTCCATCCTGCTCCAAGAGGTGCACAAACCCACAGACTTGTCTCATGGATCTTGAAAGAAAATAGTTTGTACCTATAGCAGATCATATGCTTTAAACACATCTTATTCTCTGTGTTATTCTCCAGGACAAGTCACCATTTTTGCTTTATAAAAATAAATAAATTATAGCACCATTAGGCTGGTAACAGAGACAATGAAGTTGCTGTTGCCTTGCCCAGGTGATTTACCATGGCTTCTCTGCCTCTCCACTCTCGTATCAGGCACACAATGAAAAACCCAGGAACTCTTAGAAAACTCTCATAATAGAGACTATTATGAAATTCCTGCTTTGTTTCCTTTCTTATTGCATTGTGGCATAAGGACATGTGCAGCACACAATTTGCTTGCTGATCATACCCCAGGCTCTGTGTGTAGCTTAACTTCGGTTGCTTCCAACCATGAGTTACTCAAGAATCTATTTAAGATGTGCTGGGTGAGGAACGTTTAGGAAGCTGTGCTGCAGCATCTGACCTTGTGTCCCAGCAAAAATGAGTTGTGGCAAGGGAAGTGCATGGGAAGTGTGTGGTTGTGTATAACCTGTCTGTGAATGGATGTCTGTAAATACACACTTGAACTATACATCTGTGTGTATCACTGTCATAGAGGGTTGGATTTTATTTTTATTTTAATACAACATTTGCAAGGTGTATCATTTCCTTGGAAGGACTTGGTATAGAAGCTTTCAGTTTCAGTAACACATAATTAAAGTTTCTAGTTTTAGCCCTAGCTCTGATGTAAGGTGTCAACTTCTTCCTTCAGCAATAAACCTGGATACCCAGCTGCCTGCTGGAGCTCGCTGTTAATGGAGGGCAAACTTCCTTTTAAGATATAAATGTTAATATAATTAATATAATTTACATTTCTGCTGTGTATGAGCCACTTTTTATGAGCAGTGATATGATGAAGCTGTTTGGTTTTTGGGTTTGCTTTCTGCAATGATTTTGTCTTGTTGGTCCTAAGTGAAACCAGTGCTCATCCTGAACCCAGCCTTCCTCTGGGAGTTTTGAAGCAGTAAGGAATAGGATTGTATTTGGGACAGAAGAAAAAAAAGTATGTGTGCCTTAGTCTGATCTGTAACACATTTAGTGGTGTGTAGATGGTAGATGAGGTCCCTGTCTTTAAGAATTAATGCACAGTTAGAGGACGTGCATTCTCCAGTGTGGCAGGAACATCTTAATTTCCTCATTAAAGTCTTGCTTTGAGATGCAAGCAGCCTGAGCTTATGAAATTCCTGAGCTCAGTTATTTTCTGCCTGCACCAAGCTCTTGTCAGTTTTCCACTGGAATTCCAAATTTCTCAGGGGCAACCAGGCTCTAATTTGAGAAGTCAAGTGTGTTCATGGGTGTATGAGACTGGGCTTCCTCTGTCCATCCTTCTGTCCTTAGTGCAGTGTAACACCTCAGACTCTGGCCATGGTGAGCATCATTAATTAGTGTTGAAGAGTATCTTGTTTTGCAAGATGATGGACTTTTTACCTATGTAAATTACTTTCTTTGCAACTAATAAATTGAATAAATTATGCCTTTTCCATGCAGTACAGTGGGGCTCATAAATACTTTGTGCAGTTAGTTGCTAGTTTCACTTGATTACCTTTCCCATCTCTCTTTTTAATAATCCTTGTAAGAGTCAGGAGTTCAGTCACATTTAATAGTTCCCAAAAAAGCAGTGGAAGGTATGTTTCACAACTGTGAGCTGCACACCAGTGTCCTGCCTGTGGAATCCACCTTGATGCAATCAAGGAAAGTCTCTTTCCATGGTTCATGGTGCTGCTCCGGATTAATTAGTTACTTGGATAAAGACAGCAGTGCTTGCACAGTCAAACACTTCCTTTCCTCTCCATTTGCTCTGTTCTGTTCCACACCCTGTTGCTGTCCTTGCTGGGCAGGGGGTCCGTTGGTGCAGCTGAGTGAGCTTGTGAGGAGCTTTAGTTCTTCAAAGGATTATGCAAATAATAATTGAATTAAAGAGCTGCTGTCAACATTACGAGCTTCTGGCAAAGATAACTGATGTTAGCACTCTGCCTGCAGGCACACAGATTTCAGAGTGGACTTGGACAGGCGAAGCACATCAGGATTCCAGAATACTTGAATGTTTCCTTTCTGGCTGTTTGTGGAGACTATTTCTTACCCCTTACTAAACTAAGCTGTTTAACCAGGACTTGTCCATCTGGGAACACAGAGTAAATGAAACTCTGAACAAAATGAGTAAGGCATAAATATAACCAGGGTTTCTGGGGTTTTTCCATAGTAACTGGGATAGATGGAGGAAGGATTAAGCATTTTATATATTTTTATAAGCAGATTCTTCAATAAATCTTTGACGTATCATTAAAAATCTTGAAAATCCCATTCTAATAAAAATGTTTGTCTTTAGCTATGCAAATTTTATATTAAAAATCAAAACACCAGAATTACTTGAGACTCTTAGGAGCATTTTTGGTGCTCTCAGGGCAGGGTGCAGCTGTCACCTGCTCAGATGTGACCTGGTGCATTAAATCAGAGCAGTACCCTGAATGAGGAGGCAGCAATAACCTTCAGTGAGATGCATAACACAGTCCTTGGCTGGTGCAAGCTCTGAGAGATCAATTTTTAGTGATCAAGGCAGCCCCTGAAGGTCTTTGCTTCAGGTTCTACCTGAATTAAATTCATATAGACGATAATAGCTGCTGAATCTTGATTTTTAAATAACTTTAATATCAACCACACTCTCCAAAACATGTCTTTTGAGGCACATTGTGATGGAAAAAGGCAAGTGCCTATGCTGATTCAGGTCCTGCCACTGAGAGGAGGAAGAGGATGCTGGACCAGAGCTTCCTCAAGTCCTCATCCTTTGGGCTGCTCTGATTTACAGCAGGCACTTATAGATAAAATGACCTTTACAGTGAGGTCTCTCTGAGATCACAAAATTTGCATTTCTGAGGATCATTTGCAAAAATTCTAGACCAATTACTGAAGTAAGTAAAGAATAGTCAGATACTCCTTCCATGAGCTGTACTTTTTGCACTGCTCAGAGATGCTTTGACCTTCTAGTTTATTACAAGTCAGGAAAAGTCAATATTTCTTAGCTTGCCAAGTTGGAGGAATTTTAATGAGTTATTGAGTCAAATAAGTAATCCTCCAATAACAGACCTTTTTTCCCTTTCAGATTTACTGTGATAAAAACAAAGGCTTAATGGGGGCCAGGAAAAATGGTTTTTTTGTTAGAAACTCTTGCTTGTCTCTGTGCAAATGCTTTTAACCCCTTGACCACAAGTAGATGAAATGGAGCTTCAGCACTGGCACATTTTGCATTGGCATCAAATGCTGGGCAGGCAGGGGCTGTGTTGATGTTAGCAGGGAATTTTAACATGATAAAATGAGATTGAAGTAGCTGGTACTGATGCTTCTCACATCTCTTTTACATGTGATAAGGGGCTGGATGAGATCTGGTCTGTGCTCCTATGCTGAACTGTTTGGCTGCTGGAAAAATCTTTGAAGGCAAAAGCCCTGGTTGTACTTTACAAGATATTGTGGCATCCCAGTTGCTGCAGGATGTGTTCCACTGGGTGCTGCAGCACACCTGGAGTAGTGCTTGCACTTGAACATCCTCTGAGAGATGGAACACAGCAAAACCTTCCCAAGAGCCAAACCTGCATGTAAATGTAGAGAAAGGGGATTTGCTTCCAAACCATCTTGCTGGTCCAGACTGAGTCCCTGGCTCTGGGGCCGCCAGAGTCTAGCTGTTGGAAGGCTGTGCAAGGCTGGCTGTGGGTTTTTGCCCAAGGAAAGACTTGATCCTGGTGTAATTGTGCCTTTTGCAATTCCCCTTTGTGATGCTTAACTTGGTGAACTCCAATTAGCAGAGAATGATCTAATTTCCAGACACTCTCTTCATTGAGTGCAATGCTAATTATTGCTCTGAGTAGTGGCTTGTTTGGAAGTGCCCTGTCCTGTGTGAATTTTAGTAATGTTCTCTGTAAACCTTTAAGTGAGGAAACTTCATAAGCAGAAAATGTTATGCCACAAGGGCAGCCCTTTTAATAATATCAAAGACCACAGTAATATTCAGAATATCATATCCAGTGAATTCTTAAAAGTAGCAGGAAGTTATTTTTCACTATATGTCATTACTCGGAGTGTAGGAGTAGATATTGATGGTCTTTTTTACGATGACTAGTGTTTTCCTATTTCATTCCCTTCAGTGATATTCAGAAACAATCCTTTCAGTAATAGTCTTTGTTTAGGGTTATTTTTTCAAAAGCTCTCAACAGTTGTTTGTGTGAACTTTCCTTGAAACCTGTGTGAATTTTAGCCTGGAGGATATTCTGCCTCTGGGTGGGAGCTTCTGGTTGCCAGGGTGAGAGCTGGACCCTGAATGTGCCCAGGAGCTGGGTGCTGACACTTAGGGCACTGCTGAGTTTTGTGGCTGGGGTAGCGCAGGGTTTCAGAATTGCTTTCTGAATGTAACTCATGGTTAAAGTGTGGGCACTGAAATGCTCTCACTGGGCTTTATTCTAGGCTCTAGTTTTGTGAAGAGCTAACAGAGCAAAGGGTTATGTGTCTGTCCATCACTCTCCAAGGAAGCACTTTGAGCACACGCTCAGTGTGGCGATGAGGGAAAGATGGAGGTCTGGGAGTGCAGATCTGAGCGCTCTTCAAGCTCCTGCTCTTCAAAGGGGAGCACTTTGTACCTGCAGAACCTTTGCTGCTCCTGTCAGGGCTGTGCTGCTGTGTGGGCTGTTGAGGCGAATGTGGCTCACGGTGGCGTTTTCTGCTGTCCCCAGTGCTGCAGGGGCAGGAGGGGCCCTGCGAGAGGAGGTTCTGCGGCCGGGGCAGCCGGTGTGTGCTCAACGGGGACACGCAGCAGCCCGAGTGCCGGTGTGTGGAGGACTGCAAGGCCACCTACATGCCCGTCTGTGGATCTGATGGCAGGTTCTACGAAAATCACTGCCAGCTGCATCGAGCCTCGTGCCTGCAGAGGAAGAAAATCTACATTATCCACAGCAAGGACTGTTTCTTCAAAGGTAGGGCGTTGTTGAAAATAAATACTTCTGTAGGGCTTTCATTGCTCGTCGTAATCCTGGTAAATGGCTGAATAGTGTGTTTTATTTCTAAGAGCTAAATTTTTCAGGGATGATTTATTCCAGGACAGCAGAGAACATACACAATGTTTTATGCAGCTATTAAGCCCCTGAGTGCCATTGCCATGCAAAATGTAATCATACTGGGAACTGGTAAATAATTAACATCACTGTGTGCGCTGTGTGCACTGTAGTTGGGCTGCTCAGTACTTTCAGCTGCTAGTGTAATAACTTTTTACAATCCAATTCATTTGAAAAGGCTTTGAACAAGACAAAGATGTTAAGAAAAAGTAGATGGTGTAAACAAAAGTTTGCTGCAACATTGAGAAACTAAAACCTGGTTAGGCAAATGACACAGGCAAAGGAAAGGAGCTGCTTAAATGAAATAAGGAATGGGGACAGACTTTAAATAACTTTAAAGACAGTTCTGGTTACCAGTGGGATCTGGCATACATCTGGAGCTCTTTTACTGGTTCAGTAGCAAATTTCATTATCATCTTTGCACCAAAGCCAGTCCCAAATCTTTCCCATTAATATTTTGTATGCCATGTACCATCCTGTCATCAAGGGAGACTGCAGGAGTAGGAACATGTGATAAAATGCCAGGGAATGGAAGAAGCTGTAAATTATTTTACTTCAAATGAGAGGTCTCACAAAGGGCCTCACTTGAGTATGTCTTGAAAGCTCATTGTCAAATATGACACTGTATACCTACAGGAAGATTTGAGTGGGTTGTTGCAAATATATCCAGTGACATTTACGTGATCAAATATGAAAATAATTCCTTTATCTTCAGCTCACTTAAGCCTCCAAGGAGGTTGGCTGTATACAGAGCTATCCATCCTGAGTTCTTCTTTGCTAACATGATGCTAGAAGAGCCTATTTAAGAAACAGGAGCCCATTTGAAGAGCCTTATTAATATGTCCTTGTGATCCCCTTTGGAGATACAAGAATGGCACTGCTTTTCTATCTTGGAGAAGACATTCTGTCTTTTTGTGACTCAGATTTTTCCAGTGGTATGTAGGCACTGCTTTGCAGTGCATTGCAAGGTCTCATTTGTTTTGAAGATCTGGCTGTGGAGAGGACAACACAGCTGGTCAGAGCATTGATTTGGTGAACACCCTGGGTTAGTTTGTCACAGGCAGCCTCTAAATTTACCAAATCTAGTAATTAGGATCAATAGACCTTGTAGGAAGTAAATCATAGAAGAGGTCACCAAAAGGCATATTTCAAGCACATGAGTATATCAAGGCAAAGAGGGAATTGTTGCTTGTCACATTAAAAAGGAACATCTAAAAGGGCACTTGTGCCTTGCTCCAAATGCTTCTGCCTCTGGGGTATCAGGTCACATCAGGGTGGAAGCAGTGTCCATCCCTAGTAAGATGCAGGTGGGCCTCTGCAGCCTGAGAAACCTTGCAAAGAAATGAAAAGTCTTAATTTTAGAGATGCTCACCAACCCCCCACTCAGTTCAGGGGATTTTCTTTCCCTGACTACCAACAACATTCCTTGGGTTTTTCATTCTTGACATCACCCACCTTTTTATGACAGTGTGTCTGCCCTGGGTTTTTATTTGTTCCTTATCACATATAGTGTTAAAGAAAATGAGTTCTTATTGCAGTAATCAGCCCCTGCAGTGGCTGTATTATGCCTAATGATAGAATGTCACGCTTGAATACTTCCCTGAACACACCGTGAAATGATGTCAGAAAGTAGGAGTTGTGTGTCCCAGTTTAAAGTAACCCTCGAACTCTTGCCAGGGAGCACTGCTTTAAATCTGCTTTTCAGCAGAATAACAGCTTTATGGAAGGGAAGAAAGAAACAAGCTCACTTCTCTTCCCACGTGAATAAATAAAAATGTACTTCACACCTCTGTCTGCAGAGATAACATACAGAAAAAAGTTTACCTTAAGTGGGGAATAATCCCACAGAATGGGACTCCATAGAAATACATGGCTTCAGCCCTTTTTTCTACCATGCAGTTCCTGAGTAACCTCCTGTGTATTGCTCTGTTTATTGGTACTTTGGTCTCCTATTTCTAAATCAAGAATGATAGCGGCTTCTCTTAAATCAAAATTTTCAGTCAGCAATGAAGGTAGAGATTTTTAAGCACCATTATAGGTGTAACATGAAATGACTGGAGAAAAGCCTTTAAGGTGCAAAATTACAGAATCCCAAAATGGTTTGGGTTGAAAGTGACCTTAATGAGCCTTCTGTTCCACCCCCCACTGGTGTGGTCAGGGACACCTTGAATGTGTTTTCTGTTTGCTTTTGATCAAGTAGATAATTTAATTATTTGGGTACAGTCAGACTGATCAGTGGGCTGCTTCAAGTTTTTTTGTCCCTGTTAACTTGTTCAATTAAGAATTAAATTCCTGTGTAGAGCTGAGGGATGCTGCAGACTGGATGTTTGTGTGTGCTCTGCCAGTTTGCCGACTTTATGGTAAGACAGAGATCAAATACTCCGATTCTACTTTGGCTAAGCTAGGCCTATCCACAGTAAACTGACAATAAAGCAAACAACAGAGATTTGTTTTCTTTTGTGTATTTTGGGAAAGGATTCTTTGATCTTTTAGCTTATTTATCAAATGTGAAGTGCTTTGTAAATACTAGTGGGTAGCAGATACTCCTGTGTGAGTAGAAGCATTTACATTCTGTATCAGCAATAGTATTAGGAAGAGCAGAAGAGAATTTGTCCCTGGGAAAATGACTGATTTCTCTTTGGTCCAGCCTGGAATAAAATGGCTCCTTGAAATCTTGAGTCCAAAACATTGAAAAAACTCATGGAAATGAGAATGAAGCAACGAGAGGTCTCAGCAGGAGTGATCTCCCCAGGCTTTATTCTTCAGCCTCTGATGCAGCTCAGTTGCCCTTACAAAAAACTATAAAAGCAGTCCCATTTCCTCAGTTGATAAAGCAAATAGGTGGGAAATTTCACTTGGGAGTTTGAAGTCACAAGAAAAATACTGTGAAGCAGAAGCCCTAAGCCCAGAGATCTCAGGAGAAATGTCAATCCCACTCATAGCCCTTCACATTCTCCTTGATCTAGTTGTCCTTCCTGGTGTGAAATACAGTTTGGTGTTGCCATAGGAAGATGTTCTATTTAGGACTTTTCTACCATGTGGCAGGGGTTTTTTCATTTTCTATGTTTTCAATATTTTGTGAGTTTCTGTAGTCATTTGATTGAGGTGCTGGTGATTTTTACTGGGTAAGAAAATACATAAATATAAAACTGCTTTTACTGTGTCCTGAACTGGTGAGGAAAGAAGTTTTTCTTCCCCAAAAGTTCTCCCAATACTTATGAAGACTGGAAAGATAGCTGGGCTCATAATGACAATTGTCCCATGGATGTCCAAAATGAGTACTTGGCCTGAAAATGTTCCTGTTTGAATAAATGCCTTGGATAATGAAGTTATGTCATTTTAACACATTACTTTGGACTATGCTTTGCTTTTTCATAGCAGAGTCCCCTTTTTTCCCACTTTTCATTTTTCTTTCCTTTTGACTGTCTATACCCACTCTGTCTCTTCCCTCACCTTTCTCTTATTATTTTTGGCCAGAGGTAGCTGTGCAGATACCGTTCAGTAATTTTTCTTCCCTTACCTTCTTCCTTCCACCAGAAACACCAGAGCAATGCACTTCCCTAGCAGTTTGCATACATTACAGAAATTCTGTTTAGAGCTGTGATTTTCCATTTTCAGGATTTAGGAGTAATTGTCCCCTTTCTTTCTTTCTTTCTCTTCCTGCTTTTTTCTGCTTGATCAACAATCTCAAAGCTCCTGTGCATCAGCTAAGCCTTTGCTGGAGGAAGGCAGCCATGTTTGCTTGTTCAAGCTCATTCGTTATTTTCTGTGGTTCTGACATCCTCTCTTTATCCAGGTGGATTGGGTTTTTTATAAAAAGCTCAGCTTTTCTTGCCAGCCTGTACAGCAGCTTTTTGCTGCAGCTGGTCAGATTGAGTTTGTGCTCTGGCATGAATTCAGTCCAACTTAGCTGACCAAATTCTTGAAATTTCCATTATGTAAATGTAAATGCACTATACCTGTGTTGACTACTTAATATATATTTTTTTTTATCCTTTTGGTCCAACTTGTACCAAAGCTCTAATTTTATGAAACCTGACAGAATTTTATGCAGAGAGATGGTGTACTGTAAAAGCATGTTCGTGTCTGGTATTCCAGTCCCATTCTCTTCCTTCATTCTCTACTGAAATGTCAGTATTAATTTTTCAATAATTTTGTCCCGTTGCTTAAAATATGTCTTTTTTTTTTTCTTTTAAGCAACTCTCTGGCAGTAATTTTCCTCCTTATACAAGGTCGTTTCTTGTCCCGTAATAAATCATAATTTTGTACATATTTTGTACAGAATTTTATAAGAAATCTCTGTAGAAAACGACTTGCCTTTCTCCTTTCTGTTACACACACTGTCACACTGTTGGGTTTGAGGTTTATACTGATGCTCAGAACAATATTTCATGCCATGAATTTATATATAAAGTCTTCCGAAGTGTGCATGCCTGCGTGCAGGGTTCTTGTGCATGTGCACACGTGTGAGTGCACATTGATAGAGCCAGAATTATGTGTTCTCTCAGGACATTTATGCACAGGTAGTGTAGCAGAGGATGGAACCTGGATCTGCATGGAGAGAGAATGGGAAGCGAAGGGCACAGCTGAAATGAGATGTTCAGCTGATGTAAGGAGATGGCTTTCCCTTGGAGATTGGTGAGTGCTGGGACAGGCTGCCCAGGTGCCATCTCCATCTCTGGGAGTTTTCAGAACCTGGCTGGGAACAGCCCTGAGCAACCTAGTCTGACCCTGCGCTAAATGTTTTGATGGAAGCCTCTTCCAGACCTTATCATCCCATAATCTTATGATTTCATGACCTTAGGTAATGGCATCTTTCATTTTCAACCACTCTTATCTTTCTTCCAGTTCTCAAAAAGATTTTTTCTAATTAAGGAAAATGATAATCTTCTGCATGTTGACAGAAAATTTTCTATGCTTGAATGTAAATAAATTACAAACCTGGGAAAAAAACCAAACAAGCAGGCTGATAACTTGTATCACTGCAGTAATCTCAAATAGATACGAATTCAGCCTCAGGTGGTGGTGGTTTATTTCCTCTGTACTTTATTTGTTGTCTATGTGTTAGTTCTGTGCTTTGTTACTTCCAGAAGTAATTTGTTCTACGGAATAGCATTTCAAAACATCTCTGGGAAGGTGTTGAATGTTTTGCTCATTATGTGCTTGCAGCACAGGCAGACCCGCTCCATTGCTGGTTTGCAGACTGGAAGGAAATCTGCTCCATTTAACACTCTCTGTCTTTCCAGCTGGAAAAATTCTGAGTGTGAACTAATGGCACTTTTCCCAGCTGGCAATTAATATTTGCTGATTTAACTTTGCAGCAGTGCTGCCAGACTGCTCTGGTGGCAGCGAGCTGGGGAGGGGTGGCTGGGAGGAAGGCAATTAATCCCTGCTGGAGGAGGCTGGGGGCTTTGACATGCAGGTCAAGCCTCTAATGATCATTTCAGTGTCCAGTGTAAATATATTAGGAGTTTAAAGTGTTATAAAGAGAGATAAGTGCTATATAAAATGAAGGAATGTGTTTGCTGTCAGTAGAGCTGATACAGTTCTTAATAAACTGAATTCCAGAGGGATTCCTTTGTATTCTCCCACTGCCTTTTCAGCTCCCTCCACTTAGTCTTTTGGGGAGGGATCAATTTTTCCTGGCTTTTCAGGCTGACTGCTCTTAAATGTGATTTATAGCTTTACACCTAATAAACAGACTGCATCAATCTTTGGGGTAAATTATGGAAATTCCATTGATTTATGTGAGGATACGAATAAGGGACTGCTAGTCTACTCCTAGCTTTGGTAATAGAAATTTTCTAGGAATAGGTTTAGGATCTTGAAAAGTATTTTCCATTTTAAGAGAAAATTGAATGCTTACATTCCTGAAATTCATGGAAGGGAAATCTTGGCTAACAGTCAGTTGTGAAACTCCCTGGTATAGGTGGGCTTTCACTGGAAATTAAATGTCAATAACAGGAGTGGGGAAAGTCTATGCATAAGAAGAAGAATCAAAAACAACAGAGATCCTAAAGAAGTCTTAACAAAAAGAGATCTTTAATTACATATTCATTACATATTAGTTATGGAAAACCTTTGCTGGGGACCTCATGGCCATAATGGGAATCCCACAGGTGGGAGGGAAAGTGAGACTGGAAATCTGCGATGGACACTGAGTTTGACATGGTCTATCAAAAGATGAATTATGCTCACTGGAACTCCTCACAGCAGGGCCATTACCTGCTTCTGCTTGGCCAAAAATAAAAATCTGTTTCCCTGGTGCTGGGACTGTATAGACCAGTGACAGATTTTAGTTCCAGTCAGTAAAGCCAAAATTGAGGAACACACACCATGGATGAAGCTAGTGGAAAAAGTGGTGTTATCTGATGTGATCCCTGTCCAGCATTCTTGGTGGTTTTATAGCTCCAATTTGAGGCAATAGCCATTTGGGGAGTGTAGGAATAACTGTGATGTGGCTTTTTATTTTTTAGATATGAAATTGTGTAACATTTGCTTAGAGCAGTCATGACCATGACCCCCATGAACAGTTTCATTTGGTGACTGTTATCTGTCTCATCTTATTCAGGGCCCAGTCTATTAATCTTCTCCATTTGCCAGTCTTGATGTGTATGACCATAATATCTTCCATAAAACCAAAAAACTTCATACTATATATCAGCTAGTGAACAAAGGAATTAAAGGATATTTCAGCAGCAGTATTAACATCTTAAAAAAGAAAAGTGAGAATTCATCTTCCTAATCTGTTTCCCCTTGTAACTGAGGCTGTACTGGTTGAACTGGAGTCACTGAAGCCCATGGTTAATGGGATGGGCAGCTGGAGGACCATGCCAGCACCCAGCACTGTGTAGCAATCCCTGCCCTCCATGAATGTTAAACATGAGAGGAACTGCTTACATGTTGAAAATAGAAAAGCTCAGCCTAAATCTCAATGATGTGGAGGAAGACAATACTCCATGAGGTGGTCTCAGTTTGAGGGACCCCAAGTTTCAGCTTCATGTTCTTGAGGGCCAGGAAATGAGATGAAGATGGCTTTAGGGAGCCATCTGCTCCAGGCTTGGGTCTGCTAAACCTTCACTGCAGTGCTTTCAGGAAAGCTGAGAGGTGATAATGAAGCTTTTTTTGAAGCACAGCCTTAGCAGTTGTGATGGGGGACGGAGCAGAGGAGGAGGATGAAGAATCAAATTAAATTGTGTGGGAAGAAAAGCAGGGAGGTGGTTTGTATTTACCAGTGGAAGTTCCAGTGCCAACTTTGGTGCTGCTTTCTGCAACACTCATTATGTCAGGGGGTGTTTGTCCTGTTTTTTATCTATTTTTGTGTGCTCTTTGCATCTGACACGTGCTTCTTGCAGTTTGGTGGCAGCCTGAACTCACTGTGTCCACATCACTTTTCTTTGCAAGCCACGTTCATGTTTATTGTACATTCATTTTGGAGCTCAAAACATACTTAAATATTGAAGAGCCTTATGTAGGAAAAGTTTTTGCTTTTTTTAGTGTGTTAAATTTAATATTAGCTCTCACCATTCCGTCAGCGATTTTCCAAAATGCTCTAAGTGGTGTCAAACTGGAGAAATGCCAGCAAAGTGGGGCATTACAAAGTCATGATTAAAAAGTGACACATTTACTGAGCTCCTGCATTGCTGAACCTCTCACAGCCCTGAAAAGAGCTTGGATGCTCAAAAGTTTGTCTGCTTTTTTTCCCCAACTCAATTATCTTAAAGGTCTTTTCCAAACTAAAATAGTCCGTGAAGTTTCTACATCCATAGTTTTCCCTGTGGAAGGAAAGGCTAGCCCATGCCAAGTAATTTTAAATGAATGACAACAAATACTGTAATATTATTGAAGTTGCCTTTATTTCCCTAAAATTACATAAATTTAATCAATAGAAAAATTGCTGACTTGCTTAAGGCCCCCACAAGTCACCTTTTGAAGCAACATGCAGCTTGATGCCAGGGAACTCTCCATAGGACATCTCCAGCTCTGTGCTGAGAGAAGGGCCAGGGAAAACCTTAATTTCAGAATAAATAAAAAAGCTCCAAACCTGAGAGAGATAGAGAGATTGCTTTAAATGAAAACTGAAAAGGTTAAAAGGTAGAGATGAGCATTAAAGATTAAGATGATTAGATCATGGTAAAGGGCGCTGGAAGCTGAATGAAGGAAAACAAATGGCTGGAATAAATTTTAGGGCTGGGGAGACTGAGGCAGGGAGATTTAGAAGTCCTTTAAAGATAAAAAGAACTGATTAAAATAGCTGATTTAAAGCTATTCAGCACAAATGCTAATTTTTCTGGGTGCTCAGTATAAAAGTCTGTGGAGCAAATTGAAATTCTGAGTGCCTGGGAATACCAACAGGGTGGATGCTGCAGATTCAATTAGGTAGCTGCAAGGAAAAAGCTGGTCCAGCATCCCCCAGTCTTTGCTCCCTTCCTGCCTCTGTCCACCAGGATTTAACAGGCAGTTCTTGCTAATGTGCTTGAGAGGGCTGAATCCTACCAGAGAGAGATGTCCTGAAGTCATGGGAATACGAGTTAAAATGAGCACTCCCCAGCATGGGGTACTGATAAAGCCCCTTGTAATTTCCCAGTTGGTTTTTTGCTGTAGAATTGAAGCTGTTCTCTCCTCAGGGGCTCACGGAGTGCCAGGGGTGAGGTTATCTGCCTTTGCTCGCCTGCCTGAAGTGCAACTGCTCCCACAAATAATAAAACTTGACAGGGGGAGGTAATGAGTGATCTGCAGATTTATTCTGTCTGCTCATGGCTTGAAAGCTCTTTGGGTAGAAACTTTTTTTTTCCTGCTAAAAATGCTATTAATAGGGATTAATGTCAAATGTAAAGTACAGAGTTAATTATCAGTGCAGTTGTAGGAATGGGGGGGCAGTGTGTAGGAGCATCACAGAATCATCATTGACTGGTTTGGGTTGGAGGAGACCTTCCAGTTCATCCAGTTCCACCCCCTTCCAATGGGCAGGGGCACCTTCCACTGTCCCAGGCTGCTCCAAGCCTTATCCAAGCTGGCCTTGAGCACTTCCAGGGATGGGGCAGCCACAGGGCAACCTGTGCCAGGGCCTCAGCACCCTCACAGGGAAGAATTTCTTCCTGATATCCAATCTAATCCTGCTTTTTGACAGTGTGAAGCCATTCCTCTTTGTCCTGTCATTGCTGGGTGCTGGTGGAGGGATGGAGGGGGCGGTTTCTGCAGGGATGGGTGCTATGGCAGAGGGGGTCTGTGCCCCATCCCTTTGCCCAGAGCTGGTTCAGGTGGTCCCAGTGCAGTCCAAGTGCAGCATTCAGCCATGGATCACACAGTGCAGGCAACAATTGTCTGTGGATTAGCACCACTGCTCTTGCTGGCACCTTGCTGTGGGGTCTGCTCTGCTGCCGGAGTCTACATGTAAATGCCATTACCTCTAATTGAGTGGGGATCAATCACAAATTACGGAGTAAGAGGAAGGTTTCCAGGTGAGATTTAAATAGAAGGCCTTTACGTATATTATTTTGAGTTTTCCATCAAAGTGTCCTAGAATGCTTTACAGAGATTAATGAATTAGGCCTCACAACACCTTTGCATGCCAGGAAAATAGTAATCCAGCCATTACAGAGGAGGAATTGCAGTCTAGAGGAGACCCAGTGACTTTCTCAAGGTCATAGAAAAAGGCATCAGAACTCATGTAAATGATCCCAACGCTAAGTACCCTGTCCCTATGAAATCCCCTGGCTGGTTTTTCTGTAGGTTTTGACAGGGGTGAAGGAGGGGTATGGCTGGGCCAGGGCTCCAGAACACAGAATCCTTGTGCCCAAGCAGGGATGAAGCTTGTGGTGAGCAGTCCAAAGAGGAGGGTTGTACCTCAGATTGTGGGATTGTGCTGTCCTTGGCACAGCAGCTTTGAAAGCATCAGGCTGCTGTCCTGGCATAAAGAGATGGGCCATGTTGGGATTTGCAGCTCTGGAAGGGAAAGGAAATACAAGAATTACACAAGTTCAATTGCAGCCTCCTCATCCTATAACGATCTTGGTGAAAAAAATATCCCCATGGTAATGAGCCCATGTGATGGAATAAAACAGAGAACAGAGCTCAGTCTCTTCTGCTCTTTAAGTTAAAAACTTAGAAGGAATGAGCCATGCAATGGAGAGAGAGCTCACAATTTAAATGTATCCAAGTATTTAAATATTTAAATGTAACCTTTGTAGTAAAAAGTTGATTGGTGTGATGCGTCCAAAGGAAGATATTTTTATTTTCCTTTTGAATGAGGGTTGTTTGCACTGCAAACGGCCTGATGGGCTGAACTAAGGCTCACCTGGAAGAGTTTGCTGTGGTGGGTATGGGTTTGTCTCTTCTGCAAGTGACTGCAGTCTCCTGTCAGGATCTGTCAGGGCTTTCCTCTTCCTTCCTTCCTTGCCTTTAGTCTGCCGCACTGGCAGTTTAGTTGAGAGTTTTGCTGTTTTTCAGGAATAATGAGAGGGATTTTATTTTTCAAATTATTTCAAATTTCAGTATGAAATTTTAGTGGGGTTTTATTTATTAATCCTCATTTACCTGCTCTGGCACAGCAGCTGACCAGGAGGTTTTGTGGCAGATTGGTCCCTTATGGTCCCTCTGCAGTTTTTGGAGATTTACAAGAACCCTAAGGGCACAGGACAGTCCTGGGCATCCTTGTCCAACCCCAGCCAATCTCCTCACCAGTTTTCCAGTGGAATCCATGGTGCTGAAGCTCATCATTGTTATAGGTTGGGGTTTTTTCATTTAATCTAGAGCAAGCCAAATACTGTGCAAACATTTGTGGTGAATATTTAGTTGTATTGTCACATGTAAGCATTTTGCTGTATCCATGGCCCTGTAGTTTGCTATTCATGAATATTTTAGCAAATTGGTTTACTAACAGGAGTGTTGCCTGGAAGCAAATGTTCCTGAATATTTGTAGAAAAGCAGATTTAACTTTGGGTTTGCAGTTACTTGCTGTGGGAGCATTATCTAAGCTCCATCTTAATGCTCCTCTGGGAGGACCAGCAGAGCCAATTAAAGCAAATCTTGTTTGGAAGTGGGATTCTCATAACCTGCCCATGATAAACTGATATAAGGAGCTCTATCTCTGTATACAGACTGACAGACAGCTGGATCAACCTTGTGCAGCTCATCCTTGGCACAGCACCTGGGTGCCTTGCAGGTAAACTGGAAGCAATAGCAGAATTTCTTGAGGGCTTGCAGGTATCTCTGATATTTGGTCTGTTTTTTGGATCAGAGTTGTGCTGAGAGAAAGATTTAGAAATGTATAGTTTGGGTTGGTGTGCCCCATTTACTGTGTAAGTTTTTGAATGGTAACTACTCTGGATTCTGCTGCATTCTTCTGGCTTGAGTTGTAAAACAGTCTTGAAAGAAAATTGCTGTGGTGCCATTTTCATATGTCCAGTGTTCAAGTGGCTATACTTGAATTCTAGAGTAACTAGAAAAAAATTGAAGAGGCATGAATACCTGCTCAGCTCAAGGGCTGCAGGTGCTGTGAGCTCTCTGTGAGCTGCACAGGGGCTCTGGCAGTACAGGACTGGGGTGGGTGTTTTGTGTTCAGGGGTCCGAAGGGAGGGGAGAGACCTTGGTCCCCTCGGGGTGGAGCAGCATCTCTGTCTCCAGCACTCCACTGTTGGAGCTGTGCAGACACCAGAGCACTGCAGGCTGAGGGAGCTGCTCTTTCCTGTGGCCTCAATTCCATCAGTGAGGACAGAGATTGCATTTTAGGAATAAATTCCTCCCTGGGAAGGTGGGGAGGCACAGGGTGCCCAGAGCAGCTGTGGCTGCCCCATCCCTGGAAGTGTCCAAGGCCAGGCTGGATGGGGCTTGCAGCAACCTGGGATAGTGGAAGGTGTCCCTGCCCATGGCAGGGGGATGGAACTGGAGGAAATGAACTTTAAGGTCTCTTTTGATCCAAACCGTTTTGTGATGATTCTCTGAAGTCGTGCTCACAGTGCTCACCTCTCCATCTGTGGCTACCCATTCCTTTCCCATTTGTTCCCTCCAATGGTTTCCATCAGACTTCCTCCCTCACCCTCTATAGGCATGTGTGAGATGTGCCCATTTTCTTGAGAGTTTTTGCCTTAGGAATGGTTTCCCATAAGCAGAAACTCAGGAGTCATGCTATCTAAATGCAGCTGGTACAGCCCTCACAGCATTTCGGAAGAGCTCTGCATCCAACATTTAAGTGAGGTGCTTAGCACATCTGGAAAACATCTGTCTGAGATTCATAATTTGGCATTGTCATTCTTGGAGTGACTATAAAACAGGGCCTTGTGGAAAATGCTTAATACTACTGGACATGTTGTGTTTTGTGTTAATGGGGAAATGGCTTGTTAGGTCCAAACTAACTGGCAGAAAATCTTGCTGGAGCTGTACAGTGTTGAGGAAGTAAAAAGCTGTTAAGGCTAAAATTTCAGCCTCTCTGAACCCAGTAGATTTTGGCTGCATTTTTACTGAAACAAAATTGAAAGCTAATGAAGGCATTTGGTGGCCCCACACTGGCTTTCAGCTAGCTTTTATTTTACATAATGAGTTGGGGAAAATTGGAGTGCAGTTACTCTGGGCTCGCTTTAGAAATGTGAACAGGTTGCAGGCTGCTGTTCCGGGCTCGTCAGTTATAGCTAATTCCTTTGGCTCTTTTAAAACAGAAATGCTTTGTTTTCCTTTGCAAAAGGTGGCACAGGCAGCCCACAGGGCTGCTCCAGCTACAACCAGCCCAGGAAAATCACTGGAGCCCTGCCCTCCTGAGCAGTTCTCTCCCAAATCCATCCTCTTTCTGGTCTGATGGGATTTTTTTCAGGTTTTTATTTAAAGCCATATTTCACCACTTTCTTAAGTTGAGGGCAATTTCCTAATAGATCGAATTTCTTCAAATTGCTTCTTTTTATGTTTTCAGAAACAGTGTCTCTCTTTATTTTTTTTTTCTTCACCGGTCTGAGGGGTTTTTCATAATATTACGCGACCTGACATCTCTTTTTTTATTTCTTTCATCTTTTCAGTCTTGGTGCATTTATCTACTTCCTTGCAGTCAAGATGAAGAATTGGAGAAGTGTTAAAGGAATGCTTCATTATCCTGTTTGATGCTGTCACACCCATGAATGTGGATCTAGTTTGTGCTGACATCTCATCTGCGCTGCCTTGTTCACACAAGTGGAAGCCTTTGGTAACCTGAGCTCAGGGAATGCTGTCCTTCTGAGGTTAGGTTCCCATTGGCAAGTGTTCTTTTGCAATAACTTAGTATCATGAAGATAACTTATTTTTACTGACACTAACATACAAAAAATACTAACAATATTTAGAAAAGAAGCAGTATTGAATCCCCAAATCTTGTCTTGTCTTCCTCCTCCTTGGAAAGGCTCCAGACAAAACCATTGTCCCCAACAAGGAGCTGGAGAACTCTGACATTTCAAAGTAATCAGGTAGAATTACTGCATCTCCAGATATCTTTAACCTGTTTACTGACATTTCATTCACATCATCTCATAATGTTCATTGGATCAGAAAACAGCCTGGAGCCACATTTGCAAAATGCTTCATGAAATGTTTTGATCTGGGAATGTGAAAGCATTGTATAGGATAAGGTATAGGCTATTTATAGGATAATCAAATGGGATATCATAGTTCTTGATAGTTTTTAAAGTTTTTGTGGGTTTCCCCCTTTGTTATTCAAATTTTCTCCTCCTTTTGGTCACTGAGCAGACATTTCCATACTCCCAGTGTCAGGCAGCAGGCTGCCATGCTCTTTGATGGGATTTCCTAACCAAGCATGAACTGGAGTCAGCCCCTGAGAAGTGCAGTGATCCTCACAGACATTTTTAGCCATCTTTCAGGTGCCTGTGTAAAGGGGCTGCTCAGTCACGACACAGAGCTCAGCATTGCTGCTGGAGCGCCAGTCAGGAAAGATAAACAGCAAATGGAAGCTGGAATTTTAAAAAAATCAGTGCAGGGCAGGGGAGAGCATCAGCAGTGGAAGGATCAGGTTGCTCAGGGTCTTCCTCAGTTGTATCCTAAAGCATAAAAAACCTACAGTGACTTTACCCCAGTTCAGAAACGTGCCTGATGGCAACAGGCATCTGCAATCAATAAGTTCAGAGGAAGCTGGGAATAGGATTATGAATGTTTGTTGTTTTCAAAAAAGAAATACCAATTTTTAATTAAAATGCAGGAAGAGCGCTTTTAGGGGCATTGGAAATTATATTCCAGCACTGCAGGTGGTTTTTCTTCATTGTATCCTTTGGCAAGACTGTCATGGCTTTTGAATTATGGCATTGGAAAACCTTCGAAAAACTTGCTCAAAGAAAAGTAAAAAAATAATATAATTTAGTGTGTTGAAGAAAATACTTAACAGTCTTGTAGAAATAATGTTCTAATTAATAGTGTTGGTCTTTATGAGCTTTTGAGTGAGCAGGTGCTGGCTAAAGCCAAGGCAGGTGAGGTTTATCCCTCTTGAGACAGCTCAAATACTGAGTAAACAGGAGCTTTATTTATGGATTAGTTTCTCTGGTAAGTCCTGTCTTTCTATGCTGCATGAATTTGTGGATGTTTGTAAGATAACATGTTAGCACTCAAGTTCATACTTTGTTAAAAGTTTAAAACAAAACAAAAAAAAAATTATTTATATATATCTTCTACTCTGACATTAATGGTACACACAGTGAAGTGATCTTGGAGGTTTTTTCCAACCTTAATGATTCTGTGATTCTATGTGAGGAAGCTCCCAAGCACAATGGAAGGTGTTGGTGTTAATTTTCTTTCATTATTGCATTTGGCTTGATGCTTATTAGAGTAGGAAAAAACAGCCCCCAAATGTTTCATAACAAAAAGCACAGAGCAAGTAAAACAGCAGCTATTGATTTATTGCTGTTGTATTTCCACCATCAGCTCACAGTTATCTTTGATGAGGAAAGCACGAGCCCAATGATGGAAAGAGCTTTTTGTCAAAAACAGTTTTTGGTAGGAATTTAGTACCTGTAACAGATAGAAACCAGAGGGAGAATTTTTCCCTCTGTGCCTTTCAGTCGTGTATTCTCCCCAAATTTCAGAAGCAGGGAGGAGCTGGAAGGATGACAGGTGACACAAGCAGGGTTTTGCACCGTGGCTCCCTCTGGCTTCTATAAAAACTCATTCTGCTCCAGCCCTGCACTGCTGATCCTTACAGCAAAAGGTGCAGACAAATGGGAAAATAGATTTTGTTAGTGTGAAACAGGGAGGAGAATTGCCATGCCCCTGTTTTAGGTTGGTTTACACTTTCCTGTATATTATTTGTGTGATGAGGGCTCAGCAGTTTTGATGCAAGACCAGGCTGAAGTTTGGTCTGAGGGATCCAGGATCTCATTCAGGGATCTCTTTCAGGCAGGTGGCATTAGGTGTGCAGTGCAAGGCACCAAATAAAGACAAAATAGGCTGTTTCTTTTCTTTTTGGGTGTTATAGACCCATTTTCAGCTCACTGTTTTGAAGAAATTATGATTAATTGGGAATTTTAATTAGCTGCTAAATAGTTCCCTACTTGATCATTCTAATTGTTTTTTCTTAATGTATGCTGTCTTCATCCGAGGGAGAGCCTGTGTCAGTGCTGACTGCAGCTTCCCAGGTCTGCCTGTGCCACTGGAGAAAAGCTCTCCCATGGGAATGGGCTCTCTTCTGCTCCCTTAGTTTTATTTTCAATTCCTTGTGTGGATTTATGCACTATAATTTTTTTCCTTTAGCAATTGACTTGTAATCATCAAGCTGGGTAGTGGAGACTACACACTGAAAAAAAGCTCTTCTCTGCAGCTGTTTTTCCACCTGGCTCTTGGGTGAAGGGCCTAAGGGCACCAAGGGGCGTTTTTACTGGTTTTCTGTGGATGCTGTTCCCAGGTGTGGTGGTCAGGAGTTCTAAAACAGCAGCACCAGGAGACAGGACAGTCTACTTGCTTCTGCAGAACCAAGGCAACACTGAAAAGGTGCCATGGTTTGGAGGAAAACGTTTTAATTTTAGTTTCATTAAGTAATTTCCCCTAAAAACAGCACTGTAAATGTATACCTCAGTAATAAGTACATTGTTTTAAACAAAAATTAAATCAAAATAGTTAAAGACCACAAAATCAGGTTGAAAATTGAGGGAAACTGCAGCTCATATGTGACAGTGTTCACAGGGGTCCCAGAATGAGGGAAGAGATGAGGATTTGACTCCATGTTTCAGAAGGCTTGATTTATTATTTTATTATATATATTACATTAAAACTGTACTAAAATAATAGAAGAAAAGGTTTCATCTCAGAAGGCTAGCTAAGCTAAGAATAGAAAGGAATGAATAACAAAGGTTTGTGGCTTGGACAGAGAGACGAACCAGCTGGGCTGTGATTGGCCATTAATTAGAAACATCCACATGAGACCAATCACAGATGCACCTGTTGCATCCCACAGCAGCAGATAACCATTGTTTACATTTTGTTCCTGAGGCCTCTCAGCTTGTCAGGGGGAAAAAATCCTAAGGAAAGGATTTTCACAAAAAGATGTCTGTGACACTCATAAAAAAATTCTTGTCTTGAAGGATTTGAGTCAATGCAAGAAGGAATTCTCTGCATGTATAAACTGTAATAATTTTTAAATAATTGCTGTTAACATTTTTGGTGACTACCTAAGTACACGCTGACATATGGTGTGTCAGCATGAAGCACTGATTTAGAGTTTGATGTTCTATACCAGTTTTCAAGCTGCTAGATGTAAGCTGGAGGAAGCATTATGTAAGCAGACAGGTGGCAAGGATTCAGCAGCTTGGTCAGCAGGTGGGATTCTGCCCTGCTGCTCACCATGGAAAACCCATGCTTTCCTCCTACCTCATTGACCTCTTTTCCCCATCTCCACGTTATTTTTTTTTCTTTTGCCACTTTTTTAGCATCCTGTGCTTTGCTGGGGGAGCATCCCCAGCCCACCTGGGGTCTTTGAGGCACTACAGCTCTTCCTAAGGCAAAAATCAAAATTTCCTTGCAAGATGAGGGAGGAGGAGGAAGAGTAGGAGGCACATTCTTCTTTTATGCCAATGAAAAAGCTTCTAAAAGCTGCAGGTGAGCCTTGCAAATCAACTCTGCAACTTAAAAACATCCTATTTATTGTTCTTAAAAGCATGTACATTTTCCTCTGTGAGTTCCAAGGCGTGCATGCTTCAATAACCCCCTTTATGTACATTTTGTGTAATTTCTTGCTGTGACAGTTGCAAGTGAAGATGCTCAGAGCTGCCTTTGGAAGCTTCAGCAGCCAGCTTTTGAAAAGGAAACACTGGCACTTTTCCCAATTTTCTGCCATCCGTTGGAAACAACCTCCAAAAGCCCAAACTTGCACCTACTCTGTAAAAGTTTCCAGGTAGGAAATCAGAGTAATACAAAGACCGGATGTAAGGTAATACCCTATTAGTGCAGTGTGTGTGCAACTGCTTATCCCAGTTAGCTCCAGACCACACCTACTTTGGGCAGAGCCTCCACAGACCACGTGCAAGTGTCTAAGGTCACCTTGCGTCCTTTAGGGATGGCCTGTACATCCTGGTTTATAGAAATTATCTACAAGAAGGTGTATCCAAGATGCTTGACATAGAGAAGGAATAGTGGCTTAGTTGATTCCTTCTTTTCCCCCTTGTCTTCCCTCCTCACTTCTCTTCCCCATCTTTTCACCCTGCTTTTTATTTTTTTTCTGTAACTCATGAAGCTGCAGTTTATTCTGGGGAAGCTTAACAGCAGACATGTGCTGATTGTGTAGCAACATGAAATCTGTGATGTGAGGAGCAATTGAAGACATCTCAGCAGGAAGCAAAGCTCCTTGCCAGGCTCAGCACAGCCAAATTTGTCAGTGCTCAGCAAGCAGCAGCAGATGTGGGGCTGGTGTTGAAAGCAGCAGGGCTGTGGGGAGCCTCAGGAGCAGGGAAACCTGGAGTTCATCCACAGGGTGCTGGAAATCACCTTTGCTGACTCTGACATCAAAGTCTGCCTAGCTCTTGCCAAAGAGCTCAGGGAGCAAGGAGTTCTTGCACATGCAGGAGACAGGCAGGGTGAGAGTGAGGTTACAGGAGATGATGCTTTCATTCTTCCCCAGAGGAGTGTGTCCTTTCTATCCCCATCATCTACTGGACACACAAACTGCACACAAAATTTTATATAAATAACCCCCACAGGAATCTCAGCTGCTGGATTTGAACACATGTTCTAAAAACATCACAGAGTAAGAGGGGAAGGAGGCAATATGAATGACTAAATTTTACATACTGTAAGGATGTAGGGGTTTTGTTGCACTCAGAATTTTGAAGCCTTACACAACTTTAGCAAAAGTTGGGATTTCATTTTTTGCTTTTGTGTATTATTGTGATTGGATGAAGCCTTCAACAATTTCACTGCAGTGAATATCTGAAAAAATGAATGTAAATAGAGCTTAGCAAATGAAATGCGAATGTTTATTTGTGTAAAATGTGTCCTCATATCTTGCAAGCAAATTTACATTTTTAAGGAGCTGCTTTGAAACACCATCTGCAGAAATCCCTTTATACTAAATAAATAAATCTTCAGACTGGATTTACATGTAGAAATAACCAAATATATTCTTAATACAAAACAATTCTACAGCATCTAATGCACTTTGTCTAATGCATCATCATTTTAATGGATTCTGGTTTAATTGCTCGTACCCCCCAGCTGAAAGCCACAGCTGAAAGGGGTTTTTCCTGGTTCTTCTTGTTGATATCCTGCGAAATTGCTGGGGTCATAGCCTAACCTAAAGCACTTTTGCTAAGCATTTTCTCTACATTTGGAGTAGGAGTACAGATTCAGCAAACCAAGCTGCTGGGGCTGTGGGCTGATGCTCATGGAGGAGTCCTTGGGTTTTGCACCCCAAGTCCCTGCAGGCTGAAAAAAAGTAACTATGTGTCATATTTTCCTCTGGAAATCAGTGCCATATGCCCAGTGAGCTCAGACAGAGTACTGATAATTCCTAATATCTTTCTAAGCCTCAGTATAACAGCAGAGCTTTGCCATTTGATTCTGCAGGCTTATCCCAAATCAGTCTCTATTAAAATAGAATTACTAGGCAGGAATAAGTCTGGGAAGAGCTCTTGACTTTTCCTGATGGATCCTAGTAGCTGTTGCCAGATTCTTGTGGACACTTTAGTACTTCCTCAGATTGCTGTATCTGTTACTCTGCCGATGGCCAAAGGTTCCCACTGGGAGGCAGGACATGGGTTTGGGTTTGGTGTCCCCTGTGTAGTGAAAACTGCTTCTGGGATTGCCGAATGACCATCACAAGTTTGGGGTTCTCCTGGTGAGTTTTGGTTTCTATCAGTGCTGAGATGAGGGCTGTGCAGACAGTTTGGGTGGGATTTGGAAGCTGTGGCTGTGCTCACTGCTGGAACAGGGAGTGTGAGTCAGTGGGGGTGAGGATGAAAGCGAGGAGTTATAGATGGTGTCTGCTTAAGTCTTTGATAGCTTGTAGTAAAATCTTACCAGCAACTCAGTTCACGTCATGTCTTAAACTGCTTGTGAAATAAATATAACTGACAGCTCTGCACGCAGCAATGCGCCGTTTGTGCACAGAATATTTTTCATTTGAAGCAACCCAGAGGCAGAAAGAGATGAAACGCTTGGAGCGGCAGCCTGCATACCCACAGCATGTGTCACTGCGCCAGGGATGAGTGACACATGTCCTGATGGATTTGGGATGGCAGTAGCTCAGACACTTCTCTGTGCTGATAATGAAAACAGTGCCCAAATCTGATTTGAGATCTGAAAATGAGACAAGTGATATAGACAGCTGAAGTGTATTATTTACCTCGGAAAGCCTCGTCGTTTGGATTGCCAAGAGAAAGGTAGCAAGAGAAAACACCTTCCAGTCTTCAGCTTAACCCCTCTGGAAGGGAAGGTGCCAGGATGTGACCAGGGTTGCAGGGTGAATGTTTATAGGGCAGTTTGCCTTTAATTTGCACCAGTGTGACATAAATTCATCTTGGGGAATTCCCCTGGTAAAGCACGCAGGTCTGTGTGACAAGCTTCTTTTTTTTTTCTTTTCTTTTTTTTACCCTCTTGCTTGTTTTCTTTAAAGAGATGAAGATGCATCCTATTCCCAGCTGTCCTTTTGCTTTCTCGGGTTGCAATGTTGTGTTCCTTCATAAAGTCTGAGGTTGGAAAAGCCCTCCAAGATCAGCAAGTCCAGCCATTAACCCAGCACTGACACTGGCAAGCCCACCACTAACCCATGACCCAAGTGCCACGCGTCTCTTAAATGCCTCCAGGGATGGTGACTCAGCCACTGCCCTGGGCAGCCTGGTTAAAGCTGAACAACCCTTCCTATGAAGAAATTTTCCCCAGTCTAAAACCTCCCCTTGTGCAACTTGAGGCCATTTCCTCTGGTTCCTTACATTTCTATGGATGGGGCTCACAGTCAGTGCTGGGGGCTGGAGTTCTGTGTGCTGCTGTAGATGTGTTAATCATCGTGTTGGAGGCAAGGGTGACGGCAGTATCTGCTCATGAGAGCTTGTCATTAGTACTGACATTATTAGAATGCCTCACTTCCTTTTTCAGTAGGTGTTGTTTTAGATATATAACAGAAAAAGGGAATCTATACTATGGCTAAAGATACTCCTGAACTGTGTATTTATGGCTCTTGTTACACTTTGATGGTTGTGGGCTGTTTTTTGCTGGGAAAAAATGTTCTTTCTGTTGTATTTTATGAAGAATTGGTGACATCTGGTGATCACTTATAATGAGCCCTCTCAAGACTGCCGACAGAAATAAACCTTTTAGTCACAAAGATTTGTCTTGCAACGTGTCTGAGAGAGCGACTGCAATTAGCACAGAATCCCTGCCCCCCGCTCAGCTCGGGAACATTCAGAACCTGTGCCAGGGCAAACACTGGTTTGAGCAAATTGCGAAATGAAAAAGGTTGTTCCCTGACTCTTAGGTCTAATTGAATAAAGGCCTATCCAAATGAAAAGGGCAGCACTGATGCTCTGGTCCCTGTGAGATGGGTGCAAGGAGCTCTTGGTAATGTCAGGGGGGATATTTGCAGGATGAGAACGACTCTGTCTTCAGCTAAATGCATTTATATTTGTGGGCAGAGGGTAGAGGCTGTTTTACTTCAGAATTTTGTCATTTGAAGTCTAATAAGGCAAAAGTGAAATAATGGAAAGCTGTTTTGGAGTGCTGCAGTGTATTGATGATGAATTGATCGGGTGGGAAGGTTCCATGAGTCTGCACACTGCTGGGCTTCCCAGTTGTCATTGAAGCCCCTCAAGTGTACCTGGATTTGCTGCCAGCAGCCAGATGGGCTTTTTGGCCTCTCCTATGAGGAAAGGCTGATAAAATTGGGGTGGATCAGCCTGGAGAAGAGAAGGCTCTGGAGAGATCTTGGAGCACCCTCCAGTGCCTAAACTGGCCATAGGAGAGCTGGAGGGGGACTTGGCACAAGGGTCTGGACTGACAGGACAAGGGGGAATGGTTTCAGACTGACAGAGGGCAGAGTTACATTGGATATTGGAAAGAAATTCTCTGTGAGGGTGGTGAGGCCCTGGCACAGGCTGCTCAGAGAAGTGTGGACTTCCCATGCCTGGAAGTTCTCCAGTCAAGATTGGATGGGGCTTGGAGCAACCTGGTCTAGGGGAAGGTGTCCCTGGCCTTGGCAGGGGTGTTGGATCCAGATGGTCTTTGAGTCCCTTCCAACCCAAACTATTCTATAATTTTATAAATAGGATGGTTTGCATTAATTGTCTCATCTGTTGATTTTCTTAATCAACACCCAAACTGTTAATGCCCTTCTTGGTACTCCGATCTGGGGAAGGTTGGGTTGCCACGGGTTGCTCTGTGAATCTGAACAGTAAGGTAGCCCTGGGGTGTTTATTAATACCTTTTAAAGGAAAGAAGTATGTTAGCTTGATTGTAGAACTTAGCTTGGTTTTACTGATAATGAAACCATGTCTATTCATACTATGTCACCTTTGTTTGCAAAACAAAGTAAAGATTTAAATTTTTTTTTCATTTTAGAGCACTCAACCTTGTTTTGTGTTTTGTGATAGCTTTTTAAAAAAATTAGATGTTTTCATTCAGTGAAATTCATGCATATGTCTGAAGTCTGAGGATATTTTTATTTTCTAAATAGTAACCTTGCTCCTAAGAAGCTATCCTTTTGTTTTAAAAAACTTTGAAGAGAATTATGGGTTAATTAAAATATTCCATTGAAAATTCAGAGTCTGCTCTGAATGACTCCTTGTTTCTCAGTGTGGTCTACCTTGGAGCTCTCCTATGATTTTAAACAAACAAAAATAAGCATTCAGGAAATGGGAAAATAGCCCTCAAGCAAATCCCACCCATTTTGTGCAAAGCTAGTTTTATTGAAGAGATTTGGACACTTTAATTCTTTGAATGCAACTGCTAAAGGTGGGTAAAAATAGATGTATCTTATGCATATGATGCCTCTTTCAAGGAACATAGTTCTAACTCAACTTTGCTCTCAGTACTGTGAATTTTGCTCTGTGTTTCAGGAGGGGGGCAGCTGTTCATGTGCTTTGTGTGGTGCCAATCTGCAGCTGCTTTCAATTAATGGAAAACTCAAAAAATCTTGGGTTGGATTTATTTTAAGAAAGATCTCTCAGATTATCTGAATTGAGCATGTGTAAGGCCTGCATGCATAATCTCTGGAGAAAGTGTGGGTGGTTGTGAATAAAGTGAGTTCTGAAACACAGAAGGAATGGCCACAGTAGCATTTCTTTTATTTCTTTGATAAAGTACAGTCTTCTCTTGCTGTTCAGTTTTATAGTCATTTTGGAAATAGCATCTTTCTAATCACATCCAGAGAAGTGCTCTTCCTTCCTGCCTGTGTGACTTTCTCTTATGATCCCATGAATAGATAATCAATGGAAGAGGCTCAGTGCTGACCCTCCATTGTTTTCTGGTGCCACAAATAGATGAAGTTATTGATAATAGCTCCAGATTAAGTGGAAAACAAAGCAATAGCTGGCTCCTTGCAGGCACAGGGTAATGCAGACACTGATATGGAAGCCATATCCTTATCAGCTTTTTATCTCACTGGTTTGTCAGGGAGATACCAGTGCAATGAACAGCTTGGAAACAAGTCCCTTAATAACTTGTGCTCTGCTCTGAGCAGGGAGGTGGGACTTAGAGTGGTGTGACCTTGGTTTGTGGTTCTCAGTGGCCAGATACAGAGAATTCTAGGATGGTTTGGGACCTCAAAGAGCATCCAGTCCCACCCCCTCTTCCATGGGCAGGAACACCTTTCACTAGACCAGGTGGCTCTGAGCCACACCCAGCCTGGCCTGGTTGAGTTCCAGGGATGGGGCAGCCACAGCTTCTCTGGGCAACCTGTGCCAGTGTTAATACCTCAGTCATTACTGGTAGCACAGAGCTTTGTCAGCCTGTGACATGGGCAGTTCATCCTTGACAGTGTTGGGGGTGGTGCTCTGTCTTCTCTCAAAAGGCAGACATTATCCTTGGGTTTTTGATAAGGAGATCATCTGCCTGTACTAGGGATATCAGCTGCTTGATTCCTGTGAGCCCCAGAGAAACAGCATTTTGGTACCTATTTAGAAAATGGATACATCTGAAAAAAATATTTTTAATGCTCTATATTTTTAACACTTTTCTGGTCCAGGAAGGAGAGAGATGCCAAGTCCTCTGGGAGCTGTACTGGAGTGTGTTTTTCTGAGGATGCCAGGGAGGCACTAGGAAGTTGTATCTGACATTGGCCTTAGCTCTTCTTTGGGCTCAGCGTTCACTGCCTGTGCCAGCAGCCTCCTTGCAGTGAGTCAGGGTCATTTCAAAGCTTGCCAAGTTTTGGGTCCTTCATACTTACCCTCTAACAAGGTCTTGCTTGCTGCCCTGGAAGTCAGCATCCGATTTCCTCTAATGGCAGATTTGTTTCAGAGGTCAGGAGGGGCAGCTGTGAATTTACTATATGGCTCCTTATTCATTGTCCGTATAAAAGAGATGCTCTTGAATTGGAAATAAAGGTGGAAGAACACCAGACCTTTCTGAAGGCTTTTTAGTATGTGGACTAGATCCTCCTGATCTTGCTTTGCTTCATTTCTGGCATCTGTAAAACCCCCTACTCTAGCACAAATGTGCCAGCAACAGAGGGGGGTGGATGCTGGGCCAGGTCAGGGAGATGCTCTGTCTTTTCATGGTGGCTGGTTGCATCAGGGAAAGTCCACTGTCCTTGGGAATAATTGGGAGGAAAAAGTCTCTATAGGAACACTGTTGGAAGTTTGTAACCCTGCAAGACTGGAGCATTTTTTTTGATAAATTTTATTGCAGCTACTGGGCTGGGAAAGATCTGTCTTGGTCCACACAAATCATCTGAATCTTAACATGTCTTAACTCCCTGGATTATTGTGAACAGACACTTAATTAAACTGTGTATTTTTCTTCTTCTGTTAATTTAATGTTTTATTTGTAAGCAGTGGGGAAAAGCACTGCAGGAAGTATCCAGCCACCAGAGAGTGTCACTGGCAATATTAGTTTCTTCTGTTGTGTTTCATTCTGTACACCCAACCATGTTTTCCAAAACTTTGTTGCCTTACCTGCAGTTTTGCCCTTTGAATGTCCTGTTGTTTTATCTATGCTGTTTTCTGCAGACCAGATTGTGAACTTGAGTCATCTGTGTTTATTTCTCAGCCAGCCTAGTGTGATCTGGGGACTGTGAGAGGGAAGGTTTCACTCTAACATGTTTGGCACCCTGGCTGGCTCTGAACCTCATTAGGAGCCATCTTCACAGGAAAGGGTTTTTTATGGGGAGATGTTTTGATTTGTTTTATGGTTTCCACATCTCCAGCACCTCGAAAGGGCACTTGACAGCATCACACCTTTCTCCTGAACCACCAGGACCGACTCAGCCCATGAGTTGTGCTTTTTCCAGTCCAGAAAATCAATGACCATTTAAAGCCAAAGGCAACTCTCTGAGACGGTCCTGATGATTTGAAGGTACCCCAAGGCTCAAGCTGGGGGAAGCAGGAGCTGTGCATGTGGACATCAGTGTGGTGGTGGGTCCCGGTGCCATGCTGTGGCCCCCATCACATCCTCGTCTTCCTCAGCACATGAGCCTCTTGAGCAGTGTTGAGGAGGGTGGCATTGGTCTGGAGCAATGTGCACACCTGCTTACTCAGGTATCAGAGATGGGAATGGTGGCACTGACAGGCATCACATGCTGAGCTGTTGTCTTCGTGCTGTGCTCAGTATCAAATAAAAACCTGCTTTATGTTTTAGGGACTATGCAGAGAACAGAGCTTGTGATTGCAAACACAGCTCTATGGACTGCATTTTACAGTCTAGCATGTTTGCTGTGTCTGAATAATTGCACTAAAGAGGAATCAATAACCTATAGATTTTATAGAAGTAAAGGATGTTTCCTGTCTGCTCCAAGTAGCCATGACTTGGGTGGACGTTGAAGTATTGCCCCTCTTGTAGGTAGGCTAGGTAGAGTCACTGAAGGACTTGCCTTTATATTTAGTTTTAATTTCAGTCTAATTTTGTGATCTGTTAGCTCCATTAAGTTATTTAGGAGTTAGGATCACCAGTATTTTGGTAAGAATATACAGAGAGTAATCATGGTGTGAATAAGGGCATTTCTCATTATTTCTATTGACTTTGTGCTTATATTATCATTTCAAGATACTGATTTGAATTTAATACTGTTTAGAAAACAAATACATGTCCAAATTGGCTCCAGATGTGTTTCATTTAATTTTGTGCCTTTCAAGATGTTTTTAACAGCTGATGTATGATTGTGGTGGGAGATTGCCAAAACAGATGCTTTTTGTTTCAATTCAAAGAAGCAGAAACTCTTCATCTAAAACAAGACAGGATTTTTTTCAAATGTTTAAAAAGAATGTCTAATTATAAATTTTAATGAAAGGAAATTTCTTTTGGCTCTGCTTTTAAAGCAAGTGTCAAACATAAATAGTTCTCCTGCCAAGACATCCATTTCCAGGTATTGCCAGCATTCAGGTTAGGAGAGTTTAGGCTAGAAGGGTGACAATGTGACCATCTCTCCGTGGCATGAGTAGAGCTACATGCTTGAATGAGCTGAAAAGGATGGCAAAGAACACCATTTAAAACACTGCAAAGGGAAACATTTTAAACATTGCAAAGGGAAAGAAAATAATGAAGCCAACAAGTCCAAACCAGGTGCTGGGGATGTTTTGAAAGCTGTTGGTTCTGACTCATTAGATGCCTTTTTTTTTCTGCAGAAAATACTAATACTTCCCTTGTAATACAGCATTAAAGGAAGAGCAGTACAGTTCTATTGCTAGAATTTTTATTTTCTAATTTGGAATGGGTTTTTCTTAAAGCATAAACTTTCCCATGCAGTGGATACTCCCTTCCAAAAGCAGATGTGTGTCCCAAGCTTTACTCCTATTAGGGACCTGACTGACACAGTTTAGGGCACGATTTTTTTGACCACAAGGCTGCCAGTGCTGAATTTGCCAGCAAGCAGCTCCCCTGCATCCTGCTGTCTCAGAGCCATGGAGAGTTGGGCCCTCCTATTGCTGCACTGTGTCCTTGCGTGGGCATTATGTACATAAATGTATAGAAAGGTATTATCATGATATGCATATCCTGCTGAGATGGTTGAATTTGGGGCCACGTGCTGCCACCAAGGTCAGGATAGTTTAGATTAAAGAATTCCCAAATTTTTAGGTCATTATGCTCAGTTCTGGCTTTAGCAGATAATGGAATAATAGAATTTAATGTCTCCATTGTCTGTATCATGATGTGTGTTTGAGTGATGTTTAGTTATGCTTCATATTTTAAACTTGTAAGGAATAAAAATAATCCCAGCCATATAGATCAATGTATGTTCTAGGTTCTGAGAGATGCAGCTGATTATTTCATTTTTGTAAGTTTTATAGTCAAAACCTTCATCTGCAGTCTCATAGTGCAACACACAAACGCTGTGAAAAAGCACTGTTAAATGGTGCTCCTTTAGAGAAGGCAAACTCCTTCTCCCCCTACCCCTTGATACAGATTTGGGATATTTTCAAGCTCATAGGCAGTGTATTAGAAAAGCTGACATGCAGATAAACAGCAGCTGATGGCTGGAGCCAAGGGATTACTTTCATGCTCGATGCTGAGGACTGCTCCCATTTTTTATTTACTAATGCAGCCTCCACAAGGCTTGACACTGTCTCACAGCAGTGCCATCATGATGGAATGATGGAGGATGCTGCTGGTGACATCCTTCCCTAGAAAGTGTCCTGATTTGTCAACCTTCTTAGTGCCAAGGCTCCTGCAATTGTACTTTGTCAGCATTCCACTCCATGAAGGAAATACTGGAGCTGCAGTCTGTTATGACTCAGTCCCATCTGCAGGTACTTCTGCCAGGTGTTGTTTTAAATGTGCCATTATCACCATCTTGAACAGTGCTATTTGATTTTTACCTGAGGTGTTTATTGCATCCCTCCCTCTAAAAGGAACAGCCAAGGAAAGGAAGTACCATGGAATGAGGCATTAGCCAAAGTGTGTTAACTACACCTCCCTCAATTACAAATACTTAAAATACATGCCCATGGAAAATGTGCTCGTGGAGCATGACCCCTTCTCAGATAAAGCCTTCTCCTAAATGGCTTTTGAGGAGTTAATAAATTAAAACTGGGGAAACAAATTTATTTCCGTGTGTCTCTGGTTTCTAATATAGGGGGTTTTTTTCAAAGTTAAGGCTTAGGTTCCTTAAAATGTATTTTAACCTTGAATCAGAGCATCACGGAATGGTTTAGATTGGAAGGGACCTGAAAGATCATCTCATTCCAATCCCATGTTTCAGGTAGGGAACCTGAAACACCATGGAGATCTTCTACCTGACATGAAAATTGAATTCTTTTGTAAGATGTAATGAATTAAAGATTTTACATTTGAATATCAGTCAGAAAGCAATTATGCCATAATATGCCACAAAGCTCCCAAGACAAAAGATCCTGATAGAGCCTTGCAGGGAAGGGTTGTTCATTAGCAGGAGGAGACCATGCATGGCTTCCCAAGGCAGGGTATGGAAGGCTCTGGGATTGGCTTCTCCTGACGTTTCAAATGCCCAAGGTTTCCTATAACAGTTTCCTCGGGTCTGGATGTATGGAGTGAACAGCAGATTCTTTCAGAAGGGAGTGAATGAACTGGAAGTCAAAAGGATTAAATAGGATTCTCAAAGACATGGAAAAAAGGTGACCCGTGGAGAGCCACAGCCAGAGGACAGTCTGGGTTCTTTGTGTGTCTTAGGAAACAATGATCAGACTTTATTGAGTATTACTAAAGATGCTGCTCCTCTGACATTTGCTGCTTTGCTCTGGCCCTGGCGTGTGTTGTGTTCTCCATGGATGTGAGAAGTGCTGAGTACAGTGATGTGCAAGGGAACTGCTGTGTGGGAATGCATTTCTGTAGTTTCTCACTGTGTCTGT
Source organism: Emberiza elegans (assembly GCA_024865655.1). Lineage (NCBI taxonomy): Eukaryota > Metazoa > Chordata > Aves > Passeriformes > Fringillidae > Emberiza > Emberiza elegans. Next base: position 2,304,518 of record JALJVW010000797.1, read on the forward strand.
GGTACAAACTTCTCCAGCTGCAGAGGTGGCATTGCTGGTGACCTTCTGGCCCCCTTAGCAGAGATCCAGATGTGTAATCTTTCTATCTCTTTTTTGTAAAAGTCAATGGGTTTACACTGGTGCTACAAATCTGCTCACAAATACCACCATCACATTTCATGTACGGGTCACTTGCAATATCTTTGAAATACGAATTAGACCAAGGAGCTGTTGACTGATATATTTGGGATGCCAGGATACTGCTTTATGTGAGATAGCAATATATTTTTTTCACAGCTGAAAACAAATTTATCTGACAGCCATAGATATATTTTCTACTTCAGAGGTTCCAGCTCAAAACATTTTGTGGTTTTACAAATTCTAGCATATGAAGCATAAAAATTCATAAAAAGAATATTAGTTTTTAAAGTTTTCAGATATTTGGCTGCCATTGTATAGAAAAGAACAAAACTCAAGAGGTTACTTTAGTTGCGTGGAGAAGTTTGAGCTGGGAGCTTTGTCCCATTAATCTGACTGGCCACTGCTTGTCAGAGGGCATCAACCCAACCAGAGGGAATGGTTAATTTGTTTTCATTCTGTTCTGATGCAGACAAAGCTATAAAATAATGGTCTGAATGTTGTGTTGTTTTTCTTACAGAGGTCATTCCAGGGAGATGAAATTTGGGGAGCCCCTTTCTGTAGAGAGGTCTGGGGGAGCCTGTTGGGGCAGAGCGTGAGCTGCAGCCCTGCAAGGCAGGGACAGAAGTGCCAGTGCCAGCTGTGCTCTGCCTGGACAGGAGCTCCCTTGGGGACATTGCTCCCTTTGTCCCAGATCTTAAACTGTCCTAATTCCCTCTCCATGTAGTGCTCTCATGGATCAAAACACGGTGTTTTGTCATTCATGCTTTACCCTGCAATATGGCACTCTCAGTGCTGAAAATCTTCAGGAAAAACGTGTTTTCATCCCCTTATTTCTGTGGTAAGAAGCTTCCCTCTGTAGTTTAGTGACATGTATAATGAAAAATCCCACTGCCAGCAGTTGGTGTGGGGATATTGTTATCTTGACAGGCCTCCAGCAGATCTCCTCCAGAACTGGTACCCTGAACTGCAGAAAGGTTATTTGACTTGTCAGTAGCAAAGTACTTCCCGTGCTCAGATAACTGTCCCATTCAGCATCCATCATTATAGTGCTTAAGAGAAAATATTGAAAAGAAATCCCACAAAGATAAAGGAGAGGAATTAATCCCCAAAATTCAGCCTGTAGCATCGGTGAGCTTTTATTTATTCATTCTGTTGCTTGATCTGCTGTATTTGCTGTTCATAACGTGGATTTAGAGCAGAAATAAAAATCTTGTTGTTCCTGTTGTCTGGTCTCTGAAGGGAGAGGACAGGAAGCAGTGATGTGGGTTTGTGGTGTAAGTGGGAAGTTAGAGTAGATGAATATTTGCTTTTCTCTCTGTTGGGGCCCTCAGAGTTGTAAATGCTGCAGGTGTCTTTTCTAGACAGGTCAGGGTGTATTGAGAGGTTGAGTTGAATTCTCTGGTTGATTGGGCAGGTTGGTGCAATAGGCACTCTAGTCCTCATCTGCACTGTTTGTCACATGGAAAGCATTAGGTTTATCACTTTACATAGCATAGGGCCATTGAGTCATTAAGTTGCACAGTTTCACTCTCCAACTGCATTGGTTTCTGGAGTGCCATATGTGTATGACACTGTATATGTGTGTGATTATAATAACAAAAATCCAGCTATTCTTTACCTACTAAATGGAGTACTTTTGACCTCATTAAATTCTGGAGGAGTAGGTAGGCTCTGGTGTCTACATGTGCATGTTGTAAATGTTTCCCTTTAATCTGTTGTTTCTGGACTAATTTAAGAGTTTTCTGTGTGAAGTTTCTTACTTCTTTTTAATGCCTTATTTCTCCATTAGAAGTACTTTCTGTCCCTTGTGCATGTTTTCCTCTTCAGAAGTTAACATTTTATAATTGCAGTACCACCCTTTAGGGTGTATGTTACGGTCTACTAATGAGATGCCTGAGAGGTCTCCTAATGACATCTGAACAACAGGCACAGCACATCGTTATCAGACCATTACACACGTCCTTAACAATAATAAATACTCCTGCTTACTGTAATTACATGTGCTGCCCTTTAGTGCTCTGCAAGAGGATATGGGAGGCTCCACAGTTCAAGTGCAAGGTGGGAAGTGCTGTAAATCAGCAGTGTTTTGCAGAGGATTTCTCTGAATGCCTTTGAGGATGTGGAAGGACACGCAATTTCTGGAGAATTAGGGTGTTTTCCTCTTGCTTTTGGATTGAAAATGTCATGAGAACTGCTTCCCTGTGTGTGCACATACCCTCTGCTCTCCCTGTTGTAAAAATCACACACCTTCAGAGTAGGGATGTTCTTGAGAGAACAGGTAACCACAGGCATTGGGTTCAGAATTGCTTTAAAAACTCTGTGATAGAGGATGAAGCTGTCCTGTGGCAGATCCTGTGGTCTTGTGAGAGAAGTAAGAGTGTTTCCAAGAAGGTATCAGGGAAAACCTGTGCACACAAATACCCAAGAAAAAGAAAAAATGTTCTTGACTGCATTCATCCCCAAGGATGGTGCACGTGGCCTTTGCCGTACACATTGCTGGCCACTTTTCCTGTGCATACTTTATACAGATAAGACACCAGACAGTAAAAATTAAAAATACCTTTACCAGGGGGTCAGATTCATGAAATCTCAAGCACTGAGTGATAGTGAAGCATTCCTTCTGACAGCAGAGCCAGTGAATTGTTTGGAAAGGTGTTTCAGAGCAGAACAGAATCTGCAAAATTTGCATTAGTGCCAGAGGACTTTAACGTTTATTAAAGCTTCCAAATAACACATTTGCTATCTAGAAGTATTTGATAGATATACCAGTCAGCCATAAAAAAGTGAGCATTGGTTACTTCCCAGAGGAATCCAGACAATTTTGCTTTCTCTAATAGGAATAAGCTAGAGGTTTGTAAAATGTCAAACTGCAGCTTGTGCAGCATCACCAACTGAAGCAGGCACAATGAGCAAACGTCCTGTTTATCTAACAAAAGACTGTTTGGTTTGGTTGTTTTCGATTAAAGGGTGTCTGCATGAAAGTACTGAAGACGTTTTTATACAGAGATGAGGAATAAGTGTTGGCTACAGTGATAGGCATGTCTGGCTTCCTGCACTCTTCTTCACATAACTGCTGAAGTGAAGAGTGAGTGAAGTTAATCATCACTGTACATTAATTAACTCTTCCAGCTCATAATGACAGTGGTTCTATCATATATGGTTTCAGGTGCTTCAAATGGCCAGAAAGACCTTGTTTATTTATTTCTGTCCTGCAGATCACTCAGGGAGATTTGGCTTCAGTGTTAACAAAGCATCACTCCGCAGACATTAATGGTCTGAAAGGTTAATTCCCTTCATTTAAAAATAGCAATCTCAGGTGTGAAGAATGAAGCTAAAGCACAGCATCAGGCGTAAACTGGTGCTTACAGCAGATACATTGCAAAAGATATTACTGGCTTTCAAACAACTCCTCTGCTTGATGTATTTGGTTTGGGTTTTCCCTTGTCTGTGGCGATATGCATCAAGCCAAGGGTGAGAGCTCTTAACTTCTTGTCCATCTCCTGCTTTTGCTGCCTCTGTATGGAGGCTGCAATCCATCACTGACACAGCATCTGATGCTGCTCTGTGTACAGATAGAAGGGTCCCAGCAGATGAGTTGTGCTGTGTTTGTTCTGCTGTTTGTGTTTTGGCAGCACTCAAGGCTTTAAAGCCATGCCCGGAGCTCTCTGAAAGCACTTTGAGAACCTTATCTCAGAGCCTTTAAATGGATTGGACAGACATGGACAGGGAGAAGTCTGTAGATCAGTACAGACTTCTCCCAACACCCCAGAATTCCCTGCTGACCTACAACTGTCCTCCAAATACTCCTTCATAGCCCATCACAATAGAACTATGCTGATCAGAGCCTTCCTGACATTTCTGCTGGCCCAAAGGTTCAGCCCATGGAAAGAAACCTGTCATCCAACCATTCTTAGAGCAAAGGCACAAGCAAATATGTAAAATTAATACCATCTAGTTTGTTTTTGTTAAAAGCAGAGTGTTTGGTTTTACCGCTCTGTACAGACTGAGTGTGGGGGTTCCTGGAGTGTCCCATTATGCTGCCATGGAGCAGCACATGCAGCATCAGGGCTCTTTGTTTTCCATACTGGAAAGCAGTCTTATGCTTATTATTATCCCTTATGGGTCCGATTGAGAATCCCCAGCACCCACCTTGAACCCGCCCAGTCACCTCTCCTGTCTTATTTTCTTCTCTTTCTTATCCTTTATAAAAACCTCACTGTCTTCCCAGGCTCTTTCAATACAGTGTTTCTCAATCACTGAAGCAACTCCTTATGCTGTTTGTTTTGGGATCTTAAGTAATTAGACATTCTTAAGCTATTTTTGTTGTATTTGTTAAAAGACCTGTATAAGGGATATTTTCCTCTCCTGCTCCCCTCCTCTCTTATCTGCACCTTAGGATGCGGCATCACTAGTTTAGCTTAATAGCTTATAAAAAGCAGAACAATACAATCTTATTGTATATATAATATAATTTAGAGAGAGTACACAACAGTCACAGAGAGTTGAGGGTGTGAGAGTGTGTGTGTAAGATCACATCTCTGTGGGGAGTAATAGATTTACAGCAGAGTGGGCTGTGTTTTGAGTAAATTAATCATTAGAAACAGACAGTTTTCAGCACAGGACTCATGCATAATTCACTCAGGATTTCTGTTACATTTACACTCACCTAATAGTTGAGACAAGCAATATAGGAGTTATGAGTTGTTTGCCTTGACTGTGTGGTGTTCCTTCATCTGCATTGATGTTCATGGCATTGTTTCTTCCCTCTGGTTTGACAATAATTTTTAATTTTTTAACACAAAAATAACAGCTAATACTCAGCAGGCAGCAAATATAATCAGAATAGCCTTGTTTGCTTTTGTGCTTTCCCAGCCCAGGGATTGCTGTTAGTTACGTCTTCTTTATGCTAAATAGTTTTTGGGAATGCTGTCAGAGTGGATCTTTGGAGAGATGTCCTGGTGCAATGAGAGCAATCATTCACCAGATCATCTAGAAATCCCTGGCTTGGGAATGTGTTTGGGCTCTTTGTGGGCAGTGCACACAAAGTAGTGCGTGCCCACTACCACCTTGTAGTACCAGGAAGGGTCTGAGCCAGCTCAGGGGTGGGCATTTGATTTTGGAAAAGCCACCCACTGCTGACTAGAAGCCAAAGGTTCTTGAAAACATGGCCACAGCCGTTTTGTTGCCAATCACAGAAGAATAAAATTCCCAGGAAAGAGAGAAAACCCAGTCATTCAGAATGTGAGCTGCCTTAGTGAGAGCCATTGTACCCCACGGCTCCTCGAGAGGACAGGTGTAACATGAGATGAGCACAGCAGACCTGGGATGGTGATGTGGAATACGAGACTTAGACTTTGATGTACCAGATAATATGTGTAACAAAATTCAGTGGATGGAAATTGAGGCTAAACAAATTAAAAATAAAACGTGTTTGCCCATTGAGACTAAGTAATCATTTGAAAGAATTGCTCTTTGATGCTTAAATTAGGGCTGGAAGCCTTCCTGGGTGGTGTGCTACAGAGCAAACAAATTATGGAGCTGCTGCAGGGAAAATCTTGTTGAACTTGGGGCAGGAGGTCAGAGTGTGCACATAATCCCTCTTGGCTTTAAAAATCTGTGAATCTGTGGCACACTGCCTAGGTGGTGATAGGCACTTGATAAATTACATTTTTGTGTGTTTTCCCTCCTCCAGGCTTCCTCCTGCCTCCCTCCCTGGGGCTGCTCCTGATCCCTTCAGGCAGGACACAAATCTAGAACTTGCCTTTGGACTTGGCAAACCAAGTTGTAATTCTTGGCCTTCCCAAGAAAGGCTGCAAATTCATCCACCTCTTTCTGTGCATTAGGGGCTGAGGCATACGATTCATTTAGCTTTATGCAGTTTGGAAGGTAATTGTTTAAGGTAAGAAGAGAGTTTTTGTTTATAGAACTAGGAATTAATATTCTCATGCTGTAAGTTTTTCATATATTTTTAAAACTCGCAGAGTAATAGATGGGTGCTTTTTCTTGTAATAAAATGAAATATTGAAACAAATATACACTGAAGCAAGCTTTAACTCTTCCAGGTTGTAAATGTCTGTTGTTTAATAGTATCTACTTCATGGCATATATTCCATTCCATTTCTGTGATAAATTTCGTGAGCTCCCAGTTGCTGCTAAATTATATATGGATACCTGATAAATGTACATCTTATTAGCTGAAGCACATCCCTAAGATAAGCAAGTTAGTTTGGATTTTTATTGTTAATTGAATTTTTTCAGCAGAGGCAACTGAAGGATGTTCATGAATTTGCATGAAGTTAAACATCTGCTCCTCTTAGCAGGAGCTGAACCAGAGTTTCACTTAACCTGTAAATTCAACTCAGGAATAAAACAGGTACTCAGCCTTTGAGGGGCTTGGTTGTGTGTGAAGGAGGCAGGCAGGTGATGCTGTGGGGAAACAGGATGTAATTAGCAGCGTTGCCTTAATGTCACATCTGTGGTGTGTGGCTTCCTCTGTGCGCAGAGATGGTCTTCAATGATGTTTGGAGGCAGCAGAACACTCCCTGTGTTATTATCAGGTGTTACAGGAACACGGCAGTGGGGTTATGTGCAGTGTAATTGCTGCACAACACAGCCTGGTGTTTTATAGGAAGCTTTCTCTGAATGATTAGAAGTTAAATGGATGTTATCACTGATGTTTATATATTAAGATTTGGGTTAATTTCTCTTCATCCTAAATTGGTTTGCTCAGACCTTGCATAGAATCATGTAACCATTAAGGTTGGAAAAGACCTCCAAGATCATAAAGTCCAACCTTCAGCCAAATATCCCCATTACCACTGTCCCATTGCAAAGTGCTGCATCTGCTCATTTTCTGAACTCTTCCAGGGATGATGACTCTGCCTCTTCCCTGAGCAGCCTCTTCCAAAGTTTAACCACTCTTTCAATGGAGAATTTTTTCCTAATATCCAACCTGTAGTATTTGCAGACTATAAAAATCAGAGTTGGGAAGATTCAAAACTCACAAAAATCTCTAAATTGGAAGAAATTGTCAATTCCAAAAATGTTTCTTGATGTTCTCCTCCTGCAACTGCACTTGCTTAGAGAAGTCTGTTCATGTAAATTGTTGAGAAAAGCAGTTATTTTCTTCTTTCCAACCACACAGGAAAATTGGGAGGAAAGTCCAGCCAAACTCTCCATGCATGTGCAGAAACAAGCAATTAAAGGAAGAGGAAGATAGATAGAAAGAGACAGGTAAAACATTTGCATGGCAGAATGGGGATTTGCAAGGAGACCCCTGAAGAACTGAAGTCATCTTTAATTTTCCTGTCCCCATGTAAACTTTTTCTGTGGAGTCAAGCAGGCTGTAATGCAGCAGATCATTGGGGTAAAGAGTTCACATAATGCCTCGCTCAGGTTCAGCAGTCTGATATTTTGGGACCACATTTCCACTGTTCAGCCAACATTTTCATTTTGCGTGTAGGAAAACAGGCTGGTGCTGATGAGGAATTTTGCAATAAATGGCAGAAAAATTAAGGAGCCACACTCAGAAATAAATTAATAACATTCTAGCTCAGTCATTTTCTGATCCTTCTAACAATGCCAGGTAAAACCTGAGTGGAACACAGGGAAAGGGCTGTTTTGAAAACAGGACTTTTCTCCAACCCCTTTAATTTTGTCTAGAAATATTATTTTCAGTAACTATATCTTTTTTGCCCTATAGATACGGATGAGAAAACAAATCTTAGTGCTCTCATCTCCTGCACTGAATTTCTTCCTGGAGCTTGAAAACTGCCATAGGAGCAGCTGAAAATAGTCAGCATGGTCTGAGAGGATCTGTCAAATAAATTGACACCTCCAATGCCTCCTGCCTCAGAAATGACACTCTTCAGCCTGCTCCAAACTGCTCTTTATTGCCACATATGGCGGTGCTGAAGGGTTGGCTAGAAAATTAGTGCCACTGGAGTTCCCCCTTCAGTGGTGGGTTATTTGTACTGGGCTGTACCATCCTTCCCCACGGGGACAGTGAGCAGGAGCACTGTCCTGCCTGGTGGGTGGATTTCAGGCAGGTGATGGTGAGATCCAGGAGCCAAACAGGGCTGGCAGCTCTGTGTGGGCTGCTGGGTTGTTGTGTCCTATCTCACCTGCAGGGATAACACACTGAGTCTAACCCTGTGTTGGGAGTGGCAGCACAGTTTCAGATTTTCAAGGGCTGAGAGCATATGGACTGGGTATCCGTGTTCCAGCTGTGTGGAGATGCCACTCAGGGGAAACTTCTGGGGAGTTTTTGAAGGGTCACAAGAAGTTTGAACCTCTTTGGATGCCTTGTTTTGTGTTTCTTGATAATCACACACTCTTAGCCTGGATGCTAATGGCTGCACAGCTTCGCTCAGGGATTTTAGGAAGAGCTGCAGGTGCCACCTGCCATTCTTGCAGCCCGTGTAGTTTTGCTGAGAAATAGCAGGAGCCAGTGGGACTCAAATCCTCTAAAGACTCCTGTGTGTGTTCAGGCTCACATCTGCTGTCAGGTGATCTGCACACCAAGGTCTCAGAGATTGGTGCTCTGTAGGTGTTATCAGATCATTTTTGATATTTAAAGAAGTACTGACATTTTGAGTAATCATTGTATTGTAAGGCACCTTGCACAGTAATATTTCACTGGGAGATTAGTTTCCCCATCAAAGGAAGCTCTTCGCTTCCTTGGTTTATTTTTATTTTGTACCCTGCATTCCTTTGAAGGACGCTTTCATCTCCAGCCTTGCTGTTCCTCTGTTATCTGCTTTTACTCAGAACTGGGTTGAAGATTGCTGTGGGATCCAAGTGTAAAAACCTGCAGCAATGCACAGAAACCAGGAGTAAAATTTTTAAAGAGGACAATTATTGAGGGAGCTGGATTAATGATCTGTCATCACAATTTAGCTACATTCACCACTGACCTTTCACAGGGAAGATGCTCTTGATAAATGTAGATCATTACTGAGTTCTGACATAAAAACATAATGGCATTCTGTGTTCCTTGGCAGGCTGATCAATATTTTATCTGCCAAAGCATGCAGAAGTGCTAAACAGGATGAATTACGTGGCGGCTGCCAAACAGAGCAAGAAGCAGCATTGCTTGGAGCAGAGCATGTAAATTTGACAGTTACTTGCCACATTTTAGCAATCACACCTTAAAATGCTTGATTTTTCTTTTACTCTTCTTCTGTCTAATTGTTTTTCTTTCCCTGTCTCTTTTTTTTTTTTTTTTCTTCTTCTTTTAATTCAAACAGTTCTAGGCTTCACTGGGTTTGAAAATGCTCTAAACTGATAAGAAGGGTTTGTTTCATTAGAGATCTTCCCCAGCATGAAGAGGGAAATAATGGACTAGAATTGAAGAATCAGTTTAGGGCATGGCAGAATAGCAATTGTAGCTCATCCAGACTTTGTGTGGGTATCTCTCTCTGTGTGTTGGCTCCCCAGCTGTGTGGTGGGGATGGTGCCTGAGTACACACAGGGGGTCAGCTGGCAGTACCACACAGGCACCTGGAACAGATGTGGTGGCATTTCTGATGTTTAGAAACTGGACAGGGAAGGAACACTTCATAACCCATCTCTGAAGAGCAGCGGTAGTCAGCTAAAATCATAGAATCACAAAATCCTGAGTTAGAAAGGAACCCACAGGGATCATCAAGTGCAGCTCCTGGCCCTGCACAGGATAACCCCAGAAGTGCCACCATGTGCCTGAGAGCATTGACCAAATGCTCCTTGCGCTCTGTCAGTCCTGGTGCTGTGACCAGTCCCTGGGGAGCTGTTCCTGTGTGCAAACACCCTCTGGGGGAACAACCTTTTCCTAACATCCAAACTGAACCTCCCAATACAGCTTGCAATTGTGAGCAGAATCCAAGTCCCTGGGAAGCTCTAACAAGGAAACCAAGCTGAGAGACATCCATTAGCAAGACCTACCAAGGAGAGCAGCCTGAGATGAGATAAACTGCTAATGATGAGTTTGTGTTGCAAAGGAAACTGCTGGGGGCAGTCAGCAGAGAGAGAGGAGAGTGGGGATAAGTGAGAGGGCACACAGATAGCTTTTCTGACATTCTTTTTGCTTAACAGTCAGATTTGTAATACCTGGAAGAACAGAACCAGAGGTGGCAGAAGCTTAAAGAGACAGTATTTAGTAGATCAAGTTGGTAGATGCTTGGCGCAGTGTAAGAAGATTACAGATGTCAGGACAGCAGGAGAGAGTGAGAGGGAAGGAGGGGAAATACAGAGCTTTGCTCTCCAAGATGTGTAAACCAGCTCAGTGTCAGCAGTGTCTAAGGAACTAGGTTAAAAGATGCAATAATAATGCTCAGTAAATAAGGGGTAGGATCTTTGCTGCAGGAGAATCTTGCTGTCTTTGGTATTGACTTTCCAGATATTTCGAGTAGCCTGAATGTGTCTCCTCCATAACTTGGCTGAGCAGGCAGTGTCTTTTCTAGGACATCCACGGCTGGTTGCTGAAGTGCCTTATTTTGTTTGAAATAAATGCCATTAGGTCTGGGTTGTGCAGCAGCACATCAGCTCAGACATCCCAAGCACAGATAATTTCTGAGCTTTGGCCAGACTTAGTATAAAGTTATAGTTTCAGGTCAGAGTACTTCAGCTGACCTGGAGAAGTTTTCCCTCTGTTCTTCCACTACAGTAAGAATAAGTATATAAATTATATATTTATATATATATTACAGTTGTAGTGCGTTTTTCTATTGATCTTTTAGTCCAAAGGAGCAAATTATCAATCTCACACCCTGGGACAGAACTTTATTGCTTTTACTTGTGTGCTGCTAAACAGCTCAGCACTGCTGGGCTCTGACCAACTGCTTCTGTGTCACTGCAGCCCTCAGATGTCTGGGATGTCAGGGAAAACGTGCAGAGGTGTGAGACCCATGCAGTCTGTCACGTCCCCACTCTGGAGAGAGGCTTGGGATCCACTTCCAACAGAGCTGGAGAGTGTGATTTTCTCCAGAAGGAAGTGAAGGTATTGATTTGACAGGGGCTAGAAGCACCTTCTGACTGTCTGCCTGCAGCATATGTTAGCAACGTGTGAAAATGGACTTATTTTTTAAATAAGAGACATAATTGTCTTACTGCTGGTTGTCTTTGATGTGTTCACCATGGACTGGCCTTACCCTGCTGTGCAGGATGGGGGTCTGCTGGATCCATGACCGTGAACATAGCAACAGTGTGATGGGGAAAAATGTATTATGAGTTTATAGCAGGATTTGGGAATTGCTGCCAGAGCTGTCACCAGCTCTGTCCTTCTGTGCTTTCCTTTATTTCACTCTTAGTGCCCATCACACTTGCCTGGAAGCTGCAGCATGGCTGTGACCCCCAAGGTAAATGGGCACATTTACCTTGGGCTGGCTGGCAGCCCAGATCAGTGTGTAGTTTTTCAAGAAAAACAGTTTGGTGGTGGCTTTGTTTTCTGAGCATGGAAGAATGCAGGAGGGTTGTAATTCAGTGAAAGGAGATCACTGTCCCCTAGCTCACACCATGCTTGAGGGAACTGGGGGTTCAGTCTGAGAAAAGGAGGCAGGGGACTTTCTCCTTCTCTATAACCGCTTGAAAGAAAGTTGTAGCCAAGAGAGGGTCAATCTCTACTCCTAAGTAGTAAATTACAGGATGAGATTAAAAGGATGAAATAGCTTCAAGTTATGCCAGGAGAGGCTTAGGTTGATGATTAGGAAAAACTTCTTTTGGGTTGACTCCATCCAACCCAGGATCGTTGTGGAGTCCCCATCCCTGCAATTGTGAAAAAACCCCCTGTAGATGTGACACTTGGAGTTAGTGCTAAGGGAGGAAGGCGGGGAAAGCCTTGCCCAGGTAACAGCAAATATCTACCAAAAAAAAGTCCCAGCTGCTTACACCCACCTGGAGGGTGTAAAGTAAGAACTGCTTTGGCCTGTCCTTGTGGGGAGCACAAGATAAGTAAGTGGGGTCAGCCCACCCAGGTGTCACCATGTACATTGCCTGTAGCACTGCTGGTGCTCGCTAATGGGAACCACAAAGCAGAAACAGAAATGGAAGAAAATTAAATCACTTTCCCTGTCTTCATTAGCCTTAGATACATTTCTGGGATTAACTTTTGATTGAAAATAAAATTCCAGCTAAGAGAAAAAATATTATTGCAGTAGCTAAAATAGTATCTACAACAGAATAGCTTGATTAAATGGATACAATAATCAGGTTTTCTCTTAAATAAGCTGGTGATTGAATGAAAAAAAAATATACTGCCTTCACAAACCATCACATGACATGGTTGGAAATAAAGAAGTCAAGAATAATAAACACAACTAATAGTAGCTGAATAGCCTTGTTTTTTCTGTAAAATAACTCTGATCCCCAAGTGGGACCCAGTGATTTTTGGAGGTTGTTTAGAGGGAAGGAAAAATTTATCAGCTGCTTCATATCCCTGAGCAGCAGGAAGCTCTCCAAACTAGATGGGACTGAGTTCAGGGTAGGAAATAAGCCTTGTCTTGCAGTTCTTGTTCGTGTAGCAGGAGGGCACTGACCTGACTGGTGAGCACATGTTCAGCCTCTGTGTCCCCTCTCACCTTCTCAGGTCATAATGCTTTTGAAGTTGTGAGCACAAAATATGAAGGGTGAAAAAAACCCTTGACAGTAGATGGGTTTGCTATCAGAGAAGTGCCTCCCACCTGGAATTTTAATTGGGTATCAGTTGGAGTGGGACCAAGAGGTCCAAAATGTTGCAGCTCAGCAAGAAAAGGACAGGAACATTAGTTGTCACTGTGCCAGTCGTACGTTATTTTTCAGAGGAATAATGTTTAGAGTCTTTGGGGAGCTGATCTACAAGGGTATTGTCCCTTAAACTGAGGTGGGACCACCTTCTCTTAGATTTAAGATTAAATCTTAGATTCAATCCAAGAGGATCAGTGATGGGATTTAAAAAAAAAGGTTTGTTTTAAACCCAGTATTGCAGAGAGTAAGGCTTTTACATTATAGGGAAGTTACATTATAGACATAAGGACATCTGAGGGGAGCAGCTGGAGGTGCTGATGCTGTTGGTGGGGTGTGGTTGGTACCCACAGAGTGTGGGACAGCTGGAGCCTGAGGGTGCTCCAGGGCCTGCTCCAAGGCACCAGCCACTGTGCTCTGCACTAAAGAAAACAGATTGTACAGAAGGACAGCTGCCATTTCTCATTCTCCTGAGCTCTGCCAGCCAACAGATGAGCAGAAAAGGGTCATAATATCTTATACCACTTTGGGCATGTGGATGCGTTTCCTTGAGGAGGGGAAGAGCTGGATGCTGCAGGCACAGCGTGAGCTTTCAGGGTCAGGATTGATTGGCTGATTTCTTCAGCCGAGCCAGAATCACTTCAGGGAGAGTGGCTTGAGGGCTTTTCCCTGGTAATAACCTTTTTCCCTGGTCAGGGACAGGACAGTGTTTATTTCAGCCTGCAGCAGGGTGGTGAGAGCAGGCACTAGTGACACCAGAGCTGCAGGGGCTCCCCACAACCCTGCACTCCTCACTGTCCTTCCTCTGGCCTTCTACCACCCCAGGACTGCCTCTGGGGATTCCCTGAGATCAGCCCCATGTTTGACACAGGGTGACAGTCTGAGGTGCCAGTTACATTATTGTAACTTTCTAAGCATCTGCTTCCTCTGGTTTATTTTTTACTGTATGGGATAAATATATTCATATAGAAAAGCACAGAGCCAATTTAATATGTGTTGGAGTTACAAAACTGAGTGTGGCAGTCTGTAACTGAAGCCCTATAAAATCTGGAAGGTAACATGCTGGAGAGTATCCCTGACAGCAGGATTTAGAAAATCTGCCAGCTATTACAAAAGGTAACAGCCACAGGAGCTCCCCAAGTGCAGAGCTGAATATGCAGACATTTGTACCTAATTTTTCCTTTTAGGACCTCAGTCCTTTGAAGAGATGTAAAGGTAAATGCAGGTGGTGCAGTGATGCTGTGTTATCTCTCAGGGGACAGGTGCACGATGGCAGACTACAGCCGGCTGAAGAGCGTCCTGCTGGACCTGCAGGCCCGGCGGCAGAGCCCCCCTGGCAGCCTGGCCAAGGACAGGCCAGCCCAGAAACGCCTCCTCATTGAAGAGCTCTTTAAGCACTTGGATCTCAACAGTGATGGGCACCTCAGCAGCTCTGAACTGGCTCAGGTAGGTTTATTGTTCAGTGGGAATGGAATTATGAAGTGGATTTTCATTTGAAGTGTGAATTGAATGTAACACAGCAGCACTCAGGTGGGAATGGTCATTTGTACCTGTCCAGTCAGCAGCAAGTAAAGGAGGAAAATCCAACACAGTCAGTGAGTCTCTCTCTGCATCTCTCAGGAGTCAGCATTGTTTCAAACATTTGAAGCTCATCTCCAAACAAAAAACATGGCAGTTTTCCAGCCCCATCCATATTCCTCAAAATAGATAATAATCCTTGCTCTGCTAACTGACATCTTCTGAAGTATTTCAGTTAGCTGGCCTAGGGAGAATCAATTTAGATTTTTTAGGTGCATGTAAGTTCGGCAGCAATCTCTCAATTATTCTCCCTGCCTTCTGGACTGTGTATTAGCATAGAGTAATGTGACAGCAAAGTTGGGATGTTTGTCAGCAGCTATATTGTCCTAAAATCCCTGGGCAGATGCTGAAATGTGGATTAGCAGAAATTGATAGAAAAGGTAAGAGCTTGAAAAATTATTATTTCTAATTTCAGGCATGCTGTGTTGTTGGAATTCATCTTGGTAAAGTAAATCAAACAGCCATCCTGGGCACTCAGCCTGGGTACTTTGTGTCTTCAACTTGCTTTTTGCACATGTAGACCTGGGAAAACAGTCCTGTAAAATATCTTCCCATTCTACTATGTCATCCGTGAGAAGAATTAGACGCAAATGCCTTCCAAGAGCCCTTTGGAAACCAGTCCTATCTAGGACCTATTCCAGTTTCCAAAGCTGTTCCTTCATAGAATTATGGAATAGTTTGGAAGGGAAGAGGGACTTTAAAGCTGACCTCATTCCACCCCCTGCCATGGGCAGGGACACCTGCCACTGGACCAGGTTGTTCAGAGTTCACCCTTGAGTGTCTCACCTGCACTCTGACTTCCCAGGGAACACAGAGTTGTTGTGTTGCAGGCACGAGCCTGCTCCTCCCTGAGCTCACTCCTCTCCAGGACAGTTTGTGCTGCATTTTAGTCCTCAGGCTGTTGACAGGATGCTTGATCCTTTCCACACAATGCAAAGTGTCAGTGTAAATTCCCTTAGATCTCAGGGCTATGAATATATGCAATATTTCCTCTGAAGGCAATGATTTTTTCATAAAGACATGGTAGCTATAAGAAAACACTTTTATCTGAATTCAAAGCCAGATTTTACGTAGTGGCATCTAAGTGTCTGTTCTATTGTCCAATTTTTTGCCCTTTTTACATGAAACTTATTTTATTAGGATTTTAAAACTGTCATGGAAATAAAGGTTTGGCAGTCTGCAAGCAATTGTTATTGCAAAGGAGCTCAGGCAGTGCTGTAAGGTCTGCCTCAAAGTTCCTCTGGGCTTTGTTTGCAGATGTGCCTGGAGCCCAGGTCTCTCTCACAAGTGCAAACACAGACATTGGCTGCTCTTATTTTAATTCTTCTCACTGTTATCAAAATCAGAAAATGTGCCTGAACATCTGGAGCCCACTACAGTTTGATGGACCAGAATAAGTTCAGCCTCAGCCAGGAGCCCTCTCACCCAACCATTCTCCACGCAATCTGGCCACCAGCACGGCTGAGCTGACAGTGGGATCACCTCTCAAAAGATAAAATAATGCCTATTAATGCACAATTTAGATAAACCATGAGTGCTTTTAATCCTGAGCTGAGTGGCTCTGGTCTTGGGCCCCTTGGTGGCAGCATGGCCGAGTCCCAGCCAGGCTGGGGACACATCTGTGGGCATCTCTGGGCTCTCACAGCAATAGGATTCACAGTTTATTTGTAGCATGCCAGTTCTTTATTTTTCTCTTTAACAAGGTGATTTTTATGTGCTTTTACAAATCCAGTTTATCCAGCCAGGTTTCAAGGGACATTTTTTTAGGTAATGAGCAATTTTTAGTTACCCAGGTTATAGTCTTAACAGAACTATTCTTACCTCTTTCTTAGGTAGATTTGTAATTGATTTGCATTAGCTGTCTATTTTGAAGCTCTCTGCAACTTTAAATTTCCCCCAAAGATGAGAATTTCATTGCCCATGGGCAGAGGAAGCTGAGCTGAACATGATGCAGTGAGATCTTGTTCCCTCTGACTGCTGGATGAGCTGGTGCTGTGCCTTTGCTTTGTTTTATTTAAAAAAAAAAATAGTCTCTCGAGCATTGTAACTTTGTCTGCAAGCAAAAACTCAAGGCAGGTAACTTGCAGTGCTGCAGTAAAAAGTGATTTTTAAGACCTGGAAGTGGATCTTTAGGAGGCTCATTGCAGAGGGATTCACCCCAAAGGAGGGTCTCTCCAGGGGGGATGGTCCTTCATGATTCAGCACCCATCTGTGTGTTCTCCACAACAAAATTGCTTTGAGCAAAACAATGGCAACAGTTGGCCCATCCCCTTCTATTTAGAGCTGGATTGCCTCCCGTCTGCTGGTAGACCATATCCAATATTTTCCCTCTGGACTCAACAGTGAAATTGCCATGTAGTTTTGCAACCATGGATATATAAGCCTATTAACAATGGTGGTAATTGGAATATTATTTCCATTTAAATCTTTAATGTATTCTAAAGTCAGATTCATAAATCTGCTAAGTGTGTCACAGCTGAAGTGTTTTCCACTGTTTTTTTTCCCTGACATTAAATCAAAAGGACTAGTAAAAACTTGTCAATCTTATGAAGAGTTAATCAATTTTCTATACAAAGGGTAGACAAAGGGAAATTTCCATCTTTAGAGGATTGATCTTGGAAGTTATGGTTGATCTCACTTTTATTGAATATTTTTTACTTGCTAGGTGAAGGGTCATTTTTTAACCATTATTACTTTAAATTGCTTCAACATAATGGGTCAAGACTAGAATAGTAAATAAAAGAATCCCTGGCCTACAGGAAAAACCTTTCCTGTCTGGAAGATGCAACAGTTCAGCAGTTTTCTTCATGTTCTACAATAAATTCAGAGAACCCAAATGAAATGCTGAAAAAATAAAAGAAGCAAACTCTCAGGGGTTGGAAAAGCACATCAGTGTTGAGTACACCATCCACTGTTGCCTGTTATAATCCTAAAATCAGAGCACACTATCTTGTCCTTACTTACAGAGGAGAAGGGAGAAACAGAGTTTCCTTTTTACCTGTTGAATATTTATTTTTCAGTCCATTTTCAAAAAGGAAATGCATTTCTGTGCTGCTGGTAAAGGAAGGGGCTCTTAAGTCCATGGTGCATGAAGTGCTGCAGGAATACAAATATCTTGATAGAAAGCAAATATATAATGATAGATATGATAATTTATCTGTCTGTCTATCTGTCTATCTATCTATCTATGATCTTTGTCCCTAAAGGTCATTTCATGGAAAATCTGCCAGGTGAGCCAGGCCAGCAGTGTGTAGCATTGCATTACATGTACCTGTTCTCTTTGCTGCAGTTGATGAAGAAGGAGGACCTGGAGGGTGATTTACTGGGTTGTACACTTGAAGACCTTCTCCAGTTTGATGATTACAACAACGATGGCCACCTGACCCTGCAGGAGCTCTACACAGCCTTCCGTGAGTCCCTGCTTTGCTCTGTCCTGGCTTTTGAAGCATGGCAATATCTGCACTGTTGCCTTCCTAGACATGGTCAGCCAAGATGATGCCTTTTTTGTCTTTAATGCCATGAAAACACTTTGCAAGGCTTATTTTCAAGGTGTGGAGCAGGAGGTTGGTACAGGTGTGTCAAGTTTATGGTTTTCTTCTGTTTTGTTGTGCTTCTTGTTGATGGCAAGGGAGAGATGGTGGCCTGGCCAAGGTCTGTAGACCTGAGTACATGGTTTGATTAACCCTGAAGAAACAAGATGGAAACCTGTCCAAAGCTCCTGTGGTAATATGAGTTAGTTTGCTGTGTGGAAGGTGCTTACTGAATACTTTGCCTGGGAATTATGTTTTCTACATGATGTTTCCATGTTAATGAGTTGTGTGTGCAATCATGATACAAATCTCAGCATCCTATGCAAGGATCTGGGGATCACAGAGCTGCTTAAACAGTGGGATATGATAAATACTTATGTTATCCCATTTATCTTTATAAATAATTCTTGCTTCAAGGTAAGCATTTGTTGAAGTCCTTCCCTGGAAGAGGCCCACAATGTCTTCTTCATCTGGGTGATAGAAAGTTGTATTGTTGCCCATTCCTTTGGGATACTAAAGAAAAAGGGGAATGGGCAGGGTTATTCATTAATCAGGACAGTGAGCTGCAGAGAACTTGGGTGTGGTTAAGACATTGTGGCTGAAACAGGAAGCAGGCTTCAACCATTGACTCTGTTGAGTGCAGGGGAAAGGCCAATAACAAGCTGGATACCTCTTACCCAGGATTCTTTTCTAAAGAGGGTGATGTCTGTTTTCTTGATTTACACCTGTTCATTTAAAAAACCCAATTTAGATAATAATCACAGAATGGTTTGGGTTGGAAGGGACCTTAAAGGTTATCAAGTTCTATCCCCTGCCATGGGCAAGGACACCTCCAAGTCCAGGTCACTCCAAGCCCTGTCCAACGTGGCTTTGAACCCTTCCAGGGATGGGGCAGCCACAACTGCTCTGGGCAACCAATGCCAGGGCCTCACCACATCACAGGAAGAGATTTTTTCATAAAATATCCAGTCTAGCCCTGCCCTCTGTCAGTTTGAAACCATTCCCCCTTGTCCTGTCATACCATGCCCTTGTCAAAAGTCCCTCCTCAGCTCTCCTGTAGGCAGCCTTTAAATATTGGAAGGTGTTTAAAGTGCTTTAAGATTAGCCCCAGTTGTCACCATGGACCTGTTTGAACCCCACATGCATTTAATTCAACACAGCAGATATACAATAAAACATAAAATCTCATACATTAAGAAGGCATAAAGTGTATTAACCCAGCTATAAAGGCTTGACATGCAGTTATTTGGGAGCATATTTAGATCAATAGGTTCTCAAAGTCACATCAACTTAAACCTAAATTCCAAGAATTATTTCTATAGGTTTTAGTTCAGGGAGTTTTAAGTAGGCAATGAAAATAAGACAAGTACAAAATATTAACCAATTAATAGCAATAATATTGATAAACTGCACAATTATCATAACAAAACACAAGGTGTAACAATGACTGTTTGTCAGAGGAATTTGGTATTTGAACAGAATTGCTCACCTAGTGAAGCTGAAAACTAGACTGATTTCTATATTTTCAGTTTTCCCAGAATCCTGACTTTTATCAAGAGCAGGTAATGGCTCACCAGCTTTTAATTTAAAACCAAAGTTAATTTGCTTGCAACTTTTGAAATTTTGGAGAGCCTGGAAGCAAATTTAATGCCTGGTTGAAGTATATTTTTTCCCTTTACTTTATTAAATGATGTAGGAAAAAATACTTTAAACACTTAAGGGCACACTTTGGTTTATGAAAATTTTGTTTATCAGATTTCTGCTTTGTTATGAGTCAGAATTTGGCTTGCAGCACTAGCTTAAAGGTACATCAAATGTGCATCCTGCACATTTCCCCTTATTTTTTGCCTATTAGAGAGATCTTTTTGTGGCTTGAAGTTCACCCAAGCCATGAATTGTGACTGCCACAGGCTGGGAGCAAGGTATGGGCACGGCTGCACAGCAAGCTAACCAGAATTCAGTGACATCAGAAAGTCTCAATCTAATTTATCCTCTCAAACTCTGTCACATCTGTTTTGGTGCTCTGTGCTCTGTCGCAGTGTTGGAAAGGTTTGAAAATGACCTTGATATAGTGAAGAGCTTCCCCATCTGACATTCTTGTGCTGCATTAGAAGTTGTATTTCATTTTAGAGAGTCTTGTGGCCTTGCTGTAACTCACAGAGACACAAAATGGCCTCTTTCTCTCGCTCCATGTGTGTCTCTTGCTTTCTCTTGATCCATCCTCTCACTCTAAGACCCTCAGAGACCCAAAAGTGATTTTTCTTCCTCATCCTGTTGATCATCTGTAAATAAATGAAAAGTGCATGAATGAGAGAAATCCAGTCTTACATTCTCTGAAATGTTGTTTTGCCAGTACAAGCACCACATCTAATAGGTGCTATTTTTAATCATAACTTCTAACCATGCTAATAGGTTTCTTACACATTTTAATGCACAGTTTTGGCTTATGGACAGAAATAGTGACCTTCTTTCTAAACCTAGCATCTTTCTTCTGGTTTTCTGAAAGTTCTTTTGTTTCTTAATCCCAAGAATAGAGCTGTTAAGCATTTTCTTGCATCTATGAGGATGACTAGAAATATCTATTAACAAAGGATTAGAGTGTCAACTTTCAAATTGTCTTAATCATACACAAGTAGTGCATGAGACAGATGAAACACTCTCCTGGCAGATCTGGTAAGAACCACTTGTAGGTGTCTTTTAATTCCTCATTAATAAATTTTTATTAGATAAGGAGTCTCAGGACTGTAATTAAAAAAAAAAATTGATATGAAGATCTTGAGATTTTTCACATGCCAAAAATAGAGTACTAGAAAGATTGTCTGTTGTCTTTTCTTTAAGTTGTCACAAAGATTCAATACATGACTAATAAATGAAAGACTTAGATGTCATAAGAGCTAAAGCTGTGCATGCATCTAATTAATCAGCACGGAGATAGCCTGGTGAGTTGGCAAGCACATCACCCAGCTGAGTCATACTTTTAGGAATGCTCAGATGGGTGGTTTTTGGATATAACTTCTGGCACTGTATCTGACTGGAGGTCATTAAAATTAGGCGTGACACTTCTGGCATTCCTGTTGTCTTCCCTAATGGGCAAGTGGCAGGTTGGCAGATGTGAAAGCCCAACTTAAGAAAAAAAGTCTGTGTAATCTTCTAGATCTGTATCATCATCATCGTCGTCATCATCAATATGGACAGGTCAATTTGTAATACAGATAATTTGAGGGAGAGGGAAAAGATGCATTCCATCAAAATGCCTTTATCCTGTCAACACTGTTTAGCTGATAAGGAGTTATTAAACCAACAATAAAATCCCCTTAAATTCTAGATCATGGCCCATTAAAGTACTTTCCTGATGCCATAGTTGGACCAAAACAACCTACAAATGAAGGTTGAAAGAAAAAATACTGATCTGTTATTTTTTCAGTCCAGTCGTTATTTGCCATGGACTGTTGCATATAAGTTACATGTAGACAGAAAACTGCTGTTTCTGTAAGATGAGAGGCATGCCATCCATGGATATATTGCTATCTAAAAAATACAAGTAGGGACATTTTTCATTCAGGAATGAATGCAGTAGCAGCTGCAGGATTAATGTGCTTTCTCTTAACTCCAATTAAGGAGTATAAGACAATGTTTTTCTTTACTCCCTGATTCTGTTTTAGGCCAAATCTTCCTTTTCTAATATGTCCTTAATATTAACCAAAAAAGCACAAGGAAGAAGTATGAAAATGAGACGTGCACACTTTCAGCTGGGGTCAGGGAAATGCTGGGTTACAGCCAGGGAGGGAGGATGGTGCCAGCCCCAGGCCCTGGGGCTCTCCCAGCACCACCACCAGGGGCTGGGAGACTGGATGGAATTTGAATGAACTGGGTGAAAAAATGAATTTGAGAGCCTGGGCTGGCCATGGGTGTCAGGTAAATCACTGCCAATGCAGAGAAGCAGTGTTGGACTGGCTCCAGATTTACTGCAGTGATCCTAAAATCTCCAGGAGTTGTACTCCCCACGGCTGTGTGGCGTGGAGAAGGGAGCAATCCATTCCTGGTTCCTCCACCATCCTCCAGAGGCTCATTAGAAGTGTGGAGTAGATTTATTTTGAGTTGTGCATGTTTCTGATTCACCAGAAACTACTTTAGGGCAGAGCTTTTAATTGTCCCAAAATTGTGGGGTTTGGTGCTGAATGGGAAAACGCAAAACTCTACATTGAGAAACAGGGAATGAAGCATAAAAAGGGACTTGCAGGGTCAAGTGGGAGAGGAAGGTGTTGTGTGAGGAAGAAGCTCTCAGCAGGGTATCTGTTCTTGGTAGATACATCAGCATATCCAACTCTATGGTCTCGTAATAAACAAGGAGATAATGGTGAATAAATACCGTTTGAGGAAAACAAATACCCCTATTTGCGCGCGCGCTCTCTCTCTCTCTCTCTCTCTCTGTGTGTGTGTGTGTGTGAATATGCACTCCACACACGTGTGGCAAGCCAGCTGTTCCAGCAGCAATTGCACCTGTAAAATCCATGTTCAAATGAAGTGTTTATTCACAAATTCAGGAGGCTGTTCTTGATGGCACAGCACCTACAGTCAGGTATTTGTTGCTGTTTCCTTCCAGCTGGATTGGTCAAGCCCAGATAATTACATTGGACAAGTATATTGTGAGATAAAATGTTTTGCTTGCAGTGTTTTCTTAAGCAATGTTGTAGCAACAGTTATCTACAGAATCAAATCATAGCTCTGAAATATTGACAGTTTGTGCCCCATGCTCTGCCTCTCCCGCTGTCATCTCCCTGGTATGTGATTTTTCTTTCATGTTGCTGCAGATACTTGTACAAACTTGGAAATAATTCATTAGCTTACCAGCATTGATTGCTTCTGTGAGCGATGTGATAGCCCAACTTCAAACACGGCTGGGCAAGCAGGGGAGCAACAGCCTCTGCTTTTGGTTTGATGTGGTGTTAGAGGAGCTACTCAGCAAAGAAATGAGGTTTCCTTTAGCTGGCCAAAGCAGCCCATTCTTGATTGCCTTGAGGAATGGTGTGCAGATGTGTTACTGAGGATGAAGGCAACTTATTGGGCATTTAGTAATGCTAGTAGTAATATTTTGTTATTATTGTTGCTGTTGTTATTTTCATTGTTAGTGTATTAATACTATTTTAATAATGCAGTCTTATAGTAAAAACAAAACTAAGAAGATAAAAAAGTCAAGGGAAAAAGCAGAAATTGAAAACAATTCAGCTTGATTCCTGCAGAAAGTGCCAAGGGGCTGAACAGGGATGGCAGAAAAACCCAACAAGCACCCAAGTCAATGTAACAGCCCTTTGTCACCAGCATTCCCATGCTGAGCCATGACATCATGCTGGATTTTTAGGCATTTTGAGGATGGAGCTGGTGTGTGTTGGAGGCAGACACAGCAGCTCAGCACAGGGGAAAGTGTCCAAAGGCTCTTGAGTGGGCAGGGTTGAGTTCTGGGCACGTGCTCAAGGATGGAGGTGCCTTTGATCTGCTCCTGAGCTCTCCCTGCTCAATATGTTTTGACTTTAGATCATTTTCAGAAGCACCTAACTCTTTGCCTCACTCATAAATGCAGTGTAAGATGCTTGGCTTGAGCACTAGGAATGATCCTGGTGCACCTGAAAATGTAATTTTTATCTGGTAGGATGCCTCAGCTGGGGATATCACAGTGAGTTCATCTGTACTGCATTTTAGTGGGCAGCTACTTCTTGAATGTTGAAAATTTTCTTGCTTGGATTTTCTTTTTTTTTTCTTCCTTTTTTTCCTCCCTTGCTATCAAAAAAACTCATTCTGCAAAGAAAAAGAGTTGATTTCTTTTTCTGTCTCTCTTTTAAAGCTCTTCTCATTGTGAAAACCTTTTGCACTTCAAGTCTAAAATATATCTCAGAGCTCCAGCAAAGTGCCCTGCATTGTTTGCAGTTCCACAAAACAGCTGTCAAAATCAGGTTTGTTATGTAGTTTCAATTGTTTTGCTGCATTTTGAACAAAATGTATCTTCTCAGAAAATCAGAATTAATTTTTAGCAAGAAAGACAAGATTAATCTAAGCAAAAAGGTTTCGAAAGCTAAAATGCGGTTCCAGAGAAAAAGTTAAAAGTGCTGAGATCAAGAATAATTATGTTCTATGTGGATGCATGCTTGCCAGTGGAGAGAGGGACATGGTTTTGCTTCGGGCTAAAAGGAGAAATGTTTCCATGTTCAGATCAGACATTAATTCATTTAATCAGGGCTGCTGCTCAGCTTTGTACTATACCCACTTTATATATTTTGGCATTATGACTTCAATTAAGAGAGCCTCCTCAAGTAAAATTTCAGCAGAATTACTGGTAAACACAGATGTGATTAGAACGATTGTGTTTTCATGTCAAGAATAGAGGCCAGATTTTTTCATGGAAATCCAGGGAGGGTGCCTGACGCTGGTTTGGCTGTTCCCGTGTCAGAACCCACACACTCAGGTGCCAGTTGCCAAACTCCAGTATTTTTTCCAATAGGGAAGCACAGAATGGTTTGGACTGGGAGGGTCCTTAACCTGTCCTGTCCTAACCCCCTGCCATGGGGACCTCTTCCACTAGGACGGGTTGCTGCAAACCCCATCCAGCCTTGAACATTTCCAGGGATGGGACATTCACAGCTTCTCTGAACATCATGTGCCAGGGCCTCACCATCCTCACAGGAAAGAATTTCTCCCTAATATCTAATCTAAACCCAGGATATTTCATTTAAAGCCATTCCCCCTTGTTCATTTCCAAAGATACCATCTGTAAAATGTCAACACTCTTAATATGCAACGACTGAATAAGAGAAAGTGATTTAATTACAAGTTGTTATTGGAAATCTATTGTCTACAAATTGCAAAGAAAACTCACTAGAAGACAATGTACTGTTGATCTTAAAATGTTTTTCAGGGTGCATTGATCTGTTAATCTTGGTTTTAAATGCAAGAAATTGCCAAGTGGAGTAGTGCTTCAGAGGTGATGTAGTACAAACCATATCAAATGTCTACACACACTCTAGCAGGACTAAAATATTTAAATATTTATAAGTATTTATGAGTGACTCACTGGCGCACAAACCAGGCAAATACCATTACTCAAAAAATTATTTGATCTCTGCTGGCAGTGTTCACTGAAGCAATTTCACATGCACAAATAATAGTATTTTGGGTTACTTGCAAACACAGAATTATGTCAGTGAAGAACAAATACAAATATGCGTGAAGGCATAGAATGGCTGACAGTCCTAGACACATGTTGAGTCACCACCAGCCATGAAACAAATGTGTGCCTGTGGCACCTGGGGACATGGTTCAGTGGTGGCCATAGCAGTGCTGGGGTAACAGCTGACTTAATGAGTTTAGGGGGCTTTTCCAACCTAAATGATTCTATGATTCTCTGTGCACCTTCAAGTCATGTAGTTAGGGGTCTAAAAAGTATAATTTTCATTTTCTGTGAGCTGGGAATGAAGAATTGCAGGAGTTCTATGACTTCCTTATAGTCTTGCAAAACCAGAGGCCATTTCTGAATGAAGATTGGACCCAAACTTATGTTGTTTTGGTTTTGTGGTTTTTTTACTTTTTAGTCATATTCTGCCTTTCTGAGGAATTTTTGAAGCAAATGCAATATTTTCATGAAGCAAAAATGACATTTTGTTAAAAATGGGCAAAATTACAGTTACAATGCCTATGACTTTACATGAAGTCAGAGACATGATATGGTAGGATCCTGAGCCAGATCTTGTTTTATTACATACAGTCCAGAACATTTTAGCTGCAGTTTTTCTCTTCTTTCTTGCTTTCTCTCCTTGTATTTCCAAGTGGGTAATTGCTAGAGTTTTATTTTTCTTTCAGAATCTGCCTTCATCTGAGGAGAGGTGCTGTGAATGGTCTCTCTGCCTTTACAGGCACCTCATGGATGCTTTGAATTGCTTCTTCATTTTCATGTTCTTCATCTTTTTTTCCACTGGTTGAGCAGATTCTTAGCTTTTTAGGCCAAAAATGTTCCATGATATATAAATATAAAAAAGAATTGCCTAACACAGCCTCAGTCCCACCAGAGTAGGTACAGAGGGTAAAAATTCCTTTATTACCCTTCCCCTGCCATGTTACTTCCCTCATCATCCAGGCAGGGATCGTGTTGCTGTTGTTTTGTCACTTACTGACCCTTTTCCCAGGATTGGTGATCTCATCTGGTTCACTTTTTGTATAGATCCCTCTGATAAATGCTTTTAGAGACCTGCCCATCAGCCAGTTCTTAGTTCATTTAGGACAGATTTTATTGACACTGTACAGCACTACAGAGCTGCAGTGCTAATTTTTTAATCAAAATGCCAGAGCAGCCATCAGAAAATTATTGAGTACAGTACATATTCCCAGTGCAGTGATACAATTTATGGAGAGCCACAGCTGAGATGTTTTTATTTCATGTTCTTCACAGGAGAAAATCTCCTTGACAAATCCAGGATGCCCAGATAGAAACTTAAAAAAATGAACAGCAGTAGAAAATTGAACTAAGCTGAACTCAAAGGTTGATTCTGCTTTAATATTTCCAAAAAGAATTAAAAAGGGTTCTAGCCTTTAGAAAAAAGTAGAAAGCTTCAGAGATGCTTCAGTGGCATCAGGATTTGAGTTAAAACTCAGCTGTTGCTAATATCTGTCTTTAGCACCACCATAAAAAACTCATGATTCTTGATGATCAAAACTTCAGAAAGAATATCAGGAGCCATCAATGGACATAAATAAGGGCAAGCTCAGCCCTGCTGTGCCTCTCAACACTGTTCCTGCTGTCAGCTTTTTCATCTGCAATACATAAAATTCAGCTGCAGAATTTTTGTTTCTCTTTTTGCAAACAAGTAGAGGCACTACTGAACTCATGGTTTATGCCACACTTAGATTCCTGTAGCTTTCACCACAGTTCAGACACTGATATTCCAGCAGTGTTATTTGAAACTTGTTGCTTAGAGAAGTAATTTGTGGCCATGATTTACCAGAAGGAAACAAAAAAAAAAAAAAAGGAAATATGCCAAGTATATGTCTGTTCATAATTTGTCATTCTGTTCATCATACAAATCTGAATAATGTATTAGAAAGGTCACAGGTCCTGTCCTGGGCACTTGGAATGGCATCCTGCTCTGTGGCCAGCTGAAACCCAACATTGAGTAGCAGCACCATTTACCACAGCCCCAAAAATTGCAGGGAGATGGGAATGCAGAAGGTGATGGAGCAGGGAGTGAGAATGACAGCGATTGCACAGCAAAACACCAGAAGGGAGTGGGGTGAAAAGAGAATGAAAGTATCCTCACCCTGGGATTTCACAGGGTATATATACACCCTTTAAATATGAAATAAAATGAGAGAAATGAGAATTTGAAAGACCAGGGTAACATTTAAAATACCCTTTCAGACACTGTATTTTGACATGAACTGTGTTTCACAGGGTTCTCCCGTGTCCTGATTTCCTGTAGTGTCAGGGCAGGGCTTTGGTCTCATGGGTTGGCTGCTGGAACTGCTTTCAGGTACAGACTGATTTTGAAGCTTTTCCTGAAAGATGCTGCCCAGACAGACTCTTCTGTGGTTTTGTTCTCGTGTCTGGCTCTGTGACCTGGTTCTCCATGTTGTTCATGCTTTGTTGTAATAATGGAGAAAATTCAGCTTTCTCCAGTGTTTTGGGCTGCCACAAGTGGCATCGTCAGTCACAGCCCTGTGCTGAAGTTCCACATGCAGCCAGGAGTGCTGTCCTGCTGTCCACATGTAGCAGCAAAAAAAACCCAGGTTGGTTTGACCCTAATCTGTGGAAACCCAAGAGCTGTCACCAGTCCTGACACTGTATGGGCAAGGTCAGGCACTGTCACTGCACTGTTTGTTTTTCATTGAATTATTAAGGTTGGGAAAGACCTTCAAGAACATCAGGTGCAACCTTTACAGCAATACATGCATATATTTTATACGCATATAGGCATATTTTAACATAACATCTCACAGCTATTATTTGATAGCTCTTACAGTTAAACTCATAACACTTTTGCTGCACAAATTTTCCATTCTGCTCACTCCAGAAAGGCTGTTGATCTAAGGAACCCATCGCTGAGGTGGGGAAAAGACAGCATTTCTGCCAGGAAAATTCAGGAGCTGTGCATGGAGTCCTTAGCAAGCTGATGAGAGGAAATGCATCTTGCTGCTGCTGGTCCATGCTGAATGTTGTTGGTGGGGGTGTTTAACCTGGAGCCTGTAACAAAATTAAGAGCTGGTGGAAAAACATTTGTTAATGTTTGTGTGATGAAATAGAATTATATGCTGTGTCACCTGCTACTCAGCACCTGCCCAAGAACCCAGAGATTTACACATCTGGGAAAATGCTCCTCTAGAGGATGGTGATGTGGGTATAAGCCCATAAAGTTACAATTTCCTGAAGTTTACAACAGTGGACTTTAAAAATAACCATTGTTCAGCACCTGATTTGCGGGACAGGAGTCTCATTTCTTTATTGTTCTTAGATAAGACCTAAATGGACAGGAGTCTCATTTCTTTCTTGTTCTTAGAATGCTGATGTGTTTTTCTGTAATCTGCTAGTTGTGCAGCAAGACACTTTGGTTTCCTGTTGAGGACACCTTGGCTGGGGTGGGAGGCAGGGATGTCCCATCCTCCTGCAGCAGGGAAACCCAGATTTATCAGCAGACTAAACCAGCTGGAACCAAAACTCCTTTTTCTGCCCTAAATACCCAAACAGCAACCTGTCAGTCCTGGTATCTGTAGCTGATATGCAGGCATCTCTAGATAGGGTTTACATTCCTGTAGGACCTGGAGGCAAAGTTCTTTGAGAACAAGTGATGGCATCTGGTTGCATTTGGTCCTTATGGATAGTGGAGGCCTTTGCCTTCAGTCTCTTCTCTTGAGGGCACTGCAGTTTGTTGTAGCTCCAAAAAAATAAAAGCTTTGTGCCAGATTCTCCCACAGTAAACAGCATAAAAGTCTGCCCTGTCTATCCTTAATTCCTGTAACCCTGGCAGCCAGCAAATTCATCTCCAGCCTTTGGAGCAGTTCATATGGTAATTTACAGGCTCAAGAAGGTATAAAGTGGAGATATGTTTTGGCTGTTTTAGCACATCTCCACTTGTTTGAATACTAATTATTATTGGGTTTTTTTGCCATTAATATTTATTCAGTGCAGTATTAAGCACAAAGAATACAAGTGTGTCTCCTAGGTAGACTGGCTTGCAGTCTGCTCAGAGGTGTAGTGTGTCTTCTGGCAAGTCTAGAGAGTTGTGTGGCTTTTAATGCAATTTGCTAAGCAATCATCTGCTAAAATATGAGATGTATATGAGATTAAATTTGTTACAGAATTGCTATTATCCTCCTTATTTTGTTTTAAGATGTATTTTTATGAACCCATTCACTCCAAGATGCACTCATGGAAAGACTCCAGTATGTTAATCAGTATTTATTGAATACCTCAGTATAATGGGATGGACAGGCACTGTGGATTGTAATTAATACATTGACATGCAGTGACTGTGGCTGAAGGGAAGATGAAAACAGCTTAGTCTTAGGACAGGGTGTACATTCATCTTGCAGTGCTACATGGACACCCACCGAGTCAAAGACCTCTCAAAAAGAATCAAAATGCATTTTCTTTGCCAAGCAGGAGGTTTTTGGCAGTAGCAAAACATACTGACCTGGCAGAAATACAGAGCGTGGGTGTTGGAGGGGCTGCTAGTGCATGAACTCCTCTGGAGAGCAGTGCATCCCTCCAGCATTATCCGTGAATGAGAGGGATGCTTAGCACATAAAAGAACAAACTTGACTGCTGCCATCCAGGTGAGCACAGCTGGTGTCTCCTTCTTGCCCCCCCCTTCCACCTATCCCTTTTCCTTCTGAGTTGAATTCAGTGAAAACGATTGCATTGAGGGAAGGATTTGGCTCAGAAAATATGGTTTTTTTCCTTTCTCAAACATAGTAGTGAAAGTAACCCACTTACTGCTGTGATGGATTAGCACAGGTAGCCTCTGAATGCAATGCATTAAACAAATTATATGAGCTGCAAATAATGTGGTTTGTATTCCAGTACATAAACAGGGCTCCAGCTAACATGTAAACCAATAGCAAAAAGCTGCTTTTCAGATTTCACTTTTCAAGCCCTGCAGTGAGGCACTAATACAATTATGTCAAAAGTCTGTTGAGCAGATAGAAGTAATGAACTGTTGGATTTCTGCTCTGCGAGAGCTCTTTAGCAGCGGACATTGAGGAATGAAAGATTTCCCCTGCACCGGGCATCATGTGTCCAAGAGCTTTACAAGTAACAAAAAAAGAGAGTGGCAGGTTAGCTTCATTCTTCTGGCTCTTGGGAGGGGATCAGCAGCTCTGAGCCATCATTGATCAGCACTCCTTTTGTTAAACGTTAGGCAAGAGAAGGCTTGGCAGGTGTAATTTCCTTTAAGAAGAAAGCAGGAGGGAAGGGAGAAGGAAGGCTGGGGGGCTTGGTGCCACCCTGTACTGAGCCATCACCTTCATCCTCCTGTGCAGTCACTCTCTGAAGGACAGATATTCCATCAGGCTTTGCAAGTGCCCCATGAAACAAAAAGTGCTTTAGTAAGTGTTAGTGGTCCACTAATTTCCTATAATGAAAGAAACTTTGAAGAAATCAACAGGGCCAGTGGCAAAGCAATTTCATTACATGTCTCATGTCAGCCCACTGGATAATTTACTCTGAAGAATAGATACATGTTGCTCATAGAAAAGGTTGAAATATCTTATGAAGCAGTTATACCACTTGTGGGGATGTTTGACTTCCTATGGTTATTATTGCTTTTGTTATTAGTTTTTGTGGACGATGCCCCATAGGAACTGGATTGTGAGGCCCAGCTAATTTAAAATTCCAGCATCAAAAGCTGTCAGATAAAGTCCATTTTAAGTTGCTTGAAATAATAGATGTGTTTCAGTGCAGTGGTGCTGGGGTCTGCAAGCAGCCCAGTAAATGCTGCAGTTGTGGTTCCACCTGTTCAGAGACAGTGGAAGTGCTGTGTGAGACTCACTGCTTCTCTTTTCATTTTCTTGTGAAGAATTACTTAATAATCAGTCAGAGTAATCAAGAGGATTTTGCTGTGCTGAAGTTTTATCTAATTAGTCTTCTGGGTGGTTGGGCTGTAAGAGCCTGAGTGAGCCCCAGGTTGTGCAGAGGCTGCATGGTTACCCCAGTTGATGTGCCCAGTCTCCAGCAAACCCAGCAGTGTCTGACTTTGAAGTGTGTTGTTCTTGCAAATCTGTTATGCATCAGGTTTGTGTAAGAAATACAAATTCTGCACACTCTGAGTCCTTGCCTATTCCAGGTGTAAGCTGGAATAACAGCTTGCCCAGAGTAGTTGGGGATGTCCAATCCTGGAAGTGTTCAAGGCCAGGCTGGATGGGGCTTGAATGGAGCAACCTGGTTTGGTGGAAGTTGTCCCTGCCTGTAACTTTAATCATTTTTAAAAAGCTCATTTAGTTGTAAGTAGAATTGTTCCTGGGTCACAATTCACCTGTCTATACATATTTGCAGTCTCTTTTAACCCATTTCTTCTGCCCACTCCATAAAATCAACAAGACATTGATCACCAGGGCAGCCTGCCTTAAAAATAAATAAACTGGTAACAGCAATGCAGGAAAAACAGCCCAGGGAGAAATAGAAGCTGCTAATTTATATTTCTTTGACTCCCTCCCTACCTTCAGCAGGCTGTTACGGTGCAGGATCCCACATGGCATTCCATCCCATCCTGCAGCCTGCTGGTTTCCTGGACCCACCCACTGCCACCCAGGGCCACAGAGGCTGACTGCCCAAAGCCAACAGCATCTTCACCCCATCTTCACATGCCTGGCTTTCTTTTCTCAATTACTCTCTTTTTTCCTATCTGCCTCTTTCTACTCTGATGGAAATAAAGGGAAAGCTTTTTCAATTAAGGCACAAGAGGAACAGGAACAATTCCTATTTTGGCAAATTATTGTATTTCTAAGCCTTGTCCTTGTATAACTCATGAAAAGGTTGACTGCGGATGTCCAAGAGATGTTTCCTTTGCTGCTCAGAAATTATTGTGGGTCAGCAGCAGATGGGTCTCAGCTGTTAGGGGCTATGGCATCTCTCTTCAATTCACGGCTGCTGAAAAGCTGGAAAAGTCAAGGGTCTTATCTCACAAATCTCTTTCTAACCAGAGTAAGAAAAAAACCCATATTTTCACCATTTTAAATCCTTCTAAGCATATCTATTGCGGGACTTGTTGTGTCCTCCTCCTCTGGTCATGGGCTGTCTCTGATGTCCCTCTGCTCTCCAGTGCAGAAAGAAATACATTGCCACTACACATGGAAAGGTTACACAATTGCTCATTCCTGTGCTACAAACTTCTTAGATGCATCCACATCAGCCTTAGATGTGGAAATAATAGTGGGATTTTGTCCAAGTGAATTAGGTGTTGCAAGCTCTGCTGGTTTCTAAGGAGGGATTCCTTTGGGAGATATCCCTGCTCCAGTGGATGGACAGCGTCTCCCTGCTGCAGCAATGCTTCAGGAGTTGCTTTTCTCTGAATTTAGTTGGGCAGCACATCAAGAGCTATATCCAGATTTCACATTATGTAATTTTATTATGACTGCTCATCCCATTGGTAGCCTGTGCCATGATGGTGGAGGTTGGTGTCAGCCACGTGGAAATGCCCCTGCCAAAAACCAGGGTCTTTTTGTTCAGTGCTGATTTGTGTGGTCTGTAGCTGTGGGAGTGGTGTTTCCTGGCAGGAATATGCGTCCTCTACAAGGTGACGGAGGGAATAATCCATATATTAGATAAAGTCTTCAGGATTTTGTATGCTTGAACACTGGTACAATGTCGACATCACAATCTCATCAGATTGCTGGGTTTTAGTTAAACCAAAATGACAAGACATTTCCTTGGACTTTACCCATCACCTGAAGAAATTGGTTAGAGAGTTTGTAGAGCAAACACATTGAAATGAATTTGAAAAACTTCTGGAAATAACAAGACCTACACGGGTAACTTCCTTGCAATTTCTATTATGAAGATTTAATTTCTAAAATTGCAAACTATGACTGGGAATTATTTATTATACTGCCTGAGAAATTTCTTGGTCTTCCTATCTTTGTGAATTACTTTTTCAAATTTTTTTTTTCAATGCAGCAAAGGGATTAACCACTTCTCTGCCATAGCTACTTATACATTTCCACTGAGCCTCATGCTTTCCTAGAATTGAGAGCAATCAGTCTCTGTTAAATGGGATTCAGGCTTCCCTTTGTGCCACAGGACAGCAGGGCTGGACAAGGGGAAGGGGTTTGGATGCCCAGTCAGTCTGACTTAGCCTTTGAGTTTTCAGAAGAGTGGTTGTTGTGTGGGTTTTTAATAGTATTCGACTTTTTGCTATTCTGCCTTTCAGCGATGACCTTAGAAGCCATGAAGATGGGCAAAAAGATGCCCTCCCGGCAGCCAGCACCAAACAGGCAGCTGTTGGCATCTGTCAGTAGAGTTGGAGCAGGGCCAGTGCCTGAGATGGCCCAGGGAGCTCCCACTGTGCCCAGGGATGCTCAGTGCTAGCTGTGGCCCTGGCAGGCACAGATCCCTCACAAGGACATTGTCACTCGCCGCTGCAGAGGGTTGTCATGCTGAGCATAGCAGTTTTTTCCCCTCTTGGCTAAAGCCCAAACTGCCTTCTAGCTCAAATGAGACTTTTGAAGAATATTTCATTTTCCCTGTGCCTCAGAGTGACTTCTCCCCAGAGTCTGACCTTGCTGTCTCCAGCTGAAGCTGCTGTGAGAGCTGGGGGTCATGGGGAATCACTGCCACCAGCACTGCTCATCTCTGCCTCAAGTGAGGCAGCCACACCCATGTTCCGCACACAGAGACTGCAGTGGCTTTAAAGCTGAGATGCTGATAGTGCTGAGGAGTGATTTACAAACGTGGTAAAGGATCATGCTCTGGATTTTTAAAAGCACTGTTTGCTGTAGGTGGTTCCTCTCAAAGCCCCCCCCTTTTGCCCGGTACAGAAAGAAACCCTAGGACAGAAGTGCCAGATTTTCCAATTATTTAAATGCCATCATTTCATTGCAATAAGTAACCTCAGTCACTAACCTAAGTGATCATAAAAGTTAGAAGACCCTGGACCATGAAAGAAATTTTTTACAAGAGAAGATATTGTTTCATTTTTATAGAAAAGGATGACCTGTTCATCATGTGTTGGGAACAAAGCAGCTCTGCTGATGGGGGAGAATACAGGCTGTTTATAACCATCTTCCAGAGCATGCAGAAAATGAATGTTGGGTCCTGGATGGACACCAAGAGTTAGGGCATGTCTCTGATTGGGAACATTGAGGAGGATGTGGGGATTGCTCCCTCCAGACGGCACCTTCAGGAAAGGACCGGAGCAGCCTCACAGGACCGGGTTGGAGCAAGGAGAGCATGGTTGGTTGTGTGGAAGAAGGCAAAGAGGCAGTTCCTGGTGTTCATGACTAAGCTAGACTCTGTTGGAGCAGAGCTGTAGCACACGGTGGGCTGGTGGCACCCCTGCACTGGGTACTGGCAGCTGGCTGCAGCCACTCGGGAGCTGCCTGGTTCCCCTGACTGTTGCAGGGTAATATTTGTGGTGTCTGGGAACAGCTGTATTACCCTCTTCTGCAGCTAAATCTGCTGTAATAGTGGCAGGAGCAGATGAAGAAAGGACCTGTGGAAAAAACTTCCAAAGCAGAACTGAGTAACTCTGCCCTGCAGAATATGGGACTGTCCAGCCTATCTCCCAGAAAAATAGCACCTCTTGCAGAACATGGTGAGAAAGAGAACACAGTAGCATCTGTGCTCCAAGGCTCTGTGTCCTTAAATCAGTGAACCTGAATTTATAGAAGTGAACCACCTGTCATTTCCCTTGTGTGGATTCTTTTTAAAAGCAGCGACATTCCTTTACATCACCTGCATGTCAGGGTAGTACATGGAGTCTTTTTCCATCATGTTACCTGGCTGGAAACAGCAAATAAGGACATATGGAAAGATTTTACTTTTTTCTGAGGAAGCTGTCCTACAGGAGGCAGGAAGGAGCCTTCATCTCCAACTTGATGTGCTGTCTGGAAAGGTTCAGTCCAGGATCTGACAGCAGTATTTCAGTATTGATCACTTTCATGCATTTGCCAGGTAGCTATTTGCTTCACCTCTCCTTCTCATTTCCCCTAAAATTGTTGGGTCTGTGTACTAGTTTCAGTTGCATTTCTTGAGATACAAAAGTTTTAAATGTGCCAAATACCATTAAAAGCAACTGAGGAGGAAACAAAAAATTGCATTTTTGTCCCAGGTGAGGGGAGCACTGAAGAATAAGCTGACTGCCTGGGTACACATGGGGGAACACACCGATGAGGTCCTGCCAAACCTCCCACAGGCAGAGAGCATCCTTGGGAGCTCGCATCATCTGAGATGCCAAAGCCAACCTACCTTGGGCTGCTGCTGGATAAATCAAAACTCGTTCAGTTCCAGTGCTGAGACATGCTCTTTCAGGAGCATAATCAGATGCTCAGATTTTTTTTGTTAAGTTCCCTTCTCACTGTATTAGTTTGTAATAACAGTAAGAGCAGATGACCTTGCTATAACCCATGTTTTACTTTTCCTGGTAGGACATGATGTTTTTTCACAGGGTATTTAAAGAAATAGGAACAGATGATTAATAAAGATTTTTGAAAACAGGGTTTTGAGCAGTTCCCCCAGTCCAGGTTAAACATCTCACCGCAGCTGTGTTTCAAACTGTTCAGCTCTGCTTTGCCTATTGTTGATTGTTCAGATTCCAAGAGGTTACATATGGCCAGGGAGGAAGACTCATCTTCCTTTAAGCTGTCTCTTCACTTACAGAAGCCAATAGGCTGAACAGCACCCTTGCTGGCTGAAAACATAAAGTCCCATTTAATTCTTTTGCTCTCCTTACTTCCAGAGATTGTAATATAAAATAATTAATCCTGATGCAGCCTATGTGGCAGCTTGCAGCCTTGATATTTCTCTGTTGCTCCAAGCAGATGGAACTTGCATTGTTGCTTAACAAATTGACTGCTTAGAATTGTTTAGAGAAATAATTTCTCTTTCAGTCTGTTCTTTTCTTGAGGGCATGGAAAGCTTTCAGTAGTCAGCTCTTTATTACACCTGTGGGCAAGCAGAAATATGTTAAGAGAGGACATAGAGTTTATTTTTACTGCATTTGCATAAAAATACAATTCAAACTATTTTCTTTTTCCATATTTTTCTCTCCACAAAGAGAAAAATAAAACAGACACAGTTGTGTTAAATTGGTGTGCGTTGTAACATGGCAAAGTCTTTCACACCACAGAATCCTTAGGGCAAGAATTGTGCCCTGGTCGTTCAAATGGTGTGGAGAAAACTGGGAGTTGGGAAAACCAATTGACTTTGGGTATTCTTGTATTAAGCTCAACTATACACTGCAATCAGATGCTCTCCCATGTTCTTAGAAGTTGATTGAAATTTTTGAGTCATCTAAATTTGTTCAATGCTAAGTGTTGTGTGACAATACATTCAGAATTTCTGCATCATCTCATGCAGAAAATAAAGAATGAAAGTTGGAAATCTGGTTCCATGAACCTTTTAGATTCAGCCTGGCTGGACTAATTGAAATAAGTATGAAACTGTTCTTATTTCATTATTTTGTTTTGGTTAATATGATGATTAAATACAGGCATGAGATGTTCTGGTAGATTAAAGTTAAGCTAAAACCAATTATTTTGAGTGATTTCAGGTAGAACAACTTTCCATGGTTTTCTCAGGATCCATTTTATGCTGGCTTGCATAAAGATTGGGTCTGTGCCCCTGTTTTGGTAAAGAATGCACACAGTAGGGTTGTGGGCTGTCTGAAGCACTGTCTGTTAAGGAAATTCAAGAATGGTTTCCCTGATTTTTTCTTAAATACATTACTTCTACAATTCCAACAAGAGTAAATGGTTTCCTCTGTCTTTTGTTCCCTTTGTCCATTACCTCATGAAATAACATAGCAGCTGTCCCAACAAGGTTTTGTGGCCTTGATTAATCACATAAAGTGTATATTTCACAAGAAGAGGTAGATATTTACAGGTTGTGTTTGGACATCCAAGCTAAGGGGATGGTGAGAACCTGCAGGGTGTGTCCTGAGGCTGAGGTGGGGTATCTTTTGCCACATCCTTCATGACATGTTTCAGATGCACCATTCTGCTCTGGTGGCAGGTAACAGCTGACCTATGGGCCTGTGCAGCTCTTTTTGTAGATTTTTATATTTCTAATAAAATGTTGCTGTTCTTCAGTCAGAGGACTGCATCATTTAAGAACTGCTTGTGTCTGCCTAGAAACCAGAGAGAATAAGCACATACAACTGATTTAAACAGGCCTATGGTGATGATGTAATTAGGCATTCAGGCCGTTGTTGCCATTTTTTATTTACTTATTTAGTGTTTATCATCTCTATAGAAAACCTCAGTTCTTTGCTGCTTCATTAAATGCTGCAGTCTCCTCCCAGCTCCCTCCCATCTCTATTTAGATAGATTGGACAGATCCTGTTAGCTTTCTCCTGGTGATGATGGGGACGAAAAAGTCATTTAAACATATTTGGCAGGTCATATATCTTAATGCTAACAGTAACAATTCAACAGGAAAAAAAAAATCTTGTGACTGCAGGCTAAATGAAATGAAATTTGGGCTCTGGGTTCCCTGGGGGCCAGAATCCTCTTGTCTTACTTGATGTAAATGAGATGGGCCTTTGAGCTGGGTAATCAAGATGGAGAAATGATGTTCAGGGTTCTTCACTGGAGAGATGTGGTCTGAATTCCCTTTCAGGTGGGAAAATATGCAGAGAGCCTTTCACAAAGAGGTACCTCAGTGACCCAGCGTGCTGATGGCTATGTGCAAACCCTCTGGGAGATGCCAGCCACACCCAGCAAACTGTAAAATCTGCTTTTCCAGCCATGAAAATAAAGGAAAGAAACCAAGAGCAAATAGGGACAACAGGCAAGGGTGTTTCCATACTAGGAAAAAATCAAATATGTTGTTCATCACTGCTGTTGCAGGGGGAGCCCCTGAGGTATAAACAGGGCACAGACATTTTTATTACTGTGCCATCAAACCCTGCCCAAGGGGATTTAAGGCATTATTGCTGGAGGTAGCAGTCAGTGTAGTCAAAGAAGCATCTAACCTCAGTGAAGAAATTATCTAAGCTTCTTCCTATAATAAAATTTATTTTCCCAGCATTAAATAAAAGGGGAATATGTGTATCTGGGGTGGGAACCATGCCACTCCCAGCACACTCTGTGCTGCTACCTGCTGTCACCAAGGTTTTGTTTCAGCTGTGAACTTTTGAGAGCAGCCACTTCTTCTGGGTTGCATTTATTAACCTGAGCCACACAGATCCTGGGGGTTTATTACCCAGCTTGTGGTTTGTGCCTAGTTCAGGCTGGATGCCTGTGCCCAGCCAGGCACAGGAGGGAACCAACTGCCCAAAGCACTGGACACCTCTTGGCCAGAAATTTTAAAGGATTGATAACCTTACATGCATCAGAATTTCAGCTTGGAGCCCCAGTTTGGTGTGTCAGGTGTGCTGTAGGCAGCTCAGCAGCAGAGTGAACATCAGGGCTTGGGTTCTTCAGGCAGGTGCTGCCCTGAATCAGGGCTGGCATCTCTCTGCCCATCCCCACAGGACCAAGCCCAAAGAGCATCATTTGATGCACTGATGCTGTTTTGAGGTGTTTGATTGCAAAGGGACATGTAACATAACAGGACTGGCAATGCTGTTGGAATCAGTGGAGTTTTTGTAGTGTGCAGCCAGTGTCAGTCTGGGATGGACACAGGGCTGCCCTGCTCTCCATGACCAAGAGATGGGAAGCACTCGTGGCCACCAGGCAGCTCTCATGGGCAGTGATGTCAGGCAGTCTTTTCCA
Organism: Emberiza elegans; assembly: GCA_024865655.1. Taxonomy (NCBI): domain Eukaryota; kingdom Metazoa; phylum Chordata; class Aves; order Passeriformes; family Fringillidae; genus Emberiza; species Emberiza elegans. Next base: position 2,343,343 of record JALJVW010000797.1, read on the forward strand.
TGCTTCTTTTTGCTGCCATTAACTCATTTCCAGTTTTGTGTTGTCAACACATGTTCTCCTCCTTCCATTAAACTCTCACCCCATTACCCTGTTCTCTTGGCTTCAGCAGTGATTTCATTGCATTTTAAGGATTTGATCCACTTGTTAAAAGCTCCGTGACACAAAATCCCAATGCTTTCCAGGCATCAGATCTGGTGTCAGATTCTGCAAGACTTCTTTTACAAGTGTTTGTGGGGTTATAAAAAAACCCAACAAAAACAACATGAAGAAAACCATAGAAGCAAAACCCTGAAATTAAAATGACAGCAGAAGAGAATACAGGTGCTAGAGAAGAGATCTCAGCTCTGTTGTCATTTTAGAAACTTCATTATCCAGTTATGGGGTTTGATATGGCTATTGATTTCACATAGAAGACACTCAAGTGCTGCAGGAATGAGGATTGTATAAAACCCAAAGACAGATCCCTGCAAAAATATAATAAAATGGTGGTTACAGCTTACATTTTTGGTGAAAAATGCCACTAATAGAATTCTGTAATGAAATTGCTCTTTAAATGAATTATTATTCCAGAATTTTCTGATTAATATAAATCCCCTATTATGTCATACTCCAATTAAACTAGACAGGATATTATTTTATGTGATATTGTAATTAACTAAACTGGAATTTGGCCAAGTAGTCATAATTTATACCTGGACTGTGAGAAGATGTATGAGGATTTTAATATTTATAGTTGGTTGAGAACTACCCAAGTTTCACATTAATCCAGATGATGATATTTTGCCTTTTGTTCACTGTTAATACTGTAGGACTGACTTAGGACTTTGTGAGTCCTACCTTTAAACTTTACTTTCTTTACAATATTTCTGTGTCTGTGGAGTGTCACCTATACATTTGTTTCAGGGGGTAACATTTCAGCCAAGTTTGAGGGTGGTAAAAGTGAAAAGGTGATGGCCCTGGCTCAGGTTGCCCAGGGAAGCTGTGGCTGCCCCATCCCTTGTCAATAGGTTGGACAGGGCTTGGAGAAACGTGGGACAGTAAAAGGTGTCCCTGCCCATGGCAGGGGTGTTGGAATGAGATCATCTTTAGGGACCCTTCCAGTCCAAGGATTCTGTCCCTCTGTGTCTTGCCCATCTGGATCATGGTGTGCACCTGAGTTTGCAAGGGAGCTGTGCAGGGAATGGGCCCAGCAGAGAGAGTGCTTTGACTCAGGGAGAGAAAAAAAAAAGATGCCTGGAATCGATACTTTTTGATTTAGGCCTCTATTTTATAGGATTAAAAATGTTTCATGAGTGACCCAGAGGAAAAATGTAGACTGGAGGCAAAGTAGAAATTATTACTGTATCTAATAACTTCCAGATGTCCAGCAATATTTTGAGTAAAAGCGTGAAGTGCCAGTTTCCAAGCATTATATATTATTAGTTTTGAAGTGAGGTTTTGATTTTAGCCTGTTGCTGTATTGTAGGGGGTGTTTTAATTGCTACAAACACAGTTTTTGCTGGAGAACTTTCAAAATATCTGCCTTTTTTCTTAGAGATTAATACCTTATAAACAATATTTTTAGTAGCTGGGAAATGGGAAGAACACAGTGTATTTTGCAATGTAGTTTTAAATCATTCTAGTCACAGGTTTAACACAAAAAGCAGATCTTTTATATAGGAGTATAAATTGCTGCACAAGGTACTTGGACCATTCTGTTCTTACAGCCTGGCAAGCTATTTATGGAGCTTTACAGGACTTAGTGGATTTGTCATGGACTTAACATTAATAGCAGCCTAATGTAAAGTTGCCCATCTTCATGGTATTTTATTTCTTCGCTGGCTCTGCAAGAATTTGCTGGCACTTGGCAGTGAGGAGGGAGGACCTCTCCATTGTGGCAGTGGAGGGAAAAAAATTTTGAAAAACTCTGAAGTTCTGTGTGAGTTTCCTGATGGTATAAAAGTAGCCCTTTGTGTAGTCCTGGAATAGGATTACCTGTGTGGAAATGCCTGTGGTTTCACTGTAAGACAGGAGTAAACATGGCAGGTGAAAGCCATGAGATCTGTTGTGCACAGCAGCTCCTTACAGTCAACAGCAAAGTCATGGAATCACAGAACTGTTTGGGTTGGAAAGGAGCTTTGAAGTTCATCTCATTCCACCCCCCTGCCATGGGCAGGGACACCTTCCACTATCCCAGGTCGCTCCAAGCCCCATCCAACCTGGCTTTGTCGTTTTATAACCTCACAGAAAAAAAAGAAAAATTAACCAAGACAATACCCAAAAATTAACAACAAAAAAACCCTCCAAAATGTTAAACTCATCAGCATACATTTGTTTAGATCCCAGTGTATAAAACCCTGTTGGTTCTTTCTCTGTGTTTAATAAAAGTAAATCCCTTTTCTCACTTGGCAGCTGTCAGCAATGGGAACTTCACCCTTCAGATTATCTTTTATTGAATCTTGAAGAAATTGAATTGTTCATTGTGTGTGTCAGCTGTAGTTTGCTAGAACACTTCTGTCCCTCCAGGAATGGGTTGATTGCTGTAAACAGAGAATTGATTTAGTCTTAAATTTTAGAAATTCAGAGGCAGCCCTGGAGCATGTGTCTTCATCCTATCCTTTTAACATTATTGTGGAATATTTATGACCATGAGTATGTAGTATTAACTGCCCATCACCCATAAACCAGATCTACTTTAAAATATTAAAATATATTTTTTAATTTGAAAAAAGAGGTTTTTTACAGATATGGATTGCATTAACCTTTGCCCTTTTCTTTCCTAATATCCATACCTCTTTATGCAAATGTACAGTTCATGTCTTCTTGCTTCTGTGTGCAACCCAAACATCCAAACTTCTTCTCAGTCTAAAAGGTCAGAGATCTTTTCAGAAGAAGCAGGTTTAATTTTCCACCTCTTACTTCTGTCAGACTCAGCTGGTGGTTCCTTGAGCTCCACGTTTGGGTGTTGTTGTGTAGTGGGGTTTATTTCTGATACACAGCAGCCAAATTCACATGTGCTGGGCATTGCTGGCTCTGACTGCTCCTGTCACAGCCTTCCTGGACACTGTCCCATCCTCCCTGTGAGCTGGTCTGTATTTACTCGTGGGCGCTTCCCTCTTCAATGTACAGGTGCTCACTCTCTTCCCAGGTGGTTTGACCTGCAGAGCGCAGCACAGTACAGAACTACAAATGCCTTAAAATTCATTTCCTGATGCAATTAGTGGGATTGTTAGTTCCTTCTGTGGGTGGCACAAATGTGAGCTATTTCCAGCAGGGTGGTCACATCCACTGCACTGCACACAGCACTGGGCTGTTTGTAATGCCTTGATGCAGTGGGAGATAGTGTTTAGTAAGTTGCATGTGGGGTTCTTCTGCAAATGTTGTCCATGGAAGAAAATTACTGTGAATCTGCAGGAAAGGAAGCTTAGAAGCATTCTTATATCAGAACTGAAAACTAGATAAGGATTGAAATCCTGTCTCATTCAACATGACGCCATTCTGTTTTATTCTTTAACAATTGTGGAAAATAAGTGTTGTGGCAGTTAGCTTGCATAGTGTGAGAAGTCTTGTAAGATTAAGAGAAGGTGCTTAGTAGAAGTCCCAGCAGGAACAGATTCTTCCCAAGTTGCAAAAGGATTCATGAGGATGAGGGGAAGGAGCAGAGGTGGATGCTCTGTATATCAATTAAAGGGCTCACCATGTGTTGCTGGGAGCTGCAAAAGGACCAGGTGGTGCCCCACAGGACAGAGACTTCTTTATTGGAAAATGAGGATAGTTATACATTTCTTTTGGAGAAGTTCAGCCTGTGGTTTTCAGCAGGAGATTGAACAGAGGATTGTCAGTTTAGGAAAGATGTTTCCTGATGTCTCAGAACAGGTAGTGTGCAGGGACCCTCTGTTTTGGAGAGAAGCATCATGTGATTTGTACATGGTGCTGTGAGAGCCCATACCTGGCCAACAACCAGACAGCAATGGAGTCTGTCTGTCCCATGCATGAGCTGTCACTGTTGGGTTTTGTCTGTGCTAAACAGGAATTGCTAATACAGGGCTGAGCAGGGGAGAGAGAAATCATAACCCAGAAGAGATGAGGTTAAGTATAGGGGCTGGCATTGGACAGGGTATTCTGAGACTAGTGCCCCCCATGGGGCTTTTTGGATAGTGTTTGTTTTTTTGGTGTTTGCTGCATTGTAGTGCACTGTATTTCCCACTGGCACAGGACTGGAGACCAAAGACTCCTACTCTGAGATGACTGGTAAGATCTCAGCTCTTCTGAGACTTCTTTTTCCATCTCCCAGCCTTATTTTTCCTCCTGGCCTCTGCTGGACACCAAAAACAGTTACTATGGTGAGGAAAAAAAAAGTGGTTTAAGCCTCTTTTGTTGAATCAGGAAGCAGATTGGTTGTGTTATATGAGAATCAGCAATGGAAAGGATAAGTTCTGTGTTTCTGGATATCTGAATTAACACTTAGGGTGCTCTATAGCCAGCTACAGCACAGTAATATGTCTATATATATGTGTACATATTTGAGTGTGTACATTTCTTATGGTACTTAAAGAATTCATAATACTAATACAGCAGTCCTCCATATTATTCCAAGTCAGCCTGTTTAAACCTTCTACACAAACATGGATCTATTTGCAAGTGTCTGTATCACTTGTTCTGTTAGAAACATTTACTGATGTAGAGGCAAGAGCTCTGAAGACAGACCCAAAGCACTCTCTGGCAGTCTGGTGGCGTTGTCATTTCATAAATGAAGTGCTGTAGAACTTGTAGAAATAAATTGCTTTTTTCTTTGGTGAGGAATTCTTTGCCAAGTATGGATTGCAAGCTGTTTTCTCCTCCTGATCCCAGCCCTGATGGTGAGAGCCTGCAGTGCAACCCACAGCTGCTTCCTCCCTGCTCATTCATTCCAGGACAGTACCACTGCTGTTGGACCCTGTGCTTTTTCTTATCTCATGAGAAACACTGTCATTTAGGGTAAATATTATGCTGTTGCTAATGGGTTTAAAATTCATTTCAAGTTTTCCAATTACTTATTTCATTTATTTCATGAATGTGAAATGACGCTGCAGAGAGCAGAGCTGTTCACAGGCATGCACTGAGATGGAGAAGGTTTTGCTTCTCCATTTTCCATTAAAACCCACAAATATGATTATTGAAATGCAAATTGTTCTTGTTTACTCTGAGGCTGAGATCATTATGTGTACCTACCCCTATTGTTTTATGTAGAAGGTAAAAATGGTCCTAATGGCCTCTCTGACCTCAGGTGATGGCTGGTGACATGCTTGGGAGTTCTTTTGGAGACAGGAATACTCTGCATGGACAACCTGTTCTTCTCAAGACCATGGGTTTATATCCATTTTTTCTTCTGCTTGGCTCTGCCTGCCAAGCAGTTTCTTACCATAGCATAATTATTGAATTAATTTTATATATAACTTTGAAAACCAGAACGTTTGCTGGTCCTCACTCTTTGCTCTGGGGAGAGTTAGAGGACAGCACCACCTGATACAGATCATGTTGTCACGTGCATTTAGACATTCAAAAAGGATGCAAACATCTGATGGGAGTTCAGAAGTGAGAGCAGATTTTAAGTCATTTCTCAGTGGGAGATGGAGATCTGCTTGTGTATCCTTGAAAATAAAATTTCATAAAAATTCAAATGATGCTAAAAAATAAATGTTCATAAATAGCCAAATGAGAATAAATAGCGAGATCTAGGGAAAAAAAAATAGAAGGGCCATCCCAATTCACAATTCTGCCTGGAGTGAAGCCACAACTCCTGCCTATTTTTTCAGCTGTTGTTGATTTGTGGCAAGTTCATCAAATCCTGTTTCGGGCCTTAACACATGCATCATGTGCTGTGGTACACTTAGAGACAGAGCCCAAGTTGTAGGTGTGTAAGTGCTGTACACTGATTAAATTTGCAAATCAAGTGTAGGTTCCAGGGGTACAAACCCAAGGACAAGTAAGGAAAATGCTCAGGATGTCTTTATTCCAGCCCAGGATGAAGAGCTGTGCCAGCTTTAAATATGAAAGCCTGGTGTTCAGGGGTTTATTCTGCAGACTGAAGAGAGAAATCAGATTTCTTTGTTCAGTGATCAGAAATAAAAAAATGCGTATGTCAGAAAAATGCATTCCTATCTTTATTTTTCATTTGTGCGTGAAAAGGATCAATGAGAACAAATGCTTGGTGCAAACATTAGAGATGATAAATTAGTTTGGATATCTTTTCTCAAAGCATAGGGAGCACTCAAGTGCAGCAAACTATCCCAGTGTCCCAGGCACTAATAAAATCTCAGCATAATTCTTAAACCCACAATTCTTCACCAATCTAAGATACATAGAAAGATAATTTAAGTTATTTCATCTGAAGCTGAGTTTTACCTTTTTAAAATGGCAAACTGATTTACAAGGCTTCTCCTCTAAGGTCCCTTAAAGTAAATTACCTGTCACAAGGGTTGTGGATCCCTGTCTGCATGTTTGAATAAAACGTGTGACAGATTTATAGTGTTAATAATGGGGCTGCCATGGAAAGCTCTCAATTTGCAACAGGAGGAGTGGAGAGATGGCAGTTTGGTTATTTTAGCACCCTGCTTGTCTTTCCTCTGAAGTTCTGAGAAGAACTCGGTTGCCAATTATTTAAGATGTGCATCCTTTTCTGATGGGACCTCCCCACAGTCCTCCTGTGGGTCTTTCAGTGCTTCCTCCCCAAATCCATGGGTGTCCCTAGCTGCCCAAATCTTTGTCCCTACATCTGGTGGTAGGTGCTGAGCACGTGGAGCACAGTGCTCAGTAAATGAGGTGGGGGTGCACACTTGACTGAATTCTTCATCAACAAAAACCTCCAGATCAACCAACTGATTCATGTTGGCAATGTTTGATATCATTCCTGCAGGAACAGAAATAGTAAAATTGCTATTTTAGAACCTCTTTAATAAATTTCAGTATCACTGGGCTAACATCATGTCTCTGCAGAAATTCATATACTCATGTGTACGTCTGTGAAATTAGACTGGTGCACTTGAAATAAAATCCTGAACTTTATGAACAATTCTTGCTGGGCCCTGTTGTAATAATATTTCTGTATCAGACAGGGATGAGTGTCTCCACGAAATAGAAGCAGCTGCTCTTCCATCCCTTCATAGGCTGTTTTATATAAATGCTTGCTGCAGAGCCCCAGTGAGACAGCCTGTATATCATACTCATCTGAGAGGAGTTTACATTTCATTCTCATTTATCTGTAAAGAATGCACACAGCTCTATGACAAGGGAGAGATGAATGGAGGTGCTGATGGGAAATTTACTGCATATCTGAAATGCATGCAGAGACCTTTGGATACACCTCCTCTTTTTTTAACCACATCAGTTTGCTCCAGGCTTTGACAAAAGCATTGTTCTCTCTTGGTGAAGCTGTGGGTGCTAATGTGGGCAGGGCTGCCTGTGGGAAGGGTAACACAAGGCCTCAGAGCTTGCCAGAAGCTGCCATGAGTCCATACCTAAGCTGTGCCTTGAAGCTGCCCAAAGAGAGCACAGTCTCTGGGTTGAGGGAGTCTTTCCATCCTGTGAGAATCAACATAGTTTTTCCATCTTTGGCAGTTTTCTTTGCTCAACTCCATGTAGTTCCTGGTGAAACCCATTTCTCCAGCGGGTTGAGGTCCCTCTATAAGTTTCACACAATCTCTTCTGATTCCTCCAGTTCAATAAAATCAGGCTTGTAGTAGTTTAAAATTCAAAAACCTTCAAAGGCTGGGAGGGCATACATATTTGAAAGACATGGCAGAGTTCTTGCTCCTGGTAATAACAGTTGGCCAAGAGCCAAGATGACCTTTCCAACATTTCATTGCTACCCTGAGGTGTGAAAGAGCCACTAGTGCAGCTGTTCTTGCAAAGAGTGGAAAAAGCCGCCTGGAGCAAAACTCCTACCATGGGGAGTGAAGGCAAGTGCTCTCCTCCAATATCAGTGATTTTTATACCACATAGGCGGTGTGAAGTTGAGAGAGCTTTTGCCAGCAGGGCTGATGGGGTAAAAAATTACACTCTGAACTGGATAGTGCAGACCAGTCAGAGGATGCTGCTGTGCCATCCTGCTTCTTTGCTGTTGAAGGAAAATTGAATTCTAACTAACTAAATTCACTAATTCTAAGTGAACATCTTTCTGTGCCAGGCAGGGACTTCATTGGAGAGTCACACATTTATTATGAATCTTGTACAAGTGGTAGTTAAACAAAAAAAGAGCAAGATAAAACCACAGACAACCTGGAAATCATTAAAGCATTCCAGAAAAAATTAATGGAATACCAACACTAATATTTTTGCTTCAACACTATTAATAGTCCCAAAATACTATTTCTGTATCATGCTATTTATTGAAATACCAGTGCTGTGTGTTTTGGTTTATTTGCAAACCTTGTGCCATCTGGATCTGAATCAAGTCAAAAACCACTTCCAGTGGAGTAAGAAATAAGGTGTTCTTAGAATATTAAATTTCCACAACCATTTATATTGCATTATTTTTAATTACATTAGCTTTCTTGCCACATCATTATTTTGCAAATATGTTCCTGACTAAAAGATGTGTAGATGTGTTTGCACTGTTATCTTCCATCCCAAAGTGTAACAGTGCCTTTTGGTGGTTTTTGTATGCGCATAACTTAACTGGGAAATTCGTTAAAACTTGAAAATCAAACCATAAATTTGAATATTGGAACCGTGTGCATTCTTTGGCAACCTGGATTGCTTCACTCTTGCTGTTGGCATTGCTGAGTTCATGCTGTGCTGCAGATTTCACTTGGAGGGCTGTACTGACCAGGAAAGGTTTATTTCCCTAAGAAAATAAGCAAATGGGACTTTCAATGAATGCAATAGGCAGGTCGCCTTCACTGCTGTTGTAAAAGGCAGGTATAGTAAAAAGGCAGAAAGGCAAGTTCAGTGGGGGGGTGGGATGGTGATGATGTATCACAGTTACAAATGCAAAACTTTAGAGAAAGAGATACCTAATGTGGACCTGGCCTCGTGATGAATCAATATGCTGATTTATTTTCTCAGTTGCACCAACTTTCATTGCACAGGTTTGCTGCAGTGAGTTTTTATTCAAAATGATGTTTTGGCTAGCATGTAGGTAACATCTGTGTATGTTACCTTGCAGTAATGTAAAATGAAAAGATAACTATAAAAGGTGAAGCTTGCTTGGGTAATGTCTACATTAAATTATTATAATTGAAATTTAGACTATTCTAGTCTATAAGAGCCACACACAGAGCTGTCAATTTAATTGCATTACCTTATTGTCTATTCAAGTAGTATGTAAAGTCCCTTCTAAGGGGTGGGACATTAATAGTGTAACTACTGTGAAAAGGAAATAATTGCTAAGATTTGATGTGGTTTTCCTATTGATCCTTCATTAGATGTTTTCAGGGGTCTGCTGCAAACCCAGGTGGAAGTCCTGGCCAGAGGAAATAAGCTGCTTAGGGTCTGGGAAATCAAAATTGTGTGTAACATCCACAGAGCCTAAGAAGGTTCTGAGTAATCTTTTCTCTCTCTTCACAACAGTCTAATACATGGCATTATAACGTAGAGAAAGACATAAATTGGTCTCTTAATCAGTGCTCAGCTATGATTAAAGGACTCTGATAGAAAAGTGGATATTTAGGACTATTAAGTTGGGAACATCAAGCAGTTAGATGCATTGTATTCCTCCAAGTGTGACATTGCCCATATTTAAAGGCAAACCTTAACTTCAATAATTTTAGAATTCTAGTGCTGCTAGTTAATTAAATATTATTGATCCCTTCTGTGGGTCTTGATACAGTGCTGTAAAAGTAACACCATGCTTTTTCCTGTTTTCCATATGGAAGAGGATTTTGAGATGTTTTCCTTACTGAACCATTATCTGCACTTCCCTTTCCCATCCTGTGCTACCCCTGGGTGCTATTTTCCTGCTGGTAATTTGGAGTTTTACTCCATTTTTGCTCAGTGTGCACTTTTCCCAATCTTTCTTGGGCTATGCAAGATTTTGGTTTTGGTGTTTGGCTTTTTTGTGTGCAAAGAATTGGAGAGAGTTTATCCTTCTCTGGTATGGGTTGAGTATGTGTATAGGAAACATCCACAGCCTTCCTGTGGGATGCGAACGCCAGGGCATCACACTGGCACCATCAGCATTACTCAAATGCTGTGGGATCTTGCATTCCTCTTTGTTATAAAATTGTTTTATTCATGGCTGTGTAATTAGGAAAAAAAAGCCTCCAAAAATCTGTAATTTACCTATCAAGTAATGTGCAGTATTTGTTCCTGGATTTGGGGTTTCTCTGTGTTCGTGCAAACGAAATGAAAGTAAGTCTGTAATATCCAGCAGGGTGTTAATGCTAAATTGCTGCTTTACATGTACTGCTGGAATTTAAACACCATGCAAGAATATAACCAGAAAGTTGGAGGTGTGCTTGGCTTAAGCAGCAGTCTGCTAATTAGATCCATGAGCCTTGGAGAGTAGCCTTTTCTGGCGTTTGCTGCTTTTTACAAGGAAAATCTTTAAAACCTTCCTTCATAATCTAAGTGCTGATGTTCCACAGAGGGTTCTGACCCAGCAGTAAAAACCACGCCATAATATTTGTAACATTAAATTTACTGTGTTCAGTAACATTTATCACTGCCACAGTGATTATCTGCCTCTAACTAGGAAAGAGCAGGGAAATATCTCAGCCCTGGTCACCACAGCAGGCGAGGGGTGGGGGTGGGAGGAGGTCTGGTTAACCTCGTGTCTAAACCCCAGCTGCAGAAATAACACTGTTCTGCTCAATCCATGTGGTTCTCTCCTGACACCTGCAAGATTCCAGCTTACAGAAACTCATTAAACGTGCATTTTTTAAATATCTGATGCAAATTACCATGAAGTGCCCTTCATCAGTTAAGAACAGCAAGTGTGTGCATCTTGTTGCTCAAGCTGTGCAACATCCTCACCCTCCAAACCTGATGTGGGATGCAGCTGGGCTGCCCTGTGGTTCTCAGGTGCTCTGCACCCCCTGGTCTGGGGAGGAGCACGAGCCATTGTCACTTGGGGCAGATGGTGTCACACGAGGCAGTCACTGCGTAGGTCAGTCACACTCAGGATGAAGAGGCAATGAGCACTGCTGATGACTGAGTGGAAATTTTGGGTGATTGATTCTCAAAATCAGGGACCAAAGATGTTGCTCACCCCTCTGTCCAACCTCCACATGTCTCTGGATGTCCAGCCATGGGACATGGTGGGACATTGAGGGACATGGTGTGATGCCCCTGACTTGCTAAGTGGAATTAAAACCAGCACTTTTCTTCTTTCTGTAACTTACATGAAATTATTCCAGCACAGAAGATGTCTCTGGTTATTTTTCATTGCAGAGAGTGAGACCACTGATCAGGACACGTTCTGCCCTTCCAGGGTAGAAGGGTTTTGTAATATTTGTATACCTGAAATAGCCCCAGCATCGATGCATTGGACTCAGCACATTTGTTTTTTGCCAGGATAGGTATTTCATTGAGGGCTGCTATAAGCTGTAGCAGCAAAGCTCATTTTATGCCCCTATAAATGGCATGTGGACAAGGCAGATTTGCTGCTGTGGCTTATCACAGCTGCACTTCTATCAGCAGCCTTCTCCTAGCAGGCACCTATCTTCAATTTCCACTTTGTCCCTCAGCCCCCTGTATAACCAGAAGACTTTTGAAAATCTTGGAATAACTTGCTGAAGGCCTTTTATCCATTACTGCTTTTAAGCATTTAATATTTAAATACCATTTTATCATCCTAATATTCTTATTATTGCCTACACATCCTGCTGTTCCCTGGGGTCCTTATGAATGTAAGCTGCCCAGGAGGGCCCCATGTCCATCCACTCTGCTTCCACCCTGATCCTGGTCGTGGGTCACCCAGCACAATCACATAATGCTGATACATTAACAAACTCCCAGTTTAAATCTTCCCTCAGCACAGAGCAGAAAAAATGCAAAGCAAGATATATACAGCTCTTCCAATGACAGTCAAGGGATGAAATATAATTTATATTTTTCTGCAGTGGTACTGCAAGTTGCATCGCTGCATGAAAATGCTAACAAGGCTACAATATTCCATTAGTAATGAGAATGGAATAAATTATCTCCAGATGAAATTTTTAATTGAATTGCAATCTAATCTGACTAATATATTACAATAATAAGAATATTAGGATAATAAAATATATTTAAAACCTGAGTCATCTGAAATACTAATACTGGTGCTGGGTAAAAGGCCCATAATGTATATATGTCCCATTGATTCTCAAAAATGGGGAAGTAATTTGCTGCTGTTTGGCTCTGTGGAGTCATAAAGCTCCTCTCTGATGTGTGCTTGAAGTGTTTGTTGTCAGTTTTAAATGTTTCTTCCCAACAGCAGCAGTACTGGGGACCACCTTAAGTGCAGTCATTAGCTATAATATATTTTGTATAAGGCTACCAGAATACTCAGGTAATGGTCACATGGAAAAACCTTAGTTCCATCCCAGTTTCCTCTGGGAGAGGACTGGGTACTCAGCATCAGAGCTAAAATCCTCTGGAGTGAGTGAGAGGGTTTTGTTGGTGTTGCTGAATTAGTTAAACTTGTTTATGTGCCCTGGTGACTCTCCCTGGGTGACTTACCTGAGCAGCAGGCAATGTGGTTAGCAAGCAGGTTGATCCCAGTATGATGGAGATTACTTTTGTTTGCCCTGGACATTTGATGGCTCACTTAAACAGCCCTGTCCTGTGCTTTTGTAGAGCTCATATAGAGCTTTTGTAGAGCTTTGTAGAGCTATTCAATCACCCATCATGCTAATTACTGACATTAAAGCATTTGCTGGGAAAGCTTCAGGTAGGAAAAATATTACACTGGCCATTGAACCTGCTTTGTGTGAGGTACCTTGTCAGCTTCTTGTTAGCAGAAATGCAGCTGCCTTTGAGGTCAGTCATTTTATATGTGAAATACATAATATTTTATACTTATGTAAGTCCTAGAATGGACTTTTCCTGCTTGACTTCAGTAGGAGTAAAGGACACAACTTTAACTATTCCTCAGGGAAATCAAGAACAACATACTGTGCTAGTAGTACAGCATAGAGAATACTGGTCTCTTCCCACCCTCTGCCTTCCTTCTTCACATTTTTCCTCCTTACTGTAACCAAATAAACCATCTTCCATTGAGTAATCCAGGAAAACAAGAAAAACTGTTCATCATTTGACTTTTCCAGTGCTATGAGGTTCAGTCCTTAGGCCAAGAAGCACAAAAACCTTCTGTTGCCACAATCTGTTATAAAATTTATTGTGTCTTAATTGATCTTTAATTGCCCCAGCTTGGTTAGTGCTTATTTACTGCTGAGTAACTGGTACTCCAGACCCCACAGAAATAAAAGCTATTCCAGGAGAGAAATTGCTGACTGAAGACTCCTGCTCCCAGTCACGGGAGAAGCAGCACACTCAGAATCCTGTTAGATGAAAGCCTGTGAAGGAAGAGCCAGCCTTCTGTGAATGGAAAGATAAAGTGCAGTCATAATTTAAGCTGTTTGATGTAGTAAACAGTTAGAATATGTTTTGCAAATTCCTTACTGTAGGAGTGAATCACTCCCAGTTCAGTCATTGCACAAATAGGCAAAGCAAAAGTGTTTATTGTGCATTTCCATCTGGGAATGGAACAGGTTTAGGGGGAAGTGTCTAAACTGATGTGTGCTTTGGAAGTGTGTAAGCATGTGTGCATCTATAGATACAGGAATTCACACATCCATATGCTGGGAGCATCAGAGGCTACCAGTTCAAGCCCTTCAAAATCATTGTATGCCAGATTTGCAGTTAGAAATAAGTAAAATAAATGGAATTGTGAGCAGTGGAAATAGCTTCAACCTCCTGGTTGCTGACAGACTTTAAATCTTTGTTCAGATCACTGAAGCTGCCTCTGTTGGAGGCACAGGGGCAGCAGGAGGCTGTAGGACCCAAGAGGAGAGCAGCAGGTCCTGTGCTCCAGCTGCCTCCTTGATGGTCACAGAATTGCAGAATGGTTTGGGTTGGAGGGGAGCTTAAAGCTCATCTCATTCCAACCCCCTGCCATGGGCAGGGACACCTTCCACTAGACTGGGTTGCTCCAAGCCCTGCCCAACCTGGCCTTGAACACTTCCAGGGATCCAGGGGCAGCCACAGCTTCTCTGGGCAACCTGTGCCAGGGCCTCACCACTCTCATGGGGAAAAATTTCTTCTAAACATCTCAATAATACCTAAATCCAAACTCCTCCAGTTTAAAGCCATTCCCCCTTACCGTGTCGCTCCATGCCCTTGTCCAAAGTCCCTCTCCAGCTCTCTTGTAGCTCCCTCTAGGCACTGGAAGGGGCTCTAAGATCTTCCTGGAGCCTTCTCTTTTCCAGGTTAAAGAATCCCAACTCTCTCAGCCTGTGATGAGTTTTGTGGAATGGACAGTGTTGGTCATGGGGAGAATAGATGCAAAACTTGAGATGGGTGGAGAGGACTTCTTAGGACGTGAATAGGGACAAAGCTTTGAGATTTTGACATGGTTTCAGAAGGAGCCATGAAAGGGCAAATGAGGCAAGAAAATATGAGAGTCTGGGAAAAAGATGAAGCTTTCCACTCCAGCCCAGCTGCTGTGGGGCTCTGGGTGCCCATGTGCCTTGTGCATGAGGCTGGGAACAGAATCCACTCCATGCTTCCCATAGTGACATTTTTTCCAGTCCCACCTTTGCCAATCCAAATGCATTGGTGCTGAAATGCTCCATGCCAGGAACCTGCTGAAAATGAATTTGTTGTTTTTATGTGCTTTCTAAAAATTGCATTAAGAATTGCTCAGAAGCTTTTGGTAACAGGATTAGAAAAATGCCCAGTGTTTAGTCCCTGCTGCAGAAAAAAAAAAAATTATTACTACTACAGTGTGAAGGTTTAATACTGGATGTTTTGCAGTACTGGATTTAAACCTGGCAGTTAGGCTGCACTTGGAGTCAGGTATCTCCCTTCAGCTTAAAGCTGGATTTATAAATGAGCTGAAGGGATGCACTTTTGTGCTGTCCTGATGTCCTCAGTCTGCACTGCATAAACAGCACCAGCCCTGCCAGCTGGGGAGCCTGACCTTTAGGATTACAATTAACTCCTTGACCCTCTGCCTTTTATTTCAGCTTTTCTGGTGAGCAAAAAGTTTCAAGGCTTTAATTTGTAAAAAGCCTGGGAGCTAAGGAACACAACAGAGAAGAAAAGAAGGAATTGTGGCTTTGTCCTCTGAGGCAGAGGCTGACCCTTGTGTACTATCAAATTTAGTCCTAAATATATTTTACCTTTATTTTAAAATGCCCTTCAGCTGGCACAGGAGCTTCTCATGCCCTGAGCTAATGCATTCAACAACACGGGCTGTTCAAGGTGAGAATTGAATCTTGTTGCCCCTTGACAGAGATGGAATAATAGTGTAATGCAACAGAACATATTTGAAATGCTAATACTTGCCACCTGCAACTTAATTTTATTTTTTTTCTTATTGCTTTTTTTCATGACATTTCACAGTCCCATAGTCTCAGTAGATGGATCTGCATCATAAAAATGACACAGGGATGATTTAAGGAGGATAGTCAGCCTGAGTGAAACGGATGGAGTGCTTTAAGAGTGTCAGTTTAGCACCTATTACATAGGGTCAATGTTCATTTTCAATACATCATTAAAGCATCCTGCTAAATCACTCAGAAAATGTTCGCCTTCTCCTTTTGAGCCACCATGTTAGATTACAGGGATAATGAAGTGTAACTGCACATAAATGGCAGTATTGCACAAGCATATTTTATTGTTTTCAGGGCCAGTGTTTTAGGTTGTTCTGAATATGAAACATAAAAAAATCCACAGTGAAATACTGAGTGCCTTCTTAGGTGATAGTTCCCATACTTAGGTTTGCAGTCAGCTACCAGCTCCATCAAATTTGATAATCTAGTGAAGTCATTTTCCCACTCTATCAGTTTTACAATATACAGTGTTCACTAAACTAATACCAATAAAATCAAAACTACCCACAGCCTAGTAGCTAGTTCTTAAATTACATTACAGAAGATGTATTTCTGTTATTTTGAGAAGAACCTGGAAAGCCCAGTTATTTCAACAGAAGTCACTTTGCCAAGGTCATTTCAACGTCAGGGTGATCTTTGCTGTCTCCAGGTGGTATTACCAGTGCAGAGACTCAGTGATATCTCTGTCAAAATTAAAGTTTTGATTATCAGGGTAAATTTAAAAGTCAAGCTGTGGAAAACAGGAATCATGACTTACAGGTATAAAATGTTTAATCATTTCAATAAGTCATAATTTTTCCCTAATGCTGACCCTTTCTATGATACATGCTGGCAAACACTTGGTATGAACCTGAATTCCATCGATAGCATATACAAATACTGAAAATATTTACTTCTGTTGTACTGAAACAGGGAGTACAAAGCTGGCATTGCCCTAGCAGGGAGAAAAAAAATGTCAGCTCCCCTCAGGGCTATAAAATATTTATTTACTTTTATTGCATTTTGTAATGGAAAACGTGGGGTTTATTTACAGAAAGGTGATGTAAGTGTGTCCTGAGGCACCTGTTTTTCATCCCACCTTATCCAGGACATCTGACTGAAAGGCTGAAATTAATACCTTGGTTACTTTGGGCTTTCACTGCCTCCACAAGTCAGAGATGGGCACCTCCAACTTTTTCTGTGTTCATTATGGAGGACACCTCCAGTTTCAAAATCCTGACTTGTAGATCACATCTGTTAGGAGCCACCTACTCTGTTGTTTTGGATAGTGTCATTTTGGTGTGTAAATGGCAACAAATGAAGGCAGAATGAGCTGGGATATGGAAAAGGGAGTTTTGAGGATATTGTTATGGGGAGCAGTGGGAGCAGGAAGAGGTTAGAGCTGCAGCGGGGCACAGAAATCTAGCTGATGGTTGGGCTGTATTTTCAGGAGGGCATGGTTTTGCCCAGTTTTTTCTGGTTGTCTTTTCCTTACTTAGAAAGTTCAGTTGTGGGGATCATATAATTTTCCTAATGTTGTTCTCCTTCACTCCAGGTTAGTGCAGAGATCCTCTTTGTCTGCAGACACAAAGGACCCACACAGGCAGAGCCACGAGAGGCTTTGTGGAGGGTAGGAATTATGATGGGAAGGGCTCCTGGGTGGATGTGGAGCAGATGAATGGAGTTGAAGCTGATCATTGTGACATGGAGCTGGAGAGGGTGGAGGAGCCTTCCAAGTCAGCTAATGATGCAGGCATTACAGGATTTTTAATGCTTCAGTTGGGAAATTCCTACCATTACCAAGACATTCGTCTTAATGACAGGCTTACTTTAGAAAACGTTCAAAGCTAATAACTATACTCAATAAAGGCAGTGAATGTTATTGAGTTTTCCCCATTCACCTGTAAAGGATTGTAAAAGACTTGTACCCTACTGCCAATAAAGTCTTCAGCAAGCCATGTCCTCTGCTGCTCGGCTCCTCCAGACCCTTGCTACCTGGCCTTGCAGGGAAATGTTACGTGGGAAGCTGCTGGATGACAAAGCAAGGAATAGTTTTGCAAAGAACTTGAGGAAATGCTTTTTCCCAGTACAAGTGAAACAAGTGTGATCTGCAATGGGAACTTCTTATGTGAAGGGGGTTGTATTCCTGATCTTTGTTCCCAAGAGCTGTGGTTATTTAAGCACATGGTAATCTTTCATTTTCAATCCTTTCAGGAAGGGGATCATGGTCCTTCCATTCTTTTTCTAGGATCAGGTCACAAGCATGGTTCAAGGTCGGCACAAGTCCCCTGTCCCCTCTTTCCTCCACTTTCTGATCTGTGTGGAATAAGCTCTTCAGCATGAACTGGGGTTGGGGAGCTCCCTGCAGTCCAGGTAGGGTGAACCTTCATTTGGGTCTAAGGAAGGACATTACATTTGAATTTGTAGAGTAAATTATTTTCCACAAAGTCAGTAGAAAGGACTCCCCTGAGCTGATTCAGAGACAATTTCTTGTCTTTTCAATTTCTTTTCTAGCCTTCCCTTCAAAAAGAAGACAGTGCTCCTTTCATATTCATGACTTCAGTTAATTGCCTGAAAAAAATATTTTTGAAGGTCTGTTTGTTTTATTTTGTGAGGCTGTTCTAGATTCTGAAGTCTGACCATATTTCCTTATTATAGCACTCTCTTACTCCTTGGAAGTGTGGCAATATATCAGTATTATCAGGTCTCCAATTCTTTCACTTTCTGAAAGCCTCAGTGGGCAGTTTCAGCATTTTCCTCATAAGTTAAGAGGAAATGTCCTTTATTTATGCTCTACCCTCAACCTCTCTGATCTTGGGCTGGTTCTGGGGCTGTAGTATCTGTTTGACAGAGCAGTGAGACTGCTTCTTGCTGTGACTACCTATAGATAGCAATCAAAAAGACAAGTCATAAGGTTTTGTTTGTCTTCTTATGGCATAATAGCTTTGCTTTGACTTTCTTTCTGTACACTAACTGGTGGTCTTACAGGTTTCTGTTTGAAATAGATGAATAAATTAACCCTCACATCCTGCCGAGAATTGCACAAGTGCCTCAGTCAGCAGCTGCTCCTGCCATGGGGTCTGTGCTTGGGGCTGGTTATTTCACCTTTGCCTGCAGTGAGCAGCACCTGATTTCTGCACCTGCAGCTTCTTTGTCACACAAAACTTCTGGAGACAGCTCTAGTCTTCTTCATGGATGAATCTTCAGGAAACCGCTTGACCTCAGTGACCTCGAGTTGTGCCAGGAAAGGTTTAGATTAGTTATTAGAGGAAAGTTATTAATGGAAAAGGTTGTCAAGCCCTAGAAGAGGCTGCCCAGCAAAATGGTGGGGTCACTATTCCTGAAAGGGTTCAAAAACATGTGAATAGGGAGGACATGGTTTAGTGGTAAATATTGTGGTGGTGCTGGGTTGACATTTGGGCTTGATGATCTCACAGGTCTTTTCCAGTCTTAACAATTCTGTCATTCTAGACCTTAGTGGTTTTCTGTTCCATGGAGAAGGGACATCACTTGCCCCAAGTTCAGCAAGTCCAGCTCCACATTTCTCCCTACAACCTCATGGATGGCTGTCCCCAGGACAGCACTGGCCATGGCTTAATTCATGATTTATGATCATGGTCCCAAGGGAGCTGCAGCACCTCTGTGGAAATTGGCACAGCCATGAGTGTGTACACAGAGGCAGCCCTGTCCTGCAGAACTGACCTAGAGCACAGGACCTCCTGTGATAGATACAGACAAAGAATTTTAAGTATTACCTTGAGACTCACTATGCCATCTGATTTAAGTATTCTGGCATTTTACTGACAGGTCAAAGACAAAAGGTATTCTGTAAAGCAGCACTGCACTTGCTCAGAAATGCTGCAGCTGAAGTTTTTCAAAGGATTGTTATTCACCATGTTTTAGGCAACACTGCATACACATCATACCCTCTAGTAGTAGCTGTCAAACATCTTCAAACCTTTGAACCAATAATTCATATGATGCATCTTGTTATTTCTATGGATAAGCTTGTTCCACAAATGATCTTGAGGTGAATTAGTAATTTAGTAGAAACAAAGGAGGCTGAGCATTGACATCATTTCATTGTAGAGGCTCAGACATGGTCTGATGATGTGGAAAAAGTAACCCTTGTACCTGTGGATGACCACAGCTCTTCTCCAGTGAAACCCAACCCAGTGAAAATGCTTTGGCCTGATTCATATACATCCCTGCATCTGAATGGTACACCACTGTAAAACAAGATACTAGGGGATAAAACTTTAAAGGTTGGTCATAAAAGAGGTAATAAATGGGGATATACAAAAGGCTGATGGGAAACTTCATTTATTTCCTTGAGTTATGGATGACCCCATAACTCATGAGTGTTAGAGCAAGGCAGAGTTGTGAAAGTCATGAAAGGTCATCAATAACAAGGGGAAATAAATAAGTTAGTCTATTGTATTTTCTGTTTGTGTGCATCACTCAGTGATAAATGTGACAGCAATATTGGGATGATGAGGCTGGGAGGGAACCCAGGAGGAGCAGAGCACCCCACAGCCGTGCTGCTGGGACCCCACCCTCCCTAGGACACAGGGCCGTCTTCTCAGTGAGAACTGGGGACAGAGAAAAGCTTCCAGCTGAAGTAGAAAATAGGCAGGAAAGGTGGCAGCACAGCAAAGAAGGTGATTTGTTGTTCTTGTTCTGTAGAAAACGTTGCCATGGGATGGCACATCCCGTTTTTCTCTTGGGAGGGGAAGCTTCTCTTCAGAGCACATAGAGAAGCTGAGCAAGGATCGAAAGACTCCAGCAATACCAGCTCAGATGACTTATAAGTGTAATGTAACAGCATGAAGGTGCAGAAAGTCTTGAGCTGACATTTCTTGTGGTGTTAGGCTGTTAGTTCAGTGCTTCTGTATTTTAGCCCAGCCCCCAGTCTCCTCTGAGGCTCTTTTTCAGGTTCAATGGTAACTTCCCCACTCTGCCCTTCTGCAAACCCCCACAGGAGCCGTGGCCAAGGCAGGGCGTGACGATCACTGAGAACTCACACCTTGCTCACACTTCAACAGGAGCAATCCAAGGAGGCAGCTGTGTGTACATTGCTCTTCCACCCATAATGGGATTATAAAGTAATCTCGGAGAGGCTGGAAGAGTAACCTTGGGAAATAAGGCATGTGTCTGGTTCTGGTTCAGATACACTGTGTAACTGCAGCTAAATAACGTCTGTCTCTGCTTCACCTCACCATCTGTAAGGCAAGGATTTTTACATTCTTTCCATAAAGGAATATTACTGGGAGAGGAAAAAAAAACCAGCTATGAATTGTGCAGATATTCTTGTCCTGGCGAGCCAGCCACAGAGCAGTACTCAAATGGAAAGTCACTAGAGGTAACTAAAGAAACAGTATTTTGATGAGTCAGTTAAAGAGCCAACACTCTTCCTTGCTGACAGAGTATTGAACTTCAAAATTTGGTTAGAAGGCACTGTTTTGCTGACAGTACTGTCTTTCAAAGGACATGCAAAATCAACACCTGACCATCTGTAGTCATTTAAGATTCACCCATAAAATATTTTGTAATAGAAGGGTTGTTAACCTTGACATCCTGGGCAAATGCCAGCTTCTCCCACTCGGTGTTGATCACCAAGCATAGACAACTCACATCCTCTCATGTAATACTCTTTTGAGTTCTTGGACAGTGGATGCTGTTCATGCCTTGAGCAAGTGCAGGTTTGTGTCTCCCAGTGCAAGTTGCAGCAAACCATAAGATTCAGTGATGTAATCCAGATAGTCCTGAGGTGAGGCTGAAGTGTCCCCAAGACACTGTTCCATGCAGGTTTCTCCTCTCCTGCACAAGTAGTGCTCTGGCAGGTGTGGCAGCCAGACTTCTCCTTGGAGTGGTCTTCAAGCATGTACAGGGCTGATGTGCCTGACATTAATGGGAGATTGGGAAGAAGGGATCCCTGTGCTTTTTACCAGTCTCTGTAACCCTGCAGCAGATAACGATGCTTTGCCCTCAAACACACAGCAAGTTCCAGTGAGCAGTTTGCTCGCTCTCAGGTATTGCTGAGAGAAGAAGGAGGAAAAAATTGGTTAACCAAGTGTCCACACCACAGTAGGCAGCATCACAAAAGATCAGCATTTCTGTGCCTCTCTGCATGAAAATATTGGGGAGCACTGTTGGCTCTGTGTTAGTGTCCTTGGCTTTTCTCCTTCCTTGAATCACTGTCTTCCGTAAATTAGGAATAGAGTCTCCATTCAGCCTGAGAGGGGCAGTTCTGCTGCAGTTTATGAATGTTTTGTTTGCTTAAACATCTGAAATATATTACTCTGAATCATTAAGAGCCTATTTTCACGGTATGTCCCTGACTTCATCCTTGATGTTTCCTATATTCACATTGCTCTTGATTTACACTGAGTTTTGCTGATTTGCAGTGCATTAAGTGAGACAGTCAAATCTTCAGCAGGGGGATTTAAAATTACAGGAAGAGCTTTAGGTGGAGCAAAAGAACAGGAATGCCTGTGCAAGTCAGCCCTTGGTGCACACCTTGAGGTACCACTGATGCTTTTCATTTTCAGGAACAGGTACAGGCTTCATCCTGCACTTTTGTTCCAACCTGTCTGGTGAGCTTTATCAAGCATTACCACAACCCTGCTGTGCTGTGAGCCTGTGTAATCCAAGCACTGCTTTGCAGAATGTCTGAGGGATTTTTCCTGAAAAGTTCATCCTGCCCATGGCTGGAGGTGAGGTTTGCCTGACTCATGGCAGGAGCACTGTCATCTCCTTCTTATAATGAAATCAGGGTGGAAAATTACGTCCTCCTTGATCTGACCTGGACTAAAAAAAAGCAGTGTCTCTCAGCTTTTGGCACTAGTTGGAGGCATTTTCACTTACAGGATGCCCTTTTTGTAGGATCAGAGGCAATCTTTTCAATTCCATGTGTTAGCATTTTGCTGTCTTGCTCAATGTAGTCTTACTAAGGGAAAGGGAGAAAATAGCAGAAAAGATAGAGAAATTAGGGTTTTGACAAAAGATGAAACATAAGACAAATGAAAGAATATTCATGTCACCTGTTTAAATAGCACAATCTAGCTAATGCTTATTAAATCCCTTCCATCTAGAATTATTGACAGGAGCACTCTGTGTGTTCCACTGACAGGAACAGTCATTCATTCACCTGGGGTGTTGCCAGAGACAGAGAAATCCCAAATACTGCTAGCTGAGTTGGTCACTGAGTTGGTTTCACTTTTCAGAGTGAAAAGACACAAAATCAGAATTAAGCAAGAAGAAACAGTTTTTCCCACACTAGTTTATGACTCTTTTGGGGATTTGTCAGCACAGCTCAGGAGTATGGAGACAAGGTTTGCTCTGCCCAGCACAAGTAATTTTCTCTAACTATGCCTTGATTTCTCATTCCATCTTCTGGCTTTGTTGCATATTTTCATTGCAGCCCTCCAGGGCATGAACTGCATTTCTGAATTATTTTTAGTATATTTTTGAACACAGTTTTGCTCTGTGAAGCCCTGGCTATGGCTGGGCCCTTTTTATGCCTGTGGCTCACATGTAGAATCCAAACCAAACCTTGTCAGGCATCATGTGTGGCACTGTAACAGCATTGGGACTAATGGAATAATACCTCCATAAATTACCATTAATTGTTTACCAAATTAATAATAACACAGTTGAACCAATTAAAAATGTAGAATTTGTTTACTTTGAAGGGGTATAAGCCACAAAGGACTATGCATCAATTAAAATACAGCAGAAGGCTTTTCACTGCATGCCCTGCAGGTATGTGTTATATCTGAGTGAATGAATGTCATGTTGTGTTTGTGAAAATCATTTCATTAGCAAAGCCATAATTTACAGAATGGATAATAAATTCTGGCATCTACAAGTCAACCACTGATCTTATTAAAACTTGTATTGGCTGAGGGGTTTGCCTTGGAAATTTTTAACTTTGGCATTACCATTGTGAGCAGTAACTACACTTTAATGTTGATTTCAGTAGTTTTCTTGTCACCAAGGTTGAAATTAAATAAGATATTTCAAAAGGAATTGAGCCATCAAGGCTGATGTTTTGGATCTTTATGATGTATTAATTTGCATCTGACATCTGGTGAGTAAATAAATATATTGTGGATGTTGTTTCTGTGTCTCTTCATAAAGGAGACCCAGGGGAAGGGCTGGTTGGAGCAGGTGAGGAAGGCTCATGTTCAGGCAGGAACATCTCTGAGGATGGACACCATTTAATCATTTCTGTGGTATGGCTGTTGTGATGTGCACATGGCCATGCATTCTGAAAGAATTTCTGGGCTCTTCTTCACATTAGACATGCATTATTTCTTGGGAAAACAGAGCATCTGGCTGACAATATTTGTGATGAGTGCTGTGCTAAAGATCTTAAAAAGAAGCTGTCTCCAGACTCTTGATGTGATGAATACTGTTATTTCTGGTGTTTGGCATATGGTGGCTATGCTGGCAAATAACTTAGCATTAAACAGTCTTTCATTTGGCCCACTGGGTTTCTGGTGTGTTTTAAATGAAATGTATATTTAAAGATTGTGTTGATATTTAATTTATAGACTTAATCAACAGTAATTCATTATATATAGTGCACTGTGCATTCCTCAAATGTTCAGTTCGTTGAACTGATTTTAATTTGTAATCATTAAATGTAAACAAGGCATGTATCTACTGCAATTGGCCTAAAAAGTCAATATTAGCAGCCCTCACCAAAATGGTGAGATCTTGGATCCTGTTCTTTCAGTACAAGATAAATCTCTGTGCTGTTTGCTTGTACTGGGAGAAGGTGTGGGTCGCACAGAGCCATTTAATGTCACACACAAAGAGATAATGAGATAGATACAATTGATGGAAGTTGAGAAGGAAACAATTAAAAGTTAGGAAAAAACTAAAAGACCATTTTTATAGGAAGAAGGAATGGAAATGTGCCCATTAGAGAGAAGCTGTAGCTGCCCAGTTGCTGGAAATGTTCAAGACCAAGTGGGATGGAGCTTGGGGCAAGCTGGTCTGGTGAAAGATGCAGGGAGAGTGGAACTGGATGCTCTTTAAGGTCTCTTCCAACCCAAACCATTCTGTGGTTCTGTGGTTCTATGATTTTAAATACTGTTGGTTGGAAGAGTTGATGAAACATGTGTTGAAGCAGGCTGGAGGTCTGGAGGGCAGAGGTGGGCTGAGCACTGGGGTTTGGCACAGCACAAATGGGGTCAAGTTCTGAATACAAACTCAGGTGCAGATTGCACAGACTCAGGGAAAAGCTTCTCTGGTTTTGTCAGAGAAATTCCTTTGCTGAGAAGTGCTGGGGGCTGTCCCTGCAGAGGCTGGAGCAGGACCAGGCCATGCTTTGTTCCATCAGCCTCTGCTGGACCTGGGAGGCATCAAATGCAGAGGTGATGCAAGAGCTCTGCTGGGGCTGTGGGGAAGGGAGAGGGGCAGCAGCTGTCCGTGGGATGACTGGTGAGGGCTGTCAGTCACAGTTACAGTCACCGAGGTGGGGTGACTGAAGCTCAGCAGGAATGGGAGATTTTGGACAGGTCAGAGCTGGGAGCATGCTGTGCAGAAATGAGGCAGAAGGGCTAAAAAGTTCTTTTTGGCAAGTAATCCCTCTGTGAGGCCACATAACTCAGCTAAAGCAAACATGTCAAAGGTGCTCACGAGCATTTCTGAAGACGATTTAGTGGTGAAGGGTGTTACAGAAAAATCCAGGGAGCAATGAATCATTTCTGCCTTCAGAGCTGCATTTGAATAGTTGAAAATAAGGTTGAGGATATAAGATAAGAAAAATAAAATTGTTGAATAGCTACTTTCTAACTAAATCCTGTGTGTTCTGTGCAAACCTGGTGTATGCCAGCAGAATGAGAAGAGTGCTGGGCAGCCCAGGTGATGGAGGCTGTCACTGCTCCCCCCTCCTGCAGCCGCTTCCCATCACAATCAGAATGTTCTTCCAGTGCCAAGGGGTTTTATGTGACATAAGACTTATAAGCCTGAATGATAAAGAACAGCTTCCATAAATCATTTTGCTCTGCAGATGTAAAAGTTTCAAGATGCTGGTGTCGGGTTGGTACACAAAGTACAGCTGACCACATTTTGCCAGCATATCTTGCTTTTCAAGATGCTTTTTAATATGGTAGCCCAGGTGATTTGTTTTTCCAGTTACTTTCAAGGATGCAGCATTTATCATTTTTTTACTGGAATTCAAGTTTCTTGCGGCAGAGGCTTCAAATCTCAGCTTCAAAGTATTTTTGTATAATTAAATTTCAGTTTTATATGTGGATTTTATCTGTGAACCTCAGAGGGGCTTTAGTAAGAAATCCAACATGCTTGTGGGTATTTGTGTGACACCTATTATCATGGTTCCAAGAAATCTTTTCAGACACTTTATTCCTAGAATGTCCTGGAGAGGTTTCATATGGGGGAAATTGAGGCAGAGTAGGGTTTAACTGTCTAGACAAAGATTAAATCTGCTTCTCCTGCTGTGACTACAGCTTGACACTCTCTGAAGCTCTCTGCAGAGATTTCTGCTCCACTGAAGAAGCCACTTTGGTGGCTGTACTTACCCATTCCTTACTGGTCCCTTCCAAACCTTTTGTTGTCCACGTTGATTTCAAATCCTGTCCCAAGGTCCAGCTGTCTGCCCAGCATTGCGCTGGAGTTCTGATGAATTAGCCAGTTAAAGGGTCTTCTCTGCAGGGGTTTCTGCAGAGAAGGGTTCAAGCAGGACAAAACCTGCCCACAAAAAGCAATGCTGTGTTTCTGTTAATAGAAGGAAACCAGGGATTTTCTTTAGGAACTGTACGTTGCTTTCTGCTTTCCCTGCACCATCCTCTCCAGAAAGGAATGTCATTGAATTACCTGGTTCTTTGCTGTTCCTCTGCACATTCCTTTCTCCTTAACTTCAGTCAGGTGGTTCTGAATAAGGGAAGGACATGGTGAGAGTGCTGATGCACAAAGTTTTTACCACCTAATGTGTTTTGAAAACTCAAGATGTTAACTGGATAAATGTTGCTGCAGAGCAACCTTGCTGTAACCTTGCAGGATCCCCACTAGCCAAATTTGTGCTCTTTGTGCCATCTCCAGACTGGTACATCACTGCAGCACACATTAAACTGGTCACCTTCCAGGGCAGGACCAGCAGCACCTCAGGATGAGAAGAAACGCATCACAGCTGGTTTGGGTTGGAAGGGTCCTCAGAGATCATCCAGTTCCAATCCCACTGCCATGGCCAGGGATGCCTGCCACTAGACCAGGTTACTCCAAGCCCCATCCAACCTGAAGTTTGTCAGGTTGTGTCTTGGAATTGGCAGGAGAACAGGAGAGCAGAGTCCTTGCATTTATTAAGCATCCTGAATGTATCTTTAGTCAGGAAAGATGCAAAATCCAGATAATCACCATAGCTAAATTTGCAGGCATCCATAGAAAGCAATGAAAGCTCCATAAAAAACATTACTAATGCTTATTTACAAGTCCAAGGTGTGCTCGCCCTGATTTGGTTGTTTATGAGCACAACAAATGTGGGAACGTGAAAGAAAGGTGCATATTTGATTTTAAATGCTTGGTATTTTTTTACAAGCCCTTAATCTGAGTTTAGAAGAAGTGCAAGGTTAGTGTCTAGGATCCTTGTTTCCTGGTTCACCCATTTTTCCATGTATCACATTCATTGCAAAATGCTGGCCAGGAACTCAAAGGAAAATGGACAGAAAGTAAAATATCAGAGCAGTTTGATAAGACCATTTTTGATGACTCAGGGGTTGTAAATTATATGTGAATGTTTCTTGAACCCCAAATATCCCATGGCCTGACTTGTCTCTATACTTGAAGTAATTTCTGTACACATCTTAGTGGTTCCCACGAGTCATGTTGAACTTAATGTTCTGACAGTATTTCCATGATAAACCCTAGGGGTTTATAGAGCATCCATAAAAATTCGCTCCAGGGAGAAACTTGGTGTGTCGCATCCTCCCCTAGAAGCTATCATCTTCTGCCTTAAATCAGGTATAAATCAGTTCAGCTGTTGTAACTTAGAAAAGTTACAAAAATAAGTTTAGTGATTTTGTATGGTTTTTTTTCTGAAACTCTGAAATACAGTAGTTTAAATATAGATAGTGGCTGTTCAAAATCTTGTTTTGACAGAACTTGCCTGTGCTGAAGATTTCCCAGTCTCAAAGCTGAGGAATTTCTGGATTTGGAGAAACTTTTAAACTCCTAAAAATGCTGAAATAAACCTTTTAAAAGAGATAACTATTGCTTTTGTGGCAATGAAACAACTGATGCTAATTGTGTCTTACAGTCCCAGTAGGATAGAAAATGTGAAACTCAGAGAGCAGCTGCAACACTTCACGTCTGTCCCCAAAAATCCATAATGTTCTTCATTTTTGGTGGGGTCAGTGAGAGGTTTTAATTCTGCTTTCCCACAGTTATTTGCAAAGAGGCAGAGGAGGACCTTGTAGTGTGATTTTTAACTGTTTTTAAGAAAAAGAGACAAGTCTTTTCAGTCTCATGTTAAAGTGGTGTGAACAGGTTGCCCAGAGAAGCTGTGGCTGCCCCATCCCTGGAAGTGTTCAAGGCCAGGTTGGATGGGGCTTGGAGCAACCTGGTCTGGAGGAAGGTGTCCCTGCCCAGGGCAGAGAGGGTGGAATGAGGTGAACTTTAAAGTCCCTTCCAACTAAAACCATTCTGTGATTCTATGACTCCCTGAAGGAATTCTGAGAACCAGTTAGACCGTTAGCAATTTTACTTTTCAGATTAATAAAGTGGCTGGGGAAATGCATGGCTGCTGCAATCTCAGCAGGACGCTCTTGGTACAACATGGGAATATTTTATCAGAAATTAATCATATCAACATTGCTCTCGATCTGTGGGAAATAGGAATTTAAAATAAAAACAAATGCTTTTATGTAAACTTTTTTTCCAAAATAGACTACTTATGCCTATTTACATAATGAATCCATCACTACCCTCAGGAGATTAGATAATTAAGCACTGAACAACTTATATTTATTCATGTACTTTCAAGAATGAATTAATTATCCCTTCCTGCACAAACTCAATGTTCTCCCTCTGATTAGTAGCAGGAGGACAGTGATGGGATTTTGTGATGGAAAGTGTGTTGCTTGTTTCCTTTAAAAAAAAGGAAAACAAATTGATCATTAGGATAAAGTACATTAAAAAGCTGTGTTTGGTTAAAAGTCAATATAAACAGTTTTTAGCAAATTTATTAGCAATGTGAATATGCTTGATACAGATTCATATGAGAGAGCTGGACTTCTTAAGTATGTATAATTGTTGGGAGGACTTTGTGTATAATTTAGATAATTGTTTCAGCAGCTGTCTGAACAGAGTTTGGCTCTCCAGATGTGACATTTCCAGGGCAGGTGGCTCAGAATTACTCACCTGAAGATTCTCTCTACTCAGTTCTTGGGAGAGATCACCAAGCCAGGCAGGGTGACCCAGGGTCCCAGGTGGGCTCAGAGGGGGATTGAGGCGCCCTCTCAGACGTGGCACCAGCCTCCAAATCTCAGGTTCAGGAGATCTGAATTGATCCTCAGATGGTCTCAAATCCAACTGCTGGACATGATGCTCATCTTCCCTTGGGCATTCCTTCATTCTTCTGGAGGGGAAAATGCAGGTATTTCACAGAAACAGGATAGTGTGGTCTCTGTGAAGTTCTTGGAAGCTGACCCAAACTCTGACATGAAATATTTTTTTCAAATTATGCTGTATTTTCTGTGGCATATCCTCATTATATAAATAATCAATCTCTCCGAGCAGCTTGGTCTAGTGGAAATTGTTTCTGCCCATGGGAAGGGGTTGACAAGATGAGCTTTGAAAATCTTTTCCAACACAAACCGTTCTATGAAATGTCATCAATAGCATTTTATGGGCACAGTTGCTGAAGAAAAGTAAAAGGTATCATAATATTTAATTATTTCAATAGCTGTTTTTCTCTTACATTTGTTCAAAGTCACGGTGACATTAGATAGGGATGAGGGGCAGTGTCTTTACCACCACACCAGAGCTGAGTGTCATGGGAACTTGCACACATTTATTTTGAATTCCACAAGATGGGGTTGAGCTTCAAATGGACCTACCTTGGGGAGTCATAGCCTGTGGCCATCAAGAGTAATGACAGAAAAGTGCTTCAGGTACTAAATTCTGCCAGATATATAATTATACCTTTTTATTACTTAAAAAACAGCATTAGTAATTTAGCAGAGAATTTACAATAAAATGTTTTCGGAGGTAGCCCACAAGAAGTCCTGAGGATTTATAAATTACGTTAAGAACCTGAATTATTGCAGTTACAAAATAAATCTGAGATACAAACATTTCTACTCAGCTTTAGGAATCATTTTCTTGTTCACATTAATTAAGCTTGCAGTCCTTAGAGGCATGTCTTTGTGAGGGACACCACGCTCCTGACATGTCCCACAGTGGCAGCTGGGCAGTGCTGGGTCACACCAAGGATGGCCAGAGGCAGAGCCAGCTCCTGGTGGTGTTTTTCACAGGTTATAAAGCCAGAAGCCTCATCCCAGTCACCTGCACTGAACTGACGTGGGAGCTGTAGGAATTCTCTGGGTTCATTAATTGTGAACTACTTTAATCATGTTCATTAACAACTCTAAGGTCGTTAATTAATAACATAAACAATTTTAGTAGCATGACTGGCTTTCCTCTAATTCTTAGTTGGCATTCAGAAAATGGAGTTTTTTCCTTGGGTGATGGATAATCCTTTCACCTGACTCTGGGCAGGTGAGAAGATGTCAAATGTGTCTGGGTAAGACCAGCTTGTTGAACATTAATGACCAGCAAAATGTGATGGCATGGCAATGTTTCTTCTGGAGATAGTCCTAAAAACAGCCAGTGGAAGAGGTTTGCAAAGGCATGCAAACCTAGGGTTATCTGTGTACTGAGGTTGTTACTAATTCATTTATTTGGTCCATAGAGTAGGGTAGAAACTAAGTCAAATCCTAATATGAGCAATTTATAAGCATGTTATACAATGCTGTACAGATTCAGACCCAGTGTGAATCCTCCTTCATTGCTTTTAGCCTCTCCCTGCTGTGACTAACCAGATGACATCCCATCCCAGTGTGTCCCCACATCCCGTCCCAGTGTGTCCCCACATCCCGTCCCAGTGTGTCCCCAACAGCATCACCAGAGTCCCTTCTTGGCTGGCCAAACTTCACCTTCATATTTAGAAATACATGTCACAAATAACACAATCATTTTAAAATCAATTAGCTGCAGTTGGCTCAGCTTTAAGAGGGTCTAAAATTTCTCCAAACTCTATGCAGAGCCAAATACATCTTATCAAAATTATTGGAGAAAAGAGTGGTTATGAAAGGTATATCCCGTTTTTAACTATGTTCTTTTTTTTTGTTTGCTGGATTCAGTTAGCTCCTCACCTGAGAATGTGTTCAGCTAGAGAACTATTTTATCTGTTGAAGCAAATGCTAAAATCACCTCTGACCTTCATGGCCACAAGGCAATAAACAGATTTTACTAATGCAGTGCATAAACACAGCTGCAGGACTTGGGAAATTAAGTAGACACTAAAGTTTCCATCCCATTAAATCACCCCTGACTTGAACCATTGCTGGAGAAACCCGATGTATTTAGGGCTGTGCTACCCATGCTTCAGTTCACAAACAACAGGTCTCTCTGCATTAATTTGGGGGCAAGAATCAGTGCTGGAGACTTTCTTTGAAAGTCATTCTCCTGTTGAACATCAAACAAGGTTCATTGTCTCCCTTCTGAGTATGAGTTACAGGATTTAAAAAGTAGTGCTTTGTCTCATAAGCAGGATCTAAGCAATAGAACAAGAGTATATTAAATATTATGGGGAAAGTCTTCCCTGTGCGGGTGGTGAGGCCCTGGCACAGGATTCCCAGAGAAGGTGTGGATGCCCCATCCCTGGAAATGTTCCAGACCAGGCTGGAAGGGCACTGAGCAGCCAGGTCTTGTAGAAGGTGTCTCTGACCACAGCAAGGGATTGGAGTGAGATGATCTTCCAACCCAAACCATTCTGCAATTCTATGAGACTCTGTTTCAGCAAGGCAAGATACCATGAACAACTGTAGCAATGATTGAAGGTGGCAATAATACATTGAAATGTGTATTTTCTTTAGATTTAAGGGAAGATGTCTAATTAAGCACTATTTAAAGTGTGAAATCTGTTTCTGTAGGTAGTGCAGCACAAGCAAAGGCAGGTGCCCAACATCACCAGGTAAATTATCTCCATGTCATGCTACATCAGTGAGGTTTTCTCCATAAATGTTCATTCCAGGCTGCTCCCTGTAATGACCTCAGTTATACATGTCTTCACTGTGAAATTATGATTGCCTTTGGTGGGCTGCAAATGACAGCAGAGAAAAAGATTTCCATGATAAACCAGCACATCAGGTAATACCTGCTGCATTAGTATGCAGAGCTTGTGAAGGCGCAGCGTAACTCCAGCTTAGCACCTTAAATAACACTGGAGAGGAGGGACAGAGGAAAATGTTCAGCAATATCTTGACACTTTTTTATAAGGAAAGGAATTACTAAGATTTCACATTCTCACATGTCACTGTGGGACCTAGTATTGCAAGAAATTTAATGTAAGAGCATCAAGATGGTGACAGCTGGGTCACCAAAGGTGCTCCATGCTTCGGGCTGAATATCATACCAGGCCGGAGAGGATGGGCAAGAGTGGTCCCTGCCCTGAATAACCCCTTGGCACTAACCCCCAGCATGCAGTGAGGGATCCCTTACCCTCCTGAATAAGGGTCTGGAGATGGCACTGCCCTAATTCCTGAACCACAAGGTGTTCAGGCACTGAGCTGCTGCCATCACCAAGCCATCACTGGCTGCCTTTCACTGACCTTGATTTTGTTCCACATTTGGCGTCTTTCATCTGCATGATCTGGGATTAGTCCTGGTCCTCTGATAGACAGGCACATGCTTACACCAATTCCTTTTTAAAGGGATCATTACAAAGGCTTTACCCCTGTCTGGAACCATTAAAAATTGAGTGAAGAATGATAGCATCCCATTCTCTGATGATAGTATCTCTCTCTGATGGCAGAATAGTTGGCAGGAACTTATTTCAAGCTGGAATAAGCTGAGGAGTTTCTTCAGCTGAAATCCCAGAGAAGAGAATCAGGTTTGACACAACTTGGTAACCATGGTCAGCAAGGACTGATACTGGTTGAACCTGTGGAATGTAGAAAAATGGTTTGCATGCCTCATCCTGCAGGATTTCCAAATGAACATAACATTGCTTGATTTTAGTACCAAATTCCATTCCAGATTGTTTTCTTCTGCAAATGAGCACCCTTTGAATATTGCCTATTTGTTCTGTTCAGTTTTATACCCATGGTAAAAATCCTTTTATCTCCTAAAGGTTTTTAAAAATAAAATGAACAGTGTTCAATACTTAATCTAGAAGCTCTACACAAAATCATTATGGTGACTTGAATAATTTTTGCACATAAACCAACAGCAGCAGTGTCTAAGCTCTATAACTTAATACAATATTGAGTCTTTTAAAAGAGTTTTAGAAAGCTCAGCCCTCGCATCATCTTAGGGAACCCTGTTTCCTCCCCAATACACCTGCTTGTGTAAGGAAATCTTTTTCTATTGAAAACAAAAAAGCAATAACTGAAACCACACAAAATAATTCTTTATTAGTAAAAAGGCTTTTAGATGTTAATTAGAGTCCCTCAAATGTACTGGTAATAAGATGCTGTCAAATATACTCCATAGAAATACTCTAAAAAGAAGTGTGTTTGTATTGTTAAAGTGGTCTGTGCTAATTACGTGCTTTAACATAAAAAACTCATCTCTTGGCCTCATATGGTTCATCCAAGAATGTCAGCTGTGCAAGGTGTCTTCTTAATTAAACCTTAATGTATTTTTCATTACTGTGCTTCTAAAAAGCAAAAGCCAAAGCCTCTTTAGCAATTGTTTGTAAGATGGGCAGGAAGCCTTAAATTCCACTGCAAGAGAGTGCTGAAAAGCCATTGCTGAAGAAAGAGCTTATGGAAGCCCAGCATGTGCCAGGGAACTCAAGGCACCATGAAAAACAGCAGAGGGAATTAAGGAAAACAGCAGTAAGATGAAAAAACAATTCTCTTGTAAATGAATGGCCCCTCTATTTCATTTCTCCTCAAGAGGAGATGTCCTCATTAGCCCTACTGCATGCTACAAATTATTGTAATTATCAGTTCTTTATCCTGTCAAGTGCACTCCAAATATTTTATTCATTAAAAGAAGCTCTTCATTATGTAGAAAATAACTACATTATTAGCCCCTATGTGCTGTTTACATGTTTCAGGCAGCTGGATGAGGGTGGTGGGATGGACTCTCCATCCCTGGAAGTGTTCAAGGCCAGATTGGATGGGGCTTGGAGCAGCTTGGTTGAGTGAAAGATGTTCCTGCCCATGGCAGGCGTTACAAAGATGGTCATTAATGGCCCTTCCAGCCCAAACCATTCAGTGGTTCCCTGGAACATCCAATTCCTATGGCCCACTGCCCCTGAGTTGCCACATCCCTGATTTCTTCCAGCCGGTACCTGAAGGCAGTGTGGTTTAGTCACATGTTATGTCTTCCCAGCTTAGTTGCTAACCTGCTCTGTGATCCTGAATGGGTAATGTTCCCTTCCCAAGATTCCTTCATCTCCCCTTTTGATTTTTAAGGTTTGATGGTCAGACTGTGTCAGTCTTCTCATGTAATGCCTCTGGGAGCCACCATAACACAAGTAGTAGCATCACATTGGTCAAACATTCTTAATTTTGATCAACCATCTATCAAAAGTGTAGTTACCTTTTATTTGGAACAGCTTGTACTCTTCCTGAAATAGCCCTGGGAATTTTAAGTGGGGGAAGTGCTCACTGCTGGCAGATACATCAATGCTGTATGGACCCTTCAGCCCAAAATCAGCCTCAGATCCACAGTGGTGAGCACTTTGTGGCACGTTAGCTTCTCACTTAGGTGGAAGAAGCAGAAGAGAAGGGGTGCTGAGCTGTTAGAGTATGTTTTCACAAAGAAGCTCTTCATTATGTAGAAAATAACTACATTATTAGCCCCTATGTGCTGTTTACATGTTTCAGGCAGCTGGATGAGGGTGGTGGGGATGGACTCTCCATCCCTGGGTGT
This sequence comes from Emberiza elegans, assembly GCA_024865655.1. Taxonomy (NCBI): domain Eukaryota; kingdom Metazoa; phylum Chordata; class Aves; order Passeriformes; family Fringillidae; genus Emberiza; species Emberiza elegans. The sequence goes on from JALJVW010000797.1 coordinate 2,377,950, forward strand.
TCAAGGCCAGATTGGATGGGGCTTGGAGCAGCTTGGTTGAGTGAAAGATGTTCCTGCCCATGGCAGGCGTTACAAAGATGGTCATTAATGGCCCTTCCAGCCCAAACCATTCAGTGGTTCCCTGGAACATCCAATTCCTATGGCCCACTGCCCCTGAGTTGCCACATCCCTGATTTCTTCCAGCCGGTACCTGAAGGCAGTGTGGTTTAGTCACATGTTATGTCTTCCCAGCTTAGTTGCTAACCTGCTCTGTGATCCTGAATGGGTAATGTTCCCTTCCCAAGATTCCTTCATCTCCCCTTTTGATTTTTAAGGTTTGATGGTCAGACTGTGTCAGTCTTCTCATGTAATGCCTCTGGGAGCCACCATAACACAAGTAGTAGCATCACATTGGTCAAACATTCTTAATTTTGGTCAACCATCTATCAAAAGTGTAGTTACCTTTTATTTGGAACAGCTTGTACTCTTCCTGAAATAGCCCTGGGAATTTTAAGTGCGGGAAGTGCTCACTGCTGGCAGATACATCAATGCTGTATGGACCCTTCAGCCCAAAATCAGCCTCAGATCCACAGTGGTGAGCACTTTGTGGCACGTTAGCTTCTCACTTAGGTGGAAGAAGCAGAAGAGAAGGGGTGCTGAGCTGTTAGAGTATGTTTTCACAAGCAGGTTTTGCACTAATTCTTCACAATCAGTTGCTGTACCAGAGCACTGAGTCTGTCCAGGCTGCCCAAGGCTGCTGAAATACACTGAATATTTTAGTGACAGATTTAAGAGGTTTGCTGCTCAAGAGATGTTAAAGCAATTTTTCAATTAGATAATGTGTGAAAAGGTGGAAAATTGTGCTTGCAAATGTCGATACCGGGTTTTTTTCATTTTTATTCCATGCAAGTGACATTCAGATCTTGTGTGGGATGTAATGACAGAGTTGTGAGGTAGGTGGATGGGATGAAGAGTAACTTAACCAGTTGATGGGAAGGAGTAACCTGACCGCTGTATGTCATTTTACAGTGTCACCACTGCTTGAAGGTTTTCTTTTTCCCAAAGCACATGGCCTTGGGTGAGGCAGTGTCAGTCTCTTTCATCTCTGATTTACTGCAGTTGTAGCCAGTGGAAATGAGGAAGAGAAGCCTTGGTGCTGGGAGAGATTGTTTCATTCCCCAGCCCAGGTTTTGGAATTGGCTGAAGGAAAGTAACACCAGCTGTGAACATTCCCTGTTCCTCTCAATGGGCCACTACCTTGAAAGACCAGTTTTCATAATTTACATGCAATACAGTTTTTTTATTGCAGAGCTTGGGAATGAAAGGAAGCAAAAGCCATCCTGTGAATTACAAAGCTGTGGCTACGGGAGGTTGGACAATGTGGCCTGACTGCCCAGTCACTGTCACTGATGCCAAATGCTGCATAAAGGCAATCTGCACCCAGGGTAGTTCTGGTATCAGGTCTGACCTTTCTGTGTGACCACACATGGCAAAAGATGCAGCCACATATCATGTCATGGCCAGAAGGAACCAGTGTGACATAGTGTGGTTTCAGAGAGAGGGCAGGAGTTTCTTTTGTGTGGCACACTTAAGTCAAAATAACTGGCTTTTACTTTAAATAAAATATTAGAAAGCTTTTATATTTTAGGACGTCTGTATCTCAGGTGCCATATGTAGCTGTGTTTGGTAAACAAATTTTCAAGCTTGGTGACTTCCAGTGTTTGGGCAATTTGAAACCAGGTTTATCTATATTTCAGTGGCAGAAGTCTGACCTTAATTCTTCCTCAAGGAGCAAACATGACTCATTCTTGTACCTTTTAAAAGGTACAAGAATGGTACCTTTTAGGTACCATTTTTGGTAGGAGAGCCTTTGAGAGGCTTTCCTACTGAAGAGAGGTAGTGGAGTGAGAAGTGTTGTAGAGAAACAAGCCCAGATGGGCTCAAGCTGGAGAGCCTTTGCTTGTCCTCCTGTTGCTGCCTGCTTTAAACTATTAAGTATAAACTACTATAAGCTACTAAGTATAAACTACAGCAGCCAGGCTGGCCAGCTGACCATTGTCATGCCCTCATGCCATAGCTGAGATGATTCAGGAAAGGGGTGCAGGGAGTTTGATTGAGACAGATTCAATTTGTCTCTTACTTGTCTTTATTGTTGATGGGTTTTTTTTCATACAGCATGGGTACCCCATCTCCTTGCCAAAATCCTCCAAAGTTATTCCCAGAATGAGAACAGAAGTCCAAGAGGGCAGAAGAGGAGCAGCTTCCCTGTGTGGTGTTTGATGTTGTCCCTGTTCTTTTGCCTTTTGCAGAGGTGGTTCAGCTGAGCCTGCCCGAGGAGCAGAGGGTCACCGTGACCACCATCACCGTTGGCCTCAGCACTGTCCTGACGTGCAGCATCCGCGGGGCGCTGCGGCCGCCCATCGTCTGGAAGCGCAACGGCGTCGTGCTCAACTTCCTCGACCTGGAGGACATCAACGTACGTCCTGAGCCTCTCCTGTCAATGATCACAACTTTGAGTATGGCCTCCTTTAGCAGGTGGTGGTTATAAGGGTGCAGCTTTTATCTTACTGTTATGGGAAGCGGAAGCTGGTGCAATATTTAGGTTTTATGTGAATATGTCTCAGGAATAAAAGCAAAGCAGAGTATGTGCAGGGGAGAGCAGGAGTACTTGGAATAAGTGATATGAAATTATGCTTCTTTCATTGGTGCTTCTTTCATTGGTCTGGACCTGTGCTCCAAAGACCTCAAAACTTAGGGGAAAACAGCTCTGCAGACCACTCACTCCTCAGGGGTGTCTTTCCCAGTACAATGAAACAGGTTCATCAAGAAGATGAAACAAAACATTTGTGGTGTCAATAGATCTCTCTCTTTAAACCAAATAATCTGTTTTTATCTTTGATCCTCCTGTTTCTCTTGCCTTTGAGTCAGTTCTCCTCTCTCATTCCTTGGCTGTTATTTCTGACAAGCAGTTTAAAAATGGGATTATTCAGCAGGGTGTGGCGATGCCCTCACAGGAAGGAAGATGAATCTCTTTTAATTCACAGTGCTGGTCTGATCTCTGAGTCATAGTTGGTAGTAAAGACAATACCTGAATGATGGTATAAACTTACTCATTTATTTAATAACATTTAATTACAGAGAGAGTGGAAAGTAGTGTACAAAAAATATGGTCTGTATTTCATTTCTCTTTTCATTAAAGTATATGGTAAATCAGGTTTTATTTTAATTACACTGCAGCAAGAGTTGATTTATATTTTTATTCAGTTCTTGTTAATTTGATAACCACTCAGTTCAGAGTTGTTACAGTCAATACTATAGCTCCCTAAATTGTTGTGTATCCAGGATTGCTGAAATGGGAAAAATCTTTGGTTTATTCTTCTGCAGTAAAATGTGAAAATTACAGCACATGGGACAGAAATACACACAGAATCTCAGTGCTTTATTTGTTGACTCTTCCTTAGCAGGAAAATCATGTGCACCATGTATAGGTAATTGCTGTCTGCACAAACTTAGTAATTAAAACCATCTAAACATTTTTTTATTTTCATCACAACAAGTATATTTTTTAAATTTTTTGTATTTTTTGTCACTGCTTCGAGCTTCACATAGAAATACAGCAAGAGCCTCTGAAGGCTAAAGAGTGATCTTAGGATTTGTTGGCCAAAAATAATGAAAATTGCATGTATTTACCTTACATTTATGAAATTTTGGTTGTGATGACATTAATTTTAAAGAATTAAAGTTCCTGTGTGAACTGGACACAAAGTGACAGTCCAAGAACCCGAGTAGAAACACATTATCGAAGGACTGATGGCACTTGGCTCTGGGGGTTCATTTGCAACTCCTACTGTTTTAAACAGAATGTTGAAAACGTTTTCAGACTGAAATGTCAGTTCCTCGCATAATTTAGCACCGGCCCAAGTGGATTTCTAGTTTGCTTATAGGTAATTTTGTTTCTCATTGGTGATTCTGTGTTAAGGGGCAGAGTTATGTCCTTGCACATGAGCTGGTTCCTGAATGATTCAACACTCCCATGGAGTGTAACACAGCAAAAAACATCACTTTTTAATCTGTTTCAACTAGTATATCACTGAGAAACTATACCAGAAGAGCACTCTGAGATTGTTACAAGGAGAAAAAACAAGATTTGTGCCTCAATTTTAATGTGTCACATACCAATTTATGACCTCTATCACCTTGTCATATAACGCCTGCTACTAGTGAACATCAACTTTTCTAGTCTAATGAACACCTCCACAACTTTTTCATCTTTAATTACACTCTGTAAATATTTTATGTTCTGTATATACACTGCTGTCTGTATTCTGGTCTGATTGCTTGAGGAGGCATAATTTGGCCATTTTTTATTTTCCCTCTTTGACAGTAGGTGTTATGCAGGGTGCTTGAGCTCAGGCATGTCTACTCTCTGGCTACTGAGGATGGGCCCCTGCATGTCTGAAGCACTTGGTGGCAGCAGGGATGGTCCTTCAGCTGCTGAATGCAGCCTTTTATTTATCATAGAACCACAGAATTATTTGGGTTAGAAGGGACTTTAAAACTTATCTTGTTCCAACCCCCTTGCCATGGGCAGGGACACTTTCCTCTAGACCAGGTTGCAAAATCTTCATCCAGCCTGGCCTTGGACACTTCCAGGAATGGGGTATCTGCAGCTTTTATGGGAAGCATGTGTCAGGCCTCACCACCCTCACAGGTAGGATTTTTTCCTAATATCTAATCCATTCCCCATTCTCCTGTCAGCACATGCCCTTGTTTAGAAGTCCCTCTCCACCTTTCTTGTAGGTTCCCTTCAGGTACTGGAAGGACACAATTAGGTCACCCTTAATCCTTCTGTTTTCCAGGCTGAAGAATCTCAATTCTCTCAGCCTCCCCTTACAGCAGAGGTGCTCCATCCCTCTGTTCATCTTGGTCTTTTCTGAAACACCAAACAGCTCAGGTCAGGGGGTGGCAGCAGACTGTTCAAAGCTTCAGCCCTACGTGGGTACACAAACTCACATTAAACAATAATCTATTTAAAGGCCCTGACAGCAGAAAGTAAAGGCAGTGTGCTTCTTAATGTACTTGAAGGTAGTTAATTAAATTACTCCAGTTTTCCTTTAGTACGCCTCAAGCAGAAACTCAATTGCATTTCTGCTTTTCACAATAAGGTTGGCAATTTGGCTAATTGGAAGTGCAACAGGAGATTAATTGTACCTTTTTAACTTCAAGAAAATCCTCCCTGCTCTTGGCACATTGCTAATCACATACAGACCTACAGGATAGTCACACACTTGGAAAAGTCCTGGTATTATATTTCAATTAAACTCTTTCTCTTCTAAATGCTAATTCAAGAAATCAAATGAAATTAGAAGCTCAAGTCAGAAAAAAAACAGAATCCTGCCAACCAGATGTGAGAGCAGCAGAGGAAAGACTTTGCTGAAGTGTCATTTGTTGTTTTATTCTCTTCAGATTCATGACAAATGTGATCTGAGAAGGTGGCCTGTTTTCCACGGTAATACTGGGAGGGACTAAGACAGTCAACAAAAACCTAGATAAACCTAAATTTGCACAGAACTGAAAGATTGAAAATTACTATAAAGCCTTGTTGTTTAACTGCATTAGTTAAATCACTTTTATGTGATATCTTGATTGGCAACAAAATATTTATAATTTTTCATTGCTCTCTTAATCAGAAGCTTTCATAAGCAACTAGTAATAATTTGTCATGTCCTGTCTATGGGAGCTCTGTTAATGAGTTGTCACATAGCTATTGCAAAAGAGCCATCCTAATGGTACATGTAATTAAACAGTTTCTCTTGCAAACATTTAAGATTGCTTTTAGCATAAAAATATTATTTCTCCATAAATTACCCATCCATATTATTTATCCATTAGAAGTCCCTTTGCAGTTCCACTTTAATAAAGTCACATCAACTTTTCTCATGCAGAAAATAACTATAATGTAGCTGAAATTGATAAATTTGTTATAGCTCAAAATTGATTTCTGACTACAAAAGTGAAGTGGTTAAAATGTGTAATCATTCAAAATAATATACTTTTGCCTCGTAGGAACAAGTGATATGTTTTCTCAAGTATGTGATTATGAAAGCATTCCTCAATTTGAAAATAAAATAAACTCCTCATGGAGTCAAATGCATATAGTATTTATAGGGTATTGTTTCACATGATTTGACATTATCTCCAGAGAAACATGTGTGAATTGATATAATTTATAAATATAAGTTGTTCCTTCAGAAGCATGGTGAAGGAGAAGATTACCATAAGAAAACAAATATGGTGAAGAGGTAGATAAGAATTTGGTGAATTACCAAGTGTAGTGCAGGTAGCTGTAGCCTAAACTCATTAGTGTCTTTCATTACTCATTTCATTTTAATCTGTACACTTTAACTAACACTGGCATTGGGTCATTAGTTCAAAAATAGAATTTATAATTTTATATTTACACAATATAAATTGTGTAAATACAGAGTTCTGCATTTCTGCTGATGTCAGGTAGGATGGCATAGCTCTGCTGTCTCCAAACATCCCACCCAGGGACAAGCACAAAGCTCCAGACCACAGCCTTGGATGCTGGATTTCCCCATCCCCTGGGAAATCACCTCCATGTGCATCTCATGGCCCTTGCAAGAGCTGTGCCCACCTGTCTTGAGACACATTTCATGCATGCTCATGAAAATGTCCCTTTTCCATCTATAATATTTGAAACCCAAAGCAAACAGCCAACCTTTAAAGTGCAAGTCACTGGGATGTTTTGTCATTAAAATAGTCTGTATGAAGACAATGTATTCCTGTTGATGCTTTTAATGTAGCTTCACTGTTAAATAATAAAAAGCTCATGTGTGAATAACCCCATTAATTCCCTTCTAATAGAATTTGGGCCATTAAAATTATCAAACCCTGGGCCATCCTAGATACTGCAGTTACGCAGTGATGGAAGCAAGTTACAAAAATTTGGATATTTACAACCAAGTTTTTTCTCTTTCAAATCAAAGTTTATGAAATTGCTTATAGTTTCTTAATGTATTTACAGGCTCTAAAATAGAGGTTAAGTGCAAAATTACTACTAACAGTATATTCTGAATATAGTCTCACATTTTGTCATAATGAAGATTACAGAAATTATATCCACTTGCATTTTTAGAGAAATGTACCTACTATTCATTTTCCTTGTAATGTTTTCTCTGAGTTCCTCAGGATGTAAAACTCACCCATTTTTTTGTTATATTATAATTACACAACTATCAAAGAAGTTCATATCCATATTTTCAAGGCAAAAAAAATTTTGACTCAGCAGCATGTTGTGTTAAATTCTTTGAACAGAAAAACAAGAAAAGATAAATTAATGCCCCATCAGGCTGTGTTTGCAATGGTATTCTAGCATTTGCTTAAGGCTGAATTTCTCTCCATGTAAATGACTAAAGTGATGTCTAAAACCAAGAACAAATAATATTAACGAAGCATAAGTTTTCAGCTTGTCTCTAGAAATGAATTATTAAAAGCATCAAAGAAAGTGATTTAAGGACCCATGATTAATTTAGTTTTTATCATTTTTATATGAATCACTCATAAATCTATTGTAAAAAAGATCAGAGGCATTTCATTAGTAAGGAGAAATAATTTCCAAAGTGATAGCCATTGTGGTAGATTTTGCATAATAATAATCTCATTAAATGCTTGGGTACATTTTGTTTTAAAATCCTGTAAACATTATCAGAGAGAGATTTCTAGGACACTGAGGAACAGGCAAGCTCTTTTTGTATGAACTAGTTAATACTGGTTGCTTTGCTGGTGACTGTGAGATCAGGATGGTGTTTTTCTTCATCTGGAAGTGTTCAGGGCCAGGTTGGATGGGGCTTGGAGCAGCCTGGTCTGGTGGGAGGTGTCCCTGCCCATGGCAGGGGTTTGGGCAAGATGAGCTTCAAGGTCCCTTCCAACCCAAACCATTCTGGGATTCTGGTGGAAAACTGGTGACACCAGCAAGCTCCTTTGCCAGGACTGGTTTTGTCAGTAGGCACTGAAACCATGTAGAGAAGGTCTCCAGCTTCCCTGGGCTTGGGAAGGGGCTGGAATGGAAGGGGTTAAAAATGAAGTGAATTATTATTATTAATAGTAGGAGTAATAATAGTATTTGGAAAGCAAATCTTCTGAGAGAAGAACCACTCAGGGAATTTCATTCCCTCTGCCATTATTTCTGCTATGAACACTTTAAACCATCATGGTGAGAGGGTATTGAGTGTCTTTAGGGCTTCCCCCCTGCCCCGTATTTATTAGGAGCATTCAATATCTAACTTGGATGAACTTTAAATCACTGTGTGGGTGTAAATGGCTTGAGCAAGGGGGTGTGTAACCCGTAGTGCCATACTGGGGGGTGACTGGTGCCAGTGTGCCCTCCTTGAGAGCTGGGGGGATGTGGGGAATCTCTGCCTTCATGTCAGTGGGGTTGACTTTTCTGTTTCTTCTTCCTCTTTATGATTTGAAGTCGTTTTGTTTTTTTCGTCAAGCAACTGGAAGTTAACCTAAAAAATAATAAGCATCTATGCTCATTCCTATTCAAACTTCCTAAAACCCAAGAAACTTCGACAAAAATTTAAAGGGTTTAAAATGTTGGAACAACCCTAAGGCGTGTTAGAAAGCTTCATGAAAATCTGAAACAGGCAGAAGGTGGGTGGCAGTGCCCTGCACCCTGTGGCATCACAGCCAGCTCAGCATCCAGGGTTAATGTGGCTCCTCTCTGCCAGCTCCTTCCTGGGTGTCAGAGCAGGAGATTTGTGGTGTTACAATCGCAGGCTGGAATTCACTTGAGACAGAATGTGAACAAGATTTACAAGTAATATGCAATGTTTTACACATCTCTGAGCACGGTGTCCCTGAACCACGGCAGAGTGCATGACCAGGGAATGCATTAGAATGGGAATGGGATAAATAAATATGAAAAATCTTGTGTTTGGAAAGACCAATGCCTTGGGTAATCAGTAGTGATGGAAAGGAAAGGAAATAATGCACCAAAAAAAATTGTATATCCATTTTCTAGGATCTGCTTTGTTATTTTTTAGAGCAACTTTTTTTAAAATATTTTATAGATTACCAAGCTGTTATCAGTGTAAAATGCAGAGTGGTGCATTTTTTTACATCTTGAAAAGATAAAACATATTCTGAGTTCATTTAATCAATCATTTGGTTGAAGGGTAAATGCAAGACATAAAAGGAGCTCATGAAGGACAGAGAACTTTTTATTTGAAAAAGGGAGAAAAAAGGTGATACGAACTTCTAGAGCAGTCAATTTATCAGCTGCCACTAGTTGACTTTATCAATTATGAGAAATTATAAGCATAGCTTTCTGAATTATTTTTATTCAAAAAATTACTTTATAACGAAATTCAAAAGGTAGAGGTGATAAACACCCTGCCCTTATCTGGCTGCTTTGATTTAGGGCTTATGATTCTGTGGAGTTAGATGGGTACTCCCGCCAGTTTCATCACTTCTCTTTCTTCCTCTTCACAAGCAAATGGTGAGATGCCCCATCCCTGAGCACCCACATCCATTCCAGAGACACCCCATCCCAGGAAGGGTTCAAGGCCAGGTTGGATGGGGCTTGGAGCAACCTGGTCCAAGGTGACAAGGGGGGTTGGACCATATGAGCTTACAGGGCCCTTCCAACCAAAACTTTCCATGATTCCATGATAATTCACCTTCCATGGTAAATGAGGAAAACCAAAGTATATCTCAGAACTTGCTGGTTTTGCCTTTCTACTGATTGCCTGTTCTTCTTCATGGGATCATACATTTAAATGTCTTTTCAATTCACTGTGGGGCATTACTGGGGTCAGGGCAGTAACAGTTCCCTGGGGTGTGTAGCACTTGCTGAGCCTCCCAGATAGCCCCAAAATACTGTTTTAAAGCTGGGATAGATTTGGGGAGAGAAGAATTATGTTGCATCAGTTTTATAGATGTTTTTGTTCTGCTCTGTCTGATTTCAGGCTTGTGGTGACTTGGAGAACTGGCTTAACAAGCAAAAGCCATCTGAACTGAGTCAAAATATGTGAAATTATTTCCTCTGCTTTTTCCCATGGTGAATTATTCCCATTCCCTCTGCCCACCCCATCCACATGCCAGGCACACCAGAGCAGCAGCTCAGCAGCTGTCAGTGCTCACTCACACCCTGTTAGCACAGGGCAGGGGCCTGTGAGCAGCTCCTCAGAGCTCCCAGGGACACTGCAGCGTGGAGGGGGGTATGGGACACATCCCAAATACATCTCACAGCTTCCAACTGCAGCACAGCACTCCTGACTGCAGGATGTGAAGTTAGAGGCTATTAAGGAATCAAAGACTCATCATTTCTTAATGCTCCAGGGCTTGGGTTTTTACAGCACTTCCAAATACACCCTTATGAAATACACAAAGAAAGTGCTTGTGCATAAGAATGCATCCATAGATATAAAATGTAACAGTGCAGTCCTAATGTACTAACTATATCCACAGGGAAACACTGGGAGAAAACCGTGAGCTGCAATAAACACACAGAAAATCATTAATTTGTTGGAGAATTCAGTCTACTTTTTGCAGCAACAAAAGGTTCAGTGTTAAACATTTAATGCCACAATCACTTTCTCCTTCCCACTCCTAAACACTTTCAATTTTTAACAACTGTGTAGTTATATATGAATTTACTGTGTGTGCAGGTTCTAATACAGGGTTGATAATTCCCTTCTATACCTGACATGGTGATATGGTGCTGACTTAAATAATCTTTGATAACTTTCTTTAAACACCAGAAGTCAGAAAATAGATTTTAAAAGTCACAAACTGTGCTTTAACCAGTATAAGCCCCTCTTTTCAAGAAAAACAATATTGTTGCACCTGTTTAATTGTGTAAGGGTTTTTTGCTTATATTAATACATTTGTATGCACTCAAAAAAAACCAGATCATCCTTAAAAAGACAATTACAGAGCACAAACCAGGCATTCAGAATATTTTCCTGTGATATTTTAAAGTAACATACTTAAATAGGGAAGATTATATTATCCTGCTTTTCCACAATTCCTTGGATTAAATTATTCTATTAAAGTACCCACCCTGCTTTTATTAATCTAAACTCAATTTTAGTTTCTTTTAACCTACAAAAACTGTTATTAAGTCCCCTCCAGTGCAAGAATTTTCTGTATCTCATGCAAGTATCATTTGAACAGGGTTGGTGTCTTTTCCTTTAGCAGTTACTCATGCCTCTTTGCTTTCCATCAGGGAAGATCTAACTGACCAAAAAACAGGCAAATGCTTGAAATGGGGATTTTTGAGTAGATATTTGTAATAATGTATTGGAAAACTTAACCAGCTTATCTCATAGCATAGATGCCTGACACCAAGGTGACAATAATATCTTAGATGCTTTTGATTGTAGATAATGGATTTCAGATAATCTGTGGATTTACTCTGATTCTTCATAATTGTTCATGCATTTGCCCATGGGAGCAGCACAGCCAGCAGAACCCGGTTATGATTGTGGGTATGTCTGTGTCCTCTCAGGTGAAGGTCTGTGCTTTGGGAAGGGTTGTGTCCTGCCAGTAAACTCCTTATTTCTCAGTGCTTACTTTCAACCTGCCTTAAAACATGTCTAAAAACTAGGCAAGCTCTCAAAATTCTCTCCCCTCTGCCAGTGCTGACCTGCCACCGAGAGGTGAGGCACGAAGATGCCTCTTAATGCCAGAGGATTTTGGAGAAGGTTCCTGAGCTGACAGAAGCAGTGCCAGATCAATCCATACTGCAGGAGATGGGCTGTTTTGTACTTCTCTTGAAGGCTGCCAGCTGGCATTGCATGTCTGCTGCAGAATCACAGCTTCCTTCAAAAAATGTTCAAAGTGTGGTGTCTGGAAAGGAAGGTTCAAACTGCAAAGCACATGCACCCTGAGCAGGCAGGAAATGTGAGATGTAAGGAGCCCCGGAAGGTTTGGGTTTAGAAATCAGCCCATGTGCTGATCAAACAACCCCAGCCTGTGATCTCTGAGTCCTGGGCAGGGCTTGGCAGCAGCAGGGGGATGTGGATGGTTCCTTACAGAGCTGGAGCTGCCACGGGTGCAGCAGGGAAGGAGCAGCATCAGAACTTGTGTGTGTGGATTCCCTTCTTCCAGCACAAAGAAATCAGGGCCCAAGTTCTTGACTCTGAGCTGGCAAATCAGAGTGATGTTCCTGTTTAATCTGTCCCCCCTGGTGGGTCCTGCCATGCAGAGGAGGCAGTGAGCTGTCACCTCCTCACTGCTGCATGTCCCAGACACGGATGGGGGTGGCAGCAGGCAGGACCTCCTGGAAGGGCTTCCCCTGCACACCCTGGCCTGCAGGCTGGCTTCCAGCTGCACGTTGGAGCTTTGAAAACAAGTCCTTGGGTTTTTTCATAAGCAGAACCGCTCTCCAGCATTCAACCTCTTGTACTGGGTTTGTGCCACCCTGACTCAAAGTTGAATTTTCCCATAATATTTCAGTTAAATTACTCAGAGTTCAATTTGACATACTTCACACGTGAGGGTGATTACAGAAAAATCTTCCTTTCAGCTCATGAATGGTTTTAAAATGTATCCTTCTCAGTTTGCATAGAAACACAAACACTCTGAAGCTGCAGAGAGTCTGAAGGTTGGTGGAGTAACAAGAGGAGCTGCTTCATTTAGCCATCAGTGCTATGGTTCTCTTAGCTGTAAAGAAACAGTAAAGAAACATTGAAATTAACAAATAAATAATGAATTGAAATAAATTCCTAAGCAGGGTGCTTGTACAGCATAATCAAGTGCCAAAAATGTGTCTAATAACTCAGACCCTTCCCATCTGTAATCAAAAATTGAAACAATGCAAGAGCATGTCTAAAAAGATGAAGGGGATGAAGAAAAGATACTTGTTAAGCAGTTACAGAACTAAACAGGTATGTTTGAGAAAAGGCTTTTTGTCTTCTTTCTTGTCTCCTGCCTAGGATATTGCCTGAAATAAGTAACTAAGAGCTTCAGTTCTTTTACATCAGGTCTCAAGGCTGCAGTGCATTTTCTAAGAACCAGCACAGATAAAGAAAACCTTAACCCACCCAAATGTTAGCATTTTATGCATCTGAGGTTAACAGGTAGATATTAAATTCCCCCATAAATTAAACAGCTGGAAATGGCCATCTTTTTTATGTGCAAAAAGCACCTTGTTAGCAACAAGCACAAAAGTTCACTTTCTCAGATGAGTCACTTTACCTTACTCTTAAATCGCTGCTCATTTTCTCTCTGTGTGTTGATTTATGAACTTTATAGCCTACTGTTCAAAATTCAAGCTGTGTCCCCAGGCTGCCTTGCTATCAAAACCTCTGAACAGGTAGTATCCATTCATATAGTGCTTAAAATGTTGTTACTAAGTAATAAGGCACCTTTCCTGTCTTTTGTTCCATTCAGGATTTTGGAGAAGATGATTCCCTCTACATCACCAAGGTAACAACTATTCACATGGGCAATTACACCTGTCATGCCTACGGCTATGAGGAGCTGTATCAGACCCACATCCTTCAGGTGAATGGTTAGTAAATGGCATATGTGACATTCCATGAAAACATTCCCTGAGAAAAGTTGTGTGTTAACCTTATTCACACAGAGATGTGTAAAGCCACAGCCCAAATTAGCTGTGCACGAGAGCAGATGCAGCTTGGGGTTTGCTCACTTGCACTGTCACACAGGCAGTCAGAAATAAAAGTATCAAGGGGGGATGTGTATAATTACCTGGGCTTCAGGAGGCATCTTCATTGTTAAACAAGCTGTCAGTGACATTTCCATAGAGTTAAGAGCAGCGTTTCCAAGCATCTCTTAAAGTAATTACTACTTTTGTCAACAGAAGTGTTGCCTCAATAATTTCTTCTTCCAGAAAATCATTTCTGTTGCATGAAATAGCCCAGGATATTTAAATAAATACAGCAGTGTTTCCAAAAGCAGCTAACCTCCAGCTATATATCCAGGTTGTACTGAGCTTGGTTTGCTGAGGGCTGTTTACACTGGCTCACTGGATTGCAAAATGAGGGCAAATCATTTTACAGGTGAGAGAATCAGACAATTCCAGCATTCTCGTGCACCTCCATCCCCTGGACTACATTTGTGCCTGGTGGAACTGATATTCAGGTGCTCACTATCTATCTCCTGACCTCAAACTCACTCAGTTGGATTTAGTTTAAAATTACATTAGATTAAGCCAGCATTTCATCAAGGGACCAGCCCACAGAGTATCCACCTCCACAGCAGCAGCAGCATTCTGCAACTTCTGACCCTTTTTCACCTGTGCTGATGATGCCCAGCAGTGTCTCCAGAACAGGGGCACCCATTACTAACTGTGGGTACATTCTGGTATGAAATGGAACGTACACTATGGGATGTACTCTGCTATGAAAGTATTTATTTTTTAAGGAAAATTCAGTAACTTTATTACAGGGTATATATATTATAAGGAAAACTAGTATTCCTTTCTCTAGGTGTGTGTTGACCTGCACAAAGGAGAGCTTTCAGCTGGTAAGAGCAGGTCACAGAGGTGACACAGAGGTCAGCAGTGAGAGGTGAAGCAGTAAAGAGGGATACTTACACATCTTAAGAAGAGCCATGGTGGTTTTGTTTTGAGCTTTTGTTTTGACTTCAGGTCTTCTGGATGTGTTTAAGAGCTCCCCCCACCACACAAGTACCTGGAGGAGAGCACAAAGTATCTGATTGATCTGAATGAAAGCTGACTTAATGTCTCTACATAATAATTTGTCATCTTTTTGGGAAAGTAAACTGTAAATCTCAGCAATGTGGATAACTAAGTCGTGTATGCTGCAGCTGAGAAAATAGGTTTCCTTCCTCAAAGTGCTGTTTGTTTGATGAATGGCAGTTGAAAGAAAAGCCAGCTAACAACTTAATCCCATGTCTATTATGTGATGTATTATGAGGCCTGAATGGAGTTTAGTTGGCAGACAACAATGTAGACTTTATCAGCACTGAGAATAGAAGGCCCAAAGGCTTTGAAACTTAAACCAGAATGAGAGGAAAGCTGGATGGAGTGTGGGGAGGGAGTGATCTGTTCCATACTCACGCTTGCCACTTAGATTTAACTTGTTATTGAAAGATCACATTTTCTTTTTAAGTGGAAGTTTCATACCATAGCTATATGGGGGCTTTCTTACCAAAAGAAGAATGCTGTTCTACAAAAAACACTATCTGTGTGGGCTTTTTAATATGCTGCTATATAGTCACTAAATACAGAATAAAAAGCCTTGCATTCTGGTATCAACTCAGGCTTGCTAGAAAAAACTGCAGGGTCTAGAAATCTTTGTCTCACAGCATCTGATATTCCCTTGTGAGCCATTAGGCTTTGCAAAGCTGGGTTTTTGCAATTCTTGATGTGGCTGCCCACATCAGTATATTCCCTCCTGTTCTGCCTGTGTCACAGTTTCCTCCAGCAGCGGATGCAGGGGTGACAGCCCTGATGGCAGGAGAACATTGCTTGCCTTCAAATGCATTGGAGGGTTCCCAAGGCAGAGCCTTTCACAGGGAAACCTCAGTTTTAGTAACTTAAAGGACAAATTAAGGAATTTTTCTTGACAGGAGTAGAGGGAAGAAACTGAGCCAAGCTGAATTGAGTGAAGATGCTGAGAATCTAAGTGTAGTTGATGGGCTCTGTTCAGCACTGGGGCTTGTCTCTGTCTGTCTGTGTCAAACTAAAAATTCCATCTTCAGCATGGAGGGGTTTTTGTTGCTTTCTTGTGTTGACTAAAATGGTAAGAGAATGTGACAGAAGTAAATCAGCCAGAACTCGGGTGTATCTGCTCGCCTGTCTCCTCTAGGGAGGCACTGATCTACTTTCAACATCAAAAACTTGGGGGCTTTTTATTTTGTGAAAATGATCAGAATTTTTCTTTTCACACCTCCCAAGTTTGTCTGTTGGGAGAGAATAGAGAAAGAAGATCCAACTAGAAGTAAAAGGGTTTATCCCCCACCCTTCCCAAGCCCGCTGTGTCTCTACAGGCAGGTTCTAACTTTTAGACTGTTTTTCAAAGCTGCAGTATTTCTTCCAGCATCCTTTGGTCCTTTTCCAGACCACCTGGGCCCTGTCTTACTGTTCCTACTAAGACACATCAGTGAGCTCACAAAAGAGCCTGATCTTAGCTACATGTACTCTCTTCCTCTGCTTTTACCCAACATATGAGATGCTCTTTCGCTTATTTTTTTCTTGGCCTCTTTTTAGAACATTAAGCTAGATTCTTATGTTGATTAGGTAATATAGAAAATAAGGAAATACAAGCTTAAATAGAAAGTTTGCAGCCCAATTTTGACAACATTAAATGTTTCTGAGATTTGGGGCTCTACTACTGCTCAACTGCTGAATGCTATGCAGTGTTTCCCTTTGTGTCAGATGGTTCAGGATATTCCAAATAAAGTGGGTGGATCCAGATGCTTATTTTGACAAGCAGGGATGAGAATCCTTTTAGGCAGAAAATGTGAAGGTCACCAGGTGAATGCCCCAGCCTGCTGGCTCACATCTGGGCATGAAACATGAAGTACATGTGAAATTCAGCCTGTTTGATGGGAGAGGTTTGGTTGGGCTCATCAATTTTAGGATTCACAGTTACTGGTACAATTTAAGTCAGTGTATGTAGGCAGCTTGCCCTTAAGATCTTTGGAGGAAAAGGAATTGCTGAAAGGCAATGTTTAAACAATTTAAGAATGAAAAGTTCATCTTGCATTCTGGTATCTTTGATCAGGAGGAGCCAAGAACAGCAGAAAAATTTTGTTCTCTCCCATGTATGGATATTGCTTGGGAAATGTGTGCAGTATACACTAACTATTGGGAGGAAGCAATTTAGCACTTTAAAAAGGAAAAAAGAGGTCCCAAGGATAAAGAATCTTATAAAATAGTAATCAACTATGAAAATTGGTAAGTCTCTTGGTAAATCAAGAGATTAACTGAGTGTAGGAGATTTGCTGGGTGTAGGGCATCATTGTCCTTGGTCCTTGCACTCAGGAAAACGTCAGCATATATCAGAATATTGTATTCCTTGAAAATAGTTTTTAAAAAGCCATTTGATCCTCAGCCCAATTATAAGGGTCCAATAGGACAAATTTTCCAGTAAGGGATATGTTACAAACATGGATGTTTCATTAATGTGGCTTTTCAGGAGAAAACATAAAATGCTGCAGGCTCCTTTCAAATCATAAAGGTAAAACATCTCAAGTAAATGATTAATCTGTTAATTATTGCTACACCCTGGAGTATAGAGCTCCTACAGCAGCAATGGATGTCTTTGGGCCTTGGTGGCACCATCTGTGCTCATCGTGTGCTTTATCACCTGAGCTGTTTTATAGTAATGAATTGGTCTGCTCACCAGTGAGGTGCTGCTCAGTATGCAGTGGTAGGCAATCTACCCAATCTCATGCTTGTTTCAATGCCTCTTTCTTCCTACTTTGCTTAAGATAATGGCATTTTTATATTGCCCTTGGCTGCAGACACAGTAATGGTTAGCAATGATATATATTCACCAAGGGAAAAAGCAAAAGGTAATCCATATATCCCAAAGTCTGGAACTGAAATCTTTGCAAGTTTAATGCGCTTACTTGGAATGTATTAATTTGCGCTTACATGGAATGTAGCAAGGACAATAAAAATATATTCTGCAGTTTGCTGTTATCACAAGACATTTGCATGAAATAATTTACCTGTGCAGTGAATTATGTAAGACAAGGGAGAAGAAATAAAAAGTTTAAAAATAGAAGGAAAAGGAAAAGAGAGCAGAAATGGAGGTGAAACACATACTTTTTGTAGGTGAAAACAAACAGTTTCCTTATTAATCACTCTTGAAAAGATACCTTGCTATAATTTTAAGTTAATTTTCATGCAGAGCATTGATTCAGTGCCTAGGACCTGTGAGCTACCTTTGGCAATATAAATCTGTTGTGTTTGCAGCCCTCCAGGTAAAATAGGTGGATTATTCATGTGCAGGCTATCAAGGTGTGAGGCAAAAATGTGAGAGATTGAAGTACAGTCTGTTTGTAGTGCCCTGATTCTGGGGAGCTGATGGCTGTGGCCAGCCTGGAAGTGCTGACACAGCTGCCCAGATGAGCAGGAAAGCCTAAAAGCAAACAATATTAAGGAAATAACAACCCACAGTGGTTTTAAGAGCATTAAATAGGTGATGACTGGGATGGGCTCTGTCTCTGAGAGCTGGCAGGTGAGAAGACACTCAGCTTGGAGTGAAATTTCTCTGGTGCCTTTGGCCATGTGAGATCTCCGCCAAGTCAGCTGATTTCAGGATTTGAGAATCAGACCTTCTTGAATGTTGTAAATCTTTTTCCTCTGCATTTGTAGGAAGCACACTGTCCTTCAGCTGTGAGTCTAAGTAAATCATGTTGGCCTTCAATGGACCTCACTTACTCAATCATTTCATTCAAAAAACGTTACTAGTAGAATCCCATCCAGGCTGGCCAGATCCACATTGGACTCTGGCCATGATTTTACAAAACTGTGCAGCTTTCAGCAGCTACATCATTAATCCCAAAATCTCCCAATCTGATAGAAAAGTTGACTGCTTCATTGTGAAACAGAGATACCATCAGCCATGGTATGAGACATCCTCACATACCTTTTATTTTTCCCTCAAAAAGATGAAAGAGTCTCACTGGTATCTTTCACTGATGCTGCAATATTGCAATTTATTTTTTTTTAAAGCGAGTCAGTAAATTGTTAAGAAATAGTTAATAGGTAGTATTAAGCCTTGTTGGTTTGAGCAGTGAAGGAAAGATGATTGAAAATCAATGAACATCTCTGAAATTGTAATATAATTAGTAGTTCTGCCAGTGGAGTATATTAAATAGCTCAGGAGTGCCTTTGTGAACAAGGTAAGTCATGTTTTAAAAACCTCTCAGTGAAAAGAAGTAATTGATAAACACTTTATTTGTTCAGAATAAGAAGTAGTGAATACACAGTACACTTCCTGGTGGATAATTAAATACTGACGATTAAGTTATTTTTCATAGGAAAGAACTCAAATTCCCTCCTAGATTCAGGGAAGATCTGAAGTTTATACATTAATTTTTAAAGATGTGAGTACCCACGTTAGGTTTTAATCCAACTGTTAAGTTCAGTTAGTCACTCAATGAAAGTCTAAATACAGAATTGGATCGCAAGGTTGCTCCCTGGCATTGGTATATTAGTTTACTCTTTTCTATTATAGAATCATAGGATCACAGATTTGGGATTGAAGGGATCTTAGACACCATCTCAGTCCAACCCCCTGCCATGGCCAGGGACACCTTCCACTACACCAGGTTGCTCCAAGCCCCATCCAGCCTGGCCTTGAACACTTCCAGGGATGGGGCATCCTCAGCTTCTCTCATATGCCAGTGCTTGGAAAAGTACTACTTTCTATTTTCTCCCCCCAAAGTCAAGCTGTAGAAAAATCATTCTTGTAGCTTGCACTGACAGCCAGACCAAGCTTAGTTTTTAGCTCAGAGCCCCTCGTGGCACTGCAGCCAATTCCTCAAGTCCCCAATTCCTCAAGTCCCCAATTACTCAATCCCCAATTCCTCAAGTCTCCAGTTCACCAATTCCTCAAGTCCCCAAGTCCTCAGTTCCTCAAGTCCCCAGTTCCTCAAGTCCCCAATTCCCCAGTCTCAAGTCCACAATTCCCCAGTCTCAAGTCCACAATTCCCCAGTCTCAAGTCTCCAGTTCCGCAGTTCCTCAAGTCCCCAGTTCCCCAGTCTCAAGTCCCCAATTGCCCAAATCCTCAAGTTCCCAATTCCTCAAGTCCCCAAGACCCCAATTCCTCAAGTCCCCGTTCCTTGCTCCCGCAGTGCCTCCGGTGATCCGCGTGTACCCCGAGACGCAGGCGCAGGAGCCGGGCGTGTCAGCCAGCCTGAAATGTCATGCCGAAGGGATCCCAAATCCCCGAATTACCTGGCTGAAGAACGGCATTGATATCATGCCAAAACTATCCAAACAGCTATCGCTCCTCGGTAAGAACAGAATTCTGATTAATTAAAGTATTGTAGGCAGGGATTAAGGAGGATTATTTTGCACTTTAAACCACAAGTTCTTGTACTTTGCTAAGCCGCAGTTGTTGGAAATCGTGTTATAAAACCCCTGTTCTTTCTTTTTATCTCTTTCTCCTGTGAATTTCCTGGGAAATACACTATTGATTGATGTAAGTGGTAATTGCATTCTGTTCAAAGACAGCCCGCCTGTTTTCTTCACTGCCTTGCTTCTTGTGTACAGCACAGGAGAAAAGAAATGCATTAAATTATTTGAAGAGAAATTCATTAAATTATTTGTTCATGTCTAAGCTCACACTGGATGCAAGTCAGCTGAGAGTCATTCTCCCACTCAGCCCTGCTGAAGGAATTGGGCTTTTAGCTCTAGGTCCCCATTCAAATGAGGGTGCAACAGGCATAGCAAAAGGCAAAAACATTTATTTGCAATTTTCTGTGTAAAATATGCCCCAATCTGGCTTTGGTAGATTGTGCCCTTCAGCCTGTGTTGGTAACACTGATATTGCTGCATGACACATACAATACCTCAACATGTTCCAAAGGTTTTAGCCATTGGTCGCAATGCAGGAAGCAAAATGGTAGGAGGAACTGTAGAGAGACCCCTTTAAACCAAAGTTTTTTGTGATCTGATGAAAAACAGTCTGCAAAACTGAAATTAGTTTTTCTCCACTAAAGCCAAAACACTTTTCTAACAAAAAGAAGAAATAAATGAAAGGTAATGTATAGTTTGACTTGAGATTGTTCTTTGTTCTTTTCTGGTGTGGATGTGCTGATGGAAAGAAGCAACACATCAGCTCCCATGAGAATCCCCAAAAACCTCTAGTTAAACAGGAGGAAACACAGTGGGGTGAAAACACCCTGTCAGGCTATCACTCGGTGGCTGTGGAGATGGAAGACAATTAAGGCAGGGACAGCAATTAGCAGCAGTGAGGAGCACTGTTTATGAGTGTCTCTCTTACAGCAAATGGAAGTGAACTCCACATCAGCAGTGTTCGCTATGAAGACACTGGTGCCTACACCTGCATTGCCAAAAATGAGGTGGGAGTGGACGAGGACATTTCTTCCCTTTTCATCGAAGACTCAGCAAGAAAGACCCGTAAGCTCAATTTTCCATGTATTTCTCTCTTTAAATAGTGTTGGAATGTAATGGCATACATGTAATTTAATTTCATGTAGTTTAGTTCAGGCTATTGCATGCAGTAAGTTGGATTTTACACAAGGTAATGACAGTTCTGAATGCACTTTGATCAGAGGATTGGACACTTTTTGGGGGTAGGGATCATGCAGAGAATGTAAAATCTTGTCCAGGAAGATGGTGTCTTTCATGTGCCAGAAGTATACTGGGTGTGTGATGGGTAACAGCTTTATTGGAGTAACAAATTGGCAATAGTTTCAGATATCAGGGAATCCAAGATGTAATATTTTGTCACATCCTATAAATCTCATTGATTTCTGTGTAAGGCTTCTTTTGAAGCCAGTTACCAGTCAAAATTCTTGAATATTTAGATATCTGAAAAATGTTGTGACTAAATTATTTATTTTACCTGTTTTTAAAGCACTGACTGGCAAAATAGGTTTCCCTCAGCGTGAAATTATCTTCCACCTCAAAGACAAATACCCTCCCAGCTACTCTTCCCACATCTCCCATAGGAGTGCAGCAGTGTTATCTTGACCACACTGACCCCAAAACAGAATTGCTGAAGGAGGTGATCAGTTGTCCCATAGAAAAGCTCCCAGAGGCCTGATCTTTCCCAGTTCTGCTTTCTTGAATGCCTGGGAGATTACCTGGGTTTATGGTGATACTAAAAGTCTAGGTGCAAATGGGATTTTTACTGCTTTTCTGGCTGCTATTATAGAGCAAGAATTGAAACAAAGTTACCCATAAATATGGGCTTTCAAGGAAAATCTTTGGAAAAGATATCCTATTCCTCATTAACTAGATTTATGTACTCTTGTTAATATTGGTCATTTTCCCTTGAATACTTGAGCAAGGGAAATTACAGTATGTTGAGAAATAATTGGATCTATCTGGAACAGAAATTCAAATGCAGATGTGTACTTTCAAAGCTTGTGTGAATCCTGAAAGAATGCAGTTGCATGAAATTCTTAGAGACAACACAGCCAAGGGTGGAGCTGCTGGAGCTTCTGTAGCTGCTGTAGCTGCCAGTCTCAGGCTTCTTCTGAAAGATGCTGGTGGACCTGTGCTGGGTTAATGGTTGGACTCGATGATCTTAGTGGCTTTTTCCAACCTGAATGATTCTGTAATTCCGTGTTGTGTTTTCTCATTGAACCTGCACAAAAAACCACAGGCTGTACCGTACCTGCAGCTGCATTTGAAGGTACCAGCTCCTCTTTAGTAGGTCATTGATATTTGCACAGCTGCCTTCATTTCAGGAAGGATTTTTCCCATGTCAAAGTTTCTTAATTGTCTCTAGAAGGAGCAAATGTGTTTAGAACTCTCTGTCTTTCCTGGTATTTTATTTGAATGAATGTTACAAAATTTTCACAAAGCGAACAGTTCATGTAAACATGAGTATTTATTCAGTTACTTGATACAATGAAAGTTTTGACATTGTTTTGTTGTTTTTTTCTTTTCCTGATTATTTTCTGGCTTTCCCAATATTCTGATGCTGCAGTTGCAAACATACTGTGGCGAGAGGAAGGTACTGCAGTAAAGTTCTTTTGTTGTAGTGATAATGTGCTTGTCTGCTTTAATAATTCCATGATGGGCCATTCTCCACTGACTTGCCACTAACCCTATCAACTTTCACAGTCACCAGATTAAGTACAGACCAGACTTTTAAAACCTAAATTATTCAAATAAGAGATGTCACTTTTGTACCTATAACTTCTTGCATTTTCCCACTATGAAATAATAGATGACCATAAAATACATAAAAATATGAATTTTGTATATACTGCCAGAAATGTGAGTAGCCTGAGATTTTCAAGCTGCATTAGCAGTCACACAGGTGTCAGAAGTGCTCTCAAATTACCATAATTGAACAAGTAAGGCATAAATTCAATATACTGCATTTTTAAGCAAGCAATTCAAGTTCTTCCTTTTCAATAGCATGTATTGATGTTTTCTAGGTGAGCAACAGAAATTGTGTTCTTGACTGTTAGGCAAAACAAAAATCCAAACCACAACAGGTTTTCTTCCCTCTATCTTTTGAATCAATGCAGGGTAAAGGTTGCCCCATTTCTCCTTGTTTTAATTGGCAGTTAAGAGCTCTAGTTTGATCAAACTTACATTGTGCCCTTCAGAAGGTCAACAACTGTGTATCTTGGAAGCCAAAGTAAAAAAAAAACATCCTGAAAAGCTAATTGACTCAAAGATACCATGGAGGCCCTTAAAATCACCTTATCTTGTACATGCATGTGCTGTCATAATTTCCAAAATACCCAGTAAGAAGCATCACACAACAGCCCAAGGGGCTCTCACACAGGTTGTCCCTCTGACTCTGTAGGTGAGGAGCCCAGGTGTGCAGAGGGGACCCTGTGACCTCGGGCTCCTGGAGGGCTGTGAGCAGGACACCCACTCCCTGGAGGAAGGTCCTGAGGTTCAAGTGCAGATGTAAACCAGTTCTCACATCTGCCAGCTGCTTATGAGGCAGCTGAGACCTTGGTGTCCCTCAAGCTGTGTGGGAAGGGTTGCTGTGCAGTGACAAACTGCTCTCAGCCATGTCCCCCTGCAAACACCCAAACTCCCTCACACTGCCCCTCCAAGAAGGCTTCAGGATCCCTCTGCTTTTGGAGGGCGCAAAGCCCCTTTGTAAGTTGTGCCTTTAAACAATAGCTGGACTTCCAGCCTCAGCAGGAAGCTTTCTGAGTAGCTTGGGCTTGGCACAAAGGATTTGGGGGCAGGAGGAGGGTTCCAGGGCATGGTGACAAACACCTGGTTCACACTGTCAGTGCCACTGTTGGCCACAGACACATGGAGCAAATACACTGGTTTATTTCTAGAGTCCCTTCCAACCCAAGGCAAATGCAGCTCATTGAGGTCAGAGAGCTGGCTCAGTCACCTAGGAGAGCTCCCCAGCACTTCTTTCTGAACCCCCCACCTGCAGGTTCCTGTGCAGGGCTGTGAGGAGTCTTCACTGCTGATGTTCCTGTAAATGGCATAATGGGCACTAAGAATTGCTATTTCCCTTCTGCTTGGAAATGAAATCTCTAATGCATCTCATCAGTCCAGCATCACCTGCACGATGCTCCATGGCTGTTTATATACAGTGTCCCTTATGCTCCTTTTTAAAGAAAGCAGTTGGATAATCCTACCAGATGTAGAAGTAGAGGAATATTTAAAGAACAGCTGAGAAGTTGGTTGCAGAAAGTCTTATTATAATTTTGCTAAAGAGATGGACTTACTGCTTATCAGCCTTGCACATTTTAAATGAAAGTATGAGCCGTGTTGAGGCAAAATGTGGCCAGTAAAGCAGATCTGCTATTGATGGTCCTAAACAGTTCAGTATCTGTAAAGCAGGTTTATTACCCTGCTTGTGTTGTTCTGTAGTACGTGATGGGCACATTCATTCTAGAATATACTTCAGCATGTGAAATCTTGGCACAGAGAAAGCTGGAAGACAAGAGTGGTATTTTTGGTTTTACATTTTAATATATTCTTTCAATTCCTTACTATGTGCAAGTAGCAATATTAACAAATGCATTGGTAGATTTGAGCTCCTTTAAAATGATCACAATCTCATCCCTACAAGGTCTGGAGTAATTAAAACCTCGGGAAAATGCCTAAACAAAATATGGCGTAGAACAAACATTTGCTGCAAGTCAAACTTTTAAAACAAGTATTTGGTCATTTTAAAAGTCAGTCTGTCAGTTTGTTCTCAAAACCTTTCAGACCATGCACAAGCAATGCCTTAAGAAATGAGTGCACATAGGGCAACCAGCCAGTTAAACCTGGGGCTGGAAGCACATGCAGTATTTACTCAATGTACAAATAGTTTTTAATTTTGTCCAGAGAAAACCACAAGTAGCCCAAATGTAAAGCACAGATTTTTTTTTCATGACAGTGTTCGTTTCTGTTGTGAGCATTGCTTACTTAATACCTGGAGAAAAGGGGCATTTTGTGCCAGCAGGCAATCAGCAGTTATGTGAGTGTATGAACTTAAAAAGCTGAAAGCCTTTTCATTGCCAAATGTAAGTTCTAAAATATTTCCAAGTATTTAAATTAAGTTGAGGAAAACTATTTAAGTATAACATCAGAGGAGAGTATTCCATGGCAAAAAATTTGCCCTTTGATCTCAAAGGAGGGATGTATAAATGTACACTGATGGAGTCATTCTATTTCTTAAATAAGCTCTTGTTGACATCAGGTGTCCTCCCAAAGTTTTTTTGTTAGAGCCAACTTCATCTGGAGTGGATCAAATAAGAACTGTTATGTTTAGAAAGCCCTCCCCATTCTTAATGGTTTTTTTTTTTAATAATTGGGATATTTTGCTATATAGGTGAAGTATTTTGCCTTTCATAATGCCTTTAGGTTTTGAACTAGTTGTGTCATCTAACCTGAAATGTCCTCAATTCCAAAGGAAAAAAATTTTCAAAACTCCTCATTAGTCCCCGGGTTCCCAATTTAGTACCTGCCTCACTACTATAAAAAACACAAAATACTTCATTGCCCACCTCTGTACTGTAATACATTCATACAATTACTGTAATAATTCCCAATTCCCTGCACAAAGGAGTTGCATCAGTATAATAAAAAATTGAGACTGTTCTACTGATGTCCATGAGATTGTTTAAGATATAGCCCAACCAAGATTTGGCAGATGTTTCATAAGTCACAATAAAACACCTAGTTTGTCTAGTAAAATCCTGCTTGGTCTAAATATCAGTATGAAGACCAATCTCTGGGGGAAAAAAGTGGTTTAATTTTAACTGGCAAACTTTTTTTAAAAGAGAGTAACTGAATGCTCTCAGGACTTTGTATCATATTTTAATCAGTCTGCACAAAAAACTTGGACTCATTTTACTGTAAAATAAGAAGTAGAACTTGCCAAGTCTCTGACTCTAAATCTATTGGGGTAAAATTTTTAATCAAAGTATTTTTGTGGGTAATTAAGGTCTTCTTAAATACACCCTTATTGTAATAGGATCATCAGACAAAATCACGCTACTCTTGTGCATGAAAATAAAAATAAGCATCTTCACAGTAGTCATAATTGATTGCCTGCCTGTTTTCACTTCTGAGGATTAAACTCCTTTACCCATGAAATGTCGGCACTCATTCCAGGCCAGGGTCAGATTCTGCCCTCTGATGTGTTCATCAAATCCCACTAAAGCAGGTGGGAGTTGTGTGGATGCTGGGAGTGCAGGTTTGGGTCCAAAGTGCCTGAATGAAATGTATTACCAACTTGGGGAAAAATATACTTGGAGAAAAATAACCCTTAGTCCATGAAATAACTCTCAATGGAGCTTTTTTCCTACATGCATGATCCTCCTGCCCTGTGCAATCCCATTTGAGGATCACAGCTCTTGTACCCACCTGAGCCCTAACTGGGGGATTTCTGCGCTGTGGTTCAGAGACACAACTTGAACCATGTCAGTACAGCAAACACCACATACTGACACATTGTTCTCTGGAATTACTTATTTGGCATCAAAAGAAGGGGCTTAGCAACAAAAACACCCTTCTAGCCTTACTAAATACAGCGTGTTTTACAGCATTTTCCAAAAATGCATTTGTCTAAATTATCCCTATTTTTACTGTCAAATTTCCTGTGATGATTTAGATCTCAATCCTGCAGAGAGTTAAGAAATGTGAGGAACACTGTCTCTGTGAGCAGTACTTAGAGCTGCCACCACAGGACCAGCAAAGGGAATTTTTAGCACTGAACACTGTTCAGAGCCATAGAATGGGAACTTTATTTCTCCATGGGGAAAATGGAATAAATTAGAAGATACAAATTATAGCATCACCATATTGTTGGCAGATAAAGTGCACTGTCAACACTGTTAGGGGTGACAGTGGTCATTGCAAACGCTTACTGGTGGTGGTGTGAAAAAATGGAATGATTGGATCTTTGAAACTAGAGGGTTTGAAAGGATCCTGAACATTTCTTAAAGATCTTGTCACTGCAATTCCGTGTAGCATGACAGAAGTGATAAAACACAATCTCCTAATGGCAAAGCAATGACAATCAGCCAGTTTTCCACATCTCCTGGAATGCCCTGGTTGGATAAATGAGTGCTAATGCAATGCTGAACTACTCCACATTTGTGAATTACAGTTCGCAAGATTTCAAAAATGTATTTATTTTGGTGGCTGTAGTTATTCTTTCAGATATTTAATAAAATAAAGAAATCTATATATTTTCATTCATGGTACAGATGCTAAAGACACCCATTTAACATCACAGTTACCTGTGGTCAAGTTGCCTGTAACAGGATGACCTCCACTTTAATTTGTACTAAAGCTTGTCTTCAGTTCTCAGATTATTGCCAAGGTGCTTCTAATGAAATCATAGGAAAAAAACAAATTCATAATCTGGGGGGCGGGTAGCAGTGCAACAGAGAGGCTTCTTGGGATCAAATCCCGGGGTGGTACCTATTTACAAGACCCAGCCATAATTATTTGGGTACAACCACCGCCACCAAGGCAATGCATTTTTGAATGTGTTTGTACCTCTTCACTCCTTGAAGCCCTTGTTGTGACATGAAATTTGATTTGTGAATGCTCCAACTGCATCCAAATGACCAACTTTTATGTAAGGCAGATTTTGTTTGTCGGGAAAGGAGGACAAGTTCTTTTAAAAGAAGTCCTAACAGCTATGGGTACATACCAAAAAAAATCCAACTCCTTCTTCTTTATCCCCCTTCAAGGCCTGAGTGTTGGGAATATGTTCTATGTCTTTTCTGATGATGGGATCACAGTTCTTCAGCCAAACGAATGTGAAATCCGGAGACACATCAGGCCCGAAGAGAGGATTTTCTCAAGTTATGTAAGTCCTGAACCCAGCAGCTACAGCTACAGCTGACAGCTGGGAGACTTCCTCTTAATCTCTTCAAAGGTTGTTATTGCTAAAGGACCTGTTTGCCACAGGGGTGTTGGAGCTTGGTGGGCTTCATGCAGCACCCCTGAGGTGTAGCATCTTCTCTTGAAAATCAGGGGATCCACATAAGTTCTGAGGCTGACATGGAGGATTTACTGACATGCTGCAGAGAATTTGGCTAGTTATCACAAAAGCAAAGATTTTCATTTGTCCTTTTGATCTGTTTACTTATCCATGCCCCAAAATTGTAACTGGGTTTTAGGAAAGGTACAAAAGTCAACAGCAGAGAGATGTGCACATCATTCACTAGTGCTCCTTTTAGTGGTGGCTCCATAGGCAAAGAAGTGAGTTACTTTGGGCCACTTTCTGCTCTTTGGAAGTGCTTTGCTATGTTAAACTGCAGCAGGGAGACAAATAAGAATGCCCAGAAAATGGTTGTGCCATGAAGATCCTCTGCATCTTCTGGACTGAGAGAGAGACTGCACTGTCTGTGTTTGCTGTGGGCACTTTTCTGTCTGCACTGAATTTACCTAACCCTTGCTTTAGGAATTACAAGGAAAAATTTTTCAGGTGTCAGAAATGTCAAGCACTGGCTTGTAGGCAGTGGAGCTCAACATGGCCAGTGGGATAACACGTGCCTGGAGGCTCTGAGAGGTCAGTGTTCTCAGTGACCTTTATGTACTCCTGCACAGGAACATGCAGCAGGCATATCCTCATGAAACTGTCAGTTCTTTAAAAAAAACACAGGTGCTGAAATACATCCAGAACTGCTGTTTTAGTCGCTCCTTTCCTTACTTTCTAATTTTTAAAAGGGGAAGTTGAAAATGTGGCTAAAGAATATGGCTCTTCTAAAAAAAGGGCTCAGCCTTGATTTCAATTTTGGGAGGAATCAAAGGCTAGAATTGCTGTCATGAGCCCTGCAGGTTGGGTCAAGCTCTGTGTCTTATGAGTGTGTTGGAAGTATTTTCTAAATCTCAATAAATTTGTGGTTGATACTGGGTTTTTTTTCCACTAGTTTTTAATATACTTTAGAAGAAGTCCAGACTGATGCCCATCCCAAGGCTAGTCCGTGGACTTAATGCTATTAAGCCACACCTAAGCTTTACAAAGACAGAAATCCTGTGTTTATTTTCTGAAGAACTGTAAATATTGAAGAGGTGGTCCTGGAGAAACAGATCAAAAAGAACAAAACAGAGAGGGCACTTAAGGAAATCATGTCAGCACATTGGTGTGAATAAGAGGGATTTCTAACATTGCTTGGCTGCTCTTCAGAGACACCTCTGAGGGTTTCCTACAGATCTCCAAGGACCCTTCCTTTGGTCTGGGGATAACTGACAGTTTTTACTCCCTTTTCCCTTTTACTATCTTGGGTGTTTGCTACATAGACAGTGACACCAGCCCAACTTTAGGAATGGATCTACAAAAAGGTTGCTTCATTTGCTCATAGAGGGCCCAAAAGCAGGTGGAGCAGCTGCAGCTGAGCCTTGTAGCAGAAAGACTGGTAACTTTTCCCTGCTCCCCTTGGCTTGGGTGGATGCTGCATTGTGAGAGCTGAGGATGAGGAGGGCACTGTGAAGGCTGGCAGGTGCCTGACTACATGAATGGCTCTGGAAGCCCCAGTCTCGGCTTTTGTGTCATCTTCTAGCTTTTAGTATAGATTCCCAGCCTGGCTGGAGGAACAGAAAGGAAAATGCAGCCAAGTTATTGAGTCTTCTACCTTGAACCCTTAGTCGTGGTCTCCACCAAGAAGCTCAGCCAGCAGAGCTGTGCTGCTTAGAGGTGACAGCTTTCTATCCATAATTGTTGCACATTGTAGGTCCCTTCCAACTCAGGACATTTCTATTCTATTCTATTCTATTTCTCCAGTACAGGCACAATGCTGACATTGTTTTTTGTTGTACCTCCTCTTTCCCTGAACAAGCTCTGAAGCAGCTCCAACCACATTTCCCTTAGGTAGTTTAGGCCATTATTTAATATTACCCAACACAAGGTCTAAAATCAACAGTTGTGCTCACTGAAATTTATATGTGCTCATTCTCATTTTACCCCATTTCCTCCCCACAGCCTGGTCCCACACAAATGCTCTTTCAAACAAAGCATCTTGACAGAAGGAAGAGCAATGAGAAGTAGCAAACATGCAGAGAGTTGGTGGTGAGACCAAAAGTGACTCTTCAAACTCCTCTGCAGAAAATGAAGACTTTATGAAAAATATAAAGAGCAGTGACTCAATTAATGTAAATCACTGTTTTTTCAAAGCACAGAGTGATAGTTCTGTTGCTAATAAATGCTGACAGCGCTGCAAGTCTTGATGAACCACAGCATGCTTCAAAAGATCAATCCATAGGCTCTGTGGTTATTTAAATTCAATATAGGTTTGCAGGAGGTCCAGCTGTTTAATATCATTGCATAGAGCCAGGCTGAAGTGTGGTACCTGATAAATTAATTATTTCATGTTTTCCAGGAAAGAAAGGGGAGAAATATTATCCTAATGGAATCCCCAGGGATTTTTTCCCTGCAGTTTACAAGGCTAAGCTTCTTGCTGCTCCAGGCCCTGAACTTGTAAAAATTAAACCTTCTCTTTTTTTAACCCCTCAGGAGGAGATCTGTCCTAGAGTGGAAGGTGAAGACACTCAGTCCTGCCTCTGGGCTTCAGCAGTCAATGTCAGAGACAAGTACATTTATGTGACACAGCCAAAGCAGAACAGAGTAATGATAATTGATATCCAGACTCAAAAAGCCATACAGGTACTTACAAGTGAACACATTATTCACTGATGACAAAAGACTTGATATAGGACAAAAAAAAATCAGACTTTGCCCAATGGATCTGCTGGGCAAAGATCTGCTGATCAGTAAAGAGCTGGGCCTATGCTGCTTTCACCAGTGCCATCACATGGAGTTCACTGACAGAATAAACTCCTCTGTGGGCTGGAGATCACAGGCTCAGGGCTGCCTCTGCAGCCAAGCTCACAGTGAGTCTGGTAAAATAACACTGGGATGAATTCCTGGCTTAGCTGCCTGACCTGGGTTATAAACAGTTTGGAAGGAATGCTTATAAATTGAAAGAGCTGGTGTGGGTACAATTCAGGCAGAAATTGGCCCTTGATCTTCTGCCTATAAGTAACAGCAGAGGATGGAGTGATGTCTGCCCAGAAAATGGCACCAAACAGCCAAATTTTTCACCTGCTGCTGATTCCCCACTTGATTTGAAGGCAAAGCTGCACAGGGAACATAACAGTGGTGCATGAGAATGCCTGCAAGGAACTGATGTGATCTTTGTCATGTTCATTTGAGTCACTGTCTAAATAACTCTCTCTGGGTTTTTTTAAGTCCTTGGATGTGGACCCATTACCAACCAAATTACATTATGACAAGTCCCACGACCAAGTGTGGGTGCTCAGCTGGGGGGACATGAGGAAATCATCACCCACACTGCAGGTAAGTCCTTACACCTTGGAGCCTTTGCTCTTCCTGGTGGCTGGTGGGTTGCAGGTAATTAGCCACATTTAATGGTCTGGATATAAAGCTGCTGTTTCATTTGCATATCCAGTGTGTTTTATTCATCCCTCCTCTGTCCATCCTCACATATTTTTCCTGCTGTTTAATTTGTTTTTGAGCAATGACTGTGCCACAGGCTGACAGCAGGGCTGCTTTGTGCCAAGGTCTGATTTGTTTTAAGACTGGTGACAGAGCCAAGTGCCAAAAAGTTATACAGCAAGGGCTGGCAGCTGGCTGTGAGCAGAACAAGACTGCTGTGCTCTGCAGCACGGCTGAGGCACCTCAAATCCTGGGTTCAGTTTTGGGCTCTCACTACAAGACAAACATTGATATGCTGGGATGTGTCCAGAGAAAGACAACAGAGCTGGGGAAGGGTCTGGAGCACAAGTCTGGCAAGGAGCAGGTGAGGGAGCTCAGGGGGGCCGTTATCAGTCTCTACAATTCCCTGAAGGGAGGTTGGAGCCAGATAAAAGTCAGTCTCTTCTCCCATGTAAGAAGTGATGGGACAAGAGGAAATGGCTTAAAGTTATGCCAGAGAAGGTAGAGGTTGGTATTAGGAAAAATTTCTTCACTGATAACTTTCTCAAGCCCCGGAACAGGATGCCAAAGGCAATGGTGGAGTCACTGTCCCTGGAAGGACTGAAAGACCTCCAGATGTGGCACCTGGGGACACAGTTCAGTGCTGGGCTTGGCAGTGCTGGGGAAATAGTTGGGCTCGATGATCTTAGAAGGCTTCTCCATCCTTAACAAGTCTGTGATTCTGTGAGTCTCTCACAATAAAATGCAAGAAGGGACTCTCTAGGGCATGAAGAAAAATTGTGTTATTGGATGTTAGTGATTCCATTGCAGGGGTGCCAGTGATATCTGTGGAACTCCTCCATGCTCAGCACCACCAGACCCACAGTGACTTTGGGACACAGCACTGCACATGAATTTGGACAACCAAATTAGCTTCCACTTCTGGGTCACCTTGGCAGATTTACTCTTCTGTTGACAACACAGAGAATACGGAGAATTGCCATCTAGTGGGGCATTTTTCTGCTGCTGTATGTTGTATGACAGAGTTGACACCAGCTGATGGATCTGATTTGATCCATCCAGACATCCCATTCTCTGGTGGTGGTTTTCTGGCACTTGCTGCCCAGCCTTTCTGGAAAGAGGTGTTACGTGAATAATCCTTCTGCCAGAAGTGTTTGCTGCTGAGTCTACATTAAAGCATTTCCCAGCAGGCAGAGCAAAAGAGGGGCTGTGTTTTCTGACCTAAAAACCAACAAATTGGAGTCTGCATTAATTGTGGGGCTGCCCAAGGCTTCTGCTGGAGATACTGCCCCATGAAGTTGGGATGGGCCATCCCTACCATCCACATGCTCCATCCAGTGCTGATTATCAATAATAAAGACTGGACCAGCTACTCATCACAGGCAATTTCAGGAAAAGATGCCAAAACCAGAATGGAGGCATATGAATGAAGGTTTCCAGGGCAGCAGCACCAGGTTGTCTCACCTGGGGATGTGAGTTTCCTGTACAGGGTATAAGCAGACAAAATGGGCTCTTTTTACCCTTTCTGACTTAATTTCATCCATCCAGCTGTGAGAAGTTTCTGTAATTAAAGGAGAGATGGCACAAGCATGTCATTATTAGGGAGAACATACCATTTGCACAGTTGGAACCTTGTTAGAAGGTTCCAGATCTCAGATAGTCCTTTCTATTATCTTTATGATGTGCAGTTACACACATAGAGATGAGATTAGCATCATCAGCAGCAGATCCTTCCTTTTTTCTGACCTTCTTTCCCAAAAGGTGGGCAGTAGCTAATTGGACAAAGTTCCTTCTTAAAACCTGCAGTGTTCAGTTGCAAAAATGCAACAAAATACCTTCTTTTAATGAAGATGCTGCTGCAGAGGTTGATCTAAATTTCCACTCCTCTGGAAGTCAGGGATTTATCAAACTGTCTGTGCAGCCAGCTAAGGGCATGCTGTTGTTTTGGCCATTACTGGCTTGTTGGAAGCAAATGTCTGGCCTCTTGAAAGCACTGTGCTAGGGTGGGCATCCTTCTTGAGCAATCTAATTGGAAGAAATCTAAATGGCATGACCAGAGCAGCTGTCTGAAATAAACCTTTTAGGGATTTAGCATGTCTTTCATGAGTTATGTAGCTATAAATTCAAATCAACAACTGCTGCAGATTAGAGCAGCAGAAGGTCCTAATGAATGGACTAAAGTCATCTTAAACCCAGCAAACAATTTGAGCGTTTAATATTTAAATTTTTGAGAACTTTTCCTTTCTGGAGCAGTGGAGGAGCTAAGTTCCCCTGTCCATGGAGATCTGTGCTGTGCTGGAGGACAGGACCAGGGGACAGCCAAAGGGAGCTTCTCTGCACCTCCCTGCACTCTATTATGATGGATGAACAGTTTTTCTCCTTCAAAGTGATAATTAACTGCTGTGAGTTAGTGTTTGATCCTTCAGGGTGGTAAATTACCACTGTGCATTTAAGTGAGATTAACAAATATGACCATGGAGTCAATGTTTACTTTAGACAGTGAGGGATAAATTATTGTGGTCCTACTGTTGTCATATTGCTTCAGCTCCTGCTTGGCTGCTCTTTCTCAACAACTTATGTAAACAACTTATAAGAGTCAAATTGTGTACTTACCTTACAAATGTCATGCCTCAAATACTGTTTGCTAGCACAGCTTTTCAAGACAACTACACCAGACAATGTTTTGAAATCATTAATCAGTTGAGTCTACTACAGCCTGGAAGGAGCCACTCAGTACTGTGCATGTCTCTAATCTGTATTTACCTTTCTGCCTTACTCAGTGCTTATCCTGCGCTCAACCTTGTGTGTATTTATTGTAGGTGATTCCAGAGGCAAGCACTGGAGAGGATCCACATGTTATCCACACACCCTTTGAAGGAGTGGAAGATTTTTTTATACCACCTACAAATCTTATTATTAATCATGTTAGGTGAGAAATTCTTTTAATGAATAATAATGGTGACCATGCTGCTCTTTTCTCAACCTTAAAGCACTTTGCAGATTTGAATGAAAAAATGAATGAGTGAATGAATAAGTGAATTTGTGATGAATCTTAACTACATTTATCCCCATTTTCACACATGAAGTGGAGAAATGGTTGAGGAAATTGCCAGTGTTATTCAGTAAAACAGCAAGAAACAATCCTGGACTTCCCTTAGACCATACACAGGCATTTAAACCTCACCTTAGTCAGCCATCCCTCCTTGCAGCTTATGGCACACTGCCTTGGCTTACTTGTGCCAGGAATTTGATTGCCACAAAACTGTTGTGGATCTGAGCAGAAATCTGTGTCAAGGATATATGCTTGAAGTGGTACAAGTGTACTCTGCCTGAAGCATAAAATGTGGTTCTTTCACGTGCTCCCAACTTGTTCAAGTATGGGATCTCTGTGTGAGCTTTATGGCTGGAGGAGAAAAATTGTTTGCACTGCAGATAAAAAAAAACAAACCTCCATGAACTATCAGTTTTGAATGTTAATGTGATGTAGTGGTTAATGAGGTTGTGTAACTAACATACTAATAACCTGGAGTAATACTGGCTGCTTCCCAGCAGGCACAGGAAGCCTCCCATTAACATTATCAAAATTGATGATAACTGCACAGCAATTTATACTATTATTTCCATGTTATAACAACTGTTTAACCATCTTCTGTCCTCTATATAGTTTAACTAAGTTAAACACTCAAAAAACATAATGTAACTCATTGCAGTCATCTTAGGTTTCCTGCAGGAAACGCTGAGAGAGAAGGGGTTACACTTAAATGATTACGTGTTGAATCTGTTCCAAAATAAATAATTTTACCTGCTGAAACACTAAATAATGATGCATGCCTCATGGCTGTCATTTGTAATTTCTCTCTACTTCATATTTCCAGTTTTCTTTCACAATTTCATTATGGCTAATAGTAGTGCTAGGAGGTAGATGACTCTGCTGAATATTAAAGCCTGAGCTGAGAAGGTGAGAACTGGATTCAAAGACAGGAAGGTGGAACTGTTACACATTTTTGTTTGTTTAATTGTCCTTTTGCTTCAGTGTGATTAGTTGGCTGAAATAATAAATATAGATTACTGTCCATAGTTTTCCATATGCAAAGCTGCAGATGCTGTCCCTGATTTCCTGTTGCACTTGTTCAGGGCCAGTTCTTTGTCTGTTCTCTCTCACCCTTAGCACAGAAAAAAATAATTGCTTGCAGGCTAATGAGACTCATTGGGATGATGTTCTAAATTCTCCACTCAGAAACAATAAATGGCAGTACCAGCCTTTCCCAGGAAGGTGAACATTTAAGCAATTTCTTCCACTAGCCAAATAATGTTTGTATGCAAATACTCCTGCATATGTATTTCAGCTGCCTCTTATTTTAGATGGATATCTAGAAATGTATCCATTTTTATTAATTTCAAGGGTAGACTGTTGTCTTTTAAAACCTCTCTAAGTACAAGGTTTGCTTTGAGATTTCAGATCACAGATTTCATGAAAGGGCTGAGCCTCTTCTGCAACTGTGGGCACATAAAATATATCCTGACCTATAATAATAGTGACGGGAACCTCTCTGGGTAAGCCCGACTATTATCATATGAATGCCCAGCTAGCTCAGTAAAACAAGTCTCCAGCAGAGACCCAATGACTGAGATAAGCGAGGCCAAAGCCGCCAAGCTCCTTCCTAGCAAGCCAGTGATATTCAGCTTATAGTGAATCAGCTCTTTCGTGAGTTCAGCTCAGGCAGCTAGGAGGAATCGCTCGGGGCCGTGGCAAGCAGACGAGAAAGAGAGAGGGGAAGAGAATACGCCGAATTTCCGCAGTGAAGGTTTATTCGGGAGGTCCGCGAAGGGACAGCGATTCTTCTTCTCCAGAGAAAGGGGGTACAGAGGGCTCTTTTTTATAGCCTTGGCATGGATCCAAAACCGGCCAATGGCCGCAGGTTTAAGCATATTCCTTAACTGACCAATAGCTAAAAGGGTTACAATAGTATTGTCTTAACTGATTAAAGGAAAGGTTCTCAACACGGTCGAGTAAGAAGAACAGGACAACGCCCGCTCAGGAATGACTCAGCA
This sequence comes from Emberiza elegans, assembly GCA_024865655.1. Classification (NCBI taxonomy): domain Eukaryota; kingdom Metazoa; phylum Chordata; class Aves; order Passeriformes; family Fringillidae; genus Emberiza; species Emberiza elegans. Next base: position 2,414,553 of record JALJVW010000797.1, read on the forward strand.
TTCAATTCTCCAAGGAGCTTTTCCTGTATCCTTGGGGTTCACTACAACGACCCACTTGTTTAAATGGAAGTTTATGATAAAGATAATTTCTTAAGTTCTTCAGGCATTTGGCCAAGTATTAAGGAAGTCTTGGGGAAAGAAAAGAGCTGTAAGGGAAAGCACTTTTTAAAGTGTACGTAAAATTCATTCATCCAGGAGAAATACAAGTGTCATATCCAATTTCCACACACACAGTGCACTATGACTCTCCACTGCAGATACTTTGTGAAGCCTCTAATGGATGTGAGTATAATGGGGAAATGAAAGGCTTAGCCCAGTGATTTTCATGGGATCACACACTACACTGCTCATTCTTTAGAAGTGAAATCATTGCTGAGTGTCTCATTGACAGATGGATTAAGAATAAAGAAATAAACCTAGTGTTTCAAGCAAAATATGTATTTTCTGCACAGAAGCACGTTGTTCTCCACATTTCACAAGGCAATTTTACATCTTCTGAGGAAGAGATACAACACTAAGCACTCACTTCATTTCCCTCTGTCTACATTGAATGGATGAAAAAATAGTTGATATAAAATTAGTTTTTGTAAGTCGGTATCAGTGAATCCAGTGGAACACAAGCAGGCTGTTTCTAAGGGCTCTCTCTCAAATTTAACAGAAACCTTTCTTGGCTATTCTTGACCTTTTCTTGTCTTCAGCAAAGGTCAGATGTGCTGCAGTATATATCTTTTATGGAACATTTATCCTCTGCTCACTGTTTTTTACCCTGTCTTGAGACAGAAAATGAAGACCCCTTATCTTCAGGGCACCCTGGTTATGTCCCTCAAGAAATGTTTTACACCTTCCCTGGGCTGGCAGGATGGTTTTTAAGAGTCTGCTCTGCACCACAGCCTTGCCATCTCCTGCAGTGGTTCCCAGGCACTGTGGGTACCAAACACACACCACAGCTTCCCTCTGGTGCTGTCAGTTAAGAGATAAGATTAGATATGGTCTTCATTCAGTGGTTATACATTATATTGTACACAGCTATATTTATTATATATAATTACTTACCATTATTTATTACTTATTTATTAATATAATTACTCTCTGACCCCAACCTGGCAACAATATGCTTTGTTTTGAATGCTTTTCTATTTTGAGATTGAATGTTTGAATATATATAGAATTTCATTACTGTAATCTCAAACAGATAAAGTACAAACCTGGTCAATGTTAGCCCACTGAACACCCAAACCTTGATATCACTTCTGTAGAAATTGGTCTTCCCAATTAGTTCCCAGTAAGTTCCCAATATAAAGCTGCTGTTTCATTTGCATGTCCCAATATTTTGTGCCCAATTTTTAAAACCCAATAAAAGATTTCGGCTCTCAAAGATTCAAATAGCTAAGCACATACTCAAATTTCCAGGATCAGGTTGCTAATTTGGACTGACTGATATATATCCCTCCTTCTAGGATGTTTTAGAAGCACTGAAACAAGATATTTCTTACAAAAAGAGACAGCATTATTGCACGCGCTTCCAAAACCAACAGAACAAAAGGTCCCCAATTCTGCTGACTTTAGTCTTTGCTCAAGCATGTCACCATGTCTCCAGAGATGACCTCAGTGCCTTGTTTTCCGTTTCAGGTTTGGCTTCATTTTCAACCATTCCAAACACGTGGTCCACAAGATCGACCTGGAGACTGTGACGCACATCAAGACCATCCCCCTCAAGGCCTACGGCTGCGTGCCTCAGGCCATGGTCTACACTCACCTGGGTGGTTACTACTTCGTGCAGTGCAGGAGGAGCCGCCCGGGGTCCCCCTCGCTGCAGCTCATCATCGACAGCGTCACCGACGCCGTGGTCGGCCCCAACGGCCGCGTGGCGGGCGCGCCCCACGTCTCCCCCGACGGGCGCTACCTGGTCAGCGCCGACCGCGCCAGCGGCACCATCACCGTCCAGACCCTCACTGTCCGGGGGGAGATCAAGTTGATTTATGACTTGAAAACAAACATACACGTGTCTGATCTGACATTTCAGCCCTCTTTCACTGAAGGCAATCAGTACTATATATACGCTACTTCACATTTGCAAACAGATGTGCTTTTTGTGGAGCTGTCAACGGGGAGGATGAATGTACTGAAGAATTTAAAGGACCCTATCGCATCCAAAGACTGGCCCTGGAGCAGCTACAACAGAATTATGAAAGACAGTGGATTATTTGGACAGTATCTCATTACACCAGCTAAAGATTCATTGTTTGTTATAAATGGGAGGCAAAATACGTTACGCTGTGAGGTTTCAGGTATAAGGAGGGGTAACACAGTGGTCTGGGTTGGGGAGGTATGAAAGGGCAGTAGCAGTGGAGCCTTCAGCAGGCAAGGACCAGTTGGACCTTTACACTGCAGGAAATGAGCAGTAGCATTGTATATTTTTACACTGGGAAAACAAAAAGACAAAAAAACGCTGTATAGGCTTCATGGTACAACACTGGTCTACTTGCAAGTTTTATAATATAAAGTATGCTCTGCTAATAGGAAGTGGTTTTGAAGGGATATTTTTTATTTGTGGGTATGATTTGTGGTTATGAGAAAAATGCTGGGAAGCAAATAATATCTCCACTGAGATATCATACAAGCCACGAAACCTAATAATTCTGTAGAACAAAACAGATTTTGACTTTCCATACTGAGGAGCTTTTATGTTCTGTCCAAGCATCAGTTTTCTTTCCTGTATCCCTTGCCTGCTGGCTGCACTGACTACCCCACCCCAGCACAGGAGACAGCAGCAGCGAGGACTATTCACCTTTGAATATTCACCTTTGGATGATGAGGGAAAGTAAACATCAGAGCAGTTTTCAACCCAGAGAATCCTAGGAGAGCGATTTAATGAAAACTGATCAGTTTTCTCTGCAGGATGGCTTTGAGAGGGTTCACTGATGTGATTTCAGAAGGAGGCATCACAGAAATAGTAACTGTCAGCTCGCTTGCTTCTGCACTTCATTTTGCTCTTGGTCCTACTGAAGGCAATGGGATGAGTCCCCCCTCTTCCAGTGCACATTTGTGTGATTGTATTTGAGAAATTTGCCATGAAATATCCAGGCCATTACCCATCCAGGCCTCGGTAAAAGCTGGAAAATACTGACAGGGCGGGGTCATAGTTTATGTAAACAATTTTGTTGAGAAGGTGGCATTAGTCTTTCAACGGCTCATGAGTGTGGTCAGTTCGGGAACAATATGCAAAATCTACTCTGTGGGGGTAGAGAATTAGTTATGGTTATTCCCATAAGAAACAGCAACAGTTCTAGAAATCATTGGTTTCCCTCATTAAATATTTAGGAGCACTGGAATCACTTGGTTCTTCATAAAATAACAGTTAAAATAACAGAGGTTATTTTTAATAGAAAACTCACTCATTTTCTAGTCATAGCCTTAATTTGCCTGTTTCTTTTCACAACAACTAGGAAACAATTTTTCTTTTTTTTTTTTTTTCCTTTCTGTTTATAGTATACTTGTTTATAGTCAATTATCTTTTAGTTATGAGCAAAGACATTCATGTAAAAGCAGCTGAATTATCCAAGAATGCAACAGCTGGCATTGAGAAATTTCAGTCGAGTTCCCATAAAAACATGCAGCCATTTATTTGCACACTTGGAAGATATAAAAAACTTTTCTATTTGCTTTTTTCTAACTTTCTATATCCATCACCATGAAGTAACGAGGGCAAAAGCAGCTGTGGCAGCAGAGCCAGGCAAGAAGTGGTGCCATCCAAGCAGTTGTAACCATCTCTTGGAAAATGGGGTCTTCAGGTGGGTGAAACCTCTCTGCAGGTAAAATATCAGTAGCACTGGAGCCACCCATTGGCCTCTGGACAGACCCATCTTGGTTTGCCAAGGACCTTGTTGCCCTGAGTCTGCAGAAAGCTGCCCTTGAACACGTGCAGTGATAGGTAGTGGTGTAACTATTTCCCTCCACAGATGCTTTAAGTCACCCATTCCACAACATACACAGAGGGATTTTAAGCAAGAAGGATACAGAATAACACTGGCAATCTTTGCTTTAAATGTTTATCAGAAGAGCAGCATTCTAGCATGGCTGTAGACCTGAGGTATTTTACACCATTTCAGTTCTATAGAGAATATAAAAATCTGTTCCGACAGACGAAGAAGGGGAGCTGAATCCTATGAATTCATTAACCATGGAGTCCTTGAAATTGTCCTTCAACATCCATGTGCTGAATCCTACATTTCTTTCACTTATGAGCCATAGGAGTTAGAAGAGACTCTTCCATCATTGCAACACAGACATGTGAAACAGATGGGCATAGCCTTCCTTCAGCAATGCATGGTGTCCATGATTTTGTATTCATCCCATTAGGTAACATATCCCATGTTAAAGAAAGGAGAAGACCAGCTTTGTAAGTACCTTTAAATATGCACAGCTCCTTTCTTGAACAAAGCTGTATCCATACATTGCAGCCATCCTAAATGTGTTTTACCAAGGCCAAACACTGCTCTCGTGTTACCTTTTTTGACTTCTTGAGTATTTTATTATGCCTATGGTAAGTTTTCCCTGTAGAGATGTTCATTGTGTCATAGATCAAGCAAATATTACTTTTTTAAGAATATTTAAAAAAAAGTGTACATATATGTTCAGGTAAATATTCTTGAGGCTGGTTTATATATAGGCTGTGAAAGATGTGTAACAGACCTCACTTTTTCCTGTTTGTCGCAAAGTATTGGAATAACATTCACTTGAAAAAATCCCACTTGGACCTTCCAAAGATGTTCCCTTTGTTCCCTCTCCAGCCCAAGTTCCGGTGATGTGTTTTTCTAAAGTATCCTAATGGTTATATATCATACTTAGAAAATGAAGTATAATTTAGATTGTCCACACTACTTGTGAACAGTTCCAATGACAGTCAAATCTGACATTAAAGTGCTGCACATTTGTTACTCTGATATTTTTTTTTTCAACACAGAAATTTTATATATACTCAAAAAAATGTTTCAATTCATATTTGCCTTTCAACTTTGTCAAAAAGAGACTACATTTCCTTGTGGGCAATTTCTTTCACTATCCTTTTGGTTCTCCACCAATTCACACTTAATTCCTAGTTACTAAATTGCTAATTAATCATGGTGATTAATCAAAATTGATCTAAATTGAATTAATGATCTTTTCATTATCTTATACACTCATATGTCAGTAGGATGTTCTGATACTAGAATCATGGGAAAAATAATCCTTGGTTGCCCACTAAGACTCCAGTGTTAAGATCAGATGCATTTGCCATTCATCACTGAGGTTAAACAGCAGTAGGATAGAAATGCTGGTTTGTCTTAGTATTTCTCTCAATATTTTCACTTCCTGAAAGGAGATGCCTGTACAGAAACCATCCACTTTTAAACTGGAAGCAAAACTCTCAAGTCCCTCATTTGGAATCTGTGATGGTTAACATATTCTTATCATTAAATACTTTATTTTTTTATACCACTAAAAAAATCAGCAGAAGTCCCAAGATATTTTGGTGGGCTTGTCTGCAGAATGGGTGGGAGATGGGAACTGGCAGGGTGGGCTGGTCCCCCCTGCAAAAGAGACTTCATGAGGGGCTATCGAAAAACACTCTGCCTTGAAGGCCTTGGGCCATTTTGCTGCATTGACCTCCTGGAGCACAGCTTTGCCCAAGAGGAACACCAGTCCTGATGACCTGTTGACAGGTACTTATTTACTTGATTTATACCATGATTAGGTCTTAATTGCCTGAGTGCCTGGTAGTGCACTGGGTGCTGTGTAAAACAGATAAAACAGGTCAAGATCTCATTCTGTAAGGAGATAATGGCTAATTCCCTGTATGACCCTACAGCTGGTCAACAAAAGGAGCAGGAACACGGGAACAGAGGCTGAGGAGAAAGTTTTGCATTAACCTGGTTATTCATAAGAGATGTGGGCATGCCGTAATGCCTTTGTATTTTTTCCCCTAAGACCACCTTTGTCCCTCCCTGTACAAGGCTTTGTGACTCTCTCTCAGGTTACAGGTGCAGCTGTCACCCTTCACTGACCCCCCCAGGACTCAGGGATTTCCCTTTCTGCCATGTACCCTTATGACTCTCTGCCTCACTCTCCAGTAATTGCTTTCTTAGAAAACCTGGGGGTAAATCCTGCTTTTCTTAAGTGCATTGTGCAAGGCAAGCAGCAAGCACTGGCCTTCTTTATGGGAGTCCCATCTGAAACCAGCACCCATCCCTTGACTCTCTGCTTTGTGCATTTTCTCATGGGCCCAAAAAAAAAACCAAAACCCTGAAGTCCATGTATAGGAAACAGAGATCAGTCTTACAATTGGCTCTTCCAGTGCTGCTATTTGCTTACTGGAGATCATTTCCCAGCCTGGCAAGCTCCCCTCCACCCTACAGAAGTCCATCCCCTCTGCTTGTCACACAACAGGTACCAGCAGCTGCCGTTTCTAGAGTTAATCATCAGAGAATGGTTTGTGTTGGAGGAGACTTTAAGCTCATCTCATTCCAAACCCTGCCATGGGCAGGGGCACCTTCCACTAGACTCGGTTGCTCCAAGCCCAGTCCAACCTGCCCTTGAACACTGCCAGGGATGGAGCATCCACAATCCACATTTCACACCTCCTTTTCCCTTTGTGCATCTGTAGCACAAGGCATTTTAGACATGATGTGGGCACAGCTCCTGCGCATCACTGTGGTGTCCCACTCACTTGGCTGCTGCAAACTTCCCCCAACCACTTCTGCAGAAAGGGATTTTTATTTATATTCTGTCCCTTGTTAACTTTTTGAAGTAGACTGAAATAAAACACAGGGACATCTCTCCATCTGGAGACGAGGAAGACTCATGTGTTTATTTAATACACAAGGTGGTGTGATGGTGTGTGCTGTTGAAGACCAGACAAATTCCCAACCAAGCACTGCAAGTCCAGGAATGGACTGCTCCTCTTTGCTAGTGGAAGAAAAACACACCTGAAATGTCACTCTCTTTAGCCTGCCTCCAACAAGAGGGTTGGGGATTTGTTTGTTTGGTTTAAAACTTGTTTCTGAAAGAATAAAATAGCAAGGCTATAAAGATTTTTTTAATAAGCCTGAAAACAGAGAATGACAGGCAGGCAGGAATCTTACATCTGCTCATGTCTGCTAGAAATCAGGATGCCCCAAAAATGCAGAGGTGTGGACCTGGGGGTCATACACGAGTGATGGGGTTGAGCTGAGCTTGGGCTTGGGCTATCTGAAGGAGCTGCAAATACAGACCTTACATTCATTTATTTTTTTATCCCATGCAATGTGAGCTGGCTGTGCAGCCCAGCTTAATGCATTGGACAAAGTACCCTCAGTTCTGGCTGCCCAGTACAGTGCAGTGAGATTTACAGCCTGCACAAGCAGAGCAGGATGGTTTGGGCAGGACCAGTGCAACTTGTTAAGTTCTTGGCCCAGTCTGCTCTCTGCACCAGCTGAATTAATGCCCATTACTCAGTTTTGTGGCAGCAAAAGGTCATCACCATGCAGCCCTGAGGGAAGATGTAGTGGTGCCTTCACACTGCTGTTAATGACCCTCGGTGCCTTGGCACGGGATGCTCAGGTGACTTACAGTCCCCACAGACGTGACTGGCTACTAAAGAAACTCTCTACCTTTGGGGACTATTCCCTTGTGATTTTATTTGTCCCTTATTCCAGAAAATAATGAAAAAAGGTGAAAATTCATCTGAGTAGCACAAAAGGCTCTTGCATGTCTCATCTTGAATTTAGGAAATATGGGGATTGTGGGTCTTATTTTCTAAATGCTTGTAGCTGAAAACAAAATGCATGAAAAAGAAAAAAAAATCCAGTTTACAATACTAACTTTAGAAGAAAACAAAAATAAAGAAAAATAAAAAGAGTACTGGTGTGGTGCTCCTATCAAGCAAATTGCCACATCCCAGAGGCTTGTTTAATTAAGCACTTCAGCACTTCACTAACCTTTGGCAGTCTATGGTGTCTTTGACACTTTTCCAGAGCCATCAGATGAAGGCAGTGAGCACAGCGAGAGCAGAGAGGCAGCTGTGCCTCATAAACAAGACAAGCACTAAATCAAACCAGCAGCATCCCAATTTCCAAAGGTCAGACCACTGGCATTTCCAGAAGCGTGGCTTCAGTTCCCAGGTCAGCACAGCTTTCTGCCACTGTTGCACGCAGGTGATGCCAGGCATGGCCTGATGGCCACATCACCCCTGTGCCATCAGATACCCAGCCCTGAGCTGTGTGCCCTTCAGTTACTCTTCAATTAAAAGACAGTGTAACCACAGCTGGCACTGCAATCACCTGCAGTCACAGCAGGGTGTGGAGTTACCTGGAGAGGACTTTACTGCAAGGAGTATTGCAGAGAGAGTTTTTAATGTTTTATTTAAGGCTACAGTAAACTCAATGGGCTTTCAGATGCTGAAGTTTCTGTGGCAGAAATTTCATCACTTCTTCAGAGGATTTGCTTTTAGGGCTGGCAAAGCCTGAGTTGAGCTGAATCAGGCAGGAGAGCCAGGCTGGAATCTCCCCTTTCTTTTTCTTTAAATAAGGTGTTGGCTAGGAATTTGGGACGGTAGGGGTTTTTGAACAGCTGTATTATTTCCTATTTTTAATCCCCATCCTATTTGGCGCAGCTGCTCCTGCAGGCCAGTACCTCCTGTACCTGTCAAAGCTGTTCTGAGCATTAACAATGAATTTTCCTCTGCTGGACATCAGCCCTGTTTTGCAGACAGTTCCATATGAGCTGTTGTGTTATGCTCCTCTGTATTTGGAGTGTTGCATTGGGTTTAGTTTCATATTTTCTTAGTTTCACATTGAATCCAAGGTAATTACTTTAAAATACAGTGTCAAAAATGCTGACATCTGATGAGTTGATGGGCCACAAAGAGAGGCTAACTACTGGCTTATTATCACAGAATCACAGTATGATTTGGGAGGGAAGGGACCTTAAATCTCATCTCATTCCAACCTCCTGCCATGGACAAGGACACCTTCCAGACCAGGTTGCTTCAAACCCTGTCCAGCCTGGCCCTGGTGGGGCACCCAAAACTTCTCTGCAACCTTCTCCCCATGCTTTTCTTTCTGGTGACTGATGTGCACTGCTCCATCTCCTGTCAGGCAGCTCAGCTTCAGCTTGGTCTCTTTCTCCAGCCCATCAGCACATCCAGCCCCAGAGCAGACAGCATTGCGTGCCGTGGCCAGCACAGCTGAATTCCTCCAGGAAGGTGCCCACCCTGACTCAGACAGCAAGGGCCAGCGAGCCCTGCCAGCCAGTCACTCCCTGTGACAGCAAGCGCCAGCCAGTCCTGCTCCCTCAGCACTTCTCCCCTTCCCAAGCTTGCTCAGCACACAGTCAGCTCCGTGTAAAACACAACTTCAGCTTTGAAGCTGGCTGGTTCTGGCGTCCTACCATTGGCACATAGGATGCGAGCTTTGTCCCATAGCCAAAATTTTATTTTCTCTCTGTAAAATTATTTCTTCTTAATGATTTGTTAAGTATATTTTATGCTCTCAAGGCAAGGCATTTTCTCAAGTCTAAAAACTCTTCATCTGATTTTTTTTAAATTAATTTTTCATATCTTCATCTTTTCCATAATTTCTATTTTTTAAAGGAGCAATGGGATGCATTTAAATGACATTGCCCTTTCTTGCCTCACATGTGGACCACACTGGCAAAAAAACCCCATTGGTAGCAATTTCTAACACCAACAGGGCAGATAGAACATCAAGTCCAACCACTTCCCCACCCTGCCATCACTGTGTCTCTAAGTGCCACATCTACATTTCTGTTATATCCCTCCAGGGATGATGTCTCCACCACTGCCCTGGGCAGCCAGTTCCAGAGCTTGACAACTCTTTCCATGAAGTAATTTTCCCTAACATCCAATCTAAACTTCCCCTGGTGCAACCAGCTATCACCACACCTGGCACTGGTCCCTCCACAGCTCATTCTGGTGTCAGAACTTCTAATAAAACCTATAGAGTTGAACAAGGTGAGCTCCCAGTGTTCTTAAGCACATTGTACCGCTGCTTTATGGGTTTATATTTAAGATTAGCTGGACATGTCTGTGTAATTTATAATTATGTTTTTGGCTTGGGAAATATTAGTCTATTTTTTACATGGAGCTATTGTAATGCTGAAACACAGATTGCTAATTATCAATATGTCTAATATGATCTTTGTAATAGTCCTAAGGCAAAAATATCCTGCACTATTTGCTGAAATTCCATTTAATTAAGACATGAAATCTGGACTGAAAGCCTGGCTTGTCAACACTACTAACTGGAGCAGATACTCCTAGAGGTTAAGTTTTGCATTAAGGCTAAATAGTAAAGGCCAGGAGCTTCTGTAAAAAATTCTTAATCTTGCCTGCATAACAAGGTTAAGCTGGCTCATTTTCTTGAACAATATTTTACTTTAGAAGCTTAAATCAGTGTTGATGAAAACACTCAATTTGACAGCTTTGGAGGCTAAAATCCTCTCTGTACTCTACAAACTCCTTTCACCAACACAGGCAACCCTGTGTGCCCTGCCCCAAGGTCTGGAGAGACCTGAAACCCCACAGAGGTGCACATGGGAACGCAGGGGCTGTGTCAGCAGGACCATCACCACTCCTGAGTGCTTCTAATAACAGGTTGGAGGTTAAAAAACCATCCCTCCTTGAAGCACATCAGCAGAAGTCATGGGCTTCGTCCCAGAGATGTGGAGGTTGCTACTCACCACTCGTCAAGGGAGGCTTGTTAATGCGCGGAGGGGTTGTATGCAAAGCCAGCATCTCAAGGTCTGCAGCATCCCATATGGCAGTAAAATTATTCAAGGAGAAATTATGCAGATAGTCAACAAGTTCAAGCTGCAATGAATTATGCTGAAAACATCAGCAGAAGTAGCAGTCAATTTGTGTTAACGGTCAACGAGCGCAGTTCACTTCTTTTCTCCTGTTTGAGGCCCTGGGGGCTCAGGGATGCTCTAACAAACTCCCCATAGCTATAGCTCTTACATCAGTCTGTGACAGCACTGGTAAATTAACAGGAAAAAAATGTCTGAGAGTAACAGCCATCACGCAAAGGACACAGCACTTCATCCACTGTTTTTCCAGACATAGCAGAGGGCAAGTGTGGGAGGGAAAAGGGCAGCAGGGAAGGTGCTGGCTTTACTGCAGTTACAGATACAGGCTGACTCCCAACGTGCTACAGGGGGGAATTGCTTCCAACAAACAGGGGGCAGGGTTAGATTAGTTATTAGAAAGAAATAACCACCTGTGGGGGTGGCAAAGAACTGGCATAGATTGGCCAGAGAAGCTGGGAATGCACCATCCCTGGAGGGACTGAAATATATGTAGATGTGATACCTGGGGCCATGGTTTACTGGTGGTGTTTAGTGCTGGGGTAATGGCTGGACTGGAAGATCTTAGAGGTCTTTTTCAACCTAAATGATTCTGTGATTCTATGACTCTGAATAAAGCACAGGTTTTAGAAATTATAACCAGGTTTGTGTCAAACATCCTTAAAAACATCACCAAAGCAGGAGGGAGGCTGATACAGTCATCACATAGCATCATGCAATGATACAGAATCAATTTTTGTTTATTTAAATCCTTGCAGTAATGAAATCAAACCCAATGGCTCCAAGTATTTCTTTGAGTCAGCCAAGCAAACCCCTGAATTACCATCTGCAGCAAACAGAAAACAGACACACCATTAAGCCAGGCTGTAAATATCACTGAAAAGCACACCTTGACTGATAAATCAGGGGCTGTGGTGGCAATGGTGTTAATGCAAACTGGTCCATGAGAAAATGCACATTATTGCTCAGGAGGGGCAAATAATGTATTTATGGTGTTGCAGGAGAGACGCAGCTAATGAATGCTCATTGTGCTCATGAAACCCTTCAGACCATTGCCAAGAACCTCCCAACTGATGGATGGAATTGACATGAGGAAAGATTTGTACTTCTTTTCACACCTCCTTGGGAAGGCTGGGATGGTCTAGAGCATACTGTGAGTTTGCTGAAAACTCAATGTCAGAAAAAGCTGTGGGTCAGCCAGCCCTGGGTCCAGGCTGCCAGTTCCCATCAATAAAGTGAACATGGCATCTTCAGGAGTTTGCAGTCCTTTCTCCTCAGAACAAAAATATTTGCTCAATGAAACCTATGATTCTCTGGGGCTGTGTCTGGAGCTGGAAGCTGGGGGAGCACATGAGCTCCAGCACCAAGGGGGAAACCTGGGCTCCTGCACTGTGTGAGGCACGTGGGGGTCCCAAAGACACCTCAGTCAGCAGGAAGGGGGTGTGTACGTGTGTGACTGAAACCCAAAGATGGCCCATAGCTACCCCAGGGCAGGAAAACTGGTTCCACTTCAGTAGAGTGAGTCTCACCACAGTGATGTGATGTTTAAACACGTGAAAAGGAATAGGAAAAATTAAGGAAAGTTTAGTATAGAATTTACTGAATTTACTGGAATATACATTGCTGTCAACTCTAGTAATATTGGCATTTCAATTCATTAGAAGGCCAGACAAATTAGATGTTTGTATTCATTTAAAATAATTTCTCCTCTTTGACCTAGCCTAATTTATCATATTATGTCTTTCTGCAGTGCTTAGGCGAGCTCCTGTTTAAATGAACCCAAAAGAATATATGAGTAAAATATTAAGTAGTTGTCATTAACAACAAGGTTCATTAAAATCCAGGACCACAGTTTCAATGCAGCTATTTTTGCCGAGCCAAACACAAAATATTCTCCTACAAATGTAGGATATGTGTTCCTTGCTGTATTAAAGCCAAAATAGCTTGTGACAGTGTTTTCACAAATAAAACATGAATTTGAACTGTAGTCACTGCAAAGAAAAAGAAGCAGCAAAGGGGAAGTGTTGTGCCTCAATACATAATCCTTATTCAAATAATATTTACTCTTTTTTTTCCTAATAAAAACCTCCCATGCTTCTGCCATTTTATATATACATTTTGAGATTTTCATGTGGTTTTTTTGAGCAGCTATATTTTGGTTGTGAAAAGAAGCTGAATAATCAGCAAGCATCTGCCCAAATATTCAAATATTCAATTTTAGAAATTTTTGTTTATGTCAGCCCTGGGTCCAACACAGAGTAGCATTTATGCACTCACTCAGAGTTACAGGTAACCCATGAGTAAGCGTCTCTCATAACTGCATTATTCATTTCTCCATCATCAGAAATAGCTAGTGTCCATGAAGGCTACATAAATTATTTTTATCCAGCAGGCTTAACCAAAGATATAAGAATCTTGCTAAGGATTTATTAATGTGGTTGTCAGATGGGGAGAGGGATAAGGAGAATATACAGAACTTCCCCAACATCGGGAGCAAATCATGTACAGAATGGAATAAACTGGTAAAGACAATGCAAGTATTAACTACAGCTAGCATAACCTCTAAAGATCCATTCCAGAATGCTCCTCTGATTGACTCCAGAAAAAGCCATTAATGTAGTTTAATAATAAGATAGATAGATAGATAGATAGATAGATAGATAGATAGATAGATAGATAGATAGATACATAGATACATAGATACATAGATACATAGATACATAGATAATCAAGTAGGTCTCCAAATATATGGATTATCATTACATTTAGCAGTCAGGACATAGCATGAAGCAGAATATTTTCTTTATTTCTCCTGCAGTACCAAAGTCTGTGGCAAGGCATTTCTGCTGTTTCAGCTTTTCCTTATTAAAAGATTTTATGGAAGACTTAATTTAAATGTACACTTCTGCAGCTCCTGGCCATGGTTTCCCAGGTGTGCAGGTTGACTCATAATGTCACAACTACCATCTGTTGGCTGTCTGGGGTATTCAGGGAGATCTTTCCGTGTGGTCTGATTTGATTTCTGCCTGAAATCCACGCTCCTTCCTTTGGATGACATCCAGAAAACACCTGCAATTTTTCATTTTGAAATACCGTTTTCAGGTTGCTACATGCTGGCTGGAGAGCTGAGAGATCCTTGGGGAAATGAGTGACATCAGCATGAGCCATTTGTCATAATGACTCAGAAAATTGCAGGATAAGATGTACACATTAGCATGATAATAGGAAGAGGGCTCACTTGTTCTCCCCATGAAGAAAGTGGGACATTCTGCCCCAAACCAAGCCCCCTCTGAACCCACACTGATCACGGTTTGTGGAGCAACCCCAATGATGGACCCAGCCTCCTTCACCCCAATTCAAGAGCCAGGAGCTGAGGGCAGGAGAGATGTGGCACTTTTTCAGCTTGAAAGCAGAAAGGTCTGTTATGTTTGGAGAGGAGAATTAGTTGAATATTAGTAAAAAACCACAATTTTAGCCATCAGCTAAGCCTACAAAGTCTGGAGCATCTTGGAGCATTCCTTTTGCTCTGTGCTGCAAAGTCTCTGCAGGGACCCAGCAAGAGATGGACCTTGTGATAAGGGGCACATCAGAGATGTCACAGCAAATGGCTCTCTGGGGCAGCTGGGTGGCTGGGAGCAGCAGGACTCTGCTGGTGACCAGGGAGAGGGACAGGAATGCACAACAAAATAAAATAAATATAAATACAGTAAATAAATAAAGCCACAGCCCAGCAAGTTCTCCCTGGTAAGGCTGTTGCAGCCCATGTCTAGATATGTCTGTATGTGAATATAAGTTTCTCTTCTCATTCACGAGCAGCTCCGAGCTCAGAAAGGGACCTATGCCACACTGCCTTGTACTATAATAATATATGTGTAATATCTGAAGATCAAGGCCATTTCTCTATTAAATTAGATAACAAATAATTAGATAATTTTAATTTACTCTATGAATCTTCTAGAGAGTAAACTGCTTACAGGCAGCTAATGCAATAAACTTACTTTATAAGTAGAGAGCAACATCTGTTACCATGAAGAGTCTGCAGCAGGCATTAGGATTCTGTGCACACCCAGCCGTAGTTAGAGTAAATGTATCATTAAGTTGGTATCCTTTCCTATTCAAAGCACACTTTTCAAGATTTATGTACTGCAGACAATGAGATAGCAGGAGAATCAACTTGTGCTCAACTCGTCTTGCATTCTTGTCCCATGGCAAGATAACTGTAATAAAAAAGGTAAGACATAGCATAGAAGTTAGATCATTTCTACATGTGGCAAAGGAAATACAACTCCAGCTCCACACCCATCCAAAGGAATGGCAAACAGAAGGTGTTCTGAAAGGGCATCCTTAAGGTCACAAAATCAAGCACTAAAAAGTCAAGCCTCTCCATTAGTCTTCCTCCCATTCTCACTGCTGTCAAGGATGCAATTATAGGGAGCATCCCGGGCCTGTAGGCAAAAACATGAGTTAATATGGCTTCTAAAAATTCTTCAGTGTCTTAACTGAGTATGTGAGAATGGCAGTTTTTCCAGAGATTTGTAAACTTAATGAAATAGGCAAATAGGAAGGACAGAAAGGGATGTTCTTTGTAAAAGGATCTACTCTGCTGTGGGTGTGACGTTACAATTCCAGATCCAAAGGGTGCTATGAAAGATCAATTAATACATTTTCAGTTGGACAAAAGAATGTATTAAAGGGCATATGTCAATCCATGCACTTCACCTTTTTCAAAATTACCATGACAAAGCATTGTGTCCAGAAGTGACCAGTGATTCCTTAGGTGCCCTCATGGTTTGAATGGGGAAGAAACCTGTTTTTCAGTGGATGGATGCCTTATTGCCATTGACAGAACTTGCCTAGATTTCTAACTGAACTGGCAGCACAATATAAAAATAAAACCAAATCAGCCGAGCAACACTATTGTGCATTTTAGCAGTAATAGAAAACCACATTGTCCCTTCAGGCAGATGAGCACAGCACTAAAGATATCGCCTGATGTCGTTTATGTGAAAGCTGCATTTTTATTATAAATTAATCTACCATGTCAGTCACACATGCAGACCCTGTCAATGGTCATCACACACCAAGAAAATGAGCCTTACTTGCTTCTCGATTTTGCAGTTGCTGATTTCTCCTGTTTAAGAGGAACTCAACAAGAGAGGATTAATGGGCAGAAGTTTGGTAATAACAGTGGGAAAGAGGGACAGCACCCAGCAGGAGCACAGGGCTGCATCATCCATGTGTTTGCTGCGTGTGAAACTGGAAGGTCCTTGGCCGGTTAATTGGGAAGAAAGAATCTTGTATCTGAGCTTTCATTGCCATCATGGGGTCTTAAAATCTTCCTTTCCTTCTCTGTAGCCTCTGGGGCAGGTCCCAGTGAGGGTTACTGAGTGTATGGATGGTTTGTGTCAACACCTTCAACTTTGTACCAATGTCTTCCATCCAAGAAGATTAAAGGCTTTGGGAAGAATGGACTTGAACATCGTGAAGCAAAGATAAATAAATCAACACAGGAGCCACATCACAGCCAGCTACACAACAAAGCTCCCTCCTAAGATGTACGTGGTGGAAAAATCCAGCAGACACTTGATTTACCCAGCAGTTCAGAACTTCTAGAGAGTCACCCTTCATGTCAAGCTCTAGATAATGGAATCCAAGTTGAGCTCTAGAGAATGCAAAGTTCATATACAAAGATAATGCTGCTGGAAGGAGTCGCCTGCTCTTTGTAAGGATGCAGAGATCCTGACATGATGTATGGCTGAGAAATGGCCATGACAATGCCAGGACAAGGTCACTGTGGTTGCTATACACAAACATGGGAGCCAGCTGCATCTGAAACATGCAGCACAAGGGCCTATGATGGCCAAGGGACCTGGGAATAGTGCACTGAAACCTTGAAGCTGCAGCCCTGATTATGGACCAGAGCCCTTAGTAATATTTCAATATTATACCTAGAAATTAACTATTAAAAGACATTTTTTTACCTCTGGAAGATTATTCCATGCTAGACCAGAATTAGTAGAAATGCCTAGGGTTTTCAGCACCAAGGAGCCAATCCCTGTGTATTTTCTCCCCTGTTCCTGGTGGATGGGAAGAGCCTGTGATGTTCTGTATTCTGTGGTGCTCACAGAAGCAGATGGGGCAAATGTGTGAGATTCACTTTGAGAATTCACTTTGATTCTGACTATGAGTTTTCAAAGTAAAATTCAGTTCATGCCTCAATGTGGAGCTCAAGGTCAGCGTTTGTCAATGTGCTTTTTTAATCTCATTGTTCTTAGAATCATGGAATGGTTTGGGTTGGAAGAGATCTTGAAGATCATCTCATTCCAACATCCCCACTGGGGACAGGGATACGTTCCACTCGACCAGGCTGCTCTTGATCCTGAATATTTCCAGGCATGAGGCACCCACAGCTTCTCTGAGTTAAACACACCTATTCTCCAGAAAACTGAGCCAAGAAAAACTCACAGAAAGCTTACAACTGCAAACACTCTGAGGGATGGCAGCCGCCTCTGTTAGAGAGTACAAGCCTTATGCACAGATGGTGAGCTGTACTTTACCTGTGTGATCCAGGAAGAGCCCCAAGGAGAGGGAATCTGAGTAATTTTGGGAGAAAATGTGCATCCACAGTCCTAAGCATGGGCCTGTCTGTACTGACATTGCACCTGAACTTGTCCAGCTTTAGACAATCCACATAGTAACCCTGTGATCACAATGATCTGACTGTGAAAATTGCTTTGAATGTGTGACTTCACACTCCAGATTTTGCCCCATTATCCGTGCTTGGGTCAAGTGGTGTGTAGAAATACATGTAAAATACACTAAACACTATATATATATATATATACACACACACACACACATATATATGTATAAATACATAGAAATACATGTCTCAAAACAGCTTGCAGCCTCATGGACCTTTCAGAAAGTCCATATGATTCCTGTATGTGCAGAAAACCCTGTTTGAGCTGAGACACAAACTACTCTGTGGGGGAAAGGAGGAAGCAGCTTAAGATGCACTGAAAATTTGATAACTGGATTAGGCACAAAAAAGAATTTCCTGAGGGGAAAAAAATACACATCTTCTCTACTGAGAAATATTTCTAGACCAATCTCATTTATCATGCATTCATTTGTTGAGTAAATATTCATAATATATAAGTGCTAGTGTCACTTTAATATTCTGATTAGCACGGTACATCGTTTCATCTGTCTAGATAATGGTGAAAGTCATACTAATCGAAGTAATGTTGTGTGTCAAATGATACAGAGCTGATTTACTTAAGATTTGAATGTCTGCTCCAATTAACTTCCAAAGTACATTGCACTGAAGTTCCTTTTCCTGTTGGTTTTTTTTTTATGAAATAGAACACGTAAAAATTATGAGTTGCAAAGCAAGTCCACCAAAGTTCTCTTATATTACCTCTCAACATATCCATTGACCTTCAGCCAGCCATTTCCAAAGAAGCCTGCAAAACTCCTAAGCTCCTGTAACAAATTCATATTTATTTGCAAAAACAAGCTCAGAGAGGTGCCTAGTTCAGATCTCAGGCTTTTCTGTACACTGCTCAATTGTTACAGCAAGCCCTTCAAGAGAGAGGGAAACTGTACACAGAATAAAAGATGTGAGGGATATAAAGTTCACATGGTTGACTGAAATCAGATCATTGTATCTAAATTGCTTTTTTAATGCTGTTGTGTGTGTTTATAATCCATCTTTACAAGGCACACAAAAAAGCACCACTCGGGTTACCGTTGAAAGTCTGACCTTATTAACACCCACTCTATCTTGTCAATCGCACTAACACTACTAGAAAATATTGTACCAGCCACCCCAATATTATTGCACTTCAGAAGTGTATTTGAAAAGTAGTTTACATGACAATCAAACATCCATTTCAGGCCAAGTGAATGCAATGAATAAAGAAATACAAAGAAACATTATCTGGCCCTAACAGTACAAACAGAATTGCTTTGGCCACATCAGTTTTGAATTAATTGAAATAGAACAAAATATTCAATGGCTGCATAGATATTACTTGAGAATAAATGGGGGGAAGCATGAAAGTCTGTAATCCCAGTTAATTTTATTTTTAAATAGCAAAATTACTAGTTCAGGTGCCTGCACACTGCTTGTATCTCAAGCCTATAAAAATTAACTGTAGGAACTGTAGGAAACCAGTCTCTGATTCAAAGCTCTTCATAACCCCAAGGTATAATGCTCCAACCTAAACCTATCCACACTCATACCACATGAGCTGAGCACTTGTTCATACTGCAGTGATTTTTAAGGGGAATTTAGGTACAGGCTTCAGCACTCTGCTGAATCAGCTCTTAGCAGATCCTCCAGTCTATAGTGTCAAATCCCAAGGAAGGGTTTATGCAGTATCTACAGTGTCTAAGTGCAAAGAAGGGACGTGGGGATTTGGTATTGGATCCTGTGGGGCTTGTCTGGGAGCCACCGCCACCCCACAGCCCCAGCCCTGGGTGCTCTGCTGCTGCAGCCCAGCTGCTCCTCAGCATTTAGTACCTCTTTAAATTCTTCTGTTGAGCCAGAGGATCCTGAGAAAGAACAAGTAAATATTTAATCTATTGTCTGAGTTTTAACAGGTAGTTCTGGGGAGAGCTATTGAATTTTTATTACGAAAGATGATTTGTGCTCCGAATACCAGAATGTGGTTCTCACACAGGGATGTTCAGAGAAGCAGACTCTCCCCAGAAACACTCAAATTACCAACATTTCAACTAGGTTTTTAATGAGTCTTTTCTGAGCTGAGGGGACTGTGTCAGTATTCATGCAGTGAACGGGTCGGGGAAGCTGCAACAGCATCACTGCCTTTTCAAAGCAGGAGTGAAGCTGATTTGCACCCTTCAGTCCCCAACAGCAATATCAAATACAGTTTAATCAATAGTAGCTGGCAGCACTGGAGCAGCTTTGGCACTGCAGACGTGCACCCAAGCACAGGCTCTGTCAGAGCCTCGGACATCTCCCGCCAGCCCAGCCTCAGCCACATTAACCTTCCAAAGGACAGAGGAGAAGAGACTCCAGCCTGAGCTTCCTTGTTTTTAATTAAGTTAATTCTTCAGGTTACTCTAATTGAGTAATTTGTATTTAATTTCCTGTTCAAGGGGGAGAAAGGATCAGGAGAAACAGATGTTGCCCCCTGCAGTCTGTAGAACAAAGAGAGCCATGAAAACTCATCTGTCCATCTGACTGCTTTTTTTATTAAGCAACACAGATGCTGGG
This sequence comes from Emberiza elegans, assembly GCA_024865655.1. NCBI lineage: Eukaryota > Metazoa > Chordata > Aves > Passeriformes > Fringillidae > Emberiza > Emberiza elegans. The sequence continues at coordinate 2,434,639 of JALJVW010000797.1, forward strand.
AAGGTGGAGAGAACTGAGGCAAAACGTTAACTTCTGCTGTGGGTTTTTTCCCCATTCTGCTTTGTAATAACTAAAATAAGATGGAAAATAAGGTAGTAAACCTGCTTTCTTTTCCAGCCTTTGAATACACAGCAAACATCTGGTTTGTCTTTTTTTTCTGACATGAGAGAGAAATGCAATTAGGGACTTTTTGCAATCACACACTGATTTTTCTAAACAATTTAAGCAAAGATTTATTTACTTATTTGTGTCATCTGTAAAGGATTCATGTTTCTGTTTCTTGTAGAAGTTCAAAATTATAACAGCTAAAGAAGGTGCAGAAAATATTTAATACAGACTGACATAGATATAAGTTTTGGCCATGCTCTTGAAAACTTGTCAAACAGTGTAGTATTGTGATGTATCCTCTGTGTAACTCTGCAAAAATTGCCTTGGGTTGCAGAGCAGAAGGAACAGGAATGTTTCTGCATGAAAGAGGGAGGAAAGAGAGGGGAAATTCTTCAGATCAGTTTGGTTTTAGCCATTTTGTCAGATTTGTCAAGCACAATAATATTCAAAAGATGTAGAATTCTGTAGGAACATATATAGAGGTTACAGGGGGAATGGACTCCTCTGAACATGAAAATCTATTAATCTATTTCTCCAGCCCTCTGGCCGGGATCAAATGCATTTAAGATGATACAAATGGGATTGCAGTAGCTGTCCTTGGATTTCAAGTCCAGTCACTATGTAATGAGGGCAGCTGAGAGCCTGAAGACTCGGCCTAGAGGGACCACTGAGGGCTGATCCTGAGGCAGAGCAGCCTTGGTCATCATTTTGGGTCAGAAATGCATCACTCTCCCAGCTTTGCTCAGAGCTTCCCTCTGTAATTTCTTCACCAGCTCAGCCATGTCTGGTTTAGGGACCACTGTCAGCAGATTTGGTTGAGACCCTCAAGATCACAAAATCATGGAATTACTTGGTTGGAAAAGAACTTCAAGTCCAACCACTAATATTTCTTTACTGGACCATTTTCACTGAGAAATATTCTGACTGTACTTTTCCAGCTGGAGGGCATGTCAATCCTACACCTTGTCTATGTAAAAATCTTTTTATCTACTTGGATTTCAGCAGTCTGAGAGCAGAGCGACCTATACTTACCCCCAGCTCCAAGGGATCAGGAATGCTCAGACCCAGAGGTTTGCAGTGGATTTTCTGGTGAGAAAGAGGAGAATACACCTGGAGGAGCAGTCTGCAGGCATTAATGGGAAGGAGAAAAGTCATAACCTTGCTCTGGGAAGGTGTGCAAGCATCATATTTTTAAGGAAGAGATTGGTCTGCTGGAAGAAAATGATGCTGTTTTCTTCAATAAAAAATGTATTTCAAATTACTAAAATATGTGAGCCATTCTCTTATATTCCACTAGCTTCAAACCATAAAAATTTATAGCTGAAGCCAACTCCACATCAAGCTGATGCTGGTAAAGGAGACTAGACCATGACTTGTTATGTAAATAAGCCCATAAAATCTTGAGATTTTACATGAAAATCAGATCTGCAACAACCACTCTGCCTTAGCTCTCTGGATTGTTTAATTTGTATGTACATGATTATGCAGTGTTATTATACAGAGAAGGCAGTTTACAAACCTTTAAGTGATCAATCAGTTAAATAAATAAAGCATCTCTGGTGATGCTGCACTAACTCTTCAGGCAGTGCCTCATCCTTCTGTCATTAACATAATCAGCCTGAATAATGTTTTCACAGCAATTACCACCAGTGGGTCAATGTCTGCTATTAGCAACCTTTCCTCCATGGATCATGAACATAATAAAGGATGACAGCCCCAGAAGACACCGAGTGTCAGAAGGCTTTCTCTAGTACCAGTGCCAGGCTGCTTTAATGTGGCACATATAGGGACAATAGATTGTCAAGGATCACTCAGTGCAACAACGATTTGCAGTCTCAGTGGGAGTTTTCTTGTTTTGAGAAGTACAGCAAGTGCTATAAATCTGTAAATTATATCAGATGTAAGGGGAAACCGCATACACAAAAGTGGTTTGGCACAAATAAAAAAGTTGTCCCTGCCCAGAAATAGCTTTTTCAATCTGGATTTTCTTTTCCCGAGTTGTTACCTCTTGGCATTAGGTCACATGGGGTAGAGCTGGCTTCAAAACTCAGGCTTTAAAGCAATTTCTTGCAGAAGAAGTGCCAGTAAAATATTCTAGAAAAAGCAGCACTTGGCTACTAAACTTAATTAAAAGCAGTATGCTTTAAAGCTAACACCCCAAGGTTACCTGAGGATTCTGGAGGTTAATTGCAGCTGTTACTGCATTACTTTCCAAACTCAGATCCTTCATGCCTTGTATGCTATAAATCCTGCAAAGTCAGGTTAGAGAACTCCACATTTAACACATGCATCTGGCTAATTCAAATATAGCGAAGTGATCTGCAGACACTCAACATCTTCAAAGAGCTGGAAAATGTGAATCATAGACTGGTGGGACTGACATTGCAGACTTCATGCCAGACCTCGGGGGGCATGAGGGCAGGTGTGGGAGCAGAATCCATCTGTCAGTCCCCATGAGCACTCCAGAGTTCTCACTGGTCCAGCAGAAAGGTGTCAGAGCAATAGGGTGACTGGAACACGTAATGTTGCAAAGTTTTCCATTGCCAGTAAAATAGACAATTTTCTCATAAATACATTGATAAGGTGCTTATTTTCTTCTGCAAAATACATGTGCAGATGAATCCGTCTACAGAAGTAAAAAACAAAAAATAAAAACAGTTCCACATGTAGAGATTACACTTACATGCAGCCTAGTGGTTCAGATTGGTGACTGGGTGCTCTGCAATAATTTCCTCCCTTCTTTCCAGCATCAGCCCTCGCAGAGTGAAGCCATCAGCTTCTCCAGTTGGGAAAGGGATCTGAGGCTTTCTGCAGGTGAAAGGACTCCAAGAGCCAGCTCAGCCTGGATAGTAGCAATACCTTCTTGGTAGCAACGTCAGATTTCCTGAAACGTGATTTTACTGAATAAGCTGAGGACACAAAAAATCAACAACACAAAAAAAAAACAAAAACAAACAAACAAACAAACAAAAACAAACAAAAAACCCCAAAATAAAAATAAAAAAACCAACCAAACAAAAACCAAGCTCCTAAGCTCCTACAAGCACATGGGTAATATCTGAAATCTTGATTTGAAAATAGATTTTGCCTTATTTTTAAAATCCTTTTCTACTATCATTTTGAAGTAACAACCATGTAAGTCTCATGTTTGGTATTATATTATACAGTAAATTACTGTATTTAGTCTGCAGAATTTAACATGATTGGTGTGATCAGGATTTTGAAAAGCAAACCCCACCTCTGTCTCCTCTTCTTGGAAACATTTCAGCTATTCCCAGTTTCAATTACTTTCAATTCCACCAGTGTGATCAGTATGTTTAAAATTCAATCAGCCTTCTCATTTAAAATATTTCATGTGTGTGTCACACTAACAATCAGCAACAGTCCCAAATTTAACATCTGTTCATAATAGCAAAGAGGTTTAATTTGAGAAATGAAAAAAAAAATATAACGTAATTACTAGGCATTCAATCACAATGAATAATGTGTTTGCTACCAGCATTCTGTTCTGTCAGCAAAAACTCTGGGAGACAGAGCAGCAGAAATGTGGAATTGCTGGAAACTGGGGGGAAAACATCAAAATCCTGAAATGGGTGAAAGATGCTGCTCTGCCTTCCCTGTGGTCACCCCAGGGAGCACATGGGGGGCTGCTGGGAGATGCATCCTTGCCAGCCTGTGAGCACCAGTGATGCTCTGCTGTCTTCATCTCTTCACACCTTCCCTCTGCCCTGCCTGATTTCTGAGAACAGGATGGATTTGTCACCACAGGGGGTACAGTGGGTGATGCTGTGCCCAGCCTGGTTTGTGTCTCTGTTCCCCACAACCATGTTCAAAAAACCACTAATAGATATCCATTTTGCAAATTTAAAACAATATTTGTTTCATCTGGTTTGTTTCCTGTTACTCAGGTTGAATATTAGGAAAAATTTAATCACAGAAAGAGTGGTTAAGCATTGGAACAGACTCTGCAGGGAAGTGGTGGAGTGGAGTCACCACCCCTGGAAATATTCAAAAAATGAATAGATGTGGCACATGCTCTCTCCTGCAAACATTACTGATACCATTTTCACTGAAAACAAAACAAAATTCAGTGCTTCCAGCTCAATGGATTATACCTAGGAAAAAATGCACATTTTATGAAAGATTCTCAGAGGATTCACTATATATTAAACAAGAGAAAATTAGAGAAGAAAATTTTGTAGAATTAAAAAATATTTTGAGTTGGAAGAGATCCACAAAGATCATCAAGCCCAACTCTTAACTGAATGGCCTATATGGAGATTAAACCCACAATCCTGGTGATTTTATCACAAGGCTCTATCTGGGACACCTTCCAAATTATTGCCATTCTACTAGTGTCAGACTAAAGCAATGAGCTGTCAGATTGCTTCAAATTATCTAGAAGTAACTGTTTTCCCCAAAATGTTTTTTTGTTGAGTTTAACACAGGCATCTTTTGTTCATCCCTTAGAAATGCAGAAATGAGATGTTACTTCCATCCTAAGAATTAGGGCTTAGGAGGTGACACGAGAGTGACTGGTTTTTCTCTGGGACTGAACACATTTGGTAATTCTCACTCAATAAGCATCCATCTTTGATATTAATAGGAATTTTTATACACTGGCATTAATAACCTAAATCCCCTGCAATGCTGTTATCAGGCAATTCTGTCCCTGGCCCGGATATTGTCTCCAAGTATACCTGGAAATGGACGGAGCCACCAATGCAGAGATACTGACATTTTTCCAATACTGCTTGGGCCTATATTTTAGCACATTTTCAGACACAGGAAAAGAAACGTAAATAAAACAGCAACTATTTTGAAAAATGTTGATGTAGAAAATACATATTTACTTCTTTTTGCCTCAGAAGTAGAAATGTACTTCACTATTCATATTTTTAGGCAATGCTCCATTCAGTTCATAATTTAGATGCATGATTTTGTACTTTGAATCTGCTCAGTTAGATGCACAACACAATTTTAATTATTTCAAAATTATTTAAATGGAATAATAAATCTAGTGTTTGATGTAACATGGCTGCCTGACCCAAATAAGTATGTGGGCAATTATCATGTTTCCCAAGTGGATTTTTTGTTCCTCAAATCAGTCACTAATTAGCAGCCACATTCCCAATGATCACTCGGGGTAACTCTGATGTTTTGCTGCATTGTTTTGGACAAGAACAAAGTAATCCTCTTAATGAAAATAAATGTACAGATTTTTTCTCCTAGGCCAAAATGCAAATGTAATTGTTCTGATGGTTATGAGCATAATAAACAGAAGTGACTTAAAAAATACAAGGGTTAGGGACTTGCAGTACTTATTTTCTAAACAAGAAAACTTGGTATCAACCCTGGGCACAGGCAGTGTGGGCAGACTCAGGAGAGACCACCACATTCTCTTCCCAGAGAAAAACCAGGGTACCCAGCCTGAGCTGCTCCATGCTGCAGAGAGCTATTGTGGGTTTATTTGTCAATAATTAATCAGTTATCTTCGAATTAGTGTTATCTTTGAAAGTATCTGCAATTCCATCATCATTGCAGAACACTTAACAAGGTCACGACAAAGGGAGGTAAATGTAGATCAGTCTAGTAATGAAAGGGTCTAGCCATGAATGAGGACTTTTGGTTAGAAGAGGAAAGATCAGTGTACCTTAGGGATGCTTTTAAAACTTTTCTCTATAATAATTCCTTCGTGATTCACCACCATTCCAAATCCCATTTTTGCACTGTAGCTCAACCTTCTAACATCCAATGTTAGGCAGCAACGTCCTCTTTAAAGGCCAACGACCTAAATTAATAATAACCAGCAGTAATAATGTTGATTTATCATCTCTGGAGTTATAGTTTTCACATGTGTCTAGTAAAACTTTGAGCAATCTCCTCAATCTGGACACTTTTACTCTCAATGCCATTACCCAAGTGCAGGCTTCAGCTGCTCTCAAGGCTCTAATCCACGTTTTGTCTTTGACTGATCTGGGAAAATTAAATAAAAAATAGGTTGCTGAGGCATGAAAAGGGATAAAGAGAGCCAAGAAGAAGACATGAAACAAAAGCTCTGCCCCAAATCCTGCTTCATTTCATAAATCCTTGATTATATGTGGAGAGGGTGACATAACCTCAAAAAATTTCCTCAGACTTTTATGGTATTTCAGATAAAAACAAACATTCCTTCTCACTTTCGTTTTAGTCTGAATATTGCTTTTTTATTTACTGCATGTGCTTTTTAAAAAATAATACTGCTTTACCTGCATACTATGGCATTTTTTCATTCTTTAATTGCATTATATATATTTGTGTGTAAACACAAAAGGAGAGGGAAAGAACTGCTCTGCTCATAGCCCTGCCTCTTTATCCTGGGCTTCCTGTATGGTTAAATTGAAAATGTTAAAAAGAGCATAATGAAAATAAATATACATTAGGCATTACCTTCAAATAGCTGCTGTTTATGCATGAGTGTGTGTATATGTATGTATGTATGTTTGTATAAACACACACACACATATATGTGTGTGTAAATGACAAGATATACAAGATATGCAAAGAATAATGAATCCTAACTGCAGTCTCTTTAGTGGAAAACTTTTCCAAATCATAACAAGCAAATTGCTTACATAAAACCTGGAGATATTATCTTCTGTGACAACCTGGAGCTGTTTGCAGTGACACACAGGTAATTCCCTCTGGAGAACTGCACCACCAAAACCAGCACAGACATTCCCAGTTTGGCTGCTTAACCCAGGGAAGAGGTAACCAGGGGATATGGATAAAATCATTATGGCTAAGGTTGTTTTGTTGGAATTTCACAGGATGCCTCATGCCTGGAAATGTCCAGTTTGGATGGGTCTTGGAGCAACCTGGTCCAGTGGCAGGTGTCCCTATCCATGGAGGGGACTGGAACAAGGGAAGTTTAAAGTGCCTTCTAAGCCAAACCATTCTATGATTCTATTAAATACATGATTATAAATGTCTCCAAAAACAAATTTCCCTTTTTTCTTTTAGTTTTACTGCCTATCTTCAAGGGTGTAGAGCATGACCTAAATACAGCAGTGATTAACAGTTTTAAAGACTTAGTGGGTGGAAATAAAAAGGTTAATTTTGTAATTATTGAGTGTAATTTGGTTTCCTGGAGACTCCTCTATGAAGCTGTCCCTGGCTGCCAGTGCAGGCTGTGAGATCCTGTACCCTGTCCCAACTCAGCCTGGATCTTAAAACCAAACCACTGCCCCTGGCCCAACACTGCCACTGCTGCAGAGGATGACATTGCCCCAGCACATATTCCACATCTCTTTGCTATTCCACATCTTTTCTGAGTGCTTTCAGGTAGCTGTGAGTTGTGCTGATCTTCCTCTTATCAGCACTTGCCAGGACTTTGGATGGTAACTTTGAATTAGCACAATGAGTAATTCCACTAGTCCTTTGGAAGAGTTTTCAGCAATAGCTGCTGTATAAAATTATTCATTTCCCATTTCTGTCAGCAGTTCTTTTATTTACCATGATTTTTCTATGCTTTATTCCCAGCCTTATTGACCTTTAACTCACCAGTTCCATTCTGTCCTTTCCACAGTCCCCAGAAATCCTCATTACCCTGCAGTGTGGGTGCTGGCTGACAGCAGGTACCTCTGTTCTCTCTCCCCAGCTGCTGGGCTTTAGGTCAAGCCTGATTTTTGCATGTCTGCATCCACCAGAAGTACTGACCCATGGGAGCAGCTGGTCATCCCTGCTGCAGGAAAATGCCCCCAGGGTGTAAAGGAGAGATTGATAATATGGACATGCTCAAAATCATAGAATCATGGAACGTCCTGGGTTGGAAGGGTTCCACAAGGATGGTTGAGTCAAGCTCCTGGCCCAGCACAGAACCCCAAGAAGCCTATCTTTGCCTGGGAGCATTGTCCAAATGCTCCTTGAACTCTGCCAGGCTTGGTGCTGTGACCACTGTCCTGGGGAGCCTGTTCCCATTTCCCTCAGGGAGAAGAAGGCTTTCCTAATATCCAGCCTGAACCTTCCCTGACACAGCTTCATGCCATTGCCACAGGAACACAAATGTCAAATAGACAAAATTAAAATCTTTACAATGGCAAATGCATGCTGGGGAACTCAACTTGGTCCTTCCTGCCCCTCAGGGCATCCTGTCTCAGCTGGTGCAAGAGGGCCCTGGTCAGACAGACAATTCCAGCAGCACTGATTGCTGCAAGCAAACCCACATGTCCACACCATCATTAAAAGGACTTTATCAAACATATTCAGGTTCAGCTCCCACCTTGCCTGTGCTCCATGATTGTGCCAGTGCTTTATGGTGACAAGATATCACACCAGGGAGTTTGGGGATGACAAGAACCAGCATTTTCTCCTGCCTGCTCACCTCACAGGTGGAAAACATGGAAAGAGGGCAGAGACCACAACAGCATTGGCTCCTCTTTCACAGTGACACATTTTGATGGGAATGTCTGGTTCTTTAATTATTTCCTCATTATATATGATACAGCACCACTTGTGTGCAAGCTATTTCAACTAATGTGATTTTGCTATGGAGAATGCAAGGGAAGGTGCTTCATTGATGTGCTTGCCTTGAACAGCAATCAACACAATGAACACACCCCACAGGACCAGGAAAAAACAAATTGAATCATTCCAGCAGATTTTATCTATCCACTTTCCATCCAGGTGCACAGAAAACACATTTCATATTAAATCCCAACTACATAGTGGACATAAATTTCTAAAAAGGTATTAAATTGTTTCTATTTAAAAATAATTTTCAATGAGATTATAGATTCCTGGCTTGGATTGACTACAAATTCACCATCCTGTGACTTGATTAAAATGCATTATGAAGGGAAGATGGCAGGAAGGCAGCCTGCATTTCCAGGCAGAAAAAAAGCACCCAGCTTGCCCTGCTGAATGTCCTTTGAGCAGAGTCATTGCTTTAGCAGACAACTGCATCTTTGCTGCATGCTCAGATAAGCCCAGCTCCAGAATGCCACATTTTCCATTCCACATTTCCATTTAAAATTCCTGTTTCACATGTTTTTCTGAGACCAGTTACTTGCAATCTGGATCTTAATGCAAATATTTAAAACTTAAGACAGAACCATGAACAGTTTGAGAATTGATAAAGCATTAAAAAGCCTTTTATCTTCCCAAGTTACCATTTCACATTTGATTCAGCACAGTAAGGATTGGTACCTGTCTTTCTCCTCATTAATGAAAATAAGGACAACAAGAGCAAACAGCTGAAATAAATTTCACACAAAAATGCAATTTTTAGTGAATGAGAACACTCCCCAGTGCTCAGCCAGAGTGTGAGCACCAGAGAGGGCTGAGCTGAAGGTGAGGGCTGCAGTGACCCCCCAGCTTGCCCAGGGACCAGTGCACATGGGGAAGGGGGACAGGGCAGAGAAGCACAGGAGTGGTACCACCACCAAATATATTCAAATTTTTGTGTGTTTATATACTTTATAAGCACAAAATAATTTGTTGCCATATGGATAGCTAATCTTCCTGGAATCTGTAAATATAACATTTCAGATATATAAGAATTTCAAGAGGATATTCTTGTGCTGTATTTTCTATTTCACCTTCCCTTGCAGAGTTAATGGCAAAATGCCCTTAATGTCCCTTTATGGGGATAACCAGAGATATGTACCATAGCAAATCCACCTCTAATAAAATGAAATGTTTGAATTGAATTAAATGAGATTCTGTTGATATCTTTTGCTGGAAAATCAACCTCTTTATTCTTAAATTGACCTATCCTTTAGTCTCTGAACACCTAATTGTTAATTCCCCAGTGTCTGCTAATAGGTTTGAAATAAAAGGAACACGAATGGTAATTGGAAAGGTTTAAATTCCTTCACATTGATTTTTTTTAAGTCCTTACTGGCTTCTTGACCCTAGCTGTGCCAATGCCCTTTGTGTATGTGTGTGTGTGAGAGTATGTGTGTGTGCTCTGCAGATACCTGCACACACACGTGCTGTGGAATTTGTACCCATAAATACACCAGACCCAGCCTGGAAATGGCAAAATCACAAGGACATTCATTCAGCAAGCGCTACATTTCTGTTTGGTGATTATATTCTCCAGGTCTGTTAAAAAGATGCTTTAAATATTTTGTTTTCTTGGGATTCAACACTTAAAAACCTGGCAGACTAATTTTTACTGGGCTGTATGTATTGTAGCATGACAGGGGCTGTGTTATAGGAGATGGGAAGCTGAGCCACTTGAGCTTATTCTGAGGGTGTGATTTGGGGTTGGTAGCATCTATAACAAGTATCCAATGCTGTGCTTTATCTTCTTATATTTTAACCCCTTAGTGCCAAAATGTCACTTGCTTCCGAGCTGTCCAACAAGGAGCAGAATTTTTGCCATGTCACTATCCCTCCCCTTCAACCCAATCAGATCTTGCTAAATAAATCATTAAGAAAAGGACTTTAACATTGCAGTCATACCCATCTCCTCATCTGGTTTCTGTAATGCCACCCAGGTGAAATTTCTGCTCAATGTAATAAGTCCAGAGAGTTTCCTTCCATGATTAATTCTCCACCAGATATTTTGATTTGGTGTTAATTCTGCTTCCTCTTTTCATCCTGCTGTTTTGTCACTGGGGTTGACCACAGGGCCAGTAGTAAACAAGCCTGTGCATTGGAGTGCCCATGGGGGTGGCTGCCCACTCCTGTGCCCTGCTCACTGCACCAGTCCTGGCACCACTGCCTTCCCCAAACAGCACCAGGTCAGGGATGCCTCTACTACAGATGCAATTTCTTCTCCCTTTCCAATACTTGAAGCATTTCCTCCAAGAAGGAGCTTCCAGTCTCTTCTCTCCTGTTTATTCCCTGCACAGCATATTTTAATTCAGATTTTAAATAGGTGCCTGTTCACAGAAAGGCAGAAATCATGTATTACACAGGCTCCCAGCAACACTGGCACCTCTCAGACCCCCCCACACACAGACACAGTGGGTTTATCTCTGTGCAATGGTGCATGAGAAATATTTCTCTGCTCAAATGAAGAAATACAACTGAAAACCAAAACATATAAAGAAGGTAGCAGTTCTAACACCCAGTGAGATAACAATAGTGTCATTCATGCTCACAGATACATTGGAAGGATTTGAAAAAAATCCCACAATTTGTCTCTTCTTCTGACAAACAGGATGCTCATCACCAGTTGCAGCTATGGGTAGGGCCATGACTGTGGATCCAGAGCTCAGCACCTTGCGCAGAGGGCCAGGTACCCCAAAGTGGCATTGCACCTTCAGAGTGAAAACAGCTTCTCTCTATTTCTTGATGTAGAGCACAATCAGCTGCAAATCCTTAATTGTTCCATATTGGTCAACTTTGAGATAATTTCCAGAAAGCCTTTAAAAAAAAGCACTCCTGTACTTTCTGAGCATTATCCTCCACATACATAAAGATACACCACAGATCTTTCCAGCGTGGCTTCAGCCATGAATCCAAAATTAACTGAAGGTCCAAGCAATCCCTGTTTTAAATCCCCCTTTTAAACACTGATCTTAGCAGCCACTAGGCCAATGTGCAGTCTGACATCTCACACTATGCATCGCTGTAGAAAAACAGGATGGGACAGGACAGTTCTCTCCATCTGGGGTCCATGAGGCAGATGGATGGACCATTGCTGTTTAGTCATTTCTGGGCAAAATTTGGTAATAAATCTTCCACCACAATGAGGGGAGAACAGCTTTCAGACAGGGATCTCCACATCTCTTCAGCCACACTTAGCAGACTGTGAGGTGAGAAAATAGACATATCTTAAACTGATCCCAGACCATGGGCTTCAAGAAATATCTTTCCCAGGAAATCATAGAATCATTGAATGGTTTGGATTGGAAGGGTCCTTAAAGCTCATCCAGTTCCAACCCCCCCTGTCATGAGCAGGGGCATCTTTCACTATCCCAGATTGCTCCAAGCCCTGTCCAACTTGGCCTTGAACACTTGCAGGGATGGGGCAGCCAAAGATTCTCTGGACACCCTGTGCCAGGGCCTCCCCACCTTCACAGGGAAGAATTTCTTCTCCAAATCTAACTTAAATCTCTCCTCTGTCACTGTGAAGCCATTCCCCCCGTCCTGTCACTATATGTCCTTGTAAAAAAAAATGCAGTCATGGTTCTGTGGTAGTGCTGAGGTCCTGGTGGGGTCTCACTTCCCCCTCCCAGTGCCAGCACACAGCCCTGAGCTGGCCCAGTGTGTTCATATATCATGCAGATAATTGTGACACCAAACCCAAGGTGAGTTCAGTCCCACACCAGAGCCACACATAATGTATTGTGCATCACATTTTGAAGGATAAAATCTTGATCCCCATTGGTTTTAACTAAAAATACTGTGAGTGCATCATACTGAATTAGTTCTTGCAGGTCTGCTGCCAAAGCCTTTCTGTAATGAAACAAGGTTTAAAGTAACCAAATTAGTGTCTCTATCACTGGAAGGATTTACTGAAAATAGGAACATTTTTATGCACTCAATTTTGTCTCACTCAAGACATACTAGATGATTTTTATCAGATGATCAGCAGGCAGTAATATTTTGATGCTCTGATGCTACTGAAATAAAGACATCACAAAAAGCACCCTGGACAATTTTTATCTTGAGAAAATCTAATGCAATATGCCACTTCAAATTTTAGTTAAGTGGTCTTACATCATAAAGAGCAGTTGGTATTTTGCTCTGCACGGCAGAAGCAATCTTCCAGGTACAACCTTCCCCAGGTGCACTTCACTCTTACCTTTTTAAATATAGAATTATAAGACAAATATTATTAGCACAAAGAGCTTTAAAATCTTGGAAGTTTAGACTCTTGAGGAATACGGCAGCCCCTAAAGACACTAAGCATCACCAGGATGAAAAGCAGAACAGACCATCCTTGCTGTGTCAACAAGTATTTTAAATCCTTGTTGAAAAGCTGCACGATTACATTATGAGGGAAAGTATCTGAAGAAGTAAATACTCTCTGATTTCCCCTGGTACAAGGGCATGCTGCCTGTGAGTTGCTGAGACATTTCAAAATTACTTTGCAATTCATGCAGGAGGTGATGAACAGCCCATGACATGTAATGAGGAAAAAAAATCACCAATTTGAGAGCTGGAAAACCTTCCGGTGGGAAAATGGTCTTTTCCTGTTATCTTACAAATGATCCCTCACAATGAGGGAGTTAAAGAAGATGGCCCAGGACACACATGCAGCTTGTAGCAGTGCCCTTCTGCTGCTGAGAGATTGTCTATATCAAGCAAAAAATATTAAAGTAACGATTCCCTGGAGTCTAGGGAAGAACAATTCATCTCACTTTACTTGGAAAGAGAAATCTTCTCTTATTTCATAGCTCAATTATAGAGACTGGTCAGAGATACAATGGTAAGAAGGACAGAGGGAAAGGAAGGAGCAGGGAAAGGTCACTGTGTTCATGGGATGAATCCATGTCTTGGTACTAAAGAGTTCTTCCAAATGGGTATTTTGTCACAGACCTTCCTTCCTGCTTGTAATAAGAGAAAATAAAGTTGTGGCTGACCAGTTAATACTGCTGGGGCAGGGATACTATTACAGAAATAAAATCTGGTCCATAAAAAAACAAAACAAAACAAAACAAAAAAAAAAAAAACAAAAAACAAAACAAACAAACAAACAAACAAAAAAAAAACCCAACAAAACAACAACCTGATGGCCAACCAAAACCTAATACCTACTTGTATTGTGTCAGAAACAGCTATTAGAGGTAAAAAGGAATGGACATTTATGTTAATCACTTTGCTAACTGCCCTTCACTCCTCCACAGTGGGGCAGCAATACTGTTCCTTGCAAAGTTACATGGAAGCAGCTAGCTAACTTTACCTGAATCATCAATTTTTGTGTGTCAGCTGCCCTTAATATAAGAAAATTAAATTAAGTTAAATACAAACATCTAACGCAGCAGAATAAGAATCAATTTTGCTTTAAAATGATTACACAAAGCTGGTACTGAGCTTATATAAGCAAAACTATTACCAAGTTCTGCACTTTTCATTCTCAGCCCCTGTGAGGATTTGTGCCTCCCTACCCACTCACAGTCCCATAGCTGGGCCAGGGTGATGGATCCAGGTCCCTGGGGTGCCCAGAATACCAGGGACAGGCACAGTCCTGCCCAGGAAACTTGGAAACACTCATGCAAAGACATTTCTAAAGCCAAACATGTGCAGCAATTTTTTTTCCAAGAGTTACGGTCAATCAAGGATAAAGGGTTACCAGGAGCCCAGCACATCCCTTCTGCACTCAAAGAAATATCTTGACATGAAACAGCCACAAGAAAATCTATACAGATTTGAAAAATTATTTAAAGCTAACCAATGCTTTTAAAAACAACTTTTCTAGATAATTCACACACAGTAAGATGGTATTTGTCAAACAAATTGTGCACTCAATAGAAGCTGCCAAAGCTCCATAGGTTACCAAGCCATTTTTAGGCTCCTAAGGATGCCTTATGAATATTTCTCTAAGCTGCCAGCTTTCCAAGCAGCTGTACTAGAGCATTGTCCCACTAGATGAGAGATGAAATTACACAGCGTGTTTAGATAATAAGGATTGGGATCATTTCTATGAAACAAACAAAACAAATATTTAAACAAATAAACAGTCTGTGGCTTTATGAAAAGATGATGACTGCATAATGAATTCTTAGCAGGCACTGCAACTTCCTGCATGGTTTGAGCCCATGTTTTCAGAATGTGACATTTTAAAAAAGAGGAGAAAAAACACTGGGGGCAAGGCTGAGAAGTTTGTCTTTCCCGATGTTGGTGTCTTGGCACTGCAAGCAGCCAAGATGACTCGATGGGTACTTGGGGAGGCTCCTACCCTGTCCCTCAGCATTGTCCAGGCACCTGCAGCCCACATTGCTCACCAGAGGGGAAATACTTCCCACATCCTGAGCAGCTCAGAGGCCACATGCTGAAACACACCCAGCATTACAGCTAGAATATCTCCTCTCCTACCTTTCATTTTCTCATCCTCCTGAAATTCTGAGATTAATGATTTTGCAAAGTCTGCCCAAGCACTCTCCTCTAAAAATTCCACGTGAAGACTCCCTTTTTCCTCAGCCACTTCCACATGGCCCAGTCACTGGGACAGTAAGCCCCATTTTGATCTGAAATTTTTCATATTAATAATGCCATATGTTACATTTGACAGTCTCTAACTGATCCTCTGACTTCTGTGGGGCAAAAACTTCTGGCAGTGTTATCAGCTTTGCCTTTTTGATTAACTGCTCTGACTGGCAGTGAAATCCCCAGCAGAAGTGGATGCTCCTGGGGGAATTTTTCAAAGGTTAGATCCTCTCATGCTGATGCAACATTTTTGTCATTATTCCAGAAGACAGATTAATCACTTAGGCCTACATCCTCATCACAGTAGGGGAAAAAAGTCAGTCAGGTGCTTAAAAAAGGTTCAAGCATTTAGATACACTTCATAAATTTAGTCCCTTGTAATCAAGCACTGGAAGAGGGAGAACAGCAAAGGGGGGAAATGAGACAAAGGAACAGACAGACATTCATTACAAGACCAAAGAGAATGAAGCAATATGGCATCAGGAATGGAAAACCTCACTGGTGAGAGATAGGAGACTTTTTTTTTTTTCTTAGAAGGAAGTAGAGACAAGGACAGAGTTCTAACCCTTGAAGTGGAGTAAAAAGTCATAATTCATAGCTTTTGAGGACACTGAAGCTAAAGACTAAGTCACTCACAGACAAGTTCTATGTTATACTTCCAAACAGGTCCATAACTTCTCCAAAATACATAATACTGTACTGTATTCCTATTGCCAAGGAAAAACACATGGGCCAAGAAAAAAATTCACACTGTCCAGTAACCTTGAATTTTCTCATGTGTTCCCTCTACACTTGAGGCTGAATCAGTCACATGGAGTGAAACCTCATTGATTCAAACCTTAAGTAACATCCCTCAGATGGACAGAGAGGGAATAGGTATCTTGGAACAGATTCTCTTTGCCAAACACATCTCTCCACCCTAGGTTATAGTATCCAAAGGGTGTTTGTCCTTCTTACCTCCTGCTGTCAAAGGGCAGCCCGTCCTTTCCTTCACTCCCTGCTCCACAAGGCCAGGTGGGGGAGTCCATCTCCTTCCTCCACTTCCCTTCCAACCCAACTCTGGGTGATGCTCAAGCTCTGCTGTACAGAACAGCCCCAGCCTCCTTGGCTCTTTGAGGGCAGCCTGCTCCCCTAACAATTTTATCATTCATCATACTGAATGATGCCAGCTCAGAAACTGTGCAAATGTGTATTTTGGCAGGTAAATTATATTTCCTTGTTGCTGAATCATGGTGGAGCTCATATGTTCAAACCAGTTCCCAGATTGTTTACATCCCTGTGACAGAGTCCTGCTCATCATGAAGTCAATATCAGGTCTGATTATTACGGTCAAATTACTCAGCTCTTTAGGCAAGAGTTGGTCATTGGAAAACACTGACGTTACTTCAGGCCTCCATGTGAATTCCAGATGAATGAGCAGAGCTGCTCTCATGGGGCTGGCAGGCTGCACTGGTTCAAGGCCATGTACAATTCCTTAAATACCAGTGTTTTATCCACCCCTAGTCTCAGTTTTGTTGCATGCCTCTTAGTTCAAATCACATTTGGCTGAAAAAACATATTCCAGTTCATGCACAAAAATGCTCAAAGCAGTATCCTGTAGTAAGCTAAACTGCAGAATCACTAAGGTTGGAAAAGACCTCCATGATCATGAAGTCCAACCTTCGACCTAACACTCCATGTCCACTAAACCATACTGCAAAATGTCCCATCTAAGAAAGAGAGAGAGAGAGAGAAAGAGAGAGAGAAAGAGAGAGAAAGAGAGAGAGAGAGAAAGAGAGAAAGAGAGAAAGAGAGAAAGAGAGAAAGAGAGAAAGAGAGAGAGAAAGAGAAAGAGAGAAAGAGAGAAAGAGAGAAAGAGAGAAAGAGAGAAAGAGAGAAAGAGAGAAAGAGAGAAAGAGAGAAAGAGAGAAAGAGAGAAAGAGAGAAAGAGAGAAAGAGAGAAAGAGAGAAAGAGAGAAAGAGAGAAAGAGAGAAAGAAAGAAAAAGAAAGAAAGAAAGAAAGAAAGAAAGAAAGAAAGAAAGAAAGAAAGAAAGAAAGAAAGAAAGAAAGAGATTCTCTTCAATGACACAGCTTAAAATGGCATTGCTGAGGAAAGAAGGCTTTTGCACTGTTCTCACATATATATGAAGACATAGAAGGGTAGCTGCCTTTGTAAAGTAACTAAAATCACAAGAGAAATGCTGGGACTTTGCTTAAATTCCAGTCTTTTAATTCTATCACATAACAAAGCTGACATGATTTGTCTTTATTCCAGACATTAAAGAAGTAGCCAGAAATTTAAACTAAATCATTCAGTACTTGTCAGATTAGTGTAAATCCTTTCCTAACATGCAGGACAGAACAAGCTTAAAATTAATAAAAACAAATGGGAGGTTGTACAAAGCTGCACTTAGAAACTATTTTTAGTGTTTAAAGGCCAGATACAGTCTCTATTAAAATGTTCTTAATAACTTCATTAGATGTTGCATCAAACTCTTAGACTACAGCAAGACTGTGCAAAAATGGACACAAAAGAGCAGCTCAGCTGTCTCTGATGACTGCTCAGAACAGACTGCCTGGCATGTTATGGGAAAGTGTACATTTTAGGGGAATTGATAAATCTTTTCAATTTGTAGATTAGTTCCTAAAAAGAAGAATTTATCGCATTCAATTGAAAATTAAAATCTTAGTACCTTTTCATCCGAAGAAATGAGAAAATGCATTTGCTCTTTATTCTGCAAATCTCCTTATTTCAGGAGGCAGTACTTTTAAAGTGCTGCTGTACATTTGCCATAGTGAAGGCATTTCTTTTTCAGCTTCCCAAGTATATGCTCTTCTTTCTCCTATTGTCCTGGGGATATTTTGTACTGGGTACAAGGGAAAATGCATTTCCACTATTCCCTGAGGAACTGAAGGCATTTTACTTTAATAGTTAATCCTTTCCCTTCCTGAAGCACATTTTGTCCCTGTACAGACTCTCACTCTAATATGCAGAATTTAGAGAGCAGAATCTGTCCATCGCCATGGTGTGAAAATTTCAAGAGTTACCCTATGTACAATGACACTTAAAGATTTAATTGTAAAACACAGCCAAGTATTCAGACTAACTAATGATTTATTTGCTTAAAAATGCTCAAGAGAAGATGTTGAATTTATTCTTGATATTCCCCCCATGGATAATAGCTTGTGTAAACATGATATGAATAGTCAATGTTCAAGCCTTAATATTTGGACTTGTCAGTTAGTTACATAAATCATGCAATATTACTGCTTTTCTTTCATGTCATATGTAACTAAGCAACAAATCATGAATTCAAACATTAAAATTATTACATTCTGCTCTTTTCACAGGGATAAGGGATGCAGAGATCTCAGTTCAGCAGGAAGTCTTGGGTCATGCTGTCCTGAAAGCAGAGAATCAGAGAAAATTGTTAACTCAAAATCCAAATGATGCTGCCTGTTCTGGATTAGAATTTACATAATGAGCATTATTGTCCTAGCAAGGTTCAATTTCTCAGTTATTCAAAAAAAATTTATTCAAAATGCCAAGAATAGGGCCCAGCCTGAATTTTGATGAAGATGCAGAAAGACTTACTTGACCATGGCTGACACTCCTTGCTGGTTGTAAATTATCAGAACATCTAAAGAATTTGTAATAATTGCTGCAGTTAGTTGTGATCAAAATGAGATGTGGTAACACAAAGAGCTGGAAAAGCAGGGCAAAATGACAAGATTTCTTCAAAAGGGCTAGAAGAGAAATTTGTCACTTAAAACAAAAATTGAAGACTTCTAAGAGAAAAAATGGCAGAATAACCTTAGAGTAAGAGGTATTGAGATACTAAAGGGAGTAACCTTTAAAGCCTGCCTACAAAACAGATCCCTGAAGTCCTGAATCATAATAGGAGAGGAAAGGAAGCATTGAAATACAGGAACATTACCCCAGAAATTTCCCAGAGATGAGGGGGTGAGCAGAAGTTTCTTGCTAAAATATTCATTTCTGAACTTCTAAGGAGCATGGAGTGCAAGAGGAAAGGAGAAGAGAAGGATAATAGGAGGGGAAATAAATCTCTTCCTTTAAATACGTTTAGTGGTGTAGCAATAGGGGTAGGATTACACTCAATTTTATCTGAATGGATAACACAGGCCAGGACATTATCTGTAGTTTTCTTAAAATCTCCTCTGAAATATGGCTTTAACATTTCTTTCTGCAACAGCAGTTTGCTCCCTAACTGTGTCATTTCCCACAGCACTCCACTGCTCAGGTTAACCCTCAGGAAAATGGGCCTCATGGGACAGCACAGAAAAAAAATAGTTGTTTAATTCCAGGGAGAATGGAGTGGCAGGAATCCTGAGATGGTTAATTTGGGGAA
Source organism: Emberiza elegans (assembly GCA_024865655.1). Taxonomy (NCBI): domain Eukaryota; kingdom Metazoa; phylum Chordata; class Aves; order Passeriformes; family Fringillidae; genus Emberiza; species Emberiza elegans. The sequence continues at coordinate 2,454,184 of JALJVW010000797.1, forward strand.
AATTATATGAACCACTTGTGTAAAGCTGCAGGGATCCATCAGTAACACACATAAGCTGAAGCTGCAGCTGTTGTTAACCAGACAGAATGGACATAGGGGATTGCAGGAAGACCTCCCTCAAAATCAGCTATTTGCTTTCACCTGCTTTGTGCAGTCCATGTGAAGCTGAGAAACCATTCAATTATTTACAACAGCAGGTTTTAAGTGTAATCTTGCAAATCAGCACACCTCAAGTTGTCTGGCCCAGACTGGTTACAACTCCCGGCTGCTCCAGTTTGTTGACCTGGTCTCAAATCCATGACACCCACCACCACAGGGATGCAGAAATGGGTGACCCAGTGAGATTCTGGAGCTGTTTGATTTGAATTTGGCACACATTGACTTCAATGAATGCCCCATGGCAGGGTTACACCTCCTGATTCTCTCGTCTTACTTCATGTTCCTTCTCCTTCTGAAGTTGCTGCCCGGATGCTGGACTGAGACTGTTTTATGTGATATAGTAACATATTGCCAAACATGGGATACAGAAATAGATGGAGATTAGTTCTATTTTTCTGGAAAACTTCCTACTGGTGCTTAATTAACAATATTATAACAGTTAATCACTTGGTGACTCCTATCTCCACATCCTTTCTCAGTGGCACAAGGGCACACGACAGGGGTGAGTGGCTGTGCCACGTCTGCTTGCAATAATCCCTCACTTCATGGAGGGCTCTAGTGCCATTAACTGGGTTAATTGGGTTCAGAGTTGTTGCCAATCCAGACATCTGTGCTCAGCTGCTGACACTTGAGAAGAAAAAAGAAGCTGAACCACAAGCTCCTTGAAATCTTGATGATGAGAAACTTGCCCCCAGACTGCTTTTATATCCCAATGGATTCCTGGAGAGACAGGGTCTACAGGGGAGAGCCCTCCTTTCTGGGAAGATGTTCCTAGTTTCAGAAGTTATCTCCAGAAATACAATTTCCAGAATAGGAACCCTTAATTTCTTGCAACAGATGTGGGAAAAATTCTAGTTAAATAGGGCTAGAAATGTAAATGTGGTTTGGCAAAGGGAAAATGCCAAGGGAATTATTTTAGCCAGCAAAACATTTATTTTCAAGTAATCTTCAATACTGGAAATGGCTCAATTCCTCTGTAGTGACTTTCTCAGAAAAAAAAATGCTGGAAAGGAGAAGTTATTGCTTTCTGGCTTGGAGAGAAAGAAATGCTATCACCTTCTTCCCAGAGGAGGCAGGCATAGGCTGAGGAAGATTTAATGTCTGTGGGTAACAGAAGAGTTACAGGTAAATGGTAATTTAACATCATAAATGCATTGAATTAGACAGCATTTTCTAAAAACTCACAACTAAAAAGATTTTTATGAGTGAAATTGAGAGGTTTGGGCTTTTTCTTTCCCCATAGCAAAAATTTAATGTATAACTGTTCTCTATGATTGACATTACATTTTAGATGAGGGTTTTGTTTGGGGTTTTTTATGTACTCTAGAGACTGACACTGAGTTATTTCATGGGATTAGTGATTTAAGTGATGTGAGCAGCTTGGTTGTCAAGATCAGCAGAAGCTAAAGCAGAGCAGCATTTGCTAACTGCAGAAATTTCAGATTATATAGTCAGCCAGAGCAGCGTATTAAATGTATAATAAGCTCAGGAAACTTACAAAAGGAATCAAAATTCTGTAACGCTGGGAAGCAAAGTTCCCAAGTACCAACATATTCCTGTAAGACTCTGAGGTGACATGAGATTATTATAAAATATTTAGTGAACAAATTTCTGATTGAACACATGAGTAGAGAAAAAAAGAATTTAGTGCAGTGTGGTTTTCTGAGAAGAATTTCAAAGTCTAGCTTAACCACGCCAATCATTGTGGTGCTGCCAACCTCAGGGTGTTGGAATCAGATTCTTGTCTTTCACTGCAGGCCATGTTTTCCAGTCACTGAAGTATCATCATTTGAATCTGTACATTGCTTCTGGAGATCTTTTTTGGTTTTTTACTATCTCCTATACTTAAATCCCCTAAGCATCGAAATATTCCCATTTTAATCAGACCCTGCTTCGATTTCAGAATGATCCTCCTGACTTTGCCCTGCAGGCCTTTCTCTCTGCATCTGCTCCCACAGAGAAATCTGAGCACCCCTGCCTGCCGCCTTTGCCTTTCGTTTGATGGGTCTGCAATGTAAAATAATAATGGTTCTGGCAGTTCCTAAGCTTGGGACTGCTACAAAACACATATGTTCACCTGCACCATCTTCCTACAAATGCACCACTTCCAGCAGAGGCAGACTTTGGCTGGATGGTATTTACAGGGTATGTCCCCAGAGAAACACAAATCTTGATCTCCAGAAAGCTCTGTGTGCTGGTTAAATACAGGATGTGTGGGTGGGTGAGGGAAACCTCAGCAGAGAGTGGAAAACAATTAAAAACAGCTGCAGCCAAATGAGTGCTGTACCAAGGGCAGCTTCATCAAGGTTATCAGCTGGAGGGGTTCTTGCTGTCAGGCAAGGGACTCCTCATTTCCACCAGGTTGCCAACATCCCGTTGCTTCTCCAACCCAACTTTACTTCTGTTATTGAGTCCTGCTGCATTCGGATCACATTTTACCATTATAAAGTGAGTGTTGCTCCTGCTCCCAAACTCCTCACACCTATTTGAGAGCACAGGGCAAGATTCTACAGAGGATGGCAATGACATTTGGGTTATGCCATCCTCTGGGTAGGTGAATCATAGAATCATTACAGTTGGAAAGGATCTCCAAGATCATCAAGTTCAACCTTTGATGAAATACCACTTTTTCCACTAAACCATATCACAAATTGTCATCTCTACTTATTTTTTGGACACTTGTAGGAATGGTGACTCCTCTGTTTTCCTGGGAAGCTTGTTCCCATGTTTAATGAGTCTTTCAGTATAGAAATTTTTCCTAATATCCAGCCTGAATCACCACTCTCAAATGATTTGTGCTGAGTCTTCTGCCAGCACAGGGGTCAGAGGGCACACAATCAACACAAAGTGCCACCAAAGCTGTGGGAGCAAGGCATACAGGGCAGCACAGCACACGAGCAACAGGGGTAAAAGTGAAGCATGAGACTTGCATGGTGTATTAGCAAAACTTGGGGCTCTGCCTCCACTCCATTCCTTAAATATCTTCAAAAATTCCATCCCTAATGAAATTCCAGTGCTGGAATTGATGAGGGTCTGCAAGCAAAATGAAAACAGTACTTTAGCCCAGACTTCATAGCATTGTGCTTATTAGGCAGTTTTCTGATTTGGGGACATAGCAGCTGTCTCTCATTTTTCTCTAAAATCAAGGAAAAAGTTTTTTCATTTCCTTTTGTGGAGAAACATATACAAGCTAGGCAAGAGGAAGGTGTCTGCTCATGTAAAATGTAGGAAGATATAATGGAAGTTTCACAATACCCTTTCAAAGTACCTCAATACACATCAGGCAGACTATTTCAACTGCTGAATTCATTCCACATTCCCCTGCTTTCTGTTCAAAACTTGTGAAATATGGTGGTTTTATTATTAAGGTGCTGTCATTTATAGGTATGGCTTCAGTCATTCGTTTAGCAAAAACCTCTTTGTCCAGCCAAAGAGAATAATTTAATCTCTGTCCAGCTGGGTAATATCTATTGATGCTGTTTGGCTGCAGCTGAAACTCGGGGCAGAGCGTGCCACTCATCTTTTACTTTCATCTTATTCCTTCCAACCCATAAACTGAAACAAATTATTTTAAATTAAACACCCTAAAGAGCTCATTCATTGGCAGAAACTGGAAGAAAATCTTGCTGTTGCACAGGAGATATTATTCCAGAAGGAAAGTAGTAAAAAGAGACCTTTACTATTCAATTATAGACCCACTCACATGCCAACAAAGGTACTGCCAAATTCTGTCCGGGATTTCCATGGGAAAGGGGTGGCTAAGTGCCTCAGGGTGCAGCAAATATAATATAGACTGCCTTGTTGGGGCCTTGAATTCAAGCCAGATCAGGTCTTACTGCAGTGAAATAGTAGAGATTTTATCATAAAATACACACCACACCCTCTCCCCGGACTTATAGGGCATTTCAGAGAAATATTACACATGCTGGATTGTAATGATGGTGAATTTTCTTTGCCTTGCTCCAAATCCTCAGGTCAGCCAGCAGGAGCATCACAGGAACAAGACAGGCTTCAGCTTGCATCTCCAGAGGGTTTGTCTTTCCACAAACATTAGTGGAATACACACATGATTTAAAAAAAAAAAAAAAATCCTACATTTAGTTTAAGCTGAAAAGAGAAAAAATATTTGGGTTAATAATTGGCTCCTTCTGGCTGCAAACTCTCTACAGAGGGAAAAGTACATTCAAAAGGTAGTGAATTAGTTGGAAAGGGCAGATTCTGACCTGATAAAATTGGTGTGGCTATTTAGAGAGCAAGATTTCATTAGAGTTGCTATAGCAATTGGAACAGTTTGACAAAACCTAATGAATGATTATAACAGAAATACAGAAAGCTATAAGCTGTCAAAAGCTACAGGAACAGAAGCTTCACAGGTTTCTGAGCAAAACCCCTCTGGAAGTACCCTGATCTCCCTGGAAGATACCACACCATTTCAAACACTTCTCCAGGGTACTCATTGAGCGCTGACAGCAATAGAAAACCAAGTGCCCTCTCCACTGCAGAGTTCCTCATGGATTTTCTTTTCTGAGAGGCACACTTAGTTATTAAGTGCTTTACTATATAAAAGTACTTGGCATTTGTGTGGCACCACTCATCCCAGGGCATGGGGAAGCTCCTCCTAAGCTGCATTAACCTTATCCAAGAGGTACTAGGCAGTCCTGTGGCTGAGGAAACTGAGCCAGAGACATGAAAGGACTTTCCAGGAACCAAGCAGGGAAGCACATGATGGCCAGGGCTCCCAGAGCCCAAACAAACCCCAGGCACATGAGCAGGGGGGCTTGCAGAGCACCCCCACATGAGGTGCCCCTGTGGCAAGCAGCGGCTGCAAAATATCTTCTGGGTTCAGCTGAGCTCCTGCTGCACTGTGGTGCCTCTCCAAGGCATAAATCAAAGCTACTGTCTGGGGGGGCTGTTCTCTACTCAAACTCTGCACGATGCCAAAAGGGTTTCCAGGAGTTGCATACACATACACGCATACATACATATGTGTATATATATATACACACACACACCTTTATTCTAATATATAACTCCCAGCACAACTCCTCTCACTGGGTTTTCCCTCAGGTCTGAGATGGAGAAAAAAAATTGCCTTCAGGTCAACAGAGCAAATCTCAAACAATTCTCACCCAAAATAGAATGCACCCAGCTGGTCCATGCATCACAAGAGCAAGGAGGAAGGAGGGTTCCTGTCTCACCTCCAGTTCCCAGCCCCTTTTTTCTTTCACTCTGCCCTTATGGTCAGAGCCCTCATTTCCAAAGGTACCTACAGACCTTTAGCCAGCTCTTTGAGTGAGAAAAGCACTGATTTCAGGTTATTGGACATGTTGAGTGGTGACACTTGGGGCTGACCTGCTCCATCACTGGGCAGAGCTTCATCCCAGGATGGATCTTCAAATGACAGATACTCACCTGGAGCAGGAGCTGAAACAATTTTTTTCTTTGTTAGAGATACCTGAAGAGTGTTTTTACAGCATAAAAATCTAAACCAACAACAAAACCTGTCATTTAAATAGTCTGATTGATATAAAATGGAGTTAAATGAAATATAATTTAATTCTGGGCTTTTTAAAGCTGCTAACCCCAGAAGAGTCCCCAAAGCCTCATAGGATTGTCCAGGGATATTTTTAAATTATGACTCGAATTTAAAAATAAATATCTTCCCAATTTTGTCAGAACTGGGCAGTCAGATCCTGGGCCAGCCAAGCCCCAGGGAGCCATGAAGGATGGCCAGAACAAAGCAGTACAGCAGAGAACATGTAGAGCTTCATTCTGCTATAGGAAATAGCAGATAAGTCATGTTTTATGTTTTCCAAACATTTCTGCTAACAGCTCTATAAATTAATTTTCTCTGTTTGTTCAGATGTATCAGTCTGGTGGCGAGTGTTTGAAACGTGCCTAAGCATCAAAGAAACGTATTTTGACATTAACTTTGTTACTGGCAGAAAAACTGTAAAATATTTAAAGAACTGGAGGCCTTGATATGTTGGGGCAATGTGCTAATTGTGCTGTGGTGACTCTAACTCACTCCTGAAAAATTACCTTCAGACTGCTTTAGTCAGACAGACACAAAAGCAGAGTGTTGGTTCTCTGGTGTCAGTGCAGAGGGCATTGAGTGCACAGTGCACTTACCTATTAACTGATTGCTGTATTAAACCTCATTTAATCAGCCTTGCAGTTGATGTCCCACTTGAACCAAAGCCATTATCCAGGTGCTGTGTTTGTGCTGTGTTGACGTTTGTCGAGGGCCTGGAGTGACAGGGCAGGGGGGAATGGCTTCACAGTGACAGGGTTAGATTAGAGATTAGGAAGAAATTCCTCTCTGTGAGAGTGATGAGACCCTGGCACAGGCTGCCCAGAGCAGCTGGGGCTGCCCCATCCCTGGAAGTGTTCAAGGCCAGTTTGGATGGGGCTTGGAGCAACCTGGGGTAGTGGAAGGCATCCCATGGCAGGACATTGGAATCAGGTACATTTTTTAAGGTCCTTTCCAACCTAAACCATTCTCTGATTCTGTGTTTGTTTACCCAGGCATGGGCAAATACTGATTTAGATTCAGAAGCATGAGCTTTTAAATCTCCCTCCAGAAAGTTTTTCTGACTGTTAACCCTAGCAACACTGGTTATGTCTCTTTGTCATATCAGATAGGTAATCCCCTATCAGGTTCAAGCCCGTGGTTTAAATTCTGCACAGCATTTCCACATAGCATTTAGACTAAAGACTCAGCAATGATAGAGGGATTAGACATTTTACATTGCCATGGTTCATATTCTAATATTTAAGTTCAGAAGGGGATTTCCTTTGCACACTTTTGTGTTGCTGCCTTTCAGTTTCAGTGTAAGTTGCTCAGTACTAGCATAAAGAGATGGGAAAATGGCATTTCCCTCCCAACATGAGCATATACTGTGCTCTTCAGCTGGAAACGGAGAAGAAAAGACACACTTTTTTGCATTATTCATTCAGCTTCTGTAGCCACTGCAAGCACATGCAGGTGTGGGAGGGAGGTCCTACCATGTCTTTATCTGTTTGTTGTGTAATTGGTCCAGCATGGCTCACCTGTGGGTGTCACTTTGGAAGTGACAACTGAAAATTTCTGAGTTTAAATGCAAATCTGCTTTGTTCAAAAGGAAGGTTATAACCTTAAAAGAGGTCCATAATCTAATCATTTATACAGAAAGAGACTTAATTCATGCAAGAGCATGAACAAGCCCTAAAGATGAGAATATAAAATTATAGTGGTGTGCATATGGAGAGAGTTGTGCGCTGATGATCTGCAACATTTTATACAGAGAGATTACAGTTTGGTTATCAATTATAATATCCTCCCTTTCTGAATTAAAATTTTTGCACAATTATTAGCAAGGAAAGAAAAAGATAATAATCACAGCACATTCCAAACACTTGTCTCCATTTTCCTCGCTGCAGTCACTTGCCAGGCTTTTCTCTCTGCCTCCCTAACATTCACTCCTACACTTCCCATCTCTGTGGGGTCACTGTGGAGTAGCTGACTACAATATGTTTAGCACAGTCTAAAGTAACAGGGGTCACAACATTAGACTGTTATTTTCTTAAAACTTAAAAACAGCCTAAAAATAAGAAGTAGCAGCATTTGGGGAAGTTTTCAGCATATGGCTACATGAACAAATTTTAAACATATGGGCCATCAAACGCATCCAAGATGTGTTGAAGCCCATCTAGTGATCCCCAGTCAAATAATTCATAAGATTTCATAAGATGAAGGACACAGATGCCTTTTTCAGTCTCATGACTAACCTATGGAGACTTCATCTGCAGAAGAAAGATTAGAATCCATCCTCACTTAAAGGATATTCATTCATTTATGGCCCGGAAACTTGTACAATAACAAATTCACCTTTGGGATTTCTCATCTTTGGTTCTTGTACTAAATAATATCCTTTTGCTGTTAAAGAAAAAAAAAAAGGAACTATCAAAATATGTATTTAAAATATGTATTTAATTTAACTTCATTCAGGACATGTAGGTGAACTGGTTCATCAATCCTCTCTTAAAAACGAAAGCCATAGTAATTATTGTTTTTATATTATCCCAGTGGGAGACAGAAATAAACCTGAATGTAGAAACTTATATCACAACTTGCAATTTACTAAAACAAAACAGAACCAGAAAGAATTATCTTCTATACCTCTAGAAATATCCAATGTAAAAATTGCAACAGCAACAATTCATAACTATAAAGAAAAAACTGATGATAGTAGATCTTTTGTGATGCCAAAAATATTTTATATAAAGCTGGAACATTTTTTTTCTCTAAGAACTAAAGGGCCTCCTGTTGTCTTAAGTATTAGAGTGAAAGAATAAAATGTTTTGTTTGAACAGTTGAACTAGTGAGTAGCTTGTAAGAGCATACCCCTGCCTCTTTCCTGTAACTTAACCCAAATAAAGATGTGCATCTTAACTGACACAACAGATACTCACCAAGAGAGCTGCAAGCAGCCAGGCTAGCAGTGCCAATTCATTGTCATTTGCAGGTTATTAATAACTAACTCAGAGAGGCTGCTTAGCCCTAACATTTCTGTTATTGACTTCAAAATAGAGAGATTTTCCCTTTTAGTGTCACTCCATTCCTCTTTCATTTTACCTTTGTCCTAGGACTTGCCATCTGCACCTAGCAGCATCCTCTGCTGCAGTGGATATTCTCTTATCCTTGCCCTTCAGCTCAGCTCAGCTCCAAGTGCTCTCTGTGATCACTTCAGAAATGTCAGCTGCAGTGTTTATGTCAGCTCTAGTCAGTCAAGGGAGGGAACAAAATTCTGAGTTTCTCCAGAAACACACTGAGATGCACTACTGGAAACTTAATTCTGCCCAGAAAAGACTCACAAACTGGTTCCAAAGTGTGACTGTGGGAAGAGCAGCTGTGGCCTCTCCCTCACTGGAGCCCTTGCAGAACCATCTGGTGCAATGCTGTGCAGTGTGCCCCAGGGAGCCCTGCCTGAGCAGGGAGGCTGAGCCGGCTGAGCCCCTGTGCTCCCTTCCAACCCACCCTGTGTTTCTGTGAGTATGCCTCTATGGGGTGGATAAATTGGGTTCCCCTCCTGGACATCAGAAAGAACACTGGAGGGGAAATTGAGGGCAGTGACTAGGAATTTAAAAGAAAAATAACAGCAAGAGAGAAAATAAGACATTTTTAAAAGGAAACATCACTATGTTGGACAGAAGTTGGCGCTCCAAGGGTACCAATCCCCTTGCAAGCATCTTCCTCTGCAAGCACCTCCTATATAACCACACCAGCCTTAGAAATGGAAGAATCTTTCAGGAAACAGCAGTGCTATTTCTGCCAGGTTATCTTCCCCCGGGAGAACAGCTGGGGCTTGATATTCTTCACTGAGCTTTTGCTTTACAAGGTTCATTAACACTTACAGAGAGTGCATAAAAGTTTGTGTTTCACCTCTGACAACCTGCTCATGGGCATTGCTGGTCCCTGCCAGGCTGGGAGAAGGAAAGAGCTGGGCTGGCAGCTGAAGGCTCCTCAGTGCTCCCACAGAACAGGATGAACAGCACAGACAGACTGGGATGTACATGTGGGTTCTCCAACACCATTCCAAGGACAAAGGGAATCCAGAGATTGTCTTGAAACCAAGAGAAAAAGTGAAAGGTCAGTTGGATAGTGGGATAAATATTAGGCAACATTCAAAATAAATAAGGAGGGAGAAAGCACGAGGAGCAGCAGCACCTTTAAACAGATTGCCATGATAAAAACAATGTCTTGGGAGAAACAGCATAAGGAGAAACAGCATAAGGAATTGTTGGTCAGATCTCTGTGGTGTTCCCTTTATCAGCAATATTATTCAGCCCATTCCTGAGCTCCAAGACCTTTGATTTACCTTCAGTTTTAAGCCATTTCTTGGGAACCACTCTGGCTGGGCACCATGCCTCTGGCACAGCCAGGCATTCCCATTTGCATTTTGCCTGCAGACACAGCTGGAGCTCCTTGTTCATGGCACCATCAGCATCACCCCAGGAGAGCAGGTTTCCTGTGTGCCAGGTCCCTGTATCCACAGTCCAGTTCTGGGTCTTGTTCTGGGTCTTGCTCTGTGTCACTAAAGGGCCCAGCTGGCCCAGCCCTTTCCTCACACACGGAGGGGCTGCTGACTGATCTCCATGTCCAGTGTGCAATACTTGTGAATGAGATGAGACCTGTTTTATTCCCTGCCCCTCAATGCAATGAAATGCATTGTGCTCTCAGATTGAAATTTGATCCCTGACTGAATTTAAACTTGTTCTTTTTTGTCTGTTTATTTAGCCTGTCATTCTCTTAAGCACTGACTGTCTTTTATCCCACCCACTGTGTGTGTGAGAGGCAGGCTTGACTGAAGGGCATTTACACAGGATCTGTCAGGCACATTTCAGCGCAGCCCCTCAGCATGCCCCTGGCCAGCAGCTTTCAGGGGTCTCTGCAACATCCCCACCACAGCCCTGTGCAGAGCCAGGCACAAGGGAACTCCCCCCTCCATCCCAGGCACTGAGTCCCTTGCTTGTGTCAACAGGCAAGGGGAAGATTAATCTACAGAGGAGACATTTTTATGAGCAACATGGCAATGATCAAAGTCAGTGCTACAGCTCTTTCCCAGCAGAACTCTCCACTGTGGAGAGGCTGGGAAAGAGAAGCAGAGAATGTGTTCCTTACTAGAGGAAATTCTTTAGAAAGTCAGGTTTAATTGAAGCCCTTAATTTTTGAGAATTGGGCCACATTTTCCTAACACTGGAGACAAAGAGCTATGTAATGGAAGCATGAAATATGAAAGTCAAAAAAAGGACTGTAATATATAGTAAGTGCAAGTAGCTGTTGAGTTCATTGGAAAAGCAGAACCAGAAGGATTTTTTTCGCTGGGAGCACCTTTTCCAGATTGCCTGATTGATCTGATAATTATAATTTAAAGAGCTACAGCTTCTGGACATTACTACAACTCACACCAAGTGATTTGAAAACCACATAGGTCACAAAATAAACCTAAAATACTCACCTGGACTAAGGCAATTTTGTTTGTGAACAAAACACAACAAAGAAAACACCTAAGGCAGGAAAGCCACACAGTGTTGGAGCATAAGAAAGGCCTATCTGGCCTCAGGGTTTCCATTTTACAAAGTAATTGTTGGCCAAATTACAGCCAAATTGGAACCTCCTTGGTTAAGACTTTGGACAGAGCTTTCATTCTGCAGGAGCAGTCCTGAGGAGACACATTGGCTTGCACAGCATTAGTTTCACACCATCCCTGGTACAGTCAAAATTGGGTCCTCATATCCTTAGTTAGATTATTTAGATTAATGATTACACCTGAGTGATGAAGAAAAGCAAAGACGGCTACCCCAACCACTCTGAAAACATTTGCTTATCCATGCTGGAACCAGATTCTGGGTGTGGCACAGCTGGATTTCACCCAGTGCACCCTGCCCATAGCTGATATTGTCACCTATATTTGGAACAATTTATCCCTCATCACCCTACTACTACCACTTTTTGGACTTTTGTCACCTTGATGCAACGAATTTTTCCATGTGCCAACCAAGACAGTGCCCAGCTTGGCTGTTCTCCAGCCTTTGACATAACACAGAGGAGTTCAATAAAAACCAACAGCTTCCAGCAGAACACCACCTCCCACAACCCCCCAGTGATTCTCTCTGCAGTGAACAGGCACTGAGAGCACAAACACAAACAAAAACCTTTATGGCAGGACAAACCACAATCCTGATTCTTTGAATGTGCTTCATATTATAAATCACCCATGAAAGTGATAAATGTGCATTTCAAACAAACTATATACACTGTTCAACAGGGCTGTTCAGCACAACAAAACTGCCAGAGGGCAGCTGAGCTAAAATAAGCGTATTGCTCCTATTGGCGTTTTTGGGGTCTGGATGAGTGTGCAGCAGGCAGATTTCCCAACCCACCATGTGGTTTCTGCTTTACTCTAAAATGTCTTCCTGCCACGCTGAACAGAAGAAGTGCAGAGGGCAAAGGGCTGGGCAGGGGCCAGGCAGGTCCATCCCAGCAGTTACAGTGGTGGGATGGGTCTGTGTTTGGCACACAGGTTGGTTCCAGGCACTTAGTGACACTTGTCATTCTGTCACACCAGCTCCCTTCCTAACACCTTCATCTCATTATCTGGAGGGTTATGTTTTACAGACAAGATCATTATCTGATTTTGTCAGCTGCTGTTTGATTTCTGTGTTCTGTTCCAGCGAGATTTTCCTTATAACAATGACTTTGCTAATGGACATCCCCCCGTGCTGCCCATTTATAACACGTTTCCTATTATACCTCCTAGATGAGATCTGACACTCACAACAAACATTATTTAATTAAACCTCAGCTGTAAAGTAAGCAAGCCTTATTATACCAAATTTTACAGTTGGGTAAACTTACATACTGGAGACATTTAAATGACTTTCCACAGCATTATAGAAAGAGTCAGTGAAAGCAGAGAGCCTGGAATAGTCCAGGTCTCAGTCACTCACTGCAGGCCCCACTTTGAAAAAACAAAGTTATTAAGCATGTGTTTAATGTTAAGCTTATGAAAAAGGGGCATTAACCCATTACAAAGCTTGTTTCCTTCAACATGCCAAAAAGTCTGTTGCAAGCCAGCAACAACAGGATTTTAATCATGCCTTCCACCATCTCCACGGTCAGAAGGCAGCAGTGATTTATCACTTTGCAACAGAAGGATGTGACATTTGCAGTTTGAGACACAAAGTGGAGGAAAAGCACACTGGGTCAGGAAACATTAGGGACCCATTTGATCCCAAAACTTATAGGAAAGCTACAGTAAAGCAAGCAATGTAATAAAAAGTGATGGTGTTGTCAGAAGCAGGATGGAGTGTTCTGCAAAATTCACAAGTCCTTTATAGAGATGCCAGTCATCTCAGGTCTGCTTTCCTTAAGAAACATCAGCATCATTCTCCAATGGCACTGATGGTGGCCTTTGACACGCCACCAGCCAGGGAGGTGCCAGGGACCCTGGTGGAGCCCAGCCTGAACCTGCAGCAGAGGACAGAGACTCACCTCCACCCTGCTCACTCTAGTCTAGTCACACCAGACTATTAAACCCCCAATTTTTTCATTTTTCTCCTTTCTTGGTTACTTGACTGTCTGCAAACAGGTACATTTTCTCTTCTCAGTGCCCAATTCATCCTCTTACTTTCATTCCACAATGCTACCATTGCCTTTTTCACATCACAGGTCACAGAAGCTGCAATTACCTTACAAACATTGGATTGCCACTGCTGGCAGAATGAAGCAGAAGGAGCTGGTGATGAGAGAAGGCTTTTATTCAGTAATAACCAAGGCAAATTAGCAACTCCAGAGAGAATTGCACTAAATGCAAGTGCTGCAGTAGAGGGAGGAGGGGTCTTGTGGTGTAATATGTGATTTTCAGGGTTTGGAGGGCAGAGCCTGGTTAGAAAATCAGCTGAGGAAAAGAGTCTGCAGTGAAAAACCAAATGGAAATTACTGCAAACCCAAGAAATTGAGTCACTGCTGTATTTGGAAGCTCCTTGAGTCTAGAAATTGTTTTCAGCTTAACCTGGAATTTGACATCAAACAACACACATTGAGCTCTGCTCTCACACCTAATTTTAGCAATAATTAATAACTCAAGAAATTAGGAAAAAAAAAAGAACTAATTTAACAGTAAGAGAAGGGAGGCCAATGTACAGTTGGAGTAGGAATACCAGGCCTGATTAGAAAGGGGTTTGGATTACCAATTCCCAAAATTATCCTTCAAGACATCCCCTCCACAGCACGCCCCAAGGCAACCTCTTATCTGTAAAACCTTCAAAAATAGGTTGTGGCCCAGGAGCAGCTTTTCTCCCCTCCAGCACTAGCTTGTTTCTTCCCCCCCACCCCACCCTACCTTACTTTTTCTGTCCTAATTGAGGGTTTTATTCTTCAAGAGGAAAATGAAAAGGGCAAGACAAATCCTGGCTGCCTTCCAGGAAGCTCTAGTCATTTCAGCTTCATTCTGAGATTTAGACCCTAAAATGAGTTATAAATAGAGTGATTTTACACTGCTTAATGGAGGCTTGTGCAAGGCAGAGTGAGGATTCCAGGTCTCCTGCCAGATGGGACAATAGCCTTCGAGGTGCCATGCATTTCATAACTTGGGGAAAACTCATTTGAGATCCCTTATCAGTAAATTCAAGGTGCCCATGAGCCAGAGTCCTCTCACTCCTGCATAAGCCCAAAATCCATTCACTAACCTTAAGGGAGGGAGGGAAAGAGCAAGGAGAAACCAGCTGATGGTGATAACTTTGGGACTCTGCAGATGGGCTGTGGTGAGCTCCCCCTATTTTTAACTAAATCCAAATGCAGATGGATAAAGGATTCTGGTGCAAACACCTGCTCAGGGCTTGAGTTCTCCCTTCTCTTTCCATAACAGTAACTGAGCTGGGTCTAACATCTCCAGAATTTTGTCACAGAGCAGAACCATGGGGGATAAGCAAGGACACTACAATGCTTTAAAGAGAGCTGCATCTTTTGTCTGAAGCACTCACTATCCTCATAAATGTCTGTCAGATCTGCAACCCTAGGACTTCAGAAACAATAATGCCTAAGTTATTGAGCCAAGGACAGTTGTCCATCAGGTGGGACTGGCTCCTTTTCTCCCTGTTTCAGCAGCACACTCCTTGCTCACCAAAACACCCAGGGAGAACTCTCCATCCTCACTCCAGATGGTATTGCATCCCACAAAGAAGTTGTGGTATTAAAACTTTCTCAATGCATATCACACAGAGGTAGAGGAATGAACTGTGTTTTATCACATCAACTTAACAGCCAGAAAAACCCAGCACGTGTCGGTACCTCTGCAATTTCATGCCCTCCCTGGTTTCCACAGCATATGGTCTGATGGTGCTATTCCATTTGCTTTCCCTGGGAGAGCAGTTTAAAATGGAGAGAAATAGCATGGTACATTTGAGTTTATGGGGTATCAAAAGGGCTATAGTGGATGGTAGCCAAGGCACCAAAGTGAATTATTTATAGTGCAATTGCACTTTCTCCTCAGCTACCCTTCAGACAGGTCAGGCCTTGGACACTCGCATTAAGGTCTTGTTAAATCCAAATAAGATAAGGTGTATACAACAATGCAGATACACCAGTTTTACATTAAATCATGTTCAAGTAACATTCCTTCAAAGTAGCACTCTGAGAACGACATTACTTGGTTCTTGGGTTAGAGGCACAGACATTTTTTTACATAAACCTTCCTTCATCTAATTTATATTTCCTTGTTTGGGTGGTATTTCCGAGTGTATCATGACCACTATATTTTCAAAATGATAAGACAAAGCTGACTTCCTTTCTTTGCACAGTAAGACTGAACAGAAGAGTTTTCCTGGGGATATTGTACCAGATCAGGTACCAACTAGGTCCATGCAAACCTTATTTGCACAGAAAAATGGCACCAGTTCTGCACTGCAGAGCACTGCAGTGATTTGCTGCATCACTTTTATGTTGTTGTGACGTAGTCCTTGTGGTCTGCAGGAAAAGGCATTAGCCTTCCCAGCCTGGCAGTGAAGTTTTCAGTTACAGGAATTCTTCCCAAAGCAATGTAAAACCCAGACACTGCACAGTATCCTGCAGAGCTCTCTTTTTTTCTGGATAGAGTTTGCCCTAGTGAGATGAAAGAAAAACCAAAAGCTGAAAAACTTAAGAAATTAATCAGGGCTTTCTGTGACAAAGGTACTACAGAGAAGGGAACAGAACAAACCCCTAAACACAGTCAAGATACAACTCTCCGGGAAACACAAATATTAAAGATTTCTTAATCCACATTTTCTATCCAATTATGGTTCCTAGCAGCTTGTCTTGCAGCCTGCAGGCAGGTGTTCCAGGTCCTTTCTTCAGGGTGCAGTTTCATGGTTAGAAGATAAGAGATTGCATGGTCAGATTTTGGAGCAGGGTTGGAAATCCCAGAATCCCAGACTGATTGGGGTTGGAAGGCACATTAAAACTCATTCAGTTCCAACACCCTGCCACCTTTCACTGAACTGTGTTGCTCCAAGTCCCCTCCAGCATAACTTTGAACCTTTCCAGGGATGGGGCATCCACAACTTCTCTGGGCAACCTGTGCCAGGGTCTGACCATTCTTAGGGGGAAGAATTTCTTCCTAATATCCAA
Source organism: Emberiza elegans (assembly GCA_024865655.1). Lineage (NCBI taxonomy): Eukaryota > Metazoa > Chordata > Aves > Passeriformes > Fringillidae > Emberiza > Emberiza elegans. The sequence continues at coordinate 2,470,493 of JALJVW010000797.1, forward strand.
TTTAACCTAAACCCCTGAGTTTGCAGCCATTCCCCCTTGTCCTGTCACTCCATGCCTTTATTAAACACCCCTCTCCAGACTCCCTGGCACCCAGCACAAGCCCCTTCCCAGGTGTGCATTCTCAGCCCAGAGGATGTGAGCAGGACGTTGCTCACCTGGGCTCTGGCACTGGGGGAAGGTGGCACCAGGGCTCCCAGAACTGGAGACTCCTCTCTGCCTTGGCCAAAAGCAAGCAGAGCAGAAATACAGTCTCAGCAGAAAACTAATGAGTACATATTTTTATGAGACTCAATAGCCCTTTAATTGATTTTATTGCAATTTATGGCATTTGCATAATGATGTGAGTCAATATGAAGGGAGTGAAGCAGGAGGTTATAAAAAGAATTTCAGAGTCTCGTTCTCTGGGAGCTGAGTCCAGTCCCCACATTTTAACATTTCAGTTTTCTTAATTTTGGTAACGTAGCTGTTTTGCATGACCTTCTGAAGCAAGTAGCAGCATTCTGACAACATGCTGACTGTCAATAACATCTGATTGTGCTACCTAGAAAACACCCGATATCAAGAGATTGAATTAAATCCCTAAGTACACGATTTTTAAACCCCCAATTTTCAAGCAAAGAAATCAAATATATATGGTTAAATCCCTCTATAAAGGATTTCTTAATGAAACCAACAATCTTACTTAATTAATAGTCACAGAAAAGATACCCCTTGTTTAGGCCAGCTCATTGCATTGCTCCTTTTTCCTTTGTTTTCCACCTTGAGGTGGTGACACTGGCTCACTCCAGACAACCCATGTGCCCTCACTGCAACTCAAGCTGTCCAAAACACAAGGTGCAAAGATGATTCACAGATGATATTATGACTTCAATGCAATCCAAGGTCTTGTTAGCTGCAATTCTGTAAAGACTTGATATATTGAATCAACACAATGGGGTTCCATGGGAATAGGTAATAAATATAAAATTATCATCATTATTAGAGGGTTTTGTCCAGCACTGATACACAGCAGTTGAGATCTATAACTGCATTAAAAGCATTGCTCAATAAACAAAGTTTGGCCAGCTTCATGCAAAATGCCTGTACATATGGGAGCAGTGCCCACAGACACCTCATCCAGCAGCATTTTCTATCTTGGCAAAAAACAAACACTTCTCCAGGGACCAGTTTCCCTCACATATTGCCATCCATTGGCTTCATTCCATTCACTACCAACAGGACTAAGCCAGGAGATTTTTCTTGTTCTCCTAATAGACTCCAATGAAGTGAACTGTTGGAATGACAATTCAAATTATAAAAACATGGTTTTAAAAAGCTGTAATTAAGGCTTGTTAACTAACTTTTGAAAGCAATTAGGATACCGTTTAGCAGAAAGCATTACATTGTCATTAATGTTGTTTTTGTTATTATTATTATTACTACTACTATATTATAATTACTAGAGCCTCCTGCTTCTCTGGGGATAGAGCTCTGAGCAATCTGTTCTGGTAGAAAGTGCCAGTGCCCATGGCAGGGAGGTTGAAGCTGCATGGTCTTGAAGGCATCTCCCAATATCAAACCATTCCATGATTCTAGGATAGCTGGAGTGACATACAAGAAAGCCATCAGTAACCCATAGAGTAATGTTTGCTCTAATAGCAAAATAACCCATTCTCACTTTGCTTGGCTCTGCAATGGCACCAGCTGTGCAGCAAGAAGCTGTCAAAAACCACAGGGTGGGACTCATGGTGTCCATGGGTAAGAAAGTGGGGCAGTAGGACATGACAGCCTGTGGTGTTGTGAGGTCTTCATGATGAGGTGAGAAATGAGAATTTGACTTTATGTTTTCAGAAGGTTGATTTATTATTTTATGATATTATATTAAAAGAAATGCTATACTAAAACTATACTAAAGAAAGAAAAAGGATACATCAGAAGGCTAAACAAGAATGATAAGGAAAGCTTGTGACTGACTCCTCAGAGTCTGACACAGCTGATGGTGATTGGTCATTAATTAAAAACAATTCACATGGAACCCATCAAAGATGCACCTGTTGGTAAACAATCTTGAGACCCCATTCCCAAACAATCAGATAATTCTTGTTTTCATTCTTTTCTGAGGCCTCTCAACTTCCCAGGAGAAAATATCCCAGCAAAGGGAGTTTCAGAAAATATCATGGTGATAAGAGCCCTCCCTGGGAGAGGGAATGGGGAGCAGCAGAGCCCAGCAGTGACCCACAGCTCCAGCAGCCCCCTGGAGAACCCCCAGGCACAGCACAAGCAGGGCTGGAGGAGTGGTGTGGGGTCACAGCCCAGGCACCCCTGTGGGCTCTCAGGGCTGGGGCAGGGCTGGTAGGGTTGTGCTGGGCAAGCCCAGCCACTCCTGTTCTTGCAGCTTCATGGGATCAAACTCTTCCCCAAACACAGCTGCCATCTTAATTAATTACAAAAATTGAGTAAAGACCAGAACTAACACCAGTCAATACTTGGACATTCTTTCAACTGACAGTCCAAAACCACTTTCAAGTCAATAATCCTCACGGCAGCTGTGTGATCTAAATGGGTTTCATTACACTCCTTTTGCAGATGAAAAGGGCAGGGACAATAAAAGAAAGTCACAAGCCCCCATGAGCCTGACTTCAGGTCATTTGGCAAGGAAGGTAGCTGGGGTGGAAAGCAGAAACCCTGACCAAGAGAGAGGGAAAATCCAGCCCACAGATCTGAGATGGAGCATTTTCTCCTTCCTGCCCCTCAGAGGGGACAAGAGGCTCAAGTCATTATAGGCTACAGTTGGGTGTGCATGTACTCTGCAAGATAAAATTACATCTACAGATGGTCTAGACAAAAACCACTCAGCTAATTTTAGCTTAGACAGAATCTCATGTGTGTATCTGGGGGAATAAAATTAGATGCACTTTACATACTTTCTAAATTATCAAGATCTTCCTCCATAAATAAATATCAGCCAAAACCTAATCTTATGCTCAATGCAAGGCAGTATTATGGGTTTTTTTCCATGAAATATCACAAGTAACAAAAATCTGTATCTGTTTTTGTACATCTACAGACATTTACAACAGAGTACTTTTTTGTCTTTGTAAAATCCCATTATCACACAGTAATGTGTCCCTAGTACCCTTAATGGATTATTTTTCTGCTTTCCCAATTCTGTTAAATAATTAGTGGTAATTGCCCTAAGCAAATGGTTACCCAACAATCCAATACTGTCAGTAAGCAATTTGTGCTTTTGAGATGTCCTTGTCTTCACATGTTTGTGTCAGTGGTGCCCAGAAGAGGACACCCAAAAAAATGAACCTGCCATGGCAGGGGCTGGAATGAGGAAGGTTCCTTCAAAACCAAACCATTCTGATTCCATGATTCTATAAAACCAGTCTGTGCCTTGGGAAAAAACAAAGAGTAATGTTTGGGCTGGGAACTGTCAGTAAGCAATTTGTGCTTTTGAGATGTCCTTGTCTTCACATGTTTGTGTCAGTGGTGCCCAGAAGAGGACACCCAAAATGAATATAAGGGGTCCTGGGATGGGGCTTGGAACCACCTGGGCTGGTGGAAGGTGTCCCTGCCATGGCAGGGGGCTGGAATGAGATGCTCTTTAAGGTTCCTTCCAAACCAAACCATTCTAGGATTCCATGATTCTACAAAACTGTTATTTTCAAGTCTGTGCCTTGGAGAAAAAACAAAAGAGTAATGTTTGAGGCTATCAAGTCTTTATGCCATTCCACACAGTGGAAAAATGCAGGCTTACCTGTAACAGCTCTTGTCTGGGATTATTATTTTTATTATGGGCAGGGATCTCCAGGTTCAGTCTCAGGAGTCAGCAGGTGTGATTGGCAAGAACAGCCTGTTTCACTCCAGACAAAAGACAATTTGCATCTTTTACACAGTGGTTTGCAGAATAATGATCCTGTTTACAACAGGCAGTACCTTTCATACAAAGTTCTTTGCAGAAAAGAAAAAAAAAAGAAACAACATTTTAAGTTCTTTGCAAACAATAACTCTTTAAATGGGACATTTTACCTTCCAGGGGGTAAAAAGATGGTTTGACTACTTCAGACAAAGCTGCAAAAATTGATGATGTCTCTGTTTTTATGATAAGTTGTAAGGCCACATTGTGACTCATGCTCCCAGGCTGATTTTTAAAAGAATTAATATGCTATTTTTTATTAATGAATATTTATTAATTCTTCCATACTATCAGTTACTTCATGACCTCTTTTTCCAGGGCTACACATAACACTGTTTAAGGGTTTACTAAAACATAATTATTAGTACTTTTATAACCTGGATGTTCAGCACTGCCATGTGCTACTCTGATTTATGTTTTGACCCTTCAGGTTTTCAGAGATGAAAATCAAAACCTTCTAAATCACCTGCATAAATTACTGTCTTTGTAATAAAAATGTGACTAATATAATTCTAGTCAATTCTGAATTTTCTGAAGAATTGCTCGAGGTACTGCTTCTGGATAAAAATAAATGTTCAAACAATTTCATACTTGAGCATAGGGATATCTCTGTGATGCATCATCCTGGTTCCACATAATCATGTAGTAAAACTAAATTGTATTTTAAAAGACCTTCTTCTTATTTCTCATGTATGTAAAACTCTCATCACTCATGCATGCACGATCCCTGTAATTGCAGAATTGGCATTGTAGCATTGCTGCTTTGACAGGAGATTCCAAGCAATTTTTCATTCTAGAGATTTTTCTTTTGGGGGGGTACAAACTTATTAACAAATTTTACATTGCTTCCAGCAACATTCAGAGTACTCAGAAGCAAGTAAAGGCAGAGCTCTCTCAGCACTGCTGTTGCATTCACCAAAGTGGAGATGCCAAGGTGGGAATGAGCTGGGCTAAGGACAGCCAGCTCTGTAGCCAACAGACCTCAACCTGCTCAGACCTCTGAGCAAAGCCACTGCAATGCTGATCAAGACAAGAAAAAATCAGCCTCCCCTTTCACCCCCCAGAGATAAGGAGGCAGCAAGGCCCTGAACAGCAGCCCTTGCACCCACTCAAGCATCCTCACAAGCCCAGGGCCAGCATAGAAGAGAATCAGGATTTGGGCATGGTGCCACTTGGCTACAGTGATCCCTCCAGCAAAGCCACCCATCTGGACTGGAATTGCCAACAGCAGCCCATCAGGCACAGAGAGTTGGCATTACTTTATGGTGACAAGTATTTTACAGCTGTATGTCCAACCTCTCTTCTGGATTTCTGTAATATCTTATCAAAACAAATAAGAAATTCCTGTGCTGGATCATATAAACACTCTCCACTCTGTCTTCCTGAGAAGCTGGCAGGCTTTATTCGCCTCTCAGTTACCTGGATAAACAGATTGCTAATACAACCAATGGATGTGATAATATTCCAAAAGCAATGTTTAACAAAAGGGTGAAATTATTTGACCCAAACAATTCCCAATGTGCTACTGCTGATAGAAATATCTTCTGCCTCTTGCCATAGCATAAATGAAAAAACAACTGCAACAAAAGCCCTTAAAAATGCATTTAAAAATAAAAAAATCTGCATATCTCCAGAAATTACATTCTCACTAGCATGAGCAATTTTGACCTCAGCATATGTTTGAGAAGTTCTGCTTCTCATTTTAGGAACTGCTCAGATCTAGGAGCTCCTGTTTTAGCTGAAGTTTGATATGCCAGATCAGTCCCCTGCTCACGCAGCATTAAGAGGGAGATTTGCAGAAGTATTTAGGTGCCTGAAAATGAAGACAGGCACCTCATGGGATTTGAAATGAATGCAAATGAGGCTATTTTTGTCAACCTCTGTAAGAATTCATTTGGGCTTTGTAACAGCCAGTGGCACAAGTGACATCTCTACCACATTCCAGCCCTACCATTGGCTGAGTGCTCACGTCTGTGTGTCCAGCTGGTCCTCTGACCACATGGCTTGGGGACACAGTGGGAAAACATGAGCATGGCCCATATCCAGCAGAGTCATCCAGCTTTACCCTCTCTCTACAGGAGGTGACCAGAGAAGCCACTACCCTGTAAAATAGAAACCCTTGAAGATGCACATTGCACACACAGATCATCAACTACACAAGGTACTTCACTCACAGAATCACAGAATGGTTTTTGTTGGAAGGGACCTTAAAGAACACTTCATTCCAATCCTCCTTCCATGGGCAGTCCACTTTCACTAGACCAGGTTGCTCAGGTGTTCTGTGGTCTGATGACACATTTATCTCTTGGCCAAATACTGTGAGTCCTTTCATTTCATCCACAGACATGCAGACAGCTTTTAGCCAGTCAAGATGGAGCAGAACATTGGCTTCCTTTTCCATCATCCTTGACGTGCTACTTCACCCTCCTGCCAGGCAGCACAGACTTCACTTGAACTGAGCCAGACAGAATGTGACTCCAGTGGGGCATAAGACCTGAAAATTCCACTGCAGCTTCATGTGTGAGTCACCTCTAAGAAAAGCCTTTCCAAGACTTCAGCAGAAAATATGTCCTTGTGTGGCAAAAACAACAACCACTACTTATTCATGGTCCTTTTATCAGTTTGGTAGCAACAAACCATAAACCCTCCACTGCCCTTCCACTCCAGCACATCAGTAGGCATTGTCAATCAGAATCAGCTAAAAAGAATGAGATTTCATATGTATTAATCTCATTTATTTCACACCAGATTTGTTCCCTCCCTCTGTGCCCAAAACCAACCTCGCAATACCTGGTTTGTGCTTAGGAAATGTCTGTCTGCAGCTCAAAGCCCTTCTCCCTTTTCTAGTTGCTGCCAGTGGGTCTGTGCCCAGCCCAGGTCTGTGCCAAACAGCTCAGAGTTTGTATTGCAATCAGCTGGTCAAGGGATCTTTATTTCTGTTTTATCTTCCTCGCAATGTGTGCCACAGTCTAGAGACAGAAGATGGGCAGAAGGAGCTCTGCATCCCAATCAGGGCTGACACACAGCTCCTGTGTGCAGGGAATCCTGAGCATGGGCAGCAGGAAATGCTAAGTGTGATTAACCTTCCCTTTCCCTACCCGACAGCCTCCACAGAGGCAGATTTGTACATTCTTAATTTTAATTAATAAAATCAATATGCATGCACTTGCACATGTACCACTGCAAATTAGCTTTCAAGGAAAAAAGAAAGGAAAAAGAAAAATCTGTGACACTCTTCCCCACAAATGGACTCTTGGAAAATATTTTCACTGGCTGGTGTTTCTCTGAACTTATGAGACCTCCCAAGATATTTGGCTGAAATGTTCAAGTTCAGCATGGACAGTTCAATTCCAGATTTATGTTTAGTAAATGTTCTAATGTTTTAAAAGCTAAAACCAAGAGATCTCAGGATTACATTACATGGCAGCATTTAAGTGAAAACACAGTTTCTAACAGATTTTGTTTTCTTTTTTTTTCTTTCTTTTTTTTTTTTTTTTTTTGCTGTGAGTATTCTGCGGGAAGGGTTTTTGTCCTTGGCATAATAATATTTAATAAACCATAATGTCACTAATTTGTCTAGGCTTTTAATGAGGCCGGTCTGGAAAGCTCTATTCCTTTATTCCCGCATTTTCTTAATGAAATGAACTTTGTTCTCATCCCTTTGTCTTTGCTGGGGTCTGCTGTTCTGCTATTCTTGAGCTTTTCAGCCTATTTGATAAGCTGCAATATAGACACTGCCAGATGAAATGTATGCTGCATTATCACCTGCAATTAGGCAGCTGGGCTAAGTGACCTCACCAGGGAACAGGAGTCTCTTCTGATCACTCAACCCAGTGTTGCTACTCCCTTCTGCTTTAAATTTTCATTTCTTGGGCTGTATCAGGCAGTTATAGGGACTTTATATGACACAAAAATGCTGCCATTGGTTATCCCAGCCACGCTGAGGAAAGCCATGCCATGTCACAGATGCTCCTCCAGGGAATGCAGGCAACCAGAACATCCCAGTGCCCCCCAGACACTCAGAGGACCCTGCTCCATGACACCATGTCATGGTGCTTTCCCTGGGAAGAGGAAGGGCAGCCAAAGTAGCATCAAAGACAAGTAACACACCATGATTGAGTGTCTAAATCCTGTCCTGACCCTGAATAATTCATCCAGCTGGATAGCCAGAGGTGAGGTGCTGTGGGAGCCGTGCTCAGCTCTGGTGCAGACTCCTGCCTTTTGCTGAGAGGAAGGAACATTTTATAGCGGCCTGAGGATGAGGAGCCTTCACCTGCAGCAAGACCTGGAGTGTATCTTAGCTGATACCTGAATTGATTTAAGCTAAGGACTCTCAGGGCCATGCTGGGTGTGCTCCCACCTGGGGGAGCCCTGAATGCACCCTGAGCTTTGCTCTCCTGTCCTGGGGGATGCCAGCACTGCCATCTGATCCCACATCTGATCCCTCTCCCACAGTCTGCAGCTTCCATTCTTTAATATCAACAGGGAGCTTAAATACTCCAGAGATCTTTTTTTCTTTTGTAAAATGTATAAAATGCCTGTTGAAGTACCATTCATGTTGAAAAGCCTCTCTCTATCAAGGCCTCTTGGACTAAGCACAACAATATAACAAACATTGGCCATTAATAATAGAGAAAAAGTCCTCCCCTGTGTTATCATTCATCAGGATGATGTGTTATTAGTTTATAGATATATATATTTTTAGCTGAAGATTTTTTTGGCAGCAATTTGGCCTTCAAAATAATGGACTTGGCTGTATGTAAAGCCTCAGAAAAATAGTGGTTTTGAGAGAGGTTCAACAGTGAATGAATCTGATTTAGAGAGGAATTTCCTTTGCAGTGAAATAGAAGAATAGTGCCATCTTTTGGTCTGAGCAGCTCTGCCAGCATCATGGCTGAGGGTCAAGAGCCCAAAACCACTGGCCACAACAACAGCTGGATTTAGCTCTGGTTATTACTGTCTCTGAAATTCTTATTTTTTCTTAAAACCACAATAAATTCTGGATTTATTACATAGCAAAGGAAAGTAATGTTTATCCTGGAGGTCAGGGCTCCTATTTGTTGTCCCTGCCATGCACAGCTGTATCCTTACTTACACCTTATACTAACAGTTTTGCCCTGGGGTCTCACTTACCTGAGATTCCAGCTGTAAACCAAAAGGGCAGATGCCATCAGCACTCCTGCCCCTCCTTCCTCCATGCAAGGAAACAGCTTTGGGGGATTTAAAACTGCTGATTTCCAGCCCTGGTTTGACAAATTGCCAGGATTTAATTCTAGTGCGGGGCTCTGAAAATCAGGAGAGAGAATTTGAGCCTCAGCTAGTTTTACATTCAATTGTAGACTGATTAAGGATAGTACTAGCTCAATAATCAACTACATAAAAGGGTTATACTCCCCCATGGAACATGCCACACCAGCATATTTTGCATTTCTCTCAAAAGGATGAATGTAGCTTTTAATCAGTATTTTTGTCTATACATCACCTTTTCCTTTCTGATCTCACAAATGGGAATTCTCTAATGCTTTTCCTTTTATTCTACAAAACTGACTTACTGAAACAATTTGGTAAATGTTTCATTGTGCTGAGAAAATGACCCACCTTGCAGCTCTTTCTCCAGAAAAAAATGAACATTTCTCTATACCACTGCCTCTCAAAATGTTATTTTTCTTTCCTAGGGCAATAGAGAAAACAATACTCGAGTTTTGTTCCAAATATCTGAAGTTATTTGACACAGAAAATATCATCCATGAGCCAGGACCCAGACATGTCCTGCAATTAAGATCTCGAGTTATTGACCTTCCATTGACATCAGGAAGTCTATTAAATGCTGCTGTGGGCAATCTGTATTTGACATTGTCCAGGTACACAACAAACTGGCAAAGCATCCAAATGAATGACAAAACCCCACAGAGCTGCACAAACCCCCTCAGGCTACCAGAGCAGGACAAGGCTACATCTTGATTAGTCAGCAAACGCTGCTGATGGCAGGGATGGGGAAAACCTTTGTTCACAGGGAAATGACATCTATTAAAATGCTGCAACATGTCAAACAAATACATACGTATTGAATTATAGAGGTATACATTTAGATAGAGCTTGAAGACAAAACAACAAGGACACCAGTCAACTTTGTAGAGTAAAGTCAACAATAGAGTAATTTCAACTGCTGAGCTGGGTAGAGATGCTCACATTCCATGGGGAAAACAGACACATTACATCACAATTTCACTACCCAAACTTCCCTTTTTTATGCAGGCTTTTATTATGCTGTTTCTTCAGGCATCAGGGTTGGTTTGGCTTTTTGGCTGAGTGTTTTCTTTTTCCTTTTACACAGATAAGCCCATACAGGGAGTTTCCTCTGACCTTGGAGACATTACAAGTAGCTTAGCAATCATCTCGGATTTTATTCAGGCTTTAAAAGTGAGCAGAAGTGTTTGCACAGACTTCACTGGGATTCAGAGTCAGCTTCTGAAATGTTTTTCCTATAAAGACTCTAATGACATTGTGCTGGTTTTACTACTGCTACACTAAACCTTCTCACAAGTGACACCAGACTTTTCTGTCTGTAATGACTGTCATCTGCCAGCTCTACTCAATGCCTGCTTATCTTGCTTAACTTTCACTTCCCAGCAATTAGCAAAAGCAATATTAAAATTCCTCCCTAGGCATCTGCTTCCCATAGCCAAAAATTTGATGCTTTAAAACCACTGGTAGTTTTTAATAGAACAGCAAACAGAGTAACTAAAATGCAAAGGAGGGAGAGGAAACCTAGGCTGCAACAATAATTTAACCAGTCCAGGTACAGCAATTTTATTTGTTCTTTAAAGAAAATATGTTCCAAATTTACATTTCTTTAAATATCTTTCAGAAGAGACCAACATTTAAGAACGAGCTACACTGGATTAAATGCAAGACCTGGAATAAAATCAAGAACACCCCTGTAAATTCTACGTCAGCTTTGTGCCACAGGATCTTTGTGCTTGACTCACTACACATATGGATTTCAGGAACATGAGCAAAAATGGTGTTTCTTCTGGGGGATGGAAAAAATCCCAGCTAGAGATTAAACAGTATTCTGTTGCATAGCAAATATTATCAGCCTAAGTGAAAAAGAGTTTTCTGTGGATCCTGGCCGTAAGAGAAGCAAATTCCCCACTGCTCACCACAGATACTGCAATGTACAAGGACTGCATCCTCCACCCAGGGAGTTTAGGAACCTCAGTTCCTATCGGACTGGAAGTGTCCCTGCCCATGGGAGCCTGTTGGAACTTGGTGATCTGTAAGGTCCCTTCCATCCCAAACATTCTATATTCCTGTCCTTCCTACAGCTGTTGGATGGGCAGTGATCAGATATGGCACTTTAGTGGAAATTGGTCCCAGCTCCCATGTCCATTCCCCAGCAGCTGGCAAGTCCAAATGTTAACATTTCCTTTTCACCTTTCTAGGAGGCCACACATTCTTCCACAGCACTTTATATTCACGCTTGCAGCCCTGACACAGTGATGGAGCTCTGCAATTCAGGCCCTGGTGTTCTTCGATCCCTTGCAATGCACAAAACAGCAGTGTCGGGCTTAATGCTATTTCCAAGCTCTCAAGCTGCCTGTCACTGGGTTATTGATCTGAAGAATTCAAGCTGGCCACACATCATTTGCCCAGTGAAAAGCCTGGCTGGCTATTGACACTCCCCACACGCAGTCCCAGCAGCCAGCAGTGACAGAGTGGGAACCCCTGCCTGGCACACAGCTGCTCACAGGGCAGAACCAGCCCAAAACCAAAATCAGTGCCAGCACCACAGGCAGATCTGGGTTAACAGGCACCATGGGGTGTCCCCTGCAGTCACTTTGCTTGTTTGACAGGATTAGATGAAACATGTAATGACACCTCCAAGTCATTCATGTTTGCATTACTTGTGTAAACACCTGGCGCCAAACCACTGGCACACAAACCACAGCACTGAACTTCTTTATCTGACTGTTCAGCCATCTGTGAAATAATAATTCAGATTAAAAACAATTAACCCAGCACATTTCTAGTCCTCCCACCTTTGCTGGTCAGCAGTGGGTTCTCCAGCAGCATCACTGCCCCTTGTGGATCAGCATGATGCCACACAGCATTCCCCTCCCATGGAGGAATCCTGCAAATAAAACACACCCTGTGGGGATTGACAGACAAGGGCTCTGCTTATGCCAGCAGAGCAAAGCCAGTTCATTAGACCAGTTTACCAGTATTCATAGGTCACTACGTTTGTACAAACATTTTCCACTCAGACCCCTTTGTCCCAGTTCCCTTTAGAAACACAACCTTCTCAATAATCCCTCTTACACTAGCAATGTCCCTGTTAAACTCTTTCTCCAGCAATGTCCTTTTTATCTCTTCTCTCATCAGAGCAGTCAACATCACCAGACATGATACCTTCACTTTTGTTCTTGCCTTGAGTTTATCTCTCCCTCAGTTTTCACTGCACCAGGGCCAAAAGGTTGGCAGCGCTGTCCAGCCCAGCTTCTGCAGCCGTCTCATCTCCCACAGCACCCCACAGCTCCAGGGCTGTTTAACACCCCATGAGGGCCCAGCTCACACCTTCCAGGGTGACACTCATGCATTCAAACAACCCAAGGCACCAAAGAGCAGGTGCCAGTGCTGCCATCCCTCTTTCCGGGGCTCCCATCAGCACAGGACAACTCCCTCTGGCCACAGGTGACGTTTCCATGTGGCAGGAAAGGGCACAGGTAGCGGAAGCATCAGCTACTGAATCTCCTGGTTCATATTTTCCCTAGGCTGGAGGAGAAGAGCCGTGACCAAATTGAATCTTTTTAATTGGCAATTTTCATCTGACCATAATTCTGCTCTTCTGAAAACCCCACCGAAGGCCTGTTTTTTAAACTGTATAATTTCCTGACAATTAAGTTACTTTTAATAACTGCTTTAGTCAGGAAGGTCTCTACAGCATAGCAAAGGTTTTCCAGCAAAGACAGGAGATAAAGCACCATCCTCCTGTGAGGAGATCTGCAATGGAACAGCCTCCTCCAGAGACAAGGCAGCAGGAATCCAACAGCTTCCCTACCTTCTGCTGCTCCTTTCATTTTTAAAACCTTCCTTTGCTGATGAAATGAGGTGCATGAACACCAGCAGATTTCTCCCTCCCATTACTGGCGGCATTGTTCAATTAAGCCAGGGCAGAGGTGTGTCCCTGGTAATGGACACTGCAAGGGAGCACAGGTAAGGTCACAGGCTCACATCACACACCACATTTGCATGTCCTTGGTTACTTATTTGTTTTTCTTGATGTGAAATATCTCATTAAAAAAAAAAAACATACGGCCTTGTTTAGAAGTCACACCTCAATTACATTTAATTACTATTGCTGTAAAATGGATGGTGACTTCTACCAAATTTAATTACTTCCCTCTGCAGACAGTGAAGGCCAATGGCCAAGGTATATGCCAGGCTGATTGATAAAAGGCACAGTCAGGGCAGCCCATGATGATACAGGTGAGGGAAAGGAGCCCATGGGAGATGACAATCTGGGCAGAGAGCACAAAGCCTGCCCAGGCACCACAGCCCAAAGCTGCAACATCCCACCATGAGATGGCTGGGAAACCAACAGCAAATCCACCTGAACAGCACCCACGAGGAACTGGGGGAGCTGCTGCTCCCCAAACCCTCTGAAACTTCTTTGGCTGCAGCAGCAGCCTGGGAAACCCACACTGGATGGCACCTGCACAGCACCTCCCATGTAAAGCTCATAAAATTCATCTTATTCTACCCCTCACCATGGGCAGGGACAGCTTCCACTATCCCAGGTTGTTCCAAGCCCCATCCAACCTGGCTTTGGACACTTCCAGCCACAGCTGCTCTAGGCACTCTGTGCCGCACCACCCTTGCAGGAAAGAATTCCTTCCTAATACCTGGTCCTTCATCACTCCTTTGGTCCTCCAAGCAGAAGCCTACCCCAAGAGCTTCCCCTCCACCAGCTTCACTTCCAACACTGAAAATAAAATGAGAGAAAGGAGAGGAGCCATCACATTGCAGCCAAGCATTAGTGCTGTGTTTACCCAAAAATACAGTACCCTGAGGTAAAGACAAGGTGTGTTCACAATCCTGGGCAAGCAAGTCATGAAAGCCTCCATTAACCCCTGACAGGCTGCAACAGTTTTTCCTAAGTAAAACACTGTCAACCTTCCTGCAAGGCCATCTCCCTCTGGAGCCATGAGTTTTGCCATGTAGTAGCATCCTGCTGAACAGCCCACTGGAGTTCTGCTGCTCCAACCACACTGTCCCCAGGATCATCACTCTGTGGAGTTGTTCAACCCAACTTCGTGTTTACATAAATGAGTTTGAATTTATAATAAACTTGATGGTGCCTAACTGATAGATATAAAAATGAGCCAGTTATGTAGCACTCTGCTGTGATCCTAAAACAGATGTTTGAGGATATAAAATTATGTTGTGAGCTTTGAAATTGCACATACAATTACAACCTTCATCTTTATTGCTCCTCCTAAGTGTTAAATGCAACTATATCTACATTGGAAGTTCACTTATTGCCATACTTCTCCCTCTCTCCCAAACCAAGACTGACTTGCAGCACTGTGACACTAGTAATTATTCTCCTCCTCTGACAAATTCAGGGGAATGAACAGAAATCTTTGTGGAGCCCATTTAACATTCATCTTATACAAACTACTTGGTTCTTCCTTCATTTCCAGGAGTGTTGGCTCTCTCAGACAAGTAAAAGTCTTCAGGGCAGTACCTTGGGGAAAGACATTGTGCTTTTCTGTTGATGGGCTGTGGGAATTCAGCATCAGGAGCTTGCAGCTCAGTGCTGATGAGAGCCAGGGGCAGGTTAAATCAATATGGGTCTTCATTTCCTTCACTTTTCTTTTTTTTTAAGAATTCTTTTTATAGTTTCTGTTTTTCAGGTTTTTGTAGCAACAAGAGCTCCTCTACATACCTCCCCCAACCCTAAAATGTCATCAATTCACGTCATCACGTGCCTCCAGGATCTAGATCTTCAGGAAAGATAAAAATACTGCAAATTCTGGGTCAAACCACAAGAACTGATGCCACTGCCTGAAAGCACATAGCAAAAACTCCACAGACTTGAAATGGTCCTCCTGAATTTAGGTTGGATGAAGAGAAATGCATTTACTCCATCCTCAAAAGTGTAGGGAACCCAGAGGGAAGAATGGTGCAGGGACAGGTTTTAGTCCTCCTGGTGCTCAAACATAGTCTGTCCAGAACATTTTACCCTCTAAATAAATGATGAGTGGCTGAAAGCACTGACTGACCCTGCCTGCAGAGCCCTCCTGGCAAGTCCCCATGTGGTGGGGACAGCTCAGGCTGTGACCCTGCTGCTGCCAATGTAGTTTTTGCTTTCTTCCTTAAGGCAAAAAGAAAGCATGATTCCAGCAGGCAGCACCTGCTGGGCAAGAAATCTTCTGTGGAGGAGAATTCATCTCTCTTTTCATATTTACTTTGGAGGGACAATTCTCAACTTCTCCATGAGCAAATAACATATGGCACTACTGCAGTCTAACAAGCAATTGTTAACTCTTACCAATAAAATCAGATTGATACTGACATTCCAGCAGAAAATCAGGAAAAGCCTGGGCTGAATGCCCCCAGGGAATACACTCAAGTTTAGGTCAGCAGCTACTTGGTGCACTGAGTGCAGCTTGTGAAGCCCTCGAGCACAGGGAATATGAGGCTCTGTCAAAGCAAAAATCTTCCACCACTCCAAGAGTGCCAGGTCCAACCCAAACTGCTTGGGCATGGAATGTGAGGATGGGAAGCGATGCTGCACATCATCTGCTGGGTTTCCACCACCTGGAAAGAGAAGGTGAAAGAGAAGCCCAAAATCCAAGTAACTCTTTAAGTGGACTGCTCACTAATGACACTGCTTCTCCTCCATTTGATTTTACACAGGAATTGCTGGCTGCAGCCAGGCCATCCTAGCACTGCATCTCCCCACACAATCTGAGAGCTACTTGCTGCCTTCCCATACTGCCCCACCAGCTGCTGATGCTTCTGCCACAGGAAGAAATGCTTCACAGCCTCCCTCCAGCACTGTGGATGTAGAGCAGTGGAGAAAAGGACACAGCTTCCCCAAGGTAAGATAACTACAAAGGATGAAAAGGGATCACCCAGGCACATGAATGAGAACTCCAGACCAGGTACCAGACAGCCTTGGAAAGTCCTAAATGCAAATGACCTGCTAGACCCACGTCCTCCTGCACTCCATGGCTCCACATTGTCCCTGCAGACATTGCCAAGGGGCCCAGGGCAGCCCAGGCTGGAGAGCATCAAGTGGAGCCCAGAATGTCCCCAGTGCCACCAGTGCCACCTGCCAGGGTGCTGGGTACTGGCTGAGCACGGCAGTGACAGCGTGCACAGCCCTGCAAAGCCTGCGCAAAACCAGAGGCAATACTGGCCTCTTGTGGCAGCTCTGGTCCTTTTCCCTTCTTTAAAAAGAACGGAGGTTTTCAGAAGTTTAAAAAAAAAAAAAAAACCAACAAAAAAAACCAAAAAACCTTACTACCCCCCAGAAACTGCTGGAATTCAAAGATTCCCGGGAACAAAACCAGGCTGGTTTTGAACAGGGTTCTGAGAACAAGGTTGGGCTGGACAGGGCTGTGATCAACCTGGCTGGTGGAAGGCATCCGCACACATGGCAGAGGGTTGGAACTGGGTGAGGATTAAGGACCCTTCTAACCTAAAAAATTCTGTGATTCCACGATCCTGTGATTCTAAAACAGAAAATTCCCACTGGAGAGATTAAAATGGTGAAGATAAAATTCAACTCTTACCTGAGCAGCAGAAGTGCAGCCACATCCCCATGCACAGGGAAAGGGGCTGCACAGGGAGGAAGGGAGGACAATGCCACATGCACTGGGGGAGCAAAGGACAAGAAGCTGCGGATTCTGCTTGCCAGGAAAGAATCCATTACACAAATGTCCTCTCCCTGAAAAAAAAATGTCCTTTCCCATAAAGTTCCCTCATAGCTTAGCTTTTGTATTATCATAGTACACCAATGGAAAATGCAGTCAGAAGTGGCACTGCCAGCCAGGGCAGGGGGCCCAGCACAGCTACTGCTCCCCTTGCCCATCCCACCTGGGGTGCCTGGGGGCCACAGGCCCTCTGCAAAAGTAAGGGCAGTGAAAGAAGTATTTTAGTATTTTCAGCTGTGTGGTTCCACGCTCAGCGCCAGCACACAGCTCCATCTGTACGAGCTGCACAGGGTGTTGGTCTGGGAGGCACCACAGGCCCGCCAAGGCCTCAGGCCCTCTCTGGTCTCTGTCCTGAGGCAGTAACCACAGGACCCAGGGAAAGGGAAAAGATCAGAGAATTCCAGAATGGCTTGGGTGGGAAGGGACCCTTTCAAGGTCATCTAGTCCAGCCCCCCACCCCTGCCATGGGCAGGGACACCTTCCACTGTGCCAGGCTGCTCCAAGCCCCATCCAGTCTGGCCTTGGACACTTTCAGGGATGGGGCAGCCACAGCTGCTCTGGGAACCCTGTGCCAGGGCCTCACCGCCCTCACAGGCAACAATTACTTCCTAAAATCAAAACCAATCCTGCCCTCCTTCAGATCAAAGCCATGCCCCCTTGTCCAGAGTCCCTCTCCAGCTCTCTTGGAGCCCTTTAAAACACTGAAAGGGACTCTAAGATGTCCACAGATCCTTTTCTTCAGTCTGAGTAACTCCACTTGTCTGAGCCCATTTTCACAGAAAAGCTGCTCCAGCCCTCTGAACACCACAGGTCTGTATTGTCCTCACTGTCCTCACTGTGAAGACACAACAAAATCACTCAGTGGTGGCTCTTCTTTGATCCTGAGGTGAGCATCACTCCCACCAGGCTCTTCCCAGCTCTGTACCACCTCAGCTCCATCCTCCACTGGCTGCCAGAAAACAGCTGCTGAAAACAATTAATACATGTTGATTGTTTATTGATTCCAACATATTAATAGATTGGATAATAAACAGTACTTTTAAACATTCTCTTAACCAAAAATATAACAAATATTTACAATCACTCAGTAAAAATACAAAAAGCATACAGAGGCACTGTCTTTCTAAAAGACATAAGTGTAAGAGGTATCAAAAAATAGGAGACAAACATTGCTTGTTACAGAATACTTTACAATCACTGACTTGTGCAGTACAATTGCTATTGGAATATCATTACATCTGTGCAGTTTTGCCAATATGCTCACATATTTAGAATTTAATTAATACCAAGCTAAACTGCATTCCAGGTATATCAGAAATAAAGATAAAACAATAAAAAGCACAACAGAAGCAAAAGCTGGGTTGGGAATTCAAGATAGATTACCCTCTATACAAGCAGTCTAAAATATAATGTGTAAAGCTTTTCTAAAGAGAGAGTATCCCTTTTTTCTTTTTGCAAAGGCAGTGCTAAGTTTATCCTTCAAAAATTCTGATGTTTTTATAAAAACTTAAATGACAGGGTTGTATTTCCACTATTGCCTGCAGTAAAATTACTCAGGACATGATAGAAGAGGTTTTGGAACACCCATGATGCCCCACAGGCCCCTCTGCAAGTGGCATCACTGGTACATTCAGCCCCTGGGGACACCCTCTGCCTCTGGGAGGTGCAGACAGCCCCCAGCACACCCCATCCCAAGCAATGGGCTCTGACCCACTTCCAGGGAAGCATCACTCACCTGGCATCACAGGATCTGCTGAGCTGGAAGGGACCCATCAGGATCATCAAGGCTGGCTCCTGGCTCTGCTCAGCACCATTCCCAACAATCCCACCCCATGGCTGAGAGCCTTGTCCAAACACTTCTTGAGCTCTGCCAGGCTGGTGCTGTCACTCCTTCCCTGGGGAGCTGTTCTGGGTGAAATGCCTTTTCCTAACACCCAACCTAAACCTCCCCTGACATGGCTTCAGGCCATTCCCTCCTGACCTGTCACTGCTCATGAGTGGTGGAGACCAGTGCTGCCCCTCAGGAGGATGCTGCAGACTGCAATGAGATCTCTCTCCCCTCAGTCTCCTTTTCTCCAGGCTGAACAGACTGAGTGACCTCAGCCACTCCTCATAAGGCCTCACCCCTCCAGACCCTTCCCCATCCTCGTGGCCTCCTTTGGATGCTCTAATAGCTTCATGTCTCTCCTATCATGGCGCCCAAAAATCACACACAGGACTCAAGGTGAGGCCACACCTACAAACTTGTCTGAGAAAAGGCAAAAGGAAGGAGCGAGGAAAGCCCCACACTGCCCACTGCTGGCAAACACTCACAATTTGTCCACATTGCAAAAACATGAACTCCAAACATCCACAGCCATTGTATTTCCATTCTTTTGTGTACTTGGGAGATGAACCTGATGCTCAGAGGCTCGGTGATCTCATTTTCTCCTTTCTGCAACTGGAGAGGCCAATTCAATTTTACCAAACTACACTGCTTTCTCAGGAATTATTTGGAAGTTTAAGATTTATAACAAAACACTGTGTGCTTAAATCACAGAAATCTGAAATGCATCTTTCACCAACAAGACAGAAGCAAAAAACGAGCAGGAAGTGAGCAAACCCAGGCATGGCAGTGGAAGAACACGACAGGAGGCACCTTAACTGTTCATCAGCATCAGAGCCCGAGCTAGAAGAACCTAGCAGAGATCCTGAGTCAGGGATCTGTGGTCCAGAAGACATCACTTCAACAAAGCAGTGTACAACAGGTACTAACCACCATATTGCTTCTGTCTGAATTACCAAAAAAAAAAGGGATAATGTCTCTTCAAACCCACAGCAGACACTCTACATTTGGCTATTGGCCCCAATCAATGTGATCGGTTGAGTTAAAAACAAACAAACAAACAGAAAGCCCAGCAAGGAGCAGCAGAGAAGCCACACTGTGCGAGGCAGGAGGAGCAGGAGTAGCTCATCTGTCCATCATTTATGCATGATTTATGTACACCAGCTGTGTTGGCTATTAGGAAAATATTATTAGTAAGACTTTTCACTCATTCCAGAACATTTCAGTGTCTGCCAAGCCCCGTGGAACAGACGGATGCTACTGATGTGCAAACACCATCAAACACCATCTTTGGATGGGTGATTAATTCAGCTGCTCTTGCTGACTGCCAGGAGACCCTAACCCTGCTCCCCACAGGGGCTTCCCCGCTCCTCCAAGGCAGCACTATTGGGTTTTGGGGTAAAAGGAAGCCACTTTAGTAACCCCCATCCCCTATATTTTGTTCAACAGGCTGCAATAAGCTGCAGCTCCCCCCCAGGGCCAAGGAACCGTATGGCTTCATTCAGCTGGCACAACACAGATGATTTCTGATGGAACACAAAGCCTGCTGTTTCCATGTAGAAGTTAACAAGCAACTACAGCTGACATTGGGATGGCAGGACCTGGATTTACATCCCACAGGAATATCAGTTCAGAGTTCTATTACCAATATTGCATGTGCTGAAAACACTCACTCTGCCCTGCATTGCTTTGACACATTAATCTTTAGTCATTAAGGCCTGTGCAGGTTCATTATAAGCATTAAGGCCTTGAGAAAGCAAAATGCATGTATTATGCCATACTCAAGTGGATTTTAATGTATTTTTTCAACCACTTGCTTCTCTGATACTTGTGCCAAGAATTCATACAGCCAACCAGTGAGTTACAAATTAGGCATCCTCTTCCTCAGCATCACTGTTCATTTACACCTTCCCAGTTCCAGCGGTGAGAGGCACATTCCAGGCAATGCTGAACCTGGAACTGCTCTGAAGGCAGACACAGGCTGGGTCATTCTCATCCACCTGGCTGCATCAGCCCCTAGCTACTATGGAGAAAGCGCATCAAAGGCTTTGGATTGTTTTTGGTACTTGTGGCATTTTCCAAAAATGCTGCATTTACCTTGCACCCCTGCACACATATAAGTAAAAAAAAAAAAAAACAAACAAAAACCAAAACCTTAAAGCTCTCCACAACTATGGATATAGAAATCAGTTTTGAGGCACTGTAAAAAATGACAAACATCATCTTTCTAGCTTAGGCTGTAAACATCACAACGAAGATTTACAATTAAATGTTTAAATACATATTCACACATTCATGTCTGATTTTAACACTAGAATGGCGTGTCATGTATGGAAGGAAGGAAGGAAGGAAGGAAGGAAAGAAGGGAGGGAAGAAGGAAGGGAAGAAGGAGAAAGAAAAGAACCTGCAGGCATTTCCAGTTCTACCCCTCTGCACTCTGGCTGGCTAAAAGTAAAATCAAAGAAGCAATTCTTTTGACCACAATCAAACTAGAGGATCATGGGTTAATACTGGCTGGCTGTAAGTCAAAATTCTCATTGACATCAACAACACCAGGATTTTTAATCAGGATTTTAAAAAACTAGTTTGAGATTATCTGTATTTTCCAGATAAACACAACAGGGTTTTTTAACCCATCATAAAATGCATTATGCTCTTCTATAAGCACTGTGTCATTTATTATTTAGTCTCACAAATTTTATTGTGAAATGCAGGTGATTTCTAATTCTTTTATTACTTTTTCAAAGATAACCTTTGCACCTAAACCCTGTACAACTCTGGGAAAAGGCCAGGACATGTGAGATAATCTTAAAAACCACAACACACAGCTGGAGTTTTGAGTTTTAGAACATGCTTTGCATGTTGAACTCTGCAAGGCAAAACCTGGTTAAAACTCTTTTGGGAAAGCTTCAGATCTCCCCAGATGCTCCCCCCTCAAGCTACAGCTTCCACATTTCAAACATTCCTTAACAGGGGAGGAGAGCACCAACTGTTGCCTTAGTTGGCTGGCAGCTAAAACAATTTCTAAAATCCTTGGACAGGTTTCTGCTGTGTCCATGTGGGAGGGGAGCAGCAGGAGTGCTGCCTTGACAGACACTGCTCTGCAGGGCATTGGACTCTATTCATATTAAATCTAAACCCACTCTAAAATCTATAAATTTCTGCACCCGTTTCTACTTTTCTGTGTTTATTTTGAGAGTACAACAGTTGATGTGTAGCTAATTTACTGTCACATTGACTAAACATTTATATTAGCCAACCAGAGCACTCCCAACACACGTAAAGGAAACTCCCATTTAAAAATATTAAATTAATAAATTATTTTCAGATATTTCAGCAACATCATTTGCTTTTGCTGACATTTTGATATAATTTTTTTTTGAAGTTCATAAAATAACACTCTCAGACTTTTAACTGTCATGTAGAAAATAACAACAATGGAAACTACCAAAGGATTATATGGTATCATACAGAAAAATGCTCCCAAGTTTCAAGTGGTGGTGACAACTGGTCCTCCCCAATGCACGAAGCTAGGTCCATCTCTGGGTACCCATGTTGGTACCCAGGCAGTCAGCACATTCCTTGAACAGGATGTTCTATTTCATGGGTAGAAATAGCTTCTTAGGTGGTGGTGGCAGAGTGAAGGAAGGTGTGAAGAGGTGATCCAACCCGTTCCATCTCGTCTGGGACACAGGCAAGGTCTGAGGTCAGTAGCAGCAAGTTGTCAGCAGTCCTAACAGAACCATGAGACTTTCTCCCACATCCTTTGTGTTGTGAGTGGTTCATATAAATAGCCCAGGGGTTAAACTGCTGATACTTGTTCATCTTCTGCAAAACAAGATAAAGAAATAAGCAGTTATTCCACCAGTCCCCACCTTGGGCACACAGGGCACAGACCAACCAGTGAGGTGGTAACAGTGAGTCTATGACAGCTTCAGCCCCTCAGCAGCAGCATGTTTTCACTGTCTTTATCATTGATCACTACACACTCCATATCACCATTTATCAGATCCTCAGGTAGTCACAGAATGGTCTGGGTTGGAAGGGACCTTATAAAGCATCTCATTCCAACTCCATGCCATAGGCAGAGACACCATCCAGGTTGCTTTAAACCCCATCCAGCCTGGGCTTGTGCACTTCCAGGGATGGGGCAGCCACACCTTCTGCACTCTGAGGTATGATGGTCACATGATAAAGACATATTGCCAAACAGAAAATCCAAGATTCTCTAAAAATTATCAGCATGCAGCTCCGAGTATGCCAAAAGCTATGGATTTGGGAAAAAAGCCAGCAAATTTCCATGCAGTGAGCGTTTTATCCCAAATAAAATTAACCAAGCACTTCAAAAATAGTGAAATAGGTGCCTCTAAAAGTGTACAGATAAATTTAGCTTAGAAAAAATTTGATTAAAAATGTTTGAAGCAATGACTTCCTTATTTTTACATCAAAAGCACAACAGAATTAATGCCAGGCAATTTTATGTTTACTCTAAGTTTGAACTGCAGTACTAATACATATGTTAACTACTGCTTACACATTTTAAAAGGCCAAGATATAATCATTTTCCATCAGAAATTGTTTTAATCTAAATACAGGCTCATTTTAAATAAGACTGTAATGGAAGGAAATGATCACAACCTTCTAATAAAAAAGAGCTCACCACCAAAGGTACAGAAGATCACATCGGTGCACAGAAATAAAAAGCAAATCAGCAGATAAACAATTAAGTAGAAATTCTCCTGACCTGAAGTTAGCTTTTACACAATATAAGAGCAGTCTTTACTGGAAAATCCTCTCACATTTTGGTCACCCTACAAATGCCATGCTTGGCAGCACTGGCTGTTGCTTCAAACAAGATCATGAAAAATGAACTGGAAGAGACACTGTCAGGCCAGGTTAGGCAGAGAACACAGGTTTCATCAAATGCACTCTCCAGAAGAACAGAAGTTCACTATTATTTTGTTCAATATTTTGAAATTCAATCTCTAATAATATCTGCTGAGGCATGAGGCAGCTCAATGCCAGCACACCTGAATACAAATGAAATAAGTTCACTCAACCAAATCCCAATCACTGATTTTGGACCATCACCCTGGTGCCAGCCAAACCACTGGGACACCAGTTAATCAGCCCAGGGAGGCAGGAGTTTTTCCACATGTAGCCTGTCAGTGTCCCATCACTGTTTAAGAGGGGACCGATTTTAAAGAAAAAAAACCAAAAACAAACAAACAAACAAAAAAATTACACGCTCTCAAGTGTCTCAGATGTACTTTAGGAGATCTTATATTCACATTTTTGTATATTTATTTATTGACATATACTTTGAGTTTGTTTGGTGCCAACATGCTTTTTTCTAAGGGGAAGGCATTCCTCTTTGCTTTAACCGTGTATGTACATGCACACAGCTATGCATGACACGCACAGCCACCCAAACACAACTGTGTATCCAGAGATTAATCCGCTTTTAATCTCCAAGGGTGAGCCAAGAGAAAGGCCAGACCGCTGCTGTGAAGTGCACCCTGCAGAGCCCCACTCCCCAGCCAGCTTTCACCTACCATCCTCTTCACTATCTGCGTCAGGCAGCTCTGCTACCCTGGGGCTGGACGGCTGCCGGCCGTGCCACTGAGGCATCCTCGAGGAGACACAGGCCACCGCGTCGGGGGGCAGTCTAGAGAGGTCACTGTGCAGCATCTTTGACCTCTGCACTGCCACACTATAGTCTGGAGGTTTGAGGTGTGGGTGGTGGGGCGATCCTTCTTTAATGTCCGCTAAAGAAATCCCCATATATCCCGGAGGGGTGGGCGGTGGCTCCCTATACCTATCGTCCTTCTTAGGTGAGGTGACACAGTACACTGGGCACGAGAAATAAGCGATGGAAATGTTAAAGAAGAAAAAGAAAGGAAACAAAACGTTAAAAAATCATGAAATGTTACAATGGCAAAACAGAAACTGATAACAAAATGCAAATGCAGAAACACTGGTTATAACGACAGCAGCAGGTATTTATGCCTTCATTTCTATTTTCTATTTATTTTAAGAAGTCAGAGTAACAAGAGAATTCATGAACTCCTTAGGTGAGATGTCAATTGAGTGGAAAGAGGACTCTACGCTTATCTGCATTGAGACTGCAATTAACACCTTTTATTACAGTCCCTGCTCCTGTGGCCCTGCTGCACCATGGGATGCTCTGAAGCGCTCCAGCAGGATGGAGAGGCAAGCACAGCCAAGTCTGCTGCCACTGTTACAGGCTGGGAAACTGAAACAGAAGGAATTAAGGCAACCAGCCCAGAGTTACTTCACACAGCATGCTGGTGTTTGACAGCAAGAACTGCTGGTTGACTTCCAACACCCATTTCATCACCCAAAAGAGGTCAGTCACTTAACACAAATTCATTACCACAAATAAAACATCACTATTATCAACTGATGTGTATAAAGACATGAAAACATCCAGCTATGCCACAGGGAGAAAAAAAATAGCATCACTTAAAGCTGATCCTATGAGGCAGACTGTGTATTCAGCCTGCATTAATTATTTTACATTTTCACTGAGTGAATAATGGCTTATCACACCCATACTTTTGATTTCTTACTTTTTTCCCTTGGTTTTTGCTTTGTTTTCTTTTTTACCCTTATCTTAAACGATGTTCTCTGTTTACAAGAGAGAAAAAGCCAGGAACGGTTATTGGAACAGCCTTTGGAAGGGCTGCATTATACCTTGTGCAGTCATGAAAAGACTACAGTCAATATTATACATTTGCAATGTCCATGCCTCATAATTAATCTTTTCCCTTCCTACCCTGTTCACCAGTAGTTCAAGTCACAGAGGCTCTCAACCCAAAATATATAACTCTTATAGGTTGCCTCCCCTCCCTCCCACCCCAGGTCTGGGGCTTATGTACATGTTAAATTGGGCTTTTTTCCATGGACATGTTGCAACAGGAGAATTTCAAAGCCAGGGTAATTTTTTTAATCTCTTAGTTAAGTGAATTTGCATTCTTCCTGTGGATCCATTTTAAACAGTGCATGTTCATTAGTTTCATTTATTTGGGCAAATATAATAGTTTCTTATCTTAGAAGAATGTGAAGGGATGAAAAATAAAGGAGTATTTCTTATTGTGCTGTAGGCTTGTGAGATTCCAGGTTTTGGTATCAGGAACACAAGCTGGTTCATACTTGATGGCCTCAGTTCATGCCTGGGCTGACAGTAAAACAACCAAAATCAAATTCAGTCAGTCTGGGGTTTAGCAGATACACGTGGGTACAGGCAGAGATTTATACTATTTAATTACAGGATTTATTTTCATTTAACTAGCACTGAATGAGGTCTCTGTGAAAAAGCAGGGGAAGTGTAGAGGATCTGCTCTTCCCTGGAGGGATGGGGAAGGGCTGGGCCCTCACCTCACCTTCAGTCTTGGTTGGATTTGCAGGAGGAATGACAAGGGTGGGTATGTTCTCCTTCAAAGGAGAAAGCTTCAGGCTCCCTGGAGCTAACCTTTAGTCTGCTGTAGTAATGCAAGAATAATGTGTCCCTTTGTTAAGCTCCAATTCACAGTATTTTACAAACAGCGAAATAAAGTGAAGGTAACTTTGGCACACTTTGTGATGGTGAGCAGCTAATGCATTTGTGTTTGCAAATCTGTAATCATATCCACCCCTATCAGATCTTTCCTGGAGCAGACACACTCACGTCCAGCACTCTGTGAGTGTTCCTCACAGCTGCATGGTGCAGAATGGAAAGAGAATTAAAAGGAAGGGCAAGTCCTGTCAGCAAAGACAGCATGTACTGAACAGTGAACCTGCCACCTCCTCATACAGCCCAGACACTCATGAGCAGCTCTGAAAGGCTGCAAGGGCAGAGCACAGGCACAGCAATGAGCAGGGAGCAAATTTTCTGCAAAGCTCCACCATGATTTCTTTTTCAAGGCCAAGGAAGGAGGAACACAATCCAAGACCTCCGCCCTACATGCAATGTTTATTCAGGCAATTACCTTTGATAACAAAGCCCTCCAGCAAGCCACTCAGTAATTAAACTACATTTCAGCTGCACCCTTCCCTCACAGTCTTAGAAAGCTTTGCATTCCATGTTTTATCTTGCTACTAACCCAGTTCCTTTAATTCTGGCTACTGAACTCACTAGGATGGGGGAAGAACATCTTGCTTGATAGAACTATGCATATTTCAAAGAACTTTTAAAGTTTTTTTCTCCTTTCATAAGTAGCCAAACTGCAGCCGTATAATCAAATAAATGGCATCTTAAAACAGCAAAGACAGGAAAGGAATCTGCTTTGCCCTTGAGCTTTGAGAGCCCAAAGCCCTGTGGATGAAAGGTGCCTGAGCTCCAGAGAGGCAGGTGAGCTCCACACTACTCTGCTGCTCTTCCCTTGGGGCTCCGGGGAAACCTGTCTTATAAGGAGTATGGGATCATTGACTCTTGTCAGAAGACCATCTACACTGATGAGTATACCTCCAAAGTCATTCAAAAAAGCAAAATAGCATACTACAGAAAAGAAGTGCCTGACATTTTCCTGAAGAGAGTTTTCCTGCAGACCCATGAAGTGATGGGGAAGGGCACTTGTTTATTATCTTGATATTCCTAATGCAAAAGAAGGTGGCTTGAAAATGCACTGTGTAGTGCTCTGATTACAACCACGTGTGAAGCTGAATTCAACATGCCAGGCAGCCCCAGACCTGCTGATGTCATTTCTTAACAACTTAGTACAAAATGAAAAACAGATGTAGCAGCTTCCAGGAGCTGCTGGCTTGGCTTACCTATCAGGCCTTTTTCTGTGCTCGAAGTAACAGTTTTGTAAGTTGTATCAGCGCCTGCTTTAGAGTCCAAAGCCTCTGCCTGCTCCGCCGAGTTCTCCAGCCCCCTCCGCTTAATTGTCCCATAGTTTGTCTCGTAAGTGTCTGACAGGGAGCTGGAGGATGCCCAGCTCTGCCGAGACTGATCCAGCTCCACGCTGGCTTTCGACTGCCTGTTGGCTTTGGAAAAGGCTTCGGAATACAAATAACCCTCCTCAGAGTGATAGTTTGTGGCATCCACTTCAGCTATAGGTCCGTCCAGCTGGGTGTGACGGTAAGAACTGAGGAGATCCCAGCTCTTCTGGTTTGGGATATTCTGGAAATTGTCATGAGAGCTACTTGAGCATGAAGTCCAGCTGCCCCGGCCGCTGTCTGCTGCCTCTACCGTGATGTGCTCATGGGAGATCTCCTCGCTGCTCATGGAAGATGTGAATGCCATCCCTCTGATCAGAGCAGGCCTAGTGATGGACCAGCTACATTGGAAAACAACAGAAATTGGGAAAAAAACGCTCATAAGCTTTTATAACAAGAGTAAGGTACTCAGAGCCAGCTCTGGGTTTCTACCAGGTGAGCAGCAAGCTCAAGGCACAAGGCAGCACTGACAACAGACCCTGTTACTCCCAAATCATTATTGCACCCAGCAGCAAGGAAGTTATTCCCAAGGGAATAGCAAGTTTGCAACATGCATTTCCAGGCTGCACCCCAGACCCTAAGTCTGGCCCACAGAAGCTCTTCTCTAGCAATCACAGAAACAGTGCCTGACAGAAAGCAGAGGAGTGAGTTACCTCTTACATTTAGTCTGCTATCATCTTTTTCTGTACATTCATAAACTAAAACAAAAGTAAATATATAGAATAAAATCCGACCCCTTCACTGGCAGCAACATCAAGTTGTTCAGACAGAGTGGAAGCAGCTGAATTTCAAGAACATCTGGAAATACAGGGCTTAAGTAACATTTGTGGGAACAATATGGAGGGACAGATTCTGAAAAGCAAAATCCATAATGTCTTTTTAAAAGAAATGTCTGCTGAAAGCTCTAATCACTCTAAATGCACAATTAAGGGGGGGGGGAAGCCAGGTTTGTGTGAATTTAGAATACATGAAGATAGGATTGCTAGACATTATTCAAGTCTCCCAACTATTTCTGGTTGTGTTAACAAACGCATGGGCAGCAGAACATTAAAATTCAACACCCTCCCTCAGCAGTTTACTGACATGTTGTGAAATCAAGGAACTTTTTTTATGCATGTGCAAGCAACGGGTTTTGTTTCCTTCCTTTTCTATTTTGTTAAGTCCTAGGATAAAATCCACTTTCTTCCATTGCAACTTATTGAAACTAAGGAACAACCACAGAACATGAACTCAGTGTATATTATGTCTTCCAGAAAGAGAATTCTTTTCTTTGATGAAGCACATCTTTAATTCCCATTTTAATCCTATGAAATAAACTGAATTACTCATTTCTTTCCATCTCTGGAAGTGTTCAAGGCCAGGTTGGATGGGGTTGGAAGAACCCTGATCCCTGCCCAGAAAAGGGGGGTTGGATCAAGATGATCTTTAAGGTCCACTGCAACCCAAAGCATTCTATGATTCCATGTGCTGGAAAAATTAAAAATGTAAGGAGCATCTCTTGTTTAGCTGAATCCATGACAGCTGAGGACAGACAATGCTATCCCCAAGATATATTAGGAGATATTATATCCTATGGATAAGGGTGCTACATCTAGCAAAAAAAATGCAAAACCTTCCAGTTCAAAGCATCATTTCAGCACAAATTCTCATTGCACTGAAGTAACAAGACCTCTTGTGTGGAAACTGTCAGAAAGACATTGGCAGAAAGCTGCCAGTTGGCCTAAGCAACAAATGATAATTAGAAAAATCCTTACAAATCAAATTAGAGCACGTTAAGTGACTGGCACTGCTGACTCAGAGAGAATTGATCATATCCTGCTGTTCTTTTGCTGTCTCTCACCATGGCATTAATTTGCTAAGCATCATCCTGGCTTTTAACAAGCTTCCAGTCTCCTGCAAGAAATACCCAGCTAAACCCCACCAATGGGAACAAGCTGCTGTCTCCCCAAGTAATACTGTAAGCTTCTTATGGAAACAGGCTCCCACACAGCAGCCAGTGCTCCAGCCTCCAGCAGAAGCTGGACAAGCACAGTGGAGTGTCCTGGCCAGAGCCTCCTTACCCCTTCTGACAGCAGAACACCCCAGCAGAAGCAGCTGCACCTTACCCTGGGCAGGGCTGGCCGTAATCTGTCAGTGCCTGAGGATGCTCCTTCCTCTCTGCCCCGCCTGAATCCACCACGAGGAGGGACTGGGACAAAGCCCTCTCGTCCTGCAGCGCCGCTGACATGGAGTCCACAGAGCAGTTGCTCACGATGCTGGAGCGCGATGAAATCTCACTGTGGCTGGAGTCTGAGAAGTTGTCAGATTTAGTGGAAGGTATGAGGGCATAGCCTAAGCACAGGGGAGGAGAGGAGAATGTCTCAATAAACATACAACAATGAAGTGTTGACTTACACATTACAGCGAGGATATTTAGGAGAAAAACAACCAAACCCTGTCTGCATACAATCTGCGGATTTGAGAGTACTAAAGCTTTTAGCATCTATCAGCATCTAGCACTGATTTACTAATGCAAGTCCAGGAACACCAATAACCCACCTGCAACTCCACTACTCCCCAGAGCAGCAGCTTTAACCTACACAACCAGAATCAGCAGCCTACTGCATCACCACTGGGCAGGCAGATCAGGTCTTGCCAATTCTGCAAGTGCTGACTCCTTCAGTAAAAATGCAGCATACTTCCCACTATCCCTTTGCCATACTGCCATGCAAGACTCAAAAAAAGATTCTGGCAGTGGAGGAGGAGATGCTGACTAAGGTGAAAGACAGCTATGAGCACTCAGGGATTAGCCATATGATCCATTTCAGTTTTATTATCTGCTCCACAACTACCAGAGAAGGAAGCAAATCAGAAGTACAACCTTGGCAGGAGCTGGACCAGACTCCAGTGTTGTTCTCACAGAAGGGGAACAACTGAAGACCCCACCAGACTCAGAGCAAAATGGAGAATGCTTTTTTTTCTCTCCTTGGTTTGCCCTCAAATAACTTTTCAGACACAAATAAGGTATAAACCCCTACATATCTAACACCTCAGCCAAGCTTTTTTTTTCCTAAATTTCTGCACTTGTGCCTTTTAGTGGGACTGCCACATATTTAGATTGATAAGGTGAAGAAGTGAAATGACAAGGCAGTGTAAAAGCCAGTGATACACACAACCTAACACAGAAAATGGATGCCCTTAAACGCATAAACAACACACAGATGATACAGTATGGCATGTGGAGACACTGACATACAGCCACTGAGCATAATGCTCATAATTTGAGATTTTACATCTTAACTCTGTTGCTGTAAGATTTTAAGAGCAAATATGAGCAGTAAATATCAATATTATCAAGCTATAGAACTGAACCTTAAAATGTACTTAAGAGCAGCCTTTTTAAGACTAAATTTCAGTTTCCTTTCATTTGGCAATACCTAATATTTCATATTCTTTACATTTTTAGGGACTCTTTAAACTGACACAACTACACTGCAATAAGAATGTCCTCACAGTTTTCCAACTATCTGGAAAACAAACAGGCTCCTCTTCATTAAAGAAATTAACACTATCTGAAAGCTGAGCCATAAAATAACAGCACATGTGTGTAACAGACTAAGTAGAAGTATTTGTTGGGCAGGAGATGTGACCAATGGGATGCACACCAATACTGGCAGCGAGTATTCCATTGACACTGTATTAGGGTCTGTTTAATTACAAATGTTGCAGAACTTACTGTTTCACTGGCATTTGTAACTGGCATAAGGAACTGAACTGACACTGTACCTGTTCCTTGATTCTCTAAACTTCACATTATTGTCTTCACTGCACTGTAAGGGTGATTAGCTATAAAGAACTGACACAAACATCTGGAAGGGAAGCACATTAAACATCTTAAACATGTAAATGGATAACACTGAAATAACTCAGATAAACTCAGGATAGTGGACGCAACACGGACATCAGTCTTCCTTCTAAAAATACATTATATAGTCTTCCTCCTTCTTCTAGGCCTTGTGCATAGGCAGTAGGATATGTGCACACTGCTGTTGGTACAGATACTTGCTGTACTCAGAGTATCAAAGTCCTTGTCCTTTTGCTTTCCATTGCTTTCTAAGGCTTCAGTGGGCTCTGCTTCCCTTTTTGCAGTAACAGCTGTTCTTTCCCTGGAGAAGCTTCTTTCCCTAAGTCTTCTAAACAGGAATCCCTTTATTTTTGTGGATTCACGCTCAGCTTCTGCCTTTCTACTCTCTTTCTCTCTGTCCACCTTTGCCCTTCTCTCAGAACTCTCTCCAGCTTGGCAAATCTTCTGAATTTGCTTTTGTAAATAAGCCCCACCTATTCCATAGCTGCGCTGTCCACTGTTCTTGTTGCTGGTTTCACTGGCCAGTGATGAGGAAGAGCCAGAGAGATTCATCTGACTGCAGTTATCCGACCTTTGGATGTTGCCAACTACAATGAAGTAGACACAGACAGATGTTGATAGATGATGATAAGTTACAACAAAAATAACCTATATCCTAATTGAAAATCCTTTTTTCTTCAATCTTATTTGTATATCACTTGGGTATAGCTCAAAAGAAAATGAAATCTAAGATCAAGTGGAATGTGTTCATGCCTAAAATTATGTCTTTCAGCTGTCTGTGAAGCACCTAATTTTAGATCAATGAGCTGTTAGCACAACACATACAACAAAGTCCAGATCACCTCAATCAAATGAGATCAGTGCTGAAAGCAAGTTGAATTAATGAAACAATCCCCAAGAAACAAAACATTCTTTTCAAAGAACCAGGTAAAAGTTAACAAGAATAACATACTTATAAGCAATGCTCAGTGGAGCAATATTTGGCAACCCAAGTATTTAAGCTTTTTATACATATGCTGTGTTTAGGTAAAATAAGTGGCATTCTCCTAAAGGAAACAGGATCTTGTGAAGGCAGAAGTGGACGGACCAGGCTGATCTCCCACTGAGAGGGGTGAGAAGATGCAGCAGTCCCTGTGCCATGCCATGCCAAGGTGGTGGCTCTGGGCTGTCAGTGAGTCAAAGCAGCAGAAGGGAGGGAGAGAGGCCTTACGCCATCCAACACCAACCACCCGCGCTGGCTACTGAGTGCTGTTAACAGATTTCAAATCAATTCCCATCCAAGGTTGACTAATGATGAAGTGATGCAGGTCTTTTAAGATGAAGACATCAAAAATAAAAGGATTCTCAGGGCATCATGAGAGACAGGGATGTATACAAAGCCCTGTGCACAAGAACAAAAAATATGAACAGCGACTCGAGGATTTAGATGGATGCACTACTTTGGCAGCAACCTAAACCACCTGTCCTGGACAACTATGACACCAACACCTCCAGCTCTATCTAATCACCTGCTATTCCAACTACCTTGGGCAAGACCAGAAGTTGTCTCAATAGCTGCAGTTTCTGTCCAACACTATCATCTTCAAGAAATCCCCAGGTTTGCGAATCCCATTTATTTAAGTGGCCCCCTAAATCTGAACTGGCATGATGGCAGGTGTCAGCACTTCAGTTCTCTTGGGAATTCTGCCAAAAGCTCTTAGGCAGTATTTTAAGAAAACAACTGTTCCCCTTTTTTTAAATACTAAGTGACTTAAAGGTCAAAAATATACAAATACATTGAAAAATCATATCTACTCATAGAAAAATGTGATTCTATTCTTGAAATGAATATTCTAAATTACTATTTCTCTTACATGTCATTACCAACAAATATTCCTGCCACTGCCCACCCTGGTTTAGGCTCCAGTTCCTGGGACTGATGCTGCCACACACTTACCTTTGCGTGGGGAGCCCTGAGGAGAAGCAGGTGGGCTGGAGTGCAAAGAAGATGCCATGGACATCGTGTCATCTGTTTGTTTCTTGCTACTTACTTCCTCAGACAAGCTTAATGACTTCTGTGGAGAGCCTGTACCTGTGAAAACAATGGGGTCACTTATATTCTTCTTCTTTTGAATTACTGATTTCTGTTTAAACTACAAATAAGCACCATGCTGAACAATCAGAATATTCAGCAAAGAGAGGAGCAGATGCTCAGAGAATTCTGCATGTGGAGGCAGTCTCAATTTAAATTTAGATCAGAACAGCTGTGGCCACTGCTACTGCTGATCTGAACTGTGTTGAAACATCCATATCCCAACAGGAACCACTGCAATGGATACCTTCATCGTGGTTTTGGCAAAGGACTATGTAAAAAAAAATATGTGTGTAGTATAAACCTAGGAAGAAATCCTTGCCCATGGCACTGTTGGGACTGTGTTAAAAACCATGTGTGCCAGAGCTACCAGGTCAGTTCAAGATCTTCACAAGCAGGAGTTTTCAAATCAACACTCATGGGCACTATCCACAGCTTGGCCAGTTTAGCAAAACCAGTGTCCCACACATGGTTTGGTGTTTCTTACTCACTATTAGACCATCCTGCAGAGGACTCAGCACTGAGGAGCAATAACTGTTAGATAGGCATGGACCACCACACATGAATGAAGAAAAACCTCTGAGAAAAGTTCTGGAACTTATCAAACTACACAGGCTTTTCAGAGGAGAACTGAGATAAGTACTACCTGGAAACACTATTTTATATGCTGTAATATATTGTTTTCTGAAGCTATTTTAAATTATGTTGATGCTCAATATAATATAAAATAATTTTATATCAGTTATTGACTGCAGCTAACTTCATTTAACAACCCACCACTGCAGCTTTCAAATGATACAACAGTTAATGTAAATAGGACAAAAGCTTTTTAATAAAGAATATACTGCTTTGCAACTAGCAAATTTAGAGACCAAGAAAATATGTTTACTAGTAGCAACTAATAATATATGTTGCTCCATCTGACCATAATGCTGTTAAAATGGTGTCCCAGAGGTTAAAATATTACATCTGTTATTTTTTTTTAATTATTTCACCCAAATATATTAGACTTTATGAAGCAAGAGAATATTTGGAGACAGCACCTCACCATTAACTGTTTTAAGGAAAGTTTTATAAAAGACTCTGCAAATGACTAAGCATGCTCTCTTAAAGCACAGCAGGATGTATCAGCTGTTTTAAAACGAATTAATTTAATGAAGTTTACAACAGTGTCTCATATAAACCACTCAGCCACAAAAGAGCTCCTCCCTCCTGCCTGCTTACACCTTTAAACCTCCCCAGCCAGGTGAGCTGAAGATACTCACTGAATGTGACATGATCCTTTGTCAGTCCCTTTTTCCTGCTGGGGTACAAATTCACAGTTGGGACCTGAAGAACTTGACTCATTCGGTTTTGTTGATGCTGATGGGCTTTTGTGGTTTGGCCAATTGATCTCATGGGGACTGGAGACATTTCAGAGGATTTCCCTCCTCTTCTCTCACTTAAATTCTTTGTCACTGTTAGGGAAAAACTGCATATAAATATCTAGCACTTTCAATTGAAGGATTATTGCAGTACAACCATCCAAGACAAAGGAATCATTGGATAAAGGAGATAAATTGTATTTTAAACCATTTCTAGTCCAAACACAACAATTCCATCACACTGAAGATGATGTTTGAAGAGCTTTAAAAAAAAAACTCTAAATTCTTTAAAGTGCCATAGAGGTACTTCATCAAAAGATCAAAAGATATTGTTTATTTCTACCACAAGCCTGTCTTTTAAATGTTTGCATGCAAGGTGCAATTGCATGACAGCACCTCTTTCAAAATCAGGTGGTTTTGCAACTGGCATCAAATGTTTCACTAGGTGGCACAAGTGATTTACAGCACAGGGCACTGCTTCAGCTTCTGCTTTAATCATAGAGCAATTCACAGACTGCTCCTCATCTGATTTCTCCCACAATTCTGTTGGAAAACTCTGGATTGCAGTGTCACTGCTGCTCATTCCTACCACAAGCAAGGGCAGAAGCTTATCACTGAGGTAAGAAATGGGGGAGCTGAACCCCTGAGTGTGGGTAATCCAACCAAGTGGGGAGAACCATCCCTGGACAGGTCAGGGCTCTCACTGCACCAGATCTGAAACCACGAGGGGCTGGCAGCTCCCTCATGCCACACATCACTGCTCTATCCTTTCTCCCAGCTCTGCAACGAGGATAATCTCAACTGGATCTACTCCCTGTGGGTTTTGGGGCTTAGGGCTTCTTCCCCAGTTTTTTAGAATGTTACTTTTAATAATATGCCAATCTACTACATATTTATTTGTATATCCACTTAAACTTCATTTTCCTTTCTGTTGTTTAAGAAAATATGGACTTGATTTGCCTAACTACATGAATAGAACAGTTGGTATATATTCCCTATTTTTACTTTCAAATATCTATGGCTAGCACCGTGCATACAAGATTTTAATTTTTTTTTAAACAAATAAAAAACAATGTGGTAACAATTATGTTCTTCTCTTGGACCTGGTACCTATGATTGCACACAGATCATCTAGAAAAAGTTCAAACATGAAGGATTTAACGTTTTTTAAAAGGGATTTAAATGTGGCCATTTCCAGGTTTCCTGCTGCAGTGCTACTTAAAAGTAAATGCTAAAAGAAAATTTGCATAAGACGGCATCTTAGGGAATAATAAGGATTTGCATTCTAAATACTGGGTAATGGCAAGGACTTAAAATTTTATCTTCAAGATGCCATCTCCTAGTCATGCTTTGAACTTACCTCATCAGAGATAAAACAGTATTTGAAGACAAAAAAAGCCTTAAAATGCCATATTTGGACAAAAGACAAGCAGGAAACATAATTTTATTTAGCATGGTTGTTACTAATCTATTTTGAAACAAATCTGTCTTTCAAGAAAGTGAAAACTGCTAGAGTATCTAAATTAAATACAATTATAACTTCTCATTTCTAAATAAGAATTTACTGAACTGTGTAAGACAGCAGGTCAGACAACAGTTTGTTTGACAAGAGCTCAAATTATGAGAGCTATCCTGCTGTAGTCCTCAATTTGTGACTGTCAAGCCATGTCAAACTCATCAGTCAATATTGACCTAACTTCTCCTTCTCAACAATCTTCATTTATTCTAAGGTGTAATCCATTGCAGTTTCTATATTGATTTTGTCTCTTTTCATTTCTTGCTGTTCATATGGTAAAGACTACTTTTATCCTTACTAGCTCTGTACAAGGACAGCAGGGTTGATGTGCTATTGGATTTCCTGCCAGACTGATGGCAAGACACACAGCTTTAGGAACCAAAGGTCAAAATAAAAAACATCACAGAAATTTTTTGAGCTCAACAAAAACATGAACACACATGAACTGACAAAACAACGCTTCCTACAGTATTCTCTCCTCGGAAGAAAAGTTTAAGTGTATTTTTAGAGAGGAACAAACTTTTTTATAAATGCTATTGATCATGCTGCTGTTCTAGCACACTGTACTTACAAGTGCTGTATGCAGGCTCACACTGAAGTGACAATATCTGGATCTTCTCTTCATCTGTCTCCACACTGAGGTTGGACAGGTACTGCTTCACCTTCCTGGCCATCTGGGCATCCTCATAGAGTTTCTTGGCGTTGAGGAGTGAGCTGCGGCGCGCGCGCTTCTTGTGAGCCCCTCCCTGCACATCCAGCATGTTCGAGTTCATGCTGCCCTGGCTCAGAGACCTAGGAGAGAAAAGATCAAAGCACTAAAGGTTCAGTTCTCAACAGCAGCAAAGAGCTACAGCAGCATAGGCCAAAGCAGATTAATACCAATAATCTTCAGTTAGGGCTAGTGCATGCTGATGCAAATGAGTTAAAAAAGATGAACAGCATTAAAACAACACTTCTCTTAACGTATTTGGGTAAATTGAGAGCAGGGATTTAAGCCTAGAGCAGGACTGCCTATGGAAATGTGGAGCTGGGAAGAATAAGGGGCAGTGTTGTGTGTGGAACTCACTCAGCTCCACTAATGAACCCCAGGCTTGTGCTGCAGGACCCGCAGATGACGAGAAGAAACGGCCTCAAGTTGAGCCAGGAGAGGTTTAAATTGGACATTAGGAAAAACTTCTTCATGGAAAGGATTGTCAAGACCTGGAACAGCCTACCCAGGGCAGTGGTGGGGTCACCATCCCTTGGCTCAAAAAACGTATGTTTAAGGCACTTGAGGCACATGGTTTAGTGGTCAACATGGTGGTGCTGTTGGGTTGATGGTTGGGTTTCATGATCTCAGAGGTCTTTTCCAACCTTAACAGCTCTATGAATTCAACTGTAGATTCTAAAAGTAGACAAACTTGGTAACTTTGGTGATTTAAGGAACTGGGTACCCACTGTGTGCAGCAGGCTTACACAGAAACTTCCAGCACTTAGCTGAGCACAGAAGTGTGACCACTGCAATCCTCCTAAAAAACTGAGCTTCTCATAGAGCTTAAACAAGGGGCAAATTATGTTAAATGTACAAAGTGCATTTGATTACACACTTAACTTCTTTCTTCAATTAACTAAAAACATTCACAGAAGAGCAGCTCATTAAAAAATGTATCCCAAGAAAGGTGAGGAAGGCAGTGATGATAAATATACACCCAGACTTGTACAGACTTGCATCTATAAAAGAGGATACTCCTCAATACTCCTAATTTTGAGCTCTCAAATCTATCAGTAACTGAAGCAAAAACAAATAATACTGTAACTGTTAAAGAACATGAGTTCCTCTCCCTGACAGTCACTCCTATTCACCCTGGAAAAGTGACCCAACAACTGATCAGGGTATGGTTTAAACACAGTCACCTCTGTTTCAACTGCCAAAAGTCCTACAGCCACACCAGTTCTGATGCATTTTTAAATAAATGGAGATCACAGTATAAGTCACATGTAAATTCTAATGGAAAATGTCAACGTTGTTCAAAGCTGGGTTTGCGTGGGGATTTTTAAATATTCACATGAAAATTTTTAAAGCTACATGAAGACATTTATCAAGATCTTGTGTGTTTACAGAATCACAAGTGGCAGAATAAACAACATCAGGCACAGAAGAGCCATAATGGCCAAAGGAGCGGGAATGAAATGTTGTTAGAGAAAATCCAAGGAATCAAGTAAGCTGAGCTTAGAAAATAAATGTTGGAAAACAGCTGAGTGCATTATTTTCAGACATGTTAAATAAATCATCCTGAGAGAAAATAGAAGCTTAAAAGCTCTCAGCAATTTATAGCTTAATTAAATAAAAAAGTAATGTTATTGGATACAAGGAGCAGCAGAAGGCATGATGGAGTGTTCACAGCTATTCAAACCAAGGGGACACTCCTGTCTCTTGATGGATAAGGACAAAGCTATTCTACAATAATCAGGAAATTATGTTTATTTTAAATGATAGAAACATTTTGTTCTTTATGTACACACTGATTTTTTTTTTCTTTCAAGTCTGGATTTGACTTTTTAAGGCAATTTCATTCTACTTCATTTAACAACTATTTTTCCTTATTCCCTTGTGTTCACAGTAATTCCAAGGGTTAGAAATTACAGTGGCTCCATGGGTCCTGGCTATTTCTCCCCATGAGCTGCCTTGTGAGCAGCTGATTACTGAACACCAAATCCTGCCAGCCAAGGGCATCCACACCAACATCAGGGACCAGTCTCCAAACCCTAAGCCCAGTATGACCAGCCCAAGTCCTGGCACTGTCGCCACTGCTGCTATGCAAAGGTAATACACAACACACAAAATATGGCTACAATGTCAGTCTTAAAATCACTGCCCTGGACCAGGCAGGAATTTCCCTGGCCAACATCAGAGCTCTCATCTTCAGTCATTCCACGATCCAGACCTCACACAGTCAACACTCCCAGGAGGATCAATGAGGATTTTGGTGCAGGAAATGTGAGATACATTTTAAACATATGCTAAAAATAAATACTTTGAAGGTTGCCTGAAGATAAACCTCAGGGAGGAAATTACTACATCATTACCACAATTCAAAGTGTCTTTATAGCTGAAAATGCAGAATGGCTTCATCTTTCCAGTAACACGTTAAAAGGCAAGTTACTTATTTCATTTACTTCCCACAATAGTTTGGCTTCCAATATAACTGCACAGCAAGGTTTTTTAATGCACAAAGCCAAAACTCAAACAACTTATCTGCTACACAAAAGCAACTCAGAATTCTCATAGCTGCAGTAAAATGTTGGCTGTAACCCCCTTACTCCTGTTTTCAAAAAAACATGTATTGCAGGGTTAATAAAATGCATGCTGTATTTCAGATGCATGCACTAACGAGGAGGATGCAGTATGTTAAGAGTTGCATAATCTTTATTTATCTTAGTTGCATTCAGCTCTACACTTACCCCAAACTTCTCCACCTCTTCTTCCTGTAAGCAAGAGCCATATACATTGAAGCATGTATTTGAACAGAAAAGCACAGGAAAAAAATAAAACAGTTGAGAGTCAGGAAGAAAGATGTAGACAGGAAAGAACAGAAAAGAAAAATCTCTATACAGCCAAATTCTTCTCAAACAGTAACACAATGTTTTCATGAAATACAGGGGCAAGACTTGACAAATACTTTGATATCTATCAGTTTTTTGTTTAACCTATGAATTGAAAAATTCAAACTTGCATTAATTTATTTTCCTGTAAGTCAAATTCAAAATTGATGGGAGTGCAACTCATTCATATTGCAGAAAATGGAATTAAATTAATTTATTCTTTGCCTGTTTAAAGTGTATGAGAAATCATCACTATCAATATTCAAGTTTATGGTATTGTTTTCTCTTGACTGTTGGCTGGAAAACAAGCCAGTTACCAAATACACCTTGAAAGCCTAGATGCTCTCAGTAATTGGCAATGAATTTGTGAGCAAGTCTCATGTTACCACTAATACAGACTTTTCTTGTTGATTTTTCATCTTCAAAAGCATTTATTTAATGCTTCATAACACAAACTGAGAGATCAAACATGAGAGACAATGAAAATTAATATAAAGTACATGAAAACATGGAATTATTTCCTTTTAATCTTTGGCACTATCTCTAATATTGGATGCCTAAGCAGTTTATGGCAGTGTGTGCAATTTAAATTACAGTCATTAAAATGTGCTCTGAAATTCTGAAAAACATACTAAAGGTAACTATTTACTGTTAAATTTATTTAATGATTAAACTTCATGAGGTTTTAGGAAGTGCATGGGCCATCAGGGAAATTTATTTATAGACTAATTTCAGTTGTGAATGCCAAGTTTCTGAAATGCAATCACAACTTCTTAGTAACTGACTTTATAATTTTATACTAAAAATTAAATCTTCCTAATTTCTATCCGACTGTATAGAAGTGAATCTCCACTGTGAAACAAAGTAACATTAACAAGGATCTGTTATTTTTGGCTCAGACTGTGCCATTTTTAGAATCACAGAACAGTTTGTGTTGGGAGGGACCCCAAAGTTCATCCCCTTACATCTCCCAACACACCTTCCACTAGACCAGGCTGCTCAGAGCCCAATCAGGCTGCCTTTAAATGCTTGAAAAAAAAAACATCTTTCCTGATAGCCAGCCTTGCAAACAAAAATCAGACAGAACTGATGATCCTCTGTGAACCCTGACCACTGGAATACCACAGAGAACCAAATCTCTGTGCTCCTATAAAGGCTCCCTATCCTTGCATGCCATATTTTTTTCCACTGCACAGATGTAACTGAACTCACTCATCAGAGAGAATCACAACTGCACAGGAGACTGCAATTTTGGGTGGATGAAGTAAAATTCACCCAAAAACTGTCCCCTGTGTCTCCTACCTGCACTGCTCCCTCCAAGGTGCTCAGAGAGCTCTGCTCTGCTGGGGTGCACAACAGGTATGGGCAGTTCAGCAGAGAATTTTGCCATTTTCTGAAGTCAGAGCCATGAGGCTACTCAGCCATGACCCAACTCCCTGAAGGGGCTTGTCTGGCCCATCAGCTTGGGGCAGACAGGGCAAGGAGAGAGGCCACCACCCATCCCATAGACACCTGCAGGGTCAGCACCCTGTATGGACACAACATCAGAGCCACTGATGCTTTCAGTTCAGCCAGTGGGGAGAAAACAGATGCAGGAAATAATTCATTTCCACTAAATAAAATCTGGAGCTAATCAGCAGCAGATTAGGAGTTATGTTGTTTTTATTCTGCACTTTGTTAACATCAAGCCTGGTGATATTCAGCATCAGGATAAAAAGAAAAAAAATTAAGAAAAATAAGCCAAGAAAACATCCTCCACCTGCTGCAGCCTGCACATATCAAACATTATGTAGGTGGAACAAGCTGTGCTTAGAACAAATAAAAAATATTTAGTTTGAATTTAATATGTTATCACTGGGGTTTTGTTTTGAAACAGCATTTCAGATCTATACATCAGTGATTGAGGTGCTTTTTATCTCTCTCTCATATCTAAATATTGTACTCTGTAGTATTATACCTCTCTCAAAACTCTACTGACACTGACATTTTATTTGGCAGAAATATGTATCATTAAAATTAGAACTTATTTTTCTGTGCTTTTTAAAGGCAATAAATTGGTTTATTAGTCATTCAAAGCAGGTCTGGGAAGCATCAACTGTTTTGCCGTAATTTGATAAAGGCTGTGGTTTGATGGTCGATGTCAATGATGAGGTACACAATGAAATACCAACGTGCTGATGCACACGGAGACCCAGATCCCCCCACAGTGAGACCCCTTCAGTGCTGCTGCCCCTCCCTTTGCACACCTTTGTCTGAACATCACAGCTGGATCCATGTTTGCAGAGGTCATTCGCACAACTTGGCGGATTTCCTTGGCAATCATCCGCAGCTTCTCAAAATTGACCAGGCCATCCACTTTAGAATCATTGCCTGCATAAATAAAACACACACATAAGGAAAAAAAAAGGAGTAACAAATATTTCTGAACAGCCACTGTGCTTATAGTTCTTCCCTTGTTACCCTTCTCCCTTCCCTGTCCCCCAATCAACACAATTTTTAAATCAAAGTAGCAGGAAAACAGGATGCTCTCTCAAAACACTGATGGAATCAAACCCACTTGGACTACCCCATATTCTTTTATTAATCCATTTCTAAAGTAACAAGTATTAGTAGGAGGAAAAAGTGAACTATGTCCAAATTCACTTGCATAAAGTTAAAATAATATAAATACAGGATTGACATTAACAACATTCACATTAGAAAAGAAGTTCAAATAGTTCTGAACCATTACAACCAAGAATTAAGCATATTTGGAAATGGTTCATCTCAACCAGTTGTGAACAGGACTTTGTATAAAGGGAATAAGATGGAAATATTTAAACAAAATCCCTTGAAAATGCTGAAAGCAAGAGTAGGAGGTGTAGCTCTGTGTGCATGCCACAACATGGAATGAAAACCTGGAAACATTACAGTAACAAGTTTTTTCTAAGAGAAAACATTTGAAGTAATGTAGCTACCAGACAGCACACTCACCTACGCTTCCACCCTAAACCTTAGGACAGCTGAGGAGGATTACAGAATTGCTTTCAAAATATTAAAAATATGCATTTTATTTTAAATTTTTGTCTAGGACCAGTCTCTTCCACTAGGCATTCCCAGTTCTGTTTTATTTTAATCCTATAAAGGGTCCCTCAAAAGCATCCTACTGGGGGCAGTTAGACACATGTGGGGACACAGAGCACTGAAGAAAGGGCTGAAGTGCATTCAATGCTTCATTTATTTTCTCTCTGTTTGACATTACCTTCATGCAGAAATGTGATATCTTTCTTGACAACAGGGAAAAGTGGGATAATTGGAGGCTGCATGCTCTGGCTGCTGAGGATGTTGCGATATTTTGCCATGTTTCGAGATGGATCAAAAAGATCTTGAAGGTCTCTGAGGTGCTTTTCATACTTGCTGGGTAACTTTTCCCAAGTGC
This sequence comes from Emberiza elegans, assembly GCA_024865655.1. Taxonomy (NCBI): domain Eukaryota; kingdom Metazoa; phylum Chordata; class Aves; order Passeriformes; family Fringillidae; genus Emberiza; species Emberiza elegans. The sequence goes on from JALJVW010000797.1 coordinate 2,513,901, forward strand.
CTCTGAGACGAGCTACTGGTGCAAGATTTAACCCACTGCAAGGCAGAAATGTTTCATTATTAGCTGTGAGTGGAACTGTTACCTTTCAGAAGGAAGTGAAGGGTTGGGGGGTTGTTTTTTTAAGGATTAAAAATAGCTTTCCCAAGGTTAACTGTGGACCTGGGAGAATAGCAGGCTACAAGTTCATCACAATAACCCTCTGCTGTTTAAACGGGACTGGTAAAAACCATGACTGTTCAAGGTACAAATTTCAAATTACTGCCAAAATAGCATCTCTGTAATACAGGACTGACATCTATTTAAGAATCCTGTAAAAAATGTATCCCACAGTAAGAACAAAAATGGTAACAAATGCATGAGGTGAACCAATGACTGCACAGAAAATGAGAACAGCGCAGAGCTCATCCCAAGCAGAAGTGGCAAGACTTCAGAAAGAAATTCTTCCTTATGAGGGTGGTGAGACCCCAGCACAAGTTGCCCAGAGAGGCTGTTGATGCTCCAGCCCTAAAGTGCTCAAGGACAGGCTGGATGGGGCTTGGAGCAACCTGGTGTAGTGGAACGTGTCCCAGCCCGTAGCAGGGGGTTGGAACAAGATTATCTTTTAAGGTCTCTTCCAACCCAAACCATTCTGTGATCCTCTGACTTCAGAGGTTCAAACAAGAGCATTTGTAAATGAGCAACTGACTGCAAAAACACTCCATTAAATAAAACCATTTAATAAATTAAATCCACTCTCCCTATCATAATTTGTCACCACCTATGTTCATGGAATTCTGCAGTAATTGCAAAGTCCTCACCTTTGCAGAACTGGAAAGGGATGTGCTGCAGCATTGCTTAGCAAATCCAGAGCCACGCTATCACTGAATTTGCTATTCTCAGATGTTTTTTTTCAAAAATTTATGTTGTATTTGGTTTATTTCTTAGACAAATTTATCTATGCTATCCCAAACAAAGCCTTCTCTGACATGAAAAACATCAAACATATGCCAGCCCACAGCTCCTCTTTTCCACGCTGCATTAAGATGGTTATCTTCCTATTTCATGAGACATATGGCACCAAACTGCAGTGCAGGACAAGGCAAGAAAGAAAACCCCTGTGCCATATGCTAACAAAAAAAATTATTCTTTTGGAAATAACAATAAAACAAAAACTAACTTATTTGCCTTTTTTTTTCCCAGACAAAAGATCACTTTAGTCATGGCCTGATTGGACTTAAATGAGAAGCAGAAAGAGTAATTTCCTTACCTAGAATAAACCATGAAAAATTAGGGAGCAGAATATAAAAATTAGAATCAGTATCCATGTGTGTATTCCCACATAATGAGCAGCCACAGTCTCACTGACTGTCCAGTACCCTTCACAGAAACTCATGAATTCTTCAATGACTAACCACAAGCCAATACATTTGATGAACTGGTTAGACATGGAAGAAAATATTTTAAAATGGTGTTTTCAATAATGCTGCTGGGATAGAGCACAAATCCAGATCTTTGTCTGATGAATCACAGTGTCTTTTTTTTTCCTACATTAAAGGCTGGGTGTAAGATAATTGCAAATACAGGAAATGATGAACTCATGCTGTTAAAGCACCAGCATTCAGTATAAATCAGAAGAGAAAGCTTAAATGTGCAACCGAAGAGGGAAAAAATAAAACAGACAAGCAAGCAGATGACAGGAAAGAATGAGAAGGAAAATGAAACCAAAACAAGACTGATTTGAGGAAGTCCTTACAATGCAAGGAAGAAATAAAGTATTCTCATCATCATATATACGACTCGGTGCACCCTGGAAAAGTAACAGTGACTGACAAAAAGAGGGAAATTGGGTGCCAAAGTCACAGAAAATGACACAGTGCTCAGGCAGGTTTCTGCAGTTCATCAATCACACAGTGCTTTGTGCCCATCTTCTCTTTTCCTGTGAGGCACCAGTGAAAAAGAGACTGTCACACCTAGCACTGCAACAGGACTAAAGAGCTGAGGTGACAGAGCAGAGGCTCCGGTGACAATCCACCTCTGACCAGTCTGGCTTTGGAAAACCCCTCCAGCCACAGCTGTAGTCTGCTCAGGATATCCTCATTTCTTTCCTTTCATTTGGATTACCAGAATTGCCTGTGACAGCACCAACCAGATCTGAGAAATGGAAAGTGTTTTTACCTTATCACCGCAAACATGGAATTGAAGTTCTTGCATTCTCGACAGTGGAGGGCAATTTTAATGAAATGCTTAATAATCTTCATTCTTTTGAGCTGGTTGGGTTCTGCTAAAATTTCCATGGCAACCCAGAAGGTCTCTTGATTTATGACATCCTCAAACTGTTTCAGGTGAGCGTTGCCTGTTTTGGAGTCCAGCTTGTAAAGGTCATCGATGTACTCCGTTGGCTCGATGTTGCGGAACAATTCAAAGTCCCGCATGGAAAGCTGAGTGGCCACCTCAATGGTGCTCAGCTGCAGGAGGGAAATTTGGCTCTCTCGGAGTAGCTCTTGAGCATCCTCATCTGAGCATAAGGTTTCTGTTTCCATATTGTTTTTCAGATAATAGCTGAAGAATGATTGAGGAACAACAACACATTAGAGATGCTCTTCAGAGGGTTTGTGAACACAAAGACATTGAACTATACCAATCACTGTGAGCATTAGGGACAAGAAGGAACAACATAACCTTGTACTTCAGTAAATGTAAAACAGCACCATTACTTAAGTAAACAAACATTTCAAAAGCTCTTTGTTAATATTTTTACACTGTACTCTGTAATATGCTGTAGTGCTCACCTTTTCCATTTGTAAATTCAGCAGTGAAAATAGCATTTCAAAAACACACTACCCCTGAGAAATCTTCTGTTAATGTATTTCTACATTTCTTACACAAATTTAGTGTGGTTTTTTCCCATAAATTTACTGTGGCATACTAATATTTGCATGAGGCACAGAGTATTCAGGAAATGAAAATATATCTGGAAAATTCATTCCATGGTCCCAGGTAAATCACTTTCAGATACACAAAAGTTTATTACACATAAATTCCCTCTGTTGCCTAGCAAAGACAACTACAGAATATTTTACTTTAATAAACTTTCTTCTGGTATGGATCAGTTCATCAGATAAAACCAAAGTATTAAACATTTCAGAAACATTCAGAACAGTTTACTTAAAAATGGAAGAATTTATCTCAGGTTAGTATCAGTTCATTGCAGCATGACACTGAGAAAAATTAATTGTTTTCTTGAATCCTCAAGTACATATGAGAAGTATCAAAACAAATATAACCTTTTTCTCTTAAGTGTAAACCACTATATACATTATCTTGATCTGCTAAATTTAGCTGCCATCAAGCAAGCTCACTGTAGATTTAGGGAGGAATTTTTGGGTGCAGAAGAGGAAGGTGATCCAAAGAAGAGGGGGAAGTGTAAGTTACTGACATTTACTTGCTTGTTCTTCCAACAGACACCCATCTATTTTTAATTAAAACACCTCTCCTTGATGTTGGGCTTAATTATTATGGAGGTCTTTTCCAATGTGCAACATTTCAATCCTGAAAGCCAAATAAAAGCCAGATAAAACCAGGAATATTCACCGTCCATTGAGCTGGATCCTGTCAGCCAGCTTGGAGAACTGGTCCGGGAGGCGCCGCTGCTTGATGACCCCCTCGGGACTGACGGACACCTCACACAGGGAATAGGTCTCAGGGGCTCCTGTCAGGTTGAACTCATGGACAGCATGACTCACCACCTCCTTTGCTGTAGTGTCTTTGCTGATGATGATGTAACAGCTCTGCTGATCTGCTTTGAAAACTCGGATCACTTGATCTGGAATATCTAAAAAAAGAGCGTAACACCTTTAATGTGTGATGTACTTTTCCTTTGAAAAGACATAAGGTCACTTGGAGAGATATTTTACAAGGGCATGTGATAGAAAAAGGGGGAACTGGCTTGAGCTGAAGGAGGGCAGGTTTAATTGGATATCAGGGACAAATTCTTCCCTGTGAGAGGGGTGAGGCCCTGGCACAGGCTGCCCAAAGTGGTTGTGGGTTCTCCATCCCTGGAGGTGTTCAACACCAGACTGGATGGGGCTTGGAGAACTTTGTCTAGTGGAAGGTGTGGGGAGGAACTAGATGATCTTATTGCAAGCCAAACCATTCTGTGATTTTATCATTTACTGTCCCATTTGATCATTGGGAAACAAAAACAACCAGCTCCTGGAAAAAAAACCATGCTGGACTTAAAAAGTATTTAAAACACTCTGGGTTTTTCTTTATCTTAGTAAGGATAAAACAAGACTTGTCCTCTCTGCTCTTCTAAAAGCCAATTACTCTACCATCCCATTACTCCAATCAAAGTACAAGACATGCAGGTATGTAAGTAGACTGTGCACTGTTCCTTCACAGCATGTCTAAAAAACTTTGGCAGCATCATTCCTGCTTTGGCTCCCTTGTGTCTGTGAGAGCCAGGTCCACACACATGCCAGGGCACTCTTCCCAGGGATGGGAAGCCACCAAGTACGGATGGATGGGCTTGGGGTGGGAGGATATGAGGAGGAAAGGAGATCTGGCTGCTCCCAGAACTAGCCATGAGCTTTTACCCTCACTCTCTCTCCTGAAGGAACTAAGCTGCTGCCAGCAGTTAATTCTTTGGCTGGTGTACTTATTTATAGCACATTTTGTGTATTATAAATGCACTAGAGAACAGCTTTATCTAAAGGCAGCCTACAGCAGGAAATAAATATCTACAGAAATGTGTTTAATTCACAGCTTGATGATTGCAAATAATTTGCTCCATTACTTTTTAAACAAAGTTTGATTTTTTAAATAAAACTGATTTTTTAAAAAAAGTCAGGAGTCAAAATGCTCAGTAATTTTAAGCACAGGGAAGCCCAGTTTTCCCTTCCCTGAAAACTAAAACTCCACAACTTTTCTGCAGAGCTGGGAGGGTGGGAGGATGCTGCTGAGCCCTCTGAAGCCAAGGCTTCAGAGTCTGAAGCTCTCCAAAACCACACCAGAGGCAGATGTGCCGTAACTGATACAGAGATCCCCAGTGAGGGGAAGGAAGGGTTGTCATTAAAGCAGCACCTCCTAAACAGCCCTCACCTTCTCTTCTCTCATTGCTGTTTGTCCAGCCCTTGAGTGCCAAATCTGTGGATTGGGACCTGTCCTGGAGCCCCAGTGAGGCTCAGGTGTCCCTCTGCCCAAGGGGAAGCAGCCCAGGGGAGCATCCTGCTGGGCAGAGCATCCAGTGCCAGTCCTTCTGGCACTCCCAGCAGCAGCTCTCTGAGCACAGTGTTGGATGCTGCTCACCCCACTGCCTGTACACTGATTTTCCTCCATCAAAATCCACAGCTTAAGGAGGCAACAAAGATCTTTGGGGGCAGTGACCTTGGGGTTACTTTTTCTTGCACCAGGATTTGTATGTGTTATGAGCACAAGTAGAAGGAATTTCAAGGTAAAAGGTAAGCAGGTAATCTATGATCCAGCACCAAAGGTCCCACCCATTGGAAAAAAGAAAGGCTCAACATCAGTTGTAAATAAATTTTAAGATGGAAGAAAATATGGGCTAGAAAAATTCCAGTTGAAAGCTAATTCCTCTAACAGGTTCATGATTATGATTAAAACATTATCAGAACACTCTCATCAGAAGCTAGGTTATAGCTCAATATGAGAAGTTCAATTTATATGTGACTAGGGACAAAATAAGAGAGAAGTATTTGTACTTTATTTCAGAGTGAAAGTGGTGGAAATGACATACTGAATAATTAGAGAAGTGCCTGTCATAAAAGTGATAATAAAGAAACAGAAGAGGGTAATATCTGTACTTTGGTATCAAGATACCTAAAAACAAGAACACATTCAAGGTGTAAAACTGAAATTTAATTGGGGAAAAAAAAGTAAAAAAAACCCCAAAGCCAACAAACAAACAAACCCCAAACCCATGCAATCAAAACAATGTAACTTGTGACAGATAAGGGAAAAATTACAGGCACATTTCTGTCTTCATAGTCTTTGCTTTTAAGCAGGCAAACATAAATTATTAAATTAAATTTTTTATGCATTATTCAGCTCATTTTGACAATACAAAGCACATTTCAAGTTGGCATGCACAGAATTTTAGTTATGAAGTACAACAGAAGAACAAACTAAACCTCAAACTGTTATCCTCTGAAACTTCAGTTCTGTGAAAGAGATATAAGCAACTTCATCCCTTTAAAGCAAGGCCACAGAGAAGCAGAGGAACCTGCAAGAAGTCATTCAGTGTGCTGGGGGCAGAAATGGGAATAAAATGCAGGTCTCAGCCTCAGCACAGCACTGTGCCTGTATAGGAACCTATGGATTTGTTTTAAGGAAAATCACAGAGCACAAGGCCATCCAATGCCCCGCAGTAATAACTATGCCAGTGCAGTGTCTGATAGTGTTAAATTTACAGGCAAGCCATGCAATATTAAGGTCTGCAGGATGCTTTATGTGAGGATACTTACAGTAAAACCCAACAGCTGCAGACAGGAGAAAAAGAAAAAAATTGTATCAACACAAAATCAAGATTGAGATGCTTACAAAACAGTGTACACTGCCAGAAATAATTTGGTTTTCTCTGACATTCAAACTGGCAGCATATTTGTTATAGCAAGCTTAAAGTAAAGCTAAGTGAGCCAGCTGAAGATGTCCCTGCCCATGGCAGGGGGCTTGGAATATCTGACCATTAAAGATCCTTCCCAACCCAAATCATTCTGTGATTCTATCCAAGATGAATCAGTTACCACCATTTCATATTAAGCAGTAACTTGTATAGTATTAAATGAAGACTTTTAGAAAAACATGTAGCTCTCATGCAGGCAGCAAGGATCTGGAATTGCAGGGAAAAGGGAACTTTTTTGCTATGGGTATTTATGCACCTGGTAAGATATATCCGTGCACATCCCTTTTAAAGGGGAAATCTGCAGGTTTATGTAAACATAATTCACAGTCACAAAACATTTTTACAGAATAGGCCATTATGTACAGAACTTACACTTAAAATAAGGGGAAAAAATATTCTGACTAGACATGTTTACAGGCAGCTGCCTATTGCAACAAATGCCTCTTGCAGCCACCCTATAAACTGGATTCCTACAGCAACAGCCATGAAAGCCCAGACCACATATCTCAAAACATTTTTAGGATTTCAGACATACTGTTGTGTATACATAATTTGTAAAACATGAAACACGAAGATCACAGTGCCGGTACATGGCAGACCTATTCTTTCCACAATACTGCCTGAAATATATACCGGCAGACAGAAGGATGGACAAGTCAAAGCACTGAGGAGAACGGCAAAGGAGAAAGGGGGTAACAAAGATTATCTCCTTCTGCCAGAGCCAAGTAAACTAAAGGGTCTGGCAAGTGGCAAAATACATTTCTTTTAAAAAAATAATGTCTCACATTACCTAAAAAAAGTAGGCAAGAGAGGCTCAGGCAGTGTGGATTTTCAGTACATTTCAGTTTCATCCCTGTCAGGCCCACAGGATGCCTGACAATGCCAGGCAACTGCACTCAGCACCAGTGATGCGAGCACAGCTGCGATTTCCCCCCTGACCCAGCTGCCTTGTAAGCATCCTGTAAATCAACCTCAAGCTGCCATTTACCTGAAGGGTTAGAGAAATCCAGAATGCTGGTTGTGGGCTGCAGCAGGTCAGGGCTGCTAGATGAAAGGGTGCCTGGGATGGGCATGATGGCCAGGCTGTGGCGGCACTGCCGTGTCCCCACGATGCTGTCGTCCTGGGACTGGCTCACGCTGCCATCGCTGCAAAACAGAGCTGCTTCAGTTATCTGCATTAAACTCCTCCTTCTCACCTTGGCATGAATGAAACTAAGAAAAATAATGCTGTTCAGCTCTTTTAACTACATGCTGTAGACAGGCTTTCAAAACAAGATGGGGGTAAAGATTTGAAAGCGTTCATGGGGAGAGAAAAGATATTTTGGTCTTGTTCTGCATTCTTGGGGCAGGTGCCATGATTTCTTAAAAAACATAAGCAACATGGACATAATGACTAGAAATACTAAGCAACTGGTATCTCTTAATGGCCTGAGGCTGAAGGAGGGTTGGTTTGAAGTAGACGTTAGAGTGAAATTCCTCCCTGTGAGGGTCATGAGGCCCTGGCACAGCTGTGGATGCCCCATCCCTGGAAGTGTCCAAGGCCAGGCTGGATGGGCCTTGGAACAACCTGGTCTAGTGGAAGGTGTCCCTGCCCATAGGAGGGGCTGGAATGGGATAGTCTTTAAGATATTCAAGTTCCCTCTCAATCCAATCCCCTTCCAACCATTCTATGATTAAAGTATCACAACCCAATCAGGAACCATTACTTTTTGGCAAAAGAGTCTGACAAACCTGAACAGTTTTGGAGGCAAGATGCTGAACCGGGTCTTGTCTAAAATTTTCCTGATTCTGTTTCTTCCACCAGATACAGTGTTTGCTTTCATTTTCTTGTTTCCTTTTTCACGGGGAAACATCTGTTCCACATCTCCAGGCATATCTGGGATAGAATAACGGTTGTTTTTCTTTTCTGCAATTTTTGGAATATGCGGAATTCCATTCTTCTCCTGTCCTATCCTGCAGAGCAGCTCCTTAAACACTGTAAGAGAAGATACAGTTGTTGTGAGTAACATTTGCACACTCAGAACTTCACAATGAAATCATCTTTTCCCCTCAAACCTTTTGCTTCTCACGTCCCAGAGAGAGAACAAGGAAACACTGCATTCAGGGCAATAAGCACTATGCATTTATTGGCTTTTTTGTTTGCATCTTTTAGGTAATGGAGTGCACATGCCTCTTCAAGAGTAACTTCAACACAGACTGGTATTTTTCCAAACGGTCTTGGCCTCTAATAACACTACTAAACAGAAGCTGCATCAGATTTCCTATTACATTTATGAAACTAAGCTAGTCTATAACCCACACTGACATTCTCAAGCTCGAATTCCATGGAAATTATAGGGGTTTGTTCTGTTTCTTTCCACATATATAAGGTGAAAAAAAAGTTCAAATTGTCTTGTCAACATCAATTACTTCTTTAAAGATCCTTTAAAAATCTTTTGAAAACCTTTCAAGTCAGAAATTCAGGATTCTCTATTGAAAATACACTGGACACTGGAAAATGCAGAACTGAAAACAATGCAAATTACTCAGATTGTCCCTATGACGAAGGCAACCAAAACTTTCTGTACAGAAAGTCCAATTAAATGGTACATTTTTGTTGTATAATAAAAGCTAAGGCTACAAGCTTTCCCAGTATAGATTTTAATAGAACAACAGGAATTGCTCATAGTCAGTACCAGACACTTAACTCAATTAGGAAGTCAGGATAATAAATATCACTGTTGAAAAAAGCTTCAAGATATTAATTCACTAAAATTTATCAGAGAAATCACCTTGAAATTGTATCAGCTAGCAGGAGGAGATTAGAACCCACTTGTAAGTGTATGTTGCTCACATTTATAATACAAATGAACAACCTATCCCTGTCTCAGATGCTTCATTTCATGTCATTTGACTTAGTCTGGACCAATGGTGGCTCTGGTTGTTCCAAGCTTTTTTTGCATTATGCTAATAAGCAGCTGCTGAGGGCCTGAACCTTTTCAGCTGCACAGTGATCAACACAGTATAATAATGAGAAGAAAATCAATAGCGAACAAGGGCAGGTAACTGGGAGAAGGAAATAGGAGAAGAAAACCATCAGAAGATACAGATACAACTATGGAGGAAGGAGCTATCCTGTGCACAGTCTCCTTCTTTCTGTAGCTCTTGTTATTCTGTTGCCTGAACAAGATTATGGAAAAAGAACAGATGATTTGACTGAGATTTTGAAGAGGTATTTAGGTGTTTATATTCATGATGACAATTAAAAGACACATTTATATGCCATACCACTTTTTATATCCCCTTTTCAATTATAAAGGTAATTTATCCTCTCATTCTTACAGCCATTAAAGAAAGTTTCACAAAATCCCAGTCTTACATTTTTGCTGTTTCTTGGAAAAATATTTTGGTCCAGATCCCCTGGCTTTGTTTCAGCCCCACTGCATGGAGGGACACTAAATCAGCTTAAACAGTCATCTGAGGATTTCTCAGGGAGTTGAAGAGCTGCCTGTGCTGGCTCTGTGCCACTCAACATGCAGCCCTTGGCACATGAGAACTTGTCCAAGCAAACAGAGGCACAATGAGGGGACTTCTGCACAACTTCTCACCTCAAGGGCAAGTTGGAAAAAAAAGGTGGAAGCCTATTGCACTCATAAATCCAGACAGAGTGGAGTTTTTCCTTCACACATAAAAATATATAATATATAAAGTCTACTCACCAAAAATGTTTGTTTTTACAGTAATGGAGAGATGTGTGTTATTCTTTAAGATTTCCAGAGCTTTTACAAAGGTAATGTTCTCAAAATTCTGTCCATTTACTTCCATTATCTTTAAGAAATAAAAATTGGGACTATTAGGAGAACATGTATCTGACAGACTTACAAATTCAAAGGTGATAATACAGGCACAGTAAAATCTTCCCAGGAATTACCATATCATCTTTACAGCAGCTACAGAATGAAAACATTACATGTAAAATAACTATTTTCACTGTGTCAGAGAAGTTATAACCTGTAAATAGGTCAGGACTTCCACTTTTACTTGAAAAATGCTTTAAATAAATTTATTCTCTATGATAATATGACATTTTTGCAATTAATCAGAAATGGTGGTTCATGAGCCACAGAATTAATATCACTTCAAAAGCTGGATTTTCATTGAGTGTGACCTGCCTCAGTGAGCTGGGATCAAACACATCAGGTGAGAATCAATCCCACAAAACAATCTGATGGTTTCAATGTAACCCTATCTCCAATCAGAAAGTTCCAAAAAATAACCATAACTTGGTTTCTTTTCCCATGCTGTTTTTGGAATATTTAAATATTTTACATATTTTGAAAACTATTTAATAGAAACCCATTTAACAAATAGAAATGGAAGCTGAGCAGTGGCATTCCCACACTTTCCAGTGGTTTGGTTTTAGTACACAGCACAACATTTCTGCTGAGAAAAACCAAGAGGTGGGTGAAGCAGAATATTTTAAATTAACATAATTGTTTTTACCTGATCACCACGCTTAAGTCCAGCTTCTGCTGCTTTGCTGCCTATCTCCACAGTCTCTACAAAAATGCCAAACCCTTTGTCACTGCCTCCAAGAAGGCTGAAAAACAGGGGAGAATCTCTGGAAGGTTTTTGCAGGGTGATTTGTCTCCATTTTGCTTTGGCAGCACAGGCAATATTCAGCAATCTGAGATGGCCTTTCATTTTCTGAAACACAGAAGACAAAATGCACTGCAATGTTTCTTTTACCAGGAATGGAAAAACAGTTATGAAAAATACCCCAAGTGCCAGAAAACAGATTTTTGATATGAGATATTCAGATCTTACTAAATAAACCTTGTCCTCTTTTGCAGAAATGCAAAAACTCCCAAGTGAGTGCCATAGGTATTACCTTATGTGGCCTTTATATCTAATTTACACTTAAGAACAAATATGTCCCATGTTAAAAGCCACCTGTTAACTGTTACACTTAAGAGAATACAGCTGTTAGGCACTGGTAGCACTCAAAAATTGAAATATGTAGTACTAGAAAATGTGACACTCATTCTTTTTTGCTCCTACCGTATCTTCCAAGTTCTTTTCAAATTCTTCCAGGAATCGAGTCATGGCAGGATCTCCTTCAAAGTCATTAAAATGATTGTTCACCCACAGTAACACTACTCTGGTAACCTGTAAAAACAAAATAAATTAAGTATATATATACATATAAAGGTACCTATGGTTCTTCTATAAGCTTTATTCTACAAACACAGAGGAATACTTGGATGTGGTAGAAGAACATAAAACAGATTACTGTATCTGATAGGAAGAAGACATTTATACTTGAAATCATCTTCTTTTCCCCTTTATTTATGGAAGCAAATGAAAAATTAAAAAACCCAAGTATTTTTATACCTAAAAAATACTGGCAACCTCACCCAGTACCTTCTGGTGCATAAAATCCATCTTCAGCTAGCCTTTCTGACACTGTTCATGAAAATCACCATTTAAAGCATCCTAATGATTTCTTTAAAGGAAATTCTAGTTGTGATAATAAAAAGCTTTATTTTAAGAAATTTTATTTACGTCTTCAGATTGCTTCTGTTGGTGCTACAGAGTCACTACTATTCAGGATAGTCAGTCTCACAACTATATTATCCACCCACATTAAAAAAAATCTAAGTCTATAGCAGTTTCTCTTCCAAAATTATACCATTTCTACTTTTGTTTGATGACACACTTCTCTTTATCTTTCCTTTTATTAAAAACCAGTAGCTGCCAAATTGAAAAGCATGAAAAGAGGTAAGAAGAGAAGCAGTAACTACAGCAGACCCTGCACAACTTCCTATACAAAACATCCAGTGTTTTGACAGTATGTTGGACTTCCGCAGCTCAAGGCTACAACACATAAAAACATTGGCTAAGAATCAACAAATTGGCATAAGTTCCAGACTACCAAGGTTTTTCATGAATGTGCACACAGTTAGATAGAGTGGAACCTAGTTTAATTTATCCCAGCTTATCAGCAATACAAAAAGGGATCAATTTAAATATATTTTCACCAGAAATACTAATCCCTTTAGACTGCAACCAACCTTATCCCTGAGGCTGTCCACTGTGAACCATTCCAAGAGTTTATTTCCAACTTCCAAGGGACTTGTTAGAAATGTTCTATATGTTAAAAGAAAATCTTCGATGTAGGTTGGATCCACAATAGAATGTTCCTCTATTAAGTGCATGATGAGTCTCTCGGGTGTCGCCTTAAAAAAGCAAATAAAAAAATAACTGGTATCTGTCATCACTACCTCTCCCTAAAGAGTAATTCAACATAAACCCATGTGACCAGTATAATCCCTTCAGAAAGTTCAATTATAGCCAACTCAGGAGAAAAAGCACCAACATGTTTAAATCAAATCCTCCTGCTCCTCTCAGCCCTGACATTTTGCATAGGTAACACCTGGCTAAAACAATTAGTAATTTCCCTTAATTTCTATTTTTAGTAAGCAGTTTAAGTTTCCTCTTTCAGATTACAAAAAAAGGTTATAAATACCCCAAAGGGTGCTCCCAATACAAACTCAATGTATGTGTTGAACAGGTTACAATGTATGCAACTTTATTAAAGGGGAAATGGAAGTAAAGTTGAAATATAATACACATTCCTTCTAATCAAGTTTTTTGAGTTGACACAGACAAAACTGAATATGTATACTAGATTAAAATTTATTTACTAATAAATAGAAGTTTAATAGATTAATGGAAGGTGTAGAAAGAAATGTACCTTGATAACTATGTGTCCTTTCCTGGTTCCACTGCGATCCAGCTCCCTGTGCTCCTTTACCATCACAATTTCTCCTTCTTCCTCCACTTTGTGAGTGTTTTTTTCTACATGGTTCAGAATCCTCCAGTAGTCTTGCTGGGCTATACACACAAACTGTCCCCAAGGAGAACAACAGTGATTAAAGTATCTAAAATATGAATGCGTCTCCATCTCCAGGCTGAACAACCCCAACTCTCCCAGTCTCTCTCCACAGCAGAGGGGCTGTGCACCCAGAGCAACTTTGTAGCCTCCTCTGGACCTGTTCCAATCTGTTTTCTTTTATTAGATGCTTAAAAATAAGAGATAGTTACACAGAATTGCAACCTTACCTGACAATCATCTACTTTGGTTCTGACCACTCCATTCATGTACTGTTTGTCCAGTGAGGGAGTAATCCCAAAACTATTTCCCATACAGAGACTCTCACTCTTCCCATCAGGATAGGTGATTTCTACTGTGCCATTTAAAATAACATACCAAGAATCAAGCTAGAGAAAAAAAAAAAAATTAAAAAGTGATGCTAATTCAACAACTTTTGTAAGCTCTTATCTCAGAAAGGCTCATTCTTGTAGCCTCCAGTTTGTTATCACCACATCTCTGCAACATTTAATTCACCAACACTGCACTGTAAGGCAGTGAGATGTAAGAGATGGAAACAGGAATGCTTTTCAGCTTTCTTCATTCATTTCAGAACTGATTCTGGAGGGAGAAATACTGATTAATAGATTGCTTTCTTAATAAGTAGGCTAATTGCCATGATATATTTGTACCATTTAGTGAGAATGAACATTCCTTCCCTGGGTACCCATTTAGTCACTGCCAGAGATGAGTCTACCTCACCCCTTCTGGGAGGGATGAACAGCAAATGCCATTCCAGATGTTTTGATCCAAGCAGGAAGAGAGATTTCAGGACAGTGACTCAGGGCACCTATGCTGGAGCCTGACTACTGATTTCACACCTCCTCTGGCAGCAGGGACTTACTTCCTGGCCGTCCTCAAGTATGATGGCTCCTGCTTGCTCCACTACTTCAAATATCATCACTGAGCACAGCTCTCTCCTCACAGACATGGTCATGTTGGCAAAGGCAGGGAGTTGATGCATGAATTCCAATAATTGTTCTGTTGAACAAAGGAAACATTGGTATGATGACTGCAAGGCCCAGGGTTTCCTTGGATTCCTTACTCTCCACTAGTGTATTGAACTTCAGTTAAATTCATTTGAAAATTGTTCAGGGGTGTTACACTTCCCATTAGTGCCTGTGGCTAAAAAGAGCCCAGTGTGCACTTTGTCATCAAGAGCCAGAACACAGCTCCACAGCCTCGCTGGTGTTCTGATTGACTCTCAGGGCAGCAGTCTAGCTAACAGTAAAAGCACTTCAGCTTCAAACATTTAGAAAAATTAAAAATACCCCTAGGTACAGTAATTATAAGCTAGACGGGAGCATGAAATGATTTTCCAGTGTTCAGAGACGCAATCTGAAGTACAGCAGAAAGCAAATTTTGCTATTGAAATTCATGCCAATTTCTAGTTAAACACTGCAGTAAATTATCTTCATTTTAACTGTTTTGCAGCTTACAGTTAAGTATACCTATACTCAGTAATAGTATGTTCTCTTTGCTATTTAATAACTACTTCAACACTTTCAGGCAGTCAGAATTACCTTGCTACATGTCCCATTACATCAATGCATACAATGACTGTAAAACATCACATCTCGAGTATCACAAAGACTGTTGTTCAAAATACTTGGATTCTCAGAACAAATACTCTCTCAGATAGCAAGAGAAGACATCAATTAAGAGTTATCAACAGAGCAAAGTGAGACATCATTCAATTATTAAGATATACATTGAACATTAACTCATTAAACAGTTTTTGGTTGTGCTTCTCTTACAGATGTTATATGAAGTAGCCCTATGTAAATTTTAGTACTGTATTTTTCCTCCTCACCAATGTCATCATCAGTTTTATCTGCAGGCTCTTTCTCAAGGCACTCTCGGACAACATCTCGCCCTAGAAGTGGATCAGAAGTTCTGTCGATGTCTTCATCCTCCTCCTCCTCTTCATCTTCAGAGTCTACAGGTGCTTCTGGAAGACCCGTTAAATCAACATCTCCCATCTCACTTTCTGTAGCCTACAAAGAAAATGTCAGACAGACGGGGTTCAATGTCCTCAGTTCAGTGATTTATGGTCAGAGGTAGCTAATTAAAAAAAATTAATTCTGTGACCAGCAAGTCTAACTAGAATCTCTAACAGCTCCCTTTCTAAACACTGAGGAAAACATGTTGTGCTAAAATTGACTAGATCTTCATTTTACAGCATTTATTCTCTCTTTCTTGTGAATTCCTGTGACTTTTTTTTTCACCATTTGAGTCTACAGTATTAACAAATTATTAATAATATAGTTTAGTAATATCATTGGTTACCCAATGCCTGTGGACACATTTCTACTGTCAGTCATAGATGACAACAAAGACATCACCCTGAGCAGACAAGACAATGGTCAAAGAGAACAAAATACCAGCAACAAAAAGCAGAATCACATAGGAATCATTTGCACTAATTCCTTATGTACAGTTTAAATGATGTAATGGCATGAAAATAAATTTCCAAACAGATGGAAGGGGAAAAAAAGTAGTTTCAAATTCTCAGTTTCTACAGAGTAGTTGCTCAATCACTTTTTTTAAAGCTTAAGCCAGAATGCAAATCATTTTTCTGTTTAAATTCAGAAATTTGAACAAGATGTGTCACTGAAAAGTATAAGGCAATTATATAGAAGCTTGCAGAAAATGGAGTTTGTTTTCAAATGAGCAGATTTACAACACTCACTTTCACTTTGAAGAAATCCTTGAGATTTTACAAAAATACTGAGCTAAGATTTTTGCATGTTCACAAAACATCCAAAATGAAGGATGAATTTGAACACTGTAATGGAGCCAAGCACAGCTTCTCTGGACAACCTGTACCAGTGTCTCAAAACCCTCACAGGCAAGATTTTCCTCCCTATACCCAAGTTACTTCTACCTTTTGTCACTACAGGACATGGTAAAAAGTCTTTCTAATAAATCTGCTTTAAGTATTGACAGGGTGCAATAAGGTATCCCTGAGGCCTTAATCCCTTTTCTCCAGTCTTTGGGGGCTTCACATGACTGCCAGATGGAGAGTGCATCTACAGTTCCATCAGCCACGTCCCTCAGGGCCCTGCCATGCACTGCCTTGGGTCCCCTGGCATTGTTCAGATCCTCAGGTGCTCTCAAACACGACCTTCTCCTCCCACGGAAGGACTTGGATCCCCCAGCCCCTGCCTTGATGTTCAGGGCATGGAGAGATGTGGGGAGAGCAACCTGTGAAAACTGAGACAAAAATTGCTGAGTACCTCAACCTTCTCCATGTCATCAGTTCTCCTGCCTTATTTACTGGGGGAGCGAAGCACAATTTCTATCTGGTTTTTGGGGGGTTGGTTTTTTTGACTAATGTACCTGCAGAAGCCCTTCTGTTTTTTGTCACATCCCTTGCCAAATCCACCTCCAACTGAGCCTTACCCTTCCTGATCCCAACCTACACATTAGGGCAGTGTTCCTATATTCCTCCCAGGACACAAGAATCCTCCCTGACTCCACTGTGCATTTTCTTTTTGTGCTTCATTTTTACCAGAAGGTCCTTACTTGGTCACTGCTCTCCTGTTTTCATGGCCTCACATAAAACGATATTCATTTAAAGTGATTTAATCACACCAGACTGCATCTCCCTACACACTCCATGCTGATGTGAGCTCCAATACCTGCACAGAGGAACAGCTCTGTCATCCTACACAAGAAAAAAAAAACAACTGGGGTTTAGATATAACCTTAGAGTTGGTCCACATTTTGGTAATTAGCCAGCAAACCTAATAAATAAAGCCTAAACTATTCTAAAATATGTATTTCTTTCAGAGGAGTGTAACAATATAGAGAGGGTTAAATCTGTTTTACATTACATCACTTTATTGGCTTCTGTAGCTCACATTAACAGTTTTGGAATTAAGCCCAAGTGCAAATTGTACTTGGAGAGTCTCAGCAGCACATGATCAGTACAGCATTTTATTCTAGGACTTTTCTAGCATTTCTTCATCTAAATAGCCACAATTTATACCAACTTCTCCATGCTATGACAAACAGCAGCACCAATCCTCACTTTGATATACCCCCATGCTGAACCAGAAAAAACTGAGGCTACAGGTTCTACCAAATTTTTTATATCCTACATAGGAAAATAGACAAATCAGCTCCTTTCTTGATAAATAAGTTACAATTTGATCAAACTATGAAATAGGAGCAGTTCCTTCAACTGTGTTTCCAAGATTCTGTGCAGATGGGTGACAGAATGCTGGCAGGTCAGTGCTGGAAGAACAGGAAGGATTTCACTCACAAAGCCATCTGCAAAAGTAGCTGCTCTTCCTAACCACAATGCTCCAGCTGTTTCCATTATCAAATATAGAAATCAATCCTAACACAAACATTTATGAACTACTGATGTACAAAATGAAACCTGAAGCTGCAATCCTCAAATCTCACACAAATATGGATTTCCAGGATCAGGTCTGTGACACAAGGGTATCTACTCAAATATACATCCTTGATAAATTTTTTATGGATAATCTATTTCAATATTGAAGCCTTAACCACAATTGGAATTACTGCTGGACAATGATGTTGCTGCCCACAAAGAGTACATACTCCCTAAGTGATAAATGAAGGATTTTAAAAGAATTGAAAGGGGAGAGAACTGACAGAAAAAAACGGGCAGGAAAAAACTGATGCAAACTGATTGGTCACTAAGAGAAGACTGCCAGGTATTGATACAAGAAACTCATTTCTCAGAGTAGAGGTGAGACCCTCTCCAGCCACATCTAGAGAGACAACCTGGATTCCCTGTGTGACTCTGGCTGGGCACCTTAGAGCCTGTCCCATAAAAGGGCAAAGAAAGATGCTTTCCCTGTGTAATAAAATGTTGAATTCTTTCTCCCTGAGGACCCCTGTAACAGGTCAAAGCAGCTGTACCAGCCTGCATTTCAACTGCTGTATGCACAACCAAACAGCTTCCCCTAGTTCCAGCTGAAGACCATAGTTCTGAAATTAAATGTACTTCCAGAAAAGGGTTGAAAGAATAAAACTTTTAACTTCAAGCAAGAAGTTACTTTAAAAATTGTAGTGAATAACTTACTTTATCTTTCTATAATTAGAAAAGGTCTGAGCACAACAGAAAGACACCTGCTCCGCAGTATTCCAAGGAAGCTGGAATTTACAACACATGCATTTGGACATTTTGGTGTCCCTGTTTCAGACAAAACACTGACATCACCAACAGGGAATAGCAACAGGAAAGGCAACAAAGAAAACCATAAATTTTCATCACTTTTTGCAACTAACTCAGGATTTAACACAATGCCTCCACAGCAGAGCTCACAGGCATGAATCTTTTGCTGATCTCACTAAGCTTTAGGTTCATAATTTCCTGTTTAACTGGAAATGGGCTTTACTCTGGACTGAGAGGCAGTTGGAACAAGTGAAACCTCATTTCAACACTATTGATGAATGCAGTATACACAGATGAAGAGAAAATCTTTATATATCTTAATGAAACATTGTTTCATTCTTTGGTTCTACCATTCTAATAATGTTTTCCAATTCTAGAATGAAGTTTGTACTACTTACTGTAAAAATTAATGTTAAGATACCATTAATTCAAAAGGTCATTTCAAGGCTACATTAATCAAAATTATCCAGAATATTAGTGACACTAATGATACTTCTAAAGAGTTTAGCATGTGAAGCCTGGCATGATGCATATGAAGCTGACTGCAAAAGCAAAGCATCATTTTCCAAACACTTGATGAAAAGCTGTATTTTGCTGTACCAAAAATGTTTCCAATCATTGAGTCAATACATCACACTCAAAATGTAGGTTTATTATGTATCAAAGATATTCTCTACCCTCATAATATGATAAATATTTGGGGGAAACAACTTTTCTTTTTTGTGATTTCAAAATCTGTCTATATTGATGTGTTGCTGCAATATAATGCTGTGTTAAATATTGTGCAATGGCATTATTACTCAACATCTATCTATTACTAAGTAATATCTAGAGATCACTTATAGATTTGTGACAAATAATAAGAGAATTCTCCATCACTAACTGTTACAGCTACTGCAATAAAACCCATAAAATACATAAATGCACATAAAATACACCTTTTATCAGGTTACTATTTGCACATTAGGCATATGAGAACGAGATACTAAAAATTCACTAAAAAATTAATGGGGAGAAAATCACTGTGGATTGTTGAGGATTTCCTCCCCTCATGCAATGTCTGTAAGCATGTCTCCTCTTCACCCACAGCTTATCAAATGCTTGACTCTCTAATGCAATCTTTCACAGTTAATGTCACTGTAGCTCTGACCATACATGGCTGTAGAATTATCTCTCAATATCTCGCTCATCAGTGACCAGTAGGGGTGACCTGCCTCAGCATTAACCTGGCCAGCCAGGAATTCTCTGACAGATGTCCTCATTTCCTTCAGGATGCAAAACCAGACAGGTGAATGTCACTGAAAAGGAAATTCTTACCTGAAAGTCCTAACTCCTAAAAATGAATATAAAATCTGCAGTCATTTTCACATTAATTATTCCTTAATGTACAAAATACCTAGCACCAAGATTTATTTGCTACAGTACATATAAATATGTTACTCCATCATTTCTTTTATTTATATAATTTTTATTTGTTTAGCAATTATGCTCTTTTGTCATTTATAGACGAGTAGATATAAGGCAATTACCCACACATGATAAAAAAGTATTCTCTTATTACAAGATATCATTGCTAGAGTGATATCTTTGTAATCAATAATATATTTAAAGTGCTTTTCACTTAGAGCGACCTCTCCAAACTACTCAGGCACGCAACTCAAGCACCCTGCTGTTATGGCCTTTTCCAGTGCCAGTGTCAGTGCAGCTGTGGCATCTGTCACACTCTCAGCCCTCACTCCAGGCCTGATGGCAGCTTGTCCTGGGGTGGGGTCCCCATCACCATGGCTGGTCCCGTCAGGGAGATGAAGCAGCAGCAACGTTGTGGCCCTGCTGCAATCACCTTGGCAGCCTTTTCCAGCCCCACTGTCCCTGGAGCGGTTGGCTCTTGGACTCTCTCAACCCCAACCCTAACCCTAGCCCTTACCCAAACCAATATTTTGGGTTTTCTGGAGCAGAAAGATGCAGGAGCTGCAATGCTGAGGCCATGCCAGCATTGCCCTGGCAAACCTTTTCCAGCCCCAGTGCTCCTGGAGCTGTAAGGCTCTTGGACTCTCCCAACCCCAACCCAAACCCAACCCCAACCCCATCACCATGGCTGGTCCAGATCAGAAGGATGAAGCAGCAGCAATGTTGTGGCCCTGCTCCTGCAATCACCTTGGCAGCCTTTTCCAGCCCCAGTGCTCCTGGAGCTGTTGGCTCTTGGACTCTCCCAACCCCAACCCAACCCTAACTCATCACCATGGCTGGTCCAGATCAGAAGGATGTAGCAGCAGCAATGTTGTGGCCCTGCCATGATCTCCCTGCCACGCTTTTTCCAGCCCCAGTGGAGCTGTAAGCTCTTGGACTCTCTCAGTCCTAACCCTAACCTAACATCAATTCTGATGTAGTCTTGATTCAGAAAGTGAAAAAGAGTAAAAATAATCAAGATACAGAACACCATCTTCCAGCACAGCCTCTGAGAAATAAGAGAATTCATGGAGCATCTTGGAGAGACTCTCTCAGGGATGCCAGCTACTCCTGATCTAGCTGGCAGCAAGCAAATCTGAAGTAGTGAGGTTGTAGATTAAATAGGACAAAAATGCAGGGACACTTCCAGTGTTCTAAAGTAATATTTGCTTTAATGTCTTATATTTTAAGTTCTCTAAGGAATATATTGCTGTAAATAGGTATCATTAATCTGTTTCCAGTATAGAAATAACATCCAGACAGTACCTAAGGAAAAGGAACAGGTGTCTAAAATCAAGCTACACCTACACCATGCTCAACAACTGCTGTATATTCTGTATTGTGGTCAGACTGCAACTTGGAAGTGGAAAAGCTGTGAAACTACTGATCAATACAAATCCAAGCTGAATCCCCTCATCAATCAGAGCATAAACACCCATGAAATGAGCTCTGTGATTTGACACAAGACAGGTAACTTATTAAGTGTATTATCAGTAAACAAATGAAGCTATCTCTGGCTTTCAGCCAACTTCTCTCAGGAAGCCACACTAGAATTTCCACAGTCAATTAGTGCAAAGTGGGTTTATTACCACACTTTTGTTTGCAGAACTGAACATCTGCTATTAGCAATAAATATAAATAATCAAGGATGGTATTGGAAACACCAGGCTGATTTCGAGAGATTTGTTCCATTTCAGAAAGGAAAATGATCCCATGAATCAACAAATGTTACTTTTAAAAGCCACGGCGTACTTGGTGGTACAGAAAGATGTGAAAAGCAACAAAAAGAGCTTTACAAGCAGCAGCTTGTTCATGTCTGTGGGAGTGATGAGCCCCATGGGCGGCACAGGGATAGGTAGAAGCATCAAGAGGGTTTTACCCCGTCTTGGATAAAGGGTCACTCTTCCTGCTTATGGAATGGTTTTAACATCAAGGAAGGACAGCTATGAAACCAAAGCAGTCTTACCTGATAAATATCAGAGAGGCTGCTGCTCCCAGAGTCGCTGGCAATGCTGCACCCTGACTGGCTGGAGGGGACGTGCGTCATCTGCGGATGAGGATTGTCCGTGAGATGCATCTTGGTAAGGTCAGCTGGAAGCTGAAAATAACAGGAATTTGGAGAAAGGCAGGAGAAAGAAAGGAAAACAAGATGTGTAAGTTTGATTTGAAGACAAAGTTTTTCATAAAACTTTGGTGACACATTTAAATTTGTATTTGAATTGCTGAATTATCGAATCAAAATCAAACAGAATTTGAACCAGTAACTTGGCATACATTTTGAGAAAAAGCTAGTTTAGTTTAGACTAAGCTGACCCAATCACACTTCACTTTTCATAAAACTGATGGAAAACAATGCACCCTTCTATAAAACAAAGGTCTTGGATATTTACAGCTAAGTGACACACCCCAAGATGACAAATATATAATGCTGGCCAAACAGCAGACAGTATTTAACCTTAGCTGACATTGCAATCCATTATGAAGAAGCAGGATTCCTCCTTATAAGTTCAATTTATGCACCTTAGTTCAGGAATAACCTTTAGAAAATATCAATGTAGAACAAAAAGTAATGTAATCTAAATAAAACATTTGGTCTGTAAAGGGCTTTAAATTTTTTTAAAGAAATCAGTACACAGAAAGAATATTATGCATTTTGGCTACAGCTATGTACAACAGCACCCCTATTTTATAAATCTAACTGTAAATGAACACATGTGCAGGTATCTAAATTTGAGTGTATAAGTCAAGTTCACAAACATATTCTTTCTACTGAAAAAAACCCAGCAGTAGTTTTTGAAGACTCAAAACTGCATGGGATACTGTCAAACAAACAGTCCTTTAATTCAGCTGCTTGTTTATTTTTTGTCACATATACTTATTTTTTAAATATTAAATTATTAAAATTTAGTATGTAATTTTAAAAAAATATATACTCAACTATATGAAAAGTACATTGTATCAAGGAATCATATATACTCCAGGTGCTTTTATAATTTTTAAATTATACAAGTTACATACTATTTCTTTTAAAAAAAGTTATGATGCAGAAAAAGTCCAAAACTACTCCAACAGCATCAACTGTTGTAATCAAAATTAAAAGATCTCTTCTGTAAAACAAACCAAATTTCACATGATCATGTCAACTACTAGATACTCAGTCCTACAAATTAAAGGACAGTACTGGAAAATACTGTTGAGCTGGTATCAACCTTATAAATACTGACTAAACTTAGGAGAAGTGATAAATAGGTTTTGATTTACCCTCATAATTCCATGTCCATTATCTGAAGAACACACAAGAGAAGTACTTCACCAAACACCAGTTCACATATTTTCTGAAAACACAGATGGCACCACAGGTCTTGCCAAACCTTCCCCACACACAGGGAAAAAAATGTTGAGACCCTCTGGCAAACGCAATGTAATTTCACTATTAAAATTGTGATAAGGAACATGAGGGATCTTGCATCCCTTGCAACTCCCAGTGACATTCTCATTGGCAATGACTACTCAAAACCAACAATCCATGTGGGCTATGAAAGCAAACATTACTCTTTCTCACTATCCTAATTTTGACCTTAGTCTAGCCTTGTTTTTTCTTAAGAAAAAAAAGAATAAAATACCCAACCTGTAAATTCATATCTATGGTCACATGAAAAGGAGAAAGTCTGAAAAGCAAAAAGTTGCTAAAATCCCACAAAAAGCCCCATTCAAGCAGTAGGGGGAAGAAAGGAGTTTGGCAGAATGAGGGTTAGGGAACTTAGGTTGTAGTGAACTTGATCTAAAGACAAAGGAAACACAACACTTTAAAGCCTATGTTTAGCCACATGAAAAAGTTTTACAGGCTGAAAATACCTATTTTCAGGATTTGAGAACAGCAAAAAGGTCAAAGCACTCAGATGACAAAATTCAATCCAGTGGCCAGCAGCACTGGGGAAGAGCTGACATATATGGAAGAGCTGTCAGCACAGGGGAAGAGCTGATGTAACATCCAGGAGTTTTAGAAGAGAAATTACAGAACAAATCACCCCACACAGATTCACTGGCTCTAGCTTAAAGACCACAGGTTTGCTGCAAACTCTTGAGGCTGTCCCCACCTTTATAACCTTCCTATTCCAACAAACAGCTCCAACTTCAGCTTCAATCTTTTTGTCCATGATCAAATTCAATGCTGACTGTGGTAACACAGACATAAGGAAATCTAATTTAAGCTCCCTTCTATCCAGATTCTCAAACCTTCAAAACAGGTCCAGTAAAACAGTGAGCAGGACCAAAAGTAGAACCAATTCTGTGGGATTTCCCAGGGAACAATGGCAGGTGCTGCTCTTTACCAACAACTGGTGCTGTTAAAGCCTGTTCTGGCTCAAAGACACCCCAGCACCCACACATATGCACTGCCACATACTGTTTGTCTTCTCTAATTTATTTGAGATTTTAAGATTCTTGTGATGAACACTGTTTTCCACACCTACACTGAGGATTGGGGCTCCACCTGATCTAGTGGAAGGTGTCCCTGCCCATGGAAGGGGCTTGGGACAAGATGAGCTTTTAGGTCCCTCCCAACACAAACCATTCTGTGATTCTGTAATTCTAAGTACTGATGGAACACGACATGGCTCTCAAAATAAACAGGTTGTGCATCTCTATTTTGTGTGCCATTTTCACAAAAAGTCACTGATGATCAAAGCACTGCCAGCCTTCCCAAATGAATATTTCTAAACAACTAATTAATCAAAAACTGCTCTTCAATCCCCCTGCCAGCACTCCCCTTCATTTCCATCACCTATAAAGCACATGGGTATGTATGATGCAAAGTCCTGCTGAACTTTGCAATATATTCTTGCAAAAGACATTTAACTCAAGTTAGATGCAAGGAAACATCACAGTATCTCTTTAAATTTGAGACAGAGATAAGGTTTATTTGAGACAAGTGACCTTTAAAGTACTGCTTGCCACTCTACTCGATCTCCCAAAATAAATCACAGCTTCTGTCTTTTGTATGGCATTTTTATTACCCAAAGTGATTGTTCTTTCTTGCAGAGCTCACCAGGCAGCAAGATACAGAGGATGTTTCTGTACCTACATGACAGCAGACACAGGAAGCTCTTGCTGGTTGTGGCTGGGAAGTTGCTGCAAGCGACATAAAATTGTCTTAACTATTGGTGACTGTGACTTTTTTTTTCCTGAAACTTAGAAACACTTGTTACAAGAGCATTAGTATCCTGAAAAATCCTGTGTTGGGAAACAAGGTCCACACAGCAATGTCCAACTATACCCATATTAGATGCTTTTGGATGCAGATGTTTAGATCTGCGCTATCTTCTGGCTAATTATGTGCCCCAGCACCCCCAGACAGGAAAACCACAAACATTCTGATAAACACTCCAACAGACTACTTAGTTGCTACTTTAAACCACAATAATTTCATTTTTTCACAAGAAGGGATAATCTGAAATTGTAATATGAGTGCATCTGACATGCTGGCACAGCCTGTCCCTGCATCAGTGCCAGCACATCCTTGTGACTGACCTTTCCCAACAAAGGGATATTTAGGAACAAACCCCCCGCTGAAATGCCACACTGCAATTCAGAACTGTACCAGAAAGAAAGTTAAGAAAATAGAAGTTATCATCAGCACAGCCACCTTCACTCTGCACCCCTCTGAGTCAGGAAAACACAGTTGGTGATTACACCAAAAAATCCTGGATCAACAAGGAATTTTTAAAGCTAATTGCAAGAGAAAAAAGGAGAGGAAAAAAGACTAAATCCTTCAGAAGCTCATCCTAATGGTAGCATCAGCCTGCCATGCCACACAAACCCAGAAGCACCAGCAGCCTGAACTTGTTTTTGTTGAAGGAATTTGAAGTTTTGGAAGAGGGATCACAGGCTGATCCCATCTCATTTGTCAGGACACAACCACAGCCAGTCACCTCAGCCAGGAAAGAGACGAGGTGGTGGGAGAGCACACAGGAGTGTAAAAGCCAGCACTCAGTAACATTTCATAAAAAATGAGATGCACAAAATACTAAACTCTCCCCAAGCAGACTTGAAAACCTGAGGTGGAGACTCCAAAGGTCCGCCAGGAGTTTGGCTTTTTCCATCAATTTTATGAGTGCAGCCACCTAGCACCAATGCAAGGAGATGCAGCACTCCTGCTGCCAAACCAGAGAAACTCCAAAAAACTCTGCAAGCCTCAAACCTGTCCTTTCTCCTATTACATGATACAAAGTTTACTTAAAAGGAGTATTTTATCTGATTATTTTTGTTTGTTTTTTTACGAGACATCAGGACATCTTGGTTTTATACAGAATTACCGACTTTCTAAAAGTAGTTTGGTAACAAGAGCAGAATAATGATGTGATGGTTTCTCCCTGAGACAGCTGAGGTTCTGTTCTCCAGCAAGAACAGTATAAAGTTTAACAAAGGTGAGTACAAGGTTCTACACCAAGTCTCGTGTCTGTAATTTTGAAATTAATTGGAGTGTAAGCTCTGATCCATGGCACAACTCACAGGCCAGCAGACAAGGACAGCGCGTCTGCAGTGACATTTACTTCCCATGTAAACACCATTTACTCTCAGCAGTGAAGTCACACAGAATACAAGGGAATTAAATTAAAACCTAATTTTGCTATAACAGACTTTCAAGATTGCACATGCTCTGTCCAGCAGAGCAAATGACGTGACCTTTGACGAGATGACCGCCCATCAACTCCTCTGAAAAGGACACAAAGTGATGGTCAGCCAGAGGACAACCTCCCTTCATGTACTCCCTACAGAGGGTTTGCTAAAAATAAAGGATATAGAAAGCCACTGCAGTGTTTAAACAGAGAGAAAGGCAACCACAAAATTCAGATGTTTTGTCACAGATTGGCCAAACTGCAACATTTTATTTTTCTATTTCCCTTTTTTTTTTTTTTTTCATGGAAAGGAATCAGTAGAACCCTTTTGGCAGAGACCATGCTCTTCATCCTTTATTTCCATAGCAATTTACTTCAGGATTTGCTGGTATATTTGCCCTAAGGAAAAACCATGTCTGTGCCTTTGTGCTACAAGTTTTGAAAGTAAGTATCAGCGTTTACTGTTACACTTTGGATAACCAAAAAACACATGCTGAAAAGGCATAGGCAATATGAATTTGCAAAATAGTCTTGACAAAGGGAGACAAGACCTGTGAATTATTTTTTCCTGTGTGTAAGAGCCTCACCACTGTGTTTTAACCTGCAGTAAACTGTATGTTTATCTAACATATTCAAAAAGATCCCACAATAAAGACCGTGGCCAAAGGACTCATCATAAGGATCAAAACTAATAAATGAAGCACAACCCACTGAACTCTTCTGGTCCATTCCAAATGCAAATTAATGGAAAGAAAAATGGCAACAAAGAATCAAAAGGTTTACCCCTTTCTTTAATACTCCTTGGTAGCAAAGTTTTTTATCAGTTTTTCTAGGAGCCCATATGGATGTTTACAACCAATCGATGCAGTCTGGACACAGCAGAAGCATCAGCCTCTGAGAGAACAGTCTGTCCTTTTCCAGGCTGTATAAGCAAATTTTCTGTCCTTGGTTTTACAGACTGTCAGTAACCTTCTACCTTATTTGCTTTTCTGAAGTTCCCTGAAATGCTGCCAGCAAGACTAATATTCAGAAACAACACAGGAGTTCTTTTCCATAAAACACCCGAGGACGAGCGCAGTGCAGCCCTGTGGTGTCAGGGCACACATTCAGCTGCTGGGCCACTGAAAAACCCCCAGCTCAGCCACCTTACTGTGAAAACCAGCTCTGTAAGACAAACAGTCCCAATTTTAAAGCACATTTTTTGAGCATTTGGTTTATTGAGACTTTCCATTAAGAGGTTTTCACTGCTGTAAGCTGGAACCTATTAACACACGCTCGGAGCATTAACTGTGATGACACTGGGAAACCTCTGAGCTTTAGGAAACACTCCAGCTCAGCCTCCACCATACCCAAGTGGTTTAAGGACAGCAATTTTCCTTTCTCGGATGGCACAGAAAGCCTGGACTGTCACAAGAAGCCAGTTAAAAAAAATCCAAACAAATATGTTTGTCTTAACGCTTAAAAATTAAACCAATTTGCCAAACTAAAAAGACCACATAATCAATGAGCTGAACAGGACCCCAGTCCTCTGAAACAGGACTTCTCCAGCTCCCACCTCTCCCTTTTCAGTAACCATGTCCTTCCAGTCCCTCCAAACACCATTTTCTCTTTGATACCCTTGATTCAACACCTTTCTTACCTTTAATATTGAACTAGTTCTTCAGCAAATTCTACATCCCACCATCTTATTGGCAAGTTACTTTGATGGTGTCACTACCTGCTTGTGCTTCCACAGTCAGCTTGTTCATTTACACAAAACAACTAATTTATTTAATTCATTCTACTTTTCCTTTCTACAACCTACTGAAAATGGAGCAGCACTGCTCACTCCTCTGACTGCAGTCTCTCACCTGCAATCCTTTCTATATCCCACCTGCTGCTCTCCTCCATTCCATTATTCCATTTAGGAAAGGAAAAAGGAACAAACCTCTTGGATGTTTTTTTTCTTGGCATCAGTAAATTATTTTAATCATCTCATATATCCTGCCAGTAAATCAACAATAAACCACTAAAACCCACAACTTCTCTGAAGTTGTTCTGTAGAATTTTCAGTGATCTTTTTCACAAGGATTTGTATAAATTAACTCTGCTTTATATTAACCTTTTACATACAAGCCACAATTCTCCTCCATTTCAAAATACACTTAGAGCTGTGTTAATGTGAGAGGAGAAAGTTGCTTCTCTGAGATACAAAGAGAGGCCACTTAGGTGTCCACAGAGAGAATAAGATGAGCCCAGCTGAATTACCCATGCTGACATCAGTCCACAGACTTAATGCAAACAAAACCATTTCCTCCTTAAAGACCACAGATGGCTCACCAGTGGCACAAAACCAGATTTCTTCAGCTTTTAAAAAGCACCAATGATGTCTGGGGGGTGAGGTTTTTGTTGTTTTTAAAGCCAAGTGATGGCTCAACCTTTTTATTCAACAGGTCCAGATAAAATCCTGTGCCCTTCAATAACATGATGCAAAAAACCTCAGTGCCTATCCAACTACACAAACTTCATGACGATATTTATTTCAATGTTTCAATTAACTATCTACAGTATCTACTCCTGGTTTTATCTATACTACACACATGAATCTAAAAGAAATAAGGACCAAGCTGACATCATTCATTGCAGCCTTGCAGTGCTTCAAAAACTATTCCTGAAGCCTTCCTAAAATATCTCCAGGCTTACAATAAGGTAAAAGAACACACATAACACATAAAAACCATCTGGAAGAATTACTAATCCCTAGAGGCTGTTTATTGCCTCTGGTAGCCAAGAGCATTTTGGTCTTTGAGGCTCCTATAGCACATAGAAATTAAAATTCTCTGAAGTATTACACTTCCTTAGTTACAATAAGGTGATATGAGGACAGAATTTCAAACTATATTCTGGTGTTGCCTTAAACCACACATGTAATGCAATTTTAATTTGGTTTTCATATGTCTAAATTATAGATTACTACTATGCCTTAACTCACGATAATGCCAAGTGTCTGACACGCAAACATCTCTGCTTTGGAGGAGAAGTGGGTCTGAAAATTCACCCACAAAAAACTGTACCAGTATTGATGGGAAATCCATTATAAAGGGAATATCCAGCAAGTAAACATAATTGATGGTTGCAAAAAATGAAGATCAACTCTTCTCTGGCCCATTCACAAAGTAACGTATTTTAAAATGTCAAGACTTGTGTTTTTGTTATTTTGAATATGTAACATTCGTTCAAAAAGACTTTTTACTCCAAATTTTACTCTTTCTTCTCACCACTGAAAATTACTACAATAGTAAAAAGTGCCTTGTGTAAATAATTACAGTAGAAAAAGTGTGACAGGGACTAGTGATGCTCATTTCTACAAGGAGCCCAGGAACTCCAGCAGCCTGACACTTGGGAACTCTCATCCTAAGCCAGTACAGCAGGGCACATAAAATTCCACACCTCCATCGACCTTCATCCACTAAATAATTTATCAGCTGCTAGCTGCACGGATTGGTAAAATACAGCAGGGTGACAATCCCCCTTTACACGTCCTCAGGCTGCCACAGCCCCACTGCACAGTGGTGACATGCAGGTGACAATCAGCTCTGGGATGCACCGAGCAGGCTCCAAGGACACAGGAGCACACTGACTCTGTCAGCACCACCTCTGAGCCAGGAGCTGTGTAAGGAGGCCCTTGGATACTGTACATGCAAAAAAACCAAAGCAGCACCAGTCTTCCATTGGTGCTTCCATGTCTTCTTTCAGTATTCATCAAGAAATGCATTCATGGAAACAAGAGGGGCAAAAAATAGGGTGGTCCTGACCTAGGCTGCAGCTGTAAGGAGAATTCTAACAAAGCAGGTTTAAACCAAAGTCTAGAAGGAAATAAATGAACACACAGGTGTTTATTTGTGTATTAAGAGCTAATTTCCCATAAAAATTATACTTCAGGAAAAGGCTTTTTCTGTTGAAAAGTAGCACAATGTGTACTTGCACTTAACTTTAACATATTATACACCAGAGTATAAGAAAATCCAAGTTTCTGGAGTAAATGGCCATATAGCGCATACTAAACCGTTTTTATCTTAAATGCTTTTTTTTTGCCTGATAGTTTAAGGAGTTTTACAAAAAGTATCCTCCAAGTGGTTACAGAAAACAGAGTTAAAACTTGTATCAAAGTGTAAGAAAAACTGTCATTTGTCAGTCCTCCCTCTCCAAATGCCCAGGGATCACAGCACAGAGCAACCAACCCCCACAAAAAACATGGAGAATCAAAGTAATCCTTCTGAGCAGAGGGTGAAGGGGAAAAGGATTAAAAAAATATAGGGTAGGACAGACCATGAATACTCTGAGCAGCTGGCTGAAACTCCAAAATTCCAAAGAGTGCTAAACCATACAATTCAAAGCTCCCAGGAGGGAAGGGAACCACGAGGAGCCAGGAGAGGAGCTCAGAGAGCAACCACAGCTCTGTGATGCTGAAAGCTGGGCTGGAGCTACAGGCACAGAGACTGGTGGGAAAGGCAGGACCAAGGGGAACAGAAAGACCTTATCAAAACTGACTGAAAAAATAAAGCAAAGGATCAGTTACCCTATTTGCTCTGAAAACATTTTAAATTCATACTGCTGGGGCTACTTTCCATGTAAGCACGTCAGCAAAGATAAGGATGACATCGAATCAAATCAAGGACATACTATAAAAGCTCTGTTTTTCTTCTGAGGAACTGAAATGAAATATTTAATTGCATGAAGGTTCCAACTCAAGATCCTGGAGATCAAACCGATGCCCTTTGGAATCAGAAGATGAGATTACACTGATTTTAGTTATGAATAACCAAAAATTGTATCCCATCCCTCTGAGAGGACACCAGAAATAGGAATGGGACTGAAAAATTACTCCAAGTCTTCTAGTCTAACTCAAACACAAACTTTTATAGAGCAAATGTATCATTATCATGCTTCACATTATTAGATTTATATCTAAACAGCAGAAAGAGAAGAGCACAGAAGCCTAGAGAAAATAAATTACCATCTACTGCCATAAGGTAAGTTTCACATGCACCTGGGATCTTGAATTAAACTATTTTGCTTCAGGAAAAAAAAATTTAAAAGCTTAAATGCTAATTCAAAAACTCTTATTTTCTATAAAAAGTACGTTATCTCAAACAGCATCCATTTTATTTAAATAGCCTCTATAGAATTATTATCCAATCACTCCATACTTGCCCCATCAGACCCTCATGCTTCACACAGTAACTGTGGGTACATTCCAGGCTTGGCAAATTCTTAAGATGTGCATAAAATTTCTATTACAGAAGAACCCTCTACATCTAAATCATTCCATTTAGAGCCCTCCTTCATAATGACTTCATACAGTTAAGAGTCCAATACCACAAAGTGCATCACAGGGAAAGTTATGAACAGAATTACAAAGACAACCAAAATCTTGCTGAGATTGGGAATTATTTGTGAATTATTTTCTTCTTTAAAATACTGCACTGGCATCACAGGAGTTTTGTTTAATGTAAGCTGAATGTCTCTTGTCCTTGCCAACCAAACCAGCCTGTGGAACCAGATCTCCACCAACGTGATGCAAAGTCCTCCATCTTCCTCATCCTCTTCCAGAGCCACAGTGGCTCCACAGCAGGCACAGCTTTGATCACTGCTCACCACACTCCTTGCTGCTTATCATCCTCCCCACGTTTCCTTACAAATGCCTGCATCTATTTATCCCATCTTCCACAGCCTATCGTTCCAGCAGGGGCAGGGTCCCCAGGGTAGAGCCCATCCCTCACAAGGGGCAGTTCTGCCCCACTGCTGGTTCCTCCAGATGCACACAGCCATCATCTCCTCCTGCAAGGAGAGGGTGATGTCTCTCGGACACGTTTCCAGTTCTCAGCAGCCCTCAGAAAGACGCTGACCTCCACAAGAACCTGCCTGAAAGGGCACTGCAGATACACGTTCAGTGCTCTCCCCCTCTGTTCATCCTCCTTTTACAGCTCCTGATGCGGGCAAATGGAATGCATTGATTGCTTCACACAAGTCTGCTCTGCACCTTTACTTTTGGAAACCAAAAGCCATGGAGTCCCTGGGGGATGAGGGTGAGAGCAGCACTGACAGAGTGTGCTATGGACACTGCTGTGCACACCAGTGCCCAGAGACACCTGGCACTGGAGAATGCCTTCAGGTGTGCACAGAGCTCCTAGGCTGGCTTCTGCTCCTCCTCAGCCACTCCAATTAACCTCCCTAGGCTAAGGTTAACCTTCAGAAGTGTTCTACCTTCACAAAAGCCTACTTTTATGATTAGTCATAAGAAATATGACTTCATCTTGCTCTGATTCAATCCATGGATCATCATCACACTGTCACATCCAGAACAGCTGTAATTACAACTGACTCAACAGCCCCATTTTCAGACTACTGCCCTGTACCAGTTTAAAAGCAGCTGATTAAAACAATTCTGGCACAGATCTACATAAATCTAAGTTCTAGTTTCAAAACACAAAATACTTGACATTTTCAAGTTAAACTTGAAACTTACATATTTAACTTACATATTTAAAATTCTGACATGACTTATTTTGCTGTATTATGTATTATTATAAAACACTTGTCATAGAAACAGATTTTTACTACAAAGCTCAGCTAAAACCAAAATGGCACAAACTCAGATCTGATTCAGCACATCAGTTTGTCTAATCCTATGCACGCTTCTCTTCAGAGTTATCAAACAACATGAACAGATCCCTTCAAAATTTTGGGGGAGGCTGTAGAGGTTTTGGGGGACTTGTGGGGTTTTTTTCAGAAAGGAATAAAAGTGCTTTATCTTTCTGGCTTTAAAGGTAAAGAACTGTTAGCTATGGACTGGAATGCAAAATCAGTTAATGGGTTCTCATAAGCCATTAGAAAGAAAAAAGAAAAAAAAGAAAAAACAAACTTTCCCCTTCCTAACATTTTATACCATTTCATTTATCAATAGTAACTGAGTGAATAAATGGCCTGGCTGGCAGAGCAGCAATCCACTGGATATTGTCCACAGAGCTGACACAGGGGTCAAAAAACTTTTATTTTTTATGTTATTATTTTACCCTTATGAAGCCCTTATTTGAGCACAGGCTTTTTTGTGGTTTCTCACTTCAGCCCAAGCTCTTTGGAGAGTGCAATCCCAGCTGAAGTACCAAGGTGACTAAAGCATTCCCAGTTTTTAAGCAGTATTACAACATTCAAACCTTCTTAATAAGGGCAGTGCAGGTAAGTCAAGCTTAAGTAAACTCAGCCTTTCATAATTAATGTCTGCAGAGTAGGAAGGGAAGAAAGACTCTCCATGTACACTGGGGCACAGACCATAACACAAACAGGCCGGGGGATTTGCCAGCAGCAGGAACTCCAAGGTGAGGAGCCACAATTACCTGTGTGAGCACACAGAGCCACTCTCCAAGACCACAAGTACCTGCAGCTCCACTTCACTGCTGCTGGGGGGAATTCAGCACGTGTGAAACACCAAAATGCAGCCACGCACCCACCCACGCTTCTCCACGCTGGTTTTGGCACCCACACAGGGAAACCCCACAGCCCCGAGCTTGCACCCCCCTATTTACCACAAGCTTCCCTTTACATCACACCAGACATAAAATCCAAACACAGAAAATCAGCCTGGACAGGGAGTCCACACCCCCAGCTGGCTTCTCCCTGTGCCTGCACACACCATCATGTCATTGAGACTCTGAACTTCCTGGGACCAAAGTCAAGAGCCACCTCCTGCTCCAAAGTCAACGCTGCATCTCACTCTGCCATGAGCACAAGGCTTTTGCCCACTGCCTCTAAATACCAGAAAGTTGCACAGTCTTTTTTCTACCCAGTAAATACAAAATTATAATAAAGGAATAATAATGAATGTCTGCCTGGCCCAAGATTCATAAGGTAATTCCTCTGTCTTAGGTGACTACTTCTTGGTAGTAGCCTCAATAAAATACCAGAAACTCAGCTATTTTTCTGACTGAGCATACCAAGCAGTAACAGTCTCATAAATATTGTATTTTTAATTTCTTTAAAGGCTTTTATCTCAAGGTGGGTTTGCTCGAACGTTCTAGCTTTCATTATGCCATTTAAAAGAAACACCCTTCCCTCCCCAGTTTCACAGAAATACTGCATTCTCAGACACAAAAAATAATTGGAGTCCTTTAAAGCTAATTGTAATTACATAGTTCAGCTAAATAATTAACCAATTCCATGCTGCTGCACAAAGGAAACAACCAGTACAGCTCCACACAGCTTGAAAATTAAAACATCACTGGGTTTGGATACTAATAATCTCAAGTTAGCAAAATATGCCAGCAGTTATAAAAATGTTACACTGCAATAATGTTTATAGGCTTCATATACACTTCATATTTATAGGCTAAAAACTAAGCTTAACACATTTCATAAGCAAATGGCATTATTTTTATACTTGCTGGTAATTTTTAAGCTATTGGTATATAAAACAATCCCATGATTTCTAGGTCCCCCCTTCCTGTTAAGAAATTATTCTACAGAAATAGTTCATGCACAGCCAGGATTCCAGTACCTTCAACCCAGCATGCTGCTGGGATGAGAAGGGAACATTCAGCTAGCACCAGGGCTGTCAATACATGTCACAGAAATGCAGCACAGACAAAATCTTACTTACTTTGGAGGCCCAGGGCTGTAGGCAGTTGGCATAACACCGAACAAGAAAAGCCATTTCTTAGGCTGGGGGAAAAAAGTTTGCTTTCTCAAATAAAAGCCACAGGGGGAAAAAATGAGAAAAATCCCTTCTGCTTTCTCTTTAAAAATCATAAAGCAGCAATGTACATATATGCAACTTCTCAGGCTTGGATTTCACACTGAATTCGATTACAGCTTCCACTAGATCTGAGGAGTTTTCAGTATTGCAGGGAGTTAGCAGCAGCAATTGCAATTCCTATAAAAATGTTCCAGTTTTAACAAGCACATAAATTCAAATCAAAATGTTTCCTAGCTTCTCAAATACAAATATCCATACGTTCCTCCAGGCAAGAGGCGTGCACCCAAAAAGTGCTGCTTAAATTGAATTAATTCAGAAATGGATTAGAACTGCAGGTTAAAGCAACAATACATTAAAAAGCAAGGTATGAATTCTTCAAATTTCTTTCTTCTCTTCTAAAATGCATTTACAAGTGGCTTATCTTCGGGTCCACTTTTCAGAAACTTCATCCTAATACTGTAGATGAAATTTTGCAAACATTCTTCAGCATCTTAGGCAATCCAGGAATCCCACACCCTGGGATATTAAAGTTTCTTCTTTATACTCGTGTCCATCATAAATGCAGGAATTGAATTAGCATCCGTACTGTAGCTCCAGGATATATGCTCTAACAGGTTTGCACTGTGGAATGTATTAAAAGCCTCTGCAATACAAACCCTTTTCTCTTTTGCCCCCCTCCTTTTTTTTTTTTTTTTTTTAATGCCGTTTACAACTCTGCAGTGTCGCTTGGTATTCTAATGCATCAGTCAGATAGCACGGCTAATCCACGCCTAGCTTTTCCAATTAAAACATTTCTGTAATGCCAAACAAAACAGGACGTCCATAGCTACAGCAAGGCTGACTGCTGGAGTCCTAATTCCTACTATCTTTGCTTGCTTCTCAGCAGCTCCCTCAGGAGAAGCTCCCATCGATTGGATGCTCCGCAGCAAGATGAAATATCTAATAAGGAGGAAAGAGAGTGGGAGGGGAACGGAGCTAAAAGGATGACATCACCTGTATAGAAAGCCTTTAGAAACTGCATTAGATCAATTGGCTACTGGATCTGCAGATGCAGCCAACAGAGCATCTTTATTGACCTAATATAAACACACATATCAGTACAACTGCTCAAACACCCTGCTGCACATCAGCTTTTATATCATTTTATATCTATTCAGAGATGTGCTGGAACTCTGATTATTCTCCTTTTCTAAATATTTTTTTTTAAATTAATCACATGTATCTATTAACACTTTCAGCAGCATTTAGGTGGATTATTTTTCATCTCTGCATTCAAATTTTTTAAAAAGTAAAATAAATATCTGCAGCTATTCACATGCACACAGACACATGCATCATCGGCTCACAATAAAAAAATTTTGCTTTTATATATGTGTCACTCTAGAGACTCTCTAACACTTTCATCTCATCCTACACAATACAGAGATTTTATCCAGAATGAGAAGTAAATTTCTTATTAAAAAGTGATGTTTATAATTCTCATGGTTTTAATGGTTTTGGAACACCTTTTAAAAGTTTTGTAGGGTGGGGCTTTTTTCCCTGCTCAGTCAAGACCAGTTCTGTTTCCAACCCAATTTGCCTTAACTCTGCAGTGGTCAATTTAGTTCTGTAATCTCTTTTTGCAACTTTTAAAAACTGATATATTTGAAAGGAGCTCAAAGTCTTGGAGAGCAGCCCATCCCTCCAGTATGCTGGAGAGATGCTCCAAGGAGGGATCTCAGGGATCCCACCTTTGAGCCGGGTCTGCCGTGATGCTTTCGGTTCCTAGAAGGCAAATGACTTCTGCTACTGCGCACGGGAGGGAAGGAGGGAGGAGACAGGCAAGGGGACAGAGGGTGCACGTTCTGTTAAAGCCATTATTTTGGTCTCTGGATGATTTTCTTCGTCTGCAAAGAAGGGGCACTCACCGTTACTGCTTTCCTCTTTTTGGAAAGAATTTTTGTCACCACATCAGACTTGAGGGTAATTCTCCAAATCAAAACTAGCCCATGATGGCTGTACCTCCTGTGCACAAATGGAGCTGCCAAGGGGGGCCTGCTGGTAGTGAGGGCCAAAAACGCCTTTTTTGTCCTTTCTGCTTGCTTATTTTTGAATATTGAATCAGGCAGTTTGAGCACTCCAGAGAAAGCTCTTTTTCATCTACTGTGCCAAGGGACTCACAGAAGGAGATTCTCAAATCTTTGAAGCCAAGTTGTACCAACAGGGCACCACTCTCCATCTCACACCAATAGCTCCTAAGCAGTCATCCAGGAGCTGAATTCTTCCCAGTATATAACCCAAATTACCACAGAAACATAGAACATCTGGAGTCAAAAGAGACATACAAGGATCTCCAAGTCCAACACTTAGGATAGGAGTTGCACTTTAATTTCCCCTGGTGCCTTCCAAAACTATCCTAAAAGGAAAAAATTGGCATCAATATCTGAATTTACTCAACTTCTTATCAAACAACAACAATAATAAATGCAACCAGGGTCCATAAATATTACTGGGTTTAATTTGTATTTAAACATAAAGGACAATCTGAACTTCAATCCTGTGCTTGCAAAATTTGCAAACATGAGGTCTATTTGATTTCTAAAAGCTGAGAGCATTCTAACTACTTTAGATTTTTACAAAGCACTACACAGCTACACAAATAGCTGTTTCTTTTACTGCTTTTTCAATACTAAACAATAGACTGTATATGTGAGCTTCATCTTACACACGACTGTATTGCCTCTTTTCTAATAATTCATAAAATTGTATTTAGAAGCATCTTAAATGTCTGTAATGCTACAATGATAAATCCCCAACAGCAATGAACACCCAAACACTTCCATGTGGTGTTACCTGCATTATGGCTAGCATAATCACAATTTCTATCAAGGAGAAAAGAACCCATGCAGCTGAAAGAACCCTCTCCCTGCCTGTCTGCCCCTGATAGCTCTCCGGGCAGATCTCCACCTCCCAGATCCATCCTGCTGCATTGTGCTGCAAACCCGATCAAGCACAGATTTTGGCGCAGATGCCATATTTTACAACTACTGTAAACACCAGCTCAATAATGGGAACAAAATTCTATTTCCTCCTGGTTTTGCCTTTAAGTGCAGATGACATCATCCCTGTGGCCGCGCCGCCAATGAGCGCGGCGGCAGCGGGGGTCCCGGGGGGCTGCAGCCCACGCTGCGCAGCCCTGCCCACCCAGCCCCGCGTGGGGGGAAAACCTGACCTACTTCCACACCCCGGCTTTTGGGGCATCCCCCCACTCCCTTCTGCTTTCATTCCTTTATTTATTTATTTTAACACATGCCTCTCTCTCTGCAGCCCCAGCTCCCCGCAGCACGGGGAGGTAAGTTTTTTATACATCGTTGTTTTAATGACAAATCTCAAAACTAGAGCAACTCTGAGATGAAAAAAAAAATCTGATAAAAAGGCTTGGTAGTGATCACAACTGCTTGAGAAGAGCTGCAGCATTGAGCAGAATCACAAACAGAAAATCACCAGTTACATTTTAAGCCAGAATCCAAGTTTTAAAAAAGATCTTAAGGAAAAAACAGTATACAATCTCTGTAGTAAAGGGAGTCTTTGTTCCTTAACACTGATTTATTTCCATACTGAAATACCACTCCATAGATTTCTCTGCATCATTCTCTTTATCCTCCCATAATGCTACCTGAATCCTCCAGACTGTTAACCAAATCTGCACGTTCTAATTGTCTAACAAGAGTCACTGAAAAATGAGATGTTTTCAAAAGGATAGTAAAGCCTTTCATAATTTAAATGCACATTCAGTTAGGCAGGATTAGAGTCTTCCCTTATTTAAGGACACCAGAAATGCAAGCCCTGCACAGGCGGGAAGCACCAGCAGCTGCTGGCAGAGGTACCCCCACAAGCAGCAGGACTTTTTCCTGATCAATCAGAGGAAGAAAAGCCCATTGTGCAATTCCAGCGGGGAGGACGGGGACGGTCTCAAAGCCATCATGGCCCTGGCTGACGAGGCAGGAGCTGCCGGCCGGCCGAGGGGCCTGGGGCTCTGAGCTGGGCTTAAGGACTTCTGTCCTTTTGTCCTCAGAGGCAGGCGGCCGCTGGCACACTGTCCCTGGCACACAGCTCCCTGCAGGGCTCAGACATGAGCAGGCACCTTCACTGGCCCCCCCATTTCCAGAGCAGCAGCTCCAGCCTCACCCTGACTCCAAGCCCGTGGTGGGGGCTGGGGAAGGCAGCCGCCGCTCAGAAGGCGATCTGTCACTGCACACACTCAGGCAAAGATGTTTCAGGCTAAAATAATTCATTTTAATAGAGTTTTCCGAGTGGAAATTGCCAAACATAGCAGCATTATGCAGAAATATTTTAGCATTAAGGGCACCTGCATCAAGAGGTTATTTCCATAGATTCGAGCACTTTACATCCTTCTGGACAGACAGGCAATGGGGAGTGAGGGGCAGAAGGCAGAGCGTGCTGCAGACCCTGCCATGCTGGCACAGCTCACTGGATTCACTGTCACTGCCATGCTGCTCAGAGGTTCTCCCCACCTCTGAACTTAAACACCAAAAACAACTCATTGTATTGTCGTGGCATGGTCAGCCCCTCACCAGGGCTTCTCAGGAAAAAAGGAAAAAACATACAACCTCCACCCTGTTCCTGGCTCTTTAGGACAGGGAGGCAGGGAAAGCAGCACCACAAGCTCCTGTTTCCCTTCAGGGTGACATTCTGTGGTGCCATCGCATCCTTACACATGTCACTTTCCACGGCAGCACTCACTGAAAGGCTGTAGAAAAATCCTACCCCAAGATCTGTAGGACTCATAAGTAGTATGAAAACATGATCCATCCTAAGGGAAGGAGCGAGGGAGCGCAGGGGGAGAGCGGGAGGGGGAGGGCAGAGACTGTCATCATTCCTTAAGTGATGTAAGCTTCTAAATATAGCACCAGCAACACAGGAGGAACAATAAAAAGGCACCATGGATTGAATTTCTCCACTGCTTTCACACTACCCCGACTCTTTTTTTTTTCAGCTCCCGTGTTAAGCATGGAAAGGTCATCTTCTATTTAAAATGATTCAGATTTATATGGTTTATAATAGGTTTATAAATTACAGCTCTCTCCTGCAGCTCCGTCTCGCTCACACACTCTGCAGAGCCGGGCAGAGCATGATCCGCATCACAAGCAGGGCTGACGGCGCTGCTGGGGAAGGGGGAAGCCCCCTTTGCTATGGACTCAAACAAATAAAGTTCCCTTCAACGGACTGAACTGAGATGATTCATACCACGCTCCTCCCTTCCTGCCTGACATCTCATTTTGGCAAGGGGTGGGGAAGTCTGGGAAGGTCTGCAACCCAAAAATCCCTGGTGGTGAAAAGGTGTGGATACCAACCCCAAAAAGGTCAGTGTGGGGGACTGAATCCCCTCAGAGACACAGAAAGGGCAAAATAGCTAACATCCCACAGCAAAATTTCCATAACACATTTAGGATTTTGCTCACCAAACATAACCTCAATCTAGTCTCAAATCTACATTCTTGGGAGACAACACCTCCCAAAGCTAACACGGACCTGGCTGCAATTTCCTCAGCTGACAGTGACCTGGGAAGCCAGGTGGGGGTCTCCCATTTGCAAAGCCCATAAAGGTGCATATGTATTTTCCTCATTCTAGGAAACTTGATACAAAAACCTATACAAAATACCACTTTTTCTTCCCTCAGTTATTCAAAACAGCATCTCAGGTTAAACCAAGTAGATTAAGCCTATTTAAAATATAAAGTACTACCAAATCTTTCACAAGAAAAAGGCTTCTGATTAAACGACCTTGAGAATAATGCATTAAGTCCACAGATGAAGTTAAAACAAATCATGAAAATGTCACTTTCAGAATTTCTTTTGTCTTTTTGCTTGAGACTTAACACTAAACTGGAAGCCTGCAAGTAGGAAGAGGGGAGGGATTTGACTCCCCCTACCAAAATTTCTCTCCTAAGCTTGAACAGTCCACTCTCATTTACTAGTGGTCAGTGCATCCAGTTTGAAGAGTAAAGTCCCACCCTGACAGACCTGCCTGAGCTCAGGCACAGCTTCATGCAAACAGCTCAGCCAGCCCCGGACCCAGGCTGGGACCAGCCAGGCTCAGCACTGTCTGAGTTCTGTATCAGAGTGAACAAGGAATAACAGGCAGGGTACCAGGCACTCAGGGTCTGCAGATCCTGAGATCTGGATGCCCAGACCAGCCATGCTGGGGAAGCACAGCACAGACCCTACAGCAGCTCTGCAGAGCTTCTGTCATCAGATGGAGCACCACAGTACAGCAACTCCTAAACGTTCTTGTTTTCTAGTAAAATCCAGCCTGTATCACCTTTAAAAATGCAAAGCTGAGTATGCTCAGAGAAAGTTTTCCCCAGTGTCATTTGGGGTCTTCCCTCTATTGAGGGCAAAGCAGGAAAACCCGAGCTATTCTCACCCAATCTGAAAAACTGATCTGAAAGATAAAGCAAGGGGTAAGCCAGATGCCATACCTGCACTCACGACAGACTTACAACTGCGAACCAAACTTTAAAGGAAACAAAATCAACATCATAAAGACAATAGAAGCATTGTGGCTATTTTACCTTCAACTAGAAACTTCATCATGTAAGAACGAAACTCATTAATATTCAGCAACAAACCAAGTCTGCAAGAACAAGGTAAGGAACAATGACAAGATACAGTGGTGGTCCCATTTAGTCTAGTATTTTATCTGTCAGACGTATCACTTCTAAAAGAGATGCCACATATCAAATATAAAACTACAAATGCTGTTAAATGTCATTAGATAGTAATCAGTTCTATGCCAAAACCAAAGATACTTATGTAGCTATTCTCTCCTACATGCGGTGGTCTTCATGCCAAGCTTCTCCAAGGAAAACAGAGCATCCAAATGCTTATAATTATGCACTGACATTTCCTGATGGTGATTTTTTAATTATTAAAAATTGCTCAGGATATTCTCTATTTCTAAACTGATCCATGAGGCTTATAAAGAACATGACTGAGTTGATGTGAATTTCCATATTCTAAATCAGAAATCCATTCTACCTTGAACACAAAGTTGAAGACAACACCATCACAGCCCTTTAAAGAAATCCTTCAGTGCTATGTGACATTCAACCCAACAACTCCAACTTACAAATTCACAAGCCTAACATACAAAATAACCCTTCACAGGACTACTTTTCTCTAAGGCAGGAGAAACCTAAACCTAAGTGAAAGGCTGAGTTGGCTACAAGTGAGACTACAACCAGGCTGTTACATTTGAGTAGAGCATATTGGACAGAAGCAGCCCAGATGGAAGACATGGAATGAAAAACAGATCCATGGATGCTACTATCTCCCTGCACACAGGGAGACCAGCTTGCTGGCTACTACCCTGTCAGATTTCCCTACAAGAAGCCACCCAATATGTCATTTCAAGAGCTTGAAACAATAATGTTAAAAACAAGGATCAGAAAAGGAACTGCAACTCATACACAAAAGATTTTTAAGTCTCCAAAAGAAACAAAACATCTCTGTGGTGCAGAGCATCTTTTACCATCAACCCCCAAGTGACACAAGGCACTTATAAGCAGTGGGCACAACCCTCACACATTCTCCATCAAGTTTGCATAAGAGCTTGCTTATAAAGAATTAATGAGTTTGGAACTGCCACCCAAACCCTCAGGGTCCATCAAAACAGAGATTAATTCCCTGAACATGCTACATAAAATATTTTCTCAGGCATTTTCCAAGGAACTGAGTTAATTTCTACCATGGTATAAATCTGTCTATGTGCTAAAAGGAGAAAGAAACAAATAACTGGTTATTGTGTGGAGAGCTGTCTTAGGTTACTACA
Organism: Emberiza elegans; assembly: GCA_024865655.1. Classification (NCBI taxonomy): domain Eukaryota; kingdom Metazoa; phylum Chordata; class Aves; order Passeriformes; family Fringillidae; genus Emberiza; species Emberiza elegans. The sequence goes on from JALJVW010000797.1 coordinate 2,557,219, forward strand.
AGATGTAACCAAGCAAGTATTCTACTACCATCTCTTGAAACCAGGTGGGGCAGTGTTCTTATCTCTTCCATGACCCATCCTCCCTCTGGGGAGAGATGTTCTGTTCATGGGCCATTGAGCATCCCTGCATGGCTGATAAAATTACAGCATCCCATTGTGAGATGCTCTTCCCAGGGGGAGGAGCCAAGAATTCCTACCTGGATGTAATCTGAGATTTGGAACACCACAGTCAGCCTTTTCCCACTGGATTCCTAGAGGAAGACCAGACCCATCTACACCACCACTGGATCTTCAGAGGAAAAACTCCACCCTTCTCCAGGATCACTGCTCCACCAGAACCACACCTGTCACGGCAGGAGTGCTGCAGCCACCATTCAATGGGACTGCTACAACACCCTGACCAACGGGGTGTCAGGCTGCATTCTGATTCTGTCAGTGTTTTCGTATTTTATTTTAATTTTCCTATTAAATTGTAGTTTTGGTGTGGGACCTCCCACTGGTTTGCTTTCAAACCAGCACGAAGACTGAATTTTTCAGTGGCTGAATTTTTACTTCTTGTGGTAGCAATTTGCAAAATATTTACAAGTTTTGAAAGGTTTTTCTGCCACAAAAAAATGTACATCCCTCCCACAATACTGTCAGCACCAGCAGAGGTCAAGGCTTGAGCAACTCTCCAGATTGATCCCAATCAACAGAGCAGGATGGTTTCCCCACGAAGAACAGGCTGTGCTCTGGATCTGTTTCCAAACAGTTCCAGGCTTCCTGGTAAAAGTGATCACCAGGTAAAAAGACTGATGTGTTTGGACTGCAAGTAGGAAATTAGTGTAAAAATATCCCTATATAAGGGATATTTTTATATAAGGTATATATAAAATATAAGTTTTTCTTGAATTATCACAAACTAGTGCAGTTCTGCTGCTCTGCTGAGCAAGGGGAAGGCAACACACAAACCTGCTGTGGGTTCAGGGGGTCCATGATCAACCCATCACCAGGGGAGGGAGCAGATGTGCAGCTGATTGCTAAACTTACTCGAGATGGAGAAAGGTTCAAGAACAGGTCTTTGAGGCAAGAATCACAGAACAGGTTGTGAGGGACATTAGAGCTCATCTCATTTCAACCCTTCTGCCACGGGCACGGACAGCTTCCACTAGACCAGGCTGTTCCCCAAGCCTTGTTCAACCTGGCCTTGAAGAGCAGAGCAGATGAGTTCTGTTACCAGCCTCAGAGTGCAGCTCTCCCCAGCAGCAGGAAGATGCCATATCCCAACACTGTGGCATCACCCCCCAACACAGGCTCTCCCCAGGGCTATGAGAAAGGCTGTAAACTACTGCCAGCAGCCAGATTTCAGTAAGTACAGGTGCTTGCTTAAAATAAACCCTCCAAGTTTCAGTCTGATGTAGTTTCATGTGTGCATCACTCTTAACTGCTGTTACACAGCTGCACATGTTACCTCCAAACTGAGACGATTCCTGTAAATCAGTTTACATATAACCTGCTTATCCAGTCGACAAAATCTTTAGGGAAACTCCTGAATACAAGGTCTGAAAAACAACCACTTTCATTATGGATAAATTGGGGATGACATGTTGCATTAGATTGTTTAAAAAAAAAAATTAAGCGGAAAAACACAGATTTTAACCAAAGGGCAGTATTTTCATTAAGTATTTTCGTACTTTCTCCACAGCCTATTCAAGTCATTACTCACTTGAAACTGCAAGTGCTCATTAATTGGATTGGGAAACACCAGTGGTCTATGGAAATTCCTAGGAAGATTTTTAATGCACAGCACACTTTGAGGATTGGTGTTTTGCTAATGACCACCATAACCAGCGGCAGACTTTCAAGGAGCCCTTGAAAGTAACACTGCTGACAAAATGAGCAGACAAAATCAATATGTAAAATGAAGTATGAGAGAACATGCATTTGGCAATTTTCCCCTTGCTCACAAAAGAAGAGGGAAGTGCCTGAGGACACCTCAGCAGACCAGGACAAGTTCAAGATGCTGAGCACAGGTTCCCATGCTGCATGCCAGTGGGACCCTGCCAGAGCCTGCTTCCAGCTCTACCAGTGAAGCAGTAAAATCATACAATCACAGTACTGTTAAGGCTGGAGAACACCTCCAAATCAGGAAGTTCAACCATCAATCCAGCACCACCAGTTTGTTCAACACTAAACCATGCCCTCACTGTCATACCCACAGATTTTTTTAACACTTCCAGAGATGGTGATTCCACCACCACCCTGGGCAGCCTATTTCAATGCTTTACAACCCTTTCTATGAAGAAATTTTTCCTAATATCCAACCTAAACATTCCCCGGCTCAACCTGATACTGTTGTTGCTCATCCCATCACTTGTTACCTGGGAGAACAAATCAACTTTCACATGGTTCCAGCCTCCTGTCAGGGAGTTAGTTGTGGAGGGTAATAAGGTCCTTTCTTCCTATTACCCTCTTTCTGTAGAGGGTAATAAGGTCCTTTCTGAGCCTCCTTTGCTCCAGGCTGAGCCCTGCCAGCTCCCTCAGCCGCTCCTCATCAAGACTCACGCTGCAGACCCTTCCCCAGATGTTGGCCTGGGAAGCAGACACCTCTCCACCATTCATTAACAGAGCTGCTTAACCACCACCTGATTCTCAGCCTCCTCCCCCACCCCAAGCCCAGCCTGACAGTAATTTTCCTTTGCAGAAAGCGGGGGCTCCATCCATGTACATCTCCTCCATCAGACAGTGCCGCCTCCACACCCACACGTCCTTGGTGTGCAGCCCACAACAAACCAAACCCAGAGGGGCCCCCGCACAGGAAGCGAACACGCTGCAGATGCTTCTTTTGATCACAGAGGTAAGAAACATGTAAAACTGCAGGAGTTAAAAGAGCTGCAAACAGCGTACGTAGACTTTTCCAGGGTCCTGTCCAGCACAGGGTGCCTGCCTAACAGAGGCTCTGGCACATGCCCTGGAACCTGAGCACATGTCTGCTCCTGAGCACCTGAGAGCTGGGATCCCACCTGGGCCATGCAAAATTAAAGATGGAGACCAGAGAAAAAAGAGCATCAGGAAGAAGCAACCTGCATTATCTCTTTGTATTTGTACAACACCTCTAGCAAGATAAAAACGTTCATTTCTGTATCCGTTAAGTGCACTGCAAGACCCATGGATTTCACCAAGTCCTGAATTTTCTCTGGATTCATAGAATCACAGAATGGTTTGGCTGGAAGGGACCTTAGAAAATAACCAGTCCCAAGCCCCTGCCATGGGCAGGGACACCTTCCATTATCCCAGGTTGTTCCAAGCCCCATCAAAGAAGGCCTTGAATACTTCCACGGATGGGGCAGACACAACTTCTATGGGCAACCTGTGCCAGGGCCTCACCAACCTTATATTAAAGAATTTCTTCCTATTACCAATCTAAACCAACTCTTTCTATCAGCCTGAAGCCATCCTCCCTCGTCCTATCACCCCAAGCCCTTGTCCAAAGCTCCTCTCCAGCCCTCTTGGAGCCCCTTTAGGCAGTGGAAGGTGCCCTATGGTCTCCTCACAGCCTTCTCTTCTCGCGGCTGAATAGCCCCAACTCTCTCAGCCTGCCATTAGTTAATAAAGTTAAAATTCTGTCAAGTATTTTTTAAAAGTGTCAAAAAGAGGAAGTGTACGTGCAAACACAATAAAAAACAATGAGCTGCAAAAAGACCCTTCCTCCAGCTCATTCTAGCTACTCACAAGATCAGCCACGGCCTCATCACAATTAACTGATATTCCAAATAAACAGAAGCCAGTGATACTGTGTCCAGGTTTAACAACAGGCAGCTGGAGACATGCTCTAAGCCAGTCTTACTTGGTGTATATCAATACAAGACACCATATCAGCAAATTTACCTGGTAGTTAAAAGTAGATTATAAAAGATCCACAGTGTTTCATAGCATTTAAAAAGAAAAGGATTGGTGATGCTAAAGCACCTAATGGGTTTGATCCAGTATATTGAAATGTGACTTAATTCCCTCCAATTATGAGATACCCCATTCTACCTCCAGCCTCTGACAGGATTACATTAAGTAATGATCAAAGAACAAGAAACTTGCCACTCAAGCAGTCTGCAGCGACAGACTTCTCTGAAGATAAATGTTTCTACAAGGCTCCAGGACAAATTTTACTTAATGCAAATATTAAGATACTGTCCATAAAATGCAGTATTATAATAAATCTTTTAAACCTCATCATCCTCTTACAGTAGTTTTTTAAAATTGCATCTCTGAGGAAGTGGATTACTACTAAAGTTTAGTACTAATTTCTTCATTCTCCTCTACAATAAATTTAACAGCTGAAAAAATTCAGTATGTTGTCACAACTCCACAGAAATAGGCATTGGATCATACATGCACTATTTTTAGAGCTACAAATATTCTTCATTTGAAAAAAATATCACAGAGACTTGTAAAAAATGTATGTGGGTAATAAATGCATAGAATCACAGAATGGTTTGGGTTAGAAGGGATTTTAAGGATCATCTTGTTCCAAACCTCCAAGGCAGGGACACCTTCCACTAGACCAGGCTGCTCCAAGCCCCATCCAACCCGGTCTTAAACACTTTCAGAGATGGGGAGTCCACAGCCTCAAATTACTGACCATAAACATGAATTAGAAAAATGTTACTGAAATGAAAAAAAGATTAGAGTTTACAGGTTTGAGTCACATGGAAATTTGTAGTGAATTGTTACACCCTGTCTGGAATTGAACACTGCGAGAAATATAAATGCAAAACTTACTATCTCAGGTTTTATTTTTTAACTGTGAAGATAAATAACTGAACTGTTTACTTTCCTATTACTTGATCCAAGATCAAAACAGCAATTTAATTTTTATAAAGCACCAGAGCTATAATTAACTTTTTTTTAAAAGCATTATCATTAAAAAGTCACTTGCTGTTATTCTGGCTGCAGTTTTGCAAACTCCTACTGCATGAACACAGAAGTTTGGGATATAGTTTAACAGAGATGATCACAATTGTAAGTAAATAATTTGTAAGTAAAAAACATGGCTGTATTATTACTTTCTTCTTTTGTAATCATAAAACATGGATTGCATTATTGATTGGGCTGAGAAGCAGACTAAGAATAGGAATGACTCACTCGTCTCCATTGTGATGCTGCCCTGCTGCAATGACCCCAGCTCCTGGCTGGATGCTTATCACCACCAAGACATGCAATCATGCTAACAGATCAGATCTGAAGCAAGAGCTGCCACAATTAACACCAATGGCACATTTCTTCCTAATCCATTCATTCTGAGCAAGAGCTTTCGCCAAATGGGCCCAGCCTCACTTTCTCCCCCACAGTCAGGATGTTACTGTGGGGGTGATGTGCAAGATGCAGAATTAGTAAGTGACAAGAATGGAAAAGGCCAGAAAAGCCCAGGGATGAAGAGATGTGATGTAATTAAGGGATGCTCAGACCTGCCCCAGGCAGACTGACAGGCGCACATTCTCAGGCTGCCATGGTGGCCATGGCCTCACACGTGACCCACGGAGACAGAGCCACATCCTCCAGCCCTTCACAGGCAGCAGGGCTATGGTGTACCCTGAAAAAACACTGCTAAGTGTTTGCCAAATACACAACTGCCCTTGGGATCCTGCTGTGCTGTAGACAGGAAAATCCCCAGTGCCAGCAGAACCTCAACACAGTTGGGGTGCACTCTGGACAAGGAGGGGAGCCCAGCCTGCCCACCAACCCCAGAGCAGCGCTGGCATCCCCTGCACAGGGGCTGCAAGAGCAAAGTCACACACTGGGCACTTGGAAGACAGAGACAGAAACAGAAACCTGTTCACTCTGAGGGAGACAAAAGAACACTGCCAGCATGTGTTCACTGTGTTTATCTGGAAGGGGGAAAAAACCAAAAACAACAACAAACAACTACAAATAGCTAATTCTGCAGACAACCAGTGCTCTTGTGAAACAACACTGTTCTGAAAACCACAAAAATGTAGCAAATGAATATAAATGGTAACACCTTCTCCAAAGAAACCAACCAGATGATCCATTCTTAGCTCATTTGAGGGAAGGCAGGGAGGGAAGAAATTTAAGATACCCATAATAATCTGAATGTCAACTATCCTGAAGATATCCAGTTAAATCAAGAACTAGAACTCTTTTACTTAGTTAAGAGGCGTAAGAGAAAAGAAGAGCTTCAAGGATAGTAACAATCATTTAAATTATGATTTAAAGCATCTGCATATAAATCTTGGGTCTGTGTCAAATCAGGTACTTCTACAGAACAAGTTTCAGCACTAACAGCAAGTACTCCTTGTGAGAAGTAGATGTTAGCTCATGTCACAACCCAACAGGTAATGTTTTACAAAACACAGAATTAACCTTAGTCATAAATATAATCACAGTATATTTAATGTGCAGAGATTTACATTCTAAGGAGTTAATGGAGATTGCATAGGTAATTCCCCTTAAAAGCAAACGCAAGAAACCTTATATTTAAGGAAATATTCCTAGCTGTGTTAAAAAATATACTGATTTCAGTACCTAAAGGATCTGAGTTTTCTTTAGAAAGCAGAAAACTACTTGCATGTGAGTGATTAGGCACGTAAAAACTTAAATGGTGTCATACTGAATATTCCAACATCAACCACAGGAGATGGACTGGAGTCCATGTGGAGGCTGGAAAGCTCCAAGCCCTCCCCAGGCACACAGGACTCACAAAAGCTCCATGAGGTTGCATTCAGCATCTGTCACAGAGCACTCAGCAACAGGCTGGAGAGTGAAATACAACTCTGTGCTCATTCATTAGCACTATGCCAGACAGGAAATCTGCTGGAGAGTTTGTAAACACTTTTCCCGCTCTGGCAGAAACCTTATTGCAAGTTCCTGTAAAATGGAAGTTTGACTTGCCCTCCTCCTTATCCTGATCCCCTGCCCACACAAGAGGGCTGGATCTAAATGATCTTTAAGGTCCCATCCAACTCAAACCATTCTATGATCCTACCCTTCTCCCATGGGTTATATAAGGGTTACACAATAAAATCTGTTTTTCAAAATCACTGGGAACCAATGTATGACCACACTCATACAGGCATGGAACTAGCCATACCTAAAATAAATTTCTTACTTTACTAGTTTATAATGGAATATGGGAAAATACAGACACCAAACTTTTCCTTACTTGTCATATAGGCAGCCTGTTACTATGTTTCGATTCCTTAGTCATCTACTGAGTTAGAAATTATTTTTTGCTACCTTAAGTACTTGAGTATGACACTTTCCAATTAGTCTACAAAGCAAGGACTGGTATTCAATTCACACTACTGAAAACCCAAAATCTTGCAGATTTGGTAGCAGAGAGGCAGTTGTTCAGTCCTTGCCACTTAGCACTCACTCATTCAGGAAAACAGTGTTACGGAACTCTTCTTATATATTCCTAATTAACAGACATAAAAGCAGATTTGGGAATGTGCTTCTGATTTAAGAAGTTTATACCATTTTCCATGAAACACCTCATACATACATATATATGTGTGTGTGTGTATATATATATTTTTTTTTCCCTCCCCCAGAAATCTGAGGAAGCCACCAGGTTTGCAACAAGCAACTACAGGCACAGGTGCCCTGTATTGTTGGTAACAATGAAATAAACCAACACAAAGGAAAATAAACCAACTTGAAGAAAAATCTTAATGAGGACGTGATCTGTAGACTAACCCCAGTCATGTGAGTGTACCACACTGACTTGCAGCAGTAACCGACAGTCTCTGCAATCATTCAGGAAGCCGTGAAACTTGGGTTTTTCTCAGAACAAAGATGCCAAGTCCCTTCTCACGCATCCCTCCAGGCAAACTGCAGAGGTAGCACCAGCATCAGCGGCTCCTGGCATTCTCCTACTCTTAGCAATGAAACCTGAGAATTATTAGCTGTGTGCTTATTCACTGCCGCAAACACCGAAGAGACAGAGATAAGTTCTGTCCTACACAGATTGCAATTTAACTCCTCATAAAGCTTTATGCACACTCGCCCAAAGTGTGGGGGTCCGACATCTCATTTCTTCAATAACTAATTTAATGTCTTACTAATGATAAAATCCAACATATATGGCAGTTCTGGAGATGAGATGGCAGAGGATGTTAAACTTCAATCAGCATATTCTCTTCCTGTCACAGACACAGTAATGCTGTGCAAGGCCTAAAATCACCACCTGCAACCCAACTGCTACCAACACAGAGAAAAAACATCAGTTCACGTAAGTTAAAAGCTCATATCTGACTGCATACATCAGATATTTTAAAGTGTATCAACTGAGAGTCTACCTCTTTTGGGGAGATGAAAAGGAAGATGGGGAAAATGGAGAGAAGTTGTTTTTTTCTCTTCTGAGCATGAATACTATTCCAGGCTTATACTTCAATGTTATTACTGGTTTTAAACTTTGATTTTCAAAGCAGATCAAATTATCCAGAACAATTATTTTCAATTAAATTATTTGTCTAGATGACACATATCATGTTACCAAGCAGGAAGTTTGAAAAATAATGGTGAAGAAAAACCTTCACATGCACTTTGCAGGCCTGAAACCACACAGTGCGGAGTTTATAGTCTCTGCTGCTCTTTAAGACTAGATCAGTTGTTACTCTTTTTGATGTTTCAACTACCACTACACTATTTTTAAGCAAGTAAACATAACCAAGTACAAGAGTGTTAAGGCTGCATTGATCTGCATTTGCAATTAACTCAGCTCTAAGCCACAGTTCAAATATATTAAGGAAAAAAAAAAAGAAACCCACCAATTCCTACATCTTACCAAAAGAACATCAGGTAAAACCAACAAAAAATGAAGAAAGACCATTTCTCTGTCCAGTGAGCATGTTAAGATTTCTTTATAGTGCTCAGCTGAAGATCCTCAAACCAAAAAAACCCCATCTCTTCCAATTACTACCTTCACTTCCACCTATGGTGTTCCAGCCCAAACCACTTCACTGCCCCTCAACACTAGAGAAGTATTCTCAAAACCAGCAAGCATGGACTATTCATCTGACCAGTTTTGTCACCTAAAGAGAGTTCCAGGCAGCCCTGCAGGCAGCACAGAGCCCAGGCTGGGCCAGGCAGGGCAGACTCACCGACAGGTAGCTGCTGGAGTCCACGTTGTCCGTGATGGTCTGGCGCTCGCCCCGCTGGTTGATCCTGCGGTACCTGCGGCGCGACTGCCGCAGCGGCACTTCCCTCTGCAAGATGTTCTCCTCATTGTCCTTAGAGTTCTCCACCTGAAACACATGTTCAGGCTCCTGGTTAAACATCCAGTTCTTCCATAGCACCGAGAGCCGATGGAGCCGTATGAAGCTCATGGGGAAGGAACAAACATAAGTTCAGGGGAGCTAAACCTTTCGGGATAAATTTCTGTGGCTGTCTCAGAGAAACACGGCTGCAGATCTCAGAAGGGCCTTGTTACAATGAGCTGAGGCCACAGTTTCCTTCCGGGAAACTGTATTTAAAAAAAAAAAAAAAGTAAAAAGGCACACATATCCTCTAAACAATGTCAGTCATGAGCAGACACTCTTCTGCACCCACATGTATCGTGAAGGAGTTACAGGCACTGCTCATTTCAAGTTTAACTTCAACACAGAAGTTTCCATTTTTTGTGTATTTATAATCTGGCAACAATATTGCATTATACCCTATTTTTAGTAGTGAAATTTTTAAAAGCATAATTGATTTCTAGTACCATTCATAGCTAAACAACTTCAAATATTCCAGCTTTTTACAAGTAGCTACTTCACCTATGTCATACTGCCTCCTAATCACCTTCAGTGGATTACAGAGAAATGGCTGGAACTTATTCATAACTTGATGTTAAATATTATCTCTGACTAAACATTAAAAATTAGGTAAATTTATCTGTTTAGTAAAAGCCAACATGAAACCTTTTATCTCAATAGCTACAATACTTGTTTTCTATAAAAAGCAGTCTCATCCTTTCCCATTTCCTTTTGATGTTTTGGAAAAATATCTCCCAGCAGGAAGCAGGACAGACATGCAAACAGGCTGCAGCAGGCAAGAAGCTTCTCTACAATGTATTTACTATGTACAAGTTTCTACTGTCTTCAATGGCTTATTTTTAATTTTTTTTTCTCCATATTTCCCTGCAAAATCCTAAACATATTACTGGAACAGGAGAAAAACCTCTGTATGGTCTTACACAGCTCTCACTTCACACACTCAAGTAAATTACCTTAAAATTAAAATCCAAAAGATACAAAGAAATGAAACACAGAAAGAGTTAACAAACAGAAACAAGAAAGTGACCAAACACCATCACAAAAGCAAGATCACATCTACCTTCCACATCACTTTTCTCAAACACCTATGGTCTGTCTGAGGTCAAAGGAAGGTGCAAGCAGCTGAGCTTCTCTTGTGGGTTATTTCTGATTCCATAGAGAAATCATAGATGTATAACATGGGTTAAAGATACAACGGTTAGAAAAGCTAGAAAAGAAGAGTGAAGCTCACACAATAATACTGTCAAAAAAAGAAATCTGAAAAGTTGAGCTGAAAAAGGGATAACCACATTTTTCCCTATAATTTTACTACCTCTTTGCAAAGGAAGAGGACAACAACCAAAGATATCTATTTGCAGCACTGCAGTAAGCACAGTGGTGTAAGAGTGTAAACAATACAGTGGAAACACAAAAGAAACAAAAAAATCTTTTTAAACAGGTCATCTAGTATGATCAAAAATGCACTAAGATGATTGATATAGAAGCCTTTATTCACGTAGCATAAATGTGGATTTCTAGCTAGAAACAACGTTGCTCTCAAATTGTACAGAAGTCTTCCAGAAATAAGAATTTTTGGATTTGTACGGAGTTAGTAATTAAATAACCTAAATTGTGCTGACTTAATTTTAAATTTTTGTATGTGGGCTCCTTCAATAAATGCATTATCTTTTTTTTCCTGCATTCAGTCTTATTAGACCATAGAAACCAAAATAAGCCGTGAACTTCTCCAACAGAACCAAGCAACTTGGACCTGAGAAACTGCTGGGGTGGACAAAGACTCTTTCAATACAGATAACCCTTATTATCAAGAAAACCCAAACCTAACAGATATTTTTAAGGCTAAATTAAAATAAACACTCAGTGACAGAAGAAATTATTTTTTTCTTTCACAATTCTAACTGAAAACTGAGATGCAAGCATTAATAAATTATTTGATAGCACTAAGTCAGAACAAACAAGAAGCGGAAAATGAGACCACCTGCTTCCTTTGGTTAGTGAACTGCTGCTGACAAAAACAACATGGAAATTAGAAACCAGGAAAGATCTCCACACACCAGAGCTTCCAGCTTAGCACCACCAGCACGAGCAGTATTTTGAGTCCAGCTGACCACCAGGTTGTCAACACCTATGATTCACAAGAACTGCTTTTGATGTTTGTGCATCTACAGGATAGGCACACCTGGGCACCTCACTCAGCCCTGCTTTCACCTGGTTAAAACTAAAAATTCCTTTTGGCAGAGAGGTGTCACCCTCATCAGAGCCCTGTGGGGGAATTCAGCTTGTCTGTGAGTGCTGGGAGCCAGGTCCTGGCAGGGGAGCAAAGGGAGGACAGACTCCCTGGGCACTGCAGAGCCAGCAGAACCAGCTGCCATCAACTCAGATGGAAACACTGTCCCACAGACTGCTTCCCATTCCTTCATTTTCAATACAGTATCATAGAATTGTTAAGGCTGGAAAAGGACTCAAGAGATCATCACATCCAACCCTGCCCCTAGCCCTGCCAGGCCCACCACTAAACCCTGTTCCCAAGTGCTGCATCTACACATCCATGAAATCCTTCCAGGGATGGTGACTCCACCCCTGCCCTGGGCAGCCTGTGCCAGGCCTTGACCATTCCCGTGAAGAAAATTTCCCCAATATCCAATCTAAACCACAGGATTGCCCTGTCTCACTCTGCAGTCCAAAGCAGCAATGAAATATTTCCACCTGCAAGTATCACACGGCTCTTCTGAAATCTTACACTTAGAGATCTGAAGAAGAAAATTAAAGCACCAAGGAACAACAGTAATGACACTTCAATATACCAAAATATGCTGCAATTCTGGGCCATCTTCCTAAATGATAAATGAGGCTATTATTAATTCAATAGATTGCTCAGCCTCCAAAAATATGAGTTACAATGCCCATTCACACACAATCTGTTATCCTCATTAACTTAAGCTGACCACATTTTATGGCCTTTAAAATGGGTCCATTCCCAGAGGATTCCCACTACAAAACTGATTTACATTCTAAAGTGACAGGAGAGAAGGAAAAAAAATTAAAATCAGTCACCAGCAGGAAACGATAGAGTTCTTTAACTCCATTAAAGCAGCTAACTAATTATTTTGCTTGAAGATAAATATTCATTATGTATTGAACCTTGTTAGTATGTTGCAAATTAAAAACTATAGAAAATAAAAGAATTAAGAGAAATTAGTAAGAGTTAATTAGGCAACTAAAACTCAAGCACACCTTATGTCAGTGAAGATCATTAGCAAGGTGCACACCACCACACTGAGGCTTTTTTCTCACATTATTTGAAGTGCTTCCTAGAAAATACAGCCATTAGCACCTTTAGCTACATTTACCTGTAAAATATGACCATAAATATAATAAGGAAACTACTCTCCACTTTTAATTCTCTGATTTTCCTACTGGAAAATGATACTAAAGTTCCAGAGAGGGATATAAGATACTTTCAAGTGCCTCTATACTCTCACAGGCATTTAATCACAATTACAGACAATTCAGATTTCAAACAGAGCAAACAGCTGTCTGGGCTGTGCCTTTGTCTCCAGGAGCACCCAGCAGTGTGTGAGGCTGCTGACATGGCCAGTGCTGGCTTCCCCAGCTCCGGGGATACTGTGCTCCTCTGAAAACACCCATCACACTTGTGCCTACTCAAGTTACACACACAACACTACCTTCTTCCATAAATACTTCAAAAGGGTCAGTTTCTCTCTTGAAGCAGACACTGCACAGAAGCTCCTCTTTTATTTCCATCTTTTTTCTTTTTTTTTTTTTATTTTTATTTCTTTATTGCAATGGTGATGTGACCATACAAAGATGTAGGTATTTCTTAAGATTTCCTTTGCCCATTAACTATTTTTCATGTAAAGTTACAAATGTACTTACAGTGAGTCAAGTCACCAGCCAGACCAGGCTGGTCTAGTCTTCCCCTAGATTGCTCCAAGCCCTATCCAAGCTTGTTTTGGACACTTCCAGGGATGGGGCAGCCACAGCTGCTCTGGGAAACCTGTGCCAGGGCCTCACCACCCTCACAGGGAAGAAATTCTCCCTAATACCTGATAATAGATGTGGCTGGATAAGTGAGTGTTTCCTACTCTGCTACAGGAGCACTGAGGAGCAAGACTCAGCTCAGCCCAGGCACAGCACCCAGGCACACTGAGTTTACCACATGCTCAGTTCAGCCACCAGATCCTTGGCAGCTGCAATTAAAGAGTAAAAATGCAAAGCACCAAATGCAAACCAGTGGGCCTGGGGCACTCCCCTGACATGGCTGCACACACTGCCACCCAAACAGTCCTGTGGCATAAATCCCTCCAGGCATAAATCTCACCCCCAGAATTCCAGCTTTGAGAAGAGACTGGACAATTCAGAATAAAACAAATTAACTGTTTCATGCCAGAAATGAAGACAGGTTTCTTGCACTCTTAAACTGCACTTCAAGGCAGACTGCAGCTTAAAATACATGCTGCAGCACAGAGCATATTGCTGATGCTATCAGAGCCCATGAGCAGAGTCAGACTGACATTGCACAGAGCAAACTGCACAAAGGACAGCAAGTGGACTTGGTTCAGGACACTGCTGACATCCCTGCTGGTAATGCACTGTGAGAAACAAATATTTTATGGAAGCTGAGTATTTACATGCTCAGTAAGAGACACTGTCAAATATTAGTTTTGACGTTACCATTTCTAGATCTAGGGCAGCTAAATCAATAGCAGTCTGGAGATGGGAGTCTGATTAACAGACACGTGGGTTCTGAGCACAACAAACAGCTTTGTTCCAGCTCCATTAAAAACATCTAAGGTGAAAGTTGGAAGAGATCTGCCTGCGTCCCCAGGCACATTGCTGGGATTCAATGTTGGTCTTCACTATGGAAAAGCAATCCTAATATTCCAACTGCATGCGTACAACAACCTGGGAGGGACTAAGCTGCACTCTCTAAGCACATATATGTGTATCTATAGATGTACTTGTCAGCATCAATCAGTGTTCTGAAGAAGCAGGAGGAATCCTGGACTTTAAGGATGATGACAAATCCTACCCTTCAAGCCTGGCTAAGCACTCTCATGTTTCTTGTCCTACCTACAAGCCTCCCCACTATGTGGCACTGCAAAGGCTTGGAGGAAGAATGCTGTTCCACCCAGACATGACCAATAAAAGCCATTAAATGGGGAATGGCGGTGTAAATAAAATACTCATGATAGAAGACTACCATAGCCTGACTCAGGAATGCTCAGCTCAGCCGTGACTGTCAGGCTTTTGAAACTCAAGTAAGCATAATTTTAGAAAGAATGACCTAATCATCATCATCATTTACCCATCTAGATTAAATTTACATAGCTACTGCTGTTATGAGAGCAGCCATAGGTATAATTGAAATCAAGGCAATTTTACTGCAATTTCATAGAATACTTTACAATAAGCTTTCTGCTGTAAAAGAGAAAGAATTTGCTGAAACCAGCAATAGATTTAAATACATATGAAAAAAATCTGCCTTACCACAATCATTTCTGAAGGTTCCAATATGATACATTCGCATCCTCGCTTTCCTCCAGACTGCTTGCCAAAACTGGAGTGGGATGGAAAAAAAGCAAACAAAAAGGAATGAGATGAACAGCCTATTTTACCTTTTCAGTAACAAAATAATTGGCAATGGTCCATGTTGTTAAAAAACAAAAAAAGAACAAAGAAAAATTGATGAAAACTATTGTATGAAAAATGTTAATTAGATAGTATCATTACCATAATATTTTAATTTATTCAGCACCCCTCATTACAGCCCGCTACGTAAAGTCCAAATATAAAGAATATTCTTTTGTAAAATCATTATTACTTGCAGATACTCACAACCATTCATAATACATTTCAGTTCTGACAAGAAAACCTTAGTACATTTTAATTAAACAGGCGTTGTAAAAACAAATATACATAAATTCAAAAGATTCCAAAATACTACTCAGCACAGAGCATCATCTTTAATGAGAGCTCCCTCAACTATACATCACCCCTTCGACAGAGAACCTCTTTTATCACATTGAGCCTTGTAACCTCTGTCTGTATGTTGCTACTTGTACCGCCACAAGGACTGGGTCATGGTGATGGGTTCTGTTCAAGTATGAAACACAAATGTAACAAAGCATGATGGGCAGTCTGAGCAGCTGAGGAAAGCAGATAAAAACAACCTGATGCACTCCAGCTCATCAACTCTAACAGCAGACTCCCTTCAGGACACTGAACTGCAGAGGTGACCTTAGAGAAATCACCTCTGGAGAAGGCACCATGCGACCAGATCTGAGGGTGCTGGAGCTACCAGCAAAAGAGGACTGAGCTAGACACTGCTGGGGGATGTGTGGGGTGTGTTACAGACCAACAACCTCTCAAATCAATCCATCTGTCCCTGCAGTGGTACCTGGAATTAAACAGATCTGGCTTCACACATGAAGTAAGCTTGTCTTCACTCCTCACCCATGAGCCTGAGGTGGGAGTGAATGCTTGACCTAGGGCACGAGGGAAAGTGATTCCACAACCAGCACATAAAACAAACTCCTTGATGAGCACACAGTGGCTGGATTAGCAGTTCACTGGTTGCAGCTGCCACGTTACAAACCCAGACTGTCAACATGAATCAAGTTTAGCACCCACCAGCAGGTGAGATAACTGAAGAACTGGTTAATGCAAAGCAGGGATTAACGTGAGAATTAGAAGGAAGTTAAGACAAGAGTAGAGACAAACCAGTAAAAAATGGGTCAGCTTATGCTGTTTTCACTGAGATTATGTTTAAAAAGTACATCTCTAACTCCAGCCATGCAAGATTTGAGTTACATGCATGGTCATCTCCATGGAAAAGACCCACTTAAACCACCACCACTTTATGGTGAACACTTAAAAAGACTCATGTTTATAAACAACACTCCAAAACTTCTGTGGGATATTTGCAACTATGGGAAAAGAATTTAAGGAACTGAACTGAGGCTAAAAAGCTAAACTAAACTGAAGGAGGGAAGGTTTAGATTAGATATTAGGAAGAAACTCTTCCTGAGAGGGTGCTGAGCCCTGGCACAGGTTGCCCAGAGGAGCTGTGGCTGTCCCATCCCTGGAAGTGTTCAAGTTCAGGCTGGATGGGGCTTGGAACAACCTGGGATAGTGGAAGATGTCCCTGCTCATGGCAGGTGGTTGAACCAAGTGAGTTTAAATATCCTTTCCATCACAAATCATCCTGTGATTCTCCTGAAACTGCAAAGTAACTCAAGTGAAGCCTCAGATGATTGCAACAGAGAAATTATCAGTGTAATCCAGTTAGGATAAAGAATTACAATTAATAGGAGCATGGCAGCTTCCACTGCAAATCAAGTTTTGATTTTGCTAATGGTCTACTGAAGTAAAAGAAAAAAGTATTTAAATTACATGACTGCAATACAGTAATAAACGACATGACAACTAAAACTTTCTCACCCAGACCAGACGAGCACAAGTTTCACATAGAAAACTGCCACTTTCACACATCTATAGTAAGAAACTCAGAGTTCAAATTTTCATGCCTTCTTTCATGCTTTTTCCACACAGCATGTAATTCAGGCATGAGTCTTGTGTTTTTGCAGCACATAAAAAGAATGGCTAAAATACTCTCACTCTTACAACTGTTAAATTCAGTTCAGAAAATACAGAACTGTCATTTTTAATGTCAGCTCCAACACTGAGATGAACTGAAATTCATGTTAGAATTCTCTACAAGCTAAAAAAACCAAACTGAGACCAACTTTGCCATGGGATCATTTTCAATTTAAAGAAAAAAAAGTTAAATAACTTATACTTCTATTCCTTATAGTAGAAAATGAAAAACAAGATTTTTTTTTTTCCAAAACATCAGAATTATAAAGGAATTATTTGCAACTAAAAGTTTCAAGTTTTGCACCTTTTTAAATCCAGAAATAATCATTATCAGTTTTATGACAAAACAAATTACTACTATTGCTACATCCCCTGTAGTTAGGAAAAAGCACCAATTTCCTGTTGCAGGTTGTTCAAGCAAAGTATTTTTGTTGTGTAACAAGATTTTATCAAACTCCTGGAGGTCAAGGAGGAGCTGTTTTCTTTTTTGTTTTGTTTTACATAAACACATTCCTCAAATTCAGCCGCTGTCCAGCCTCCCTCTGCTGATGTTGCAGCATTTGCTAATTAAGCAATGGCAGTAAACACTAATGAGGACTAAAATGGCGCTTGGGACAAAGGTCACAGTCTTGCCCTGTCATTTCTGCTCCATCAGGCACTTTACAACAACCAAACACTTGGGAAAGGATCAGGTTCCAAAGACAAAACCCACCCAGCTAATCCTAAAGAATAAACTACTCATATTAACAAGTCAATAGATCAAGTTTCATTATTTCCTGGTACACACCATCATGGATGGTTTATTGATTATTCCATAGCAGAGCTCCTTCCAAAGGAGGAGGCCACATATGGTTTTTCCCCAGCCATAACTACCATTATGTCTTGAAAATACCAACTTTTAACATTTTTAATTAACATACACAACATGTTTTAGAAACATGGGTTTTAAATTTCTTAATGACTTATTACATATTTTTCCTCTAGAATACAAATATTTAGCTTCTCTATCAGTTAAGAGGTTTGCTGACATCAATATACTTCCCTAATCTGCCAATTATAATCAAGGCTTCAGAACAACATTCATTCCTAAATATTTGTAAATGGAAAAGGTTCAGTTGAACAAAGCTTTGAAAATGGAGGAGAGAAATCCACTTGGCAAACAAGAGCAAACTTTGACACGGAACATTCTTTCAAAGAAGGAACATTTCAGTGACAGCAAATTACTTGGAGAAGCCTTTAGCTGGTGATTAAAGATCCACCCAAACCTGAACCATGCTGATCCTCAAAAGAGACAGCTCTGGAAAGTATATCTAATTCTGGATGAGACGGGGCAATCTTATCTTTTGGTACTAAAAGAGAACTTTGCTGTGGCACCAAGAACACATGGAGCTGTTTGCAGGAGCTGTTATTACTCAGTATCTTGGTTACCCAAGCATCCTTTCCCAGGGTCAGGTTTGCTTCCTGGAAAGGTCCAATCCAAGAAGCCCATTTCAGTACTTCTGCTTACCAACATCACAGCAGCTTCCCCAACCAAAAACATTTCTCAAAAACACTACATCCTCCTGATGTCACATGTGGCAAGATACATAAGAAAATTGGCAAAGACTCACTAAGGTACAGCACATTATGCATGCTTTAGTGCTTTAAGCAGACTGGGGAAAATAATCTAATTAACAATTTAAACACTGAAAGTGTAAGAAAACATGAAACTAATGTAAATTAAGTTCTACTTACAATAAAAAAATTGTCAAAGGACATACTACTACTGGTATAAACCAATAAAGTTTTAAATGATTGAACAATTTAATTGGCATTGTTAACACATGTGTGATTTAAATATTGTCTTAATGCCATTCTATAGCTTGCCACTGCTAGAAACTTAGAAAAAAAAAAAGTACTATAAAACTGCACTAAAATTTTATTTATTATTTTTTGTATGCTCCCGTCACTTAATATTCAAGTATTTCATCTACATCATTAATTTTCACACACTCACTCAATGGTCTGCAATGCTGTCATGGGAAAAAAAAAGTCTTCCATATACCAAAGGCAGCTTTGTTTATCCTTGATTTATGGATGCCTTATTTGCAAGAAATTGTGTTTTCCTTCTAATTCACTGCTACTCATAATTAAAAATGCTTAAGCAGTTGCATAATCTGAGAAGGAATTAAGTTAAACTGGCATGATATCCCATACCAACACCAATGGATGTTCAGGCTGTGGGATCAGACTGGAGCTACCAAAATGTACAAGCCCAGGACTGCAGGGAGCAGATCTCAGTCAGGCTGGACAGGGCCTGGAGAATCCTGGTCTAGGGAAGTGTCCCTGCCATGGCAGGGGGCTGGAACTGGATGAGCTTTAAGGGCCCTTCCAACTCAAACCAGTCTGTGATTCTGTGACACTCCTTGGTTTATCTGTCCTATCTGTCCCTTCTCCACTGTGTGATTTGCTCGCCTCTCCACAACTGCAGAGCACCTCAGAAGTGCAGGCACCTGAGTATGTGCCTGACTGCACACAGGGAACAGAATAAAATCAATCACTGGAGGGAGCCTCCTGTATCTAAGAATACTCCCATTTCACTCTCATGCTCACTCCCCACAACAGGAAGGTGTTAAAACTTCTTTAAGGTACTGGACCTTTTATAACTATTTAGAAACTCCTCCAACGTAACATATTTTTAATGTGGCCCTTGAAACAGAATGAGCACAAACATGGCTTTCTGAACACAAATGTTTTGAAAATTCTCATATCCAGCTGTTGCACAACTTGATTATTGGGTGATGAAGTACATCTGGAATGGCAAAACTGATGAATTTAAACAACAGGCATCACATTTTACTCAAACATTTCCTGATACCAATATGCTCAAGTTTTTCAATACTGATAGCTTCTCATTCTTCATTACTCAGAATATCATACATATATTAAAGGCAAAAACACAGCCTGAAGAGCTTTCAGCCTACAAACAGATGGAGCCTGAGAGTGTCTTATTATTTGTTTCAACACTAATCAGCAAGTATCTTCAAATTTACAATATTCTACTACATCCTGAAACAATATTTTCAGATATTTCAGACATCAAAGCTATCAATGGCAGGATGTCAGGCACTTCATGTTCTGTATTTTCCAGGAAGTGTAAAATCATAACATTATCCTGTCTGTGTCAATTGGTGTCAATAACGCACAGTTATCTGTGACTGTCAATACAGCTACCTGCAGGAGCTGTACTGCAGTAATACTCAGTACTGTATTACATGTAGAACAGGGCCAGGGCCCTGATATACCAGTTTATCAAGATAACAAGCAAAGAGTTTGCAGGTATTTTGTTTGTATGAATATACCTGTCTCTCAAACTGCCTGTCTGCCTGTCAGGCTGCTTTTAGGCACATAATGATGAAGATAAATTGTACTCGCCACTGCAAAGTGAACCCCATGACCCCACTTATCCAGTAACCTGGATGCATTTCTTCCATGCAAAAAGATTTTTGTACAGAAGGGCACAACTGAGTCTGGAAGAGACAAGATGCATAAGGAATAAACATGTTGTTTGGTTGGCTTTTTAACAGGTGAAAATGTGATTTTGTGCAAGTATAGGGGGCTACAAGGGCATAGAGTGCCAGGACAAGGGAGAATGGCTCTAAGCTGACCTAAGTAGGTTTAGATGAGATATTAGGAAGAAATTCTTTACTAAAGGGTGGAGAGACCCTGGCACAGCTTGCCAAGGAAGCTGTGGCTGCCCCATCCCTGGAAGAGTCCAAGGCCAGGCTGAGTGGGGCTTGGAGCAACCTGGGATTCTGGAAGGTGTTCCTGCTCATGGCAGAGGGCTGCAATGAGATAAGCTTTAAGGTCCCTTCCAACCAAAACCATTCTGTGATGCTATGAAAAGCTTTTTTTTTCATCTCTTGTGCAGAACAGTTGCTCCAGCAAACCCTTGGATATTGACTGCAAAGTTGTTGTTGGTTAGATCCAAGATAAAATGCATTCTGTTACCAATGAATGCACCACACAAGTAGATTAATGGCTGGAATAACCATTAGTATTATTAAATATCAATCTAATTACTCTAAAAATGTAATTTAATACTTACATTTATTTGTCATTGTTTGGGAAATAACACTGAGGGAAAACGCATGAAGTTGCACAACAGGCATTAACAGCCACTGTGGATAGAAAAGTCAGGATCTGCCCTTCCTGCACTGCAGTCATGACACAGAAGAACACTCAACATCAAAATCCTCATAGGAATAATTTGTTGGCATCTCCATGGAGGTCTCAATTTCACTAGATTTGTCTCAGCCCAGCCACGATCTGGAGAATGGGACTGGTTGGTGGGGAGTTGCCTGAGGCTCAGGTGTGCACCCGGAGCCTCACAGCAGCTGCTGAACAGCCCCAAGTGCCCCCATTTGGGAAAAAGAACAAGGAGATGGGAAAAAGGTCCATCAGCATGGACCAAAAGTTTCAGCAAATGCAAGTGGCAGAGTTTATGAGATATCATATGCTGTGCAAGTCCTGAGCTCTTCAAAGTAACTTCATTAGAAAAATATTATAATACTTAACTCCATCAGGAAATGGTTTAAAGGAAACCAGACACCACAAGATACATGGCTGAATGCAAAATACCTATTTCAATTAATGCTCAGTCATCAAAACCCATTTCTGCATTAGCTCTCAATAACAACATTTAGCAGGTTTATCTCTTAAGCCTGCTGAAGTTCTAATTGGAAATTATTTTGGAGGCTGTATAACAGGCTATGCAATTTGCAGGCTGCAAGCTCAAGATCTCTGTATTAATTACTTTATACCCTGAACATGACAACCCTTTGAGGAAGCCTGTGTCTCACCTACCACTTTCTGTGCAGCTTTCCAGCTATTCCAGATCATAGGACTGCAAAGTCTTAGTAAAATTGTATTTCAGTTATAAAGAAACAATACATGACCCCTTCCTTCTAATTTCCTTTCTCTTGCACTTAAGTTTAGCCAACAAAAAGCTCTGCGGCACAATCAGCATCCCTTGCAGTCACAAAATTTCTAAAGGGTAGCTGCTGTAAGGAACCATGAATAGACCAAAAAGAAATTATTGGTGCAGGGGAAATACGGACAAGATTATTCAGCCATATAATTGAGACAGGTCATAACAGTCTTTTTTCATTTTTTGACTTTCTTAGAAGTTTAGTCTATATCAAACAAGATGCACTATGTACTCTTAGTCTGCAGCACCTTCCCAGCCTTTACTCAACACCAGCAAGCCAAATACACTTAGGGAGACCAGGACACAGCTTCTCACTGGTGAGCTGCCTCCCTTCTCCCTCAGAGTATTTTCATGCCAGCACTAGCTCTGCCAGAAGAATTTAAATCTGAACAACTCTATCTGAATTAATTAGTTTTACAAATACGTTTATTGGTAGCATTCCCGAGTTGTTGCTTCACTTACTGGCTGTCAGGCAATGCTACAAGTTACAGCCACCACTTAACAGAAACATCCAAGGAAAACATCACCTCATCCAGAGCCACAAATACACTGAATAACCACTGCTTTTATCCTGTGCTCAGTACTAAATCTCTCACACTTGATAAGCACAGGGATGTAAGCCTGAAGCTCCCTTTAAGAGAGCAGAGAAAATCACCCACAGTTAGTTGGGAAGAGCTTTCCATTGTGAAGCAAACATACACTCAGAGTACTGTATTGCAGTATTTAGAGTCACACAGTAAGAAACCTAAATCCCAATTATGGTAACAATTACCACAGTTCAGAACCTTACTGGCAACTGCCAGTTGGTCAGAAATTAGGTTTACAGTATGGCAGCAGGGGACTGGCACACATAGATCCAGACCATGGGAGCTGAGGGAGGAAAAAAAAAATGCTGTTCACACTCCAGGCATTGGGACTGGGATGGAGATGAAGAAGAGGAAGAGCAGAGTTCGAGGAGCACTGGGACAGAGCTTGGATACAGCAGGGGCTGTCTGAGCAGAAGCAGTATTCAAGCTAAACCTGAAAAGGAAAGATCAGGGGACAAAAAGACCAGTGTATCTTGCACTGCCAGAATCTAGGAGTACAGGAGCTCTGAGCCACTGGTTTATTTTGCAGCAAATGGTACAAATTAAAAAATATTTGCAGAAAGCTGCCCTATAGGCTTCAGAAGCAAAACTAATCGGACTTTAGATAGTGCATTTGAGTTATAAATACGTTTGAGAACAAAGTTACATACATCAATATTTAAATTATGGCATTTTGTTAATCTTTAAATTCTTCCAATTGCAAATCTCTAATCTCACATTCCTACTTTCCATCAGTGACAGTGCTATAGGAGCACAGTATTTTCTGTGCTTCTGGCACTTTACACACAATAGATGTAAACACTATTAACAGTCACTATTAAGTCACAGTCAGTTGCAAAATAAAAACACTGTTACTCACAAATACTAATACAAAACAAGCTAAAATAATTTCAACCCAAGCTGTTGTTAATGATGCAAAACTGGAGTTCCTCTTTCATTATGACCATTTTCTTGATCTAAGCATTTGGGTCCTCTCCTTTTACTAAAGAAAAGAGAAATGGCTAATTGAGTCATTGATGCATCTATGACTCTTATGAAAAGACACCACACAACCACAAGCCCATTTTAAATAAAGCAATTGTTTTTAGCAAAAAAATGCACTACATGAGTAGAACAATGATTCCAACTTTCTCCACTCGAGAGATTTGGGAAGGACAGGGAAAAGAGAAGTGTTTGTTTTAGTATGACTACATCTTGAATGTTTCAAGAGTTTGTATTTTTCCCTTGGAGGTTCAATTCTCACAGCTGCAGGAGGCTGTCAGCCACATAATTGGCTTCAAAAGTTCCTCCAGGTCCTTGATATATCTCCTATGGCTAATCTTGCTGTGAGTAATCTCCTTCAAATATCCTGTTCACGTGAATTATCTTCATTAACAAGTAAGGTTAACACAAAACCTCTTTAACTTGCTGACATGATTTTCTTCCACAAATCTGTCAATCCTGTTCTTTTATTCCAGCCATTACTTTCATGTTAGAAGCAAATTCTTCTCCTCCTATGCCAAATCTATTAACAAATCCATTCTCCAGCAATTGGGTAATCAAGATTATGCCATCTTTGTACCTGGTATTACTGACTGATCTGCATCTTACCTTAATCTCACAGGGCTTCTCTCATCATGAGCATCAGTGTCAGAATATTGAATAGATTTATTGTGCCTGGATGCAAGCTTTACTCCTCCAAATTTTAAACCAATTTCTCAATGACAACTTGAATACAAGTTCATCAAGTCAATATAAAAGCCCTTTTCAAGCATAGTGAGCCCCAGGTTCCATCAAATACTTAGACAAAGCTAATAAAGCAGTAACTGCCCACCTCCTTATGTTTTCAAGGGGCTAAGCATCTTTCAGGTAGGATTCCACTGAATATTTTATTTCAAAGAGTTCTGCAGAAAAAAATTAAGGTTTCTCGAAGCTCTGATAGACAGTGGATGAAAGGGGGCAGGCAAAAAGCAGGATAGCATCTTCTCCAGGTTAAGTTTACAGTTGTTTACTACAGCCTCCTCCTATCCATCAAGGTAATCACAGGGCAGATGACACAAAAAGGGCAAATACTGTGAGGATATACCAGCAAACATTTATTAAACCATAACCACCTTCCACTGGCTATGATTATTTATGGAGACTGCAAGGGTCTCACTAACAATCAATTGCAACAGCAGTTTCCTATATAATTGTTATTATATAATTAATGCTGGACATTTAGTTTCTAGAGCAATGCTGAATTCTGAAAAATGATTGCATGGATAAAGCAGTACCCACACAGCATACTCTCCCATAAAGTTTATTTCACAAACATATTACCGGTCTAGGATCATATGCACATCAGGCAAAGAGAACATGGCAGCAAGTTATCTTTGTTTTATGTGATAGAGACTAGCTCTGTAATACCTGAGGCCATGAGAATAAAGGCAATATTGTGCTTTCCTATACATGTATAGTTAAGCCTCCCTATGTCAGAATGACTGACATAATCAGGAACTTGGTTGGGGACAAAGAATAAAGAGTGACATTAAGTATTATTTCAAATGTTAATTAAAATGCTGCTAATTACAATTATGAAAGAATACTACTAACTTATGCATGGCACTATTTCATATGAAATTAGCCTGTGTCTGATGACTGCAGTTCCCTCAGCTAGCAATGTGACAGATAAGGTATTCCAAACAGGGAAAGTAATTGAAGTTTATCCCACTCTAATGAAGAAAAAAAACCCCAACCATTCTATTTAATGCATGAACATGACTGCATTTCAAACAAAAAGGAGGTGAGCTGAACGCCCTAGACACCTATCAGGAGTCCATTTCTCCTCCCTTCCACATGATCTCACCATCTAAAGACACAGAACATCCCAGGAACCACCCTTTATAAGCTATAACCTGCCAGCAGTTCCATCGAACAAGATGACCCTTTCACCACCCTCATTGTCCATAATAAATGTAGCTGTAATCCTGTGAATTAACTACAACAGGTCTACTTTGCTTTTCTCTTTTTTAAGGCACATAAGAAACCTTACAAGCAATGGTGCTTGTAAGTGACTTGCAAAGGTTTTTGCAAAGTTTTGTAAAACAATGATTTCAGAGAGTTTTTATGTAAATACCAACATGCCATGTCCTGACTTCTGGTACTCCTGAACTTATAACTGACTCATCATAGTATGATTTTGGTTGAAAGGGACCTTAAAGCACATCTTGTTCCACCCCCCTGCCATAGGCAAGGACACTTTCCATTAGACAAGACTGCTCCAAGCCCTGTCCAAATTGGCTTTGACCACTTCCAGGGATGGGGCAGCCTCAGCTTCTCTGGGCAATTTCACTCAAGGCCCTTCAGCCACTCAAGGACCATAAAGTGTTTAATATCCAGCCTGAAATTAACTGAGTTGAAAAATTCAGTCCTGTATGTTTTTACTAGTGCATACTATGAAATTCAAGTATACAGAAATGAATGCAAGCTGGAGTTGGCCTTAAGTCTGTGCACTCATGGTCAGCTCATGCTGAGTCAAGTGAAACACAGTGAAATAAAAACGAGTGATGTGCAAGGTCAAGCAGAGTATTACTCTGGGCACTCAGGGCATTACTTGCCCAAGTTCAGCTCGAGTCTAATAATGTGCTTCAGTGAAAGCATGTCAGTGCTCACTGTGTCTCAGCCCCAAGACACAGATGGGCTCCTGGCACAAGCTCTCCACAGCTGATGCTCCTGGCCCTTCTTGCTTCACATAAAAATCATATGTGCCATTAAATACAGCTCTGACCAAATGGCAGCAGCCATGTGACCTGCAGTCATATTTTTGTGACAGGGTACTCTATCCAAAACAGTCACACAGCACAAATTAGTCAAAGAGACCCCATGGTAATAAGCTGACTACAGATTCTCTTACAAAGTCAAAAAGCCAAATTAGATTGAGTCAGTATTACACAAAGAAATTTCAACATGGAGAAAAAGTCTGAGAAAATTTAAATTGAATTAGCTGAACATTTCTTTCACTATCAAACTTCAGATAAAACAAAATTATGAAATTATTTTTAAATTCTTTAAAAATTACAGTAACACAAATACGTAGGAAGCGTTTATTAAAAAAAACTTGCCTTAAATAACAACAACAACTCAATTATTTTACCTACCTGCAAGGTGGCAAAAACATTGAATCCTTCATGAGTACAGATCCAGAAAGCAGGATATACCAGCATCTTGCAATAGTTTCTGAGCTGTAAGAAAAGAAATCACTGATATGTACTTCTCCTTGCAGCACCTTAGAATTACGTTATCCAAAATATTATTGCAGTAAAATAATCATTTATTGTTCTACCAGTTTAATATATGAACCTGGGAACTCCCACTGGACCAGGATTTTTTTTAATACATTCACATAAGGAAGGTTTCTTATACTTTACATTTTGACATTTAACTCAGCTTAAAAATTTACTTTATTAAAATGAAATTTTAAGCAAAAATGTGTTATTCCAGTGAAAGTGTACACAAAGGCTATAAATACAGGACAGCACACAACCCCACACACAGATATTGAGCTGCTCCTGGAGCAGGTGTGTGTCACACATAGCCACCACACCAATGAGCAGGTGGCATCTGATTTAGACTCTGGTGCGCTGAAAGCTGTGCCTTATACAGAAAGCTAGGATTAACGGTGAGATGATAAATATGCCATAAGCAATGCTAAAATATGAGGGAAATAAAAGTATATTTTCCTCCTAGGAAGAACCTAGAGAACTGTGAGCTAAAACACCAATTTTTGCAGTGTAAAGCAATGGGGTTTGAGCTCCAGCCCTGTCCAGCACAGGCTGCTCTGTGCAGGCAGTGCCAGCTCCAGGGATACAGTGCCACCTACTGAGCTGAGTGTCACCAGACTGCAGAGGGGACAGTGCCTGCCTTGTCACCTGGTGCCACTGACACACACACACACACACACACCCCCTGCTGTCCCTGGGACTGGAAGGTCATGGGCACCTCTCAAACACCAACACGGCACTGCTGCCACAACCACCTCTGCCAAAGCTTTTAACCTATTATTGACAAGGACTGAAAAGCAAATGACATATAACAACATGCAAACATTGGGTCTGCCCACATTTCTGCAGAAGAACTCCAAGAAGTGCTGTGTACTCACCAAAAGAGAACTTGGTTGCCCTTGTACCTCTCATAGCGGGCACTTGACGACATTATTCTGAGGGAAGAGGAAGAGAAGTTTAAATTCAATTTTAATCCACAAAGATCATAAGACATTAATCACTGCATTTCAGTAGAATCACTTTCAGGCTCTAAGACCACAAATTCAACTATTTCTTTTGTTCTAAACAAAGGATGTGCTTAACTGGAAAATTCAAATTATTACAGTGCTCTTCATTATCCAAATAGATAATATACAGCATGTTTTCCAAGTGTTTAAATCACTCCCACACACTGGAATTACCCATAGCAACAGAACTGAAGGAACTAAAATACTTCCAAAGCACTTTTTGTGCTTTGTTGGCCTTCCATTTTATGGATTCTGAGACCATCAGAATGTCTGAAGCATTAGAAAGCTTGTGTAATCTGGAGTTAAGACAGAGCACTGTCTACACAGTAGACAAATGGGAGGCAAATGGGAATAAGCTCTGTCTTCCTTCTTAGAAGAGGTAATTTAGGTTAGATTCTGTGCTACATTATGGCAGTGACTTAACTCAGCAATGGATTTGGCCAGTGCTCTACCACCTCAAACTGGCAGACAAAAGCTCTGCTTATCTCCACAAAAAAGTCATAGATGTAAATGTGCTAAAAAGCACAAACTGCAGAGTACTTCACCTTAGCTGATGTTCCCTGAAGTGTGATAGTATGTCCAGCCCATGAAGGAAAGAATAGATAGTATTCAAGTCCTAAAAAAAAAAAAGAAAAATCACATAAGCAATCTCACTCACATCTAATCACTCAGTGCTACTTTTCAGATTCTGCACTAAGTTACACAGAATTACAGAAAGCCCAGATAAACAGATAGGTCAGGACACACACAGACTTGAAGAACCCTGTCTACATTTGAGCTGTGGCAGTGAAAAGAGTAAAGTGCAACTGATGCATAACCACTGACCTGAAAAAAAAATTATTAAAAATATCTCTGAAAATATTATTTATGTGAATGGATACAGCAGGAAGCAACACGTGGAATAAGACAAATAGAGCAGGCCTGTTCACCCAAGGTCAAAAATTGCTGAAACCTTCTAAGATCTCTTTAAAGAAGGGATTTTTCAAAACCAGTGAAAAACCTAAGCCACTACATAGCGTGCAGAGAACCACCAGAGTACCTTTTCATAGCAAAGGGGTTATATTTAGAGGGGAAAATCTCTTTCATGTCCACCTCAGGCCTAGCTGGCAGGCCCACTACAAACTACACCATCCTACTGCCTCTTGTGCTCAGCCCAGCCCATGTCTGGAAGGAACATCCAAAAGTACCCCAAAATACTCTTTGGCAAAGATGAAAATAATAAAGCTTTAGAGGTCTCTCATTCCTACTGATACTAGTCAGTATCACATCAGTGTCACTAGCAACCACAGAAACAAAAGCATTAAAACATGAAGATTTATTTTGCTTTATGAACTGAATTTTACATAGAAGCTGTAATTAGGAGTTACAGCTGTTTAAACCTCTCACCAGACAGAATCCTCTTCAGTCACAAAAATATCTGTGCTGATGGTGCAAACCACATGGCAGGGGACAGCTCACTAGGGCTATTCAGCACTTAATTTACTGTCCTGAACAGGTGGGCAGTTAGAGTCAAATACACACACAACAAAATCATTATACACCACAGGGCAGTCTCTCCAGCCTGGCCTTGGAAGGTATGTTCTGAATTTTCAAGAGCTGCATTTATCCAGTGTTTACATAAGACAAATCAATACGAATGCTGGCCTCAGAATTTACAATGGATTTACTTCAGAAAAGTTCTTTGGCTTCATAGTCCATGTTTAGCAGCATAACTGATATGAACTGTTGTATCAAATGAAAGGTCAGACATAATTGCAGACCATGTGAAAAACCAATAAAACTCTGATTTTTTTTTAATGTCATTACCAAATCCCATTAAAATTAAACAGAAGGCCTGAATTTGTAACACATCTACAAAGCACTCATTTCACACAGTCCAATCTCATTTTAATCATCCAAGCTGCCACAAACATGTTTTTGTTAGTGAAACCATCCAGGAGCACTAGCTGTGGATAGACTCCAAACACACCACAGCCTGTCAGAGGTGGGCACCCGGCAGCCAAAGGGTCATTTCAGATAACCAACAGCTCCATCTCTGAGCTTTTCCTGTTTCTGAGCAGAGAATGACCTCAATTTCTCCACCTGAAAGCATCAGGCACAGAAATGCAGCAAGTATATACTCAGACCATACAGTGGCTTAGCAGTTAATAATATCTGATTCTCCCAGGCCAAAGAAGAATATTCACAATTCCTGTGAAAGCTGGGTAGCCAGAAGAGAATCAGTATTTGGTATTAAAATTAAAGCTGAATTTTTAAAGTCTTCATAATATATTGGTCTATTTTGTCTATATAGGTTTTCCTACATTTTCCAGTACTTTTTCACATAACTGGGACCGAGATGTAACAGAACATCTTGACAACATTTTAGATAAGCAGTTCTGTAGCTATGAGTTACAGAAAACTGTAAGCAGAACAAGAGCCTATGTTCCCCTTTTAATCACAAAGTTTTTAACTTCTGCATATGAAAAATGACCACATCCTGACTTGTAAATTATTCTCTACAACTCCCCAGAATGCAGCGGCCCCTTTGCAAGCTCACTCAGCCTGGAGTGACTCCTGCACTCCACCTGCAGCCCACAGGACTGCTGTACTGATCCACTGAAGAGCCTGGTGATCAAACAGTTGGCAAATATAAGAGATAAACATTTGCTTAAAGGGATACATGTCTGGAAAGCATCCCCCAAGTCCAACCTCATCTGTTGAGCAGCAGCAGCAGCAGAGGAACAGCTGAGCAGAGCATAGCACAGGGAAGGCAAAGGTTCCTATTCCCTCACCCAGCAGAAGGCATTCAACTTACACTGCCCACACTGCCCACTACTGCTGATAAATAACAAACTACATGATAAATGTAACTTACTACCCAGCCAGGTGATGCATCAACAAGCTAAACACATTGGCTACTCACACAGCAGTCTCTATAGGTGGTTTTAAATCAGGATCTGTAATGATTTCTGACATTTAAAGCAAAAATACCTGACATTTAAAGCAAGCCCCTCTTCCCAGTCATGCAGAGAAGGTGATTCTGGGTGCCACGGAGCAAAAGAACAATTCAGCAATCTCCTGGGAAGGGCTGTGAGGTGCCTCTTTCTGCCAGTACCTCAAATTTACCCATCCAATCTGTTTTCCATGTCTTGGTAGAAAGCCTTTTTTGCCTGTTTAAATAGATACAATCAGACAGAATTCCTCCTCTCCCTCAGGTGCCACTTCAGATTCTAACACTGTAGTTAGGGTGTAGTACATGTGGTGCATATATCCCAGGTTTCCCAATAAAATGAAAATTACCTATTATTCCCATTACCTATGAAAATTCCCATTACCTATGAAAATCAGACATAGTCTGAAATGAGTTGGAAGTATAGAGAAAACTTCACAAACTAAGTGTTTAAAATAGCACTAAATTACATTTCCCATACTATATTTAGAGTCTCATTCTATATTTTTGCGAGCAAAGACCATTAATTAATCTGAGGGTGGCCGGACATGGGCAGGGGCTGTGGCCACCTCGTGGACAGAGGCTGAAGTCCAGCTGCACCACGCTCCCAAAAATCCTCCTCCCACAGAGCTGAACACTTATTTCTCCAATTCAAAATTTACAATAGCCTCTAATATGATTTTCAGTTTTATTTTTAAAAACAGATTTATTTCATCGCAGCCGTTATAAACAGTGGACAAGCATAACCTCAGTCCAAAGGGCAGAGATCATTTTTCAGATACTTTCAATACTCACTACGAAAACTGATGTCAAAGGGCAACATTCACCATCATATCAGCAGAACACAAAACATCTGCTGGAATTTTACAGCCCCTTTCCACATCCTTCCTTTTAATCTCTTTACTTACTTTTTTCTGTCAAAATCCAACTGAGACACAAATATTGATGAAAAACAATTTCTCCACACGCTCTAAGCTAAAGAACAAGGTCAGTATGAATTTATTTTGCAATCTTTTCTTCAGAGCTTTTCATCAGCTGAAATAACAGCTGAAACTGAAGTACAGGATCTACCTACGAATGCTATGCCCACAACAGATTCTTCAATCTCTGACAGAAAACAACCTTGACTAAGGTTATTTACAGAGAAAGTAACTCACATTATCTATTCAACTTGCTAAAACTGCAGCTCCAGCAACTCAAGGGCATGTGGGAAACTGAGCAAAGAGTAATCAGCAAATTGTTAATCCTGTGAGAAAGGAGATTTTCTATACCATAGAGAGGAAACATGAACACTGAGACCGCGGGGATCCTGCACCAAGCTGCCCGGGACAGATCATTCCTTGTCTCCAGTTCTCACAGCAGATGTGTTTAAAAAAAGCAGAGGACATCTGCATCTTCAAATTATTCCCAGGACAGAATACAGTGTATGGAACAGCGTGGGCTTCAGCAGCAGTGCAGAAAGCAGGGGATGGCTCTGCGGATGGCGCTGTTATCACGGCAGTGTGGTCAGCAGCAGCCTCAGCTGCTTGCAGCACCAGATTTATCAGCTCCAGCACACACAGACTTCAGCAAAAAGCTCAACCAGCTGCTCATCCAAAGGTGGTATAAAAACACAGAGATTTTAGTAACAATACCATGTTATATAAATATATATTCTTTTATGGTAACATCCTCATCCCAATATATTTAGAAGTGAGCCACCTGAATACCCAGACCACTTCTCATTTTCCCTGCCAGATGCTAACTCTCAGAGATAGCATAAGAAGGGAAAATAAAAGAAGCATCAACTAAAAACTCACTATACAAAAGTAAAGCCACCAGCTAACTACCACCACCACCCACTTATCCTAACACATTTCTTTGAAAATAATTCACTCCTATTTTTTATTCCAAAGATGGTGAAATATTAGTTTCTTAATTGTTAAAATGTAACTTTTTAAAATAAAGAAGTAAGTATAGTCAGCCAGAAAAATCACCAGAAAAATATAATCCAAACTTAAAGTTGCTGAGGAAGTGGTGGTCACCCTCAAGTTTCATTATTGGCATCTTTTTAAAATATGACCAAGATTTGGATGTTTCTGAACAAGCACCAACAGTGCAGCAACACCAATGGCGAGCAAAATTTGCAAGTAGGTATAATTTCCTTTTGCTTCACCCTCTTCTCACCCAGTCTCTGGCTTTTAATCCAAGAAGCATCTTTACAAACTTGGAACTAAAGCTCCAGTGGAACAACAGTGGACTTGAACATTGGGTTCTGACCACAAAGTTTCCCAACCAACAACAACTCCAGCCAGCACAACTGTAATTCACATGACCTGCATCCAGATGCTTAAAGTCCACAACAAGATCCAAGTCAAATCTTCCTGCAGTGTTAAAAGCAGGAGGTAAAAGGGGGCAAAAGGGGTAAAAGCAGTGGGAAAAAAAAACTCCAAAAAATAGAACAACAACAACAACAAAATAAACCCACAAAAAAACCCTACCCCCCAGAAAACCAACCAAAAACTAAAACAAATTTAAAAAAAATAAAAGCAACTCTGAAACAAGGATGGAATGACTGCATCAAAAGCAACTTTGTCCCTCAAAAACACAAACCAAAAAACTAATGCTTCACTTTATGTGACCTCAGCCAGGTGCTCCAGTGACATATTATTATTACTATTATTATTAAACACTAAACAGGAAATCTGGTTTATTTCTAAGGAAAATAAATTGTTCTGAAATGACCTCATAATTGTAAATTCTGATTAATCTCACATAGAGACAACCTCAGTAATTGCAGTCAGGTACTAGGGATGCTGAGGAAGTGATAAACCCCCAGAGACTCCTTTGAGCACTGCCTGTCATGTTGTGTCCTTCATGGCAGCAGCAGAGTCAGCCCAGATCCGGAACAGCTGGAACAGCTGCATCAGCCCCTGGCCAAGGGACAGCTGCTCACTGCAGCATCCAGGGATGTTCCCAAATCCCAACGAGCCTGGGCCTCACAGATAGCCCACATCCACCCTGAACCTGAAACAAGGGCTCCCAAAGAAAGCAGGATGGCAAGTGTTATTCAGTCAGACAGGAGTTTTGCTCAGGGAATGAGAAAAGAGCAGAACCTGCACCAGAGCACCAGCACTTCAAAGCTGCACGTAAAACCAGCTGTGTCAGCAAGTTCCAGACAGATTGCTCTCACATGCAAACCTGTCCCAAAGAGCTGCACAAAACCTGTCTCTCAATCCACCCCAAACACATTAAATTCCTCTGGCAAGAACATATGCTTGGCTCACTCAAGGCTCCCCAGAGCCAGCCCACGCAGGCTGCCGAGCCACCCAGGATTCCCTGGGTCACACAAGAACCTGCTTCTACAAAATCACAAAGGATGAATGATGGGATTTTGCATCCTTTCCTTTTCCAAGCTAAGGCAGTTGGCAGGATGCATATTTTATATGTTTCAGAGCAAACAAAATATTAGTATTTTCTGAAGATTTTATTAAGATCCAGTCATGTGACTGAGAATATACTTTAAAAGAAATAGACACACATTTCTGCCATTGAACCAGCAGTTAAACCATATGGCAACAGCTTCCCAAATTCCAATGGC
The DNA here is from genome assembly GCA_024865655.1 of Emberiza elegans. Lineage (NCBI taxonomy): Eukaryota > Metazoa > Chordata > Aves > Passeriformes > Fringillidae > Emberiza > Emberiza elegans. The sequence continues at coordinate 2,591,409 of JALJVW010000797.1, forward strand.
ATTCAAAAAGACCATCAGGTACAAAATCCTCCAGGAAGGAAGCTGCATGGTTGAAAGGTACTGTCCTGTTTGTGTGCCGCTTAGCTTCTTGTCCCTTTTCAGTGCTCTGAGCAGAAACAAGGCTGGAAACAAACTCCAGCAGAATCAAGCACTCATTTGGTTTCAGGACAAGGACTTTAATAGCCTCTTGGACAGTGTCTGAACTTCTCTGTATTAAAGTTGTTATTTAAAATGCCTATATTTCAGTAAAGCAAACAGAGGTGATTCCTGGAGTACAGAGCACAAGCTGTGTAAGCTCTAAGTGGGAGGTTCCCTCCAGCCCAATGCCATTACTTGCTTCTCAGTGATTCAGCAGGTTCCTTATACAGATTGAATGCAGCTTTTATTAGGAATCCTGTCAGGCTCAATAAAGACTTTGTCACCCTTGGGGAGTGGGGGGGTGTAGCAGAAGAGAGGAAATGTTACTCAGCATGGTTTATGGTTTTCATTGCTTCCCTTCCTGTTGCTTCATCGAAGGCTGGAATCCGTGCTGTTTCCTTTAGTTTCTGTTTAAGGCCAATTTAAAAATAGTACTTCCAAATTCTTTCCTGATACTGTAATACCAGAAATAAAAACACAGAAACATGTTGTAGTTCTCTAATCCATATTTTACACATTCAAATATCTACAGAGCAAATTCACCAACTTTGCCCACCCTACACACTGTCAGCTACCCCCAAAACTTGTAGGAGGAGGAGAAATAAATCCACTTGAACATGTGTAACAGAGTATACAGCTCCTAAACTACAAAGAACATGATGAGATGAACTGGAAAGCAACTCTTCCATCTTAGCTTATTTACTCTCCTTGTTCAGTGGCATAGACATTGGACTTCAATAAAAATGCAAGTGACACAACAGAATATCAGCTCAGAGCTCTTAATTTTAAAGGAACAATTCCCTTTAAAGTAGCCTCCTATTTAGCTGGAGGCCACTTAAAAATAAAAAACTAAATAGAAGCACTGAGACACTATCAGGGAAGAGAAAGGATGGATTAGTCAGTCAGACAAATGAAAATTTTATGAATGAAGGACATTAAAGTATGTTGCAGAGAATGGCAGAGTTTAAGCAGCATGCCTAAGGAATGAAGCTGCATCATTCCATGTAGGAAACACCACTAATTCAAAAAGCATAATTAAAGAACATTTCATAGAACATAAGAGCAAACTCCTGCATGATCGTATGTCACTGCGTGAGACTGTACACAGTAACATTTGTATACAACAAACTCGTTCAACTACTTCAGAGCTATATTCCATTATTCAGAAAAAAATGGCATATATTTCATAAAGAAGCTCAACAGTTTAAAATTACCAAGAACTTGAATGCTTTGATTTATGGACTTTCAGATGTCCCCAGACTCCTGGAGCCTATGTCCATCAGACAACTATGGATCATATCCTGACTATGATAGAGCACTCCTCCCTAAACTCTTCACTTCCCATTTACCTATACAAATGACAGATACTGGTTTTTCCAAATAAGGAAATGTCAGTGTAGTTAGTATAGTATCTTTATATTAAATACTGTATGTATCTTCATACAGGAGAAAAGAGATTAAGAGAGCCTTCATTTCACTCTTGTAAACCCAGGGAGCAATTCCCACTGACAGCATCCGTTAATAACAGTATAGCCACAAACAGAAAACTAAAATCTGGCTCTTATTTTTGCAGACAGTAAGAAGTATCATTTGCACACTTGGATTTGACAAGTCCCTCAATGAGGCAAATAGTTTCCTTATACATTATGTTGTAGTATTTCATTATAACATGCACATGGCTACAGGTACAGACTTGCACTCCTAAGAATCAAACTATCCTTAAGAAAATTTGGGAAAGCCAGACCTTTAAATACAGAGACTAGAGAGCCACTATTACAGCTTTCTGATGGACTGAAAATACCTCAATTCAATAGCACACCTCTAAAAGCAAAATAAAAGAACTGAAGTCTTTCCACATGAAAATAAAACAAAAAGTTTCTCTACTCACCAATCACTCCCCACACCCAATCCAGATAAACACCTTCCACCTCAGAACCCTGGATTATGTTGATATAGGACTTTGGTAGAAAGAAAAACATCTAAAGGAATGAGGGAGGGGAAATTTTGTATTATTTTTACTGCTGTTTCATCACAGAGTCAGCATTTTTGGAACCCTGACTTTGCCATAGGAAAAAACTTCCTTCGGAAAAGCTGATTTTGCAGAGTGAAATTGCAAGGGCCCTGAGCTGGAGAGACAGAACAACAAATGTCACTGCATGAAAGCAAGAAGCTCATGGAGAGTTTTGAGTATCTGAAGCACCATTCAGCCCTTTTCACAGCCAAGAATAAAAGTACAGCTATGAAAAAGTGCCTTCAACTAAAACACTACCACAAAGTTCCCAGACACACATTACTTAATTTTAAAATATCTTTCAGACTTAAATGCTGATAATAGAAAAGCAAGTTGCCTTTTTTGAGTTGTAAAACTTGAGTTTTCAGGTTCCTGAAGTTCAACAGGATGGGAAGCACAGAATATACAAAATTATCCCCTAAGAGCAAGACTTTATACCAAACATTTTTAAATAGTACAAAGATTGTAAAATGAGCCTCCTAACCTAGGCTCTTGGAAAATCACCTAAAGTCCACCAAAAAAAGGGTGGCTTCCAGTTCAATCGACACTTTGTTAGGCAAGCAGCTGACTACTTGTCAGAATTACTTACCCCCTTCCAGAGGACAAGCATCCATTAAATAGCAATATTTCAGTTAAAACCTTTTAGTTGTAACTCCAAAAACATCAGCTCCTCTGATTCACAAAGAAACTCCCTGCTCTTTCCAGAGGAAAGCGTCAACATCTGAAATTTCTTTTTAAGAAAAGAAGGAATTGTGGTAGGAAAGATCAGAACACTGAAACATTTGGGGGGGGGGGGAAAATACATTCTTATTAAATAAGAAATTTGGTACAGAAACCTGGGGTTGAGGAGAGGAGGTGGAGGATGAAATCCAAAGGTCAGTTCTGTGTTTATCCATCATGAGAGCCTGGGAGTGAGGCTGAGTGCAGCTCAGACACGTTAAACATCTGAGCTGTTACTTACACATGACTTTGCTCTTACTGCAGAAAATGCTCTATTTCTTGTTCTCTTTCCTCCCTCTTGGACTAGCAACTGCTGGTTCATATGTAACATATCCACTGTCAATGTTTTCATCCTGTTCTGCCCAATGTATCTTTGCAGCAAGTGAATAACTGAGCTCCCTTACTGCAGCTCAACAGGTATCTCACAGAGAAGGACTGACAGACACCATAATTGCACTTTACTGTAGCTTTTTTCCATCATATTGATTGTCAGAATTTCATACAAATGGATAAGAACATTGTTATTTTTCTAATGGCACATTTACAATTTCTTATGTCTTTGTGAATTCAAGCAAAGATTGTGTCTGTCCGGAAATTAAGTCCTGCTAAATAAATAATAGTGAAGGCAAAATGAGATCTTTATCAATACTGAAATCACCCACTCAGTATCTAGGTAAGGAAGAGGAATAAAGCTATATTAACTGCCTAAAAATGTTTTGGTGCATCAGTAAAACAGGAAGAGAACTATGAGATTATAACTGAGAATGTAATGCTCACACACAACTGTAATGCTCTCCTACAGTTTTTTTTTCAAAAAGCCACTGAAGGAAAGAAGAAAAATCAACCTCCAGCTACTTAATTCCCATAATAATGTCATTATGAACTATGAAGGAATTCCTGTAGTGGATAGCAGTAATATGTTCACCAGTAACTCCTTCTGCATGCTGGTGTTAGGATACCCAAGCACCAGCAAATAGATCAATCCAAGAAAGTTACTGCAATGTATAGGAGGTAATATTTCTTAAAGAGTCTAAATTATCTGAATATAGACTCCCACAAACTTTACTAATACCTCAACTACTACAATATTCTCTCACATGTTGAGAAAAGTTACCATGCCTGTGTTCACTGTGTCCATACAGTGGCAAACATACTTATATCCCTCATCAAAGAAAAAGGATTAATCAGCACCTCTTTGCATCTTTGCTTATAGCAAAGAATTAGCCAAATTTACCTCACTGCAACATTTGAATGTAAAACCTCCACAGCAGAACTCTAGGAACTGATGCTCTGCCACTTTAACATCTACTTTTGTATTTCTCAGCAATACCTGTGCCATAAACCGCAAAGAAGCTTACAGATCCAAACTGAGGAGTTATATATATATGCATATTCATCTAGCTAGGTTAACAGGTTTCAAGTTTGAAATCAAATCAAATAAATGTCAGAGGTACAGATCCCTGTGCACTTTCCTAGTCATTACATTGATCACTGATGCATAATGTTACAAAGGGAATAATTCTTATTAAGAAAATTAACAACTTCAACATTAGGAGGAACAACAAACAAGCATACCATTAAGAGACTGAATCAACCATAAGATAATACTGTTAGTCAGGAATTTCTAGATCTAAATCCTGCAGCCTACCCACCAGGTTACCCAGCTTCACAAAGTGCAACAAACTCGTGACTAACATCCACAGAACTACAGAAAAGGTGCCAAGGAAGTGTCTCCTCCACCCCCACACTAAATCAAACAGGTACTAATTGATAACACGTGAGACATGGACTCCTTCAGCTGGGTTGTAGAATATGAGATTATATGGAAACCTCTCCTCCAATGAGCTATTCAATCCTTTGGCAGACCAAAAACTCCAGAGGTTACAATCAGTCTTGACTACAAGACCAAAACAAGCCAATTTTACCACCTTCCTCATTCCTAGGAAACCATCATCAACACAATTTGTAATGTACCACACCAGAGATTCCTCCAACCTCTTGCTCTTCCAGTGTTAGCCAACCACAGCCTCTATGGAGGCACAACAAACCCACTTTTAAACAAATCAAGGGTCTCACCTAAAAAGAAGACTTCTGTTTTAAGACAGAAAAACTACCATTATTTACTGAAGATGAAAAAAAAAAACCACCCAACTAATACAAAACTTAATGTGAGCAAAGTTGGATTTATAAGTAGCAATGCAATGCCCTCCTTTAATATTCCAACTTTTGACTCACCAGCTCACATTAAAAGAGAGGATCCACACAGGGTGATGAAAGGCAATGTCTGGACACAGCAACAGAATATTACACCACCACAGCCTCTGGACAGTCATGCCTATGCCTGCAGCCATGGAGAACACACACTCTAGATCACTATCCCCCCAAGTGCAGGAGAAACAGAAGGATCTGGTACTGCAGCTCAGACATTTTACATAATTACACTGAAAACTAAGACACCTCTGTTGTGTGTTTTCTTGAAAAGCTGAGCATTTAGTGTCTGAGCCTCTCACTCAGGCAGCAGGTCCACTGCAGTACTTAGCAAGTACACTCAGTCAAGAGTTGGAAGGAAAGGAAGACCTGTTATCTAAGGCTTCTCACACTAATACATCAGCATTCACAACCATGAAAGCCATGTAATTATATTTAGTATAAAAATACAGTTTAAGAAAACATTCTACTTGAGTCAAACCAGAGCTTGGGAAAAATCAAAGCAGCATTACTATTCACCAAACTAAACACTGAAGTCCATGGCTCCAGATTCTACAGAGCCAGATTTGCTGCATTTGAGAGACCCAAACTAAGCACAAGGGAGATTCTCAGTTTTTCTTAAAAACATGGCTGTACTCAGCTCTGATAGGTAATGAAGCATCTGTCAAGGGCTGCTATACTCCACAATTTTTGCCTTCTACCTAAAGTGAACAGAGGGGAAACAAAACAGAAAGAAGTTCCTCTCTTGAGCTGTGGATTTCACCAGGGAATGTATCCCAATGGCTCAGGAACTGGGCTGAAATGGTGGCCAGATATTCATGATAAGACATCTTTTCTAATGATCACACCTGCATGATACCCTTTAATCCTCGCATGAACTGCATGTCAGTTTGGAAGAACCAGAAGAAGAAGACTTCAACAAGCATCTTGGAAGTGACCTATAATGGCATCTATACAGGAGTTTGCTGAAGGACCCCTCCTATTCAACAGAAGGGAAGCAGTAAACATGTTTGACAGCAGGTCAGCAGTCTGACATCAGACTGCCAGCTTCCTTCCTACTTCAAATGGGAAACAGGAACAGAAACTTCTTCTGCAACAGTTGGAAAGAACAGTTTTACAGCCAAATCAACACAACCTACTGCAGGCTGGACACCTTACAAAGAACCCTGACAATGTAGGATCAAGTAAATCAGATTTAAGTAGAATAACCTCCCCACAATATCCGGTGGCCACTGAAATGCACAACCCCTTGTGACAAGAGCATCATAAAACTCCCAAAATTGAAGTGCAACAAAATCAGTATCATCACCTTTCAACACTAAACCCATGGCATGGTTTACAATGACAGACCTCACTCCTCAGCTTCTTCAAATACAAACTGCCAAAGTGAAAAACATTACCACAGCTCTGGAACTCTCTCTTCATAGGAATTCATGTTTGGCCAAAAGGAACTGTATGTGCCTGCAATGCAACACACCACCACAAAAATCCCTTCTCTTCAGACCATCATTCAAGGCTCATTAATGATCAGTCTTTGAAGGAGGGACTGCTTAAATGTCAATGCTAAACAGGCACAAAAAGATTACAAAGAGAGAATCCCTTAAGGCAGTTATTTCTGTTCTCTTCATCAAGAATTTGCTACACTCTTGACATGCTAAAAGCTAACCAATAATTAGCAGAGCTAAGGAACCTTGAGAAACCAGATGCAGAATGCTAACTAATTTGTGCATGTTTCCCTCAACTCAGGGTATTTCCAAAATACTGCATTGAAATGCTCAAAAGAGGAAGAAGGGTGTATCACAGTATAATCAAACTAAGGAAAACCCTCTGTATTTTAAGCCTGAAGCCACTGAAACAAGAAGACCTCCAAGTTTTAAAAACAGCTTGTCTGGCAATACTAACATGAGCAGAGTTCTTCTACAGCAGTATCAGGTCTCTTATAAGGAAGGCATCAGAGCTCTGAACAGACTTTATCAAGGTAATCTCAATACACTTCTCAATGAAAACTCATTTTTGCACACGTCTAGCAAAGTGTTTTGCACTTCCCTGCAAACTGGAAGTCCATCTGGAATGGTCCTGAGAAGTGTGCAGCGTCTTTTGCAGTGACAAGATCACCACAAGCCACCTGTTAATGCCAAGGGACTCGTTTCCACCTGAAGACTGCCAGCGTTTTACACTTTTGGGATGGGAGCATGAGCCACTGCACACAGGGTTACTGCAGAGCCATGGAGCAAACAGCAGCAGATGGGATCAGGGCACTCAGCAGCACAGCACACACATCAGACAGCTGCCTACAGGGGTTTGGCTTCCTCCCCTGGGCTCCTCACAAGTGGGGCTGTCCACAAATGGACAAAACCCGGGCACAGGCACCTCAGTTTCCTCTCACAGCAGACATTCACACAAGTTCTGTAAGGCTACGAGTCTCCTATAATTTATTTGCACTGCAGACAGATATCCAGCTATCCTTACACAATGCGACACAAGATATTATTTTGTTCAAATAAACATTACAGAAAAACTCCCCTCTGAAGCTTATACAAAGTAAGTTTGGGTATACCACCTGAAGAGATTTTCTTTTGAAAATCATCTGTTTTTTTATAGTTACTTTTTTAGTCACTACAACATTCTGCAGCTTTAATACTGCTTCTATGAGGAATTTAACACCTACACATCTTGACTGCTTATCCTCCACCCTTTGCATTTTTGGAGAACAAAAGAAGAAAAGAAATGTGGGTTTTTTTCCATTTGGCAAGTCTTCTGAATGCCAAGTATACTTGCAGTTCTCTCCCACCTCCTTCCACACCCTTTTCTGGCCCTTTCTCATTATTCTAGTATCTCCAAGAAGTTCCTATTGCAAGGTCAGTAACAAGGCAGTAGGCTCATATTCTAGGTCAGACTAAGCATAAAACACACTTTTACTACCTAACCAGTCCCTGAAAAAAGTTTTTTTTTTTAATTCAGATACTACAATAAGAAATAGGTTGGTAGAAAAATATTACATTACATATTTAAACTTAAATTCATAAGTGAAAACTTTTAGTTAAATTATCACTCCACAGACAAAACTAAGTGCATGACCCCATTTCATGGGGAAAAGTATATACTAAAGGAAGTAAGTTCCAATAAAAAAATTCCAAGACTTCACCATAATTTCTGGTTTTACTCTCAGGGCTGTTACAGCTGTCACTAAAATGAAAAAACAGTTTTTCAGGAACAGTAGAAGCAAGTACAGGAAAAGCAATCTTGGAACACTAACATTTCACATGGTCTTTGGAAGATGACTGGGAACAGCTACCCTAATACACATTAACTCCACTTGCTCCTTTAACAGGATTTATATGAAGCAGAACTCATGTTACCTCCTGGAAAGAACCAAACCAATCCTATCTGGGAAAGTTGCAGGTATGAGATTACCTGTCCCCAGCTGCCCGTGTTTGCAAGGGGGGAGCACAGAGCAAACTGCAGGCACCGCCTGCCTGCTGCCACCAGCTGCAGCTCACAGGGTCCCACAGCTGCTCTGGAGCACTGAGTGTCTTCTGTGACAGCAATGGACAGAAATTTGGGTTATTTTTCTGCCCCCTACAAGCTACATTCACTGCCACCCTACCAACAGAGTTTAGAGAATTAGGCCTTGAAATATCTGATCAATACCAGCATAGGACTTAATCTGCACAATCACATCTGCTGAGCCCTAATCCTGCATTTAGTATGAAGATTATCATGAAACAATCTGCTGTGATCTCTGGTTTTTAGTTACAGTTACTTTGCCCAATAGCTTGAAAAATATCTCTAAATACTATGTGTATGTGTAAGGTTCTAGTTTTGTAACTTTCTAGTATGCCCTGAACTACAGAGTGAAAACAATGAGTTTGTTTTACAATCACCTCTCCAACACAAAAGCCTCATTGACAAATACATCATCAGTCCAGAAAACCCCAGAGCCACTGAGGGAACTTTCTAAAGACTTCTTTGGAACAAAGCATAAATAAAAAGAAGAGAAACAATGTGCAGCCCTCTCAGGGCATCCTCACATCCCCCTGAAAGCCTGAACAGAGACAGGGGCTGCACACCAAGCACCCCAAGGCACATACACAACAGCATCAGTATCAGACACCAAACTTTCTGAACAAAATGAAGGAAAAGGGATGGAGATTTGAAGAAGACATTGTGTTTTGAGAATACCTTCACAGGCAGATTATGAACTTGATGAATTCTAGAAATGTTTGGTTAAATATTCTGACCTACACTCATATCAGATTCTCAAATTCCTTCAACTAACAGGCACAATGCTAATGAAATCTGTGCTTGAGAAACACTCTGTGTTAGGATTGTAACAGCAGAAGCTCAAAACAGGAAAACAAAAAAGCAATAAGAAGAGATGAAGCCACACCTGGACATCAGTGTTTTCAGACAAATTGTTCCTACACATACCAGACTCTGGACTGATTAAAGGAGGACACAAAGTTCTTCTCCTAGGTAACAAGTGACAGGACAAGAGAAAATTACCTCAAGCTGCAACAGGGGACATTTAGCTTGGATGTTAGGAAAACTTTTTCATGGAAAGGGCTGTCAAGCATTGGAACAGACTGCTCAGGGTGGTGAAAAGTCATCATCCCTGGAAGCATTCAAAAGAACCGTGTGGATAAGGCACTCAAGGACATGGATTAATTAATGGTGAACACATGGTGGTACTGGGTTGATGGTTTGAGTTGATCTTGGAGGTCTTTTCAAATCTTAATGATTCTGTGATCCTGTAAAAGTACTCAAGAGCATTTCCTTTAGGCTGAGGACTGCTCTCCCAGAGGGAAGACACTGATGTCTGCCATCACTGATAGGGAAAGTTCCTCCCCCAGGTCTGAGAGCAGAATTCCTGCAAGCACCCTCTGACCTATCTCGCTCTGCAGAACCACCAACACACACAGATCACAACCATCTTCTTTCCTCTCATACAAGAGTCATATATATAAGAGTAACTTAGAATATAATTTCCTTTAAAATCCTTACTGTACATATATCTTGGAGAAAAGATATCTGAAAATTATATACACAAGGTGGGCAGCAGGCACCACATATAAACAAGTACATTTATGAGTCACAGAAGGCGAGAGACACTAACACACAAATTACAAAGCCAAAATATTTTGTTACCACTTTTCGTGTGGCCCTACTTCCTTCAGATGAACCCCAACCTGCAGAGGCAAGTTAGATTAGGCAACAGCCTCTGACTTTTTTGTGTAACTACACACAATAGATACTGTATAACCATTATGCTTAAGTAGAATGTTCAGATTCAACAATTTCACCAAGACTTAGATATAAGAAATACTGGAAGCCACTAGCTGTGCTCATCAGTCCCACTCACTCTTGGGATGGTCCTGTGCAGGGACAGGAATTGGGTTCAATGAGCCTTGTGGATCCCTTTCAATTCAGGATGTTTTTTTATTCTAATACAATTCCTCAAGCTGCCCAAGGTTAACTTGTAGCTCTTTCTCAGCTAGACCCAACTGCACTCACATTTCTTCATGTAAACTGGACTAGCACTAGGAATAGGTGCACCTCATGTTTGAGAAGGCTGAGCCAGTGCTTTAAGATATCCACTCACTTGTATCCAATAACAGAACCACATTCCTGCTCACCGCTTCATTTCAATGAATCAGAATTGGAAATTACATGCAGGAGACAAACAAGGATGGTGGAACAGCTTTTTACCTTGTCATGTGTAACCCAGTGACTCACTACACACAAACCCTCAACTTTCTGCAAACAATGCCAATATACATGAGCCATTGTCCACAAGGTTATTAGTGCACTGTAATTTCATCTTCTCTTTAATACATCCATGTTCTGGCGAGCAGACTTTACACTGGATGGAGGAATTTTCATTAGTCATGGCCCAAGAACAGAGTGAAACATGCAGGAATAAAGGGCCAGTGCAGATAATTTAGAATAACCCCTCCAATTCTGTGCAGAGAACCAAACAGCATCATTTGTCACAGACACAAAACATCTGTACACTTCTGCTCTTACAAGGTGAGGCACTGGAACATGGATGCCTCAATTCTAGAAGTGTTAAAGCCCAGGCTGGACAGGGCTTGGAGCACTCTGCTCTATTGGAAGGTGTCCCAGCCCATGGTAGGGGGCTGGAAGACGATGGTTTTTAAGACCCTTCCAATCCAAACCATTCTGTGCCAAAGAGGTGAGAGACTCCAGTACACAAGGTATCAGTTTTGGCACAAGGAGAGGCCAAAGCCTGCCAAGATTCATCCCAGAGGGTGCCAAAACATCTGGCTTAGAGACACAGCTCTGAGTGACTGCTACAAACAAAAACCCCAGGGTCTGCCCATGCCAGGGAAAGCAGCAGCAACACAGTCCCAAGGACCCTTCCTAGAGCCATATTTAAAGAAGGAATTTCAGAAACCAACATGACCCCAACCAGATTTCACAACACTGCTCCACGCCAATTACAGGGACACTTAGAGGAGCAATGCCCATGACTTCACTCTGCAATGATGGGAGCACCAAATCCTCATGGAACCAGTGAAGAAGCCCTGATCATCCCCCAGCTGCCAGGGAGATCAGATACCACTAAGTCACAGCTATTAGATGAAACAACTGTTATGCATGTTCCACCTACACCAGGTGATAAACAATGAATGTTCAGTCTATTTACTTCTCAGAGTTTTTATTAAAAGTTTACTTTATCTGGCATTTTGTTTTTTGTGGGTTTGTTTTTTACTTCCTTTAACAGCTGTGGTTCACAATGATCTTCCAAAAATAATTAACAAATTATATACATCGATGCCAAGGCAACTTAAACATCAGAATGATTCCCTGTCTCCATCACAGTTTAATTCTTTCACTCCTGCCCAGATTTTTCCTTTCCAGAAGAGTGTTCTACATCCTTTCCCACAAAACAGGTTAATATGGACACAGCCTCTAAAAATCAAAAAATTCACCCATCCCAAAACATTTATGCTGATTTTCTCTACTTGTTTAATATTGCAAAATTTTTGAACAAGGAAACTTAGTTAGACAGACTTTATGAAAAATCTATTTGTCAATAGTCACTTCAGTAAAACCAGTAAATGCAGTCAAAGCTAAAACAGTGCCCTGAAACCTGATTTATTTCATTGGAACCACAAATCTCTATTTGACCGAAGTCAACAGGCTTTACTGTTAAGAAAGCTGGAAAAAATATTTCTTTCTGAGAACTACAGGTGAAGTTTCCTTGCAGGTATTCCAGCCAGATAACACCTGCAGAACAGCCAAACCAGATCCCTCCACTGTGAACAAGGTGCCTAGTCCAAGGCTTTGCATACTCTAATTTGTGTCTGAGACATAAATAATCGAAAGATTAATGTGAGCAACACCTTCAGGCTTGCTGATGAAAGCACAACAACAAACTCAAAACAATGTTAAAACACAGGCAAAAAACATTTCCAAGACAGAAAATTTAGTCCATATAGCTGAATATTTAGATAGATTAACATTTGTTAAAACAGGTAAATGTTCCAATATTGTATTTTGGTTCATTTGAAACAATTGATTAATTTTATTTTTTTATGTTAAACTAATTTAGGGTTGATTTCAGCTTCAGAAAGTGTGTTGTACTTAAGGTTCCAAGTAGTAATAATCTGAATTATTTGGCTACTGATATAAGCCAGGTTGTTGAGTACCTCTGGCCAAGAATTCAACTGTACGCCACAAGCACGGAACTGTGTCCACATGGCAATGAAAACATTAAATAACCAAGTACACTGATTTTTAAGTAAGACTTTGTGAATTCCAAATCAATCCTGTGAACACTCACAGATTAAAGATGCTAATTGAGGTTAATTCCAATTATTCAGAGAAGAGATTTGACCCTGGCCAGTCTTGGGGAACAGGACACCACATTTTACCTGCACTGGTTTCCCAGGGATGTTCAGGAAACCTGAACAACTACTGCCAACAAGCACCCACGGGTATTTATCTGAACTTTTTGAATGAAAGATGAAATATATCTGTCAAAGAACATCACTCTTGATCACCTCAGAAAACAAGGTACATACACAAAGTTTATGAAAATGAATTATCAAGCAGCATTTACTGAGGTAATACAAGAGTTTGCATGCTTGGCTTTTTTATTACAGGAAAACCACAGGTCTAATTGAGATGAAGACTCATGATACTACACTGTGTTAAGAAACAAAATAAAGAGACACTTACCCACCTAAAGCACAAGACAAAATAGAGGAAAATCTAAGCACTAAAAACTTCCTAACTCATGAAGCTGGCAGCTGAAGAGATGCTGTTTTCCCAAAGCTTTGAGGCTTGTTGGACAATCCTCCAGGATTTTCAATGCTGTATTTACCATGAGCTTAAATACATTAATTTAATGAGCAGCTGGGAAAAAAAATGTGGGTTTGTTTTACCTTCAACTGAAAGCTATGTGGCAGGGAAGCACAGGAAGAAAAGAGAAGGTTCATGACTGTTTCATTAAAAGTAATAAGAATTTCAACTTCATTAACACAGAAACTATATCCTGCTTGTGAATAAGACTGAATTTCAAGAACTGTCAGCCAGCACTATGATACTCAGTGTGCCACTCCTCATGTACCTCTGTTCTGAACTTTGGTTTTACTAGGTGGCCATAAAAAAGCTTTACAACACATTTCATGTAAAGAGACTCATCTAACATTTAAGAAAACAAGTCACAAGTCTAGGTCTTTCCTAGTCCTAGCAAGATGCTGATGGAATATGGTGTCAATGTCACACATACAAGTCTCTCTCTGAAGTTGCAGTTACTCAACATTTTTGTCCCTTAATCAATTTCTGTGCACTTGATTTTTCAGTCATACTGAAAATAAGTAAAACTCTAACTGTTGCCTTCACAGAACTACTTATAAATTATTCATATTACAAGTTTTATGTTTTTCTAACTGTTAAAGATAATTGTTGCCCTATGAGTGCAGAAAGGCATAGGGTACACAAGAACCCAGGAAGGAATTCATTAGCAGTAAACTGCAGGCATGTCAGTACGTGCTCTATCACTTTGGTTATCACCAGTGATAACTGATTTTTCCACTTTAAAGGTCTTTTCCAGCTTCCCAGCACAGTCACTTGCCAAGACCAGCTGAAGTCTCTGCATGGTGAGGGATCAAAGTCATGTAGCACTGGTCAGTGCATCTTTGATCAAGGTTTCAGGAGGTTCTCTGGCAAAGACACCAAAGCACAAAGACACAAAATGATCTCAAGAATTTTACAACAATTGGCTGCTGCTCATCTTCAGTTCGAGCTCCAGAACTGGTAACTGCATGACAAAGTCTTACAAAGTGTCACCTATAAAAAACAGATCGCAAAATTTGGGAATGAAAGTGTAAGACAGAGGTAGGTTAGGTAGTAGAAAATTATGGCAGAAGTCAGGTGCCCATCACTCCTCTGTCCCTGTTTTACAGGCCCACATACCAACAGTAAGGTGCTTTTAATAAATAGAAACCAGTATCTGCAACTTCATTTAACACAAATTTATTTTGGCTTTACAGTAACTGCAAGCATCCCCACTTTTGTGGTGACTTTACAATTCTAATTACTTTCAATGGCTATCCAAAGCCAACACCTTGACACAGTTACATTCCTTAAAGCTCACCTCAGATTCTAGAAACAACAGATTTCTACAATGGTTAATCCCATTTCACCTACTGAGTTTACAGAAAATTATTAAAAGGATGAAAAAACCCACTTCAAAATACCAGTTATTTCTGGAAACAAGAAGCAGATGTTCTCCTCTGTTTGGCTCAGCTGTGCTACAGTACAAGAGTGCCTTTGTTATGCTGTCAACAATAATTTATTTTATTTATTACAGCTATTTCATAATGCCTATCAATGTACCATTTGTGCATGATTTACATTCACACAGATCTATTTCTCTACATCTAAGCCATCAAGAAGCATCACATACACGCTCCAAACAGCAGACACTGTCATGACACAATTCTGCAAATTAGGTTTTTTCCTCTTCCCACTGTATTAATAAAAAGGGAACAGGAAGAGAAGAAAGAATTAGTATTGCCAAATGAAGCTGAATTAACATTAATCAAGAATTACTGCAAAAAGATGAAGTTAGGAAAATACAAGAGCTCGGAGTATAAAAATAAACTCCAATTCTTTGAAGTCAAATAAAAGCAAAGCTTTCTGAGCCATGAAAGTAAACACTGTCTAGAACAAAGTCATGAAGAACTAAAAAGATACTATATTGGGAAGATGTTCCATTAAAAATGGAAGAGAGCCTGCTCACGGGAGGGGAGGAGAAGGAAAGACAAAGAAAAAGGAGCACAATCATTTGCTGTTTAGCCCTATCAACCGCTGAGTCCTTATCTGTGGCAGCATGAACAACTCCCCTAAAGACCAACATCAGAGCCTTTGTATGGATCTGATAAGGAATTCTAGGCTTAAAAAAAATTAAATATTTAATGAGAGCAGACACATGGTGGCATAAGCATTCATCCTTCCCTTCTACTGCTTTGAACTAAAGATTTCCTCCTATTAAAATATTCCCAAATTACTAATTTAATATCCCCACCTGTGACAAGAAACACTGCACAGTAAATCCCATATTCCCAAGCAAAAACTGGAGGATGTGCATGTATAAACACTCACAGATTTACCATCACATAGGCATCTGCATAACCTTGGGAGGAAAATGCATATTTTAAAATATTAAACAAGTATAAGAAATCCTATTGTTTAAGTATAGATATGATGATTTTTTTTAAGTATCCAACTACTGCCAGAGTTTCCTCCCTCTGACAAGAGAGAAGGGATGATTTGTTAGGATAATCTATCATCAAAACTAGTATCTGAGAGATTACTCACAAATTCTGCACTTTCAGGCCATACCTGAGAGACAGGTACACAGATTTACTTCGTGTCAGCACAGGGGCATGGGCCATCAGGGAACCAGCAAAGCCGACATCTGACTAAATGGGACTCACTCAAATCCCAGAGCAGCACCTGCTACATACACATCAGTCCACTAGGAAACATTCTGGAACTCTGTCCACATGAGAAGTCATTTCCATCACATATAAACAATATGCACCTCCAATGATGCACCAAAAGACAGGAAAGGGAACAAAATATTTGCCAGCTGTTAATAGATCCAAAAAAGATTCTAAACAGAGTAAAACAACATTGTGTTACTTAAAAAACGTACATAAAATATGTATGCATACATAAAATTACATCAAAATGTATGCATCATTAAATTTTTGCTACAGTCCCTACAAATTCATCAAAATAATTTCCCCCTGGCAAAATAAATAGGAGATTACATGTTCATCTTCATGAAGATGCATGAAGTATCTCAGCAACAACAACTAAAAAAAAAATCAAGTGTGTACATGCCTAATATGCATAACTTATACACTTTAACAATTAGCAAACATTGGAATGTTACCACAACACTGAAAACTTGCCCTAACACAGATTTTTCCAAACAAAAATATTTGTAGTATCAGGAACTAAAACATTTACTTGAGCAAGACAGTGAGGTAAATTTCAAAATAAGTAAATTATAGAAATTTTTTAATATCTCCCTGCGTAGTGTTGTAATTCTTAGAAATTAAAATGTTTTGTCAAGGAAAAAACCTACAATCAAAATCAGATGGATAGCTGTACTACTTGTAAGCGAAATCTGGCATGTGGAGTGTTTATCTGTATTTTTCCAGAGGCTGCACAGATGACAGGAATGAAGCACCAGACCATGCTACTGATCAGCACAGCCCCAACCCTGTAATTTGTAATAAATACCCAGGTAAATTGCTCATATAAACTGCAGGATCAGAAACAGAGATGGGGGCAGAAAGGGGCTGAAAGCAATTAAAACTCTAGTGGTTGAGCAGCTTTGGCTTATCACAGAATACCAATGGTGGCTCGGGGAATTTGAGGGGGTTCCTGCACAAAAACGCAGTCAAAGGGCACGAGCAGCCCTGCGCAGCTGATTTCGTGTGGGAGGAACTGATGATACCTTCCCACCAGAGTAGGAGGGGAGAAATGAAGGCACACACACGTTAGTCTGTGCACAACTGGATACTTCAAGGCAGGAGTCACCAGATTGTTCATCCTGTGCAGGGACACCCGAAATTTGGGTCTGATCCTAATGGCTGTGCTAAACAGGTTTCAGCTTCCCTGCCCCAAGTCCTGCAGCCTACAGAGGACAGAGGGCAAGTAGGATGTTGAGATAAATAAATAAATAAACAACATTGCAATTGTTTTCTCCAGCTCACTCACCACCCTATCTGTCCTCACATCCCAGAGCAGATGTTGGGAAAATCTGCCAGTGCGTCTGTGACAGGGGATTCCAAGCTTTGTACCTGAGCAGGTAACACAGCTCCAGGCTGGGCACCCCCAGGTACACCCTGCTATCAAATCAGGGAAAAGCTTCTTTTTCTAAACCTATGTAAACAAAAGTATCGTAAGAAAAAAAAAGTGATTTAACTGTAATTATCTACTCAGCAACAGGGAGCAAGAACCAAGGACCCAATCCTGCCAAGTTTTAAGTACATGTTTAACTTTAATCACAAGTAGTCTCACTGTGCAGTGTCTCTAAAATTAGCCTGCCAAAACAGGGTCAAATTAACAAGGGAATTTAGATTTTTAAAATCATTTTAGAAGTATTATTAGTTAGATAGCAAAGATTAGATTTTTTTCCCACAATTAAGATACCTTGGCAAATTCAAACCTGCACACAACGCTCATGTCACTCTCAATGGAAATTAACACAAATGCACACAAACCCACAAGCAGTCAGTCATTGTGATATCTGACAGTTTAACACTACAAGGTTAAGCAAAATAATTATTTTAAGGCCATTTTAGCCAAAACAAGGTGACAACCACAAGGAATCCCATGATGGCTGCTGGGGGAAAAACTGGGGATGCCAAAAAAAAAACCAAGAACAAAAAGCCCTACACAGCCTCAGCGGTTGGTACAGCAAGCAGGAGCAGTGGTGAGCAGAGGTTCTGAGCCAAGGCAGATTACCTGTTCCCCACAGTCCAAGCCATGACGAGCCAGCACGGAATGCCAACTCCTGAATGACACTTCTGTGATGAACCCAGTTGCCCAATACTGCAAGCCACACTAGCAAAGGAATTTTGCTAACTGAAGACTCCAGCTGAAGAGAAAGAAATCTCTGAAACAAGAGGGGAGTGCTAAAAGTAAGGAAAAAAGAATGGACACTGAGACTGCCTCATCATTAATTTAGAGACACAAGG
Organism: Emberiza elegans; assembly: GCA_024865655.1. NCBI lineage: Eukaryota > Metazoa > Chordata > Aves > Passeriformes > Fringillidae > Emberiza > Emberiza elegans. The sequence continues at coordinate 2,609,739 of JALJVW010000797.1, forward strand.
AGGAATGTGCCGGATTTCCCAAAGCAAGCAACCATTGGGACTGAACATCTGTATTTCACTCACTCAGCTGACTTGACAGGGAAGTAGGGACTGTGTCCTGCTAGGATGAACCCCGGAGCAGCCTCTGAGCAGCTCTCTAAGTAGCCCTTCCATAATTAACTTATAAGGAAGACCAGGCAGGACATTCTGCTCTCCGTGAAGTACCAAGGGAGAACAGATGTTTCCCAGTCTCCAAGGGAAAAACCCAAGAGTGTATCACTTCATAGCACTAATTCTCGAGCACATTAAAAAAAAAAAAATCACAGCAAGGGAAAGGAAGGAAGGCAAAGGGTAAGTAAGCAAACAAACTCCAATCAGACCTTCAACAAATGCAAATGATATCAAACCTATTTCATTATTAAGTTAATGCTCCATGACATTACCATTCCCAAAAATACATGGCTGATTACAGAGTAGCTTGTGGGGAAGGGACAGAGAAGGCAGTTAATTGAAAAATGCGTTTTATTGTAGCTTACCAGCCTCACACATTTCTACACTCCCACTCACTGCAGAAACATCTTTATGAAGTCTGGGCAGCATAATTAGTTTGGTTTTGTTTAAATCTGCATCACTGTACAGGTAAGCAAAGCTTTTCAGCTCCCTAACTTTTCCCATAAGTTTTGCATCACTGAAATATGCATCATTTTACTTTTCGGTGATCTCTTCTTGTTGTTCTTCTTCCTACAGCTCGCCCGAAGGCACTTCATGAAGCGCATTGTGCCTGTACCCAGCGTGTTACCGGGCGTTTAAACCTCTGCTGGTCCCGAGAGGGCCAACTCCGGAGAGAAATAAATAAATAACCGAGCTCCAGACAGAAGTTTGTGCGCCAGCCCGGTCTGTGTGCGCACCGCGGATCCCGCGCTGTCGGAACAAGGATTTACGCAAAGGAAAAGTGAGAAAGTAAATAAAAGGACCCGCTGGGAAGGAGCCGGAGCCGCCTTACCTCCGGAGTCCGCTCGGCGGGCTTTTTCCGCAGCGCCTGTTTGATCCTGGGCTCCACCGGGGCGCTCATCCTCCGGCTCGGCGCCCCCCGCCCCGCGGCGCCTCGGGAGCGGCTGGCGGGGCGCTGCCGCGGGGCGCGCCGCGATCACAGCGCCGCGGCCCGCCGGGGCTCCTGCCCGGGCTCCGCCGCGCTCCGGGCCCGCGGGGACGCGCCCCGAAACGTTCCCCGCGCCGGGGCCCGGACCGGGGAGGCCGGGGCGGGAGCGGGGCCGGGCGCGGTGCCCGCCGCCGGGCTGGCTGCTCAGCAGGCGGGCGGCGCTCGGGGCGCCTGGGGCTCAGCGGCGGCGGCGGCGCTCGGGGCGGGCGGCGGCGGCTCCCGGCGCGGTCCCGGGGCGGCCGGCGCCGCTCCCCATCGCGGCGCGAGCGCTCCGTGCGCGAAGTTACCGGCCCGAGCGGGACTCCCCGCGCGCTCGGCCCCCGCGGCTCCGCCCTCCGCGCCCGCACAAAGCGATGCGGACGGGCGAGTTGTTCCGCGGCGCGGCGCCAGAGGGTCCGGAGACAAACCCCGCAGTCGGGTACGAGCCCGCGTCTCTCCTGAACACGCCGGGAGTCGCCGCCCCCGCCCGGACCCCCCGCCCCGGTCACCCGCCGCACATCCCCCGGTACAGAAAAGCGCGAGAGCGGGCGCTTTAACCCAGAGAATCAGCAAGAAGAGCGAGGGGCGGGACGGAGGGGAGGGGGCGGGGTTGTGTCGAGCTCCGCCCCCACGCGCTGTGGCGTTCGCAGGGGGCGGGGCCGGCGGGCCGCGCGGAGCGAAGGCTCGCGAGGGTTGGGCGGGGCTGGGCGCATGCGCGGTGCGGCCGTGCCGGGCCCTCAGGAGGCCGCCGGTCTCTGGTGAATGTCGCTTTGTGCTGCCAGGGCACCCGACACGAGGCGCGTTCTTCAGCAATTACAGCCGAAAGAAAGCGTTTTCTGCATCGCTCGGGAGCTGAGTGCCCGTGAGCAGGTGTCACACCAGGCATGGTGTCATGGCAGCGCTCCCGCGGAGTTTGCGTGCGTTCCCCCTTTCCGTCACGCTGCAGTTCATCGAGTGTTGATTCCTCTCCATGGCTCCTGAGCTGCTCCGAGCCTTTGCCTTAGGTCGCTTCTGCAGGACCGGCCCCATCCTCGCGGTGCTCAGTGAGGATTGCAAAGCCCGGCCGGGTTCGGTCCCGATGCCCCGCCCGGCCTCGCCGGCACAGCTCGACATTAAATACAAATAAGGAATTCTTTAGTAAGAAAAGCGCTAGCACAGCTCGGGGGTCCTGTGGGGATTTACAAACTCCTTCCAAGCCCTGCACTGCTGGCCCTGACGGCCGCTCGGGGACAACAGGAAGCAGCCACATACCAAACACACATCGCAAGATTTTCCTTCCTATTACAAGTCCGATTCTGTAAATTTCTGAGATCAAAGCTTTGCAGGCATACAACTTGTGTTTGCCCTTTTGCTTTTTCCTCTTTCCTGCCTAATAACCAAGAGTATTTCTCTTCCTGCCCTTTCTCCAGCTACCCCTTCCCCTTCTCTTTACCACTTGCCCTTTATGGCACAATTACCTTTGTTGTGCTCAAGGACTTGATTGTCCCTTCCACGTTGTTTTATAATATTTCTACTGTTTTCTTTAAAAAAAATCTCAGGAAATACGACGTTTCCTCCAGGGCAGACTGTTCTGATGCTGTGCCTGGTATCGCTGCAGGCACAACAACCACAGGATGGACAGCAAGGATCTAAAGAAAAGCTACTTTTAACATCACAGTCATTACACCTCATGCACAGCAGAGAGAATACGAGATGCTCCCAAAACTGACAGGAAAGACACAGGTTTCAGTCTCATGAAGTCTATCAAAACTCATTTTCTTCCTTTTTATTTTTTTGTTCTCTTTGAACTTCTGTTGTAAATGTAAGATTTCCAAATATCAGGTCTATTATTCTTCCAAAGGTCAGAAGTTTGTACTTGTTATTTGGCAGAACATGTTATCCTCTTTCAACTTTAGTACATAAAATATTGTTTCCAGTGGTGTGGGAATCTTCAGAAATTCCCTGCCAGGAACCAAATGGAAAAGATAGAGAGAAAAAGTCCTCCTGAGTAACCAAGGAGAAGAAAAGAACTGAAGCATTAATCCTTTTCTGTTAGGAGATTATCTTTTTTTAAATCAGAGATATAATAGCAAATCAAGAGCTTTACCAGCTCAGTTCATTTTTAAAGATTGTGTAAAAATTAGCCATTACTCTCCAGGTACAGGTGGCAGGAAAAAAAACCTAATTAACAACTAGCAACAAAACCCCCAGATTTTAGTGAGATCTACGCAGTCACAGTTCTCATGGATCTGAAATAATTTAAGCCCTATTGATTTTTAGAAAGGAACTCAACACCTATTCCAGCTGTTCAGCATTCCTACAACAAACATAACACAGAAGTGGACACTCACCGTGGGAATAAAGTTAGTAGCCTAAAAATTCCTTTGGCGCACAAATTCCCACCCTGAACCCCAGCCTAGGCACAGGAGCAGTGAGGGAGCCAGCAGTATTCCATGGGAACCAAAGCTGCCATTCCAATTTAATTGCTTGGCTCAACTGACCTTCCCTCACTCCAAAAGCACCTGAATTTGGATAGGTAATGGCTCTAATAGCTGCAATTATTTCAGGGCTATTTCAGCCATAGGGTTTATTTTCCCAGCTATCTGGAGAACAATGGAAACCAGTGTCATGATCCTCGCTGCCTAGTGGTGTTACAGCCAATGTCTCCACGTGCTAAAGCTGACATGGTTAAACACAATTAAAAGGTTTGCACAAGTGCGTAATTTCAGGGCTGGGATTAAGGGAAGTGGCCAAGCAGGACACGTATTGTCCATGCAGAGGGGAAAAATTGCTTCCCCTTTATCTAGATTGTCTCCCTGCACAAGTAAAGCATCATCACTTACTGCAAAGATTTAAATTGAAAACTAACAGTATCTGTATCATGTAAGAATCAGAGGTGCTTTGATATTAATACAGATGAGTTGCAGTCTCAGGAGATTAAATGTTTCTGCTTCAAGCATTGTGAGTTTGGGAAGAGCAGCTGAGTTACCGAGTACATCTCCTCCTCCCAGTATGTTCCCTCAATTGTTCTGCTTTGCTGACACTCCCAAAGATGCCTTTTAATGTAATGCCTTTCACCACCGTGTGCACATCCCAGATTCCTCAGGGTACAACTCCACTTCCTTGCCTCTCCCACTGGGAGAGATTCATAATCATCATGCACTGAAATATTTTTAACTTTTATTTTTATGTATTCTATGTATTTAGTGTCCTGTGAGTTCTATTACAGCCTGGCAATTTCCTTCCTCTCGTTCTCCAATCCAGCTGTTAGGCTATTGGTTTTAATTTCTTAGCTTTGGAAAAAAAATCCCTTTGGACATTCGTGCACATCTTTGGCAACAACTACTAGCTAAGTACATGGTTAACATACCACAAGGAGAATACACAAATTAATTCTCTGCCTGACTAGAGGAAAACAAAATATTCTGCGATACCCAGTGGGAAGAACCTCTTCAGACAGAGGTACCATATATACTTATTCTGATGATGAACTTCTGAAAAACTGGGGAGGCAAAGGGATCATTAGGAATTTTGTAAGAGCTCGCCTTTTGCAGGAAAGTTACATTCTTGAAAATGGCACAGCACTGCTCAGGTAGCTACATAAGAATGTTGATCTCTTGGCTGTGACAGCATTTTGCAGCTCAAAATTTCGAGTTCGGAAATTAAAAGTGAAATACCAGATTATTTTTGAAAAGTCAAGAGCAAGAATGAAATGATCCGAATACCGGAGCTACTTTTCCCCACTGTGCATATTTCCAGAGCTTCAGTTCAAAGGATAATGGTAAAAGTAGAAAAGAAGAAACAGAACTGTGAGATCATTATCTTTCTGCTGTGTCATTACACTATTAGTTTAACATTTAGTTTTTTGAAACTAAACATATAGGTGGCCTTTGCAAATACATGTATTATATAAGTGGCCCTTGAGTCCCTGTAAAATATCTGTGTTGTATTTGAATATCTGTGTATGGGCTTTGCCCTGGTAGGTCCCAGTTATTCTTGATGGGCTGCAGCTGTGGCTAGTCAAGGTAACTGGGATAAAAGGGGGTGGGTTGGCCAGTCAGGGAGTGCCTTCACGGAGCCTTGACTAAGAAGACTCTAAAGCCGTGACGCTCTGCCACCCACAAGAAAACACTGAGATGGTACCGGACTCTTGAAATATGATAAATACAACAATTGGTGACCCTGATGTAATAGAGATAAGACAGCCGAGACCTGTGGATGACCTTTGAGCCAGGAACTGTAGGGATAGGACAGCAAAGAGCTGTGAGAATGTATGTATTGTATTTGAGATAAGACAGCTGAGAGCTGTGGAAGATTATGGCCCTTGGATCAAGGAGCTATGGAAAGAATACGACCTTTGAGCAAGGAGCTGTGTGTGTTGTACATGGCCTTTGAGTTATGGGAAAATGTATTGTATTTGAATAACGTGTTTCTGTAAAGTAAAAGGGGGAAATATAGGTGGCCTTTGCAAATATATGTATTATATAAGTGGCCCTTGAGTCCCAGTAAAATATCTGTATTGTATTTGAATATCTGTGTATAGGCTTTGCCCCGGCAGGTCCCAGTTATTCTTGATGGGCTGCAGCTGCAATGTCCTTCATTGGGCTGCAGCTGTGGCCAGTCAAGGTAACTGGGATAAAAGGGGGTGGGCTGGCCAGTCAGGGAGGGCATTGAAGGAGCCCTGACTAAGATGACCCTGAGTCTAAAGCTGTGAAGCTCTGCCACCCACAAGAAAACACTGAGAAGGTATGGGACTCTTGAAATATGATAAATACAACATAAACACTTATCTTTCTTCTCTTTAACTCAAGACTAACATGACTTTCCTTCTAAAAAAAATCTAGTATGGATTTTTCCTGAAGGGCTTTCATTCCATATATAGATTTTTTTTTCCTGAAGAGTAGAAACCATGTATGCATAAGCAATTGCAGATCTCCTTGTGACAGTCAAACACTTATTTTTCAGCCACCAACAATACAGAAACAAATGGGGAGCCTGACACCTTTCAAATGTGGGGATAGAACACCTTCCTTACTTATGTTTTACATTCAGTGGCAATTTTCCTTGCTTTTCATGTTCACTGTCACACATCTGTGATGGTCTCTAACATGCTGAGTGCTGGTGTGAATGGACTGGGAATTCAGTGAGCCTTAAGATTGAAAGATTTTATTAACATGCAAAGAGAGGGAATGACAAGCCCCAGCTGCTCCCAAGAGCAGTCTGAGCCATAGCTCAGCTGGAGGCAGTAACAATTTCCTAAGTGTTAGTCCCAGTTGAAGGACACATATCTCAGCTGAGGGCAATTTATGGGGTGTCCACAGGAAAGGCTTCATGGCGGACAGGTGGAAATTCTGAAGTAACAAATATTTGATGCTTGAGGATGCACAGTGTGTTGGGAACATGTCACCCTGACCTTTGTGTCATGTAATCCTTGGCCAGTGCTTATGGAGTCCTGTTCCCAAGTCACGAACAATCTGAACAGGAAACAGTGAATTGGGTGATTTGCTATTCATTTACTAAGGTTTCTGTGAACACAAAGGCAGGCATTGATGCACTCTCTGAAGGTTTGCAGTGAGGACAGTGAAAGCTGTTTGTGTTGAACTGGCTGTCCCGTGACACTGACATGTATGTTCTCATCTTTCTCATTTCCCTGCCTTGTCTGTATAGGAAACGGCGGGTATGGAGGAGGGCATTCCTGTCCTGTGCCACTGCTGAGTGACTTGAAAGGGTCCATCCAGGGCCTGCCACCACCCTGATGGAGTTACCAAGCCCTGATGAATGTGAGTGAGTGGGATGAGGAAAAAAAGGGCTCCTGCCAAATCACCGAACATCCAAACTGCCTCAGACGTGGTGTAGTGTAAAACATTAACAGTGAATAAGAATTGAAAAAAACCCATTCAAAATAGTTACAAAATAACATCTAAACCCCAGCTGCTTTGCTCCTAGCTGAATTGGTGGCTTGCTACACACTCCACAATGGAACAACTCTGTCTGAAACAGGCACTTGTATCAATTTTTTTGTGTGTTTTTTGCCACTTTATTTTTACTACACACAACCTACAGATATGTGATTCTAGTCCCAGCACTTTGTTGACGAAACCCAAAAGAGCATATGGACCTGTCTAGATATTGGAGGTATCCAGAAACATATTCAGATGTCCATGCTCAAGCCTGAAAAAATTAAAGATGGGGGTGGCGGGGGAGAACCTGCCCTGACAGCAGGCAATCTGGAGTCTGGTGACTGCTTCATTTGCATGTTCTTTGTTGCTAAAATCAGGTTACAGCTTCAACTGAAAGATTTTCTTCATTTGTTGTCAGAAACATCATGCCAAAAACCATTAGAAAATGGAAGGTGGGTAAAAGAATGGGCTGGGCACAGATAAAGATGAAGACTTAAGTAAGAAAAAGAGCAGTCTTGGCAGGGGAAACTCTCCACCAGTATTTTGGTATCAGTTGCCAATTTGACATATCTTATTCCCAGTAATTTTTCAGGGATGTAAGAAGTTGTACAACTGTAAGCTGCAAGAAGATTTCACAAACAGTGAGGATTTTGTGTCTGTGACCTGTTATAACCCAGAGAGAACATGCAGTGGGATTTGTATTTTTCTACTGAGTAGTTATTTTCAGAGGCAAAAAGCCAAGCACTTGCATAACTCAATGTGACCATTCTGTGTATCTGTGGCATTTGTTACTGGACAACACTGACTGACAATGTTGAGCTGGTAAAAGAACAGGGCATGTCTACAGAGAGCAGCCAGTTTAAATATGATAAAAATTAAGAGTAAATAGGATCTCAGTCCTTCCCCTTTTTTAAGTAAATTGAGTAATTCTCTGAGCATGTGAAAAAATAATAAAAAACTTCTCTTCTGCCAAAGAACAAGCCAGCGGTCTAGACTTTCTCTTAACTGGAAATCATCTGGATTAAGAAACTGTGAATAAACGCCTGACAGGCAATTTCACTGCTTTATGCAATCAAATACACTCTACTTATTTGTGAAATACTACAAGAAACATTACAGCATTTGAGTCAAGACCAAGGCTGGGGAAGACTTGCATTTCTTACCGTTCTCTTGCTGCTAGTGTTAAGGTTCTTTGCAACCACGAGCTTTGCTATTGTAGCCTAGACCATGGTGATGATTCAGCCAGCATCAGATCAGCTTTCCATTGTTTGCAGACATTTGGTGTGTTTGTGGGAAGATACAGGTCTCTGTGTTTGTGTTTTTGTGTATAAACTATAATTTGATTACAAAGAAATGTTGCACAGTTTAGTAGACTCAGTCCAGGCCTGGGAGCCAGGAATGCTTGGTGAAGTCATTGCAAAGCTATGAAGGCCAAAATTCCCTGTATCATCCTCTGGTTTTAGTCACATTTCGATGTTGTCAGTGTTATTTTTTTGATGATGAGGGGATAAACAGCTCCTGATGACATGAGTTAGCAAGGGCTCGGTTCCTCCATGCTCTTAAACTGGGCTCGCCTTGAAGCACTCACTGTCAGGGGCTGTTGCTTTATCATCTGTCTTTGCAAGATGTCACGCATCCTTATGATTCCTTATGATCCCTTCTTCGACTTTTAGTGACCCTACAGAGCTAATGAAATGTTTAGCTCCCCCATCCAAGCACAACCATATGGATGAGATGTTATCAGGAAACTCACTAAAACCATTACATCTCAGGCATGCAGAATTTCCAGAAAGTTCCTGTTTTCAGCATTCAGTTTTAGTCTTCAAATGCAGAAGCATACAGGCTGCTCACATGATGACAGCAGCATAAGAGGACAAACTGTCTTCTGGCAACAAAATCCTCACTATTTTTAACTTTAGAAAGATCTGCAGATGACTCTTCTTCCACTCAATGTGGTTTTCCTCCCTTCCTTCTAGAGACCCTGCCCTTGGTAACATACAGTAATTGTGTGTCCAGAAATACTGATTCCTAACAGTGTCCCAAGCCTGTGATGGCCTCTTCTAACCACCCAGAAGCTCTCCTGCATCAGACAGCTGAGATTCTCCTGCTCAGAGACCACCAGACTCTCTCTTACCTTCATGCTCCAGAAAGTTGGGACAGCCAGGGAGATGGCTGTCTCCTTCCTCAGCTGCAAAGGAGGGACACAAGTGTGTACCCAGAGGAACAGCCTCACCAGGGCAGAGCAGGAGCTAAAGGTACAGACCAGACAGAGCCAGCGGAGTTAAGACTCCTCCTGGAAGACCTGTCCATACACCAAACAGGGAGGAACCCTCACAGCAAACCCCATCATCCCACCCTGAGGGGCTGCAACATCTCCCATCTGGGATTTCACCCAGGCTGTGCCCAAAGTACAGCAACTCCTGGAGTGTGTGTACTCTGCAGGGGGGTAAATGTGAAGGGAGAGGGATGTGATACTTCATCCTGTGCTTTTCCAGTAGATGGTTGTACTGGTTGTTTTTTTAAATGCTAAAAGCACAACCAAACCTTGAATGAAAGGAAGCATTGTGTATGGAGCACAGGAAGAATTTCCTTTACTGTAACTGATAGGGAGAAAAGGAAATAAAAGGAGAGCAGCAGTTAGATGAAGGTCAGATGATTGTATGAATCAGAGGATGATGCAAGTTATCAGTGCACAGCTGAGTGCTCCACCCAATAAAACAGATGTCACCCAAGTACACAAATACCACTTACCTATCACTGCTTACCCCTGTGGAAGTAGTCTTCTTCATCAGAGAGAGAGGACTGAGGGGTTTTGTAAGGAAAATATTTATTAGGTAGGATAGCAGTTATGACATTAAGGCAGATGCAATTCCTGAAGATTTTTAGGCATTTCACTCCATGTAGGTGAAAGCTGAGACACAAGCACTGCTCAGTCTAAAACACTGAAGATGTGATAGAGGCTGCTGTTGGGGTATTTCTAGAGCTGTGTCTGGAAATGTATTTGCAATTTCCACTGAAAAGGGAAACACAAATTCCTGCAGTGACCTGCTTGGCCCATAGGAAGCACAATGACTTCCAGAAAAACCCTGACACCAAAAACAATCTTGTCAAGGAAATACAATTTTCAATAGCTGCATATGAAGTGACTGCACAAGTAGAACCAGGAACCTTTGACTTTTCTAGAAAGCTGAGTGGAGCTGCCCTCCAAGTGCCCTTATCTCCCCTCCTTGTGTCAGGGACACTCTCAGTGCCATACCAGCACACTAAAAGCCATGGATGCTACCAGCAGACAACTCACTATTTTTTGATAAAAAAGTGACTTTTTTTTTCCAGAGCTTTTGCCAGTGCCAAACATTTTCCATGACAGTCCAGTGCATTGGAACAGTTGGATTTCATAGCTATCTTTATCCAAGGCAAAACTGCCTTTGCAGTAAAGTGTTTGCTTTTATAGAAACTATTGCTGTAGTAGTTGCTGCTTTGTGAACCATCATTGGGTCTCACGCTAGGAGGGTATTACAAAAGTGCTGCACTTTTGAAGAAGGTACCAAGAGAAATAAAAACAGTTTGTGGGTTTGCAGTTAAGGAGAACCTGAGCAGGAACCACCCCAGAGCTTTTTCCAGTTGTGGTCTAAAGAAGGATGTGCACACACATGGTAAGGAATCTGCAATCAAAATTGGCAAGAAGAGTATTGCACTAAGAAACTGAGAGAGCAGAGCTCTGCAGCACCTTGGGCCAGGGTGGCAATCATCAGTAAAGCCATGTCCTGGGGTCTGGCAAGATTGTGAGTGGAGACAGGTGTCAGGGACACCCCAAACCTGGAGGTGCAGTGATGGTGGTCCAGCAGATGAAGCTGTCAGTAACTTATACAATAACAAAATCACAGAATGGTTTGGGTTAGAAGGAGCCTTTAGAGGTCATCTTCTTCCAGCCCCCTTTCACTAGACCAGGTTGCTCAAAGCCCCATCCAACTTCACCTTGAACATTTCCAGGGATGGGGCAGATACAGCTTTTCTGGGCATCCTGTGCCTGGGCCTCACCACCTTCACTGCAGAAAACTTCTTCCTTGTATCTAACATAAATTGACCCTCTTTTCATTTAAAACCATTTAGTTTAAACACCATGGACAAGGAGAGGGTGAGGGTTCTGAGTGTTTCCCTTGCTGAGATAATGAGACCACCACATGCTCCAGCAATGCTGCTCTGCTGCCTCTTGAGTTGACAGCCTGAACAAGAAACAGCCAAATCACACCTAATGAGCTTTCATGCTCTGACTGTAAGTGATGAAGGCAGAGGATAGAACTTCTGATGGAAGACATTTCCTCCAAACCTGCCTATGTTGTTCACATCCTGAGAAAGTGGGAATTCACCCTGTATTTCTGAGACTAATCACTTGCACTGGACAAACCCTGCATGGGCTCCAGCAGAGCCTGTGATTCCTTCACTGGAAGGATGAGCTGCTGTAGGAGCTTGTGATGCAGCAGGGTCAGCATCTTTCCAGCCTGCTAGACTGGGAAAAAAACAGACAAGGAGGCAAAGGTCAACCTCAAAAAATCTGAAAAGTTGTATTTAGGTTAAGGATTATTTTTCCCTGAAAAATGTGCATCTGAATTCACAGCTGTGAAGAGCTGCAGTTGCCAGGAGCAATGGGGATTCTTACCAGCCCAAGACAGAGCCCTTGATTTTAATACTAAATCAGATCAAGTCTACAGTTCTTAAAAAACTCTGTTTCCATGGGAAGGGCCTGCTTTTCACTAACCTATAATTTAAGAAATAGTTTGGAGAGTTAAGCTGTATTTTGAAAAATAAATTCTCCTTCAGGCTGATGGCTTTTACAGCCTCAGAACAATGTCATGTGAAATGACAGAGATCAAGACCTTTAGTTAAACTGTACAAGAAAAACAGCTTTGGAGAATAAAGTGCATGATCATTAATTATTGCAGCACAAGGAACACAGTAATTTTTTGTTTGCCTAGAATATCTCCCAGGAATTTTATCAGTCTTACTGTTAATACATGAAAACAGGAGTCCTTATTTTTTCATGTCTTTTGGTAGTGATCAAAATTAGACAAGATTTCTAGTTACAGCTGCTATTAATAAATCTACTCCTTGAAAATGTGGTAGTTGATGTCTTAGGATTCAGCGCACTCAATAAGCTATTGAAAACTATAATTGCTCATGGCTGTAATTTTGAAGTAATTATAGAAATAGCTATAGAAGAAATGCTGAACATAGTCCTTCTAACACACTGAAGTTCTCCAAAGTGAATAGCATCCCTGTCAGGAAAATCAAGCACGTGAACCCACTGGTACCCTCTGCCCTAAAGTCACTGTTTATGGACACCTTTAGCATAGGGACTTCTTGCCAGTGCCACTCCAAAGGCCACACATGAGGGTGTTTGCTCAGGAGACATCCCACCAGTGGCCCTGTGTCAGCACTGGGAGCTGGCCAACGGACTTGCTGGGGTCACCCCTGCATAGACATGGGCTTTGCCTCCAGGCACTCTTACCACTGCACTCTCTGCTGGCTCCAGGCTGCTTATAAACCACTTTTCTTTTGGTGACATTAGTGAAAATATTCTAGAAATTGATTTGATTAGTCAAGAGAACTAAATTAATGAGCCTTTGGGAAGTAAGATGCTCATTTCTTAAGGAAATGTTCTCACCCTTCTTCCTCAGCCCAGCTACGTGCAATTCTGTAAGAAACATTGCCTTCATTTTCAATGGCACTTAAGGAAAACATTTGTTTTCCATTAAGAACCACTTTCAGCTCTCCCACCTGGCCCCAGCACTGCCACCAGTGACACATCCATGTGTCCCAGAGCTGCAACTTCAGCCCATCCTGCTCTTGCAGGAAATGATGATGAGAGCAGCATTGGTTGCGATTGCTCCAGCATAGCAGAGCTGCACGTGATCTGCAGGACCCCCATTCCTCCTTAGTGCTTTTCCGTAAGGAAAAAGCAGGGCTGTCCAACCAGTGGAATCAAAGCTCATCTTAAGTAGCTAATGAAGAAGGAAAAGCAAATTTCAGATTAAACAGACACTCTGGTTAGTGCTAGAAACTGAACAATGGAAGCAGGCAAAGGCACAGTCGGCCAGACTTCCACTCTGGGCCCTGGAATGGCCCTGACCTCTGGCACTGTGGCACCACAGGGCTCCCCTGGCCCCGTGCTCCCCTGTGACCTGCACCAGAGGAAGGGGCTCCCTCCCATTCACAAGCTTCTGGTTTTTCTAAGTGAAAAGGCTGAGCCAGAGCAGGACACTTCCATCCTGCTGCCCCTGGCTCGTTCTTCCTTAAGATTTTTCTTGGTCTATAATTTCATTTCTGAAAAGCTTTATCTAGAGAAAACTGTTACCAAAGGGGCTGGGTTGCAGGTTCTTAAGGAAGGCAACACCAGACTGAAAGCATGAAGGTGCAGTGAGAGGTGAATCACAGCAGAAGTCCACACCAGCACTCGGACTGGGCGCTCCTCTCACAGCCGGGGGCCTGGCCAAAGCTGGGGCATAGGCAGAGCAGCTGTGTCATAAGAAAAAGGCATCTGCTTATCGCCTGTGCTGCTTTGGAAATCCGGGACGCGCCTGCGGCCCAAATACTTCCTTTGGGATGTTGCAATAAGGGCTGCTGGCCGGGCCAGAATGGCTCCTCCGTGCGGCCCGGCAGCACAGCTCTGCCCCGCGGTCACGGCCGCTCGCACTCGCTGCTGTCTGGGCACCCAGACAGCTGCCTGGCTGTACTGCAGGGCTCCGACATGGAGCTCTGGGGAAACCTGGCCTTGAAACAAAGCGAGTCCTATGCCCCAGTCAGTCCCAGCAGGAAGCAGCCCCGCGGCCGGGCTCGCCCCGCGAACCACCTGGGCCGGTTGTTCCGGCCGCAGCGCATCGCGGCACTCCCTGGGTGCCGATGGGATCCGGGGCACAACCTGCCCTGCCCACACAGCCACGGCCAGCGCGGGCATTGCTCAACCCGCGGAGCTTTGAGCAACAGCAGCGGGCAGGGGCAGCGCCCAGCGCTGGCGTGCGGCTGACGGGCGCTGAGGGGAAGGGCGCGTGTCACCGCCGCGGCCTCTGAGGTCATGCCGGACGTGGGAGGTGCGGCCTCACCGCGAACCATTCCCGAGTGCTTCAGGTGGCCTTTCCTTATCACCGGCATCCCAATCCGCCGGATCAGCTACTCGCTGTCACCTGCCTTTACTCCTGCACCTTCTCGTACCGTAAGTCCAGCGACCGGCGTGAAGAGCTCCTCCGGTCCCTGCTGCGGCTGGGTCTCAGGAGCTCAGGCATTGATCCCCACCCTCCGAGCAGATGTCTTAAGCTCTAGCTGGGAACAAACAGCTGGAACACACAGAGGTTTGGAGATCAAATTCTGCCGCTGTACAAATATTTTTGGTAATGAAAATAAACAAATACATGGGAGTAACGTGCTGCTTCCTGCTACTATACTGCTTCTAGGGGGAGACAAGCTGCCAGAGAGCCTGAGCAAGACCCAAGTGTGTAACATGTAGGTAGGTGATGGCTCACATGAAGCTGTTCCTTTGCAGAGGCCACACAACTGCCCAGCCTTGCAGGCCAGCAGGTATTGCTGAGGCAGAAAATGCTGCCCAGCAGCAGTGCCTCGGTGGAAGGAGAATCACAGCACATCTCCAACACATCACCCCTCATGCCAGCTCTCCCACCAGGTTCCTGTGGGGACCCCAGCCCCATGGCATGCTCCATGCTGGCACTTTCTGTACCATTCAGAGCAGGAGCTCTCATTCCTGTTCCTCAGTGCTGAGCTGCCTGTCCTGTAATGTTTGTTCCTTCCCACCGACCACAGCAATGGGAAAATTAACCACACCTTTGGGAGAGCTACCAGGCCCATTGGGCGCAGATGATTTACCTTCCAGCTCCTCTGCCAGAGGACTCTCAAAGCAAAGCCACTGCTGCTGGGGAATCAGGTTCTGCTCCAAAAGCCTGGACACATCCTATAGGATTGGAACTTGTGGTTCTTTGGCAGTCAAAACAGAAAAGCACTGCTTCCAGTAAAGAAGCATCTCCAGCCAACATCAGCAACTTTCAAAAACCCTAAGCACTGGTGTATTTAGGTCTGCCTGTAGCAACAGCAAAGATGATCTTGTACAGGGGGAAGACAAGAAGGCTGCAGGGGTGGTGTGCAAAGCCTGTAACTGCTCCTGTACCACAAAATAAATGAGGGGATGTCTGGAACAGAATGTGCATGCTGCAGCACATAAACAGAAATGTTCCTTGCAGCACAGAGACTCAGAAGTCACGTGTATCTCCAGGCTCTCTGCATACTTTTACCTCCAACTACAAGACCACTATTTTTTAACAATAAATGTTTAAGAGAGAAGAAAGCAACAGCAGCTCAGCAAAGAGCTGTTAAGAGCTCCGTGCTTTTGTGCAGCCAACACATCAAGCTGCTTCCCACCCCTCGATCCAGAAATTGTCCTGTGGTTACTCTGCTCTAAGCCACACAGAAAATAATCATATCCTCTTCTGCAGACCCCTGGGAATAATGTGGGAGATGAGAGATGCCAGGGTACTCGGCTGCCTGTGGCTTCCTTCCTACCTTTGCCTCAGCTAAGTGAATTAGCTTTTGCTTTTGTTTCAGGAAAATTAAGGGAATTACAGAAAAGGAGCAACAATACATTAAAATATTGCCTAGCAAGTGCTATGTCCCAGTCTTGCTGGAAAGTTAAAAAGGAAATCAATTCTGGGCATTAACATCAGCATTTTCTGGATGCTGCAGTGATTACACTGCTGAATTTACTGCTCACATCATTGCTGCCAAACACCCACACAGACACATGACTCCAGCTACTCCTGCCATCCCCGTCAGGAGGACACCTCATGACCATCTACTCTGGTAACACAAAATTCTCTGCCCTCTGTCAGGTGCACTCAGCCCAAGAAGCCCTGCAGGAGGTCTGACAGTGCACAGTGCACATCTCAGTGTTCCATGGCAGAACTCCCAGCTAAAGCCCAGCATCTCCTGCTGCAGACTCTGCTGGAGCTGCTTGCTTGACACCTTCAGTGCTGCTGCGGGACTGCAGGCTCTGCCTTGGGAACAGTACACCAGGCCAGCAAAATCCCCCCGTGTTCTCAGTATTAAACGGCAAGGGATCCTGTGTTAATTGCTTCTGTTGACTCACCCACACGGAGCACTGAGCCATTGACACAGTGTTACTTGGGATGCCAGCTGAGAAGGCAGGCAGAGCAATTCATCCCTGCACACAGGGAAACAGGGAAACCTCAGGGTGGTGTTACAGGACCAGTTTAAGCACCCAAGAGTCAGTTGTTGTGGCCGTCATTCCTCTGAGAGAGGACAAATTCCATTCTTCCAAACACTCCCATCATGGGCATCCTTTTAAATGACTTGGCAGGTGCAAGTGGAAATCCTAGAAGGCTCCAGTGCTGTCTGGCTGTGCTGAATGTGGGACCCACAGCATTCCCTGCCCATCAGCTGGTCACTGCAAGACAGGGCTTGGGGACACTGACCTCAGCTCATCCCTCAGCTCATCCTGCACCTCACATGTGGCAAGGGCACCTGGGGCAGGTATGTACCAGGGTAGGAATCCATGCAGCATTTATCAAAAATAGAAGATGCAGCTGCTTTGGGCAAAGGTTACCATCTTCTGCTTGTCCTTTTTCCATTCTTTGAGAACACAGAACCTTATTTAACCCAGATGCTTTAAAGCCTCATTTTTACACTCTGCTACATCTTCCTAATTGTTTTTCCTGTTGTATGATTATTACTTCACTTTTCTTGGCAGCACTGCTATCACAAGTTGAACTTAGACTTAAACCTTATGAAGACTCCTCAATAACCTTCATTCCTGTGCAGCAGCCCAGAGAGACAGAGAAGGGATTGTACTCAGGCAGATGGGCACAAATGAGCGACAAGCACAATGGCAAACACCTGTGTGACAGACTTCCTTGCAGGTCACTTTAGGATGAATATATGAACCAGTGGAAGACAATGGCTTTCTGCTTTCTGCTTACGTTTGTTCACCTCACACAAAGTCAAGCATCAGTACAGAGCATCAGGACTTCCCTCCCATCTCACTATTGTCTTCTGGGGGCCAACAACATTCACAGCTGAAGGAACAGCAAGTTCAATCACAAATTCCTATTTGAAACAATTAATTCCTCATGAGATCCCAAATTAAAATGGCTGCAGCACTGCCAAGTGCCAGAATCAATGCCCCAAAAAGGGGAGCTGAGAGGAGACAGGTGTCAAATGTAATATGGTTCACTCACCCACAGACTCATAGCACATGTCAAAAAAAGGACACAGAAGGTACCAGAACTAAACTGACATACTGTATTTATTGCACAAATTTCCCCTAAAATTGGGAATGGTTATTATAATACAAGTGCACATCTTGGGAAATATATACAAAAACAGAAGAGATAACAAGTATGTACATTTTACCCAGCATTTTACAAGTACCACCATCTAAATAATTTAGAGAAAGCAAAAAATTGTCATAAAACATCTCTAAGAACTAAGAGGGAAAACATATGCAAGGTGTAAAATCTGTTCTTTTAAACAGTTTTTTGTTCTTAGCAGCCCAGTGTTTGCCAATTGCAACAAAATCAAATTTGCTAATTTCTGTGCCTAGTATAATTAGGTTTCAGCCAGAAAATTAAGACATGTTAATAATGGAGACTGGGAGTAGTGGAAAAAATAAATCAAACATTAGTTTTCTATTCACATAAAAGAATAGTGATATATTGTAAAAAGTCAATTCTATATCCTGTAAAAATCCCTTTTTGTATTTAACAAACAGACATACGTACCACATTGTTCACGTACCCAAAAAGTTCACTCACAGGAAAACTTCCCATCACACAAGGGTTTGGTTGTGTTCTGCTCACAACACTGCTGAGAGGTGGAGAGGCTGCTGCCATGCCAGGAGGGACTGGCACTGTGGGAGGATGATGAGGAAGCTGCATCCATGGCTGCTCCATCTGGGACTGACTGAGCACGCCATTAATGCCATCACTGGCTGGTGCTGGGCAGAGGGCAGCAGAGAAGGTGCCACTCAACAGCCACCTCCCTCCTCTCACCTCAGTCATCACTGCAGGCTGTGCAAGGGCCTTTCTGGAGAGTCAAACCCATTTCAAAGTGACCCCATAAAGGCTCAAATGAGCACAATAAAGGCTCAAATGAGGACCAGTATTCTCCTGTAAGGACCACGAGCACAGTCCTGGGGGATGCCAGGGTGAGGAGGCAGCTGCCCAGCTCTCTGGGTACATGCTGTGGATGAACTCGCCCACAGAACTTCCCAAGGCACAGGCAGGAACCCTCCTCTGCCAGCCCCAGCAGCACAGGTCACTGTGCCAGTCTGTGCACAACACGGTATCCAACTACTGCCTGTACCACATATCCTAGCAAAGAGTTAAACATCCATGTTCTGAGTGCAATCCTATATTTCATTAGAAATGTGTTTACACAACTGGACCCGTTTTGTGCTCATTCCAAAAGCCAGATGTAATATAATTGTGTGGCAAGGAAAGGACATTTGAAAAATGGGAGAAACAAATCCTTGGATCACATATGAAACACGAGGTTTTCCCCTGCAGCAGTCAGCATTAGATTTTATATACAAAAGAGTTTCCAATGACACTGCCTGTATGAATGTTGGGGTCACTTCCTGATGTAGACTCAGTCCTACATGGAAGGGAGGGATGGGTTTGCCACGTAGATCTCCCTGGAACAGAGTTTTAGGTGACAGATTTTAAGTAGTACTGAAAAACTACTCCAGGTGAATCCTGGCCCCAGAGAAGGAAGGGAGGAGAGTTCTGTCACTGACAGAGGTGGGGCAGGGATCTCTCCTATTGTTTTCAAGTTTATCAAATGGTTAAAATAGATTTGTACTTAAAGTAACTCTGCAAACAACAATAGCAGGCGTGCTGTACTATTGAAAAGATGATTACAGAATGATGTATTTATAGAAATTTTATAGAGTTTAGCGACCAAGTGAATACGTGTCTCCTACTTGTGTGCATAATCCATGAATTTCAATATGCTAAACCTAACAGATGAAAACAGAAGCTAAAAATCAGCAACATTAAGTGGCTGCTAGGACAAATATGGAAAGCAAAGCCTAGAATGAAGTGTCCAGTTAAACTGAGGTAGTAGAGCCTTCGAAAACATAATCCACCTCCCACTGTCTATTTACATTACTTACACCAGGTTGGGTCCATCAGCTACTCGTACAGCTATTGTATATACAATGACAAACCAGTGATGGCTGAGTAAAAGAGAAATGCTGAGAATAAAATAAACAACATTTCCTGCTGGTAATTACATAAATGAGTAGAAAAGGGATTAGAGTTATCTGCAGCAAGGGTATATTTGTCAAAAAATAATTTGGATATTATTACACTATGGTGTAATCAATGTTCTTTTTTTTTGTTTGTTTTAAAAAATGTATCAATTTGTTACCTGAGCAATTAAGGGTAATAGTCTACTCATTCTTTCCCCAATGCTTTGGTACAATTATTTCTAGTTCATTATTTCAATAGCTGACTGACTGCTGTAAAAAGAATATGATGGTCCAAGATTTTATATATCATAAAAAAGTTAGAGGTAATTTTCATGTCATTCTGGGGAACCCATGGGGAAATTTCAGCCAACGTTCTCTTTAGATTATTTTTGTTTTTAACATTTTGATTACGTTGACGAAGAAAAGCATCATTTAGTATAAAGCAACATTTAAACATTATAAACATTTAATACTGGTTACAGCATCCAGCCAAGAATCTCCATCGCTAGTTTGTCTGTTGGCCTCTTCCTCCGTTCTCCCTGTCACCCTCTGTCCCCCACTATTTCCTCTTCCCAGGAGAAAGATCATAAATAAATTCTGTAGCTGACTGTCATTAATAAGCTTCTTACAAAAAAAACCCAGGCCTCTGCCCCATTCTTCCTCTGGGAAGTATTCAGAATTGGACTATGATGTGAAAAAGTAGAAGTTGTTTACAAATCATTGCAGCTTGAGAATTACAGATCCTAACGTGATCCTCATCAGCTGCAGCCTGGCTGAAGGCAGCTGCTCTCTTGTTCAGTTTATAAGGGGTGATGGCATCACTTATTTCTCAGAGCAGTTCTTCCTCCATTCCCCAGTATAAGTCACAGTCAGCCATTGAGGCAGAAATTGCTAAAAAAATGCATCTCTTCAGCTTTGCTAAAACCTCCACTTTTCTGTGCTGGAAATCTTGGGCTTACTCAGTTTTCCTTTCTCCTTTCTTTATCCTTTTTATAAATCACTAAGTGGGAGAGGAGAAGTCTCCAACTGTTTGCACACCATGCAGTCATATATGGAGGTGCTGCAAGCTCAACAAGCAGTTTGTTTTACTTGCTGCAAAGAGAAAGGAGCCAGAACAAGTTGTCTTCCACTTTGTTTCCAGAGAAGCAAAAAGTCAAAGTCTGTGGCCTCTGGCATTTTAAAGTAGGATCTGGGCAACGTACGGAGAGTGAGTGCTCGCTACAGCTGCCAGCAAGGGAAGGTCGCTGGATTCAATCCTGAAAGGAAGCAGAAGAGTCATGTTTAATCCAGCCTGAACTGTCACTGGGCTGAACACGTGTCAGAACCCCACACCGCCTGCTCCAGCCCCAGCACTTGCACTGGGACCATGGGTTACACACTGCAGCTGCCAGATTGCTCCTCCTACACCTCCAGATGTGCCTGCTCCCAGTGTCAGCACTGCCTGAGCTCCCACCTGTCTGGTGGGTTTTTAACAGGGCCAACAAACTGGTGAGGAAGCAGATGGGGGAAGGAAAATTCCTGCCTAACTTCAGAGTGAAGGGAATAATAAATAGTTGGGGGACACAGTACAGGAACAGAGGACCAGCTAAAGCTGCCATGTCCAGCACCACACATGCTCTTGTGTGCCTTCCTGCTCATGCTGCACTCCTCTGCAGGAAAACATATCAGAGCCTTCCTATAAACACCCCTTAAATAGCTCCTCTGCCCATGCCCCACACCCACAGAGAGGTATTATGTGCCTTACATGACACAGAGAGTGTTTCCTGCCATGTAGGGAAAGTCAACCTGGAGGAATCAGGTGCCCCATGCTGTTCAGTGACGACTGACCAACTAAGAAGGGAGTTTGATAAGCTCCGGAGTGCTGAGCCCATCCTCCTGCCCGGAGGGAAGACAGAAAAGCTGGGGGATCCTTGTGATTGAGCAAAGTCTAAGGAGAAGCCTGAAGCCATGGGTAACTTAGGAGTTCCCGTCCCATTTAGGAATCCATTTTGCCGTGCTTAGGAACAAGCCCAGGTGGAGGGTGTGGCACCAGGACACCCAGGGTAGCACTGCTGGGAGAAGGTTGTGACCATACCCCAGCACCACGCCCAGCTCTTTGACATGGACTCTCATCTGGCCCTTGAGATACTCAGACAGCATCTTGCTTTTGAAGTAGAGCTCCTGCAGCCGATCTTCCAGGTGCATCACACACTAAAAAAAGCAAAAGGACTTGTGTCAGGCAGAAGACAGAACCAAACCAGAAAGCACAGATGCCATACCCCTGTTGACTGTTCTGTGGCCATGTCTAGGTGAGATATTCACTGGCAGGACTTTTCATTTTTGGGCAGAAGCCTTTGATTACATGATAAACCAAAATTAATGAGGCAGCTGTTTTGATTAGAGTGGCATTTCAATAGGCATCACAAACAGCTCCACCAGAAGTTGCACTGGCTATGAAAACAAACACTAGGCAGAGCCTTATGTACCTCTAACCTGGAAAGTTAAAGGATGCTTCAAAACCATGGCCCTCATGATTTCCATTTAGACTTACAAAGTTTGGAGACAAATTATGCTTGTAAAGCTGAAGAGTGGAATGAAGCAGGTTGGAGACGAGACTGGAGACTAACACTTCTTTTCCTAGTTTATTCTCAATCATTCGCCTCTGGCTACTGGCCACTTGCACCGTCCACTTGTCCGTGTCTGCAATAATGCAGACAGCTTCTGCAATGGGCTCATCCAGAACAGGGTGCTAGGAA
Organism: Emberiza elegans; assembly: GCA_024865655.1. Classification (NCBI taxonomy): domain Eukaryota; kingdom Metazoa; phylum Chordata; class Aves; order Passeriformes; family Fringillidae; genus Emberiza; species Emberiza elegans. Next base: position 2,631,738 of record JALJVW010000797.1, read on the forward strand.
TAAAAAATGAAGAGCAGAACCCCAAGAATGACAAATGACAGCAGTCTTTTCACAAAACTTTACACAGAAATATCCATCCTGGATATTAGGACAGCATTGCTGGATAGCAGGATAGTATCCCAGACACTGCTTCACCAAAAATACATCTGCCCACATTGCATTCCATCCATTAAAACCAGCAGGGTTTGTGAGCGAGGCACAGTCTTGGAAGGATAGTAGCTATTTGATCTTTTCTTACAGGCTTTAAAGCATTTCACTGGCTGACAGTTACATATTTGGTATTTGATATAAAGAGTTCTGACATATCTAAAGTGTATTTTAAACTCCTAAAATTGAAAGCACCAGAAATCCAACTTGCTGTTTAGTGTGTTAACAAGGTCAGCTTCTTCCCAGCTGTCACAGGTTTTCCTTCACGGGAGGCCAGCAGAGGGAGTTAGGAACCAAGCCTGTGCCTTGCCATTCCCCCTGCTGGTGTTCCACCTTTCCAAAGCCATGAAGAAGGGTTCAAAAAGGGAGTATTTGGAAACCCACTGTCCTTCCCTAATAAATTTTCTGGGCTGAACTGTTAGCAATTATCTGCTTCCAAGGAGTCAGCAAGGGCATGCAGAGAAGGGCTGCAGGTCTAATGCACACTGTTGAAGTGAGAAGTAGGGAAAAGGGGACTTTTGGGAAGGTTTCAGGAAAGTGGCTGCTCAGCAGTCTGTTTTTCCTTATTCTCTGGAGACTAAACTAGATGGGAGCAGATGTCACACTTTCAGTGACAGCCTGCTTTCTACTTCTTTCCTGGTAAAAGGGGGAGGAAATACCACACTTCCTAGTCATGCCCCAGTTCATCTAGGGAAAAACTGCTGTGCAGGAGAGATGATCTCCAACACGTCAGAAGCCTGAGTCCCCTTCAGACCATTATCTTTACATTGGTTTCTCCTTTTCCAATGAGGACAGTGCTATTGGACACATGGACTACCATCCTAAAGAAGGAGCAATGTCTCCAAAATACTGAGCATTTGTGATGGAGAACACATTCTGCTGTACAAGCAGCAGCACGTGAGTCAGACATGCAGGGATAGAGGGAGCAATGAGAGCTTCTGCACCACTGCAGAAGGAATCTGTGCCCAGAGAGAGAGGCACAACCTCACAATATGGGCTTGTTTAACATCATTCCATCCTGTGGGGACACAACCATCAGCTGCCAAGCTACAGGAGACAGTGATACAGCTCAGCACTGAGATCCATCTTCCCAGGGCACAAGCCTCCCAGCTAGCTTCAGTGGGAGTCTGATCTTTCATGCTCCAGAACTGCAGTGAAATATCCATGTTCTTCAGATACATTAATTGAGAGAGGAGAAAAATTGGTGACCTGGGACTGGAGAAATCTGACAGGAGCTGTGACAGGAAATATTTCCACTTCCAGCAGGTTTGTACCTTCACAAACATTTATCTTTCCCTACTGTGAGAAATACATTTACCAAATATAGCTTAATTACCTGCACAGCATGAGACAAATCTGACACCAAACAGTGCCTCAGCTTTTCATCACTTCCTATTCCTTGCAAAACAAAGTCAGGGACATAAGAGGAACAGTAGCCTCCTAGTAAGGATCTTCCAAAATTGGCAATACTGGGCTGGACAGAGTTGACTTCAACTAATTTTGACCTGCAAAAAAGGCATATCAAAGAGATGTACAACAGTAAACAGCAAATTCAGCTTAAAGAGGTTGCATTTCTATTTTTTTCATATCTCTTCTAACTTGAAGTCAAGCACTTTTAAAAAAGTTTACAGTCAGCTTTTGCAGTCAGTTTGTCATGGACGTAGAGAATACAAGCCAAGATCACAATATACCATTAGTATTTTTTTCCAGACAACTGATCTCTCAATATTCCTCAACAACAGCAAGCTCAAGAAACACTTTTCCAACCCCTGATGCCAAGTTAGGCTACTGTCCTCCAAATACATGACATGAGAAGAGGCTCCATCTTTTTTAGGCTCTGTTAGTGCTGAACAGTACTTACCCAGGGAAGGGAATCTCATATTCCTCTGCCCAGTCTTCTTGCTCTCCTCCATAATAGTTACTGCCCAGTCTAGTTAGATCATGGCCTGTATCCTCACTCTCGCTGTCACCCAAGGCACTGTCTGAACTCTCATTTCTTGGAATGTCCCAATCAATTCCCGGGGCTACTTTTTTCTCTACATTTTCCCTGTCCCCATGGGGGACGCGAATAGAGATTTTCTCTCTTTGGTCCTGCTCATTAAAGCAGTTTTTGTAGGTCTCCTGTCGAACAGAGTCCATAAATTTACAAAATTCACTAGGTGGTTTGCAAGCCTTTGTACAGAGCTTTTTAGAAAATTCTAAACTACTGTTGTGAGCAAGAAGGTTCGCAGCTGCTTGCCCTGGAATATCATCAGTAGTCTGGGTTTCAACTGAACTGTCATCAGTGAAATATTCATCAAACAGACTCATGCTCTCAGCACTGTATGGGTTTGAGTTCCAGCTCTGATGCTCAATAGCAACTTGAGGAAAGGGTTCAGCTGTCCCACAGTCTCTATTTTGGTCCTCAACAGTTTGTTTAGCTTCACAGTTCTGATCAGCAGACACTCCTGCCTCCGCTGCTGGCGGGCTGTGATGCCTGGCAATTTGTTCCACTACTGCCTGACTTCTCAGTTCAATGTCTGAGTCAGGTGACATGGAATCTCCGATGAGGAAAGTCACCTTTGTCTGAGCCTCAGCAGCACTGCAGGGGAATGTGTCCATGAAGAGCTTATCAGGTGGCTTCTTCTCCACAGCAATGCCAGGTGTCCTTGTGCCCCCTCCCGCCTGGCTGCCTGCCTCCAGAGCATCCTCGCTCCTCCACGTGCTGCCTGCTGGCTCCAAACAAGATTCTGTCCCCACACATTTCTCGGGTGAAGCTGACCCTGTGCACACCACAGTCTCCAGTTTGGTATCCAGGCAGGGCCTTGGCTGTGTCACATCCACGGCATCTTCCTGGCCATCCTCAGGAACAATGGTTCTGTTCTCATCTGAAGAAGATTCCAGCTCTACCTTAGGAGTGCTTTGCATGTCTTCTCTCTCTTGCTGTGCAACACCTTCTATGTTCTGTGCGAGGGAAATGGGACATTTGCAGTATTTACAGCTGCAGTTGGGAGCTCTCATCTCTTCAGACTCGGTGGGGAGCAAGTTGCCCCTGTTCTTGTGCATCGTGACAAGCACGTACTCAGACTCTTCCACTTCTCCCTTCTCCAGCGTGGTAGTGATAACAGTGCCAGGCATGACAATGGCCTCATCTTCCCCATTTTCCAGCAGGTGTGTCTCTTGAAGTTCAGAGCATCTGATGAAGTAAGTGAGGAAATAAAGCAACCTTTGGACCAGGTCATGTCTTTTGCCAACCACAACTGTTTTCGCTAATCTCACAGGTGATCCTATGGCCCCATAGAGGTCACCTAGGACAGGAAATTAAACACACAATTATTTGGCATCTTTGCAACAATTTATTCTTCTAACAGCCAGCTGTTGGGCTGGTTTTCAAAGACCAGGTCTATAAGAGAGAAATACTAAAGCAGTAGAGTTAAAACAGCGATGCTGTATTTTGTTTTCAGTAAGAGAATCCCAAGGATGCTGTTGGTATGATCTGTAAGGTGAGCCACAGGTCAGGAGGACATCTGATCTCACACATCAGGGAGCATTCACACCACCTCACTCCAACTTTGGAGGCTCATCTCCTGGGATCCTTATACAGCCATGAGACAGAGAAGGCATCTGTGCCAAATTGCCATGGAGAGTCTGGAAAGTAGGCTGGACTTTTACCCACAAAAGAAAGCTGTAAAAGAAACAAACCTATGCCAGGAATGAGGACAAAAAGTGACCATGACAGGTGCATGGCTGAAGCCACCTCCTTCTCTTGCCCTCCTTGAGTTCTGCTATGGGTTGGATGGGGTGCTCTGGCTGTACTGAGTCACCTGGGCAAGTGCCTGTGCTCTGGAGGTATTAGGGCACTGCATGACTGCAGGGCTGAGGGGACAAGGAGTCCTCTTGAAGGCCACCCTAACCACAGCGGGTCCCTCAAGCCACATAAGGCCTGAAATCAAGTTTTCTTGCCAACACCCTGGCCATTCCTACCTGTACAATAATAGGACAACCTCACAAAACCTTCCTTACCTTCCCTAATCAAATCCTGTGACTGAGTTTGTGCTCAGAGCAGGACAATCTGACCTCCCCTCCTCTTCTCTACTGGGCAATTATCAGACAGTGTGACCAGCTACAGCACTGACTGGGCTCTGAGATCTTCCCTGGTGGTTGCCAAGCTTTGACTTCCTGTTCTGCTTCACCCTGTTGTATTAAAAGTATGTTCACTTCTGATCAAAATATGAATTTTCTTGATTTTCTCATTCCAGAATGAGGTTTAGTGATGATTTTCCTTACAGGAGGAGGAGGACCAGAGGAGGCCTGGAATCCTCCACCAGCACCAGAGCAGGGGACCTTAAGGGACCCAACACAGAGAACTAAACAGGGCTTTACTTTTTGGCTAACATTTTTTAATGGATAATGCCTTAAAAACTTAGAGCATAAAAAAATCACAGTGACCACCTCTAAGCTTGAAACACACTTTTGTCTCATTTTGTATTGAAAATAAATAACCTGGGAGGGGAGTAAGCAGCATCATAAGCCCCACCTCATGCACTCCCATTTCTGTAAAGCTGCTGGGGGTTCAGAGCTATTTGCCACCTACCAAGCTGAGCCCACAGTGGGTTGTAGGGATGAGTTTTGGCCAGCATGTCCACACTCTGGGAAGAATGCTTCTCCAGGAAGATTCTTATTGGTGGCTGGCCATTGGGCATGACAGTGGGGACCCAGGCCAGGTGGTTAGTCAGCACTGCAGTCAGCAAAGCTGGTAAAAACCTGAAAGCAAAATGTCCAACATGTTTTTTCTTTTTCCAGATATACACTCAAGATGTTAAACTGACAGCAGGTCTAGTCTATATGGATGAAGGATTAAAGAAACAGCCTAACAAAATCAGCAGAGATCATTCCTTCAGTCTTGGTTCCTTGGGGAGAGAAAGGGTGGCTGAACCCTCCCTCCCACCCAGGCAAAGCTCTTTTTCAGAACACACATTCAAAGTAAAATGAAATATTTTAACTTTGGGACATCTCACTTACTCTGTTTGGCAATATTATAAGACTTCCTATTTTGCAAGTTTTATGTTGTAAAACATCTCAAAACCAATTTATTTCACTCACTGTAAGAAAGAAGTGGCACTCTGTGGCCCCTGTACTCCAAGGAGATCCCAAACCCCCTTGTGACTGTGGATGAGAAGGAAGACTATTGCTACCAAACCTGTAAAACAGCTGTGTGCTGTGTTCTTTCACCTAACTCTTGTGCAATTTCAGCCCATATGGCTGCTCCTTTTCAAAAATAACCCCTACAAAGTCCTGTAGCTTGGCCAGAGAAGCTGTGATCTTATGCTGGCAAAACAGTTTTCACTGGCTAAGCAATTAAGGTGAAAAAACTTCCTGAAAAACATGAACTCTCTGATTTACTGCAATGATAGAGCATGGTTTCTACTCTCTGGAGTTTTCCCAGTTGGTTTTTCTGGCAGGAGCTTGGCCCAGGAGGCTCCACACACCAACACATGGTGCTGTTGGCCACTGTGTGTGGCTCATTTATGGGGAGGAAAAGAGCCAAATGTCTCAAAATAGTGTTGTTTGAATAATTTACAAGCATCAGGAACCCTACAGCTTCCATGCAGCCACACTAGAGACAGTCAAAAGAGGAGAGGAGATTTAAAACTAGATTGGGAAGGATAAAGGGCTTCATTTTTCTCTGGTTTCCATCACTTAAAATTTTATTGTATTTAAAATAAAGAAAACTCAAATAATTGACTATTTCAATGCAACCAACATGTATAGGACTCAGAACGGCGGGGATTTGAATAATTTACAAGCATCAAACCCTACAGCTTCCAAAGCCACACTAGAGACAGTCAAAAGAGGAGAGGAGATTTAAAACTAGATTGGGAAGGATAAAGGGCTTCATTTTTCTCTGGTTTCCATCACTTAAAATTTTATTGTATTTAAAATAAAGAAAACTCAAATAATTGACTATTTCAATGCAACCAACATGTATAGGACTCAGAACGGCAGGGATCAAAGGAGACAACCCCAGCAAAGACATCCACTGAAGCAGCAACTGATCTGAAGAAAATACATCTGCACCCCTCACAACTCGCTGTGTTTCTCCCATTGCCCTGGGGCAGGAGCAGGCAGACCACAGTGACCACTGTCACCTTCCCCTCAGGGGACAGAAGAGATGACAAAGGTGGTGGCAGAGGTGGAGGATGGGAGCAGCAGCCCCTTCCCACCCTGCAGGGAGCAGTGCCCCTGATCAAACATCTCATCTGCTAGGTTTGTGCTCTTTTTAGGACTTTAATGGAGATGAACCCTTTAAAAACTTCCTCTGCTCATGCCCTGAGGAAATGGGATAAAGTATTGACAGAAGAGTAAATTGATCACATTTCCCCCAGTTTATTAGGAACTTTGTTTTTTTCTTTCTCAGTTTTCAGCATCTGCTCACAGCTAGGGCCTGAGGCCAGAGAGGTGAGTGTGTACTAAAGAGCACAGCAGTTCTTTAGTGGCATTTTAAAATTATATTTAAGGTTTGTGGTGTGACAGTATTACAGACACAGCTCTTCCTGAATGTATAATCCTGCTCATCACATGATAACTGATTCTGAAAGATAAGTTAATGCATTTGGTAAGGTATCTTCACCCTTTCCACACATCCACATACATCACACACTTCCTATGGACATGTTTCAGCTGTTCAGCCTCTATCAAGGTGTAGAGGATTGTGAGGAAGCAGGAATTTAATGAGATAATTTCTTCTTTGTCTGAAAAAGAAGGTATTTATGGATGGCCTTTTGATTCTTTGATTATCAGGATTTTAGCAACTGATTTAAAAATTGGTTTGAAATAAAAAGGCACAATCACATATGTAATTTAGAAACTAAAATCCACCATACTGATTTTTAGAAGCATTTTCCATCAAGAAAGTGAACTCCTTCATGAAGCGATGGCACAGCTGGTTCTTCTCTGGTGTCCCTGACATCATGGTGAGCCAGACAGGCTCCCCAATTCGTGGCATCGTGTAGAGATTGCAAATAGTTGTTCTAGAAAACAAAACCAAAAATCCAGGAGATTGAAGAAAAAAAAACTAACAAAAAACCTAAACAAAAAGCCCAACAACCCCCAGAAAACCAAGCCAAACAAAAAACCCCAGGCAACAACAAAAAGTAGAAATCCCAGCTTAAGAGACTTCTGTGCAACATTTAGATCCAGCTCTCATTTCTATCAGAACCAAAATTTCTCACAGCAACCATTATCCAAACCATGTTGTTCATTAAATAGCATAAATTCACCCTCTACCTGAAGAGCTGAACCTCACAGGTTCCTCCTGCATCCACCTGACCTGATCCCAAACACAGCAACATTCCCTGGCACAAGTCAAGAGCTGCCCTGCTCTGAATGAAGAAGGAATGGATCATTTCTTCTTATCTCCCTGCTTGTTCTTCATTTCATTTAAAAAAAACTTCTGCTTTATTTATGACCAGGACAAGATTGTATGTATCTGACTTATAAATATACCTTAACTTCCTCCTTGCTTTATAAACTTGGTGAATCTCCAGGCCAAACCTATGAAGTGTGGGTGTGCAGAGCAGGGAACCAGCTCACATCTTTAGCTTTAAATAGAGAGGATGACAGTAAAGGCACCCTGTGGCTGTACCTATTACACACTCACCACATCCTTTTTCACTCTACAGAGGACAGTAAATGTATGATTAAAAATTTGCTCTGCAGTAAAATACCAGATTAAAATCCCTCAGATTACTGTCAAACTCCTCTAAAATATAAACAAGTTATTGTTTAAAGTACAAAGCCTACATTATGACACTATGGGAAGCTCTCTTTCTAACACAGTAAAAATGTAAGCCTGAACAAGCCCAAAAGGACATGGGCAATGAATGATCAATTCAGGTTTCTCCCTTCCTAATGCGCTACTTTTTCTACGCAAAGTATTTTTGTTTTAAAAGGCAAAGATATACATTACCCCATTATCCCTATCACCACCCCTGATTTATAAAGATCTTATATCTTTTTTTACAGCTATAAAAACTTATATATCTTCTCTGGATATTGTGGTCTCAGAATTTACAGACACTTGCAGCAGCAAATTCACAGACACTTTTTGCCTGTGCACAGCAGGCAGACAAACACTGGAGCAGCAGCTGCCAAATCTTCCATGGTTTAGTGTTTAAAGTGAAACTCCCAGGAAGTGAGAGCTGCAGCAGCAGCACAGCACAGCCCATCCCAGGGAGGAGGGAGGCACCCCCAGTTCCTGGGCACAGAAGCAGCTGGGTGGTGACCCCAGAGCTGCTCCCCAAAGGGCAGCAAAGGTGACTGAGGTCACCAGGGCTGCTCCTGAAGGAAGAAGGCCAGAGGGCAGTGGCTTTCTCTGCTTTACTTTTCCTAACAATTTTCATCAAATACAAAATCCATTCTCTGTGCTCACAACAGTCAAGATCAACCCTGTCTTCTTCAAAGGTTACACCTTCAAATCCTCCACTGCCAGAAGCATGATGAGAGCACCACAAAAGAGTCAGTGAGGTGGAGAGGGGGACAGCTGAGGTACCTCTGCACTCCCCAGCCCCCAGAGGCTCTGCTGGGTCACTTTGGAGCAGCCTCAGCAGCTGCTCCACGTCACCCTCTGCTGCTGGTCCTGTCCTGGGAGGGAAACCCAGGCTGGTGAGACCTGAGCACAAGTCCTGCTGCCTAGACAGGAGTGGGGCACACAGCCAGGGACACCAGCCCTGCCTCTGGGGCACCAAAGGGTCTCCAGCAGCACAAACACTCTCGGGGTACTGGGAGTTCATTCCTCTGCAGGGGTAACCTGGGACAGGGGGGGTTTATTAGGGGAAAGCTTTCTGTTCACAGCCCAATAACTGGAGCAGATGTTAAAGATGCCAAAAAAAAAAAAAAGAAACATCAAGTACAGGGATCTTAAACTCAAGGAGTTTAAAAACTTAAGCTCAAAACAAGTATGAAAACTTATCCCCCCCCCCAGCTGACCTGAGAAGCTGAAGATAAACAGCACAACTTAACGTAAACCACAACTTATTTCTCCATCCTATGCAAACTAACCCAAGCCAAGCCTCTTGCAGCTTGGCTGTTTTGAAAAAAGAAACTACTTCTATACTAAAACCAACATATTAAAATACTTGTTTTCGTTGAAAAGATAGCCCGAGTCTTGTGACTCGTTATTTACTATTCTGGTAACCCTGGCTGCATCTGCAGCTGATAGTGTTTCCTCCGAGCCAGATCAGATTGCCCTGGCCCCTGGCCAGCAGGCATGTGACTGCAGCACAGGGAACCCTCCAGCCAGCCAAGGCAGCAATGGCACACACACCAAGGGCAAGGATTAACTGCTTCCCAGCTCTTCAAACACCCAGGCAAGCTCTCCTGCCAGATAGCAAAGGGCAAAAACGAAAACAAAACAAAAAAACGACGCGAAGAAACCCTCCTCAAACACTACGGGGAAGGTAACTGGATTTTAAAAATAACAATCATTAAAAACTCACTTGGCCACTCTCCTCTCTTGGCCATCTGCAGCAGCACCCCCTCCCCTCCCTCCCCACACACACACACCAGCATGTGAGGGAAAGCTCAGTTAATGAGAGACTCTGCTCTTTTGAGGGTTCCAGTACATTTAAATTGGTTTATATTTGGAAACGCCTCTGGGAGGCTGAACTCCAGCCTGGAGCTTCCAGGCACCTTGGCCCCAGCAGTGGAGCATCGAGCAAGGGGCCAGAGAGCCCCTCAGGAAACACCTTCACATCTCACAGCGTTTGAGAGCCACTGAAGCCCAGCCTGGCCAAGCAAAGCCCTGAGCCAAGCCCAGCCCAATTCCTCTGGGGTCTGCCTGCCCTGAGGGCACAGGTGGCACCAAGGTGAGCAGTCCTGTCCCACAGACACCACAGCACAGCTGCTCCACCCTCACCCTCATACACCCCCAACCACCCTGGGTTTCAGTTCCAATTTTCAGAACCAATCCAAGACATCTTTCCCTGGTGCTGTACAAACCAAACGAGCCAGACAGCTCCTCATAGATGAACATAGCTCCTCATGGATGAAAGCATCCTGCTGCAGCCCCCTCTTCCCCAAGGAAAATACACTGACCCTCAGCACTGCGCCCCCAGAGCAGCTCTGCTATTTAGGAGCCACAACATAATGGCAAAGAAAGAAAATAATCAGTGGTTTATGAAGCTTAATTCACATACATTTGTTTCCTATCCTCATTCCATCCTTCCAAAGATGATTTTTCCTTAAAAAGGAACAACAAAACAAAGGCAATCCCCACTGCAGGGAATGCAGGAGCAGGGCTCGCCCACAACTCAGTGCCTGTGCTGGCACCACTGAGCACACTCAGTTCACAGCAGCATAAGCTGCTTAAAAATTACTGGCAGAAAATGGGATCAAATCTGTCTGCCAGAGAGAAGAGAGGTGTTTCCCCAGGCTCTGCACTCAGGGTTTCCTTGCCAGCCAGCATTTGTGCCACACAGGTATTAGTCACATGCATAATCTGTGTTATCAATGTGCTGTGCTGGCCTCAGGGACTAGGGGAGCCAAAATGTTTATGCAAGTACAGTAGCTTATTTCCTAAGTCATGTGTCTGCACAGCTGACATCCACAGAGAGTTCTAAGCCTCTAAGTCAAGTGTTAATAGCTAAACCCATCAGTGCTTTAGAAAATTAAAAATTGCCGTAAAGTGACTAATGATGCAAAGGTAGGCCTGGAGCTGGGCACCAAACTGATGGCAAATTTATCAACAGCCTCCATTTGCAGAAACAGCCTGGGCCTTTGAGAGAAGGCAGCTTTGTTTTCCAGCTTTGACCCAGCTCTCTTTTTGCAGGCAGTGGAGTGACCTACAGCCACAGCCCCTTCCCTGCAGAGGGGACTGTGGGGTGACATGCTTCCTTCCCTGATCAGCAGGGCAGCACATCCCCCATGCCCACTGATCTGAGGTTGTTCTGATCACCAGACGAGTGCACATCAGCTACTCTTGAGCACCTCTGAAAATCTGGGGTTTAAAGAAAAACAAACAAAAAATATTCTCCTTAAAACAACTAGACTGCAATGAGTTAAACCAGCAACAGGATTACATTTTAGAATCACCAGCCCACTGAAGTCAGCACCCTTCTTCCCTCCAGCACAATTTGCTAAGAGGACAGGAATCAACACAAGTCTCAGGTTCACCAAAGGACTCATCTCCTGACTTCCCCGTGACTTCAGTGGGAAAGCAGACACCTAAAAGAGATAATAGTGTCCTAAATGGGTTTGCTGAACCTGTGCCAAAGCATCTTTGCATCCAGCCTTTGGTATTTAAATATACCTCTCTCTTCTTACCAGACACATCCTGCATGGCTTTGAAAAGCAAGGGGGTCTTGCATGTCAGAAATGAGAGTGACATGCATGTCACACATGTCACAGGGGCACAAGGACCCTGCCCTGACTGGGGTCACCAGCTGCTGCCCACCTCTGAATGCAATCCCTTAAAAAAACCCCAGCAAAACCCAAAACTGCCAAAGGCTGCTGCCCCAGGAAATTCATTTCTATGAAATTAAACTGGATTTAATTAACTTCATTACACTATTAAAGAGCAATATTTATATCACCATGGAAACCCCTGCACAGAACTGGTGGTTCAGCTCCAAGTGCTGGTTATGCAATGGCCATGTCACGGGAATGATCCCAGCTCCTGGAGTGCAGTGAGTGCCAATCTGTGTCTGCTGGGACAGTGCTTTCTTCCTCACCCCATCCCAGCTCAGCACTGCTGAGTGCCCCTCCAGGAGGAAAAGCCAGCACAGGGGATTTGGCCCTTGTTTTCAGGGTTTTTTCCTGCTTTTCACTTGGGGTAGGTGCCCCTCCCCTCCCTCTGGAACTGTTTAACTTGGAAGGACAAAGGAGAACGGGCAAAGTCCGCTGAATGTATCTTGAGGGGAATGTTTTGGGGGAAAGGTTTGGAAAACAGCTGGGGAGCTGGTGTTAACAGAGGGTGGGAAGGCACAGAAATGGCTCAGGGAGAGACCTGGGAGGAGAGACAGGGCAGAGCTGTGGGAGTGGAGGAATCATTGTGGCTGCTCCGAGTTGCTGAACTTGTCTCAGGCCCCTGGGCTGGATCAGTGGCTCCCAGCAGTCATGAGCTCCCTCTGCTCCCTCTCTTGGCACAGCTTATCCCTTCCACAGGCCCACGTGCTCCCTATTTTCTACCTTCTGTCCCTACAGGACATATCCTCTGCCCTTCCTTGTGACTGCCTGGAGGTGAGCTTCTAAAAAAAATTTAAAATACACTGTTGCCTTCGTCCTGCAGCACCACCTAATCCATGGCATTCAGGTAAGAAGTGGAATTGTGGAAAAATAAGTGAGCCCTCAGGATCCTTCTCTGTTCAGTAAAATACATCCTGATGTCAGAAATTTCTTTTTATAACATCAGAGAGCTGTCTTCAATAATGTCTCTAAAAAGTAGCTCTACAGTGGTTGTAAAAGGAAGCACCCTGCCACTCCCATCTAAGAGGAGATGAATCACTCCAAACAGATGGATTTCATCTTAACTCCCTCCCCATGACTTCAACCATGGAAAGAAAATACAGCTAAATGCCAGGGATGTGCTTATCTGTGTTACTTTGTATAATAACTGTTGAACAGAGAGGCTCTGCAGGTACCAATAGCCAGAGATTACAGCACTGCATCTGACTGTGGGAAAAGACAGCTCTCCCTCTTCCTAACTGTTTTTCTCAAACACCTTTGGAGCACAGCTTAGAGAGGGGTGAGCTTTGCTCACACATCAGGACAATACACACTAGAGGAGGATTTCCCTACCAGGGCTTTGCAATACTTTCCCCCTCTCAACAGACCACAAAAGACCATTTAAGAGGCCACTGGGAGCTTCCTTATCACCTAAAGCACAGAAAACCCTGAACATCTGTGTCCTGTTCACACAGGACAGATGGACATACACACACTTGGGAAAATCCAAAACCTCAGACACATTAGGATGGCTTGGGTATCGCCAGTCCTTTGCTGAACTGACTTTTGCAGAAGACTTTAGACATTTTAAGTCACTTATCCTGCACTAAGAAAATCCTTCTAAAACAGGCTCAAATGCTTTTGAAGAAAGAGACAGAAAGGACAGGGGACATGTGGCTCACCTGAACTCATTGAGGGCATCCACAATTCTGTTATATGCCAAACTCCGCTGGCTGGCATCAGCTGATCTCCGACTCATTTTCATGGCCTTGAAAACAATCATTAAACAGATAAGTAACACACAGCTACAGGAGCACAGAAAATGGAAAACCAAGTCATGTGCTTGACTTTATCTTTTGTTCAATTGGTCATGCAAATAATTCTTTTAAGTGATAAGGTGATGGTCCAAGTGCCAACTTTCCCATCTGAGGAAAGACAGGTGAAGCATACTTGCAGCTTCTGCTTCTTTTGTGCTTTTCACCATTCAAGGCATAAAAGTCAAAGTTTTAACTGCAGTGATGCAATTCCCACACCAAACATCAAGCTGATCCTACTTTTGTAACTAGCAACAGGAGTTAGAAATTAATCTGACAGGACTGGCTGAACATACACAAGTGCAAGAAGCCAAAGCAACTGTGTTTACCTGTTCTATTGCACTCTTCAGTTTGTTCATGTGACTCTCAAAAAGAGGGAAGTGTGAAAAAAAGAACTCGTTAAATTTGTTGTTTTCATCTTCATCTCTTGAGAGTGAAAAAATAACCCCAATTGCTATCTTTTTCTTCCTAACGATTCCTGGGTTTGGACCAGAGCTGTCATCTGACAAGTTGAAGCTTTCATCCATGGACCTTGGAGCAGGAACAAAAGGGAAAGTTAATGTAATCCACTGCATAAAGTTGTACCTTGGTTTCCTGTGTGATTTAGTTCTTGAACATTTAACTTCCACAAATACCTTTAGCTTGAATATGTTGTCAAATAATCATCTTTGATAACAACCCCTTTGTTATTTTTTACAAACAACTGTTTTGATTCTGCAATCACAAAACTCTGGAACCAGATTCAAAGTGTTTGTAGGATCAGAATATGGTATTCTAGTTCTCTCCCATACCTGCCAAGAACTTGTGCTTTGAGTACCATTTTAGGGCTTCTTATCCACAAAACTACAGCCTACAGATTTCCATGTTGCTGAAGGCTTTCCAGTTAGTGAAAAAACAACGAACGCCAGGAGGAACACAGAGACTAAAAAAGTTCAGCCTGACTTACACCTCTGTAAATACCCCAGTGAAAGCATCACAGAGAGCAGATACACATTTGCAAGAGCAGAATGAGGCTGGCAGTGGTGTGTGGGCAGCAAGCAGCCCTGGCATGGCCAGCTCACCATCGGGGGAAGACGCCGTTCTCCAGGCTGGTGGTCTGGCTGCGCCGCCAGCGCCGCTGGTAGCTGCTGGCACAGCTCTTGTTGAACGAGGAGCCCGGAGATGGAAACGGGGTGATGAGCAGACTGCTGAGAGATGCTGCAACAACAAAAGGAATAAAAACCTCTCCAGAAAAAAGAGCATTCAGAATATAACACCAGCAACTAAATCAAGTCTCTCAAGAGACACTGATGTTGCTTCTCAAGTGCCTTCTCTTTTGCTTATCTATGTTTCTAATATAAAAATAACCAGTTTATAATGACATTAACAAGCCATGCAAGCATGACAAGGGTGGGACAGTCCTGCTGATTTACATAATAGGTAATGCACAGGATGCACCTTGCTCAGCAACCTGAGTATCAGGAAATAAATTCCTTGTGGAAAGGATTAATGTTGATCACATCCTTTAACAGCCTTTACAATCCTAGCCCAAGTGTTCAACATCCTGAATTTGGAGGGAGGAAAGGGGTGCTGTTGAGGCCAATTCATGTTTTAACATTACCATCATAGGAATACAGAATCACAGAATGATTTGGGTTGGAAGGGATCTGAATTCCATCTCATTCCATCCCCTGCCATGGGCAGGGACACCTTTCCCTAGACCAGGTTGCTTCAAGCTCCATCCAACCTGGCCTCCTGCATTTGGAAAGGAGATGACAGCAAGCATTGTTTAGAAATGCTGCAAGCTCATTTCAATATTTAATCTGCCTTGCTTATTTGCAGCTTGTTTAATAAAAGACACTGCTGTCAGGTTACTCTGAGTGCCCAACACACACCCTCAACACCTGCACCATCTGGACCTGTACAGAGAGGTGTCATTAATGTCACAGAGCAAACCAGAACAATCCCATTTCAGCTCTACTTCATGATGTGCAGAGATCCCATGACAAATGAATATTTTTGGAGTTTACAGGGTTAACACATGGAACTGCCATTACCAGATCTTGCTATCCCGCTGTCTCTGTCCTCGTTCTGCTCCCTCCCAGGCATATCCATAGGGTTGCTGTGAACTGTAAAACCAAGAATACCAATTAGCAGGGGGAGGTACAGTTCCTTTCTTGTTTGCAGATCTCCATGTAATTAATGAAACAAAAACATGCTCATTAATTCAGATCAACAGCACTGCACAAGGCCATCACCAAGAAAGGCTGCTTAGCTGAACAAACCAAAACACTCACCTGAGAAGCCTGTATGTGTTTTTCTCAAGTCCATACACCTATTTTAGTGCAAACTAAAACCAGGACTTTGTTTCTTTCCACAGATAATTTTAATAAAATTTTATTGCACCGAGAGGATGTTGGTCACATTTGTAGTACTCAGTGTACAGGCAAAAACCCACCAAAACTCAAAATAAACACAATTTTATTCCTAGACCAGCATTCTCAGGTATTATATTTGTATTTTTAAAGGAATTTCGAATGTTGTCTGTAAGAAATTGAAACTTTTAAGTTGTGAGCAGTGCATTGGTTGTTCAACTAAGCTGTAAGCTGTCCAGATTCACAGTCTGCATATAGACAAGATCAAAGGTGTGTCAGGCTCAACAGTCTTTAAATGTGATATATTTTACAAATATTTGTGTGAAATAAAGCTACTCAGCCATGGAAATAAGATCTACTAAAAGCAAGAAATGTCTTTTTTAATGAATCTAATTTAGCTGTAATTTTTACAGCTTCACTGAAACCAATCCAGATCAAAATAGCTTGACATCATTGTGAAGTATTATCCCCATAAATATTAATTCCATATTTAAATATTTAAGTTTCCAAAACAGAACAACACAGACAATCCCAAAGAGGACTATTAAGTGCCGCTGTCCTTTGGGGTTTTAAGGAATGTGTCCAGAAAGGTAAGGAAGCAAACATCACTGTCCATTTTTTTCTTTTTCTTTTTTTTTTTAAATATGAGATCTTATTTGCAGGGCTAAACTACAAATCCAGAGTTTGTCACCCCAGCTAGTCTAGCCCCACAGCACAGCACACAGCACACAGCAAACCTGCAAAGAAAGAGGCGCTCCGGATGAGGCGGAGCGGACCTTGCTCTGAGAATGCCCGCCTGGGGCTGCAAAGCTGGGAAAGACCTACATGGCAAAACGTAAAATACACATCAGAGAATGAGGTTAGTAAAGCAGAACAGTCCATAGGGAGGGGGCCAGGGCAGGGAAAGGTTTGAGCCAACATAAATGCAGAGTAACACAGGCAGGAGAACAGCTCTGAGGCTTTACCAGAACGCTGATGTGAGGGTGTCTCTCACAGCTGGGCTATGCAGAATTTACAGATTAAAATAATAGACCCAGCTTTCCACTGTCTCCCATACAAGGATGGGGTTTCTCAAAGGGCTTTTTTTTAAATTTTAAGGTTGAAAAATTATTAATTTATGCAGGCTCAAAGCCTAACTTGACCACAAACAGGAGATTCATCACAGAGTATAATGTTTGTTTTAACATCCACACTGGTGGGGTGCCTGGGAACACTGCTTCTGAAGAGGAGGAGGAAGGGGGAGAAAGAAGGCAGGAATTCATCTTAGTAGAACCAACAGAAAATTATAGGCTCAAATAGTTTTGAGAATAGTCAGTACATAAGTTGAGTGAAATGATCACATAGAAAATGTTAGCAGTCTCAGTAGTGCATTTTAAAAGTAATACGGGATTGTAGATATACCAGGGAAACAGTGTATTTACTGTACATAGAGCCAGAAAAAATGCATAAGTATTTTTAAAGAGTTAATTGCCAGTCCCCCTCCTATACTTGAAGCCAATGCTCACTCAAAGTTTTCTGATTATACAAAACACAAAGGCTGTACCTCAAAGCTCCCTTCCATTCTCTTAGGCCTCCAGTCATTAAAGGGAACACATGACCAGGGCTGTTTTGTTTTTTTTTAACCAGCACATGTGAAAAAAGCACCTTGTAAATAGTTCCCAGCCAAAACACATAAATCCTCCTCCTGTCACAGATGAGTCAGGAGCAGTCTCTGCTGCTGAGCACAGTTGTTGGAAATGCTGCAGTTACAGATTAACTCCTCTCCCTGCTTTACCTAGGGTTCCCTCTGTGCTCAAACGGGAACTGTAAACAAACACTGTTGAAAACTTGTGCAGCTCAGTCACAAAGAAAACTTCAGCATCCTCTTCTTGCTGGCAACCTTGTGCCGGTTGCCACACACCCTTGCCCTGAGGTGCCCATAGCTCCTGCTCGGTTCTTGGGGCAGTCACCAGAGTCACCTCACAGCTGGACACAGGGAACAGGTGGCACTGGCTTCACCTGAATCACTCCATGCCTAAGAGCTGCATTATCAGAACTGGAACTTGCAGTTCAGATCACTCTAATGCTACAGCAAACTTCTGCCAGCAAACCCTAACAGCAGATGAAGGTGATCTCCTGTCTCTTAAATCAGGCACCACATTCACTGCAAAAATCACAACTGAAGCCTGAAAGGACTGTGGCAAATGAATTTGTAGGTTGTAAGGTTCTTACAACCTTAATTGGTTTCCCTTACAAATGGACTACTGCAAATTATTTTAATGAGGTATACAGCTCATGAGCTTGAGCAGCATTTAAGCCCATGCTTGGGCACAGTCTTAGCAAAGTCAATGTGAAGGAAAGCAGTAAACACCCCTAAGATCTAGAACCACATCAGAGTCAGAAACCCACGTAAGAGTATCACAGCCATCAAATATACCCCTTACTTCCAACCCTATAAAAGCATATTTTACATACAGCAATTTCCTGGAAAGCAATTGTGAAAATAACCCCCTACAACAGACATTTGTTTGGAAAGTCAACAATCAAAATGAACAGAAAGGGAGGAGAGAGCCATGGATCAGGCTGCTACACTGGACAACCAAGCACCGAAGTCCAGTCCTATCTGCTCTACTGTTCCCAGAGGAAAAGCCAAGACCTTTGTTATCTAATGTTCATGGAGCCTCCACCCACAGCTCCTCCAGGGTAGCTGAGAACTGAGGACACCAGATGGTTTCTCAAGACTGCTTAGCTGCCATGGTCAGCCAGAGGAGAGAACACACAGATATTCTGTCTAATCTGATCCAAAGCTGCAGCTCAGCTGTGCAAGGTTAACTGAGACTTGTACAGGACACACAGCCACATGTGCTCAGGTGGGCAGAGTAACGAGCAGAACACGAATTATTAATGGCAATAAAACCAGGGAACTGAACCAGGCAGAATCAGTCCTGCCTAATCAAAGATATGCTCTTCAGGAATTTCTACAGAATGTTATTTTCCAACATTTTCTGTATTTGAACTTAATGAACTTAAGTATATATAAATATTTCTATTATGTATTTTGTGTACACATATGCAGCTGTGTATACTAAATGACTGCTAATTTCCTGAACAGTCTAAGTTATTCTCCTCCAAGCTCCATCAGCATTAATTTTCTGTTACATCTCTAGCTTTTTTAAAATTTGATTTTATTTAAAAGATTTGCATGTTCTAGAATCTATGTTTACTCAATTAAAGATATCAGCAAATAAAATCTGTTTGCAATTACCTATATTCCCAAGAAGTCCATTCATAATTGTACTGTGGTCAGGCTTTAATGTATTGCTGTCTTGATTAATGAACTCAAGACTGTCCTGCAACCTATAACAAACATAAAACATATAACAAAACCAGTGATTTGCATTTCAGTAGAATAGAGAGATAGTTCATTATAGCCAAAATGGAACAGACAAGGTAAGAACACAGGCTTCTACTAGAAAAAGCTTTCATTGCCTAAGCCACATCCTCAGGTGTGTCACTTAATAACAGAAAACAGATACTTTTGTAACATATTTTTATAATATTTTTTATTTTGATTTTTTTGTATTTTTCTTCATCTTGGACTAAATCCCCAAGGTTGCAGGTAGGTACTTTTGTACCTTACAGTATCAAGCTTCACCATATCAGCATGGAAGGAATGGTTCATTCATTCCCTTAGAGCCAGCTGAGGTGAAGACAACCGTGAGGGAAAGGTGAGGATACCACAGGATGTAGCAAGGAGTTATTTTAGAGAAAGAATCTGGAGGGTCCAAAGAAAGTCCTGTGTGTCCTTACATTCACCTCTTTCTGTGCAATGCTACAAAGGGCAGGGCACTCACGTGTTCAGGCTGCCGTAGATGCTGCTGCCCGTGCGAGCTGTGAACACCTTGCTGAGCATGAGCTGGGGAGGGGAGCTGGGGAAGAGGAGGGAGATGTCAGTCACAAACAGTGCCAAGACAGGCTTTGCCTTCCATTACACAGCCCTCCAGATTTTATTGACCTTAACACAACATAACAGCCTTTTATTTCAAAAATGACATCAGACTGACTTTAAAGCAAACACAGAAATCCATTTCACTCTGCACTTGTGCCATTCAATTCACTGTTTATCAGCACTAAGGAGTGAGTCTTCTGAAAACACCTGCAGCAAAAAGTTCATCTTACCGGATCTGATGAATTTTCAACGTGGAGCCCTTGTAGCTCATGGCCACAGAGCCAAACATCATCTCTCCAAGCATGTTGGCATCTGAGGAGCACCGAGAACCCTGCAAAAAATCAAATCCACCAACATCTGGTTTTAAGCATTTTAGAGTCACACTTCTAGTAAGGCAACACACAAGACAGAATATATCCCTTATTTAAAAGATAAATATGTAAAATATCTTCCAGGAACACTGTTGAACATGCAAAGATGAACAGTTTAATCAAGATAATGCTAACAGAGAAAGTGATCTTCACACTGGCTGTGAGCTCAACCACTAAAACGATGCAACAAACCAAACCCACCTAGGTGAGTGGAAGCAGATTCCAACAGCATTGAGCCAGGGGACTAAACTTCTAACAATGTGTTAACACACCTCACTGAATTAAGCCTAAACCTTGTTCCTGCTTGACAAAAAGAATCAGCAATTCACTGGAGATGTTAGACTGTGCAATGGAGCCAAACTGGACCAATGTTTGCTTGACAAAGACTGAATCATACCTTATCCATGGATAATATTTTATATGGGATGAATCTCTCCCTGGTGCTTCTGTGATGGCACCAGGAAAGAGCTGCAGCATCACATTAGATGCCAGGCTGAACTGGTGCAATTCCTGCTTCTCTGGTGGCAGGAGCTTGCTGTAAGGCACACAGGCTAAATACCAAGGAGCAAAGTCACTAGGCTGCATCACTGGCTAGGGCAAATTCTGCCAAACAAAACCCTAAAATTAAAAAATTACTCAGGGCAATCAACTGGAGACAACTGCTCTGCAGACAGACTTCTTATTTGTGTGTTTTCAATGACTGTGATTACAGTCCTTTGTCTAGGGCTATTTCACCTCCAGGCCAGCAGAGTGTAAGCGCTGGGTCTCCACTTGTGCCTTGCCCTGAATAATTTAAAATGCGGTGATCACTCACTAACAGAGCTCAGCCAGTTCTCAGGAGAGGAGGTTTGGCACTGTCCAAAAGAACAACACGTCTCCTACAAAGTGTGTGATAGCATGTAATTACTCCATTCCCTAGAAAAATCCTTTTAAAAGATCCCTTAAACCCCTCACAGAAACAGCCCTGCTGGAAGATGCTCAGTGCATCTCCATATTCCTTATCCAAGCTCTGAACAACCAGAATCCTAAGTAACCATGTATTCTACATAGGACTGAAGTACAGAATGACAGAATGGTTTGGGTTGGAAGGGACCTGGAAGCTCATCCAGTTCCACCCCCTGCCATGGGCAGGGACACCTCCCACTGTCCCAGGTTGCTCCAAGCCCTGTCCAGCCTGGCCTTGGAGACATTTCCAGGGGCAGGCCAACCACAGCTTCCCTGGGCAACCTGTGCCAGTGTCAGACAGTGAGCCTGGAGCACAACCAAGGACAGGGTGTCCCCACCACAGAGCCCTGCAGGCAGCAAGAGCAGCTGTGAACATCCCACTCAGTGCTCCTGCTCACACCAGCCCACAGAACAAGGGCAGGAACAAGGAAATGCTCATCGGCCAAAAGGCAACACACAAGATTTCTCAATTTTTAGTTCTTTTCAAGAGCTCTCAATTAAGCTGATGATACTTTTAACAGCCATGCATTTAACCTCTGGAATCTATCCCTGCAAGGAGAGGGGATGACTGAAAGCAGAAACCACAACAGTAAAAACGAGGGTACAACTCCAAGGTTTGTAAGTGTTCAATGATGGGACAAAAGCTGACCATTAGCTGGGCCTCAGTGAAATTTCCATCTCTGCCTCCCAGGACACCCCACTGCTCAGGTGCACTGTAGGCAGTACTGGAAAAACTAGAATTTAAAACCAGTCAGTATGAACCAGCAGCTCTGAGGGAATCTCAGCATAGATGTTAATGACTCCAGGAAATAACAGGTTTGCCAGCATCACAAAATCCTGTCTTAAGAACACTGCAAATTATTTCAGCCTCACGCTATGATTGTTGTTTTTAAATCTGTTGCAGATCTCCAAATGAAGGACACAATTCTGATTAAATGTCAAGCCCTTGATGTGGGTTTTGATTTCAACTTTCTGCTGTTGTGAAAATATAATTCTAAAGCTCAGTAAAAATACTTTATCTTAAAGTATTGATTTTCTTTGTCAGACAGCCAAATTAAACTGAAAATCAGCTGCTTTCAAATTTAATTATAGGGGTTTCCCTTTCCTCTGAAAGACAGACAAGCCCTGCTGAAGGCAAAGAGTGTGATAAGATGAGCCCATGGCCTGTTCAGTCTGGCATTTCCTCTACAATTAATAACAGTAATTTTACCATGCATAACCAAAGGCACATATTTTATGCATTTAGTATGGAAACACAGTTACAGCTCAACTCTTTGGGCCTCTAATGCTGCAGAATACAGGTAGCTCAAGACCAAAGCAGAGTACAACCAGCTGAGGAAAGGGGTTAAATATTAAAAACACAAACAAAAAGTAGCCAAGGAGTATCTGGCAAAAAGGGCACAGCCTGGGGCACTGACAGCCTGGAGATAAACCAGCTCCTCAGGTCACAGTTTAGAGCTCCCATAAAAACTGATCATAAAATACCCACAAGTGTTTGTGATTGCACATTAGCATATTAGAGGTAGGAACATTTGCATTATTTGGAAATTACATTTCTGAACATATTTACAGCTTTTAATACTCCCTTTACTGTACATACTGTCCTGTCAATAACTAAGTATATCTGTAAATTAAAAAGGCAATAAGGAAATAAGTATTAAATAAGGAACATAATTACAAATATAGAACCCTGGAACAAATCCTATTTCACCTTGCAAATAAAGTTGCTCATATATAATCAAAGTGTATTTAAACAAAAAAACATAAAGCAGTATTTTAAAAACCCCGTAGTATTATATTATTTGAACTTCCATTTTATAGCCTTACAAAAAACAAACAAGAGAATTTATAAATACTCCAATAAGTAACCTCTCAGGCTACAAACAGAGCAGTTAGAACATAGGAAATGCCAGGCTGAGTGAAGTCTGGACAAACTTACTCTGGCCCTTCTGCATACCTAATACTAAATTTTATTGCGCATTAAAGAATTCTTGTATTTTTGTCTCTCTGCTCACTTGCTGGGGTGGCCTGGAAGGAGTCTGATGAATGCAGTATATAGTTCACAATAAATATGCTGTGGAAGACCAACTTCAGCTGAAAGTGCGTGGTCCAGTCGCACAGCCACTGAGATTTCAGTTCAACTCAGTAACATTTTGAGTGAGTGATACACATGAGGAAATGGGAACTTCAAAAGGAAAACTTTCCACAGCTTTAAAATACACCCTCATGCCAAACACTAAAATTCACTTTAGTAGCATTGAGCATTGTTTGCAGAGAGCCTGCTCTGGAGCAGAGCCAGGTTCTGGGTAGTGGGGGGCATGGTTTTTCTTGGGCACACAGTGCACAAAGGAGGTTGCTTTGTGCTGGAAGGGAGCTGCTGACAGAAACATCTCTTCCTTTCATAACCACAGTAAATGCCCTGCCAGGAAGGGAGGAACGGAAAACAATCTTCAGCCACCTTACCCAAGCTGTGGAAAAGAGTGTGATGAGACAGAGAAAACAAGAATACACAGCTTGCCAAATATAGCAGGAGTTAACGTGACAGTAGGAAAGTCAGCACTGGAAGCTTCTTCACTTCTATCTATGGGAGATTAAGACATCAGTAGTATTGTACTCCAGAGCAGGTTGTGGAGATAGCAGCTTCCCTCAAACACACAATTACTTCATTACAAAGAGTGAAAAGGGCTTAGTTCTATTTTAGGGTGGCTTAATATAAAACACTTGTGATCTGTGGAAGGAGAGATGACAAAAATATATCCGTGTCAGATGACTCTAGCTACTCTCATGGCCAAAATCTCTTATATAAAATGGAACTCAGTGCACCAAATCCCTTAAAATGCTGTTACACAGACCATCCCTACAGACAATGTTATTTCCCTGACATCTGACAATGAAATAGACTACTTCATCTACACCAAGATATCTGTGCCTAGTCTGATGACACCAAATGAGTGTTATCACCTGGGTCACAAAATGGAACAAATGCCCTGGAGAAATCACTGCCATTCAAGACATCCCAAGAGAACCAGCTGGTTGGTTTTAGACTTGATAATACCCAAAGCTACAGTGTTAAACATTCCTGAGTCATACCCAAGGTCTTGGTTCTGACTGAAACCTGCTCTCCAGTGCCAGCCTCTCATTTCAAGTACTTTAAAACAGCCGTGCCTCACCTGCTGTTAGCAGTTGACATGCGTTATGGAAAAAAAAAAGTGACTCACCTGGTATTTTGGGCATTGCTCTTTTGGATCAGAGAATGAGGAGGATGAATTGATTGAACTGTCCAAGGAAGAAGAGCTGTCTCCTCCAGGCTTTAGCTGGCAACATTTCCCAAAAACTCTCACCTGAGCATCACTGCAGAGTTTCTGAAATAAAGACAACACACGCGACACACTAAGACCCACAACCTGAAATCACTGTTAGTATCATTGTACTTACCTGTTTAAGTAAGATATTTAACAGCTGAAAGGCTCATGCCCCAGGAAACAGGTAATAGAACATACACCCATATCTCTGCAGCCTGGCTGACAAAAGGAAAGCTCTCTTACTTCCAATTAGCCAGAAGCCAACAGGTCACTACAACTCCATCTTCCTAAGTAGACTTTTTTAGACCCAGGATTAGGAGAGAGGATGGTACCAAAGCATTTAAAGGAAGGATGGCAACGTCCACCTTACTCCCCATGCCTGCCCGAGTGGAGATGACACAGGAGTGGAAGCAGCAGCTCACCATTAATTATCAAGCAAGAATAATACAGAATTCAGAAGATTCATGTTACAAGGGCAAGTGGAGAGAAAAGATCCTGTTTTTCACAGATCTCTCCCTAGCTGTGTCTAAGCCCCCTAGTCTTTCTCAAGAGTGGCACAGAGGTGACACACTCCTTACGTTTTCTGTATGAGGGAATTGCGAGGCTGAAAATGGACAACGCTGAAAAATACAGTGCTACAAAGAAGGCAGAAAAGATTTGCAAAATTATGGAGAATCAATCCAAAAGCTAAATTCTGACAGAGATTCAGACAGAAAGCAGAGCAGAGAAGAAAGTTTAGAGGGCCCAGATGGAGCTGGAACTGATGTACAGAATGGGCAAGATCTGTGTTCACTCTACACACAGAGAATTATCAATCACTGGCATGGGAGATGCTTCACTATGTTTCATTCACTATTTAAAAGCATTTGTGATTTCCCTTGAGAATCCCAGCATTCCAAGCAGAATCAGCATCCACCAAGTTAATGCAGTTTACACAGCACTGGCATTGCCAACCCTCCTCACCTAAAGATCTCAATGTATTTTTCACACACTCGTTACACTTCAGCACACCCCCATAAGGTTGGCATTATTTACATCTGCTGGTAGGCAGCACTTGGAGACAGAAATAGTCTACACTGCTCAAAATTCCACACTAACTCTGCCCTAAGACTTCCTTAATTACCATTTCCTACACAATCACCAAACCAGTAAGAGCAAGCTGGAAGCAAACCCTGCTGAAAGCAAGGTTTAAGGACAGATGGGAACACAAAAGTGCTGCTACATGTCACAGCTTCATCTCTGGACTCACAGCTCTTGCCACAAGCTTCCTCCTCATCCAAAAACATGGCCATGTCTCAACTTTTAAGGAAAAGGCATAAAGAAAAGTGTGAAATAGCCAAGGCACACATTAGTAACTCCACAACTGCTCAATAATCAGCAATAGCTGTTTGAAAAGATGACTGGCCTTACTGCTGTGGAGGGATGGGAGTCCCATGCCTCTGTCCTAGGTTGTCCAAGTTATTTTTTCAGGGACAGGTGACTTAAATTTGGCCCTAACTGTGGTTCAGCAAAGCAGCAGAAAATGGCCAGGATGATAAAGCCCCACGTGGCAGCCTTCACTGCTGCTCCCTTAGAGAGCTGCTGCCACAGAAAGCCTCAAGGAAAAAATGTGCAGAGGAATTAGTAACTCTGTGGCAGAGCGGAGGGAAGTGTTCACTTTCCCCCAGCCCTGTCAGCTTTCCTGACACACAGCAGTGTCCTCTCCTTTCCACACAGTGGAGAGCTCACTGAAATCCTGCAATATGCAGATTTGCTAATGGCTACTGAGGATCTGTGGCTTGAGCACAGTGCACAATGGCTGGAACATGTGAATGATCATCATATGACTTCAGTAGGAGCTCGTGAACTAGAATTGCATTTTATCTCTGACACAAACAACAATGTCCTAGGCTAGGCAAGCATCATGTGATAAAACCACATACAATCCACAGGGTTACAGCAGCTTTTGCAGGCAAACCACATTTCAGCTTGCATTTTCCATCAGATGTTGAAAGTTCCTTCTAAAATGTTACAATTATAACTAAGCTTCCTTGAGACTGTAGAAATGCATTTACTGACTTTACAAGAGAAAATAAAATTCTGTGCATTAAAAAGAATAGGCTGAGTTTGCAAATCAATTACTTTTATATAATTTCTTCTCGTTGTCACTGCATTTTTCTGCACAGCAGCTTTTCCCAGATTCACTGGGTGGTCGGGTAACTTGCAGTAATAGTTGCCTAATTTAAATAGCAAACCAGGAAAATGGCTGTTTGGTCTTTGCAGTGGAGTTTAATGAACCAGAACTCCTGCAAGGAGTCTTTAAATGAGGTCAGAATCTTTCAGCTCCCACTTTTCAGAACCTTGTGAACAGTAAATCCCTCCTAAAATGCAGATCACTGATGAATTTTGATGTTTGCTCTTTCACAAACTTAGCATGTGTTTAAGATGAACTCCTTGGACAATGAAATCAAGTACTTGCAGTGACCCTCCCCTCTGCAATCTCTGACTTCAAATGTCAATGAAATTTTATATGCTACAAATCTCAAGATATTATCCATCAAAGGAGTAGAATTACTTGCATTTCCACATAATATTCCAAAGACATTCAAGCCAGGCTTCCAAAAATAAAAAAGTAACCTCATTATTTAAGAACTGTACAAGGGAATGTTTCAAAGCTGTGAATTTTCTTCCCAATTAGACAGAGTTGCATCAAATCTGATCCCTGGGCAGGGTGGTGCTGGAGTGCTCTGAAATGCCCATTTTTGCTGGAGAGCGGAACATCTGCTGGAAGGATGCCTCTGCTCCTGGCTGCCACCCTGCTCTCCCTGCTGGGGTCACACTCTGTTCTCTCCCTGCCAGCTCACTGCAGATACCACCCAGCTCCAAAGACTTCTGGCAGTGCCAGTTCTGACATTAGAGGTCATCACTGCTGAAAGTCTTGGAGACCTATCAGGTAGATCTGAAGAAAACTTAAAGTAAAATGTCTTTCTAGGGTAGAGGGTACAAAGTAATTTTCTTCCTCAGTTCCTCTTCTGGAGTCTCTTTTCTCCACATCTGTCAGCAAAGCCTTTTAACTCTTTGGCACAAACTCTCTGTTCTCCTCAGCAAGTGGGAAAAACATGCCCAGTGCTGTGAATAGGAAGAGGAATTTCTGCTGGGCAGGTTTTGCTTTGGGGATAACAAGAAAGTTGAAAGGAGCCTGGTGTGTTAACTAAATCAGAGCCTGTGTAGGTGTGTTAGGGCTGTGACTGAGTGACAGAAGGGAAAAGAAATGTCATCATATGCTTTACTCTTTTTTACCTCTCTGCAACAGCAGGTGCTAAAATACCACTGTGGTGGCAGTGATAGAGAAATCTCTATTTCCAAGCAAACCTGCTACTCTTCAAGAGATCTGTTTCTCATTTTCAAAACAGGCTTTCCAGAATAAAAAATATTTCCAAACATATAAATTAACTCTTTTGCTGTATTAATATGAGTTGGTCTGTATGTGCAATGAAATGTATGTATCCACCTAACACATGGGAGTAACCTGAACAGGCACTCACTCCTCCCCTGCAAGTGCTCATGTAAAAATCCAGAGATCTTTCTTAAAATGCAGCTGTCAATGCTGCAATTTTCCTTTATTTCTAGAGTTGTTGAGTTCCTCTATTACTCAGAGGTCAGTGAAAGAAGTCAAGACAACCCTGTGCTCACTTACTCCACTAGTATTTTTCCATGTCTGTTTAGACAGAATAAGCTGAGCTAAGAAGGTGGGACTTGATCTCTGTGCTTACAGCTTTATCCATCTGCTCCACGCTGCTCAGACAGAGTCCAGAGTCTCCATTTCACACAACTCACCTAAAAGCAAAAGGCTCACTATCCAATTACTAATCCCTCAAAGCAATTTGCTGTTCAACATTTATCCAGTGCTGAAGTCTATCAGAACACGTGGCTAATCCTGGCTTGTTTCAAGCAGCATGCCATTTCTCTACTTTGGGATAAATATGACATTGGGAGTAAAAGAAATTGACACTGAGGAGATCAAGTATCATATGACCTTTTAGAGAAATGATTCACAGATAAAGACAACTAGTGGAAGAGGTGAACTTTCCATTCTCCAAACTGAACTTCACTATTGCACCTCTACATCTCAAATTCTGTATCCCAGGTCTCTCATTTCATCAGAAAACCAAAACAAATGCTATTTCTGAAAACCTTCTTCTGTCTCTGGGTCCTGGTAACAAGTCACTGCCCTTCTCTGATTCCTTGTCTTTCCCCCTTTCCTACCACATGCCCAGAACTCTAGATCTCTGCTCAGCAAGGTGCAGTTTGGGTCCTTCCTTCTTTTACCTCCCTTCTCTTCCTCATGGTCCCTTGACACCCCCCTTCCTCCCTGTACTTCAAACCTTCCTCTAGGCTGATCTTCAAACTTAGGAAATCTTTTAGCTCTTACACGTCCCATTAGCACCTCTCCCCAGCCAGATCCCCAGTGTTAACCACTCCATTGTAATAAATCCCCACTGGACAAAACAGAAAGGAAAATGAGCAATAAAATGAGACAGTTAATCTCTATCCCCCTTTGCCTGCTCCAGGGGAAGCCATGATCCATGATTCCCCTTTTCAGCTGCTTCTTTACTTCACTCCCCACTCCTCCCTCGTGGCACCATTCCTGTGGCATCCTTATCCCAATCAATTACCAGCCCTTGGAGGCAAACTCCTCATCCTTCCACTGGCCTTTGCACACTGGCGGTTCTGGGGACATAATTCCTGCACCACACAGTAAAACACAAGCATGGATGCAGTGTCAAGGTTGGGAAGCCAACCAAGCAGAGGGAAAGGCAGAGTGAGGCTGACAGCCCAGCACTGCCTGGGCCACCTGGCTGCTGCACCTTAAGCAGGAAAAGGAGCTGCTTGTTGTGCTTATTTGAAATTCAAAGGAGGCCTGGTGCCACAGTTTTTTGAGGAGCACACCTGTGTTCACACACAGCTCCTGGCTCAGGAGCTCAGCATAGCCCAGGGCAGAGGGAGGAGAGCAGGGCTGATGGCACCTGGGAGAGAGAGCAGGAGAGGAGGTGTCAGAGCAAGAGGGGCAGCTGAGCACAGAACAGAGCCCAACAGCACAAACCAGTCATAGGTTGTAGCATTATCACCTGCAGATCAAGTAACAGAGTCTCATTAGAAATTAGATACTTACTGCTATGAGGAACGAAAAAAATAAGTCTCTAGAGCAGACAGTGGCTCAAACCCACAAGCTTGCCCACAGAAGTTCTTTGATGCCCAAAAATCCAAGGGATGTGGATGCTTGGGTGGGGACAGGGGCTGTTCAGTAAAGCCATCAGTAATGTCTCTTCCTCACAGCACAGGCTGCCCTGCTACAGTCAGTGTGCAAAAGGCTGCTCTGATGCATTTGCTCATGACCCAGTGCCACAGGGCTGCAAGGGGCAGCCACTCCTTTCTGGGATACCCTGGCAGAACTCACATACACAATTTTCTGATGCTCAGGAGACAGCAGCCTTTCCCCTCTGCTTCCAGAGCCCAGCTGATCAACAGCCCATCCCCTGGAAAGCTGGGGAAGGACCTCTCCTGCTTAGCACCAAAAAAGGTATAGGACTCACAAAGGGGATCTCTCTGCCTCCCACATGCAAAGTGCCCACAGCTGCCTGAGGCAGATCTGTGCCTGGCACAGCCTTGGGCCAACATTCCCGGTGTGGGGAATGGCCTCCAGCCCTCCTCCCTCACCAGGCTGCTGCTCAGCCTCCCTGGCACGTTTAACTCCAGCAAGGCTCCTCAGCGATGAGGATATTGTAATGGCCACTGCAAACTCCTGACTGCCTTCAGTGTCCTGCTGTGCAAAACACTCCCCAAATTCTTGTCTACTTAATATTTACCTCTGCTGAAGACATGAAGAGGCTGAATTAATATCCAATAAAAACAAAAGGTCCTTATTTGTGTTATAGCCACATTTCCCTCAGAGGTAAGATGAACCTAGTAATGCTTTACTAAGGAGAGCCCAGCTTGGTGTGAGCACAAACTCATCAGTTTTCACTGATCAAAACTCCAGAGCTTACTGTTTTATTTCTTGAAACATCTGTGTCTGCAAAGATTTTCTCTGATGCTCCTTAAATTTTATGACCACACCCTCCCTTACAGAATTCAAATGCCTGAGCCACGTTCAACCTTGGCCCACCACGTACAACTTTAAACATATGTAGGGATTATACTTATAAACCAGACCAAAATACATCTCACCTTGTAGGCATACAACTCTTAAATTATAATTGCTTTCATGTCTGATAAACAACAGAAAATGGGAACTGAAGAGCACAGCACCATAAAGCAAAGTGAAACCCTCTTGATTCTCTGTGCTAGACTGCTTTGACTTGAACCAGAACACTCTGGCCACTGCCAGGCACTCTTCCAAAAGTCTCCCCAGTGTTATTTGTAGATCCAGAGGTATAAGTCACATTAGAAAATGGGGGTGAGGGGGAAGAGATGCAGAAAGCCTTGCACCCACAAAAAGTGGGGTGCTGAACAGATACCCTTTTCAGAACAAAGAGTGCCCAGCCCACACATGGCTGGCTGCAAAAGGGCAAGAGTGCCTTGGAATGTGCTTAGAGCCAAGGCTTTGTATAGGCAGGGTGTGTCTTTGCTAATGAAAATCATGATAAAGAGCAGAGAAAGGAACAATGCAATTCCTTGAAAATGGCCAGTACATCCTGCTCACTGCACAAACCCACACTGAGCTCACATCAAGCCCAGCTGAAGACTCTCCTGCATGTTTTTACCTACACATTTTTGTTTTATGAGAAAAGTTTTGCTTGACATGACATTATCTGAATGCTGCAGAAAGCAGATACATGGCAAGCATATGTTTCAATATATCCACTTTCAAAGAATCCTAATGCTATGAAAAACAAATGTATAAAGTTCCTAGAGATGACTTCTGGGCATTTCAAATGCCCTGGAAAGTGTTTTCCTCCACTAGTCTCATGTGGAGACGGTGAGTACAGCTGTTTCCCTCTCCCTTAGCAAAGAAAAAGGGAACATTAATATGGAACCTTATCAGCTCCATTATCAGCCATTCATCCTGTGGCCGTTGTGATGCCACAGCTTTCTGAAGTAACCCAAAACAGTGAAGTTTGCAAGTTCACTGGGCAAGTACACATCTACCTTAAAGAGGTTTTAGACTTTCAAGAAATTAATTTAAATTTGGCAAGAGGATTTATACTGTAGGTTATTTTTATTAATGAAGTAATAGTGGTAAGTACAGCCAGCAATTCATACCAATAAACCACTTCTAAAGATCTCCTGTCTTTAAAAACCTGTTTTCCTGGCAAGAACATCAGGAAGAACAGGAACTAAGAGAACCATTCTTACAAGTTTAAATAAAAAAGAAAAATAAATTTTTTAACATTTGTGGAACTTGCTTTATTTCACAAATTCTCTATAAAAACCAGGAAATTGGGATCTTGATTCATGGCTATAAAAGCACTGGAGTAAGCAATGGAGAAGCCTGGAAGTTTGTGCCTGGTAAGACACAGACTCCAGAGGTTTGGATATTGGACACAGCACTTGAGACCAGGGTAAGAGCATCAGGCTGGCAACAGGCTGGAAGAGTTTGGAAAGCTGGATGAAAAATCTTCTTGCTGCACTCCAATACCCAACAGAAAAACCAGGGCTTGAGGGTAATGTGTTATTTTGTGTACTCCTGCTTACAGAAGGACCTCTGTAAGTGCTATAGGTAAAAGCAGCTGGAATCATTAATTTCAATTTATTCACACCATGCTTTCTGCTTGCAGAGCTTAAAATGATTTCTGAATGTTTTTAGAAATGGTGAAAAGGAAGTTCAAAGCAGTGAAATAAGTTGTCCAGCCTCATACCACCACTTTCAGTAGCACTGTGGCCAGAAATTAATCTTGTGTCCAGAGCCTTAGAAGGAAGTATCCTCATCTGACCACATCCATTTCAGTTTCAATTAATAGATTACCATGCAAATCATGCCAAAAGGAAAACCAGAGTTTTCAAGTAACTTTGTGTGAAAAAACTGTCAGCAAAGCATACAAACAGCAATTGATAAAAGTTAACCAAACAGGACACGGGAGGACACAGGGCTGGGGGGACCTTCTGATTAAGAATGCAGACCCCACCATGGCACAAAACTAGATCAATAAATCCCAGTTCAGGCCCTGTCTCAACCCCAGCATCGCTTGCTGCAGCCCCAGGAAGAAATCCTTCTCACTGAAAGAGCAGAAACTAGATAAATCCCAGAATAGAGAGATCACTATAGTATTTAAAGCTGGTAAAAGTGAAACCCCTGAAGCCTGAATAATTTGCAACTTAAAAGGCATTTAAATATAGCCCTGCATATAACCAATGTTTAAATGCCAATGTGAATAAAACAGAATGCATGCAATTTATCAATTTGGCCATTTGAAAAATACAACTATAAACATGTCAATTAGCAAAATACTCACCGACACTGAAACATCCTCTATTTTTCTTTTAGCACTGGAATCAAATAAGACATTCCGTCCTCTCCTCTCACAGTCCTGATACACGATCAGTCGGATCTGACTTGGGTCAAACTCCGGCAAAGGCCAGCTTTAATTGAAAAAGAAAAGAGCAGAAGGATCAATTACCACAACTCTTTATTACACTGCTCTTTTTACATTATCTGTATATACAACTTGATTAAAACAGTCGAGAAAATTCAATGCCATTTCATCAAACCCTTTGATCCTGTAGCCAGAACTACGGCCTTTGTTTTCTTTTCTTTCCCCTACATTGCCAAATTACACTGTCATAAACTGCACCAATCCTCCACAACTGCACAAAATGATGTGTGCAGCATTAATAGATCTTGTGCTCTGTCTTGTGATGTTTTCTTCAAGTTCCAGCTATCTAGAATCAATGTCATAGAACTTAGCTTTTGTGTTTAAAGACAGAAAAAATCCCAAGATGAATAATCACAGGGTGGTTTCAGAGAACCACCTGGTTCTCTCCACATAAGCCACTGTGACTCAAGGGCATGGTCAGCAAACCACACAAAGCAGGTCTAACACACCTATTCCCAAACTGGTTTCCAAGGGAAGGAGCTTTCCTGAAGCCTCAGAACCTTCCCTATGTGCCACTACCCCAGAGGAGGTCTCAAAGGGAGAACTTGCACGGATCAGGCTTGGGAACCATTCCACAATCTTCTCTTTAAGGGTGCTTTGTAGCCACCATCTTAAATTTTCAATTTAAAAAGCCAGCCACCACTTTAAAGTCCAGCAAGCATTGTCATCCATTGGCTTGGGAATCCATTTTCACTGACACCATCTCAGTTCTTGGAAGATAGGAAACAAGATACCTGCTGTATCCATGAAACCACCAGGGATCATCTTTCAGCTAGTTTACAAGCCATTTCCTAGATCAAGTGAAATGCTGTCTTCCTTATTCTTGGCTTTTAGACAAGCAGTGTTAGCATGAACTTCAAGGAGCCAGAAACAAGGCACTGGAACTTTCCAGCCATTAATACAGATACAGATTCCCAATTTGCATGAAGCTGTACATGTATTTCAGCAAAAAGACATCCATAAACCTGGCAAGTTAGACTCCAAGACTCCAAGTAAAATTTCCTCTCCTCTAACTCAGCACCCAAAGGGTTTCCTGCTCTGCACCCATTCTTTCTGTGACCAACAAGTTCTGTAACAGCAGAAAATCCATTTGATCATCAAAGCCATCATCATCTATCAGAAGTTTTTAAGGATGCTCCAGTATAGGTACACAAGTTTTATAGCTAGTGTAGTCCCAATGAGGTGAAACTAAGCATCAAGACATACAGTTACACACTCTCCTGAGATGGAATCTATTTCCTAATCTGCCCATCCACACCATTTAGCAACAAGACAGAAAAACAGAAGCTGCAGAGAAGATGGTGTGCAACAAATGTCCAAATCAACTTATTACAAGAAAGAAAACCTTGAGCAACTTGAGCTGAAATAACTTCATGCCTAGATTTGGGGGCAAGGAGCCACACACCCTCTCATTTGGGCACCTAAAGCCAAGTGTTACCCGCAGCATAAAATGCCCACACGAAGTGCAGACACCAAACTGAGAAAACTCTGCACCAAAACCCAGCACAGTGACAAACTCAGCCCTTCCACTTACTGGAGGCTCTCCTAATTAACCCCATCTTGCATTTCAAAAAATGTAAGAAAACGAAGTCCCTAGTTTGTCACACGCCTGGGGTGTTACCAACGGAGAGGCACAAAAAAGCACTAGAGCTGGGGATGGTAACTGCTCAGAGCATGACTTTGGCTAGAAGTGAGGAGGAGCACTGGATAAACTGGCTTCCTGGAAGAACAGCCTCCATATATTAAAGCGGAATCAGTGGAAGTCCAGAAACAAACTTTTTTCCAGATAGGCCACTGTGGTTCCTATAAAGAAACTGTGTGACAATAACAGTGAGTTGCTTGCCAGAAGGGAGCATTTGCTTGCTCCACCCTTGCAACTTGTTTGAATTTCCTTCACACTCAGACAAAAGCATGTCTTCCATTACCTAGTACTTTTGATATTTGACTTTGAAATTACTGGCAAAGAAGGCAGTAGCTGTTCCAGATCTTAGGAAAGTCTACTTATAAAAAGCTCCAAGAGCAGATTACACACTAAGAGGAGAGAAAGCTAAATATAAAACTCTTGCTGTATTCAGAAACATATTTGATGAAAGTAACAAGAGCTTGTTTACTTCTCAGCTTCTTCACATGACATTTCAACTTTCTCTAGACAAGCATTTAGTAGCTATTATCCATCATAATTTGTGATAATTCCAAAGAAGCGCTATCTCTGTTACATAATAGCATCCTTAAGCACATTTCAGCCTTGCAAAAACATTCCCTGGCAATAGCAGGCCACTTCCCAAACCAGAAGAGCCTTTCAGAGAGCTGGGGGAAAGTTCATTCAGACAGACAGTAAACAGAAGGCAGCCTGGCACCTCCAACTCACCCCCACCAGTGAGGGAGAAGCAGGACACAGAGCTTTGCTTTTGTTGTTAGCAGATTTAAAATACCGTTAAGCTTGATATCTGAATAGATTATCCCCAGAAACATAAAATTCCTGCATGCAAGAGGCATTCTCAAAACAAACATAACAGGGCAGCACTCCAGCGCTCCTCTTCAGCAGAAAACTGACCTAGATCTTCTGAATATAATTAGTTCTGTTTATAAATGGATACTAACTTTGACATTTAACTGATGTTTTCTTGAGATTCCTACAGGAAAACCAGGAGACGTAGAATGAAATGTTCTAGCAATGATAATGAAAGGTGAGTCTCCATTTCCCACACTGCTCTGGAAATGACAGTTTCTTAATGAGGACTTTTTCCTGCATGAACTATCTGCCACTCTTTGATCTTTCCTTGAGACTTAGTAGATCTAAAGAAAACCCCAAAATTAACCCAGGGCAAAAAACCCCATAAGAACCACTACGAAGAAAACCCCAAATACCTTTCACCAGTGGAAGTGTTTGCGACTTTGCCACACAGTGCTGTGACCTCAGGCATGGAACAAAAGAAAAATTGGTGACAAACAAATTCCTTTTGAGCAGGACACTGCTCCTGTGGAGATCTCCACTACACAAGTGGGGATTCCTCTAGAATGAGATGTTCAAAATACCTATATGGAGTGGAAAGCCATTGACATATAAATGATGTATGAGATGTTTTAGAAACCAAACCCAGCTCTCACACCATGACACACTGGTTGAAGTTGGAAGGGTCTTCTGGAGGGCATCTGATCCAACGCCCCTGCACAGACACTCATGCAAGTACAGAGCGTAAAAGAAAAGGAATTATTTGGGAGAGAAAGGGAAAATACCATATTATTAATTATGGAATTATTAGAAACTAGCAACAATGAGACCAAGATCTGAAAAACTGTATTTCAATGCATATTCACACTTCAGCCCTACTGTTGTTCAGCTCTTCCCTTTTTTCATCCTTTCTGCTTTTCTGCTTTTTTTACCTTCAATCACAAGGAATATCACCTGTAGCTTACACTTACAAATCCATTTCTTGCTTCCTGACACCTCTACTATAGAGATTCATAGCAATCCAGAACTCCGGCTGCTCACCAAGGATGAATTTTCTCGTGTTCCTGGAGTTTATTACCACCATCAACGTTTCTCAGCAAGAACTGAATGGCTGTAAATTGGTATTATTTCACTCTGTGCAAGTTTTAATAGATGACACAACAGACACAGAAATCCTATGTTACCACTCTAAAAATTGAAATACACGATTTTCCCCTGTAATTGAATCCCAGTACATTCCTTCCTCCTCATTCCCACCTAGAACATGAACACCACTTCTCCATTACATTAAAGGTTTAGCTTAGTATTATCTTCCCTCTTGGCTGAGACTACTTTTAAAACTGTTTATATTAACATGGCTTAGATTGTATCTGGTTACTTTTTAATAAAAACAGATACTTTAGAAATCTTAAAGTAAAGCAACTGAAGCAAAATGATCAAGATATTAAGCAAGTAGGAACTGGAAAAGAGTTTTCTAAAAAGGAAGGGTGCTCAAAACCAGAAAAGGACTAAACATGTAAAAAGTAAGTTGAAACTATCAGTCAAACTATTGTTTTCCTACATCATGTTACCCATAGTTATAAAAATTGCCTGGTGATGAATCACTTGGAACTATTTTTAAATGCATCTACGCAAATGATATTTATAGTTTATGCCAGCTTATCTGTTCTGCATGGTTTACATGTTAGCACCTTTTTAAAGGGTGACAGGAACAGCCCGGCGGAGCAGACGGGCCCACCTTGTCCCATGCTCCCCTCACAGGCTCTGGCAGAGGGAAACACCTTCCTTCACTGCTGCTGGGTGAGCATCAGAACAGAGGCACAGGGATTCCAGAGCTTATCCCCAGCACCTGCAGATGATTCTCCAGATACCATCCTTGTTGCAGTGGTGCTTAGACCCAGCCAACTTGTACTACACATCCTGTGACAGAGGCTGCATCTGTCATGAAGAGCTAACATTGTAAATATGTTATTGAGTGCACTGGGATTTCAGATTATCTTCACATTCCATGGACATGTACATCCACATCAAAGCACATTCACCTGTACCCATACAGTCCAGTATATAGGATCCTGCAGTTACTTTGCTACAGAGAAGAGTGATCAAGTCCAGAAGGAAAATGGTCCTTGCCTAGTCCAACCATCCTATCATACTCCTCTCAGCCCTGAGATGCCTTTTCCAACCAGGAATTGCCTTCTCCTGCCCAAACACTTCTGCAGATTTCTATTATCTGTTATTAGATTTTTTCTTTTGGCTTTGAGAAGATACAACAAAAGTTGAGTATACAGGATTAATGGGGAAGGTCTTCTACATACTTTAATACCTTCTTACTCCTTTTCAGTAATTCACTTATTATTTGACCATTATTTCACAAAGCAGCTGCACAGCCCATTCTGAAAGATCACAACTAATTTGGAAACAATGAAAACAGAACTGTAATGTGTATTAATGATGCTTGCAGCTTTGGAAGACCATCTCCTCTTAGAGGCATGGGCAGGTTATTTATTTCTTTAACAATACCACCTGAAACACAAAAGAACTTTCTCAGCATTCACAAGACAAGGATGATCCAGGCTGCATGGCTGATTTGCAAAGCTGGCATTTCAAGAGAGAGATTCCGTTTAAGTGCTGGTGACATAACACAACCATAAGGCTGCAAGGAGGAAGAAAGTTCCCTAAAGCAGAGAAACTACAGGGCCTATACTTAGAAAAAATGTTGCAAGACATTTGTCTTTACAAGAGCTGAGGTCATGTCAGGGCTGTGTGACTGTGGTGGAGAGCACTTGCTGGTTCTGCCCAGAAAAGCAGCGCTGGTGCCTCAGCAGGGCAGCAGGAGCCCTGGGGGCTGGATTGCGAAGGAGCTCACCCAGCGCCCCAGGGCACTCTGCCCTCTGCCTCGGTGACCTCAGCTGGGCTTCCACAGAAGTCACAGGACCTGGGTTCTGCGTAGCATGGAAGGATAGACAGATGGTGGATCATCTCAGGGACAAGCACCCTTGACTGCTTGCAGTGGTGACCTGTTTCAGGTTTATCCCATGGAAATAATGTTTCTTTAAAATACAAAAAAAAGAAATCCAAGCCCCCTGCTTTTAATCTCTTGGAAGATGGTGACATGTCCACAGGCACTGCAGCACTGTGTCAGCTCCCTGCTCCATCTCTAAGTCAGTCTCATTATTTACCAGCTTAGCAATCCTCACCTGGAATAGATGCACTTCTTGAGCTCCAGGAAACTTGTACTGCTTATACTAAGTACATATTGTACACCAGGAACAAAGTACATCAGCCAGGTATTTCACAGGTAGAACAAACTTGGATCTGAACTTCAACTGCCTGCCAAGCTCCTTGGCTCTGTCCAATTCTTTATCTGTATATAAAGCTGACTTTAGTTTGTTTTCATTTTTTCTCCCTTCTAATGAGAGTCACTTGACTCTCATTAAGATACCTAATTTATACTCCAAAGTCTAGAGCCAGAGTCAGATCCTTTTCCACAAGGAAAAAGACATAACATTGACAGGTTAGGTGCAGCACTAGTCAACACAGTAATCATATTCTGGAGTGTTATACTGAAAATAAATTGGTGGGAAGATTTTGTCAAAGCTGTGTAGTGTTTTGAATAACTTCGCAATTCACATACCTCATAAAATTTACAATCACTGTTAATAATTTCATAAAATATTTTTGAGACTACTTCACTTATGACTACTTCACATTTCAAAAAGCACCTGTTCAGGTTTTAGCTGATTTAGGTACATGTATCCATGCAAAATATATGCACATACACACGCAAGTTTCATGCTTTCTTGAAATACGTTTTAATTAAAACCACACACAAATGACACACAGTTCCTTTCAGTTAAATTCACTAGCACTGAACAAAATTACATTATTCAAGCAGATTGTACTTCTCTTTGCAAAGTTACAAGATAGAATCAATTCAGGCAAAAAAAATTCACATCCTTTAGCATAAAATTATAGTAAGAATCATAAAAAAATAAGTCTCTAGAAGATTCACATCTCTGAAAAATAAACATTTTCATCACAGGGAAAATAATAAGCTTTCAAATAATTAAAATTATCTCAAGAACTGTGCAGTGACCATACCTGGGAAGCATCTTTGTCCCCCGAGCAGCTCCACTTTTGAAAATCCCTATAAACTCCTGTTGTGCCTGGCTGCCAGCTCAGGTTAATAATAGCAATGAGCCATATTCATCCAAAACCACAAGACTGTCAGGTGACATATCAAGAGGTCTGAATTTAACTCAAACAAAAGACTCTCCATGCTGCAACGCAAAGCCTTAATCCTAGCAACAGGAGCACAGAAACCACCTTAAGGACAGCAGAGTCGGGGTTTGCACCCGCCTGCGTTTGCGCTGCCCCGCAGTTTCATAACCCAAATCCTGCCCCACAATTCTGCACCGCCTGGGATTTCTGCTCGAGGAAAGAGCGCCCGTCTTCTCCGCTCCTCCGTCTCTTCCAGGGCTCGCTGCAGAGGAGATCAGCGGAATTCAGGGGGAAGCCAAGGGTGCCCTGGCAGCGCCGGCCCGGACCTGTCAGTGCCATCCATCCATCCGCGCTGCCGGCTCCGTGTCATGGCCGAGCCCCGGGCAGGGCCGGGCACTCAGCCCGCCCGGCGAGGAGCGGGGGGCGCGGCGCGGCGGCCTCGGGGCAGGCGGCACCCCCGGCCCGCACATTCCCCACAGCAGCGGCGGCGGGATGCTCCCGGCGCAGGCCGGCCGAGCCCGCGCTGACAGCCATCATGTGACACGGCTGTCACCGCGGGCCACCTGCGGCCGCCAGCCCTCCCTGCACGGCGCCTTTGGAGCGCTGCTGCGGGCGGGGGCGCGGCGGGGAAGGGGAACGAGGAGCCCCCCAGGCCGCCCCCGCTCGCTGCCGCCTCTGCGGCGCGACTCCCGCATCCCGCCCGGTGCCGCTCCCCCTCCTCCCCGAACAAAGAGCGCTCTGTGCGTTCAGCGAGGGCTCATTAATATTACACGGGGAGAAACGGGCATGTGCAAGACAATTGGATAGCCACAAACGGGGAAAACATTAAATACCCCAAATAATGGGCTGAAAGAAAACCCGAGCAAGCCGGCTGGCTGTAAACAAGGTTTCCCGATTGTGCTCCGGGTCATGCGAGGAAGGGTACCCAGACATCAGAACAGCAAAGCACGTTCTGACAAACATTAAATAGCAAAGAGCTATTTAACAAACTTTATCTCTAAACTGTGGGGGAGGAACGAGACAGATAGACGGGGAAGTGAAGAAGGAATTGGGCGTTCAAAAACGCAATGCACATACATTAAAAGCCATCTAGTCTTGTGATAGGCGGGGCTAGTCACTCATACTATTAATTCTTTATGATCTTTGGATAAAACTCAAGTAATACACGAAGGCAGAAGGCAACAACATCATAGTTGCTACTTTATTTTTTTCCCCCAGTGTCTGAAAACCTACAACTTTTGCCAATATTTTAAATACATAAGCAGCAAAAATAGATTTATCATCATGATCTCCTGTTCTGCTACACATCTCATGGGTTAAGTTCAGGGAGAAATCCTTAATCTCTCACCACTGCAATGGTTTTGTTGCTCTTTTATAGCATGGTAATATTTTTATGTTTGATGCTGGACAAGTGTTTTGACACAAAAGCAGCAAAACTAAAGAGAGATAAAACCATTATCTTTTCTTACCATGCTTTACAGGAAGTTTCTCATTTAGAAATGAAGAATTAAGGCCCCGATGCCCCAAACACACACATTACAGACTTGGCTTTTCATATATGACAAGTGCCAGGGAATTCGATGGAATTACTCACATGAGCAAAACTGGGCATGTGCTGGTTACAGGACCCATTCCTTAAGCCCAAATCTTGCCTTTAAAGCTTAAAATGCCAAGCTTTAGGAGACAAAAACAGTAACATCTGACCACTCCCAGCTACCTTCTTGATCTGGTGAAGGAATGTGCAGTGCACAGTAACTTCCTTTACCTGTGTGGCAAAGGCACCACTCTCTAAATGTTACTGATGTCAAAAGTGACCTTTTTTCTTAGACACGCAATGCTGAGAAGTGCCTCGTATTATGTAAACATTTATTTACAGGAGTAACATCTAAGGTTTCCATTTTACCTCAGGGTAACCTGATGCGTATCAAAAGAAGTGCTTTGAAAGCTGACCCAGCCTCCATCCAACAACTGACCAGGAAAAATACTGGAAGGAATTTCTCTGCAAATAGAGACAGACTCAAATTGTACAGAGAGTAAACAGTGCTTTAGCCAGATCAGTGAATATTTATTGCTTGAGGAAGGAATTCAGATATTCAGTGTTTGTTTATACACACTGTCACCACTCCCATACCCAAGAAAACACTGGAGCATCTTTAACATGAGATATGCACCTTCCTCTTCTCTAGGTGTATATCCAGGCCTCTCTTTGAAAGGGTGAAGGCTTTCTTTTTTTTATGTGTCTAAAATTTGAGCTTGAAACACAAAGCTGATAATATTACCTCGCTTCAGAAAAACACTCAAGTTCAAAAAAATGAAGTTAACAAAATCTGTGATAGCCCATCACCTGCCAGGAAGATATTTCAGTATCCATGCACACCCACCCGTCTGCAGATGGGAAAGATGTGGGTGATGGTGTTCAACCACATCCAGCAGCCCAGAGCCCAGTGGACGTCTGTAGACCCCCATGCCCCAACAGGGCTGGGGCATGTTCTGAAACACTCAGACAAAACCAAACAGCACCAAAAATAACCACTTTCTTCACTCTAGCCAAAGGCAGTTCGGAAAACACTTAAAACTAATGCAAAGGCTCATATACACCTTTTGGGTATAAATCATCTGATTTTAAACCAAGCAGACAACAGAGTT
The DNA here is from genome assembly GCA_024865655.1 of Emberiza elegans. Lineage (NCBI taxonomy): Eukaryota > Metazoa > Chordata > Aves > Passeriformes > Fringillidae > Emberiza > Emberiza elegans. Next base: position 2,673,912 of record JALJVW010000797.1, read on the forward strand.
TGCTCCAACCACAGGCTAAAGAGTAATGAAATAATTAATTTTTGGTCTTTACTGCCTTAACAAGTTTTTTCAGTCTTTCTTCTAAAGGAAGGCTTCCCTCACACATGTTGTAAATGCACACAACAAAGAGCCAGTGAGTGAGCCAAGAAATATTTATTGCTTAGTAATGCACAAAGGTAGGAGCTGGAAGCCACACTAGACGAAAAGAGAGAAAACCAATTAGGATTTTATTTGAAATCTGACTAGAAATACTTGGATATCATTTCTCTACAAAACACTTGCCTCACTAGGATTACCACTGAGCTAGACTTCTAAATAAAGGTGCTTTTTTTGCATTTTTGTATGCCTCAAAAAAATTCTCACTGTTGGAGAGGAAGAGTGGAGATGATAAAGCATGAACCTTCCGTATATACTTGGAGCATACTCAAACCTGCACACACAAACATAAGCCCAGCCAAAGGTCAGCAAGAGCCCAAACAATGAGAAAGATCACTACAAACAGCCCTCAGGAATTTCAAAATTTGGGCTCTCTATTCTTTAAAGGAAAACAGATTTTTACATGCTGAAAAAAAGTGCTTTTGATACGAGCATAAAAAAAAATAAACAAGTTTATAAACTCTGCATACACAGGATTCTCGCTACCAGCACAAGGTCTCATGACTGGAATAAACTGTCTCTACCAGTATTGTAAAGGAGCATCAGCAACTACAAATCTGCCTTTGAGCATTCTTGGAGGGTAGGACATGAAACAGTTATCTCTTTTTAAGAACATGGAGACCTCAGCAGATTGACTATCCACTGCTGTAATTTTTCATGTCATGATAAAAATGCTGAAAATAAAAATAACTATGAAAGTAAAAATCTGATGCATGGTTAGGCTACTGAAACATTGCTGTTTATTTTGTATCACATTTCCAGTTGCAATCTACTATAAGACACCAAACAAACCTCCATAATACCGACTGGTACTGCAAGACAACAGGGCATTTTCCCCCTGCCAAACAGTATTTTATTGTGCACACTCGGGAGTGCAGAGCAGACTCTTCTGTAGCTAGTTAGTAAAAATGAAGTGTAAATAGCTCAGTGTTGCGTGCGCTTAACGAAAAGTTGGGGAGAAAAAAGTTCCAATACAAACTGCTTTTGATGAACGGAGTTGGAAACAGCATAGTTGTTGGAAATAAAGACTCTCCTAAATCACCCAGAATTATGCAATGCAGCAGAGCAGGGTTATGGGGGGTAGTCTGCGTTCCCTCTTTATGCTGTGCAGTTCTGGAGATGTCACGAGAGGTTCACCAATCCTTAAATCCACACACAAAACTAACATCACAAAACAAAATCAAGCTCACAAGCTTGGATTTATCAACTGCAAAGTTTGCTAAGGGAACTTAATGGTGAATTGCTGCTTTTTATTTTGGAAACTGTGAATATTAATAGATGAGACAATGAGAAGAAAAGACAAATGAGAGTCAAGGTTGACTGCAAGACCTCTCCTGTCATGAAAATGAAGACATCTTAGAGGAATCACTAAGGTTCCACTATTGCTATCAACACCAATATTAATAATAATAATAAACCCTTGAAAGATTCCTGATGGAATAAGGGTACTTTGGCTCAATACTCCTAACATTTTCAAATTTTTAATAGACAAATATTGAATTCCCTGTATTTGTCTTCAGCTTAGAGTGTCTTTAAGGCTTTTATTTTCAACTACTTCTCAGAAACCATAAGGACTATGGCAGTTTTATTCTTTTTGCACTGCTGAAAACTGAGTTTTTTTAATATACTACTTCAGGAGACATTAAAAGAAAAGCTGCAAGGTGCATAACTGAACTGCCAGTGTGCTCTAGCTACCCCTGACACGTCAGCTGATTCTTGCAACAAGCAAACACATCTAAATAAGCTCTCTTTTTAATCAGACAGATACATCTAAAAATATATACATTTTTAAAGACTAAAAGACTAGAATGTAAACAGCTGCAATTTTTTAATGTCATGCTTTTTAACCTATGAGCTGTACCTGGGTGGGTGATGCTCTGCTCAGGGTGCCAGGATATAGTGAGTCCCTGCCAGGGCATCTCCCCAGAGCCTCCTTTTTCCACCTTGAAACCCCCTGGCCTGGCTGCAGGCAGCCAGGACACCTCCAGCCTGGAGATGCCACTCCATGGAGTGCCCAAACCACTGGTACCTCCAGTGCCAGCACATGACAGCCACCAAACCTCTGGCTGCAGCCCCTGCACCTGCTGCACAGCCCTGCAGCGACCCACGAGCCTCTGCTGTGTCAGGGTGCAGGGAGACATCTGCTTCTGCTGATTAAAACATCCTGCAATACTTGTTTTGTGAGTTTTATAAGGGGAAAAAATATGGCCTTGGTGGTGAAAGTCATCCAGCACAGGCAAGGCAGCATGGGGCTTGGAGCATTCCTTGGCAGTAAGCCACGGTCCTGTAATTGATTAAGGTGGCTGTGCTTGTGACCGAGTGATAATTGAGAGCCTAATAAATCTCCACACAAGTATTTGTCACTCAGAGATGGAAATCAATTGTTATGGACTTCATAATGAGCCACAAGTGGTAAAATTACAGCTAATATTAAAAATACCAAGAAAGCCCACAGATCACTCCCAACTTCCTTGCCCAGCATTCACATTCTCAGTTAAATTTCCAGGAGTGTCAAATGCACAAGGACTATACTTTCAGGCTTTCAGCTAAATCATCCCCAGCACAAACTCAAATCATTCCAATTCCTCAAGATTATGTTGAGAACTCCCTGGTCTTCCTTCCCCCTAGCCCAGATCTCATTTATCTGCATAGGCAGCGTTGCTTTAGCTGAGGTCTACGTGCTATTCTTTTCTCTGAGGAAAAAAAAAAAATAAAAAGGAAGAAAAAAGGCAGAGCCACAGCTGTTCAGGGTTGCTTGGAAAAGGAGGAAGACAGAGGTAAGTAGTTATTCTCCAAAGATTCACAGGGATCAGTGCCTGAACAGCATTTTACTCTGTCCCTCATGTGACTTTAATTAGGTGTTGATTCACTCAGTCATGAGACACAAGGAAACAGGGCTGCAAGCCCCAACGTCAAAGTAATGCCTGTTCTGCCAGTTTCTGTATTAGCAAAGCACAAAGGGGACATCCAGTTCTGAGAAGCAAAACTTGTGTTTTCTTGCCCATAAACCAATCCATCACATAATTTCAACCTTTCCATATTAAAAAAAAAAATTTAAAAAGACGTATGAGTTATTTCAGAGAAAGATGCTTGTGGATTCCATGATTATTCTCGCCTGTAAGAGCCAGGACCAGTGCAAGTGTCCACAGGGTGAGCTCCCTGGCCAGGCTCTGAAGCCCTGAGAGCAAAGTGTCCCCTTCCATCTGGTAATCCAGGTCCAAGCTGCTTCAGGATATCAGGGTTTCTTCTGGGGTTTGTTTGTTTGCTTTTGGAAAAAGAATACAAGCTATTTTTCCATAGCTTTATTCCTGTTAAGTGAATTTCTTGGCCTCCTTAGCACCAAAAAGCTTTTCTGTTATGGGGTCTGGTTCCCATAGCAACAGGCTTTAAAAATATCAAAGAAATTTTCAGGACATGGTAAACCAATTTCACAAACTGTGTATATGGTTGTAATAGGAAAAGCTGGCGGACAATTATTTATATGTACTCAGTTCTAACAAGGTTTGACGTAGGGATAATCCCAAGATGCTGCTCTCAGCCCAAAGCCTGGGGTTGTAGAGGGCTACATTGGACTTTAGCTTGCTATGTTACCAGGTCATTTATCCAGACAGTCACACAAAATTAACAGATGAGGATCATTTTCCCATGCAGGCGACATTTAAGCTCAGTATGTCCCTGAAATGCATTAAATGCCAAAAGCTTTTTTCCTGAATACAGCCCCCTAAACCTTTGATTTTAAACACTGTGTGCTTGTAGTCTCACCCTCCTCATTTGTGTAGATTTTACAAATTATTTAAAACACATGCCTAGTGCTAAGCAGATCAGTGGGTTCACTGGGAGCAGTCAAACTACTTCCAGGCTTAGAGCACATGCCTAAGCACAGTGCTGACTCAGCCTTATTGGCCCTGAAAGCTGATGAGCTTCCACCAAAACCCCATCTCAGTTACACAGGAACAACTGCAAACTAAAGACAGAGGATGATTATACAAGCAAGTATAAGAAATTCATATCTATGGAATGAAATCCCAGGCTGCCCTATCTGTATGTGATGCTCATTAGTATCAACATCCCATAAGTCCTAATGATAGATACTCCCCAGGAATCAACAACTGCCTGACATGAGTGTTGGTCACTTGCCATCTAAGCATCCTCCAACACCTTCAAGCATCTGATGTGGCCCAATTCTGCAATCTTTCTGCACACAGAGTGGTTACCTGCTGCCATAAGGCCAGTAGACTTTAACCCATCTCTTCAGTTAACCCTCAAGACCCCTAAATGTCAAGTACACTGCATTTGGAAACTATTGCCAGGCTCTGAACCAGAAACAATTAGGAATGATTTCATAGATCTGCCAAATAACACTACTGAATATTCACGTGGAGTGGATCTATCCTACAGCTGCTTTTCAGGAGGGAAGACTTTTCTAACTTGGCTCCAACCCATGCACTGAACATCCCTCCCTTACTGGCTCTACAAGTCAAACAGGCCCCTACTTAACTTGCAGAAGGGATGAGAACTTGATTTGTGCAGATATTGCAAGGGCCCCAAGACTACTGTGAGGAGCCTAGACTGCTTAATTCTCCAAGGCAAGAGTCATGCTGCTCAACTGTTTTCCAAATTAAGCATGTAAAGGTGACCTGAAACTATTTCAGGTAGATTTATATAGAGCAGACACTAAAGACATTGGTTGACTTCACTTTTATGTAACTCATAAGGACATGAGGACAAATAAAAATCAGATGCTTGAACAAGCCACAACTTCATTTATACTGGAAAAAAAAGATACAGACTACCAGAATATTGGAGCAGCCTGGCAACCTTCAAGCAAATGCACCTTAACTGTGAGGTCCTAAATGCTTTGGTTCCCCAATGCAGAAGAACATGTAAAAATGTATTTAGCTATCAGCTAAGGCTCACTCAACCTTTAAATCAAGCTTAACAAAGTGCTCTACTGGGTTTGCTCCATTGTGCTTTGCTCACTGCTGCAAGGATCTCTGCACCCTCAGGCTTTCTGCCATCCCCTTCAGCGTTCTAAGTCTCACTACATGCTCACGGTTTTGGGTTTCCAAGAATGGTAGGAATGGAAAATACAGGGCAGGACTGGCCACTGCCCAAGCTCTCCAATACAACTATCCATCTAGAGGGATTTTCCACAGCAGAAACACTGAACTGGTCAAGTATTACTGAGAACCCCACATGACAGATACATGGCAGCTTCGAGCGTCAGCTGAACATAGCCCTTACATGGCTCAGAGCTTTTCTTACTGCTAAAATCTGTTTGTGATAAAGAAAACTGCAGGTTCAGCTCAACTGCCCTCCCTGGGTATCAGCACTGAAACTCACTCCAAACACACACCTTCCTTATCACAGAGCTGAGCTGGAACACACAGTCCAAACGAGCTCTGCCTGAGAGAATCAACAGAATCACTTGATAAAGCCTACGTTGTTCTACTGGGAGAGGCTGTACTTAATCAAGATATATATGTATATTTAGTGTATGTTCAATAAACCCCTCTCTGCTAGTAGTAACCAAATTGATGCAAACATAATTCCAGACACTCCCAGCCACCACAGCTTGCCAGCAGATTTCAGTCTGCCTACATGAGCATCCTTAAAATGTGGAACCTGAACAACCCTAGTGCTGGAGGTAACGTGCTGTGAACCAGCCACAGCAACACACAAAGCTATTTATTCCACTGCATCAAGAGAAAAGAAAGGCTCACATGCTGGACAGCAATAGCTGTCAATGCCACCAGGACATTTTGGACTGGGTTGTTTTATTGTGGTCTTTCTAAAGGAGCTGTTCTCAAAGTAATTGCTCCCTTTGCTTTTTGTTTCCTTTTCCCCTTTTCCTGCTCATACACATCACTTGATGTGACACAACAGTAACCCCAAACAGGATGCACGCCACTGCTTGTGGCAGAGGAGGAAGGGACAGCACAGCACCCAGGGGAACCCTTCAGAGAGGAGAGGCAGCACTGCAGCCTCAGAAGACACTAAGAAGAGAGCAGAAGAATAGAAGGGAAAGCAAGACGGGCTTTAATTCTCTTCTTCTCTGTGTATGAGTACATGTGAGCAAATACAAGCTCCCAAAGCAGAGCACCAAACAGGAACAGTGACAATAAGAAAGACCACTAGAAGGAACAAAAAATCCTAAGCAAAATGAATCACAGTATCACTAAGGTTGGAAAAGTCCTCCAAGATCATCAAGTCCAACCTTTGGCCAAACACCACCATGCCCACAAAACCACTATATCCTGTAAATTGTGTGTATGTAATCACAGCAGCATCATACAACTGCTTCCAACTGCACTTGGACATGTACCTTTGTAACCTTCTGAACACAGGACAACTCCAAATGCTTATATTTATACAGCATCTATCAGCCCCCAAACACACAGAAATCTCAGCACCATGGCTCTGATCTAGGAAGCAAAGGATGTGTTACATTATAGCAATTTAGGTTTGTCTACACAGAGCACACACCAGCGTCCTTCTCTCGCAGACAGCAGCTGAGCAAGGCAGGCAGGTTTCTGCTTTGTGGTATCCTGATTACTGTGAGCTGAGACAGGTGCTCACACACTCAGAGCCATGATAGCAAACGAAGACACCTGGGTGCATTTTCAAATATACAGATATGTGTGTTTTGTCTGACACAGACAAATATATACGTACATGACACAGATCTATCAGTGAGGTCTTTCCTGCTCTTGGGATCTCTTTTCTCCCAGCATGAATATCCTTCAGCAAAGCTCAAGGCTTTGGCACTGAAACCCTTCAAACCCTAGTGAGGATGCTCAGGACTTCGTAGAACTGGGCCATTTGGTACTTGCTTTAAAGTTTAAGTTTCTCTTCATTTTAATTTTTATATAAAAAACAATTTCTTGTCTAATTCCCTGTTTCCTCTATATTTTCTTCTCCTCCATCTTCTCTATCCATACAGATGAGAACAATTGCCATTTCTAAATCTTACATTATCTTGCATGGGTTTTTTTTCCAGTATGGGCATAGACTGATGACACCTCCTGAATGCAATTCAACTGATTTGTCCTGCTAGCTACTAATAGAAAAGACCAGCATTTAAATTTAATATACTAAACCCAGGTGAGGAAAAACCCAACAAAATCCCAAACAAAAAACCAAACAGTACCTGCTGTCTTATCTTCTGACCCTAATGTGAGAAAAAGCCTTACACAAGACACAAACATAAGCTACCTAGCAGTTTCTGAGCATGCTTCAATTGAAAAAGGAAATTTGATGACACATTTTAAAGTAGCTACATATTCAGGCTAACCAAAATTATTAATTTGCTCATAACTGCAGAAAAGATACTATGGAAAAAAAACCCTACTAAATTTAAAGAAAGTAAAATAATTTAGTCTTATTACAAAGTGATATTTTTGCTTATCTGAAAAAAGTTTGGTAACTTTTTATTTATACAAAGATAAAATTCTGTTATAGTCTCAAAAGAAGTTAAAGTTGCTTTGATTTTTTTTTTACTGCGACACTTTTTAAATTATGTCTATTTTGGAAAAAAAAAAGAGGTCAGCAATTCATGATTAGTATCTCTTGTATGACTAGTAAATATACCCAGTTAAGAAACCATCATGCTCCTTTTCAGAGCTTCTTAGTACTCCATGCTGTCAGTAGAACAATTTCCTTTTCTACTGAGCAAGTAGTGTCATTTCCAGTAACTCGCAGCAGCTGAAGTAGGTTTAGGTACTGAAAAAAACAACCACTTTTTTCTGTCTGACTATTTAAGCTCTATGTCAGTTTGGGCTGCCTTTAAATAGAAACACAGTTAGTACTGTAAGCCAATTCACTGTCCTGACATTTGAGGCATTCCTTTAACTCTGTCTTAAGGGGTAATACTGTTATTTTTCCTGTAGGAACAAGAAAATTCTGGCAGACTTCTTCCCTAGCAGCTTCTCAGATGTTCAGATAATGTCATTCAACTAGAACAAGCTTCTGAGAAGGAGCACACGCTCCCCCCAAGTTCCACAGCCTGCTCCCTGCACACCCAACCACACAGCTTATCATCTGCACCCATTCTTCAATAACACCTGAACTAACACAGTTTTTCACTACAAATTTCTGGTATCAACTTTCATGAAAAGGAGTAAATAAAGCATTCAGCCAACTCTCCAAATGGCAAGAACATTTTCTAGGTAAGGCTTCACGGGGGCAGCGCGGGGAGAGTGCAAAAATACTCGACAAGAATCTCATTCATTTCCCATGAACTGCTCGCATGTGATGTGCTTCCTTCTGCCCAACTGGAGTCTTCCATAATTACCCACAAACATGACAAACTAAGTGCTGAGCACACAGGCTTGGGAGGCCTGATTTTAACCCTGGACATGCATGAGACAAGAGAAACCTGGGTATGTAGCAGGCAGTGTGTGCTTTAACACTCGTCAGAAAACAAAATAATTTAGCTAACAGAGGTTTTGATATTCTGGTATTCACAGTAGTCCAGGGCTGGCCTTTCTTGAGGTCACACTACAGCTGTTCCCTGCAAACTATGCAGGGCAAACTATGGAACCACATGACTACTGTGTTCCTCCAACATGCCCATCCTCTGGCTGTCCCCAGGACAAAGCCACTGCAAACTGGAATGAACAAAGTGCAGCCAGCTCAGAGCTGCACAGTCCTCACAGGCAGGAGACACCCAACAGCACCCACAGCATTTTCACTGCAGTTAGAGAAACTCAGCTCACTCAAACTTCTGTTCTCACATTCCCCACCAGACACAACAGAAATCAATCAAAAGGTTTAGAAATTACTGAGGGGAGTGCAAGGCCAAGCACTGCAATGTGTGAGCCACCATTTCCACAGCTCCTGAGGCCAAAATAAAACAAAATAAGAAGGCATATAGCAAAGTAACAGTTCCTTTGGGCAATGCTCAGGCAATTTACCTTCTCTCTCTTTGAGTGGGAAATGACACAGGAACTGTGGTGAAGATACTGCTCTGGCTGAAACAGGCACAAGGCCAGGATCTAAAGTCAGGGCTGAGCTGCATTCGAAGTTTCTTCATTTATCAACTAAAACAGATGGAAGAGAACTGTAATTTGGCTCTTGTTTCTTCCCAGCTCTATATATCACACAAACTGAAAGAGTAGAAGGTTTCTGGTACTATTACAAATTTTATGTTTTGCTGACATTTTAGCTGGAGCAAGGGAAAAAAACATTTGAGGGTGCTGAGAGTGAGGCATGCAGATCTGGAGGGGCATGAAACACCATGAATGTGCAGGGCATGATCAGTCCCCAGAGTAAAGGAAATGTGACTGTTTCTGTGATGTATTTTACTCATTTTAGACAAAAATAACTAGTGGATGTTGTGGAATGATCCTGGAGAAACAGAGCAGGATCAGTGGTGTGTGATGGATCACTCCCATGCCTGAAGCTCACTGCTGTCAGCAGGGGCTGTTGCAGATCCACACTTGGGTACAGCCAAGCACAGGGCACTGTTGGGCTGTTGATATGGGCAGGGGTACCTACAGCCAGGACTGTTGCTACTGACACTGGCACCAATGCAGAATCCTCCACCTGTACAAAATGGGTTCTTTCAAGGCCAGAGTTCCAAAGACTGATAATATACAAGAGCTGGGAGATACCCTGATTATCAACACAAAAGCATCAGACAAGACTGTTAAATATAAAAAGTTTTTACATACAGCCAAACTGTTTAGGTCCAAAGGCTTAATTGCTTGGTAAGAGTTATGAAAGTAGAAAAGAAAAAAACTTTATTACAAGCACATTTTACTTGCAGATGCATCTCACATGCATGCACTGTTAATACTCTATATGTAGTTCATGCTGCAATTCACGTGTTTGAACAAGTTTCTCTGCAATGCATTGTGTTCTGAATAATGGTATCTCCAGAACCTATCAGTTTCAGAGAAGAAAAAGATTGTTTAGGCAAATGTGCAGAATCAATGAGTAAAAGCTTCGGTTGAGCACTAAGCAACATTGTTAACCATGCATTGTTGTAAAAATACATAAATCCTTTTCAATATAAAGACTACATAATAACCACTCACATGTCTATGAAGCAGAACATAATTGTATTGTGTGTATTGGGCAGGTATTGTTAGAAATTAATGATTGAACATAGTGCTTATGGTCACATTCCTTAGGCACAAAAGAAACACATGAATTTTGTGCAAATCTATTTCCTATATTTGAGTATTTCACATATATGAATCCTGCTACTACTCAATGTAAGGTGGAGCAGCCGGTGCATTAGCTAACCGATTACTGATTAATAAAATTATTTCCTGTTTTTAATGGGCATAACTTTTTTCCTTCAGCAGATATTTTACAGATTAAGGTTCTCTATCTAACACCACAAACGCAAAATGTTTCAAGTCCTCAGAGACAAATTCTGTTCTTGGCTGATTCTGGAAGCACAGCACAACCATGCTGTGGATTTGCTGCTGCAACTGAGCTTTGCATTTTTCCTAACGTTACTCACAAACATGTGATCCTGCAGACATCCAGCTCCAGATGTAGCACTGGGAGGGAACACAACCACTGAGCATGAAACCACTGCATGCATTAGTTTCCACTTGTAAAACACACTGCTGAAGTGGTCACCTAGAGCATTCAGCCAAAATTACAAAACAAGTTGCAGGCTCCAAGTCACACTGGTCCAGTTTATTCCAGAACAGAAGCTTGGATTCATCCAAGCTGTCACCATGAGCATACACTAACTCGAAGCATAACAGAGCATACACAGAGCAAGGGATAAAGCCCTTTGAAAATACAAGGACAATCTATCAGTCAACCAGATGAGCTGATCATCCCAAGTCAGCAAGGTTTGGAACACGAGACACGTAAACACACCCTCAGTCACCTGAAAACAAATGGTGGAATTGTTTCAGAAAAGAAGACAGTGCACAGTGCACAAGTAGGTACATACACCCTATGCTCTTGGTACATCCTCATGCCTCATGACCTCACTGGAGTAGGAGAGGGAAGAAACAGAACCCAAGGGTTTGTAGAAACACTTTATTACAACCCTTGCCAGTGTAACCCAAGTGTGAAGCACTTCCACTCAAGTACATCTATATGCACATGATTCACCCACCCCAACCTCTCCTGAAAAAGATTTCTAATTTAGAGGAAGGAGTTGAAATGCAGGAAGGGGAACCAAGAAAGTGACTGTTCCAAGGGCTGCTCAGCGAGGCAGGAGACTGCAGCTATCCCCAGACAGCCCAGGCCATCCCACAGGGAGGAAGCGCCGCCACAGGCTGGGAGGAAGCCGAGCGCGCGCTGACAGCGCTGACCTCGTGATGGCCAGGACGGGCAGGGCAGCCTCGTGATGCCAAATGCTCAAGACACCACGAGCTCCCAGCCACCACAGCATATGCCAGGAGGAAAGGCAATAAGGGTGACCCTTCACCTGTTAGCTTATTCTGTAATGTGCTTTACCTCCTTCTAACAAACGAGAGAAAAATTGAGCAGAGGGCTTTTTCACTCCACCATGCGTGTTCTCTATTCCACTGGTGATGGGAAGAAGCCAAGGTGAATCAAGGGCTAGGCAGAGGTCCCAACAGGGCAGGGAAAAACTTTGCAAGGCACAAAGCCAGGCAGACACAAGCACCCCAACAGTTTTCAAATTATTTCATTTTTCTCTGCACTCACATGCACATAGCATGCTGGGAATATCAATCCAAGTTAATTCCTTCAGATCTGGTGATGATATAAGTAAATAATCACTGGACTGCCAACCCTCTGATTATCAGATCCTTCAGTCACTGTACAGACCCAGGCTGCAGCACTGCTATATTCAGAGCTAGCAACTCATTTTCAAGGACATGTTGGGTGCTTTAGGAGCATCACATTCCTACCTGGAGAAGACTGGGAGACCTAGAGAATGGTGGCAAGGAAGGTTTGGAGAGTAGCCCTTTCAGGAGAAATTAACAAAACTATCTCCAAGCTCCAGAGGTGCTCAGTGGAATCTTGTTGTTTGTATGTCTGTTTCCAAGATGAAAATTGACTTTAAGCACTGGAAGGTACATAAAAACTTACATGACAGGAAATGCAAAACAGATTTTGGCAAAAAGAAGTACTTTAGAAAACAGCAATATATTTCAAAACCCAAGCCAAAGTCATCATAGCATAGAGAAAACTGTGCATAAATCAAAGTGAAGTATTTAATAAAACTTGGTGCACTCAAGCTAATGAATGCAACCAAAAAGCCAAAACCATACTCTTCCAGAGATTACAGAAGAGATGGATTTTTATAAAAAAAGCAAAACTTAAAAGGAATTAAAGGGCAGAAATTAGCTGAATAAAAGCACAGTAACATTTGAGATGTTTAAGAATTCAAGTAGTCTTAAAAATTATGGCACAAAAGCTTTTTAAATTCATCAGATAACTGGAAAAGATAAAAAGCTGAACCTATTACAAAATGAGGTCCAGCTAATGCTCTTTTGGAACAAAGACTTTGAGGTGGTGAAATTCCAGGAGTTTTACAAATATTGACAGAAAACCTCGCAGAATGCCAGAAATGAACAAACATCAAAACATGCTGTTTCATTAACAACAGGTTTTGGTCAGGCTGGCCTGGCACTGCTGGGGAACAACTTTGAAAAGCCTTGTGCAGAACTACTATGATCAGGAATTTGCTGGCTGCATTGCTCCCAAGAACTGACACAATTTGGCAAGAGATCTGCTTTCCTGGGCTCAGTGAAGCTGTACACAAAGCTACCTGCTCCTGAGAAAAAAGTTCTCTGGGTAAAACTTTTGACTGGAAATACCAATGTAAAGACAACTTTCATGTTCCTCCTTCACTGTACTCCAGCCTCCAATTTAAAAAGCTGCAGTAGTCTCTGGCTACACATTATTAAATGTCTCTGAGTCTCTTTGCACTTTTTTTCAAGAAATTAGCCTCTGGTTCAAGAAGCAATTATGCTTTTGTGAGAAAGCACGTACCATTTTTACTGTACAAGAACAATAGCTCTGCAGAAGAACTGGCTCATGAAGCATCTTTGTATCAAGCTACCCATTTACAACTCTAGGTTTATTGTAATTTCCTTGATGAATGCCACTGCCAAAAATTATGTGAAAGGAAACAAATCTCAGGATACCATTTAAAGTCACTGCCACAGAGAACAGAAAGAGTCTGGGCTGATGGGGAATGCTTGCCTAGACAGATTTCAGGAAATACTACTTTACAGTCAGCCTGAGGCCAGTCCTATCTCAGGAGCCTGGCAAACTATTCTCTCCATAAAGGAGCAGCACGTATTACTAGAAGACCCCAAGAAAGCCCATGTCCAGGACAATCAAAAATGGCTTTCTCTATCATAAAGAACATTTAAAAATATTTATTCCTGTATCTCCCAGCTTCAAAAACAGCACTCCTTCTCAAAAATACCTAGATAACCAAAGCAAAGCCCTAAAGGAAGAATGTGCCAAAAGATACCCTACACCATTGGTAAGACTTGAAACTGGAAGGGGTTCTGTCAAGCTTGAACAATCACCACACAGCTGTACCTCTACAACAGGTGCTTTAACAAGAGCAAAACAGAGTTTGCAAACATCAGTGGAATGCCCCTCGGGGTGAGATGGTTCTTTAGAGTTCCCTAGATTAAAATAAAAAAAGAGACACTGAAGCTTTTATTGAGCTGTAGTGTAACAAGAATTCCTGATTAATAATCCCTCTATCCTCCAGCTAGGCAGGCAGGATGTCTAGAGACAGAAGGGAACAAGTATTTGAACTTTACACATGAGATGGAAAAAATCCCCACTGAGTTTCCCTCCTCCATGGAGCCCCAACACGTCCCACAGTTCAGTGTTACAAGACAATCCCTCTCCCTCTGCCACATGCTAAGAGTGCCCCAGGTCCCATCAGGATCCCAACACTCTCTCCTGCAGAAACCCTGCTGCAGTCCTTGCAGCTGTATTTACCATTGGAAACACTGCCCACACATCCTGACAAGGATATAAAGCCTCAGCCCTCTTGGTAATTTACTGAGCTTTAGGCTCAATCTACTTGAGCCCATCTTGAAGAACAAAAAGCTGGTTGAGTTTTCAGTGACTTACCAGCTTCCTTTTCTCCAGAGGGCTGAAGTGGATCCCTGGAAAGCCAGGAAAGACACAGCAGCTGAAAATCACTATCTGTAGCAGTCAGTAATGTAAATGTGCAGTGGAATGTTTTATGTGCCCAAATAATATACAGCAGAAATGCATGGCTGCTTCTGCTTAATTTAAGGAAGTTTTTGTAAGATTATTTCCATCTTACTGGAACAGGGTTCATTTATTTACTATTTTAAAGCATATCTCCATTTTAGATACATACAGCTTACAGCTCATGTGAACACCTTTATGTATTTTTACAACAGGAATGCTTTGATTCTAAAATTCTAGAAAACAGCTTACCTGAAATTTTATTTTCCTAATAACTGTAACAGCCTAAGCCTGGGCTGAGCTCTCCTGTCACCAGCAGCAGTCTGTGCCAGATGCTACAATATGGCCAAGAGATCCTATTTATAGTAAGAATTACCCTCAGGGAAAATCCACTCACATGAGTATTATTTGCAGCAGACAGCAGGTACTCTACATCTTGGAATATAAGGGCTTAATTTTTCCCTCCTAGAATACTTGCAGGTGTTTCTGTGTTTCTTGTAAACAGATTTTACTATTAAAATTTGAATATTCTTGCTCACCATGTGAATGTCAAGCTGTAGCAAGAGATTTCAGTCTAAGGGCCAAGTCTGCCAATCACCCTGAATTAAATGGAAGAGCTAAAAAACTGACAAGCAAAGGATCTACTGTGATTTCCTAAAGTTTCATCTAAAAAATAAACTGCATATATATATATATTAAAAATTATAAGTGGCAAACTGGCACCTCAGCAAATATTTCATAATTGCTAACTTACTCTTCCCATTACTAAACCTCTTAACTTCTCCAGCACCTAGTCCCAAAGGGTTTCACAGAATTGGTCTATATTTAGGCTCACAAAATTTCACACACCCACAGCACAGAGAGAGATTCTCGGCAGGAAATAAAATAAATTTAAAAAAGGAAAAAAAATGTAAAGCCCACCATAAACAAATCAACAACTAAACAAAATGTTTCCCCTGAAAAGTATTGTTTTATTTTTGAAACAGTGTAAGGTCAGATAAATAGAACTGGTGAATTTTCACAATAAGCCTGATGGAAACGTAAAATACATTGATAGTTAAAAAAAAAAAAGTGGCAAAATCATCCTTAAATATTCTGCTATAGTAATGTCATAGCCAGAGTAATTGGGCTCTTCTCTCCAAGCACATATTATTCACAAAACATAGTAAGAGAATTTATGCATTTCTATGGTTGTTCTACACAGTCTGCTCAATAAGAGACCTGTGTTTTCAAAGTGAAGACAGACAGAAATAACAGCACTCAGAATATTTAGGAAATGCTCTGTTATTTAGACTGTAAACAGATATAATGTATCAATCCATAAAACATCCCCTTGCCCCAATGGAATTGATGAGGCTGTTGCATTCAGGTTCACTGGAACCAGCAACAGTTTACTCTAAAGTGCTTATTTCCAGTCTCCAAAGACTCAGGTGTCAAAAATATCAGTCCTTATTTTGTGTATTTTCTGAAAGTTTCACCAAGAATTGATTATCCTATCAAGTTGTGATCTTAGCTATAAACTTAGCCTGATTTGGAAAATAAAAGCAGCCATCAGGTAATTTGCCTAGAGAGCATCTGTATTAAACTTAAAAAATACTACTTGGCTCTCCTAAGTCAGAGCTGGATCTCCCATCCTCCCCAAAGCCTCATCAGCCTTTCCCTGCAAATTATACCTGTGGGTCTACCAAAAAAAAACAACCAAAAACCCAACTGCAAATTCACCAGTTACCAGTTGACAATTCGTATCACAAAGTGAAACAGCACTATCAGTTTCAGACCCAGTTTGGCACAGAATGATACAGGTGATGAGGAAAGCACAGAGCTTGCCAAGTACTCACTCTCCTCCTTTCAACACGGGTGTGATTCCCACATTTCTGCCCCAGGTCTGCACTGCATCTGTTGCCTGAACCACCAGTCTCTAGACAAACCCATCACTAAGGCAGGGCAAAAGGCATGACAACTATACAGAGCAGTCCTAGCACCCCCTCCCTTCCCCACCAAGGGCTCTGGTCCAGTATTAAGCTGATTTGGAAAATAAGATGACATTGACATCATTAAAACATTCTGTTTCTTAGAAAAGATCATTAAAAAAAGGGATTCACTCCACAGTGAAAATCAGAGAGGTGTGAAAGCAGTTACGGATCAGTGTCTTCAAAAGTTGTGTGAGCTCCAGGTAACGTCCAGAAGCATATCTTGACTCCTTGAGGACTCATACATTCCAATCAATATTTTTTGAAAACCCTTGTGCTTAGATAACTGCAGATACACTGTTATCCATGTGAACTGCTAAATACTGCAGCTAAAAGGGGTATCCCACCACAGAAAATTAAACCCATCAGTCAGAGATGTCCCTTTACAGAGCAACCCAAGGGCTGATCATTTGTAGGCAGTAAATTTCAAGGCAGCGAGTGGAAGAGAGCTTCACCACACTGTTACAAGTGCTTTAAGAAGCCCGTAACTCTTACTAATGAAGCAGATTTTATTCCCATCTAGGTGGCAAACAGCACTTTAAAACGATAGCGAAGGTTCTCTCTTTGCCAGGACGCAGACACGGCATCGCTTTCGAGCCTGACCATTATCCACGCGTGGAACAGGACAAAAGCGACCTATTTCCAAGCAAACCAGCCCGCGGAAGCCCCGGGCAAGCCCCAGGCCCCGCAGAGCCCCCGAACGCAGCCTCTGCCCGCCCCGGCCCCACAGGCACCGGCCCGGGCCGTGCGAGCCTCGCCGGCCCCTCGGGCTGCCCTGGGGCCCCTGCCCCGCTCGGCCGCTCCAGTGCTGCTGCAGTCACAGCATGACGAATTTCGCTACAAGCCCCCACTCCTCTCTTCGCCAAAACTTCACGTTTTCTGCCCGTTCCTGGGGCTGCTCCCTGGGGACCTGCCCGCCTGTCGCCCTCCCCCGGCCCCCAGCATCCCCGGAGGAGCCCGCGGGGAGCGGGGCCTCACACACGCCGGGGAAGGGGAGGCAGCCGCGGGCCGGGGGCGAGGCACGGCCCGGCGCTGGAAGCGGCGGCCCCGGGGGGGAGGCAACCGAGCGGAGGCGCCGCAGCGGCCCCGACGTGGCGGTCCCGGGGGGCTCCCGCCCCGCGCCCGCCGGAGGGGCCCGGCCGGGGCGGCCCCGGGGCTCCCGGGGAGGACGGATCCCCCGGGGCTGGGGGCAGCGGGACGGGTTGCCGAGGAGCTGCCGATGGGGCAGAGAAGGGTCTGCCAGCCCCGCGTCCCCCGGGCGGCGGAGAGAGCGAGGAACTCAGAGCAGAAGTTTGGGGCATGGGAGAAGCGCGACCCCGTCCCGGTTACCTGAAGACACAGTCGTCGCGGGCGTCCCTGGCCGGGGAGATCAGGCCGTGCTTCTTGTTGAAGAGCTTCTGGAAGAGGGTGGGCGGCATTTTGGGGCGCTGCCGCTGCCCCCGCCGCCGAGGCGCTGGGCTCCGCGCAGCGCCGTCCCTTCGCCGTGGCTAGTTCCGCCCGCCCCGCTCCATTCGGTGTCACAGTCATATGACAGAAATTAGTCACCCGGCGCTGCCAGGAGGGGAGGAGGCAGCGAGGGGAGGGACGCAGGGAGCGGGGGCCGGCCGGCGGGCGGGGCGGGCCCCGTGGGGCGGCCCCAAGTGAACAGTGGAGCCCCGCAAGGCCCGCGGGAAGCTCCGGGCCCGGGGCAGTTCGGAGTTGCTCCCTTTCACCCGCCTCGGTCTTCGACGCTCCTCCGGCCGCAGCGTGTGCGGGAAAAGCGCCGCTCCCGGCGGGGCTCAGCCGGGGGCAGGGCCGAGGAATGCCCCGGGGGCGGCGATAACGCGCCGCTGTTGTGTTTTCCTTCTTCGGACGGAAGTTAAAGGCAGGAGGCCCAGGAAGGCGAGCGGAGGTCACGATCGAGGTATCAGATCCTTCCCGTGGCTGTACCCAGCGTGCAGGAGTGCACCAGAGAAAGGTTACGTCTTTACCCCAAACCTCGAAAACCCAGCTCCTTCCCGCTCTCCCTCCAGGTACAAGAAGCGATTCTCCCACAGCTGTAGCAGAACAGCTCAGGTCAGATGCACTGGAGTCAAAACCTACAGGGAAGGTGGAACGCGTGTAGTTGACGGCAGAGGAAGCCATCATTAGAGGTAAAACATCCATCCACAAAAGAGTATTTAGGATATAAAGCCCAGCAACTGACTCCAAAATAAATTAAAAAAAAAAAAAAAGTGTGATAGGTTTTTTAAAATCAAAAGGATCCATGCCTTTTTACAAAACTCTTTATTCGTAATACTTAAGTGAAATGGAAACACTGGTAACAGCAAACAGTCTCCTTCAGTGTCTCACTGTTCAGATACAACCCTGCTAGGAAGTTTAAGGACTGACAAAACTGACTGACTCATCTGCTTTCCCTGGAAAATGGAATTAAACTAAATTAAACTAAAACAATGTATGATGTAAGATTAAATTAAGCATAATTATTTTTAAGGCATAATTTAGCACATGTGTAACGTATCTATAGAATGATTCTTCACAATCATCCATCTGTAGGAACTTCATTTTCCATCTACCAGAAGTTGTAGACAATTCTAACACAAAACAGGAATTAATGTTTAGATGCATCTTTTCCCCCTTGTTCTGTATGGAAGACACACGTGGCTGCCACACATTTACACCAAGATGACCAATCTTTACATCCTTTCACCATGTGCAAGCCTCCTGGCTTCAAGAGGAGCACATAAATACAGTCTCAAAGATAAAACGTCCTCAAGGAACAAAACAAAATGATAGAATTTTGGCCAGGATATGTAACTCCGCTTTCAGTAGTTTCACAACTTAGAGCAATGAAGATTTAGCTAAGTTCAAGTGCATCGCAATTCAAGCTGATGGGGTCCTTTTAAATATAAGTGAACTCATGCGTACATTCGGCATATTTTGATCTGGGCCCCAGACATCTCTTCTGTGTCTAAAGATTATGAACTAAACTAGAACCATTTTCATGTAGAGCTTTACCCTCCACTGACCTGCACATGTACCCTTGTAGTGTTCCAGTACAAGACAATCTCCCACCATCTCTGAGTACTTGGAGTCAAAGTCTTCTAAAAGTGCACTTCAGATACCAAGAATAACTGAACAGTGTTAATGAAAAACCTCTTACAGATGTATGTACAATACATTTACTCAACATGCATCTGCCATGCACAATTCCTGATGATAAAGGATTATCAGAGTTCTTGCATGGACTGACTCGCTGGAAGCAATTCCATTCAAGCCATTAAGACTTCATCATGTCTGGGATGTGACAGAGCAGCCCTGGTGACACTGAACAGATTCTTCTCCTGAATCACTGCACAAATAACCTCCTCAGTCCTACCCATTAACTGGCCATGACCCGTAACCTTTATCTACCAATATGGAAGAGCCAGTTTCCACTCTGAATGAAATTTTATGTAGTAATTTTTCAGCTGAAAACCAAACTATGGGAAAATGCCTTTCCTTTGAGAACAGCAAAACAAGAGTAGGAATTGTTGCAGCCTCAAAATGAATTTCCTTCCCTGGGGCAAAGAGCTAGCCTGGTAATTAATTACACTTTCTCTAAGAGTCAGACAAAAGATGATAAGAAGCAGTGCTTTCATAACCAAAGGGAAGGACAAGAGATTGTGGCTCATGATATTTCTGTCCTCCTATACAGCCTCATCACATCAAGAAAAACAAAGACAAACCCCAGCAATATTCAGGCTGCTACAGCCAATTCCACACTTACAGACCATGTTCTCCTCTCTTGTACTTTGCAGTTAGTTTGCCAGTATTAGTCTCTGTGTAACACTACCAAAGGGCCTGGGGAAAATAAGTGTTTTTTCCTATGACTTCCACAATACCCTTAAAATAAACATATCTTTATTTGGACCATCCTTTACTTGAATAATCATCATAAGCATTATGATGATTATTCAAGTAAGCTTACTAAATATGTAACTTTCAATTTTGCTTAAAGCTACATCAAGGAGCTCACCTCTGTCTCCTAGGGGCTCTAGATTCTTGCATAATTACTAGTGACTTAGTATTTGTAAGAACAAGGATATTGATAATTAAAAGCACACCCAACAGGACTCCAAGGAGTTATTGGCAGAACTCATTCTAATAATGCTTAAAAGAGCTTAATGGCATAATTTTTAACCTTGAGCCATCCAGAATGTTTATATAATACTTGTTCACAGACTAATCCAGCAGCAATTATTTGCACTTCCTTCTACCCCAGAGCAATGGGGAAAAGATCAGGGTTTGAACTTTTACAGGTATTTTCAAATGCAGTTAAACTACAGTTGTGGATTTTGTATGTCTTCTTTTAATGCTCTTTTAGGAAACAGAGAACTATTTTCCAGGGTGATAACACTGGGAAACAAACTCAGACTTTTGAAAGCCATACTAGCATTTTGAAACACTGAAAAACTTCCTTTTTAAACAGATAAATCTGAGTAAAGGATATTGTAGTGAGAACACTGTAGGGGTCCAAATTACTTTAATGCAATGAATTCAAGTGGAAAAAAAAAGTTCTTGACAGTGTTTTCTGAGACATTCAGCACATTAAGAACAACATTTATGAATTAATAATCCACAACCTGAACTGGAAGCACTGGGAATTTGACTTATGTGGACACAGTGTGAGCAGTAACCTGAAAATCCAGAATGTCAATATCAATCTCTTCAAACAGTTCAGCTATAAAAGGGTTTTTCCCACCATTGTGTTCATGTGAGGCATTTACTTTCTCTAAGTCTGAAGCCACTAGAAGAAACAATGACTGAGAGATGTGATATTACAAAATACCTGAGGTGAAGCAGGAAGAACTCTTAAGATGGCAGTGGCTGGGCAGTGGATGTGCCCAGAATGGTGACAGTGCTGATCATTAAGAGCCAATTCTCAGAGATGATGGGGTGAAGATGACCTATAGTCATGTTCAGAAATCAAATTACAGCAGAACTCACAGTCCTGTACCTCCAAAGTTCTGCAGACCTAAGCATTCAAGGAGTTTAAAGGTGGCATACTATTGACTTCTGGGTCTCCAAGAGTACATGAATGCTTTCATGGCCACTCCCAGGACATGCAGTTACCTTCACAGTCAATGTTAACACTTAAACAAAGGTCCCATCTTTGGATGCTAATGCTGCTAGAGAAAACTAGAAAATCTTGGCAGAGAGAGAGCCAAAAGTAATTCTATTAAAGGAATTTGGTCTGCTGTTCTTCAGTCAAACTTTTTAAAAATCTAAACAAACTGAAGAATCATCTTAATGGAATCCTTACAGAATAATGCCCAGAACAGGATCTAGCTGCTGTACAAAATAATTTAATATAAAGTATTTGAGTATTTACTAGCTTACTGAAACATGTTATACTAAATTTCAAACAACATACAACCATTATTTGCTAGTTAGGAATTCTGTTTTACCACCCTGTCACAGCAGCAAGACAGTAATTTCTTCTGTTAACTCCTGTTGAGAGCCAAAAATCTCATCTCTGTTTACAGTAGATCCAGTTTTTGGTACTTGTTATAGTATCTGGGAGGGGAAAAAAAGTGATAAATAGTTATCAATAAAGTGGTACATTCTCACATGTAGAAGAAAGCTCAATGATCTGACCAGCTGTTCAGATGTTCACTAGATATATCCAGTGCTAGCATTTGTCTGGAAAAATCTGGATCTTGCAGTTCTCATTTACCAGTGAGAAGAGAACAATAATTTTGAGTATATATGTATATTCCTAGATACCAGCATCATCTGAGACTCCTTGAGGAGAGAATAAAACATCCAGCATAAACCCTCCACCACAGTGGGTTTTAATTCCTGATACCAGGACCCTCTAGAAAAGGAGTAAGAAAACCAAACTTTTGTTCTGACAGCACTACTTGCTGATTTCTGATTCACTTGCCCACCAAGTACAACCTGTGTTCTGTATTACCACAACTTGCCTGGGCACATGACCCAGCACAATCCCAGTTCTTTGATCTGTACAGAAGCGTCAGATGAGTGCCATTAATTAATACATAATTAATACATACACACACACACTTACAAGCACTTCTCCTGCATTCTAGGTGCTGCACATAACTGGTAATAAAGTAGGAAGACATTTGGACCTAAGCAAGTGCAAATGAAAATTTTTGTGTATTTAGTATTTTTGAAAGCTGCCACACATATGCAGCATAAAGTGTGGCAGTATTGAATTAAAACAATAAATGACACACAACTTGCAAGAAACTTGGAGAAGAATTACTTTAAACTTTGGAAGACACGTGCCATCCAGTGGTACACCAAGAAACTTCATCAGAGATGGGAAAGGGAGAGGCTTTACCTCTGTGTTAAGTGATGAGACAGTTTTGTTCACTGTTCTCATTTTTGTTCAACAAAAACCAAGGAAGTGAATAAAGGAGCTTTCCCTATGTTAAGGGTTACAGGAAAAAAGAACAGAAACCTTATGAGAAACTGGTAATTTTTGAAGAAAAACATTACTGATAACTTGAACTACTTTGGTGGAGGGGTGGAGGTGAATACCAAAGTTTAATTCAGGCTTACTCACCCAAGAAATAAAGCACAGAATAATAGTAAGGCCTTAATTCTGAAGTAGCCTATGACTATTAATTCCTATGCTCAAGATCCTTGGAGAAGAAAATGTTAATGCAATTTTAATAAAGTACTGTTGCACAAGAACACTATTAAGCCAGAGAGTTTAAGTTTTCTGCATCTTTCCCTCTTTTTAGCCTTGTGATTTTTCCAAATATTCAGACTTTAAGAAAAAGCCCAACAACCTTTAAACACTCAACTAACCAGTTAGCACCTGCACAGTATATATATACAATATGTACTATATATCCAGGAGTATAGAACCAAGGCTATACCCCTTTACCTTCAGGCACTCCTTTGGGACGGCGGAACCTTTTGGAGTTAACTGGAACTTGCTGGAGCGGGGAAGGCCTTGGTTCTGGTGACATTCTAACAATGGAGCAGATCTCTCGTCTGTCACACAGAGGCTGAAAAGATTAATGACATTTCATTCACACAACTATTCCCACTGAAGAAATGTTCTTTTAGCTTTCTTCTAGGGAAACTAGAGATTACATGAGATTTCAAGATACATTCAAGACTACTTGTATACACTCAACATGCTATTGGAAAGGGTGATAGAAAGCTTCACAGCTTGAAACATTCTCTTTAGCAGTTTTGATATTGTAAGGATTAAATATACAGTACAGTACAAATTAGCATGACAAAACTGGATTTAAAAAGTGCAATAAAATCAGAACCTTTAAAATATTCTTTTCTTCTGGACTTTGAGGAATCATTTCCTTTTCTGAGCTCAAAGATGCAGGAACAATTTCTTCTGAGTTAACAAATGGACCTGTGGTATTCAGGAACAGGTCTTCCCCAGGTGAGGCTTTACACACCGGTGACAGGCTAAGCTACAGTTCCATCAAAATACAAAATATACAGGAATAACTGCCCAGTCAAATAACAGAAAAGATTTCAGATTGGCTAATGCTTGTTGGCTCATGCAGAAGATATTCTATTACTTAAATAAAAATTATTTAGGGATTCACCAAGACCCTGATGTTCTCTATTTATTAATCTAGTGTGCACTAGCTCAAGTGTGAAGAGACTGTACTACCTGTACAGCCAAAGAATTCAAACTGGCATTTAAATATCAATTTTGAATCAAAGAGTTTATGCAAGTAAGGATACTAGTGCTGGTTTTACATTACATTTGTAAAAATGCAAAACAAATTCCTAGCTTGGGTTGTTTGGGTTTTTAAGTGTCCAGAATTATCAGTCTGTTGTGCAATTTGCACTGTAACATATATAGTCAAAAATGGAATGTGCCACAAGGAATGATTTCTTTGGTTTTAATAATTCCAAAAAAAATTTAAAAATCAGACACTCACATCTAGCTCTAGAGGCTGAGCATTACCAGGATTTTTAGGACTTTACTTTCCTCCATGATTAGCATGGTGGAAGTCATTTGCTACACAAAAACAGAAAAGAACTCAGTATCAGTTTCAAAGTCTTTGCTGTTTATTATTACTCCTAAAGTATTCTCCTAGTATGCAATACTTTAAGAACTCCATTTAGAATTACTATTGGTTCTTCAGAATTAAGTACTGGATTCCTGTCATTCAGGGTTATTTTTTGGTCTTATGCTCTCCAAAATTATGTTTACTGCAATTCAGACACTTCAGATGTAGCACTTCCTGCCACTTTTTGTAACTTCAGTCAAGATTCACAACTCCCATTTCCATTCCATGCCAGTGTTAATCAATGGGGCACAATGGGAACACTTACCACCACAGCATCTGTGGGTTTGGTTGGCAGAACTTCTGTTGTCAACCCCTTTGATCGGGCTGACATGTTTTCTGGGGCATCAAGCTGCCTAAATGATGATGAACCTTCTTCAGAGGGATTAAAACTGCTTTCTTTTTTCTTCAGCCTTTTGGCTTTAGCTGTTGGAGTATCACACTAAATAATAAAACAATTACATTTTGTGTTACAAAGTGAATCTCTATAGCCTGGTAAAAAAGCCTGGTATAGCCACTAAAACAAAGAGTCCCCCTGTCATAGTCAAGCTCTACACAACCCATTTCAGTACCACTGACACAGCCAGTCTGAAAACAGTGAGCTTGGGGACATCATGATTATGGCTCTCTTGAGAGGGAGAGGCAAGCTACATCTTCACTCTGCCCTGGCTGCAAACACCACTTTACAAGTGTAGCAGGAACTACTGTTCCTCTAGGTGGAGTTTTCCACCCATACAAGGAGGAAATAATTTGTGCTACAACCTTGCTGATTTATTAAGAATCTTTCACCTTGCTTTCCGGTCCTAATGGTGAAGAACAGCGCATACCACTTTTTAGGTCTGGAGTTCTCTCTCTTGCAGCTGTTATTTTACAGAGTTTTTTTCCTGTGACAGATTTCCAACACATTAATTAACTTCGAGACAAAGACTACTACAGCTACTCTCTACCCCATGTCTAACAGGATGGCTTCCAAAGAGGAATAATTCCAAAGCCACTCCTGTAAACACAATTCTTCCCTCCAATATAATCCTCGTCTCCTTCTCCCCACCATCAGGACTGCTTTACTCCTCTCCCATTCCATACACAAGGCTGCTTACTAAAATGTTCACTTGGCTATTTACAGCTGGGTAAACACTGAGACCTGCATAATCACAGCAGTCTTTACCAGTGGCAACTTCTGATGCTACTACCCTCCAAATTAAGCAGGGGGGAATTATGTGGTACCTGGTCTGCAGACAGAAATGTATCAGTCACAGATCAGAACTGCAGTTACATCAGGGACTCAATGTATTTGTGAAGCTGACATGAAATAAGCTCAAGTAAAGAGCATGACACAACCAGTTGTGCTCCTGGGTAAGGTAAATAAGAAATGTCAATTTTCACTGAGCATCATGGGTGATTAAATGGAAAAATGCAGAGTCTAAGACTTTAGTTGGTTGGTTGTTTTTGTTTTCTTCTCCTAACACATTAATTAGAACCAAGTCTTATTTGCTGGGATGGTTTTTCAATTTACACTTTCCCTTCTAGACTCAACTGAGTTTAGTCTGTGCTGGAAGACAAATGACACAGTAAAAGCCTGGTTTAGATACTGTGCAACCATTTAAGTTTGGGTAGAATATTCTGTCCTCACAGCTAGTACAACTGCTTCAGGTCATATTTTACCTGCCAGCGTAGCTGAAATGCTTAATGCTGAAGAACTGTTATGGCAACTTGATGGTCTCTTTCTAGAAGAGGAGAAAAAGAAAAGAACAACTATTCTGAATGAATGTTAACTTAAAAAAAACCAATTAATAAGAAAAAAGACACCCCTCTTGCTGTGACTGAATGAAGTCTGACAGAATTAGCGCAATTGCATAAAAGCAACTTATTTAGGGATTTACATAAATGACATCTCCTTCCATAAAATCCTTCATTGAGTTCTCTTGCACTGACTTCCCTACAGCTGCAAGACCAAACTAGAAATCTGTAAGGCAAACTCTTCTCTGACCAATTTCAAATTTCACCAATATCAAACTTAGTGAGAACACAGGCAGCTGAAACTCCACAGAAGTGTCTGCATGAGCAAAGGCTTATTTGTACTGGCCTTTCTTTTAAATACCTTTCATAAGATAAGAGTCTGAACATTTAGGTGCATCAAAGAGTCTGCTGTAGCGATTACCTTTTTATGCATCGGCCTGGAAAATCCTCTCGTACAGGTTCTAAAAAAAACCCCAAAACATGAAAGCTAAACTTTAAATGAAAAAGCTATGCCAGCTTAGACCAGACAATTTTTTAGCACAAACTAACTTACAAAGCACAATATTAGAAGCAAACACAAACCACTAGCAGGGAGCTGCTCTCCATTATGCTAACAGACCTGACATTAAATCATCATTACATATTTTATACAGGTTCCTCAAACAGAGTGAAATTTGTTTATGTTTATATCCTGAAGTATTGTAGAAAATAATTACCTAATATTGCTGAAAGATTTGACATCTGTGGTATCTTATCAATGGTCACCGCTTTGCTGGAGTCCAGGAGAGTAGAGTTCTTGTACTTGCCAAGGTCCACAGAGTAAAAATTGCATTTTTCTGGACATAAAAAAATATAAGTGCAGATTTCTTATGCTGAAATTCATTGAGTTATTAAATTTGTGACCAAACCAAAAGCAATCACAATTGCAGGACAGGAACTAAAAAAGCAAAATTAAAGCACTGTCTTGGCACAAACAGTTGCAGAAAAGTTTGGAAGGAATTTGACTGAACACATATTTGTGGGTCATTCCCAATAAACAGCTTGTGTCAACAATGAAAGTTTAGGTTTAAAGTAGGATTCCAACGACATAAGGACCTGATTCACACCAGATCAGATGACAGATACACTGATTCCACGTTAAGCACAGGTTTATAGCAAAGATGTGACCTGGTGAGTCACACCAAGGGAGGCCTCTAGTCTTTCTGTTATAGAAAGTCTCCCCACATTTTCTACATCAAATAAAACTGAAAAAAGTCACCCAAAAGTCTCACCCAAATCATCATCTCTGAATGTTTCAGGGGATGAGTAAGTTTTCAGGCTGTCACTAGCAGCGCTATAATCTTCAGCTGGATCTTCATCTAAACACTCTATGAGAAAGGTGGAAACACCTGTGGGAAGAGTAATTTCTGTACCTAGAGAAAGAGACAAAAAACGTGGCTAAAAAATCTATCCTCTTGTACAAATCATCAGAATTTCCTTATCTGAGTTTCATTCCTGTAATGAGCTAAATATTGTCACTCATGATATAATAGGTCATAATACAGTTAAAGGGCATTCTTTGTTTATTTCCATGCACTACCATAAGCCAAGAGAAGAGACCTTCTTTGCCCAAGGTTCACAAGACATAGCTGAAGAATATAGCCCCTAGTAAGGCAAATCTTAAATACATCACAAGCTTTTAGACATGCAGGTTTGAGTAAACTGAAGAACTCATGTCCACAGCTAGTCGTGTCAATGATAAAACCAAGATCATGTGGTTTGCAGCAGGCTGGGCTCAAGACTGTCTCAGGTGTTGTGGGTCTGTCTGTGCTGCCAAAAGCAATTCATGTGAGTCCAGCCACAGACTGCAGTAAGAGGCAGAAGTCCAGCCAGTGGAATCAAAACCTTCACTTTCTAATATCACACAGTAAGAACCAGTACAACAACAGCACAGTACATTACCAGTACTTTTATAGAAATAAAATTATATCAGGAATTTTACATTTAGTTTATTATCCATATTAAATATATTTAATAATATAATGTTTAGCCATTATACTCACTTGAAGTCACTTCAGCATTTTTCAAACTTCCTTTACTTTCAAAGTTAATTGTTGTGGAATCCTAAAATTAAAAGACCAATACAAGCAACCTAAGAAAACTGAACGTAGACAAAGAAAGGCATTTAAACATCATCCTACATTAGCAGATGCTGAGAAAACTCACTGTCTGGTACTTCACCACTTAAGCCTGCTATTCACAGTGTAATTTGTAGCAGGATTTTTCATGTACATTAACAAACCTTCAAACTTACAGCTCTAAAATTCATGACAAATATTGTACCACTTCATCCTGCAATCTCTGCTGGATGAGACTGCCATTGAAGGCATACTGACATGAACTGAACTTAGACACAACAGAACTTCACTGTCTTTAGATTTTATTTTTTTCAGACATCTCACTTTCAGAATCCTACACCATTTCTGTAAATACAAACATCTACAATGTGTAGGCAGTAGATTCTACAAAACTAGGCATTTTGTAGAAAATGTAAATAATTGGTAGACTCTACAGAAGAGCTAACATTTTAAAGAAAAATAGTTTTTTACCAGTATCACCTGTGCTCTTTGCTGCAGCAGATTTCAGTTCAAACACACCTGGTTCACTATTCTCTTGCCACTGCAGTATTAACTGTCCTGTAACACTTCTGCACCTCCAATCACTTTGTTCCAGTTTTAATAACACAAGAAAGAGCATCAGTGACATGTCAAAGGTCTGTGCCTGGCCTAGAAGTGAGCAATTCTCTGGAATCACAATCTACTGAGATCTCTTCCACACAACACAATTCCTACAGCCTTGCCTTGTCCAAGATAATTAGTATTGATGTTTTCTCATGCTACCAGTACCTCCAACAGCTTTTATTCTGGCTGAAGACACAGAAAATGTAATCCAAAATACAGGACCAAGTTCAGCCTGAAAAATGTCTGGGCTCACAGACATAACTCATAGGAAATTTTACCTGACTAGAAAAATTTAATGTGTCACATTTCTCTGATTTATCCTCCATCACTAGTAGGTAAAAAGCAGGACAGCATTCTCACCTTCAGTGGTACACTGCTTTCTTCTGGTTCCTCTTCTTTTATCTTGAAGTCTATTGTTTCGCTGCCAGTCACTTGATTGCTGCAATTGAAGAATAGAACCAAGTTCAATCACAGAGCTACACTGCTTTAGACAAAAGCAACAACTCCAAAATGTCTTTACGGGGTGTCAATAAATAATTTGACAAACATCAGTGCACTGAAAATTCAGACTGCATTGCTCCAATTGCTATCTCACAAGAAAAAACAATATCATTTACTAGCAAGTCTTAACAATGGTGTGTTTGAATGAGTTCTAGCTGACCTTTGGTTGCATGAAGAGCTCTCTTCAGTATATTCAACATTTTCTTTAATCTTTGGTAATTTTTTCCCACTGAACTTTTTCTTCATGCCTAGAGAATAAATATTTAGTTCAGTAATAACAATTTCAACATTAGAATTTTGATTATTATTTCTAATTTAAATGTTCCCACCTTCTACAGTCATAACACTTTCTGACCCTATTATCATAGATATGTAAAATCTGAATTTGCTTTTTTCAGCAGTATATCAAGACAAAACAAAAAGCAGACTTAAAGAAATACTTCTCATGTTTTAGAAACCTGTTGATTAAAAGGAAAAAAACCCACACCCTGGAAGCAACCTTTACCTTGATTAAAAGTAGTTTGAGTACAAATCAGTTTTAAATGGTGTTTATTAGGAGTATCAAGGATTTCTACATAAACTGGTCCTCACTGTATATAATCCCAAATGGCATTAACAACACAATTAATCAGTAACCAGCAAATTTCAGAGACACATTTTCTTATCCTAAAATTAATTTTATGAGTCATTTAGCTTTGTGCTTTGCTTTCATTATCTAAGAGCTAGAAACAGTCAAACTTTCTAGAGTTACACTTTTATGACTGCAAATGAGTGTCCATCCCCACACTAAAACCTGGATCTGAGTCACTGCATTTCCCCAGGGCCACACAGAGCCCTTCAGCTGAAGCTTCCTGGGAATTCAGGACAGGATGATATATGGACAGGAACCATCCTTTTCCTTATTTTTTTACAAGCATATGCAAGACCTCCAGGCAACTGGTTGCACCTAGTCCTGTGCATAGGAGCACTAAATACATACAAGAGCAGGAGCCAACAGAGCAAGAACAAGGCAATAACAAATGTTTGCTGTACCCTCTCACAGCAAAGCTTTACTTTTAAATTACCAAGATCAGCCCAAGATCAAGATATCCCATGCTGGTGATTCCCCATAGTCTGTCAGGCTTCACTTGATTCCCATCCCTTCCCTTGCACTGAATTTTTTCTTAACAGGTTTCAAAGGCTTAGCTTGGTATCAGCTGCACTGCGTTCAACGAGGCAGCTCCTTGTAAGTAACGACTTCAAGCAATTCTCAAAATATTCTCTCAAAGGTAAGTGAGGCTTTTGTCTTGCCATTTCTCGATGCTCCCTTCCAACTCGATTAAATGGAGGGGAGGCACTTCACAAAAGGAAAAATCCTTCCTATTGCTAACGAGCAGCTAAAATAGAATTAACACTCCTGTTTCCAGAACAGCACTCTGCTTTCTCCAAGCGGCGAGGGACATGGATAATAAGACAGAGGACCCGCTGCGCTGGGCACCCGTGTGAGGAACAAACCTTTGGGGGCCACCGAGGACGCTGATGGCAAAAATCTTGGCGTCATTATCCTGCCCAGCATCTTTACCCAAGAGAACACACCGCACAAAGCAAAGCACAGGGTCCTTTTCCCCCACCTTTTCCCGCCGGTACGGGCCCCGCCTCCTGCACCCCGGGCCCCACCGCCGCCCGGGTGAGGCGCTCGGGCCCGCGAGGCCCCGCGCTCCCGAACAGGCGCCGCCG
Source organism: Emberiza elegans (assembly GCA_024865655.1). NCBI lineage: Eukaryota > Metazoa > Chordata > Aves > Passeriformes > Fringillidae > Emberiza > Emberiza elegans. The sequence goes on from JALJVW010000797.1 coordinate 2,704,890, forward strand.
GCACATCTGGGAGCCTCCGGCCCGGATGCCCGGGGGAGCGGCCGTCCCCGGTAGAGGGGACGAGCGGCGCTTCTTGCGCGGAGCCTTCCCGGCGCCGGGAGCGCGGAGCCGGCGCTCCCGCTCCATGGCAATCCCGGGCTGCCGCAGCCTCCGACGCCCGCGCCCCTCCGGCGGCGCCGCCCCCGCAGCCCCAGCCCGCATGCGCGGGGCGGCCGCGCGCGCCCCGTGTGAGGGCTCGGCCCGTGTGAGAGAGCGGCCCTCATGAGGGAGCCGTTGTGGGCAGGGACACGGGACACCGGACACCTTCAGCGGGTCTGGCGGCTCCGGGCATTGCCGCCCTCAAAGGGAAAAACTGCCGCGTGAAAATGGAGTGAATAAATCGTATGTGTGATAACCCTTGTACTGCTCCAACCCCGTGTTTCAGTTTCAGGCTGTAGAGAGGAGGAATCTCGTTGCTTCGTTACCTTAAAAACAATAGAACGTATAGAACCAAAATAATTTGGGTTAAAGAGACCCCAGATACAATCCTGTTCCCCCCTGCCAGGCCAGGGACCCTTTCTGCCACACCCGGTTTTTCCAAGCCCCATCCAGCCTGGCTCTGGGCGCTTCAAGACGTTTCTGGATTTCCAAGTGAAGGGAGATACAAGTGCACACAAAAACCGGAATAGAGCCCATATGCTTTGAAACTTTATTGGTTTAGACACAATCTGAAAAAATACTATGCATTCCCAATTGCAATTCATATTAAACAAGCATATGCAGGTGGTAATATTATTATTGATTTAAAATTAAAATCGAAACCATTACAGAAAGACTGCTGCATCTTCAGAGAACTTTGCAACAATTCGTTTTCTTAGGAGATTGCTAAAATCAATCTCATGTCCCAATATGCTTTTGGTCATTATTTTATTTTACATAATTTCTTATTTTTACAACACGCTTAGTTTAGCCACACATTCTGAATGACTTCATACCAATGGTGAGGACAAAGTGCTGGAGGAACAACGGATTTTATGAAAGAGCTTTTATTGTATGTCAGTCCACGAGAAAATCTTATGAGCAGTTTTGAGAAAGGTGAAAATTTAGTTCTTTACAAAAGTTTCCATAGATGACTCTTTGATATACATGCTAATATACCAAAACTGAAAAAATTTTAATAACAGGATTTTTTTTTTACACAAATGTATATGTTAAATTTTACCCCCCCTTCACTTTCAGTTGAAAATACAATAGGCAACACTTACCAAAATGCCTCATTTGTTGGCTGCTTTTACTTTGCTAAAATACATAACAAAAAGCTGAAATAAAGGGCTTAAAGGGACTCCAGATGCCTCAGAAAACATTTTTCTTTGGAAGAATTCAAGGGAACTAAAACTTTTTCATTTCTGGGCTACAGGCGTCCAGATTTCTCTGCAAAGGTTCATTGTTTCACAGGTGCAAAGGTGGTACAGAAACCACCAAGAGTGTAAGATACTGAAGAATATAAATTCCAAGAAGAAGCAATTATTTAATTCTGAGTTTTCTTCCCCCAGAGAATACCAAAGTGAACCAAAGATACAAAAGGTAGGCCAATAGAATTGCCTCTAAATAAAATGCTTTTTCAATTTTTTTCTAAGGCATCAAGAGGTCTTTAAGTCACCTATTACCATGCAAAAATAGTATATTCTTTCCCATTTTACATTCATCTTGTAGCATTTATTTACATATAGATCAGCAGTTTGTGCTTTTAACACAAGTAAAACTTTAAAAAAAATACTAAATTAATTTTTTTCATTCCAGAGGTTAAGGTCAGATTATTTTGTTACACATGAGAATTTCATATTCATGGCAACAATGAGACTGGACTTTACTGTTGCTGATAGATACTGACTAACAGATTGCAAAATTGTATTTTATCAATAAAAACTCACCATCTCTGTCTCCCTGATGTGCATCAAGCATTTTAACTTGCAAATGTGCCTTTCAGAACAGAATATTCCATGTATTTCCTGCCCACATGGGGTTAAAGACTCTGGTCTGGTTTCTGCTCACACTTTGTGCATTTTGGCAGAACAGATTTTTCTCTGTGCAATATATCAAGCAAAGAACGTACAAAATATATAACTAAGCAAGAGTCTCTTCCTGAAAAATGTATTTAACTGTGTTTTTTTATATATAAGACATTCTTCCAGTGATTCCACAGGCATAGCACCAGGCCCAGGAAGAACCAAGAATGCAATATTGCAACTCTAAAACTGACTGCAAAAAGAGTTGCCACCTTTTAAGATGAATAATAGAAACTAATTTTGTAATTAGTTGTCTTAAGGTAAAAAAAAACCAAACCCAAAACCAAACTGGTTATTGGACAGTCATGGGGATATTTCCTTGGTGGTCAGAAGAAGTGTTTCAGTTTAAGAAAGCTCAGTATAAAATAAATATGCCTGGAATTTGAAGAGAAGCAAGCAGGATTGAGCCTAGCTCATGCCTTATGCATGTCTCTTTTCAAGTGTTAATCTCTTACATCATTATAAGTGTGGTGAGAGAGTGACCTGCAGGGGGAAATCGGATTATACAAATATAAAAGAGAGTGTTTAGTTTATTTATGTAATTTTTCACAAGTTCTGAAAGCATTCACACTTTTGGTGTGACAAAAACCAACTCGGATTTTACATCATCCAAGTGTGGCCAAGTCTGCATTTTTTCTTTCTTATTCTTTTGGTGTTCATATATTTGGCTGTAGTGCATCTGACATTTTGCATCAAATACCAAAAGAAGAATATAGATATATTATTCAGGGTCATATATGTCCAAATAAAAACCATCTAAGCTGTAAATAAACTCATGTTGGAATCTTCTGTACTTACACAGAGTTTAGTTGTCTCAAAAAGCCTGAAATCACCTTAAGAGAAAAGTAAATCAAATTAAAATGGCAAAAAAATCAGTGAAAAATAGCTTTTCTCTACTTTCTTAGATGACTAGGTTTTGGGGGTTTTTATTTTAAAGCTGCTGCATTAAAACAGACAGGAAATTGTACTGAATTTAATTCTCCATTGCTTTGAAGGTTGTGTATGTAATGACTGTCTTTTGGCTGATACAAAAAGGATATGAACTAAACTTCACTGAGATAAAAATCCTTTATGACTTGACCCAAAGAGCCAGGTTTTATGCAATAATCCCTATACTCCATTGACGTGGCAAATTCACCAGGGATGCTATTGCTGCATACATCGGTGAAAAAGGATGATCCCATCAGATCTCAGATATTTCTTTACTTGCTTTGGACTGATATGAGTCACTGCACTGCAATCAAATGAGGAATCAGATGCATAAAGGGATTCAGACAAACGCACATTTGATAAATCAAACTGCCACATTCTTTGAGTCATTATGTTACTGATACGGTTTCCTATGTATCATTTTATTCTGAAATCACTGCAATAAATCAGTCTTCGTAGAACACTAACTTATTAGTTCAATTTATTTCATTTGGAAGCATGCAACAGAACTTCAGAGAGAAGATAAGATATGGTTTAGATTAAAAATTTAAACTTTTAGCTTCAGAAGTCTACAGTGGATTCCACTATTAGAGAGAAAAGAAGTGTGCTTCCACTGTCCTAGCAAAGATCTAGCAGGCACAGCTCCATGCTAGCATGTACTGGTGCAACAAACATCAGCTAGTAAAAGACACAGATATTTAGGACCCTGTTTAGCAGAAAGAAGCTATCAACAGTCCAAGTATTCAAGCAACTTGACATGACAGTTTTCTCTGCCTTGTACCATGCTTTGTACCAAGACAGAGCTCTAGAGTCTTTTCCTACTCCTTGTAAGACTTATCCCCTTTCTGATGACCACAGAAATGTAAGGTTTTATCCAGACAACTTGCTGGTTATCCCAGAGAGGCCATTGGAGGTGATGCCAATGGGATTTGATGCTTCCAGATGTCTGACCATAAAGACGTTCCCATAACAGGCCCTTCTGCCACCACATCCACTGTTCTGCCTTGCACAGCAATGGCCAACACAGCCTTTAGCCCATCCCCATGAGTCTTTTGGGGCAGTATTCCTTCCCCTTCCATGGCCAGATAAAGGATAGGATGCCCTCCACTGCTGCATCTCAGGCTGGCCTTTTCCCAAACATTTTCATCTTGCTAAGCCCCATCCAGAATCACAGCTTATTCCTTGTGCTCCGTTTCTTTAGCGCTGTTTCTGAAGGGAGTTAGTCCAGCTGGACTATGCAATATTAGCAGCATGTGAAGTAATAAATTAGGGATTGGGAGCATATGGATTATCGTGAACTCCCACCTAAAGCCACCACAGAGCCAGTGATGCTTTTCCAACCTTCTCTGTTTGAGCAGTTCAGATGTCCTTGAGTGCACTGGACTGAAGGAGCCCTAATGCAGAATCTGCATACCATGGATAAACTGTGTTTGGATGAAAAGGAAATAGAGGGAATTCTGTGCTATTGCTTCCTACCCTGTTCTTGTCATTTCCAGGTAACATGAATCCATTAGATGTAATATACTAATAGGTCTATTAAGTACAAATAGTGGGAAATTCCTTCTTATTTCTGTTCTGGTTCTTAAGTCATCGATGATTAAACCAAATCAATGTCATTTATGTCCTGAAAAATATAAAAACTATCACTTACTATATAAACCAATATCCAGCTTAAAGTTCCAAATCAGAGAAAATAGACTTTTACTTTCACCATCAGTCACTGATTATTTGAGGTAGACCACATTATTGAATTACTTATTATTTTAGTTTCTAATATATTAGGTTGTATACAATCAAATATCAACAGACATACCTGAAATTTTCCCTATTTTAACTAGAAATGGTTGTAGTTATTTAAAAGATAGGCTTCCATAATTTACTTGGTCATAGATTGAAATTTCTGCATATTTTGTGGCAATTTAGCATAACTTTTAGTAGTGCCTTACTGTATACCTAGAGTAAAAAAGAAATTGTATCACACCTGATGGCAAAAAGAAGGGAAAATATGGTTAGTGATGAAATCCTAGAAAAAGGAAAGGCTCAAATGTAAGATTCAGATGCTTATCCATTTCAGCAGTGTCATTCTGGCTCTGTAGTTTTTGAGTATTATTCTAATATTGCTATGAAGTCCATTACTCAGAAGATTCTTCCCATGATTTCAGATGGAGATGCTTGAATATAGCTCTTCTATTTGTTTTTTGAAGTAATCTCTCAGTTCTGGTCTCTTAGCCTTTAATGTTGGTGTCAACAAACCGTTTTGCACCGAGAACATATCGGAGTGAATATAAATGGCTTTGACCTAAAATAAAAGAGGAATATATTTATAGCAAAGGTTACAGACATCACACTGAATAAACATTAATTTTCTTTGCTCTGCTTCCCTCTGGTGGTGGCTGAAGTCCAGGGCACTCTTCTGCTGAGTCCCCAGGATTTCCATCCCCTGCCCACAGAAGGGAGCTCTCCAAGAGAATGAGCACATAAATTGCTTTTCTGTATGAAAGCAAGGCCAGAGCACAGCGAGGCAGCACACAAGGGCCAGTGTGAGATCATCACTGCAGTTTCACACAGCTGAAAGGCAGTGGGGGAGAGGGTGAGGGCAGGGAGTTGTGCTAGGAAACCTCAACTTAACCCCACTGCAAAAGTAAACAGCACTGATTCAATATTGCAAAATTATCATGAAGCTTTGCAGGCACAAAGCGTGTACATGATGGTCATCTTTAGCTGATTAAAATGATACAGATCTTTTAGCCGGTACAAATAGCATTTCACAAGGCTGCCCTTGTTTGAGGCAGTGGCTCTGAGCACAGTGGGGAGCCTGGCAGCACAGATGGGAGTGAGCTTTTCCTTCCCGTGCTGGTGTGGGAGAAAGCAGAAAACTGCTGCGTGACTGGTCAGAGCCCACCGATTTAAGACAAAATTCCCCAGCCATCTGCTGCTTTTGTGATTCCCCAAGCCAGACTGCTTTCAGTTGGTTTGGCTGGGAGCTGCAGCAATATAGGCTGCAAATCCATTTTGCATTCCTTAGATATGTGATTCATCTTTCCCTGCAAGCATCGTGGTCCAGGCCCTGCCCCCATGCAATCCTTCATAAATCAGTGTTCACACTATTAATGCTCCCCTGTTTGCTGCAATAGCTTTCAGATCCTGGAAGCTGATGGTTATAGAAGTCACACCTGTCATTCCCAAGACAGAAATCCAAGCTGCAGACAAGGATGGGGATGATAAAGACTATCCCCATAAACAGGGGATCCCATTCCATATGAATATTAGCCACAGTATCTGGCTCAAAATTTGGTTTTAAGATTACATATTGCAACAAAAATGAAGTTTTGAAGCCCTTTAATTTTGAAAATTGTATCATTTTTTATTCTATTCTCTTATTATTTTATTCCAATTTTTAGAAAGATTACAAGCCTTTCCTTACTACTTTACACTTTATTAATTGTAAACTGCTGATGGAATCGATTACTTGAGGATATTTCATACTGTGAAGACCATGGCAGAGGCAAACAAGACTTATTAAACACAGGCAATTATGTCCATTAAAAATTATGCTTTATACTGAATTATTTTTAAATAAACTTCTTTTTGCTGTCATTTCGTTTGCATAGGTAACTGAGAAATTAATAATAGGGTTATGTTTAATGATGCTTCTGCTCCACTCCAACATGGAAAATTACTCATTAGAATGATCACCCAGAAACAGTCTAAACAAAAGCAAAAAAGCCCTTGCTAATTATATGTAATGATTATGATTTTCGGTTTTTTCAACAGAAATAAGCATTTTGACATTTTAAAATGGGGTGGATAATTTTTCTGTGCTTTTAATGCTATGTAGACCATGGCTGATTTCAGATCTCCCCTTCTTAAGTGTTTGTAGCTCTATTGCAGAAATATTTACACAAGCAGGAAAGAACTAGTACCCAGACTAAAGATAAAGAAACCAGCAGCATTTCAAGGTCAGGTATAAGAGTAGTCATTAGTGACCCAGTTTCTAACAGAGCTTTCAGTGGCAGAACAGTCAGACTCCTACAGATGTTTATCTTGACCTCTAGTTTTCTGGAGATTATCCATGTCCCTGATTAAGATTTTGATCTCTGCACCCAAAACTTTCACTAAATTTAATTCAATTTCAAACATGGGTGGGAAGCAGAATCACAGCAAATACGTGTTACTAAAGGAATAAATATAGCGTGCCAGCAATAAAGCTCTTTCCAAAAACATCATGTGCAGCTGCAACAAAGATTTGTAGTAACATGATAAATGCTGACAAATCCCTCTGCTATACAGACAAATGGCCTGTCTGAGCACGCTGAAGGATGTGTTTCATTTTACCTGCTCAAAGGAGTGAAGCCCACTCTCCTTCCCTAACCGTACCATGTCTTCCATTATCGCTTGCTGCAGTTCCTGCATTAAAACACAGAAATTCCTCATGAGCTACCATTGTCAACCTTACATGAAATTAATGCTCACTGTTCACCAAAAAAGTGTTTCTGAGCAAAGTTCAAGTGCCTTACTAACAGTTAATATATAATTAGCAAAATTCTGTTGTAATGTATAAACATTACACTAAGCATGGTGATGTTAAGTGTCTCCTTGGTATGAAAAGTAAGGTTCTATTTTCAAACCAGCAATGTGACATAGTTGTTAAATTTACAGTCCTTCAGCCATCTGCCAGACTTCAATGCAGAATCACTGCCCACAGACACTAGTGGAATGGTTCAGTGGCATCAGTATTTACTGATGTGATCCAATGCAGTTCCTCAGTATTAGAGAGCATGTGTTTAAGACTGGGGTCTATAGAATCATAGAATGTCCTGAGTTGGAAGGGACAAGGACCATGGAATCCAACTCCCAGCCCTGAACAGAACAGCCCAAGAGTCATACCACGTGCCTGAGAGTGATATCCAATTGCTCCTTGAGCTCTGTCAGAAATGATGGTGTGACCAGTCCCCTTGGAAGCCTGTTCAAGCACCCAGCCACCCTCTCTAGGAAAATCCTTTTCCTAATACCCAACATAAAACTCCTCTGACAACTTCAGACCCTTCTCCCTGGTCCTGTTTCTGGTCACCACAGAGAAGACCAGCAATAAGTCTTATTTAGTTGTCTTATTTAAGAAATCTAAACAAACACAACCTCTTCTGCTGTACTGTTGTTCTCTGCAAGAGAGACTCTTGCCCCCCCCCACACCAGAGCTGGCAGAGGTTGGTACCACCAGTCAACACATATCACTGGATTCAGGTCGACCCTGCTGAATGTTCAGTGAGGAAATAATTCTTAAACACAGTATTGTGCACACATCATGCTACAGCAAAAAAAAAAAAAAAAAAGTCTGTACTGCAAATACAAACCTTATTTTTACAGAGTTCTGCATATGTTCCTTCAAATCCTCTTTTCTTTGCCCAACCTGGCATGACTTCAGAATCAGGCACCACAATTCCCACCAGGAAGGCCTGTAGGTAAAGGAGAAGGAGAGTTGCAGGTGAAAGCTGAACCACATTCCAGGCTCTATATTGAAGTGAATACATAAGTCATCTGAATTTCTGCATGTTTACTACTTCTTGTTTAATTATGTCAATAGTTTGCTAACATAATCATCATGAAGTACATTCTGATGTCTGTGCCTTTTTCTTAGATAAAAAGTTATCTGTGACTGCATTTACCAGCAGATTTAATACCCTCAGTTTGGTTTGTGCTCCTCCTGGACATTAATAACTCACATGTCACTGCAAATCCCAGACAAATTTTGATGCCAAGTGAAGGCTCATGCTTGTGAGCCTTGAATGCAGAGGATGAATTGCCATGGCTTCAGAAGCTGTAGGTGTGTGTATAAATGTCCAATTTAATGGAACAAGATTGGTCAGAATGGGCAGGCAGTGTTGAGGGCAGCAGTGGCTTTGCCTTTTCCTGGCTTACCACAGGCATGGTGGCAAAGGACAGCACTGGAGACCCAAAGAGTGACACCAAAGCCAACTTAAAAGCTTGATCTTTGGTCACAGCACTCTCTAAGCTGCTCAGAGTCACACTAGCAGCTCAGTTCCTGCCTGGCTGTCAGCCAGCTTCCAAAGCAGGAGGGAGACACTGTGGCGTGATCCACTCACATTTTCCCTTCCTTCAAGCCCAGCTCTGTCTTCTAACTACTAAGAATAAAGTAAGATTTTCTGAAAGCTTGGTTTGTACCTGCAAGCTGTCTCCATGGACATAGATCTGAGCAACAGGGTCACTGCGGATGTAGATATTCTCTATCTTCTCCGGTGCAATGTATTCTCCCTGAGCAAGTTTAAATATGTGCTTCTTCCGATCAATAATTTTAAGGGTCCCATTCTGTTAGGAGAAAGAAATGAGAATTCCCAGAGAAGTTATTTAACCACAGAAACTCAGCAAGCTGTCTGTCGTTAACAGAACTTTCAATTGCCTGTTGTGCTTTCAAATGCTTATTCTGCCAAATATAAACTCAATCCTTTGTAAAGATGGACCTGCTTGGAGACCTAAGTTCAGTCCTTGAAAATTTACTTGGGATAATACAATTGCCATAAGAACTCTGAGTGTGTCCAGTACGCACAGGTAACCATTTTCCAATGTCTCCTGTGTGAAGCCAGCCCTCCTGGTCCAGTGCCTCAGCTGTCCTCTCTTCATCTTTCAAATAACCTTTAAACACATTGGGTCCTTTCACACAGATCTGCAAAACAACCAGGGGTGATGATGAATTATTTTCTTATTCTGCTATAAATATAAGTTAAGTAGTAACTCACTAAATTTGCAATATTTTAATGACTGTGCTCCATGAAACTAAAATAGATTGGGTTATTAAATTATCTATGGATTTTTTTAAGCTAATGGAAATATGAAGTAGCCTTTGCAAAACTGATTTGTTTGAAGTTGATTTGCATTCCATTTGCAGTTAAAAATAACAAAATTATTTCAATAAGTTTAATTTTTACGTAGTATAGAAATCACAGCAATGCAGAGATCGCAGCAATGTAGAAATCATAACAATTCAGCTCTTCTTAGCTGAACTAATTCAGTCTTAGCAGTTTAAGGAATAAGGCTGGAAGTACTGCCACAGCTCCTTTTTCATTAATTCTTTGCTGCTCTATCGTTAAACTTCCATTTTCCTTTTCTGATTGCACGATGTAACACATCAGCAACCAACACTACAAAGGTCAAATGCTTTTTGACTATAAACTACTTCATACAGTGTTAACTAGTGAGAATTTGATATAAAAATGTGATTTGCTACCTCTCCTTCTCCTTTGGAAGCAAAATAATTCAGTTCTTCCACATCCTTCAATCTGATTAAGTTACAGGGCAAAGGGGCTCCTACATGACCTGGAAATCAAAGTTATCAAGTCACTTGTCATCTCTCCTATAAAAAATAATTAGCATTTTATCATTAGTTACTTGCATAGTTGTAGATACACTGGATGTTCTTGCAGGAGCTGTGTCTGTATGCAGAAATAATTTACTTAATTAAGGTTTTGCACTATTAAAACTAAATACCGACACCTCCTCTTTGGATGCAAAACCTATTCTGAAATACCACAGAGTGGTTTGGGTTGGAAGGAACCTTAAAACTCATCTCATTCCAACCCCCTGCCAGGGGCAGGAACACTTTCCACTAGATCAGGTTTCTCCAAGCCCCATCCAACCTGGCCTTGATGTTACAGTCCACAATTTCCTAAAGGAATGTGCATTTCTTTTATTTCTTCAAATGGTGGAAGAAAATAATTACCTGATGTCCAGTCACCTGGAGTTGTAAAGGTGCATCCAGCTGTGCATTCTGTTTGGCCATAGCCTTCATAAACCTGACAAAGAGACAGCTATTTTTAAAAGACCATAAAAGATTTTGCTATTACAAACTGAAATCCCAAGCATTGCCCTGTGTTGCACAATCCTGTGAGCTGACGCTGCAGCTGCAATGTGTGGGTGCTCATTTGCCATGGGGACACTGTCCCTGGCTTCTAGTGTGTACAAAATTCCATTTACATAACTAGGAAAGACCATGGCTCTGCATCATTGAAAATAGGGAGATGGTGAGTTGAGCACTTAGCCTTTGATTCAGGACATATGCTACACTATGAGAGGAACTTATTAATAGGAAAAAGGTATTTTTGTGGGACATTTTGAAAATCCACCCTTTTTTTCTTCTGACTAATTTTAGGCTCTCAAATGAGATCTTTCAGTTGCACTGAGCTTTCTCTCACAGAGAAATAATGCAGAGACATCTCAGGTGGGTTAGGCTGATGTCTGAGGATTAGCTCTCTCCATTTATATATAGAATAAAACTCGTGTAATGAAGTTCCCAGCACTTGGACAAACACATTTAATTTCACATACTCAATTTGGTGCTGAGAGGTGGGTGGGATGAGCCTGTGGGGTTTTTCTGGAAGATGCCCAAAGTGAAAATATCTCTTGCCTGTTACTGCCATCCCAGGGCTGTTCCCACCCCAGCTCTGGGTGTACCAGGACTCCATGGCTGCCCCAAGTGACCCATCCTGGTACAGCTGTCCTAAATGCAGTTCTGAGGGTCTAACCCATCTCTTTTCCTAAACACCAGGTGTTCTCTTGCTAGCAGTGGATGAACATCCCTGAGCAGGCACACAAACCCACCTGGCATCCGAGGGCTGCGCGGAGAAAGCCCAGGACGGTCGGGGACGCGGGGGCAGCGCCTGTCACTATCATGCGGACACAGCCCCCAAGACTTGCCTGGTTGGTAGCAGGAGGAAACAAAAGAAAGCATCAGAAGCTACTGCAGATGGCAAAACCATGAGCTTGCACAGAATGCTCTCTCTAGGATAGATGTGCAGGATTTCCTGCCCATGGCATGGGGTCAGACTTAAATGAACTTCAAAGAGTCTTCCAACCCAGCCATTCTGTGGTTCTGTGATGAGGCCATCTATGGAAATATGAACTAGCTCTGAAGCTTTCCTGGGGGATAAAACCCCATTCAGTATACAGAGACAGGAGTGCTCATGTCCCTGGCAGGACAAGCTGCTCAGCCTGGGCTCCTGCAACTGCTGTGCCTGGGCAGGCTGCAGACCTGGCTCTGGGAACTGCTGGGAAAAACAGACTCTTCCCATCCAGTCTTCTATGCTTATTTACACCTCACTGGTTTTAATGAATTGCCTCCCAAGCCCTCTAAAATAATGTTGTCCCTTTTTAAGGCAGATGACCTTCAAATATTTCTGGAGGGTATTACATCAATTCCTGTGTCCTATTTCACTTCTTTCTCCTCCCCCTTCATTTCCTTTTCTTTATTCTAGAAGTAAAAAAGAAAACCCAGCACAAAAGAAAACAACTGCTGACTGAGTCTGCCCGTCTCGCCAGCCCTTGCATCAATATGCAGCCTGGCTCGCTCCCGGCTGGGTGAACTCTGCTATCTTTGCACACTGAGGACAACTAATCCACAGACCACAAGTACAGTCAGTTTCTTCAGTTAAAAATAAAGTGGCATGTCTCCAGATAAGTCATCCGATTAAAAAAATGAAGTAATTAGAGTCTCCTGGAGTAGTACAGAGCCCAAAAAAAAACTGGTTTAAAGCCAATTTAATCTCTTTTTTTACTGAGATGTGTGGGAAGCAGAAGGGCATTCTGATTTCTTTCTTCATGGTTGCTACACCATGATTCATGTGTGCATTTTTCTTTACAACTTGGTTCTTTTCCTAGGAAGAAAAGTGTGTTTGAATATACCCAATTGCAACCCAACCCTAAATCCAATCATATTTGCTGAGATTTTCCAGAAAACTTCGGAGCAGCATCTCTTTGATCAGTGACCTCCTTTTCATGACCACCTTTCTGAATTTCATCCCTAGATACCTTTCCTCCCCTGGAGGAGTACAATTTCTATTTGAGAGCTGCAAAAAAATTTTGGCACTGTTCCATAAATAAGTGATTTCTTGGTACTGCTGAAGAGGAATGTGGCAAATGTCATCTTAATCTGCCTTGTGTTTCTCCATTTCCCTCTAGAAAGTTATCCCTGGGAGAATTGAAATTTTTATATTATGCACGGTGCTCAAAAACAAAAACAAGCAAACAAACAAAAAAGGCAAAACTTCACGAGCAACAAACTGTGCTCAGTTTCCTTCTTCTATTCCATTTTCCAGTCTGTTGTTCACTAGTGAGTAGTGATTGCCCACAGTTCATCATCAGGCAAGTGGATTACAGTGACTTTAAGAAATCATAGAATTGTTAAGGCTGGAAAAGCTCTAAGCTCATCAAGTCCCACCATCAATCCAGCACCATCTTCACAAGTAAACCATGTCCTCAAGCGCCACATCCACCCCCTTTTTTAACACTTCCATCACTCCCCTGGGCAGCCTGCTCCAATACTTGACAACCCTATCCATGAAGAAATTTTTCCTACTGTCTGAAAGTGCCTTGTCAGAAAACCAGTCATTGCTAGAAGAATCAAAACTGCCTTGTCAGAAAACCAGTCATTGCTAGAAGAATCAAGAGTTCTTTGAATTCAGACTCACTTCTTGACTCACTTACCTGTATTTTATTAAAGAAAAGTTTATCCCACAAACTGTCGTTTCTAATAATGCCGTTTCGAACTTCGGCCTTTTTCCGTCTGGCCGCAAATTCCAGGATCCAGCGCTTGAGGGATGTGTCAGCCTGGCTGAAGATCTGCAGGAGCACAGGATGGCAGATGAGGTGTCACAGAGGAGAGGGAGCACATCAACACCTCTTCTTCCCATGACACCCACACAGCCAGGTGGGTACAGTTACATTTGCAGCACAGGTAAACAAGGCTACACTGGGGTTTGTTAGTGGGGGAAAAGGAATGATGTGTTTCACTCCATTCCCTATTGCACACATGGTTCCTCTGGGGAGAAAAGACAGGATGGTGGTGCAGGCTTTGACTGGATTGACAAGGCTGCTCTTACTATATCATTTCTGTGATAAGGTTCAGTGAAATTCATGCAACCTGAGCAACAGGGAATGAGCAACATGAAAGGTATCAGTGGTGGCTGATGTGGTGATGGGGGCTGCATTTACCTGAGCTTAATCAGGCACCAGCAAAAACTCCACCTCAACAAATGAGAAACCCCCAGTGCCTGTCCCCTTAATAAAGCACAGAAGCCCTGACCTTTGGGAAAAATTACATCAGTAGCTTGTGCTTAAGCTTGTCTTTAGCAGATAAGTCTTCTGAGGAATAAATATTCCCAGCTAGTCAAACAGATTTAACATGACGACCAGACGTGCCTGTCTTAAATACCCTGCAATACCTTTACCTTCGTTTTAAAGATTTCTAAATCCAAAAGCCACTGTCACATTTACACTGCCTAAATCCTCAAAGACTTTTTAAAAATTCTGATTTCCAGCTGTTGTTGCCACCAGAACAAGAGATTTGAGTTTCAAATCTGGTTGAAGGGCACAAAAAGTCCTTGTGCAACCAGGTTTGACTGATGTTTCTGTGATGAAAAAAAATCCTGTATCTCTAGAAATGTCACTGGTAACCTTAGAGAGAACAAGGTAAGAGGCTAATACAGAGGGATTTCATATTCATGTGTGATAGCTGTGTCTGGAGTCAGTGTAAGTCATAATACAGACTTACACACTGAAGGAGCTGTATCCATTACACAGGGTGAGAATGTGTCTGCAGCAAGGCAGAAATAGTGTCATCTGCTTGAGAAATCTCCATGACTAAGGGAATTCTTCCACATGAGTGGTAAAGGGACATAAACTCCATTGTTCTAAAGAGTAAAATCAAAATGCAGCTCACCTTGTCATACATTCTGTTCAGCAGCCGTGGCACGACAGGGAAGATGGTTGGCCGCAATGCCTTCATGTCGTCGGACAGGAGGCGAATGTCGCCTTGGAAGAAGCCAATTCGCCCTCCGTGGCAGTACACTACAGACTGAGGGGAGAAAGAGGAACACATGTAACCCCTTGGCTTTCAATTCCCAAAGCAAAGCATTCCTCCCAAGCACAGAAGCTCCTTTTCTGAATTTCTACTCTGCAATGTGGCAAAAATGGGACTTTGGAAATGCAATAAAGTAACAATAAATTTTGCGCTGAAGAGAAATATCCAAAAAGTTCTGGGCATTTTTCAGTACAAGCAGTTCAGCATCTGCCAAATTTGCCACTTGTTCTGGAAGAACAAGGAATCAAAATTTTCAGAAGGGATTTCCCTTCCTCCCCTGCATATGGGGATGGAGAAATCCCAGTTATGGTCAGAGTCTGGATCAGAACTTTCCTAAAGCCCAGCCCTCCCATAGCAGCTTACAGCATGAGGACCTATCAATACAGAAATGCAAAGTAAGAAACATCATAAAACATGGAGCAGCAGCCAATTTTAGATGTTAATACTTTAGTTTTGTTTAAATACAACAATGTAAACTACGTTAGCAATACAGTGCCTAATCCTGTATCCCAGAAATAGAAGCCCACTTCATGAAAGGTGCTTGATTTGTATGGAAACTACAAATCCAGAAGCCTTGTACTTGAAAACAAAGCAGGGTGTTTTCCTCATCAGCAGAATGGAGCTCAATTTGTGAGATGGAGCAGAGGGGCTGCTGGCCATGAGCCAGCTGGTAGCTGGTTACTGGCAACCAGTAACCCTGCCAAGGAGCCATCACAGGCTGGGTCAGTCTGGCATTTTGTCACTGAAGAACATTTGGAGACCAGCACTTCTCCCATGGCTTTACAGTGCATGGAGGAGAGTGTACTCAGCAAGTGCCCCTGTGATGCCAGAGCTGAGCCCAGCCTTCCTGAGTAGATGAAAACTTCAGCTCCCTTTTGTGGGCTTGTCTTCCCCTAATAACTAAATAAGTTGAAAATTTCTTAAGAGACGTCTACATCTTTTGTGCAGCTCCTAAAAATCTGCAGTACTAACCACATTGCTCTCACTTCTCTGTCAGTTAGAGACTGTCTCCATCAGCTGAAACCACAGGAATTTTACACATGTGATGTGGGTTTAATGAAAATCACACTGCTGAATCTGTGCTTTACACTGCACATGAATTTAAAAAAAAAGTAACCAGTGTGCTCATTGGGAATTGAAAGTAACAACTAGAAATTTTTAGCTTTAAGGAATGTATCTGTATGATTTTAATTGTAAATTACAGGAATGAATAATGTTGGCTAAAACTAGGGACGCTGATGCAGTGCTTGCTGTTCAAAATGCTTTTGAAAATTACTTTTTAGCCCTTTTGAAAAAATCTTTATATTAAGCTGTTTCAGATGGGAGGATAAACCTGGACATCCTTTGGAGGCTGTCCCTTTCAGTACAGCAACATCCTGGGAAATGAAAGCATTTTCATTGTTTCTAATTTCTTTCTGCCCACCCATCAGATGAATTTTGAATAATTATATTCTTGTTTGCCTGAACAGTGCTGGCACACTGACCAACTTGCCTTGCAGGTGGAGAAAGGCTGGGCTGTAATTCTCCAAATCTTTCATGGGCTTTTACTTCCAATATGTGAGAGTTTTAACAGGGAAAAATGTATTATTTTTGGTACAGATGTTACCAAGAAGTGGGAGGTTTATATACAGATCCTTGTCTGACTCAGAAAGTGTGCTTTCAGCCTGAAACGGGCCTTCCTGAGAAAGTACAGAGCTGCAACTGGATCCAGATCCAACCTTCACATACTGGATCTGTTTTAAGTTTACAGCTTGTCAGGCCAGGAGACCTGATGTGACTGTCTCACCTGACTTGCCTAACTCACCAATTGCAGCACAAGTCAAAAAGAGACATGGTGTCAGTTCTGTGGGCTGGCAAGAGCTTGGATCTGCCATAATTCCTGGGGGACATAGGCTCCAGTGAATGGCCACCACATGCTGCCCTGCCAGGAGGATCATGTGTCTCACCATGATCTCAATTTCTTCTTTTTCAGTATCTGCCAGGCTGGGTTTTTTTTGGGTTTTTTTGGTTTGTTTGGTTTTTTTTTTTTTTTTTAGATCAAGTTATTTATGCAAAAAAAAAATTTTAACTGATGTAGAAAATGGCATGAAATTATCTTGACTCACACGACACCTCATCCTAGAGTGCTTTGAACAGCTGTCCCACAGATTGCTCAGGTAGCAGTAGCCATGAGCTGAGTGAGCCGTGAGTTTGGCTCATCGCTGGAGGGCTGTTTTTCAATCCCTGAACCAGGTGTAAACTGGAGAACTTGGGAAACTCTCCTGGCCTTGCTCTGGATCACAGCCATGTCGCTGAGACCATGGCTCTGGTGTTATGCACATGGCACTTCTGGAGTACAAGCCTTTTTAGTGCTACAAGATATTGCTGGTTATTTAGTATTTTATTGATTTTATTTTATTTTTTTGTTGTTGGCGTGGAAAAAAGACTATTTCCACTGACACCATGACCTTACCTGTACCATTCTCTCAAACATGTGTGCTAAAGGCAAATAGGAAATGTGTACATCCTCACAAGTAGGAGACCACTGACTCTGGAAGAAAACACAAGGAGCCCCACGAGGCCTCATCAGTTCAGGCAGGTTTCTTACCTGTATAACTCTTTCAAACATGTGAGCCAGAGGCAGGAAGGAGATGAGCACATCGTCCTGTCTCGGAAAGATCACTTTCTGCAGGTGGAGGGCATGGGAGACAGAAAGGAAAGAAACACTGACAGGAAGACAACAAGAAAGTCATAAAATAATAAAAAGAAAAATGGCACCAGAGGAGCAAAAGGGTAAAGATTGTCAAGAGAGGAGGGAGCGGCGGACACAGGGAAGCGTTAAAGCCACAGCATCATGGAGCTCTGTTAGCAGGAGGAGTAAAGAGCACGGAGATGTACACACAGGGCAATGCAGAGGGCTCTCCTTGGCAGAAGGCAGATTGTACCCACGCAGCTCTCGCTGGGAATGGAGGCTCACCCTGATGGAGAATCCCATTTTTATTCACTGCTTTCTACCAGGAGGTGCCGAGACCCTGATCTGTGCTGTCAGCTGTGCCAGGCAGCAGGATCCTGGTGCAAACCTGCAGGAGCCCCCAGGATCCCAGTGCTAACCTGCAGGAGCCTCCTGGACACCAGCAGGGCTCCGCAGGAGCAGCACTTTCCCACCTTGCATCCAGCCCATTCAAAAATCACAGTGTTACTAGAGTCAAAATTAGCCTTTTTTTTTCCTTTTCCTTGGGTTAATCATTGGTTTGAATCATTGGTTTGAATCAATGTGTTGTAAAACTAATGATTTAATCTTAGACTTCAAAAACTACTTATTCTGTTAGTGTTTCTCATCATTTTAAGTAATTAAAATATGATTTTAAGGGCATTATGACTGTCCCACAGACGGGAAAGAAGGGAATAGGGGAAGAAAAGTGACCAAAGTCTTGTTTTTGCCAAGTTTTAAACTCTGTCTTGAAGGCTGGAATAAACAAAGGCCCCAAGAACCTTACCTAGCCCATTCCCCAAAGAAAATAACCTTTCTGCCTGCATTTCCTAGGGAAATATTATGGATTAGAAAAATGGTAAGTTGACTACCCAGTAATTTGCATCAAGGCCAGTGGTTAGGGGAAAATGGGTATAAAAATCTATGCGCTCACAGTATTAACAGTTTATACCCACTTGCACCTCCACTGCTCAGAAGGAATCAATAGCCCATGACCTGGCACACAGTGGAGGCAGACACAGGAGTTCATCCCTCAGGGGATATTTTATTGAAGTTAAATCTGGGCTGGTCAGATTTGGGTATGGCCTCCCAGCCATCACCTACCAAAGTCAAACATCATTGACCATGGGGGTGTTCTCAGCATCCCATTTCATATTACTGTGTCTGTCAGTCTGAATGAAGCCATTAGGGCCTGCAGATCTACTTATACATTATTTCAATTTGGCTTCATTTTCTGCAAGCACAGTAATGCAAAACCTTTAATATCAACCAGCTTCTTTTTTTTTTTTTTTTTTTTTTTTACTGCTGTAAGAGCCCAGACAAAATAATCTGGTTTTAAATCAGACCAAAATTATGCCATTGAATAACATTTCACAGTTGGCACAGTTGTCCAGTTAAATGCAAAAATGCAAACAGCTTCTTGGTATTTGAGAACAACCTTATAATAAAGATCTGGACTTGCTTAAAAATACATTTGGTTTGTAAAAATCACTGAACTAAGCAAAACTGCCACAAGAACTTGTAAACAACAAACCCACAGAACTTCTCATTTTGTTTCTTTAATTTATACTACTTTCAAATGCTTCACACTTTACTTCATTACTATGGTCAGACATTACCCAAATTCTGTGGATCAGCTACAGGTATTAACCCTCTGCTAGCATTGCTCTGGTGACTGGAGATAAATTTACAATCACACCAGACTTAGGGCTCAATCTGATATCTTTGAGATTAATCAGGGTCCCACTCCATCAGCAAACACTAAATCCATTTTAGTGGACCAGTTCTGGAAGATGCCAAGTTCCCTCAGCTCTAAATTAGCATTGTTCCAAAATAAATGCCTGCCCTTTCTGCTCAGGCCTCTCCACACCTCAGCTTCCATTTGTGCCTCTTGCTGCCACAGAAGCTCCATGCTGAGGAGCCCTCAGTGGCATTTTGTGCTGCACACTGTGGAGACACAGTCCTGCAAACATTGGAACATGTGAGTTCAGTGGCATTTCTTACATCACATGGCTGAGTTTCTTTATACCAGTGGTCTGGAAATCTCAGAAAATTCCAGGATTAAAGTAAAAAACTTCAGTAATTTCAACATCAACAATAAGACCAGTAAGGGGTATGAGATAACCAATTTTCCATCCTATGTGCATGTAACTACTTTATAGAATTCCTATTCACTACCAGAAATTAGATTATTTAGATTTGTTTTATAGAAGATGTATAAAACCCTTACTATGTCATGGTCAACTAATTTTGCTTCCTGTGTTGTTTCTAAACTTGAGTTTACAGTTGTGTGAAACACATTATAAAGGCACTTGGCCAGGACTATGCTATGCTCCATTAGAAATATGTATAACAAAAACTGAGATATACTGGAATATCAATGAAATTAACCATTAACCATTCTGGTAAAAAATCATGTATGTTCTTATATTTATACCCACACACTTTGTATGCAGAGAGGTTTCAAATAAATAGCAACATTTTTGGGCACAATGGGACACACAGAGCACAAGAAGAGCTTGAACTCCTCTTCAAGCACCAGTTGCAACTGCACAGCGCTTGTGTGCTCTCCTAATTCTTCAAAAAGGGCTAATGAATTAATTTACAGAAGTCAGCATTGTTTCTCAGAAGCCCTTACTGCCCTACAGAGCCTGGGAGCCAGAGCTGCAAAGAGGATTTAATGTCCTCCAGTACTGTAGATTCAGCCTTGCTCCATTCCCATGGATTTGGCCCTCTGAGCAGGAAAAATGTCATCTTTTATCTGCAAGAGCATCCTTCCAGCCCATGCAGGGCCACAGCTCAACCCACACACCCTGCACATGGCAATGTTTTCTAGCTCAGGGTAATCACCTCCGTCACTTTCAAAAAGCCCGAAAAATCCGCCACCACGTTTCCATGGGTCAGCATAGCACCTTTGGGATTTCCTGGAAGGAAACAGAGAGGGAGTTTAAAAGATAAGCCAGAAGGTAACTTCCAAAAACTAAACAAAAAACCAAAACAAGAAATGGTTAAAATACTATGTTCGCTTCTTCAATTTTAAAACTTATGTAAGTTTCACCATCATTTCTGTGCACTAATATGCACCATAACCACTTCAATACTCAAAATTTAATAAAATGACACTGCAAACAGAAATATTTCTCTTGGAGACTCTGGAAAACAGGTTCCAGCAGAAACAGCCTAACTGCAATTTCTGAGAGTGCTCAGATGGAGCCACTCAATGAGCACAGCCATCAGACTTGGCTGGCTGTTCAGGCCTCTCTTGGGAGGATTTATTTCATCCAGATTTTGACTAAGAATGATCTTGAACACCAAGAAACACTGTTTAAAAGGCTGTTAGACTCTTACTTAACCAGTACTCTGGATAACATGAGAAATGCAGAGAGCAGTGCAGGTAAAAAGTAGGCTGCAAGAAGACCCTCTGAGACTACAATTAAGGGAATTAATGAATAGTATCAGCAGCAGAAGTGTCTTGAAGACAGCCCTAAACCCATCAGGGACCCAGCAGAGCCCCTGTGTTGTGTTCCAGAGCTGGGCACTGCCCCTGCAGCATTTCATACACCACCAGCAAGCACCTCAGCATCACCAATATTTGCCTTTTGCCTTTTTACACTCCTTTTACGCCATGGTCAGCTGACCATGGGACCTCTTGCATTTCATATCTTTTGGACACCAAAAGAGAGTTTGTTAAGCAAATACACAAGCTGGAACCTCCATGTTCACAAAAAAGTGACATGGAGGGCTCTGCACATCCTGCTATCACAGCACTGTCCCTTTTCACCACTCTCCAAGGCTTTACTTGTGAAAATAAGGTGTAGCTCAGCTCAAATAAAGATTATGGGGCCAGCCTCTTTCTCTCCAACATGTTTTTAAGCAGATTGTTTTAATTCCATCACACCACTGCCACGTAGTTCCTGCTGCTCTGTGCGAAGGCAGATCAGGGGAGCTTTACCTGCAGGTGCCCAGTGTGTCCCCAGAACAGTGGGCATGAGCAGCCTGGCAAAGCTCCTTCAGTTAATGCAACAAAACGGTAAACCAGCCAGAATTTCCTTCTGCCTTCCTCAGATAAGGAAGGGACTGTGGTGCTTTGTGAATATGTCTCAGCACAGGAAAGTATGTTTAATCCTCTCATTTCAGAACAGTTTGAGGGCTGGGCTGCTAGCAGCCCTCCAACGTGGGCATGGGCACAGACATGGGCACACTCAGGACTGAGCCCTGCCAGCATCACCACCATCACTCCTATTCAACCTCCCAAATAATTAAAGGCAGGCACAAACAGCAATTGTTGCATACATTTATTGCAATAGAGCAGGATAGTTTTAGCACAATACATTATACTGAAAATCCCTATTTACTGCTCCAAGTGCCTTGAGTAGTTCAGTCCCAAACAGTTGCAGATGAAGATGGTGCACAGGAGGTTGGTTTGGTCCCATCTGAAGCTCAGGGGTGAAGCTGACAGCTTTGCCAGCCATGGCTGCTCCCATGCTAACCTGTTGTACCAGCAGACTCACAGGTGCCAAACCAGCCTGGCAGATTATTTTCACAGCTGGGTGAACACATGGATCCAGGCTCCAAGAAACATCCATGAACAGGTGTCAGTTGTGCATACACACCACGACTCCAAAATCACTTGTGTTACTGAGCTGTGTCCGGCCAAACACAGGTGCTCAGCCCCTGCAGTGTCACAGTGGAGAGGATGCGCTCAGTACTGGTTTGGAAACTCAAAACTGTGCCCTCTGGCACACATCTGATCCCTGCACCTTGACAAAATTCTTCAGATGTTTTCTTAGAGGATTTCAAGTGTTCAGTGCCAGGCTGGGTGGGGCTTGGAGCAAACAGATCTAGGTGAAAGTGTCCTTTGCTGTGGCTGGGAATTGGAACAAAGACATGCTTTGAAGGTCTCTTCCAAGCCAAACTATTCTATGATTCTATGAGATTTCTCAGATGTTTGACTCATTTACTCACTCCACCTCTGACCTGAATGCAGATCCAGCATCTCTGCCATGCCTGGAAGCAGTGTTAACATCCTGACTTCTTCTGCATCCCTCTTCTGGCATAGGCTCAACACCCTGGACAGGCTGCAGTGATGATGGTATCTAAGCAGAGCAGCAGTGTTGGAGCCAGGAGAGCCTCCATCAGGAGATATCCAGAACAAAGCATGCTGTTATGGGACAGCTGCAGCTTTCTGGGTTGGGGGACTCCTGCAAGCTTTAACCTCCCTTAGTAGTTCTAAGAGTTAATCTAGCAAAAGTAGGTGCCCCTTTCTATGAGTCCTTTCCCAGAATTACCACTTTGAGAGAAGAGGGTTGGCAGGGATGCTGCTTTTCTATTTAAAAAAACCAATGCCATTTCTGCAACACTGTTCTTGTTTGAATTTCCTCACAAAGACAGGCCCAGTGAGTGTCCTGTTACAGAATGGATACCTTGCAATCCATCAATAACCCAGGAATGTCAAGTCCTCCTTATCTTGGTGCCAGGCTTGTTTGGTAGTTCTCATAAGCAATAGTAGAACATTTAAAAGAATAGAAGAACCTTTTCGACACTGCCAAAAGGCTCGTTCAAGTGCTCCAGCACAAATGTGATGGTGTGATCCATCAGTGTTCTGGGATGCAAGCACTTTCCTCCCCTGGGGAGCTCTGGCAAAAAGGAATATGCACTGACCAGGCTGGAAGAAACCACTGGGAAGAAATTTTTATCCACCTGATCAGTGGATCCTTGAGGGAGTGACAGTTGACTGATTTCTCTGGAGTAGCCAGCATGAAAAATTGTATCCTGACAGTTTGGGGATATCTATGTATCTTTGGCCCATTTCCAAGTGCTGATGGCTTCTTGGCACAACCATGGAAGTTGCTCTTGTCATCCAAGATCAGCAGCCTCAGCCTCTCTTCTCTCCCTGAGGAGGCATTGGGGCAACTGGTCCTGCCAAAGAAAAGCAAGTGTTAAAGTCTGGTCCTGGGTAATTCTTTGCAATTCTACAATTTTCAGGTGACAAATTCTAGAGCACAGATTTTTTTCACACCATACAAAAATATTTAAAGCCCTTTGGAATTGGAAAAGCCTTAGAGAACATTGCCTTTGGAAGAAAATTCTAAATTTAGTCACTAAAAATTACATGGGCTATATAAAACTCTTACATCAAAGCACAATGTAGAAAACAGACCAGAGTGTTGATGCAACCTCTGCAAAAGGCAGAGAGTGATGTGCAAAGTCCTGCAGCAGCGGAGGATGGGCTCATGCATCACAAATCATTGTTATGAGAGGGTTCAGTTTGAGATGACTTGCAAAACTGGAAATGTCTGATTTGGATGGGAGAAGGGAAATGAACTTCCTGGTTGTCCTATTTCTGTAACTCTGGGCATGTTTCTAAGAAAAGAAAAAAATCGGAAACTGGCCGATAATTGCATCTTCAAATGAAAAAGAAAATCAAAAGAAAACTTCTCTATGCAGATTTTCTTATTTAGAAATAAAATGTCAACAATTACGTGACTTGAAAAATAATTGCTCTGCACTTGAACATGCACAGAAACACATTGTGCCCTGCTGTATCCACAGCATGGCTCCTTCCATTTCCACTGCTCCCATTTGTGCCCAGCCACTTTGCATTCACTCTGTGCATGGCTGTCATGCTCATGTCCAGCACTGAGGTCAGTCCTTCCCCTTTAGGAATTCCCAGTGCTGGAACAGAGCAGAGTCATAGGCTCCTTTCCCTCAGGGCAGATATCAAATCTAAGGACCATACACAAAGATAAAATTCCCAAACCCTTTTAATACATCTTGAGCTTGTACTTGGAGCTGATAAAGCAGTTGCCTACCTGGTCTGAAGCACAGGTCTTCTCTGGGAGGTGGAGGATGAAGGTGTTCCCTCGTGCTCAGCCTGACCCGCCATCTGAGGAGCACTCAGCATCTTCTGCTGAGACCCAACTGAGGATGCTTTGGTGTAGGACCAAGCATTAGGCAATCCCAAGAGCACAGGTGGAGCTGGAAGAGCTGCTCCAGCAGTGCCTGGAGCATGGACCTTCTCTGGAGGCAAGTGTAAAAGCAATGTCCCAAGCAGCGATGCCCTGTGCATCTGCCCACACAGCTTTCAGGGAGATGTTACAGAGGCTGAGCTCCCAAGTGTAGGAAATTCCTGCAAGCTGATGAAGACCAGGGTCTGGAGAGAGGAGAAAGAACTGCCTCTGCTAAGAACAGGCAGGAAAATGATGCTGCCCCTCTCTCCAAGGAAAAAGAGGCCAGCAGCACACGAGTACCAGCACCAGGCTCATCCCAAACCTCTCCAGCACTTGGTGTCATGAGCAACACACAAGAGGAGGAGGTGACAAGGACCTTGGTGAGGCTGGAGACATCAATGTGCTTAGGATCCAGAGAATGGAAAACTCTGGAACCACTTTTTTTTTTTTTAACATTTGCAAAAGATAAATACCAATCAACCAAGTGCTTCACAACTACACAACAAAGTGCGAAGCAGACACATGTGTGGATTTTCAGACAACTGGAAAATCATACTGGCAAAATGTCAGAGAACTCAATTGAAAAATAAATATATTGTTATTTTTAATTTGCAATCTACAGAAGTATATAAAGTATATATATTCTTAAATATTAAAAATGCCTAGAAATATCATTGCCATATCAATATAACAGCAAGTTTGTATGTATTGAGGTTGGATTAATAATTAATTTCATAAGATATTCTAACATTTCAAGATTAAAATGCCTCTTTTACCTGTAGTGCCACTAGTAAAACAGACAATTGACAGATCTTCTGGTCGAGGAGGCTAGAAACACAAAAGGAGATTAAGAAAATCACATCAGTCAAATGCAGATGTATCAGTGGTTGAGACTGTTGACATTGTAGAAAGCTAAAGATCAAACCAATTATGTTTTTGCTCTGACATAAAAAGCTATAATTCCCCTCAGCATATATAACCAGGTTTCTTCAGATGATGCAGGCTCTATTCCTCCTTTAATGCTGTGCTCCAGCTGCACTAAGGGCATGCTTTAGTGTTTGTCTCACAGTTAGTATTTTCCAAGCCACCAACTATATCTTTAGACATGTGGGACAGCTTGAGATAATTCATCAATTTCCAGGTCAGTTCTGCAAAGAACTCCACAACAGGGGACAAGATTCCAAAGCTGCTGATTGTTCCCATTTCCAGCAGCATCTCTGTATTTTCAGCACCACCCCATACGTGCACTACTTTGGGTCATGAATGATTAAATAAACAGTGTGAATATCAGAAGCTGCTTTTGAGTGTTTTGTGTGAATATGAGCAGCCGGTGAAAAATATCAAAGCAATTTTCCCAAAATATCCCATATAAATACTGCCAAGTAGTGCTTCTGAACTAAAGGAACCCCAGCAGAAAGTGAAGGGTACAGAGACATTCCCCCAGTGTCATCTGGGTGAGATAATGGAATTAGGGTAGCTCAACAATGGCATTTAATTACTGTCCCATTAACACATTCATAGCAGGATGAGCTATCTCAATTAAGTGTTCCAGGTAGAGGGAATAAAGCAAATACTGCACATTGTTCCCTATGGGGGTGGTGAAGCTCTGGCACAGGCTGCCCAGGGAAGCTGTGGCTGTCCCATTCCTGAAAACGTTCAAGGCCAGATTGGACAGGACTTGGAGCAACCAAGCACCCATGGAAGGTGTCCCTGCCCATGGCAGGGGGGTGGAACAAGAACTTTAAGGTCCCTTCTGCTGCAGCTGTAAGTCGGAAAAGCAACAAGCCAACACTCACCACAGGCACATGTCGACTCTCACGGCCACAGTCCTGGAAGACATGAAAGTAACAAAAGTGATTTCCGCCTTAGTTCCTGCAGTGTGACCCATTTGCTAATAATCTGCAAACCACTAAGGGAGAGTGTGAGATAAAGCAGACAAATTCCTAGCTGGCACCAAGGCTATCTTCATTATCCTGAGTTTCTTGCCTCAACTGCAGTGCCTTCCTAGGATTTCAAGTAGTGTTTGGGTTGGTTGAGCTGCATCCAGGATGTTTCAAACAAGTGTGAGGCTGTAGGCTTACATGTAGTGTGGGTGAGGGTCCATAGCAATGCAGAGTCCCCAGGCAGGTGCAAAGGAGAGCTGCTTTACTGCAAAAACTAGGCCTTTTTAAGCAGTTTGCCCATTATCAGTTACATAGTTTTAAAGCATAACAAACATAATTCAACCATCCACCATACACCACGATGTGAACACACAATGGTTTATAACTTGTTTTCATACCCCTAATTCAGCTGAGTCTCTTCCCCACAGTCCTCTTCGACTTAGCCAAAGTAACAGGCCTGAGCCATGGTTTTACAAGGCCTTCCTTTTGTAAAGTTTTACTTATTGCTAACATTGTATGAGGACAATGTTTCAAATAATAACCCCCTTCCCATGCTTAAATAGCAGCTGATAGCATATTTGAGGATAAAGAATTGAAATGTTGGCTCTGCTATCAACAAGGAGTAACACCAAGAGGAAAGGGCACCAAGCATCAGCATAATCAGCCACAAGCTGCTCTTTTGTGCTCTCCAGACACTGAACCTGGCCCACAATTCACAAGTCCCTGTGCATTGTACTGTCTTTTTACAGATATTGCAAAAAATAGTGAAAGGGGAGAGAGAGCAAACTCACCTCCACCTCCTGCATGGTCTGGATGCGAACCCCACAGCTCTTCCCTCTCTCTGTCAGCTCCTTCTCAAATGGGTCCATCAGGATGATAGACCGCAGGCCTGGTGTTTCTTTCCTCTCCACATGGTCAAGGAGTATCCTGGCCTTTTCAGGCTTGTCGCAAATGACCGTGGAAATGTCAGCTGCAAGAAAAACAGCCAAACAAGCTGTTTGCTGTAAATCTTTTTTAATGCAAGACTGGCTCATAGCTAACACTATATCAGTTCTGATAGTCACTCCAGGCTACACCAGAAATCTCAGCATACACACATGCTTCTCTTGAAAAATGAGGAAAAAATGCAGTCTTAGCTAACCTAAGTCAATGACAAAGCTGTAGATGACATTTGTGATTATTCTAGGAGTCAGTTCAAAATATTAAAATTGGTCCCCACATATGTTAAAAAATCTAGGAGGCAAAATATCAAGCAACACAGGAGTGGGTGGCCATGGAGTAATTCCCACATATAGCCCTTATCCATGACAATGCACAACTGGGCATGTGGAAAATGCAACAGACGCAGCACAGGGACACACAGCTTCTCAGGAACTTCTCTAAGTGAATTCAAGGCACTCAAAAAGTATAATCATAATGCCCCATCCCTGGAAGTGTTCATGGCCAGGATGGATGAGGCTTGGAGCAACCTGGTGTGGTAGTGTGCCCCTGCCAATGAAGAGGGAATTGGAACCAGATGAGATTTAAGGTCCCTTTCAACTCAAACCATTCTGGGATACTATGATCATCTGTCTTTTAGAAGCAGAAAATGAACATTCTGAGCAACAGAACTGAGATCACATCAGTTTGGATGTTACCTGTGTTGACAATGTACCGAATGGCTCCAGGACCTAAGGTGTCATACAGGGGAACCACCACCATGGAATAGGTGTAGCAAGCCAGCTCAGAGATGATCCACTGGAGGAGAACATGGAAGCACAAAGGTGAGAAGGGGCCATGAGAGCAGATGTAACTTGAGAACAAGTTGACAGGTCAGGAACATTATTTATACAATACCAAGTTGGATATAAAACCTCACCTCTGGGCGGTTTTGAGCAAAGACGCCAATGAACTGCTTCGTGGATGGCTTGCAGCCCTGCTGCAAAAGGCCTGAACCCAGAGCTTCTGCTCTTTCAGCCACCTGGAATTTGGAAAGGAAAAAATACATTAAAAAATAAGAATATAAACAATACCAAATTAAGCCAAAACTTTACAAGGAGGCTCTCAAATGATTGTATTTCCTATCTAAAAGTCCAATTTTTATGTTATCATGAACCATCATTAGCTGACTAGCAGTTGATGAGGTCAGCAATGCCCCACGGCTCCAGAGTGCCATACTGCTGCTTTCAGGAGTGGGCTCATGGCATGGAGCCAGCCCTTGAAAGCTGACACACCCATGTAGCACCTGGATGTGCCAGGGTGGGGACAGCAGGAAGCATCACATGGTGCATGAGCAACCCCCTGATCTAACATGCAGGCACCCCAACACCCCTTCTTGTGCTGGGCAGGGGAAGAGGATGCACAGTGGGCATCACATCCATCTCACCTCCTTGTAGGACAGCCACTGGTAGGGCTGCTTGGGCTTCCTGAACCCCAGGCAAGGGCCATTCTCTGAAAGACACAAGCAGAGATGATGAGTTATGGGGAGGCAGTGCCAGGAGTTAACACACAGGGCCACGATGTGGGGGAGCGCTCCAGGAGTAAATCCATAGTTAATGGGTTGGTTCTCACAGCGATCTCCAGCAAATTACACACACAAGTGCATCTGATGGGAGATGAGGTGCTGGGATTCCCCAAAAAGGCTTCCGTCCTCCCACTGACAGCAGCAGTTTGCCCCAAACCACCTAATTAAAAGACACTTCTCCAAAGGTCACATGAGCATTAGTGTCTGACAAGGGCACTCATCCCACTACTTGTGCTGCCTTTTGATTTAAACAGGTGAAAACTACTATATTTAGCCCAGCCTACTCTGGAGGAAGGTAAAACAATACGCAGCAGTGCATGACCAAATAAAAATTTGAAGTTTGAATAATTTGCTGATGGTATCTACTTGCAGGAATCCATTCCGCCATACACATACCGAGTGTTTACCCCTGTCTTGTGGGACAGAATGTGTGCAGATCTACTGGGGATTTTTATGGTCCCAAAAATACTAACCTGACCATGACATTGTTGCATCCAGTGAGGCAGGACACCATAAACAGCAGACATGGAAATAGTTATGGTAGAGCAGGGAAGAGTCATCATGGCTCTTTGGAGTGGGAAGGGATGTCTCAAGTGTGCGAGAGCAATGTGACAATACCATGGACCATGGGGTAAGAACATCTGCATGGCCTGGTCCCCACCTCTCCCAACTTCTGCTCCTAGGCCTCCTCACCACTGTGCTCTCACCAGAGATGCTGAATCCCCTTCTGAAGACCTCGTACATGGTCCTGGCATCATCGTAATAGTGCGTCAGCAGTTGCGGGCTGTCCCCGATCACCGAGCGGCGCGCCCCAGCCAGGCCCTGTGTGACATGAGGTGACACCAAATGACACAGTCAGCAGCACTGCTCCAGGGTGGGAGATGGGGAAACCCCCACCATAAAGCAGCACACTCCCCAAATGCCAGCAAGACCTCTGTGACCACCACCTGCCCCAAGACCCACAGGGATGTGAGAGGGGGGACATTGACCTCGGCACCTCAGGGATACGGAGAGCCCTCTGGTCACAGAGGAACACTTGAGCCAGCTCACTGTCACTGAGATCATTGATATTTCCCTAGGGAATGTAATAAGGAATTATGGATGTGGAAGGAATGGAATGGGAATGTGCTGGGGGAAGCAACTGCTCTGGGCTCCACAGGTCTCCAGGACTACCACCATGAGCACTCCCACAAGGACATCCAGGCCAACATGAAGGACACACCAAGGCAGAGCCCAGCCCCTAGTGCCATGAGCTCAGCAGAGGTGTTTTAGGAGTGGGCAGCCAGGGTGAGAATGACCAAACCAGGACTGCACTGGGAGCCAAAAAAAAGTCTAACTAAAGCCCTAATTACAGGGAAAAACTATCTTGAAAAATGTTAATTCCTCTCACCCTTTTAAAAAGCTGTTGGAATTAAAGACAATGACATCTTAGATGGAACATCACAAAAGGCTTTAAAAATTCTCATCCCACTTTCAGATATTAAAATAAGTGGAGACAATACTCAGAAATATTTCTGTTTTTCACGACAGAGCCACATTATTAAAGACTTTCACAATGATAACAATTAGTAACTCCTCAGCCTCTAAGCATGGGTTCAGGTTTACTTTTTCTTACTGTTACCAAGTTTGCATCACCAAACTCAGCAATGGGCACACATGAAGAGTGCCAGGTGATCTGATCTCATCAGCTGATGCCTTTCAGTTGTTTCTACCATGCAATGGCAGTGCCTCTAATTTTTTGCCATAGATGGTTGAGCAAAGCTGAGACCAAAATTTAACTGAAAATCTAAGAGAATAACATGCTGTATTCTAGTTTTTTAGTTTACAGGAAAAGGTGAAGTGATGGGGTGAAGTGATCCCTGGCACAGTGCATTACATGGCTGATTTCAGGATGAGGTTGGGGAACTACCAAAACAACAACAACAAAACAGCCTTCCTGGTGTGCCCTGTGGACATAGAAACAAGTAGAAACAAGTCCAGAGGAGGCCATGAAGGTGATTAGAGGGATGGAACACCTACCCTATGAGGAAATGCTGAGAGAGTCGGGGTTGTTCAGCCTGAAGAAGAGAAGGCTCTGGGTAGACCTTAATGAAAAGGGCTGGAAAGGGACTTTTTACAGGGGCACATAGTGACAGAACAAGAGGTAGTGGCTTCACACTGAAATAAAGTGAGTTTAAATTAGATGCTAGAAATAAATTCTTCCCTGGGAGGGTGGTGGGGCCCTGGCATAGGTTGCTCAGAGAAGCTGTGGCAGCCCCGTTCCTGCAAGTGTCAAAGGCTAAGTTGGATGGAGCTTGGAACAGCCTGGTCTAGTGCCCATAGCAGGCAGCTGGAATGAGATCATCTTTAAGGTCCCTTGCAACCCAATCCGTACTGCGACTTCCAGGCATGCAGACCTTGGGGAAAGCCAGCGGGGGTTGCCCTCACCTCGACTTCTTCCGACTGCATGCGCAGGTCGCAGGGCGGCTTCACGGCACGCGGCCGGCTGGCGAACCAGTAGGCGACGACGGCGGCGAAGGCGCCCAGGCCCACCAGCGCCGTGGCCGGCAGGTTGCGGAAGAACTGGCTGAGGTCATCGAACTCGGGCAGCCGCAGGCTCCGCAGGATCTCCTGAGCCTGCATCTTCTCCACCAGCGAAACTGCAACCTCTGCAAGAGCCACAGGGATGGGTCAGGTCGGGCTGAGGATGAGCAGAGGCAGCGCAGGGCTGGAGAAGAGGAGAACATGCTTTGCCCCATCAGCCATCGCAGACACCCTGCTCTGCTGAGCCAGGGGCTGCTGCCAGTGGCCACCCTAACTGAGCATCTGTGGAAGACACAGAAGAGAGGAGGAAGCATCCATAACAGGGTGAGCTGGAACAGACAGCTCACTCCCTAAGGATAGCTGAGTACCAATGTAGAGGAAGTGATGCAGCTGCAGTTCTCTGGAGTGAGAGATGCTGGAACAAGCTCTGGGATCCAGCTAGGACCCCTCAGGTCTGCCAGGAGCTTTCTCTGCCTCCCCTGAGCAGGACTGCACAGATAGTTGTGCTGGGCTTACACAGCGGGAGCTGCTCCTGGGAAAGGCAAGGTCACACTGTGGATCAGGCATTGATCTAGACTCTGCCACTGCAGGTTATCCTGCTTTTCCCTTTTGCACAAACAGAAACAGCCACCAGAGAGAAGGAGCCAAGCAGGTGGCTCACTGCTCCAGAGTGAGAGGTCAGGTGGTCCCCTGGGGACTCGTGTTTGGGCACTGAGTGCACAAGAAACATTTTAAATAACTCCTGTTTACAGTGACAGCCCTCAGCTCCTCACTGAGGAGTCCCCAGTATTGGCCAGCCCTCTGAGGAATGAGCCAAGCAGGTGCTGCCCAGGGGGAATCCAAACAGTTCAGGTTTCCCACAGCTCTATTTATGACTTTACAAGAGTCAAGGTCTTAAAAAAGTTTTTCAGCCACATGAGCCCAGGCAGCCCTTTCCCTCTTGCCCTCTGGCCTTGCTCCAGCTTGTGGAGTTCCATGGCTTCACTTCCATGAGGGGGCCAGGACTTCCCACACAACAGCACCACTAACACAAACCTGCTTTTTTCCTCCTGGGAGCATTGTCTGGGCTGCACTACCCTGAAAGTCCTGAGGCTCAGGACTATCCTCTAGTAGCCTTCTCCTGTGTTTGTGCCAAGTGAGCATTGGGGCTGGCACAGGCCAGGTGGTGAAGACAGGGGCACCCCTTGCACAAGGCTCTGGAAAAGGTTGGTAAGTTTGCAGAAGAGAAAAACCAACATAAAAAACAACTAACCTCACTCACTTTTGGGCTGTGAAATGGTGAGGGCAGCAGCAAGGGCACAGCAACACAGAGCCCATGTTCAGGGTCAGCCATCTCCCCCTGAGAGCTCTGGCCCAAATGTCGCTCTGGCCCCATGCTGCTCCCTGATGCTGGCCAACATCCCACAGCCACCTCTGCTCCCAGAGAACTCCTGACTCTGCAAACCTCTGGGACCACAACCAGCCTCTTCAGGAATGGTTAAACCCCTCCAATAATGACATCCAGATGATCTTACTGGGAGATACTCGCCATCCTCCTGAGATCTGAGGACCTTTTCAGAAATTTCCACATGTGAAAAAATGCTGACTATACAACTGCAATAATGTTAGTATGAACTATGAGGGTGGTGAGGCACTGGCACAGCTTGCCCAGAGAAGCTGCGGATGCCCCATCCCTGGAAGTGTTCAAGGACAGGCTGGATGGAGCTTGGAGGAACCTGGTATAAGGTAAGGAGTCCGTGGTCATGGCAGAGCAGTTGGAACTGGATGAGCTTTAGGGTCCCTTTCAATCCAAACCATTCTGGGATAGAATGAGTCTATGAACTGAGACAGAGTACTGATTTCCCCCCCTCAATATTTCTCAACACCAGACTATGAAAAGCAGCCTGACAAACACACTTTCACTACAAAAACTAGGAGAGCTTAGCAAGGGACCTATTAATTTACTGCTGAATTGCCTATTTGTGCAAAAGCATTTCAGCAAGTCCCAATTAAGACTGTCTGCTCCCAGAAACAGCCTGTCCCACCAAAAGCAGCCACCCAGCTTGCTGGTTACACTGAAATCCTGGGAATTACTCCCTCAACAGCAGCCTGTAAGTGCTGTTTTGTATCCATGTGTGCAGTTAAGTTGAAAATGGAAAGCTGGGAAGGTGCCTGTGGGAACAGCACTGCCATGGGGGAATGCTTGGCTACAGCCATATGCTTCTGTCCTGCTCCTGCCCTGCTCAGCTGCAGGGATTGCCTAGGTAGAAGCAGGACCAGGCCTTTACACCCACCTGGGTTGAGGGCATCCATGGACATCCAGAGCTCATAGCATCACCTAAGGGTCATGAGAGTCAGGGCTGCAGTTTCTGTTCACATTCAGTTTGGCCCTGCAGAGCTCACACAAGTTGCCTTTCACAAGAGTTAATCCTGGGCTTTGCATCCCCAGGTGATTCATGGTAAGTCCATACTTGATCTGCTCAGAGCAGCCAACCCGCCCTGGGATGGTGGCCAGGAAAGGGGCCCAGGTGTGTTTGGGATGATCAGAGAGAACTGCCTCACCCCCTCCCTATACCTACAGAAAGAGGGGTCAGGAGTGCTGGATCACAGCCTCCTGTGACGGGTCATGACAGGCAGGTGAGCACCTCGTGGTCACACGCTCTGGGAATACATTTCTCATGTGATCAGGAAAATAAATCATAGTAATTGAAACCCAGCACAGCTGGGCTGGGTTACCCATCAGCAAGGCAGTGTTGCACTCCAGACTGCACAGCAAGCAGCTGCTGCTGTCACCTCGGGCTCAGGATCAGCAGCAGGATGCTCTCCACGCCCCTTCTCTACATTTCTGTTACCTTTGTGCCCCATTTCTGTTGCCAGAAGTGGATCTACCAGCCTGCTGCAATTCATCTTCCCCACAAGCAAGCAGCCCTGGGTGCCAGCAAGCAGAGCATGGCACCCGTGCACGTGGCACATGGAAACACTGACATTTCCATTTATTCCAAATGGCACTTCACATCACCAGATTTCTAAAATATTCCCATGGCAAAGAAAAGAGAAACAAATATGCAAGGAAGGGCAGAAAAAAGTGGTAGGTAGGAAGGGAAGGAAGGGAAGGGAGTGCTGGAGAAGTGCCAAGAGAGCACAGCCATGGGTAAGAGCTGGGGGTGCCTGGCACAGGGGAAATTCCCAGCCTGGGTCTGGGCTGAGCAGGGCTCCTGCAGCCTTGGGGCAGCCAGCAGTGACACTGGGCTCCAGGGCACCCACCAGCCTGTGTTCACAGCAATCACCCCCAGAACAGGGTTTATTCATTTATTTTGGCAACAAAAGGCTCTCTTGTACAAATCAGTTTTCATCTTTTTCTCCTGGAAGTGATTCTGTAACTCAGTCAATGGAGTTCAGTGACATAAGCCAGTGTGGGAACAGCCTTAGACTACTGGTGTGTGCCTAATGCAATTAAAATTTCACTGGTCCTGTGCAGCCACACAATCACATCCTCCCTACCATTCCATCAGGGCCTGCTTGGGAAGAACAACTCCTATTGGGGCATCCATATCCTCCTGCCCCCTGCACTCACAGTGGGGTGGGGAAGAGGCAGGTGATCCATTTTATCCTGGAAAATGGGCAAAGTGTCCCATCACCGTCCCTTTATTCAAGCCCCAAAAAAGGCTATTTACATTAGACTTCATAGCACAAACCCAAACCCAAATAAGCAGCTTTTCAATATGTCTGAAAGAATTAACAGGTTGAAGTGGGGGATTGCAAAGCAGAACCAGTGCCATGCAATGGCTCAGAGCACAGAGGCCCTCTGCTTCTCCCAGAGCAAGCTGGAATATCCCGTCAGCCAGCAGTCACCATGGATCCGTGTCCTTGGCTACAGCACTGGCTGCTCACTCATTTCACTGAGGAAACAGAACTTCCAGGGTCTAAAACATCTCAATCTAGACAGGCTGATTTAGAGGGATTTCACGCCAGTGAAACAACACTACAAGCCTTTTGAACTCTTTTCTCATGTTCAGTTCTGCAGAGCCCAGACCCTGAGATTTATAGTTGTTTTCCTGAAATGGGGTCAGTGACAGAAGATTTGCACAAAGAAGCATCCAGCAAAACTTGAACCACTCTCCTTCACCTTCCTGTGCAGAACAAAAAACATGCCTGTGCTCTGTGCAGAGGGCTTGGGGGACTTTGCAATAGGGATCCAAATCACGAGTGGCACTCAAATTATGACTATGTCACTACAAGAGAGTTTCCATTTGCCAAGGGGAAAGGGAGCATCAGCATTCCCAGGGATACACAAAGCTATTAGTCAGTCTGCATCACTGGAAACCATTTATTTTAATGGAAGCTGTTGCAATAATTAACATCTTCATGAAAACATGCACAGAGGCCGTCACAGCCATGCAGGCAGAGGCATTTGGGGATGTTGTGTATTGCTTGGAGAGTATAATCATTTTTATTTTTCCTTTTTCCTCAGACTCCATGTAGGCTCCTGGGAGGAGCCCCTGTCATTAAATGCAGCTCAGTACCTCTGACCTTCTCCAGCTTGGCCAGGGAGCTCCTGGGACACCACAGGCTGTGAATTCCTAATCACTGCTGTAATTAAAACCAGAGAGGTGATGCCAAGTCAGCCTCTGCTCTGCAGCTCCACAAGTTTTCCGTGTGGGCACAGAGAATGAGAAGTTGGATAAGCCTTCAGTCCTCATCCTGAAGCCAGCGTGGGTTGGGGCTGGGCTCAGGTGAGGAAGGGGGACACTGACCCCTCTGCAGCAGGAGGCTGGGCTCACATTTGTCTAGATTTTATGCGAACAAGATGAGATCTCCTACTCCTGCCTCAGGTACAAACAAAACACACACTTTGATCCAAACTTGCAGATTTCTTCTCATTTTTTTTACTTAAACATGAAAAATTGGAAAACTCCACTTGGCCACCTTTCTATTTTCAACTAGAATCAGGTCAATTTATTCTGTTTTAATGATTTTACACTATAGTGTTTATGGAAATGGTAATGCCACACTTTACAGCAGAACAAAACCAGTGTTAATTACAGAGAGAAAATGCTATTATATATTTGTTGAGCATTACAGAGAGCTACTGAAAACCTTACAGAACAATTCCCTGCTGTGAGACAGAAAGTCAGGCAGTCTGCGAGCTTGCAAACTACTTGAGAAACAGTAAATGGTATGATAAACCTAAAGGGGAAAATAAAAACACCAGAAGTGGGGAAAATAGGAACACTAGAAGTATCTGAAACTATGAAAGAATTACTGTGGGAAATCCAGTAAGCAGCCCCAAAATGAAGCAGGAGACAAGCAATATTTGGCTCACATAGTTTTGCAGGACATCTAACAGCTTCTGTCCCACATGCAACTGTGCTATAAACACATGACCAAAACAGTGGCCCCAAATACTGCGTGTCCTACATCCCTCCAGAGCAGCCTGGGCAGGGGTGACCCCACCACACGTACAGAGACCCTCTGTACTCTGCAAGGGCTAATCAGCCACACATGCAATTCAGCAAGTACTAGGATTATTGATCAAACCAAGGCTAATACTACTTAAAACTTTCTGAAACCATACCTGCTTTTGCTTCTCCAAAGTGGAGGAAAATATAGAGTACTCCTCTATTTCACTACAGCCCTTTTCTCCATTTAATGCCTCTCACTTCAGACACATCACCCTAAGCCAATCTCTCACAGCCTCCACATGATGTATCACTGCTTTGATTTTTGGGACAGCACATTTTCATAAAAACTGAGTTTTCCATTAAAAAAATGCCCCCTACCTAACCAAAACCAGACCAAACTGAACTCTTACAGGTGCCTAATTTTACCCACTGAGCAAAATAATTGTCTCTCCAGTGCACAACCACAATTACTGTGTTTTACTTAGATCATGCAATTCTTTGCAGGGTCAAATAATAATACAGGACTCAAAGCCAAGGCATTTGGCCTCATTGACTGTGGTTCCACTACAACTCAATGAGTTATAATTTGGAAGGGGAAAAAAAAGAGAGGAAAGAAAAGGAACTGGTTTTGAGATAAAATTTCTTTTTTTGGATTATTATGCCAGTGCTCAGACAACAAGAGAGGGTGAGAAGCAATGGACAGCAAACAAGGGAGGACAGGCACACAGTGCCTGTGAGGCTGTGGCGCTTCTTTGGGGAGCAGATGCTAGAGAAGCACCCCATGATCAAGAAATGTTATAAAAGCAGTTTATAACTTTTATATTCTATTTTTACTAACAGAGAACATTCTTCTCCCTTTCCTTTGAGAATCAGACCCATCCAATCTGTGAAACTGGCCTTTTGCCAACATGACTATTAAAGACCAGGGTTTCAATAGTACCCAAGCCTCTCTAGCTCAAATTGCTTTTGTGCTGGCAGAGCTGCCTGGGGGCTCAGTGCACCCCAAACTCAGGGTCTGGGGCCTGGGAGCACACATGGGGCTGCAGCAACACCACCTGGGACTGCCCCCATGCCCCTGCCTCCCACTCACCCTCTCCCAGTGCCCTCCCTCCCACTCAGCAAGGCAGAGTTATCCACAATGGAAAAAGGCTTTGCATCCAGGTCAAGCTTTGGATCTGTAGGAGAATAAGGCAAATAAACTTTATGGCAAGGAGGCCAGCAGTGCTTTTCTGTGTCCCCTGGTGAGTGAGTGAGTGAGCGAGTGAGTGAAGCACAGGGATGGATGAAAGAGACCAGTTCAGCATCAGCATGTATTTGGGGCTGTGGTGTAAACTTGGCCCAATGGTACATTATTTTTTTGGAGAGACAGGCAGTTTCACTCAGGACAGAAGGAATGTCTCAGCGAAAAGGCTGCTGAAGTACTGGGTCCCATTTATACCCAGTATTTACACAAGTTATATATCTGCATGAGTGGATGTAAACGCCTTTGTGTGCATGTGCATATATATAAAATATATATAGAAAGCAGAATTTCCCACTACTCTGTGTGACTGATGATTAACAGCACTAATTGCATAATACCATGTGCCTCTAGCATTACTGTAGAAACATCTCACTCCTTAAAAAACTCTAATTTTAAAGCATTAACAGCCTGGGTGTGACCATGGCACCACATTTCCCCGTGGTTCCTGGGGACAGAGTTAATGGCAGACACAGCACTGGGCTCAGGGGCTTTGCTGACCTTCCAGCTTCCATCCACATCCCTGACATCCCCAACCCCAAAGGCAGGGCCCAGACAAAGGATGGGAATCTCCAAGCAACCAGAGGAGCAGCACTGGCCTCTGCTCCCTCCTGCTCTGCACTGCTGGGAAACGTATTTGCAAAACAGAAGATCTTTGCAAGCATCCACTAAAAAGGGAAAAATGCTAACAAGGAGCTCAATGTCCTGAAAGAGACCAGTAATCACACATAAATAGAAGTATTTAAAGTATCTGAAATATCTACAGCGTATTGGTCGCTTGCCTGGAAAAATTTTTCAATAAATAATTCAGTGCTATGCAGAGATCTTACTTTAGACATTTGAGATCTTTCAGAGAGCAAAATCCAGCCCCCAGCTGTGTGGAAATGCTCCTTGCTCAGAGCCATGCATGGACCACCAACCATCCTCATCTCTCTGCACTGAGTCCCTCTTCATCCACTGATGCCAAATCCTCATGGGAAGCTCTGTCCTCCATCCCACACCTCCTCACCCACTCAACACAGCTCAAACACGTGGACCAACATAAAAATACCTTTTGCACCCCTGAGCAGAGCAGTGAAGAAGCCCTCAGAAGCCACTCTGACTCACACATGTGGAAAAGTCATGGCTGGGAATCTGGTCCAAATCTGCCACTCCTCTGGATAACAAAGCATCAGGAGGCCAGCGCAAGCATTTTAAGTTTCCTACCAAAAGGGAAAAGCTCAACAGCTCTGCTGTCTCTGAAGTCTATCAGTTGCCTAAGGCACAGTAAAAAAAGCTCCTCTAACTGCTGAAGCATCCTGAAAAGGTTACCCAGCACCAGCATGAGCCAGAGTCATGAGGTGTCATTGACCAGGCTAAAACCTTCAGCCTGTGGTTGCAGAGGATGGAGTTCAGATGGGAAAACCTAAATGGGATATTTTTGCACTCAATATCCTCCCCATCACATTCCTCTTGTTCCCCTTATGCTAGTGTAGCTTCTGTGCGCTCCCCTCAAGTGAGCTCAGGCCATTCCTTCAAGCTAAAACACAACCCAGCCAGAAGGAAAAGCAAACCACCACAGTTGTGGGATTTTCTGGCTGTCTTCAGCTCTCTGGAGCCTGCTTGCACAACTGTGCCAAAATCAGCACAGGGGCTGCAAAGTTCCATCTGGAGAAACCAAAGCCTGATCCCTCCCTGTTGGCTTCCCTGGCTCACAGGCAGCATAGTCCACAGGAGCAGCCCATTGAGGTGACTGAAGCAGGAGAGAATTTGCCACTCAGCCTTATGGCAAAGCTTGCAGGTGGCAGTGAACCCTGCACATGTTTTCTGGGCTCGTGCTGAAGTGCCATGTGCTGCTGGCATTGTCCCACGGGGCTGGATCCTGACAGTGCATCGTGGGGCTGCTTTTGCCGGGGCTGGGGCTTCATTCTGCACACTGCTCACAGAACATCTGCAGAGCTCCCCCCTTCCCAGAAGTACACATAAGTAATTGTCAACTTCAGTTCTCATGAAGAATGAGGTTTGTTGGGTTGAGTTTTGGCTTTTTAAAATTTTTTTACTGACATTGATGGTTGATTGTCCCATATACTATATGATTCCTGAATACTCTGTGTCAGGCAGCAAACAAACAACTTAAAAAATTGCATAAAAATAGTTATCCGGGGCAGAGTACAAAGAGAAGCACTGAATGGAAAGGGAGAAGGAGCTGCACCCCTGACAGCTGGCTTGGCAGAGAGGAGATGTGAAGGTGCTTTGCAAAGAGCTGGATGGCTTGTTGCCAGGGAAAGTTTTGATGTTTGCCTTTAAATATTGAATTTAAATAAACCTTAGTATTGTCTGTAGAGGCCCTGGTCAGAACCCCAGTCACCTGAAGGCTCTGCAGCAGTGTCAGCGCTGGGCAGTGCAGAGGTGCAGGGTCCACAAGGGGACTCACCCTTCCATGCACCCACATGGGATGTACTCCTCTCCTCAGCTCACTGCTTGGCCCATTTTCAGTCTCTCCACATGAACATGCCCTAGCCAGGCCCTCTGTGGCCATCTCACTCTACAAAGCCCCTAGCCCATGGCTGGTGGAGGCATTTGGGCACAATGCCAGGCAGGGAAGAAGCTGATACCACAAGCATGCATTGCCCTGGCTGCTGAGGGCTGGCTCTGCTGTCCCCATAGCAGGGCACTGCCGGACAAGGACACACATGCAGGCAGATTCCTGCACTGCCAGTTGCTCTCCATGACCATTCACACCCTGCCCTGGGCTGCACCTGGAGGGTCACTGTGTGACACTGGTGACAGGGATACAGGGACAGTGATGAAGCGAGTGCCCTGGCTGCTCTCCTGCTGCACACACAAACTGCAGAGGTCTGATTCCTGCTGGCAGGGTAGGATGGGTGACCCCACCTCACACCAGTGCTGGTCTGGGCCATGAGGGGCCCCTCGCCTTGTGCCCACACTGGGGCACACGGCTGTCAGCACAGAAATTGTCCTGCTACAATATCAGAAAAAGTGGTTGGTTTACAAGCAAATCCCCACCTGGCACGATCAGATGGCATCCTGGTGCCAGGGTGGGGTCCTGTCCTCCCTGCATGGCTCCCTGACCCACCACACACCCACTTCCAGCCCTGCCTGGAGCACAGCTTGGTGGAGCCCACACAGGCTGCGATGCCCCACCATATTCCAGGCCTGCCAGGGCAAGGAATCCTCCTGACCATCTGCCCCTTCTATCACTCCCACCCCACCCTGCCTTTCCCAGGCACCAGCACAAATATTTGTGCACCAGTCCAGGGGTACTGATCCAGCTGCAAACCTTTTTGGATTCATTGCTTCCGTTTCTTTTGGCAGCAGCACCAGAATAAATGGTTTCTGAATAACACTCTGAGGATCCTGCCAGCCAGTTGCATTCAGGCAAGCATGGGAGTGCTTCACCCAAAGTGACACAGAAAACTAAACAAGATCGTAACAGAAAATCTTCCATAACTCTTAGGACACGACACAGTTGCATGCCCAGAGTTAATCCTGCAGAGGACAGGGAAGAACAGGAATGTTTTGAATACCACTTCCAAGTCAGGTGTTAACCTGCCTTGTCTCTCTGACAGCTCAGACTGGACCAGAACACCTATTCGGTCAAATTTCAATTTTGTGTTGCCTTCTGCAATATCAACAATTATGTAGCAAGTGTTCCCAGCAGGGCTAAGCAGGCCAGACTGCAGCTGGCATTGCCTCCAGCCATGAAGATCCATGAAATTTGGCCTGTTGCTGTCTGCAGGAGGTTGTCTGTGAATTATCACACCACAGATTTTCATCTTCTGCTGCAGATGTAGGGAGAGACCTCACCGTTTGGGCCATATGACAGCTAAACACTGCCTTTATTATTGTAAGGAGCAATTCTCTTTATGCCAATCCTACAGCTTGAAGAGCTGCAATACTTACTGACCTGCCCCTGCAGTTAAAGCAAAGCCATATGAAAAAGGAGAGGACTGAAAGGCTCTGCCAGCTCTGTGTCAAACACATGCCCATGAAGACAGTATTACAACTGTCACACTGGAAACTGAAACGAGAAAATGACATCAAAATGGGAGCTTACAAAAAAGTAACAATAGTGTCACTAACTAGAACAAATACAGTTGTATCCCTCTGTTAGAGT
Organism: Emberiza elegans; assembly: GCA_024865655.1. Lineage (NCBI taxonomy): Eukaryota > Metazoa > Chordata > Aves > Passeriformes > Fringillidae > Emberiza > Emberiza elegans. Next base: position 2,747,017 of record JALJVW010000797.1, read on the forward strand.
AATCTCACTGTAATTAGACCAGGTTAGTTAACAAGAAAGTGGCCTGCAAGTTCATGGGATCACAAATGGGTTGGAAGAGGCACTGAAGATCACCCAGCCATCCCCCACACAGTGGTCAGAGATGCCCTTCACTAGGGCAGACTGCTCAGGGCTCCATCCAACCTGGCCCTGTAGCTGTAGTGCTTTTCTAAAGGACCCTGCCTGCACAGATGGGAAGGAGTGAGGGGGTACCAAAGGTTAAGTACACATGGAGAGAGCAGAGTTTTATCCAGACCCTGTGCACACAGAACTGTGACTGCCTGAATCCTCTCCAAGTTTTATCCCAAAACAAACCAGAAACTGAAGGCAGCTTTGAAAGTTGTTCAAGGCTTATTTGGCAGCCTTGCAGTGCAGTGAGGGGCAAGAAAATAAAGAGGCAGGCCGTGTGCCAGAAACCCAAAGGAAGGCAAGTGCCCCCTGCCCCTGCAGGTGGGGGACAGCAGCGGGGACAGCAGAGGGGCAGGAGCAGCCTGATGCAGCAGCCCTGCCCTGCACAGACCTGCCGGCTCCTGCCGTGCCCTCTGCCTGCCTGGGCCCTGTGCCAGTAGCCTCCAGTCAGAACTGAAACACACTGCCTGCAAGAGCCAGAGCTTCTCAAAATAATCTCTACTCAGGAGTATCACCATGCTTTTAAAGGAACACAACTTGATGTTTCTCTCTTGCGTGGTATCAGTAAAAGCAGAGTGATTAGTGCAGAAAGGCTCCTGGTGTTAGGGACACTCTCTGCCCAGGGGCAGGAGGCTTTCCCGGGAGGTCTCACAGTGCACACAGCCACCCCTGAACCCGGGGCCATGCCTGACCCACCACATGGCACAGCTCCAGGAGCAGGCAGGAACCCTCCAGCTTCCAGGAGGCTCTCTGAGATTGCTGAAAGCATCATCCTCCCGTTCTCTTCAATCCCCAACCTGCTCTGTCCCCAGCATGCCACAGGATGGGATGCACCAGCAACAGGCACATGCACAACACAGCAAGTCAGCAACCACTATGTCGAGATAGGGCATTTCATGGCTATAGATAAGGTTTTCATGTTCTGTCCCTGACACCAAGGTGCACCCTCATGAGCTCTCACACCCCACATAGCAGCAGGCTCTTCCCATGTGGATGGAGTATGCTCATGGTTCTATGCTTGAGGAAAGTGGGAATGCACAGCATGCAATTAGGAACATCACACACTACACTGAATGCTTGCAACCTACCACTGCTGCATAGCTTTGGCAAAGACAAGTTTTGTCACCAGCTCCAGGAGACCCCTCAGGCAGAGACATACATTGCAAAGAGCCTGCGCTGAAGTCTGAGTGGCTGAAAGTTGAGACACAGAAAGCATAGAAACCAGCAGGATGTCACAGAATTCCAGAGTCATTTAGGTTGGAAAAGTCCTCTAAGATTATCGAGTCTAACCATTGCCCCAGCACTGCCAGGCTTGCCACTAAACCATGTCCCAAAGTGCCATATCCACACATTTGTTAAATCCCTCCACAGATGGTGACTCCACCATTCTCCTGGGCAGCCCCTTCCAGAGCTGAAAAATTCTTCTGGCGAAGAAATTGCACTTAATATCTAACCTAAACTTCTCTTGGTGCACCTTGAGGTCACTTAATCTTGTTTCTCCATTTGCTACTTGGGAGGAGATGAACCTCCCCACCTAGCTTCAACCTCCTTTGTAGAGTGATAAGGTCCCTTCTGAACCTCCTTTTCTCCAGGCTGAGCTCCCCCAGCTGCTCCTTATCCGGCTTGTGCTCCACACCGTTCCTCAGCTCCGTTGCCCTTCTCTAAACACACTCCAACACCTCAGTGTCTTCCTTGGAGTGAGGGGGCAAAAACTCAACACCGCATTTGAGGTCAACCACAATTAAACAGGTGTGCCATGCTCCACAGAGCTCCCAGTGTGCGAAATAAGCCCTGGTATGTAGGGTCACGAGTTTGGGGCAATGAACTAAGAGGGGCAGAGTCCTCCAGGGAAGGAAGCCCCAGTGCCAGGCTCCGTCTCTGCATCCCAGTGAGTTTGCCCCCACGCAGGTAGAGCTGTCCTGCCCGCTGATGCCAGGGCTGCCGGGGAGGTCTCCAGCCCCCAGGGCTGTCACCCCGCAGCCCACGCGGCACCGACGGGGCAGCTGCCTCCAGCGCTGGGAGCTCCAGCCGGAGCCGGGCAGGAGCTTTTCCCCGCTAAGGCTGCTGGAAACACGCGAACAACGGAAAAACGCCAACGCCACCCAGGAGTGCCAGTGTCCCCCAGGAGCTGTCCCGCATCGCCCCCGCGGAACGAGCCCACCCACCCAGCAGCACCGGCTCCCTCTGCACCGCAGCTCTGCCCCCGGAGCAGAGCTTTGGCTTGGCTTGGCTCGGCATCCCGGAGCCGGGCTCCGGTGGAGCCCGCGGGGCCCCGGGGATGGGGGTCCCGTGTGGAGCCCCCCGGGCCCTCCTAGCCCCAGCCGAGCCCTGCCCGGACGCAGCTCCCGGACCCCGCTGGGATCCCCCCGCTCAGCTCAGAGGCGCTGCGATAACAGCAATGGAACCCCGCCGGGACGGGACTCACCATCCGCCGGGGCCGCTGCTGCCCGCTCAGCTCATGGCCGGGGCTCTGCCCTGCCGAGCCCCGCACAGAACTGCTGACTCCAGGCCGTCCCTCCCCCTCCCCTCTGCAAACGGCTGAAAGAAGTTAAGCTTGGCTAATATCGGCTTAGGCTGTATTAGCGCAGCAGCAGCGGCAGCGATGCCCGCTGTAACCCTTGAGCTTCCGCACCCGGCGATGGGAGCCGCCTCCCAGAGGAAAAACCCACCCTCTCCGCTCTGAATATTGCAGTATTTTCACACATCTCTGTCATACTGGAGGATTTACAGGCTCGAAGCAACGCTTCTGGGTGTAAAACTGTAAAACCTTACCGCAACTGCGCAGTTTAAAATTAGAAACGGCTTTTTTTTTTCTTTTTTCTTTTCTTTAGGAAAAGTCATCATAAAAGAAAGTTTCTGACATTGAGAAAGTCTGTGCCACCAGTTCAGGTCTGCTGAACTGGAAACTTCATAGGTCGGATATCAGCAGATATTTAAATGGGCAGGTGGTGACAGGACAAAGGGGCTTCACACTGACAGAGAGCAGGGTTGGATGGGATATTGGGAAGAAATTCTTCCCTGTGAGGGTGGTGAGATACTGCAGCAGACTGTCCTGAGAAGCTGGGGATGCCCCTCCCCTGGATGTCCAAGGTCAGGCTGGATGGGTCTTGGAGTAACCTGGTCTAGTGGAAGGTATCCCTACTCATGGCAGAGGGATTGTAATGGGATGACCTTAAAGGACCCTTCCAACCCAAAACATTCTGTGATGATCGAGTAGAATAAATACAAACCCCCTGAATCAATAAAATAGTAAGACAGTAACTATTGCCAGTAACATCATCCTTATACTGCCGTATATATTAACAGAAAAAGCCCAACACCCCTGGTATTCCAGCGCAAACCAAGTTCTGTTAATTTACATTCAAAATAACAAGACCAGAACTTTGACTTTCATTTGTCATGGTAAATTACTGACATTTACATTTGAGAGATCTGGCTGAGATACTCTCAACTAGAAGAACATTCCTTTCAACTGGAAACCAACAGACCAACAGTGTCTGATAGCTTCCAACTCCCCTCTCCTGAGCAAAGATAAGGTGGGTGTGCCACCCCTGGGCCCCCGGGAGCCCTTGCTCCATATCATCACATAATTTACTGCTCATTTTTTTCTGTTCAATTCCTGCTTAGGACTCCGGCTGTTAGGAAGGCATTTGAGGGGTCCTCCCTTCTAGAAGCTGAATATCTGGCATTGTTAACACTGAAATTATTGTTTTCCTCTACTCTTTTTTTTCCTGGCTGGCTCTCCACAACCTCTTGGCAGAAAAGGGGGGAGCAGAGGGTGAGAAGTTGTGTGAAGACTTACTATTACCATAGTTAATAAAGTTTCTGTCCGACCTGTCCTAAATTTTACTTGTCATATTGGAGTTTGTAATGGAGAATTCTCAAAGAACACTTAATACCCATGAATGAAGAGACTATTTAATGAGATTTCAGGCAAGATTGTAAAATATCGCTCCTCTGCGTCACATGGAGGATGTTCTGCAATCAGGCTTAATTCATCAAAGTGCCAGAGTGGGGCAGGGAGTACTAGACTGAATGGTCTGCAGGTGCAAATCAGCATCACAGTGCTGGCTTAATGGGACCTCAGCAATATTCACCAGCTCAGATTCCTGCCCCTTTGTTCTTTATGAGCCACAGCTTGACAGAATCTTTCTAGTCAGGAAAATATTTCAGGTGTGTGAAAAGTTCTGGGCTGGCTGGGTGCTTCAGTGCCAGTAGCCCACAGTCTCAGCATATCTGTGTTCATGCTGAAATGCCCTAAAGGGGAGGTGGGAATCCTGATTTCAAATGAATATTGGATTAAAACCAACATACTGTGCTATGGAGCTCTTCTTTCCAGCTCCTGCTGGTAAGGGCTGGTATTGCCTACCAAGATGAAGCTCACCATGGGCAATATAGCCTCAGTATAAGTGGTGAGATTGAGTAAAACGCGTGTTTCATGGTAGAGTCTGACCCTTTTACCTCCTCTGTAAATACCCTGAGCAGTAATTCCCTTTCTCTTGTTTTGCTTTTATTGCAGTACATATGCATATGGATTCACTCTCTGAAACAACCATTGGAGATATCTGAGGGAGAGGAAAGAGAGGAAGCTGGATGTGGGCTGCCTACCTTAAGGGAAAAACGATGCAAGCATACTCTAAGTAATAAACTGAATAAAAGCTTTCCCTCTGCCCCAGAATTTTCTGCCAGGTAATTTGCAGGGCAGAGTGATGGGGACAGGGCTTTATGGGAAGACAACCTAATTTTTTGGACTCACAGCCAAGAGAAAGCATTGAGTAGCAGGGATGTTTATACTAGTACAAAGGAAATTAGACTTCATCTTTTGTGCTCAGTCTAAAGCCCAGTAAGACCCACCTACCAGTAAAATCAATGGGAAGACTTCAAAGAACTCTGGGATTTGGCTGAGACATGACCCATCCAGGATGGGATGTAAAAAAAGATGTATCTGTAAATCACAGTGCATTTAATGCTCCCAGCCAAAGACAAAGTTAAAGAGTCCTATAAAAGAGAGTAACCTATGGAATCTCTCTATGATTTTCTACTTTATCAAAATTAACAAGAAATGCAGATTAAGATTGAATTTTAAACATTGCTGCTTTTAGCCAAGAGAATACAGGATAGGGCATGGTGTAATGGTTTTAAACTAAAAGATGGCCAATTCAGACTAGATAAAAGAAATTATTTTTTTATAAGGAAGGTGGTGACACACTGGCACAGGTTGTCCAGAGCAGCTATGGTTGCCTCAGCCCTGAAAATATTCAAGGTGAGGTTGGACAGGGCTTGGTACAGCCTGGTCTAGTTGAAGATGTCCGCTCATTGTAGGGGGGTTAAACTAGATGTACTTTAAAGGTCCTTTCTAACACAAACTATTCTATGACTTTACATAGAGTCATCAGAGCAGCTAAATGAGGCTATGCCACCAGGAAACCACACGCAGCTGAGATAGACTGGGAGCTTCCATTGTTCTGTGGAAGAGTTCCGCTTCAAAATTCTGAGCGTAACTCAAAAAACCCCAGTGGCTGCTATGGTTTTCAGGACATTCCCATAAACCAGAGTGATAGCTTCAGTTACAGAACAGAAATCTGCCAACAGAATCTCTACATTCCTGAATGCTCATCCATGGAAAATTGTGCCTCAAGTAGAAATAAAAAACTGCCACTAATTCAAATAATGCATAAGAAAGGGGAGCCTTACTGCTTTGTGTGTCTTTTTAGTGGTCTCCTTTTCTTTGTTTTATATCCTCTGGTCAGATATTATGCTTTTATGTTTATACAGCCTATATTTTTGACTATTTCCAAAGAGCAGCAGGAAGGAAGCATACAGCACAAAGAGAGGATTAATTGAATAATTAGGAACATTAATATTCTGTTACTGGGCAAGTGTTTCTGCCTCCTCTCCCTCTAGCCCTCAATTTCCTTACACCACAGGGATGCCAACGGATGGCAAGGTAACAAAAATAAACCCAGGATGATGAATTTATTGCTTATGCATCTCTTCCCAGCTGTCATCCTAAGAACACTTTACAGGCACCCAGAAGCTCAGTCTCTACATTGCGGCTGATCCTGGCAGGTGAAGCACACAGTGAGGTACAGGGGCCGTGTCCTGGCCTAGCCCAAGGGGGTCTCTCCTGCACTCTGGCATGTCAGCAGGGCTGGCATCCATCAGCCAGAGACCCCAGCCACATCCCACACCCAGCTTCTCTTCCCCTGGCAGCAAGGGCCTGGCACTGTGCTGGAAAATGAGGGAAAAGGGGGGATTTGGCATCATCTCATGGAGGGTTTTTGAGAAATCTGTGGTTGGGCTGTGATTTGAGATGTCCTTAAATAGTCCATATTAAATACTTCACTGAAGTATTTTTTTTCTCCTGACACTAATAACAAGCAGTTGCATTGTTTGAATGATTTTTAAACACACAGTTTATGTTTCAGGATCTTTGTTGTCGCTTCAGAGTTTTTATTTATTTTGTTAACTAAATCAGTGATTAGGCTATTTCTATTTTTGTTTCTAGAAAGTTCCCTTTGCTAATGCCACATCCTCAAGCACCCTGCACCTTTCTGTGCCTGACACTGCTGTAACTTGCTTTTGCTCTCCTGTTTTCACAAGTACTTTCAAGTCACCCTGAAGACATTTCTGTCCGTGCTAAATTTTGCAAACTCTCTGCAAGTCAGTGAATTTTCAGTTCAAATGTATATGGCACATTTTTGCTGACTTTTGTCAGGGCTTTCCCTGTCTCCAGCCTCCTTCCTCATACTGCTGCAAAAACAGCCTTAAAATCTCTTTTTCTGAATATTTTAAGCCTCCAAGATGCTGGAACATGGTTCTAAAGGGTTAAGATGGAGGAGGCCCCCAGACGGGCTCATTCTGTGGTCTCAATGACACAGAGCTTTTGCCTTTTCAAATATATTTAACCAAATAAAGTGAATAGAGGATATGCAAATGCCTTTCCCGAAAGGAAACACAGCCCTGAATTGTTGTTGGCAGGTCAGAGCATCACACCACCCTCAGCAGCCTCTCAGCTGCGGGAGATTCGGGCTGGAGGAGGTGGCGGCACAAAAAGACCCTTTTCAGGCAGAAAAAAAAGCAGGATTCGGGTATTCCAAGGAGACAGAGGGAGGAGGTCACTGGGGATGGCTCCCCGGCATCTCAAAACCCTGGTTCCCTGTGAGGGTGGAGAGGCCCTGGCACAGGTTGCCCAGAGAAGCAGGGGCTGCCCCATCCCTGGAAGTGTTCATGGCCAGGTGGGACAGGGCTTGGAGCCAGCCTGGTTTAGTGGCAAGTGTCCCTGTCCTGTAGCAACAAGAGTGGATGTGCAAGGGAGACCCACAGTGAACAAAGGTTCAGGGGACATCAGGACGCAGGCACAACTTGGGTGACCTTTTACAAGGTGGGGCTCACAGGCTAGCCACAAGCTGCTCTCAGATCCAAGGAGCTATTTGAACATTTGGCTGAAAAAAAGATAATTCTGAATGAGATTGCCTGGAGTTATGGAGAAGGATTTTACCTAAAACTGAGCTGTATTGGTATCTTGGTTTGATATACAGGTGTCTGCCAAGGAAGGCAGGAACCTCCCTTGGAATTCAAAATGTGACGACCTTCCCTCCAAATTATTATAATTTTGAAGTCAAGGGGCTTTCAGGCAAAGGTATGGGAAAGCAATAACGGTTCTTTGCCAGTGTGTGTGTGTAAGAATGCAAACCAAGGGCAGTAGCCCCAGGCAAGAGCAGGAGCCGAGCGCGGCCTCCCCTGGGCCCAGGGTTGTCCCTGCACTGCAGTTCTGGGCACGGCCAGCAGGGGCGCTGCTGGCTCCTGGCCGGGCAGGGTGGCTGCAGTGATTCCCCCACGCCTGCAGGGGGCGCTGTGGGGTGGGCTCAGCCTTGCTCTGCACCTGGAGAGAGGGAAAAGGGGTTTCCCTTGCAACCCCCAGGGGCAGCCAGGCCTGGTGCCCTCCTGATGGAGAAATGTCACCATGGTATCTTGTGAAAAATCCCTTCGCCAGGATTTTTTCTCCTGGGAAGCTGGGAAGCTTCAGCTTCTCCCTGTTTTGCTGCTTTGGAATGTGATTTGAAGAATTGTTTATCCCAGCATGTGAATTGTTTTTACTTAATGACCAATCCCAGTCCAGCTGTCTCGGACTCTCTGGTCAGTCACAGGTTTTTATTGTTCATTCTTGTCTAGCCTTCAGATGAATTCTTTCTTCTATTCTTTAGTACAGTTTTAGTATAGCATTCTTTAATATAATATAATGAAATAAATAAAATAATAAATCAGCCTTCTGAGAACTTGGAGTCAAATTCTCATCTCTCACCTTGTCCTGGGGACCCTCACAGCAGCACAACAGCAGGACCTCAGAGCGGCACTGGAACAGCAGTGCCTGGCACACCCGCTGGCAAACAAAGTACAGCACTAAGCACTAAGCAGTGGCAAAGGCAGAACAGCAGGGAGTCCAGCAGGTGCTGGGTGTCCAGCTAAAATGTGGCAAACCCCCTGAAATAACAGCAAAAAATGGCCAAGGCTGCGAAGGAGCAGCCGGGCTCTTGCAAGCAGCCAGGAGAGGCTCCCTCAGAGGGGCTCAGGGCGCTGGGTTCTCCCCCTGGGGCGCCTCAGTGAGGGCCCTTTTCCCGTGGGGTCAGGGGTTGATAAGGTCCAACAACTGCTCTTACAAGCAAAGGCTCACCCATGGTAGGAAAAGCATTAAAAGACTGAACTGTGGAAACAACATAACTTTTAAATTTTTATTGTATCTCTCTAGTTACGCTTGACTTGACTTTGCCTCCGAGAAAGCTATTTTCTTTAGTTTTTTTTAGGAGATGTAACATTGTGAGAAATGAAAGGCCCTATTCATCTCAACATCACTCTAAGGAGATGGGCTTAATTTACCAACAGACTGGGAGCAGCCCAAAGATACTCAGAAAGATAAAAGGCCATCAATGGAACATCAGCAGCCACCTAGGAATATCTACCCTCACAGGAACATCTACCACCCTCACAGGAACATCTACCACCCTCACAGGCCGCCTCTGCTCCGGAAGGGACTGATAAGAAAATCAACGAATCGAGATCTAATTAATATCAGAGTCAAAGAAATATGGATCCAATGGAAAACTGAACACTAGGGGTTGCTCAACTCTAGACCAATGTACTTTGAAGCAGTGCATCTCTATGGGTTTTGCCTGCATAAAGTCTGGGGGGAAATCCTGCAAAACACGTGTCATGGAATGATTCTCTCTGCACACCCAGGCTATGTGTAGATGAGATTATTTCTGTGGTACATCCTGGCCAGATCAACATCCTGGCCAGAATAAATTCCCTCCTCCTCCTCCCATCCATACATTTTGTTCTCTTAAGTACCAGTCGATATCATCTCTTGGGCATCAAATGACACAAAATTCTCTGAGAGAAAGAAAAAAAAAAGGAAAAAATCCCAATCGATACTAAATAAAGTATATTTAACATTTCAAAAGGGGTTCTAATATATTTGTCTTTTTTTGTCCATCATTGCGAAGAATTTTACAACAAACTAAATTATATCCTCTCCATTTCTTATAACTGAATACTGTTTTCTGCAGAAAAGACATTAAGTCTGCATCATTCTGTAATTTGACTGCTTAGATCACCTCCAACTCATTTCAATCAACAGCAGAATGATTGACTGTTTCCTAGATAATTTTTCAAAGAGGAAAAAAAAAGTTAAATCAGTTTCGCAATCTGCGTGCTGGTTCCTGTGCTGAACAGCTCATACTTGCCCTGGGAGATGGGGGGAAAAATAAAAAGAATGCCAATTTAGCAAATGTCTCAGTGCTTTGCCTGCTGTAGCTTTTGGCTGGGGCTATCTAGCAGTGAGTGGGACACCCCAGCGGTCACAGCGATGTCAGTGTGGCTCCTGAGGCTGATTTTAGGGATTTCATAGCCCTTGGAAAGGAGTTGCTTGTTGCTCTGGAGGCAAAGAGGAGCAGGGCTCTGACCCTTACCATGTGCAGGCCCTTCCCTGAGGAGGCTGTTCCTGAGCCCTGTCCCTCCCTGGGCACCATCACTGGCCCACATGGGTGGGCACAGCCCAGGGGCTGCTCTGCCTCGTGCACGGGGGCAGCTCAGCCCAAATTTCCTAAGGGCTGGCGGGAGAAGGAAAAGTCATTTCAGCCAGCCCCTGTGATTCTCAGCCATGAACAAGCACAGTGGCTTGCCCAGGAAATGCAATTTTCCATCCAACAGCAGGTCAAGCAACAGCCCAAAGTGAGCCATGGTGCCTTCTGCACCCATGCATTGCCTGTGCTCTCAGCAGGGAAAACCCATCCTTTCCAAAGGCAAAAGATGCCCGGCTGAAGAGGGGGCACAGCCCCGGGAGCAGACAGGACAGGGCAGAGATCTGTCACATGGGCAACTGTCCTAGACAGGAGGCTGTGCCATTCTCTGGGGTGAAAACATTGGGGAAAAACAAATAGCAAGACTACTGTTAGCAAGTCTCAACATCATGTTGGTATCCAAATAAGCAGGATCTGGATTAGTCATAAGCAAATATGAGAAGAAACTTGGAAGATTTTCTAGTCGTTTCTAGAACTTTCCCAAATGAAAGTATGTTCACAGCAGGGAGAGTCACACTTGCATGGAAGGATCAGCTTACATGGCGCCACATACCAAGTCCCTGCCACCTCAGCACTTCTGCTTCTGGACCCAAAGTTGTACCTTAATAATTACAGAATCATTATAGTTGGAAAAGCCCTCAAAGATCATTGAGTCCAATGGCTAATCCAGAACTGCTAAACCCACCACTAAATTAAATCCCCTAGCACCACATCTACATATTTTTTGAACACTTTCAGGGATGACAACTCCAGTACTTCCCTGGGCAACCTGTTCCCGTGTCTGACCACACCTTCCATTAAGAAATTTTTCCTAATATCTAATTTAAACCTCCTCTGGCAGAACAAAAAGTCCCATTGCAGTGACTGATCTGGCTGACAGCTTTGGTGTGGCTGTCGTTCCTCTGTGGTCAAAACACAAACTCAGGTGGCCAGGTGGAGCATCCAGGTGTCTGTTCTCAGGTGCAGGACTGATGCTCCCCTCTGTGCCATCATCAAACCTCTCACCAGTGAAAGCAGTGAGGGGTCTCTTAGAATCTGGCCATTAAAAGATGGATTTACACAGGTAATCCTCCACCTCTGCCACAGGCGACAGTGGGCAAAAGACCCTCTGCTGAGGTTGTTTTTCCAAATAACCCAGCATTTGGAATTTCTGCTCCTGTGCCAAGTGACACACTTGGCCACAGAGGGAAAAGTCACCTAAAAACCCCCAGGTCCTTGGGAGCTGTTACTCTCAAAGAGGTCAACTCATCCAGCACGGATTTTGCAGCATGACTGCACAGTGCTTAGTGGAAACTCCTCACTGCAGTTCACATGCGGTGTCTCTGAGATTTTATCTACACAACCAAAGCCACTTTGTTGAGCAAATGGAAAAGTGAGCTGCAGTCTTGCAAAACCATGGCGCACAGCTCTGAATAAAAAGACTTTTCTTCCCTGAACTGGGGCTTTCCTAGAGAAACCATGATTTCCATTGAATGACACACTTTTTTTTGACAAGTGACATTTTCTTCCTGTGGTGTGGAAGAAAATGATTTGGAAAGGTTGGTTGGATTTAGCTTCTTTCCATGTTTATAGGATTGGAATATCCCACACAACACAGAAGACAGAAAACCCCCCTGTGTGGCTGACTAATCCAGGGTTTGTGGGGGAATCACCATGGGGTCTTGCCAAAACCTTGCTGTGGACTCAGCCCAGGACAAGAAGGGGCTGCATTTTCAGCCAGACTTTTCTGAAGTATCTGCTACACACTGTAGCTGAAGCAGCTACATCACTGCTTGCCAAAGCCCCAGCAGTGAGTAAAGGATGCTGAAGCGTGGCTGCAGCAAAGAGCTGGGGACCAGCTCACAGGTGCTGAACTACCCCTGTGGCTTTGACACTCTTTCCTGACTAAAAGTCCTCGCTCATCCCAGTGTCTTACTTTCTCAACACCAGCTACCATGTTTTCCATAGTCCAGTCTCTGGTAGGATGGTAAAATATTTATCATTTTGCCTATGTACAGAGTGTAGGAAAAAACAAAATGAGGCAAAGCCCCTGGTCTGCTTCCTCACCCACCTTCCCACCAGCCTCAGGTCACCTTGGAGGCCCTGTGACAATGTTTATGGTGCAAGGAGGCTTTGACACAGCAAATGACTTGTCATCAGTAAGTCCTGGTGGCACGCAACAATAAATCCAAGCCCAGCAAAACATTTCCCTGTATCATGCTGTACAGAATCATCGCTCAGTTCCTTGAAGTCTCAAAAAGGATTTGCAAAGACTCTGAATCAGCATATCTGGGAATAAAAGCTCCTGGAGAGCCAATCATGCCTCACAGAAAAATGCAGGAGAGTGTGGAAAGGAGTGTGAAGATCCCTGCTGGGGATTCAAGGATTTTACATGTATATTTCAAGCATATTTATATATTTATGGCCACATGCTCTCTGATACACCTTTCTCCACTCTATTTGAGTGGTTTCACAGGGTAAGAGGGTATCTGGGTTCCCAAGCTCATAAACCCTCCTGCACAGTGGGAGAAGAGGTGACAGGATGGAGCAGTTTGGACCACCAGTGCCTTCTCCAGAGGGCACAAGACCAGTGAACTGCAGGAGCAGAGGTCTGCACTGTCTGCACTGTCCCTCCTCTGAGCTGTCCCTGCTCCCGGCACCCAGAGCCCTGCAGGGACAACAGCAGGGACAGATGGGTCCCCAGTGCCAAGGACCTGCAGGGTTTTGGCTTCACACAGTAGCACAGGAGACAGAAATAGCAGTGAAGGAAAAAAACCTCATTACTTGTATTGGCCCATCCCCAAAGAATGTATGCAGAGTACTTAAAAGAATAAATTAACAGATTTTATTTTCATGTTGATTTCTGATCAGAAAGAGGGTGAGGGATTTTTTTATTCGGGTCTATATGAAGAAATAATGTAGCAAAGTTAAGAACAAAGCCATGGGAAAAGAGCTGTCCCTGAATGCCTGTGAACCCACCAAAGGATAACTACCTGCATCACGTTACCCACCATCCCTTTCCATCTCACCCAGACTTGCCTCCAGTTACCTACAAGATATCCAGGTGCTGATTGCAACTGTGCAGTGATGAAGGAAGAACAAGGTATTTCTCTCAAAGTGGTCTCAGAAATGTACTCACTGTGAAACATTTAAACCCTCTGGTGATCTGCAGTGTTTGGTGACATCAAAAGGGCAATTATACCCTTACTGATGTAATGTTGTATTTCTTTGTTTCTGGCTCACTCCCAAGTCAGCTTTCCTATTTCTGAGGGTATCCAGTTAATTCCACTTAACATCTGTCTTCAAAGCTTCTCTCCTATTTTTATTACTTGAATGTAATTGTAATATCCACAGTTCTATTGTGGAGACAATAATCAAATAAATGTCTAGATTAGTCAGGAGCAGCAGAGAAAAATTGCTATGTCCTATCTTGTCCTGTGAGGAAGCAGAGAAATCCAAATGAATCTAATCTTTCCTTTTGATAGTATCTAGCAAATGTTCAAATAATAGAGGGATGGAGAATAAAAGCAACTAAATATACTTCAGCCAACACCATGAGCTTTGCCTCCGGTGCAGCACCTGGCACTCCACAGGCTGGGTTGAGCAGCCTTGGGCATCTCCTCTGTACACAAAGCATCACCAAGGACTCCTGTGGCACAGCATGAGAGGCAGGATCAGGAGTGGGATTGTACAAGTCTACTGTAACCTCAGATGAACCTCCCAGCCTTTTGCAAACATGCACTGAGAAACATTTGGAGATGCACTGGTGCTGGTGGGAAGGGACACTGTGATGGCAGATTTCCCTTCTTGCGCCTCCACACATGAGTGCAGGTGCCTGCCTGGCCTCCAGCTGCTGCCAAGAGGCAAGAGAACAAAGACTTCCTTTCTGTAAGGCAGGGCTGATGGGGCAGGCAAGAGACTCATGGCTATAGCCGCATGAAAGAGAAGAGCAGAGGAGTAAAAGTAGGAAATCCCAGAGGTTCAAGGGGTAAGGTGAATTCTCAGATAATTTCAACCATACCAGCAATGTTCAAGTCCCATGGGGAATTTGCCATTAGGTTTGTGTTTTGTTTACCATACCAATCTCTGCATCCATCAGACCATCCAAGACTGCACAGTAGGAAAAAACTGGCTTTATCTTTCACTAACTTCTACCATTATTTCATTGAGATGAATGTTACAGACCTATTCTCAACTTGTTAAAACTTTCCTAATGTCACCAGAATTAATTTGAATTAAAGAAGAATGCTGTGATGGCCAAGGAGCCCCTTGTTCAGTAAATCATCACAGCCACTCTTTTGCAACATGACTGATGGGATGGGGCCATCAGAAAGCCAAAACCAGACATGAGAGCAGCAGCTGCTGCTCCAGGGCTGAGCAGGTGCCACACTGCCAGGTCAGGCAGAGCCATTGGCTCTCTGATGGGATCCATCTCTCAGAGATCACCTGTGGTGGCTCACATCTCAGTGCCACTGCAAAAGGCTATAACAGCACACCTCTCTTCTGAGGGCACCTATTCTGCAGATAGAAACGTTGGGCTAAAGTCATGTCCACACTAAAATAAAGAGAGCACAGCACTAAGTGAAACCCCAGACACACACTTTGGGATAGCCAGATGCACAAGAGAGAGGAGCTGGGACACAGCAGAAACACTGAGATGTGAAGCACAGAAATCAATACCTCAGGGCACATGTGGAGGCTGAGGGTAGGATCTTACACAGGAGACCTGGTCCCAGTGAGTCCTGTTCTCCTGCTGTTGTCATAAACAAGCCTGGTGCAACCAGTAATGGGGCTCAGAGCAGTCCCTGGGGCCTTGGGGCCTTGGGGCCTAAAACACAATAACAAACACTTGCCCACAGCTTCCCAGCCAAGTCCTCCTTTCTGTTTCACCCATGTAATTCCCTCTGGGCCATATTTCCCTGCATGACTTTTGCGACAGTTCTGAAGAAGCTGATTTAAGGGGCTGATATAAGCAGCTGCAAGGCCAGTGCCTTTAATGAGAGCTAACAAGATATTTTCAGAGGCAAAATTCAGGCTAGCAATTTTAGGTTCCCTTTTTTTCAGTATGAAACATCCTTTTTCTTAATCAAATATAGCAAGTAGGCATGAACATAAATAATTACAATATTTTCCATTATCAACACTCCCCTCGGAACATCTTCCTAATGATGCTAAGGTGTTGTCTTTTAAAATAATTCTCCCTTTTGTATTTCTCCTTGGAAGTCTGTCTAGAGGGAAGCTCTTTGATACATAAAGGGGGAAATAGCACAGACATTGAACATTACCTTTGTTTCACACAGATTCAAAGCAGTCAATTTCAAATCAGCACAGCAGATCACTTCAAGATGAACCTTTTAATACCTTACAGAAATCCTCCTGTTTCAGACTCGCAAGAATTTCCTAACGCAGACCCACTTGGAATCGTCACTGCCTGCCCACAAAACAATGGGATCCAGCATCACCCTCTGCCCATCAGCTCTTAACATGCACACACCCCTCCAAGCGCGCCGCCCTATTTCACATACCCGCTACAGACAAAGTGCCCCAACAAACGTACCAGAGATGGACTGGTGGAACAAACCAGCAGGACAGCTTGAGAGATATTATGTAATGCCTCCCGCCGAGCTCTCTGCACCACTGCCAGAGCGGCTCATGGTGCCGGCTCCGCCGCACGCATCACGCCGAGCATCATGCCATCCCCATGCAGAGCGCCGCTCCCGCCTGCCTCCTCCCTTTAAAGAGCTTGAATACCCTTTATCCCGGAGCACGGACGACCGTGGGGAGCCGGACCGCGGGCCCAGAGGCCGCTTCGGAGGATTCAGGCCGGTACCACCGTGCCGAGGCGGGCAGCGGGTCCCACCCGCTGCGGAGAAAGAAAGGAGCCGGGAAGCAGGGAGAGGGGCGGGGAGAAGGACAAACCCCGCAGCCGAGGCGGGCCGGGGGAGCACTCACCCAGCAGCAGCCAGCCGGAGCCCGCCGAGCCCAGGAGCGGGGCGAGCATCCCTGCGGCGCGGCCCCCGCGCCCCGCTCCGCGCACTGCGGCGCGCACTGCGCACCCCGCCGGCCCGGCCCGGCCCGCTCCGCTCCGCCGCGCCCCGCACGCTCCCCGCCGCTCCCCCGGCGGAGGGCGGTGTTTTCAGCAGCCCTCCTCCTCTCCCCATCCAGCCGAGCCCTCCAGATCCCTCCTAAAAGGGGCTATGCTGCCGGCGGTGCGCGGATGCTCATCAGAACATCCCTGCCCCCTGGCACTATGAGCAGCGACGGGAGCGAGGGGAGAAACTTACTCCTTTATATATTTATTTTCACTTTTGGCCGATGGAATTGCAGCTGGCCGGTGACCTGCACAACAGAGGTACTAAAGATCATCAGAGATGCTGAAGCACAGCCAGCTTCATCAGCAGAGATGGTTCGGCATTGCCTCTAGACATTATCATACAGCTCATGGCTACTTAAAGCAAAAAAAACCCCAAAAAACCAAAAAAATGCAATCTGTGTGTGATACTAAATACACAGAGAGAGGAGAGAAGAGCAGATTTGTGCTCTTGACTGTTCCCTGAACTAGCTAGTTGTTAAAAAACTGATGTCCCAGCTCCATGGTACATGAAGGGCTTTGCAGAAGAAAGTGTTAAAAGGGCTGCACCAGTGGTGAGAACACATCTTGCATCCCTCTGGGAACCAGAGTGCCAGTGGAGTAAACAGGGTGGGAGTGCCAAAGGGTAGAAGAGATGCTGTCTTTTTATTCAGCCCTTTGAGTCACTAACATGGCAGGTCTGCACAGCAGGCAAAACTGCCTGCTCCAAGCTGTGATATGCTGCTGTTTAACTCTTTGGGAACATAGGCAAGATACACCAATACAATTCCCAGCTTGTACCAGGAATCAGCACTAGTTAGGTATGATTACAGCTGTGAAGGGCACATATTTCCTTTGCAGATAAAAGCTTTTGGTTTTCTCAAAGGTGAAAATGAAGCATATGAAAATTAAGAATTTCTATTCTATGGCAAAAAATTTTCACCATGTGGTTTCTTTCTGATTCAATATGGGAACAATCAAAAAAAACCTCCTGTGTACAGAAGCCCAGCAGCTGATTAAACCTGATGTAATTTGTATTAGAGCCATCACTGCCCACTCCTGAAAGCTGTTATAAAATTATCATGACCCTTTTACTCAAGGGCCTTTTGTCTTTCAAGACTCACAGTCTCAAGGCAGAAAATCATCATCAAGCACTCTAACAAGTGAGCTGGAAACCAAAGAGAACTGTATCTGTTTCCTCAGACTGCAATTCTTATAGTAAATGCCTTAAAGCAATTGGACTTCAACTACACCTTCAAGTGCCATCAAATCAAATATAACAGCTATAAAATATGACTTGGCAAAATCATTTCTACTGTCATCTGTTTTGCCCGAGAGTGAGATAGATTATAGATTAAATATTGCACAATCTAATTTACTTAAGAACATTAGTAGCCTATTCCGGCAGCCTTCTCTTTCTTGAAAACGAAAAATAGTTTCTACGCCAAATTTTACCTGCCTCTCTGTGGCAATTTTTGTGTTGCAAGGCTGTTAGCATGTCTCATCTTCTGCAGGCTACCTGGATCCTACAGTTCCTGTGTCTAAGCAAGCCCAGACTTCTCCCTGAACCACCAGTGTCCTTAACTGAGCTGTACTTCTGGACTCCTGAAATCTGTTAGCTGGAAATGGCAATACTGAAGCTAACAGATACCACAAAAGAAATTGTCCTAGAAATATTCAAGGCCAGGAGGGACAGGGCTCTGAGCAACCTGATGTAGTTGATGATGTCCCTGGTCACAACAGAGGAGTTGTATGAGATGACCTTTAAAGGTCCCTTCCAACCCAAAATGTTCTATGATTCAGGATGTCTTGATCTTTGAGATGATAATACTTCCTTAGGGAAGTTGAGGGATCAGAGGAAACTAGCTGAAGAGTTCCAGCTCCCAAAACTTCACTGAGATTGATGCAAACAGATCTGTGGAGGCAGTTGCACAATGAGTCCCGGAAACACCTTTTGTTCATCTACCATAGGAGTGAAGATCATTGGCACAAGAAATCCCACCTGGACCACCATGCCCTTGCTTTGGGGAGCCACAAGGTGTCTGCCTATGCTCTGCAAAGCAGAGCTTTCCTGACCTCAGCATCTCCTGCAGCAGCTCCTCCAAGCCCTACGCAGATTAAAAAAAGACAAGTGATTTCCTGTGTTTCACCACAAACTTCCTGCCTCTCTGCAGAGTTCTCATAAACCTTTCTCTAATTCTTGACTTTAAAACCTTTGCTAGCTTTCTACTTCTCTGTAACTTCAGTCCAAGGCAAACTTGGCCAAACTGATTATCAAAAGGCCCATCTACAGTTTTCTGAAATTGTCCACACCTCAACAGCCATTTAAGTGCTCTCACTTACTGGTATAGTAATGGATGGTCTGTCTTTGGAGGTGTGACAGACACCTGTCATAATGATGCTGAAATTTTCCACAGTAGGAAACCACCCAGAATCTTATGATTCACAGAAGTGCCCCAAATCACTACTACACCAGAGCTATCTCACCTGCAGGGGACCTTCAGCCACTAAGATATTAAAGCCACCACCAGCAAGACCTTCCTAATAGTCAGAGCAGAGGGCAACATCAGGAAAAAATTGGCCAAGGAATCTGAACTTACACCTCTCTGAAGTGTGTTAAGTTTTCCAATCCACCCCAGAAGCTGTTACTACCAGAAGTCTCATCTTTTCTGTTTGCATCACAGCCTAGGCTGGGTTATAGAGAACAGGCAGTCTATCACCTCCCCCCATGAATACAAAGAAGTTCCTACTTGCTCTCACAATCAGGTACAGTAACATTAGCCTAGCTGGGAAGAAATCTGTTTATTTCTTGCTTGAATACATTTATGTGTCTTTTCAGTATTCCAATATAATCTGTTTGACCCAAGTAACACTAATATAAAAACCTTCAGAAGTATTCCATTCTGTTAAATATTTTTTAAAAGCGTATGAAATGTATTTCAAGCTGGGATTTACACAATTTTTATTTCAAGTTTTTCAGTCTGTCCTCCTTCCCAACCAGCTGGTAAATAGTTACTATGGCAGCACCTAATGCAGAGTGACTCAGCACTCCCTCACATTCCAGTAGCAGCGCTGTCTACCCTTCTTGTTTCTTATGATTATAACCTTGTCTTCTCTTTATTGTTTCATTGCAGAATTATGATGTTTAAAACATTATTCTTTCCTTGTGAAACTCAGCATTTATTGGTGGAATCAATGCAAGAATCTGCTAAATAAAGATCATACCTATTCAGGGTACTATTTCAGCTTTCCTTTTGTGTTGATCACAAAGATGTTTGAACTGTTTCCATAATTTCTCAGTGTTTCTTTGGAGCTTTATATTGCTAAGTGAGTTTGTCTCATATCAAACCACAACACAACCAGCTCCAAAATATCCCTGTCTGATTGTGAGTAGAAGCTCCCCTTCCCTTTGTTAATGTTGAAAGCTTCTTGCTTTCTGTTCACGTGTTTGGGTTTTTTTAAAATTAATGCTGCTTTGAATGTCGTATTTACACCTTGAGTCTTCTCCTTTATTCTTTCTTTGGGTTTCAGTTCAACCCAGAGGTGACTGGCCAACCAGTTACCATTGTTACCAAAACTCTTTGAGTGTGACCATCAGCCAATTTTTATCTACTACAGTCATCCAATTTATCAAGTCTAAGAGCATGAAAAGCCCACAAGTCATCAATTGGCAAGTCATCAAAAATTTAGAAGAATTTTTTTATAACAGTGAAACTTGCAAAGTTTGTGGTTTCCCATCTCATGGCTGGATTTCCCCAGAGCTAGAAGAGTGTGAACTCTCCCATCATGGAGTTTTCTGTCATTGAGGTAGTTAGTGTTTTACTGTATTATGACATTCTGGAAGAAAGTGCCTTTAAAGTGGCTGGCCGGGGATCTCAGCTGAGTTAGTTTCTCAACTTTAATTTTCTAAAATTGAAGCTGACAGATTTATGACAAATAATATAGCAAATATATGTGGGGAGAGCTAAGGTATTTTTTCAGTACACTTTATGAAGATTAAGATAGTTATTTTAGACTTGGAATGCAAAAACATGTCTGAGGAAGAATAATTAATTTTTCTCTCTAGCCCTGCAGGCATCTTTCACTTTTGCTCAGCCATTCCAAGCCCTCCCAACCCTGACGCCACGCAGGAAGCTCGAGGCCCTTCCCACCGGGTGTGGCCCTGCCCGGGCGTTTGCAAAGAACAGAGAAATGAGGGATCGTGCCCGGGGCACCGCAGCTCCCCGGGGGCTCCGGCGACAGCTCCAGCACCACGGACAGCGGCAGCTCAGTAATTATCGTCTTCATTAACAAACCCGTTCTTTGCCCCATGAAATCACTGGCGGTTCTGAGGACTCCCTATTGTGTTCCACATTACTCCCAACATTAGAGAGAGCAACAATGATTAATGTGTTACCCTGGAAGTTGCAGTTGCTCCTTCCTTGTCTTCTGCTTCATTACCAGCCTCCTCTTCTGCCATTTTATTTTTTCCTACCTGTGAAAGAGAAGACATTTAAGTCCATTCTGCACCAGACTAATAGAACCCTTAAAGTTAGTAAATGCTTTTGAGATAATCAAGCCCACCACTAAGCCATGCCCTCAAGATGTGCCACAGCTACACCTTTCAAATTGCTCCAAGGATGGTGACTCCACCACTGCCCTGGGCAGTTTCTGTCAGTGTCTGAAGAAATGTTTCCTAATAACCAATACAAGCTTCCCCTGGTGAAACTTGAGGCCATTTCCTCTTGTCCTGCTACTTGTTCTGTGGGAGAAAAGACCAACCCACCTGGCTCCAAGCTCCTTTTTGGGAATTGGAGAGAGAAAAAGTCCCCTCTGAGATGCCTTTTCCCCAGGCTGAGCATCTCAAGCTGCTCCTCATACCCCCCAGTGGCCATCTCATATAGAGGATAGTGGGTCTCTGCCTAAGGGCTGGGGCAGCAGGTGTGCTCAGGATGGGCATGGATTTATTTACCAGAGGGACAGTGCACAGATCAGTGCTATCTGGCAGCCCAGGTCCAGATGTAGAGCAAGGACTGCCATTACAATAAATCTGTTTTGCATCTCATAGCCGAGAGAATGGTTCCAATTGCTGCTGAAAGCTACACAAACATGCTACATGGTGCCAACTCTCCATACCTTCTTGACCTTGAAGATTTAGATCGATGTATTGTTGCTAAATGAAGCAACAGAAGGTGAATCAATTTACCAAGTGCAAATTTTTGTATGTCTCATTAATTTCATAAAATTTCACCTATGCATCACTGTTATCTGAGATCAATGACCTTAGTGCCAAAATCTTCATGGCAGTAAGGAATAGGCTAGAGACAAGACCTCTACTCAACTATTCATAGGAAAACTCAGTTGATTGACTGTGAAAAACAAGGCAAAATAGAATATTTCATTTTGAGGATACAGAAATACCAACAAGCATTAGATAAGAAGTGGTATGATGACCTAGTTTGTTCTCTTGGTTTCTGTTTACATCCGTTCAATACCATTAACTCTCTGAACCACTTCTGGTGGGTTATTCAGGGAGTGACAGATGCTACTGCTGCTCTGTTGCTGCTCCAGCTGCAAAGACAAAGCAAAAAGAGGGGTTTTAGAAAAAAAACCAAATCCCAGACCCACTCTTTCTACATTACAGCAAGAAGGGAGAAAACAAGCAGTTCTATTATGGTTGTTATGGAACAAATGAAAATCAGAGTTTGACAGAAGTCATTTAATCCCATAGCCCTTCATGCCAGCTACGCTGAAATCACATTAGGAAAATAAGCGATATTCACTTAACCTCTTCTGGCTTAGAGGACATACTCGCAGCACAAATCCAAAAAGATCCTGTCAATAAAGCAGAGCAAGCTCTGGTCACACTTCTCCTGTGGCCAGAAGACCTTAATGCTGCTGCAGGAAATTATGTTACACCTCCATCAGATTGGAAGCAAAGTTTCAACCTCTTTATATAGATATAAACATACGCTGTAATGACCTTTGAGCTTTCTTTAGACAAAAGCTCTCCTCTTTGGATTTGGATAATGAACAAATGCAGGTATTGTGGTTCAGCTTGCAGCTCATGAGCCACACCTCTAAAGTAAGTAAAGGACAGAGCCAAGACCTGAGCATATCCAAAAGCTCAGAACTCCTAAACTTTAGGTGGAGTTTTAAGTGATATCTAATGTATATTAAATAATTTTGCCACAGATTTTGGCTGGAGGCAGCTGAATGCTGACCTGCTCATGGCAGAGTTGTGTGGGCAGTGAGGTTGTGCAGTGGGTGCAAAGCAACTGACTGTTCCTGCTGGTGAGCCATTGAAGTGTCACCCTATTATTTAAAAAGCATCCAGGCTCTTTCAAGCTGTAAGTGCTTCAATGAAGCACTGTGCCTCACCAGCTTGTGTGAGCACAGGCACAGCACAGAGAGTCCTCATGGCCACATTTTGCTGCTGATCCATGATGTGACCTTGTCAATGGCAGCAGACTGGCAGAGCAGGACAATGAGATTTCCACCTTGTTTCCTCCTGTAGCAATCCCTTTTTGATTTCTGGTTTTGAGGAAGATGCCATCTGCTGTCAGTAGCTCATTCAGACAACTGGGAGAGAGTCAACTCCACTAAAAGCATCAGAAGTCAAAGAGCTGCAGACATATCTTCATTGAGAGTGTAGGCTGAAATGCCTTTAATAAAAATTTTTATTACTATATATCATCTCACATATTTATTCATTATTTTCTATTAGCTTGTACTCAAATGGAACATCTTTTAAGCAAGCATTTGTGTTGCAGACAAAAAGCCCTTTAGCCCAGTCTATCAGGGCTTTTGATGTCATTTGCCTTCTTGCCATGATCATCTGCCAGCTGCCTATTTGTGCTGGTTTAATTAAAAGACAGAATTGATTGGTCATTAAATTTTTATAATAGCAAGGTTAAGAATTTAGAAAACCATTCAAAAACAAAGGTAAAAGAGGTATGGACATCAGACCTGAACCTTAATATGTTTTTTAAAATTACTGTAGAAGCATTAGCAATGAGCTTGTTGCACAGGGAAAACTCACTGTTTACCAAGGTAACAGCAAAAGTAGCTGTTACCTAGGAGAAATAGTAGATTTTTCTAAATAGTAGATTTTTCATTCATATTTCGAATCAAATATTATTTATTGAAAGGGAGTAAAATACACTGTATGGTCTAATAAAATGAATGTAAGGGAAACAAATCCCAGTCTCAATGAATGGATGCAGGACTCAATGTGCAAAAAGGGGGCATAAATAAAACCAAAGTGATGAAGGGTTTGGATCATTTCAGTCAAAGAGAAAAGTCCTTGCGTGAAACAATTAATTACTCACAGGACCATGTTTCAGCAGCAGCATGTAAAGCCAGAATTAACAGTAGCAAAGACCTGCATTGCTTAATATCCTCTGCAAAGGGAGGTGGATGAAATCTGAGGAGTGATGCCAAATACTCTCTTAATTTGAGTATGAGGCATCATAGTAGGATCTCACAATGATGAGCGATTGGGCAAGAAGATGGCACAAAACCCCCTGTGTTGGTAAGCAAAGACATGCACGCAGGAAATATAACCCAAATAGGTACAACAGAGAGTGAGCTGGCTTTTTTAATGACATGAGGAATGTTTCTGTTGAGCAAAACTCTTTATACCCTGGAGTGGTAACTCTCCCAGGTCACTGCTGCATGCAGGCACATGATGCTCTCCATAGCAAAGGCTTTTATTTTCTCTTTATGGCAGTATTTTGAAAACACCTCTTGAATGTTAAAGCAGCTGCCTTTAAGCACTCAAGAGACCTCAAGATTTTTTCCTAGTACAGATCAAGCCATTCCTTGGAGACCAATGTTTCCTTCTGCCTTCCAGAGGAGCAGAGCGGGAGCAGCTGGAATTGCCAGCCAGCAGCACTGCAGCAAAAGGCATGTTGTGCTGTCTGTGGCACTCCTGGATAATGTTGGTAAAGGCACTGTCTGCTGGTTGTTTTAAGGCAGCACACTTACTCCCAGAACCTACTTCTCTTTTCCCAAGTGTAAGAGGTATTGGAATTCAGTAGTTTATTAGACAATCAAATGAGATCTAGCAACCTATTTCTCAGTACCCAGATGTGGAAAACCAGACTGAAATCCTCACAGCAACCTGAAAACTCCCCCTTATTTTTTCCGAAACTGAACAAACTGACATTGATCCATACTTGATTTCTCACTTCTGTGTTGTCACATCAGTTTTTGTGCAGCCCTGGGGATGCTGCCATGGGCCCTGGCCTGCTCAGTGTGCACTGATGGGTATGGGCTGTGTGCTGCCCTCTCCATAGCTCTGTGGGGAAAGCAATCTGGGAGGCACAGAGTAAAAATATCCAGGTTGTTTGAAATGGGTTAGAAATAAATGGTCTCTCTTCTTGTTTGTTTAAAACTAGCATAGCAATTCTAAACATTGATGTTCCTCTCAGCTGATCTGGAGATTCAGAAACTTCCAAAGGATGTGATTAATCTCTCAAGCAGGGTTTCTTGCAGCTGCTGGGGAGCCACAAAGTGCCTTGAGACACTTTGCTCCACAAATTCCATACTGGGCTCTTTAACCTCTGACTTTCTGCATTTTTGCCATTGAGGAGCTGGGGTGCATCAGCAGCTCCCACACAGCCACAGGTATTTTTCCATCTCACTGAATCCCACTGGTTGCACCAAGCTGGAGGAGATGCTCTATCCTAGGGCACTTCCAAAAGATGCATCTTTTGCCTTTTGTGGGAAGCCTCATGTGTTAGCTGTCATTTTCTTTCTCAACAGACATATCAATGTTTAATCACCAGGACAACATTTTCCATGTTGACTGGGATGCTGACTCATCTTGAAGATGTCAGTAGGTTCTAAAAATAGGACCTAGTATAAAAAGATATTTAGTAAGACTGAGAACATGAAATTACTTTTTGTTTGAAATCTCTATGGCCTTATACAGTGCAGTTCACTGGGTTCTTGACCATGCTGGTGTCACTGTGACACCACAAGGTACATTGCCTGGGACTTTGGGGTTTGGTTTACTTGGTAAAACAAGCCCCAAAATTACCTGGGAAAAAATTACTTTAAAGGATTATTAAGCTTGCAAAAAATCAACTTAAAAGTTAGAAATGCTGCAGAAAAACTGCCACCCAAGAGAGATCCACCCCGAGCAAAACAGATTCCACAAATTTTTCATGGGAAAAAATAGGCAAAATATAACTAAAGAAAGTTTGAAAGCACAATGTAAGGATATATATATATGGTGGCATAAGCAAATTACATTTTAGGATTCAGTTTCTTAGGAATTATAGAACAATTAATTTGTAAAGGACCCTTAAGATAAACTTCTCAGAGTTCAACTTTGGTTTTATTTGCAGTAAAGTATAAAAAGTGGTCAAAGAATTCACTACACAGACAAGAAATTGGATTTGTGAAATCTTTTACCAGGTCATTTTTAATCTCAGACAAACCTGTAAAAAATGCCCAGGTAAAATCTTTGGCTACAAGGATCCTATCAACAACTGCGGCTTTGTGATGATAATTCCTTTTCTGAGGTTTGAAGGTCCATTTAATGGAAAATATTCATATATAAATTCACAACTACTTGTAAAAATTCTTTTTTGTTTGTCTTTACAGTTACTGTGCATGGGTGGCATTTTTCCTCTGAAACAGAAACCACCACATGACTTGTGAGCACCATCAGCTCACCATATCTGGGAAGAGGAGTTTCCAGTCCTGCCCACTCTCACCTGGGTCCCAGCATACCTAAGGCTGCCTGCCACATCAGAAGGAGTTTGGAAGAAAATTTTCTAATTTTTACCCTCATCGTTGGCAGTAGTCTGATGACCATCAGATTCTCATCAAAGCTTTCAATTCTGTTTTGCATTTTTAATGCAAAATATCCTGAACTACTTGCTGTACTTAAATCATTCATGTCTGCCAGGTCAACTTCATGGACCTCTCCTGATTTTTGTTTGGATGTATGCTTTCTGGCTTGTGTTCTTCCCTTCATGCTATTGATAAAGTTTCTCATTCACATAGTGCTGGTGCAGCCCTCTCAAGCTGATGTATTTATAAAGTAAATTATAGTATTTATAAATGTAAACATCCACTGTACTTCCCATTTTGTCACAGCCACTACCAAATGCACCAAATTCATTGTGAGTTTGAAAATAAGAAAAGAAAAAAAAAGCAAAACCAGAAAAGCAGTGATAATAAATAATTCTTCTACTAACTGCATAGATTATCACAAAATGTCTTGAGTTACTTCTTGACCACATGGGAGCAAATAGCAGAAGAATCAAGAATGCCTATTTTGGGCTCCATTTTGGAGCAGTGGGATCCCAAAGGGGTAGGAGGTTATGTAGAGGAGGACACACTTTCTTTGGGAAGACCAAGACTGATCCATCCATTACACCTGATGTTATGGCTTTTGTTGTTGCTGTCTAAATGACTCTGCCTAGACATGTCTGAGTGCAGTAGATGGCTGGATGGAAAACAGAGGGAGCAGCCAGGCTGTAGCCCATCAGGAGACTCCATTTTTGCATTTTCACATCAGGCTGACAAACCCCAAGACCCCTTCTAAAATCTAGTCTTCACATGAAGTCTGAGCAACTTTTGCAGAGGTGCATTTCACAGCAGCGAGATTTGCATGTAGATCAGAATTGCAAGTTAAAGCTCTCATCATATCATTGCATCTCTGGTGTCCTCATTTGATCTCACAAAGGGTTTACTAATGACAAAAGAAAGCATTTGCTATCTGCACTTGTGGTTTTTATGACAAAACCTCTGTAAAGCTTCCATGAGAAACTGGAAATAAAACCTAGATGAGGTACATTAACTTTCTGACACAAATATTTCTCTTATTCTGCTCATGGTTCCCTCCATGGGGAAGTGAGAGGATCTTAAGGTTCCTTCCAACCCAAACCATTCAATGATTCTACTCCTTTATTCCCTCAGGAAATTGGTTGAGTAAATGTAATTAACTTAATTATTTAATCAAGATGACCCAATAATTGGTCTTGATAGTTCCAGGAGAAAGTTTTATATGTTTGCAAATATATACACATTTCAAAATAAGTAATTGGAAGAAGAGTAAATAAATTGAGATTACTGAGCATGGAAGAAATGTACCATTTTGCACAAGCTCATTCCAAAGTGGGCATCCCAAAAATAACTAATTTTTCAGCTCAGTTTAGTGGGAAGCTGAGTATGAGAGTAATTCAGTGTCTTGCAGTACAGCAGTTGGTTCACCCACGTTTCACCACCTGGTTTCCAGTAATCTCATCACTACTGAGAAATCAAACACTTCTCTATGTGACTGCATGTAGTGGACAGCAAAGAAGGCTGTGGTTGTGGGCTCACTTGCTACTTGGATCATGGCCTGAAACATACAGATTTTTTCAGTATTTACTGTACTAACAGTGCAAGGTTAGTGCAATATGCTCTGTTCAGAGACATTATATCTATCTCATTAACATGACATTCTGTTTGGAGCCAGAACAGAGGACATCCTCCCACTGTGTCTTCCAGCACTGTTCTCCATAAACAAAAGAACTTCTTGAGCTTTGGACACCTTCAGACACCTCTGAGCATACAGAAATAGCCCATGGGCTGGTGAAATTGCCACTGATGACTGTACAGAAATTTTCCTCTACTCCACTCTCCGATATAGGTCAACACAGCTACCTTGCCAGAGGTACCCTGTTTCCTAGAAAGGGCTTTTGCAGGTTTCTTAGAACAGACTTGTACCTTATTTGGAAGGAATTTGTTGTTTCACAGATTGAGAAAACTGTCACAGCAATTCAATGCTAGTGATTTTGCAAAATGCTCTTCCAGTTTGAAGTTTAAGGCTTTGGGGAGACTTTCTTTAAGTACAGATACAGAATATAGAAGGAGCCAGAGTCTGAGATGTCTCTGTAGAGGACAACCTGTTTGCTGACCATGTAGGCCTCTGTAAATGGGTTGTCTTTTTGAGGCCCTTCCTTTGCCACAAACACACAGCTGTTATTACTCATCCATTGCAGAAATTAAGAGCAAAGATTTTGTAAACCGGATGTATGTAAGAGAGCTGGTCAACAAAACACAAGAGCTGTCTTCATAAAAATGTCCCCTCACAGAAACTATTTAAGTAAACTAACCATAGCCAAGTGTCCAGGATATGCAATTAATTTTTGAGCTTCTAAGGCTCTCTGCAGTGTGACTGTGGATGACTGCTGACAATCTGGGAAAATCCAGAGGACTGTGGGAATTTCTGGGAATGGAGGAAGATAAACACAGCCTGGGACCAGTAGAAATCTGAGGAGCCTCTTATAGAGCAATCAGTTCAGCCTGAGCTGTGGGAGGATCTGGAAACCAGCTTTCTATCAGTCTTTTCTACTAAAAATAAGGTGATCGATGAGCTTCACATAATCATAGAATAATTTGTGTTGGAAGGGACCTTTAAAGCTCATCTGTTCCAAACCCTCTGCAATGGGCAGGGACATCTTCAGATCAGGTAGCTCAGCACTGGCTCAGCCTGGCCTCGCATGTTTCTAGAAATGGAGCATTTTAAAGAGTCAATATAGAGCTAGGGGAACACAGTCACAGTTAAATTGCTCTTTGATGTGGGCGAGGGTGAAGGGATTGCTGGGCTCCTGGCATGACAGGCTGGGGACTAAAATGTTGAAATGTTTGAAGACATGTTTTTCAGAGGATGAAACATCTTATCTTTGTGGATGATTTTCTACCAAATGGAGGCAAAACAATGGAGTTTTCACAGGCAGTTTCCTGACCCAGATATAATAATACTTTTAAAAAGTAATAATGAACTTTTTGAATCATAAATCAGGGACAATCCTTGTCAGAATGAAGTGTGATGTGCTCTTGGGAGGACGAGGCATGAAGTGCAATGATTAGGGAGGCAAATGGCCAAAACACGCACAGAGTGGCCAAGCATCACTGAAGGATCACAGACATCAGCTTGGTTGGCCTGGTGCAGATTTTTGTCTTTTTTTTTTTTCTTCTAATTTATTTTCTTCCTGCTTCCCACTTTATAAATGTGCACACTCCCTGCAGGATGTACAAGCAAGCTGTGGAGATGTAAGGCATGACATCTTATTCTGTCCTGCACATCACTGCAAACATAACAAAGTGTCTTGTAAAAGCCTTTACCCAAAAAAATACTCCCTCAGAATGGTGATGCTGACCCCAGACAGCTACACTGTTTTTCCACAGTCTCCTCAGCACAGCTATTTACTTACTCTAACGCTCTAGACTGAATCCAATAAAGTAATTGTAAAAGTCATAGTCCTGGCATTTATCTCAGATTATCACTTCAGATTTTAACATTGGATTCTGTTGTTTCTGGCAAGTGTCCTGATTGTAGGATGTAACCAATTGCATGAGTAACTCCTTTGTACTCACAGGCCTGTTGTAAATCACTTGCTGCATCTGAAGTTTTCTTACTAATACATTTTACACTTGTTAGTTGGTTTTCAGCCAGTCTCCAACCCTTTCCTGCACATCATGTCCCCTGCCTGGGGATGAAAGTATGTCCAGGATGGTAAAAAGTTAATCCTGAAATATGCATGACCCTGACAGCTGTACTAAATAATTTCTCTGGGAATTACCAGAGAAATGTCATAGATTATTGATGGAATGTGGAAGGAATTATTAAGAACAGCTGAAATACTAGTAAAATGATGAGGAAACTATGGGTCACTGCTGGAAACTACCCCTGAGATGAACCATGTAGATATGGAGAAACAGAGGTAGCTGGAAGAAAGCCTGATGATGTGATCTGATATAACACTGACGTGTGAGATATGCTTTCTCCTTTTGCCTCTAACTTCACATCTTTTAAAGACTATCCAAATCTACAGTATCATCTGTGTTTGTCATGGTGCAAGGGCTCTCATATTACAACTGGAAAAAAGAAGATATTTTTAATAGGGTTGAGTTTTCAGGAGAGGAATGTACTCAGTGAATTTAACAAAATGCATCTGAAAAATGGAAAAATGCAAAATTACACATGACCTGAATGTACCTGACCATACAGGAATGAAAGCAAAAGGAGCATCCAGTTCCCTGAGCTGGAGGTGATAAAGCACCTGCACGTAGGCTGAGCTCTCTCCTTGTTGCTCCTTGTTGCCTTCCCTGAAGATCACTCAGCATGGTCCATCCAGAATAATGGCAGAGCATGCTCAAGGGACAGTCTGATTTTAAAATTTCTTTCATTCCTAGAGAGCAATAACAAACACAAAGAGAGCAAAGCAGACCACGTCATATGTAACATTTGTTAAAAATAATTTGCTCCTTGGACTTCTGCTTTGGTTAGTAGAAAAACATTTATTGATATTTTTGTCCAAGGCTACAGCAGTTTTCATAAGCAGACGAGGTGAAAAAATGGAAATTTCTGCATTAAATAAATAGTTTACAAGCAATTAATCATCAGCTTGCAAGGTCATACCTCTCCTTGGCTGTAAGGATCTGATCTGGGTCCAGCATTAGTCAGGATTTTCATCAGAAATATTGTATTAAAGAGAAAAGTACAGTCTAACAAAATTTCTGGCTCACAGAGCATGTACTTCTACTACTGGCTCTGGAAGTGCATTAGGTATGGAGAAAATACTGAGTAGAGGGCTCCTTTTCCTTCCCAGGATATGGCTACAACCTCACCCAGCACCCACAAGTGCATCCTCAATAATCCAGGAGTGAATAAATCTCCTGGTAACACTCTGATTTGGAAATCTTTTTTCATGTGTTACCTAGAACATGGAAAACTACAGATGGTTCCTCACTTGTAGCCCCAGGCTAAGTCAGTGAGAGATGACACAGCCATTCTGTCCAGGGAATAGTCGATCTTAACCTCTTTTTGCCAGGGCTGCAGCATCCATGGTGATCTTCCTTTAATGCAACCCAGGGGACAGCTGCTCTTATGAAATCTGATTTTTTTTATATTCACAGGTCAGCAGACTTCTGAATCATTCTTTACTGAATTTCTCCACTTGATACTCATAATGAGCTTGTCCCGTGCAGCTCTACCCATATTAAATGAAGTTTTACTGCAAAATTTCTCAGTTACTGTTCAGTTTGTTTTCTCCACAGACAGCTGAAAAATCTATCCTGAGGCCACAGTGCCTTTCCTAAAAACACCAACACTTTGAGGTCTCGGTCCTGATTCAGTCAGGTTGTAATATATTTACTGAATTAGACAGAATTCCCTGTAGAAACTCTACTCAATAATTTAGGTAGATTTTATTATAAATCTTAAAAAACATAAGTCTACTGATATTGAGAATTATAACCCTAGTTTTCTGAGGAAACCTGTACGTTTTCTTCAAATTACCTCCAAATTTTTGGAAGTGATGAGAAACTAATATAAAGCAATATTTTAGTTTTAGCATCCACAATTGCATGCACATTTGTCTACAGGTGTATGTATAGTCTATGAATAAATACTGTAACAACTTCAGATAGATCCAGATATCTGTCTACACTTTATCCACACTAAAGGGTTGTACAGTTTGCCTTGGAAATACACATTGCAAAGGGGTTCGGGTAGATGGTCTATAAAATTGATGTACCAAGTACATAGACTCTTACTCATTTGAATAAAATTCCATTCTTCAGGTAACTCTTCCCCGCCTCCCCTTTAGCAAGAGCATGTTTGTGGTGAGATATTAATCATTTCCTGCAGCACTGTGTATATAAAAGGAGCCCAAGGCAGAGCCACACACAGTTCACCCAGCTGAGGAGCAGAGCAGAGCTGGCTCTCAGAATGCTGGTCCAGGTTGTGGCTCTGCTGGGTCTGGGGGTGCTGGGCAGCTCAGCACCACTGCAGGAGGAGCGCTCCAGGACTTTGGTGGGATTGATCATTCGAGAACTTCTCCAAGATATGAAGAAACTAAATTTAAATGCAGTAAGTTCCTTAAATTTGAACAACTTTTCCCTAGATGCCCTTCTATTCCAGTTTGTATTCTGAAGTTACTGACTTCATTTTTTCTTGAGCAGGTTCCCAGCCTTGTAACTGTGAATGCTACGGTAAGCAACCACATACTTCTATTTAAAATTATTGTCTAAAACCCCCACATTTCTTTCCCACTTCAGAACTCTAATAGCAGTAAGATAGCTTTACAAACCTAGGGAAATGAAAAGTTTTTGCAAGAAGAGATTCTTGCAAAATTCCTGCTTATAGCAAACAACTACAGAAAGCTGCTGCCAGTTCTAAAATGCTTCAGGTAGTTCTCTCAATAGGCAAAGGTCTTAGATGTGCACCAACATCTTCTTGAAAGCCTCACAAATTCGCTCTGATCCCTTAGTATTAGAACAGTGTTTAGTCCATATCCTATACAGACCCATTCATTTCCCTGACCTGTACTTTCCTGAAATCCAGTGAAAAAATGAGCTTCTTATGGAGGCCACGAGGAGTACCAATGAGAAACAGCAGCCCATCTCCTATTAAAAGTGAACAGAAGACAAATGGCATGAGTCCCTCTTAGTTTCAGGGAGAAAAGCTGAAAATTCACACCAGCAGCAATAATTGCTTTTATTTCATTAAGACAATTCTGATCCAGTTTCAAGAGAGACACAAAGGCAAGACATGAAGACCTAATGCAGGGTTGGCCCTACTTTTCCTCAAGGAACAAATACCTCCAGAATTGAAGACATCCAAATTTTATATGTCCAGTTTCTAGTGGCACCTGCAACTTACTTAAGGCAGTTGGGAGTTTTTGGACGCTGGCATGTTCTTAAATGAAAATGGTAGATTGTACTATGATCTCCTAAATTTGGTGTCCAGTAAATGGCTGAATACAGAATCAGGGCTAATGTTGAAAACAGAGCTCTTCATTCCTGTAGGTTATTATTTTCCATGGGTATTTAAATTCCTGGGATATATTTTATTTATGTGCTACCAATTATTACTGTTGAAATAGCTGTTGAAATAACTCTTCCCTATCCCTGCAGGTGGAGAGATGCATGCACAGCCACCTGAAAACCTTTACTAGCACCTTGACAGATCTTGATGCTTACAGCAAATTCATTGCCAGAAAATTGACCAGACTTGACACCTACAGAAACATCCTCCCCAAAGTAAGTTTGGCTTTGTGGTACTTAATAGCAAAATAATCAGCAAAGGCTGTTCAGTGATGAGATGAGGCGGTTGGGATGGCACTGAGCTGCCTGCAGTGGACACGAGAAATCTCTTCTGAAAATGATATGATTAGGAAGGGTGTAAATACATCCACCTTCTTCCTTAGATCATACTCTGACACCTTTTCCTGTGGTAATCAAAAATTGCAAGGAAGATAATAATATGAAAAAAAACTCAAATGAGAGTCGAAGCTGGGACAGCTGGGGCTCAGGGCACCTGTGCATGCTGCCAGGTGATGAGCTGTCACCCACACACCACCACCCTGCCTTGGAGCCTCCAGGGCAGCTCACCCAGCTCTCCAAAACTCACTGTGGGCTCTCACAGCCCACTTGTCAGTTCAGGTATCATAGACTTCAATGTGATATCCAAGTTACATGGCTGAATTATGGTGTCTTTCTTTTTTAAAGGACCTGGATAAGGAATGTCAGACTGCACAAGTAACATGGGATGACTTCCTGGACACACTAAACAAGTTCTTGAGATTGCTCTCTGAGAAAATTCAAAATGCCTAAATAGAGCAACTAGTCCAAAGCTGAGAAGAAAAGGAGAACCCGAACTCTGTTGCAACCAAACTGTGACTCAATTAACTTATCCTCAGGAATGTGGTAGAAAAATATTTATATAGAGAGAGATACATTGTATATATAAATATGTGTATAAAGAGTGATGTTATAACAGCAATCATGCTCACTATGATTGAAACATGTTGATTTTTCGAAAGACAAGCACTTAAATATTTAAATATTTTAGATAATTTTAATATTTTAACTTATGTTTTTTTCATAATGACAGAGCAGTTTTTATTATTTATTTATTTATTTATTTGTGGAGACTTTGAGATATTTATTGTAATGCTGCTGTATTTAAGTATTTGCTTTAGGAAACTGCTGTGTGATGGTGTGTGAGGAGGAGCTCTGGGGATCTGCTTTGGGATTGGTTGTCACAATATTTCTCTCACAGTGTCCCAAGCCACAGCCCCAGGGCTCTCAGAGCTGGGTCAAAGACAGTCTGTGGGACAGGGACAAGGCCACTGGTGCCACCCAGGCCATTCACTTCCCCTTGGCTCCTGAACTAGCTCCAGGACTGGAGAAGATTAACTTCAGCTGTGCACTCCCACCTCCACTCCCTACCTGAGGATTCAGATCCAGGGGGTAACTTCAACCACTACATGT
Organism: Emberiza elegans; assembly: GCA_024865655.1. NCBI lineage: Eukaryota > Metazoa > Chordata > Aves > Passeriformes > Fringillidae > Emberiza > Emberiza elegans. The sequence goes on from JALJVW010000797.1 coordinate 2,781,556, forward strand.
TTTATTGTTGGTGAAGCAGAGCCATATCATCCAGCCAAACTAGGTAACACAAAAGCAAAGAGGTCTTGTTTGTTTTTCCTCCAGTTCACTCAGCTGATACGAGGTGTTTCCCACATCTCATGTGAGCTGAATTCTACTGAACTGAATCAGACAATACTTGTTTTCCAAACTGTTTAAGTAGTCATAGCTATGGCAGGTACTCACAAAGCGCATACCCATGTAAAGCTATCAGTTAAGATTCTGGAAGTTAATGTTTAATAAAAAAGCATTGAAGTGGAATGTTCTGCAAGGACTGTTTTTTAAGGACTTCTATATTTATGTATCTGTTATTGAATGTTTGCAACCTTCCATTTATGTAAACGCACCTTTACAAAAATAAACAAAATTTCCTGCGTAATTTAGAGTCCTTTGTTTGTGAAGGGTGAGTGGTTTCAGTGCTGTTCAGGGGAGCTGTTTGATTTCCAAGTGGGATAGACACAACAGGTGCTGCCAGCAACAAGGGAGATGTCCCTGATCAGGATGAGCACCCCAGATCTCTCCTAACCCATCACCTTCCCGAGGCCCAGAGCCACCTGCTGCAGCCTGGCCCTGAACTCAGCTTTACTGAGTCATGTTGTGCTTGAACTTTAAAAAACATACGTCCTCTTGTCCAGGGTAATTCATTCCTGGCTGCACCATGTCCCTGCCACGTCTGCAGTGCTGTGAAAGAAGAAGAGCTTTCACTTGTCACACTTGAGAACCATCCCCTCGCCTTCACTGGTGTGGAGAGCTCCCAGTCCTGAAAAACTGAGAAGCGTCCATGTTCACCAAGAGGATTGGGGTGGAGGTGAGGCAGGAATGAACACCCAAACAGCCAGAGACATACAGCCACCATGGCTAGCGCCCTTGGAGACAGAGAACGCCTCACAGAAACCTCCAAAAATGTGGTTTTTTCCTGCTGGCAGCATGGTGGCCCTGGAGAGGGTTTGCTACAGCAGGGGTTGGCCCCTACACACATCCCATCCCTTCCACGGTGCAGAGCACATCCCATTTTTCAGATACACACTTCCAATGGTTGAAACAAAAGCAGGTGCTTTGCATTCAAACAGCACCTCCCCAGCAAACACTGTATGTGGCAGAGCCCAGACTTCATCTCCTGACACAGGGGCAGTAACCTCAAAAACCTGCACAGTGAGGACACAAGCCACCAGCCCTGGATGGGGGCAAATGCCCTGACTGCCCCTGGGTACCACAGACTGGCCAGGCTCCATGGGCAAGGTCACCAGGCATTGTTTTGTATCGAATTCTTGTAAGAACTGGGGAAAATGGAAATCAATCCAAACCCTGAATCTGTTTACTAAGATCAGAGAAATGAGTGAATATCCAGCCAAACTCCCTGAGGTTAAACAGTCAGGAAAATCTCTGCTTCTGAGCTCCATCTCATTCAGTGCTGCACTTGTGCAAGGGATAAGGAGAACCACCCTGAAGAAATCCTTCCTGAATTTAAAAGTTTTCATTAGCAATGAGGTGTTTAATATTTCAGATACGTTATTTGAAATTACATTTACATGTTTTACACTCAATTTTAAATTCACCCTTCAGATAAATGGGAAGTTTCAGAATCACGGACAAGAGAAGAATATGAGGATTTTTTACAGAGGAAACATTAATCAGGCTCAGCATTCTTGGCACAGCAGTCCAGGAAATTCTGACAAACAGACAGGAGGCAAAAATGAAGCATTAAATAACTCCAAGTCAACACTGGGCTGGCCACAGGAAAACGCAGCTGGAGCTGTTGCCCAGGGCAGCAGACTGCCAGGGAAAGCACCGGCGGTGGGACAGCTCCGGGGCCCTGCAGCATGCAGAGAGGGGGTGAGGGCAGGGGGGTGAGAGCAGTCGGATGTGGACAGTGCGTGAAGGCACTGGGTGCAGGCACTGGGTGGAGGCAGTGGGATGTGGGCAGTGGGTGAAGGCAGTGGGTGCAGGCAGTGGGTGAGGGCAGTGGGTGAGGGCAGTGGGGTGCAGGCTGTGGAATGTGGGCAATGGGGTGAGGGCAGTGGGTGGAGGCAGTGGGATGTGTGCAGTGGGATGTGGACAGTGCGTGAAGGCAGTGGGGTGCAGGCAGTGGGTGCGGGCAGTGGGTGAGGGCAGTGGGTGAGGGCAGTGGGGTGCAGGCTGTGGAATGTGGGCAATGGGGTGAGGGCAGTGGGTGGAGGCAGTGGGATGTGGGCAGTGGGTGCGGGCAGTGGGTGCGGGCAGTGGGTGAGGGCAGTGGGGTGCAGGCAGTGGGTGCGGGCAGTGGAATGTGGGCAATGGGGTGAAGGCAGTGGGTGAAGGCAGTGGGTGAGGGCAGGGGGTGAGGGCAGTGGGTGCAGGCAGTGGAATGTGGGCAATGGGGTGAAGGCAGTGGGTGAAGGCAGTGGGTGAGGGCAGTGGGTGAGGGCAGGGGGTGAGGGCAGTGGAATGTGGGCAATGGGGTGAAGGCAGTGGGTGAAGGCAGTGGATGAGGGCAGTGGGGTGAGGGCAGTGGGTGAAGGCAGTGGGGTGAGGGTAGGGGGTGAGGGCAGTGGGGTGAGGGCAGTGGGTGCAGGCAGTGGAATGTGGGCAATGGGGTGAAGGCAGTGGGTGAAGGCAGTGGGTGAAGGGAGTGGGTGAGGGCAGTGGGGTGAGGGCAGTGGGTGCAGGCAGTGGGTGAGGGTAGGGGGTAAGGGCAGTGGGGTGAGGGCAGTGGGTGCAGGCAATGGAATGTGGGCACTGGGGTGAAGGCAGTGAGGTGAAGGCAGTGTGGTCATTGATCACAGGCCTCCTAGCCATGATGCCAGCAGCACCCTGTAAAGCCCTCAAGCATGGCACAGCCCTTCCTCTTGACCACCCTGCCCTGGCAAGGGAGAAGTCCATTTGGCCAGGGCTTCTAGGGGCTCTGCTGTCACCTCTGATCCCCTGGTGGCTCCAAAATAACCTGATACCACGAAGCCAAGCAGAAACTGCTGTGCAAACAGCAGTGAAGGAAATGCCTGGTTTCAGCAGGCGGGACAGTCTGACCACCAGCACTGACAGCACCGGTGTGCTGAGCACAGCTGCCTGAACATGATAACCCCAACAGCTTCATCACAGCTCTAACAACCCTGATAAGCATCTTGCATCATCGTAATACAACAAAACACACCTGCCTTGATGTCTCAGTCAAGCGGTGACTTTGACTTTCGAGGGCTGCTGCAGATTGTTTGTACTGGAAGCAGCTTTCCCATTAACAAATGACAGTTGCATTCCTCACACCAAGGCAGGAAAAGCAGCTCTGTGAGCCTCAGCAGGGGACAAGATGTGTGAGCTGGTGGCACTGTGGGGGAAGGTGTGCTGCACAGAGCCATGTGCTACTTTTAGAAGCTGTAGGTGTGAGTTATATTTAGCATTCCCCATTTGATAAGCAAGAAATTATTCACAGTAAAACCCTTCTCCCCAACACAGTGACAGGAGCACAGACCCCCTCCAGTCCGCCAAACTCCTTTGGGGTACATACCACATGCCTAGACCTGCCTGTGTTTATGAGGTCCATGATGAGCTCTCCAAGGGTGGAAGAAGCCCATCCACCCTGTGTAGGACCAGCCACAGTCTTTGGGATGCTCTCCAAATCTTTAATGCTGGCAGCTGTCCTGTGCCACCACAGCAAGCAGGGCTGGGGGAAGGTTTGCCAAGAGACACTGGGCTCTGGGGACACACAATGTGGGAAACACAACACACAGGCACCAGCTTCACAAGGCCATGTTCTTCCCTTGGTCTGGGAGTGTCTCTCCCTAGAGTTCTATTTTCCAGGCTGTAGATGGTTCTGGAGTAGCTGCACAGGAGAATGAGACAGGGCAGCCACGAAGGAGGCAGCTGTGCCCCAGCCCACAGGGAAGCTCCCTGCCAGAGGATCACCCTCATTTAGTCCAGGGCAGAGCTGACAGAAAGCAGCTTGGACATGGAAATGCTGTTCCCATGCTCCATCCTTCCCCTGCCATCCCAGCACCACTTCTCTTGCCATCATTGCTTAGCACTAAGGATGAGAGAAATGGAGATCAGCTATGGCATTGCTCCCCTGCTCAGCTGCGTACAGAGGATGGTGATGCCATCACAGCCAGAGGAATGCAGCCTCAGCTCCATCAAGGAGCAATCAGCAGCCAGATCTGGGCTTACCTCTGGCCTTGCCTTCTACAAGGGTAATTCCCCTGTTTTCTTTTTTTAAACATTTGACTATTCATTTTCTGTTGATACTTTACTTCCTTTTTCATCTGTAATTCTCATTAGTCACTTTTCAGGATTCACAAACCTTCTATTTTCTGCCCAACATGATCCCACAGGCTTTGGAAAACCTCTTTCTTATTTCCTCATTCATACGTGATGTCTTTGAAACTGAAAAATTAAATGTCCCTTTCTGGACACCACCTGTCTGGAGCTAAATTTCATCAGGTCAGTGGGTGAGGCTTGAAAAATACCCATTACAGACTTTTTGGATTGATCATCCGTGTTTCTCTCAGACTCACTTGATTTCAGACAAGTGACTGAGAATGCAATGAATCATCATTAAATACACAGTTGTCCTTCTTTGGGTTCTAATCAAAAAGTGCCAAGGCCACTGCACATGAGTGACAGGCTCCAGCTTAAAGATGCAAAAGGTGCAAGGCGCTGGCTGCTCCCAGGGTGTACAGGAGGTCCTAGGGGAACTTGAATGGCTTTTACACCATAAATCCAAATCTACAGATGTCTTGCAATTTCTTCCTATATGTGGGAAGATATAAGAAACTGTAGATAACTAAAAAAAAATAAATAAGGGATAACTATTCTATTTTCTCTGGAAGCTGAAGTGTGCATGTAGTAATGTTTGTTGTCCGTGAGCACCAACCTGACTCACTGGGGCTGGAGAAGTGCCAAGGCTGCCTATGAAATCTTTTCTGATCAAACAGGCATCTCACTTCTTAGAATTTAACACTGAAATCCACAATTTAGCTCTAATTTTTCCAGAAAGGTTTTCCTGAAAGGTTCCTGAGAATTTGTTGTGCATCTCCAGGACATTTCTCTGAGCAAGGAGGGAGTTTTTTCTTGCTTTTCTAAAGTTGTGTAGTTACAAAAAGTTCTATCTATGAGTCCTAAAACATGCCTTTAACAGGTTAAAGGAGACAGAGAGAGCCCAGTTGACCCCCATCAGCTAGGGAGACCTTGGCAGAGCCTCGACACACTAAGGGATTGCAGTAGAGGGCAGGGATCCAGGGGGTTGAGATGTGCTGGATGAGTCATCTTTGGATTAATTTCTGATGTACAATTCCCCCACTGGCTCCTGCAAGGGAAGGACAGGCTTCTGTGACTCACGGGCACTTTTTTTGAGTAGCTGCAGAAGAAGTCATACAAACATGGGGAATACCTTCTGATTAAATAAAAAAATCCTTCTCTCTCCAGAGACTATTTCAAAACATGTAGCTCTGCTCTCCAATTAGCCTGATTTGGCCCCATGCTCCAAGGGCCCCTTTCCAAGGACGACAGCCCACTGGCCAGACAGCTGGCCACAGAGCAGTGACCACAGCCAGAGCATGAAACACAAAAGGAATGTCCTGGGCTGGGGAGCACAGCCACACATCTGCTGCAGATGCCCCGACCAGGCACAGTCACCAGTGACAATGATCTCAGTTCTGCTGCTCTGAGCAGCCTGTAAAATCACTCTGCAGGGCAGGGAGATGCATGGCTTCCTTCCTTCTGCAGGGGCAGACCACAGAGACACAACACTGCTTAACTCCTTCCAGGACCAAGGAGCACAGCACCAATCCACTGGTGCAAAGGACACTGTAAATCATTTCAGCCTCCTTGTTGAAGATTAATTAAAGTGAAAGGGCTAAGGAGGGGAAGAGGGAGGCCATCAAGGCTGAGGAGCCTGATGGTTTGGTCTGCTCAGAAGTGTGCAAGTGCATCTGCCAGCTAGAAATGTGGCAAACATCTGGGAGAAATCAAAACACTTCAAGATTGCGCGAGAATGCACAGAGATGGACTTGGCATGTGTGTGACAGGGATATTCAGAGGAGTGAAAGGAGGTGCTGATCAATCTTTTCACGGAGGAATGACAGCAAGAAGACAGCTTTGAGATAGAGTGCCACAAATTAGTACTGTCAAAACTGTTTGCTTTCTCCCTCATAGGACAGGAAGCCTCACAAGAGCTTGTCACCCATCAGCTGGCTGAACTTTCACTCTGATGAGTTATATCGGTGTGACAATTTTATAATGGTCACTTATGTGGTGATGAACCTGAAGTTCATAATCCTTTTTGTCCAAATCCTTCTTCACAGGAGAAGAATAGTCTCTGTACCATTGCTGAGACTCCTCACAAGGATTTCTACTCGAGTTACATAGAGGTCAGCTCACAGAACTGAAGCTCAACATCACTCCAGGTTAAGAAAAGTGAATAATTCTGCTAGTTTTCAACTAATTTTTCTATTATCTTTTCAGTTTTTTGGTTAATTTTATGAGAAGCTTTTGGTTAATTCCTAATGGGCTGGGGCATTTTCTGTTAATTGATTTAATTCCATGTCTGACAAGGATATGGGTATTTCATATGGCTCTGCCTAGGACTGAAATCATATCAGTGATTTACATCTCATCAGTGCTCATCCTTGTGGGATGTTTTGGTGGAGGTGGAGGGTGGAGTTGGATGGAGGTACTGCTGTGAACACTGAGCCCTGGCTGGAAACTCCCTGCAGCCCTGTCACATCCTTACAGCAGTCATCCCTTCAGTACAGAACAAGAAAGAAAGGTCAATGCTGGTACAACCTTCAAGGGAGCAGGGTGGTCACAGCAGTTTCACCTCTGAGTGGATATCTGGAAGAGTTGGTGTGTGTGAGATGGATGGCTGAATGTGCATACGCAAGTAGACCACAAATTTCATCTTCCTTTCTGGTTTTATCACCTCTTTTTTTTCCACCCTGCAATCTAAGCTGCAATCTAAGAAAGTATTTGCATGTCATTAGTGGCTTTAAAAAGAATAAAGAGGGAAAGGTAGAGTTCCAACTTCACAATTTGTGGTTTTCCAGCAGTAAAAGTCCATCCTGCCCACACCTTTCCCTTCTGCCCTTTCTGCCAGAACTCTCATTTCTTTAGATATTTTGGAGATAAAAGCAAAATCCCCAGTGCTCACCAAAAGGTTTACCTGCAGTCTTATCTCCTACTGCTTTTTCCAAGGGAAGAAATTCCCTGCACTTTGAACCTGGCTAGAATTTATGGTACCAGCAGGTACAGCCATCCAGGCAGGGTAAGGTTAGATGGGGGTCAAGGGGTTGGAAAAAACTGACTTTTAAAGGTCCCTTCCAACCCAACCCATTCTATGGTTCTATGATTCAACACATACAATTCATTCCTTCCCTTTAAACCATGCTGTAATCTGTTCTATCTCCACTGCCACAGCAGTGCCAGGGACAGGCAAAATCCTGAACCACCCAGAGACAGGGACAAACATTCCAATGGATGCTGCCCCACCGGGATAACACACAGTGGGTTAAGCTCAACTCTGGAGTAAAGCCAATCCTCTGACTAGAGGGAAACATTGGGAATACCAATGGCAAGGCAGGAAAACCAGCCCAGGTCCCACACCTGCATTTCCAAGACGCACAGGAAAGGGAGAACATTCTGTTCCACACCTGGCTGCTGCTTTCAGGGTGGGTCATCCAACAAAGGCTCCTGAAGGCTGAGCTGAAGAGAACAGCAGGGGAGATGCCTCACTCACCAAACAATTAGCAAAGTGATTGAAAAGAAAAAACTGGACAAGGTCGCTCCTCAGGGGAGAGAAGTGCCTGGCAGCATCTCCAAAACCTGGTTTGTAGCTAACAAGACAGTGTCTTCTGATTTAATTAATATTATGCAAGGGAACCAATGACACTATGTGTTCTGTGAAACATCAGCTTAGGCACCAGTAGGAAAATGCCATGAGTGTGGAAAAAGCAGCATTTGGGCTCTCATCAGCTTGGATGACACCTGTGTGTGTGAGGGTCACCTGCCCTTGCTTCGGGGAAAAAGCACAAATAAAGTCATCTCTCTAGCTATGTACCACTTGAGTTTTTTTAAGGGCAAGAAAACCTAATGCACATTAAAGCATGCCAGTTACATAATAAACCCCTGCAGGATTGAAATAGCATAATTTAAATTAAAGCAAAAACATGTAAACATAACATTTTGAGGTTTTGGATAGTAAAGACCTGATGTCCTGCAGGTGTAATCCTGGCATGGTGTTCTTTCCTCTTGGGACGAATGAAGAGGAGCTGTGCAGCAGGGTCAAAGGCAGCCCTGACGGGGGACTGGGGGACAGGAGAGGGCTCTGCACACCCAGGACCCACTGTGGCCACCCCAGAGCCCACCTGCAGCTTGAGGAGCAATTCTGTCCTCAGTGCTATGTACCCCATCAGGCAAGATTCCTGCAGATGAAGTAAAGTGAGATACCAGACAAATGGTTTAAGCCACCTCAGGAGAGTACAGAAACTGGACAAATGCTCCTTGAAAAGAGCAGAGGAGCTGCTTTTCTGTTCCCCCAAGACACTGAGCTACCCCAGCAGTCCATGGCTGGTCCCTCTCCCCAGCACAGACCCTGCATTGTCATTTATGTCTGAGCACGGTACCATCGAGCAATTCATGGGGTTCTAATGACAAACACACAGAACAAGGGCAGAGAATCAATTAGTAGAAGTGACAGTATGATTTAATGTAATAGCAATATTAAGTAGTGCAAATATGGATGCAAAGATGCAAGAGACAGTTACTTTGCATCAACCTTTAGACAATATCAGTTCATAAAGATGCTTCAGCATTTAAAATCAGAATGGCTTAAACATCTGCATTACGTAGCTCCCACTGAACTTCTGGGGGAGTCCTTATTTTAGAAACATGTAGTTTCCCCTATCAGATAAGAAAAGAACAGCTTCCATTCTACAGGTGACTACTCGCCTTCAGTTTAAGCATGTTTGTGGTTGAGTATTAATCACTTCCTTGCACCAGAGCACATATAAGAGGCAGCCAGCAGGCAGATTAGCCAGTCCAAGGAGGGGAGCACAACCCCTTTGCCACCATGCTACGCCTGCTTGGGGTCATGCTGTCAGTGCTGTGCCTGGTGTCCCCTGCACCACTCTGTCCTGCCAGAAGCCTCTTCAAGGAAACCATCAAAGAACTTCAGAAGCTAAGCTCTAAGGTTGGTCCATTTCCTCTGCGCCCCATGTCTGACTTTCTGTGTTAGCAAGGAACCTGCTAATGTGATTTCTACCGATCTCTTCCAGGGCAGCAGTGAAATCGTGCTTCGGGTAAGATCTCTCTGTGGTTCACTTTGCAATGCTGTGGGCTCGTGGGGTGGCTAGCTGCTTTTTGAGAGGGAGGCCGAAAGCAGACGCTGTTATAGACCATTCAGGATGCTCTTGTGCTCTTAAGTCAGGTCTTAGATGGCAGCCAAGTCACCCTTTTGGATTTTTGGGAGCACCATGGTGGGGTTATATGTGCTGAGAAGTCACGTGCAGGGCTCTGCTCCCTCCCGAGTTATCAAACAAAGATCTCCCTGAAACACCAGAGCTCAGGGCTCTGCCCTCAGTACAGCGGTGCAGAACAGCTGGCTCCCAGACAGCATTGGTTAGGTCTCTTTTCACAGGCAGATAAACAGAGCTGACTGTCTTCCAGAGTCAGATGGAGACAGGTACCTCACTGCCATTGGAAAGTGGGGAAGAGGCTGTTTCCCTGCCTTTTGGGGAAAAAAATACCCATGTAGTTAGAGAGCAATGCCAGCAGTGGCAGTGTGTTTCTTGGGAAAGCTCAGGAGAGGCAAAGCCCAGGTAGCAAAGCTGGAGGTTAAAGATTCTCCTAAGAACCACTGCCTTCCCATGCCTGAGTCAACTAAGGAGGCAATAAAAATACAAATGATGCCCAGTCTTGCATAGTTCCACCTCCACAGACTCACTGTGTAACTTGTGAAGGTAACATCAGCCTTCAGCAAAAGGAAAGCACTGGATTTCACAATTGCTTCTCTACTCTATAGATTATTATATAATTTTATAATAATTATTACGTAATTTTGGCCTCAAATCACTGTTCAAGATTATTTCTCATAGCAGGCATTTTGATTGCATTAACGTGATGTAATCTGTGCCAGGAATACAGTATAGAAAAGACAAAATTACTAAACTTTTTTATTCCAGAACAACACGATGGAGGCGGGAGGGAATGCAGCCACCTATCTGGAAGGATTTATTGAAGCCCTAAAACACAGCAAAGAAAGTGTGGAGCACGTAATTGTGAAACTGAAGAAGATCCAAGCTTATGGAGGGTCATGCACCAGGTGGATGGTATGTCTGGGCTGATTCCCTGCTCGCTCTTTCCTCCTGTCTTAGAGGACCATGAAGGATTCTATGATCCCAGACAGCATTAGTTGAGTCTCTTTTCACAGGCAGATAAACAGAGCTGACTGTCTTCCAGAGTCAGATGGAGACAGGTACCTCACTGCCATTGGAAAGTGGGGAAGAGGCTGTTTCCCTGCCTTTTGGGGGAAAAAAATACCCATGTAGTTAGAGAGCAATGCCAGCAGTGGCAGTGTGTTTCTTGGGAAAGCTCAGGAGAGGCAAAGCCCAGGTAGCAAAGCTGGAGGTTAAAGATTCTCCTAAGAACCACTGCCTTCCCATGCCTGAGTCAACTAAGGAGGCAATAAAAATACAAATGATGCCCAGTCTTGCATAGTTCCACCTCCACAGACTCACTGTGTAACTTGTGAAGGTAACATCAGCCTTCAGCAAAAGGAAAGCACTGGATTTCACAATTGCTTCTCTACTCTATAGATTATTATATAATTTTATAATAATTATTACGTAATTTTGGCCTCAAATCACTGTTCAAGATTATTTCTCATAGCAGGCATTTTGATTGCATTAACGTGATGTAATCTGTGCCAGGAATACAGTATAGAAAAGACAAAATTACTAAACTTTTTTATTCCAGAACAACACGATGGAGGCGGGAGGGAATGCAGCCACCTATCTGGAAGGATTTATTGAAGCCCTAAAACACAGCAAAGAAAGTGTGGAGCACGTAATTGTGAAACTGAAGAAGATCCAAGCTTATGGAGGGTCATGCACCAGGTGGATGGTATGTCTGGGCTGATTCCCTGCTCGCTCTTTCCTCCTGTCTTAGAGGACCATGAAGGATTCTATGATTTTTCCTGGCTGCACTGAGAACAAGTGTCTGACCAAAGCACCCACTGCCGCCTGTCCTGTGGCAAGGGCAGCAGCTTCCAGCCAGCAGCTGGCACGTGGCCCCAGTGCCTCCCCTGCTCTGGTCACCTCTTCCCAATGTCTCCTTGCTAAGACAAAGCCCATCACCAAGTGGAGATGCCCTGGTGCAGGTGGGGACTGGAGCCCTAGCTGAGAAACAGCTGCACAAGGGGCAACATGTAACACATTCCTCAGCCATTCAAACCCCAATATCTTCAGAAGAGTCTTTCTGGTCTTAAAATTAATTATTAAGAAAAAAAAAAAACAAACTAGTCAGAGAACAGAATGCAACTTACATGTCCTTATTTTTTTCACTCCTCTCCTTTCAGTCTGCCCTCAAGGAACGTCACTGGAAGGCATTGGAAGGGTTTGATTTTTTTGAGAATTTGGACGACTTATTAAGGCTCCTGGGTGAAAATACCAAGCCATAGGAAACAAACTAAGCTTCAAAGGAGTTCAAGGCACCTATCCAGATTGCTAGAAGACCTGAGCTTAGCAGGAGGATACTCTTTCAAGCACTGCTATTGGGAGCTGTTATTTATTTGGATCTCTATTATTTATTTATTCATTCTATTTATTTAGAGAAACATCCAATTATTTATTTTTACAAAGAAGAAATACAATAATTATTTGCTTTAGAAGAGCTGCTCTGGGGATCCAGTTTGGGGGTTGATGTCACACTATCTCTTACGTGCTGTTCCAAGCCACAGCCCAGGGCTCAGCTCTGCACCACCCAAGCTCTGCCCCCAACCTGTGGGGCAGAGCCATCCAAGTCACTCAGCACCTCCACCTCCCCTCTAGGAAGCTGAGGCCCTTTCAGTCTTATAAAAGAATGCACTTTTTCAAATTATACCTAAATATTTATTTTAACTGAAGACTTTTATTATGCACAAATGCAGTGACAATAATTTTAAAATGTTAAACATGTGAAGTGAAAATTGTGTGAGCACAACCGTTCTCATTACAGCTGTGTGCTGCTGGCACAGCACTTGTACATTTTTTATGTTTAAGTACTTGGGAAACTTGTATGCAAAACTCTATGAAATGTACTCAAACTCTAACAGAATCTATGCAAAATAAATTTCCTGCACAAAACCAGAACTGGCAGTTTTTCTTTTGTGGCACATATAACACGAGCATAAAGACATTTTTTATATAAAAGTATATTGCGTTATTTATAATATATATAAAATATGTAATATGATATGTTTTAGATATAAAATATCTAGATGGCAAAATATCTAGATGGCATAATATTTGATATATTATTTGTAGAATAATTGTTTTAAACATAAATATATATTTATGGTGATGCAAGGAAGGTTCTATCTAAAAATAATTTTGATTGATTGAATCAATGTCTCTTACCCATGAGGTCTGGACAGTGTCAGCAGGGTATTATATTCAGAAATCTTTAAGTTTATTATATTGGCTACAGACGAATGACAAAAAATTGTGTAGAGAATCATCATCCTTAGATCTAGAGACTACCTAATACCACTAATGTTTTCAAAGTTGGGTAAAAGTAGCACTGAAATATTGCATCAGGATTTAGTTTCTTTCTTTGCTTTCACTTCACGATGGAGATCTCCCTCCAGCATCTCCTCTTTTCCATCCAGTTGGATATTCTGATTTCAGGAAAATTTGCCCATGCAGAAGAAATCAAGATGTACCCAACAGAAAAAAAAATTCCTTTTTGGGGCTCTGATGGGGCAACTAACAGGGACATCAGGGGTTGTTGGACACACACCTTCCCCACTGAGCAATCCAAACCTAGCCCATCGTATTTATGTACTTTTGCAGGCATTACTGAGCAACAACAAAGAATTTCCCTAAAACACATGATTCATGGAGAATTTAGCAGAGAGCAATGGCTGTGCAAGCCATGGTGTGCCTGTGGGATACCCCAAACACCACATCATCTGCAGGAAAAGGCAAGTTGAAGAGGCAGGGATATCCATGCTGGAATCTGCAGGGATCCCTTAAGGCAACCCACGTTTGAAAACTCAGCCAATTTTTGTAACAACACCTGAAGGGGAGTTTCTTGAGTGTGGGGGAAGAAAGAAACAGTAGTCACTGTATGAACAGGGGAAAAACCACAACTTAGCAATAGGTTCAGTCATCATCTCTCTGCCACCCCAAAATAGTCAGGACTAAAACATTAACTAATACCTAGAAAAAAAAAATAGAATGCAGAAAATAAAGGTTTGGCATTTTTAGTGGCTTTAGGTCAAAGCAGCTCACCCTGTGAGGAGGCAGGGGGCAGGTGACCCTGGCTAGGTCAGTGCTTTGGGATGGAGCTTGTAGCTCCTGTAATGACAGGACTCACGAGGGACCCAAGTGAACATTCTAGTGCCATCACCCCCAGCCTGGCACAGCCTGCTGAAAAGCTGGTCTGAAAGGGCTGGTGCTGACCTCCAGCTCAAAGGCTGAAGCTCTTTGGGGAGCAGGAGCACAACCCTACACACTGCATGCAAAGCTGCTCTCTCCTTTGGAACTGGGTGCAAAAGAGAGGAATAATTAATCTTCTAAGGAGGGAAGGGGCCAGTGGAATGAGAGAGGAAAGCATCGAAAAAGTTTGCTTCCAAAGGAAGTTTCACATTTTTTAGCAGAAATCTTCTGAGGGGGAGATAAAGCAATGGGCCAGGACTACTGGGAAATGCTGTGGACCATTGCTCATGGTGGGGAGGGAAGATCCAAAAATGGTGAGACACTGCAGAAAGCTGCTCTGAGAAGCTGGAGGTGCCCCATCCCTGAGAGTGCCCAAGGCCAGGTTGGATGGGGCTTGGAGCAACCTGGCATAGTGGAAAGTGTCCCCTGCCCATGGCTTTAAGGTCACCTGTGATCCAAACTATTCATTGATTCCATGATCCTACAATAATGTTTCTCTTAGAACAGCCTGGACAACAGCAGATACATATACTCCCACAGCAATCATTTGCTCAAATACAAATACAATTCTTACCACTATTATTCATCTCCCCCAGGTGACCCCTCAGGCTGGTTAGTGGCAGAGCAAGCCAGCCCTCAAAGGACTGTGCCAAGGCTTACGGGTGATATTTTCACCTGATGTCCATGAGGAATGATGAGGAGGACTCCATCTTATCAGAAGGCTAATTAATTACTTTATCATACTATATTATTCTATATTATATTACATTACAGCTAAACTGAACCTGCCAAGCACTCAACTCCACTCAACTGCCCTCATGACTGCCAGCCCACAGTCCCCCCCCACCACACACACACACCCACCCCTGGATCCAACTGGCCAGTGAATCACAACATTCACACCAGAATCCAATCACCAATTCCCTTCGGGTGAACAATCTTCCCCAATGCATTCCACTTGTGAACAACACAGGAGCAGCAAATGAGATCAGAATTGTGGTCTCTTTCTCTGAGGTTCAGAAAATATTAATCCCAGATTATCCTTGGGAAGTTGTGCCTTGCTTTTCTCTGTGGCTACAGAGGCTTGGCAGAGGTTTCTCCCCAGAGACCTGGCAGGGGTTTCTCCCCAGAGACCTGGCAGGGGTTTCTCCCCAGGAGCTGTCTCCAGAGGCCGGCAGGGTTTCTCCCCAGAGGCTGGGCAGGGTTTCTCCCCAGGAGCTGTCTCCAGAGGCCGGCAGGGTTTCTCCCCAGAGGCTGGGCAGGGTTTCTCCGCAGGAGCTGTCCCCAGAGGCCTGGCAGGGTTTCTCCCCAAAGGTTCTCCCCAGAGGCTGGGCAGGGTTTCCTCCCCAGGAGCTGTCCCCAGAGGCTCGGCAGGATTTCTCCCCAGAGGCCTGGCAGAGTTTCTCCCCAGAGGTTCTCCCCAGAGGCCTGGCAGGGCTTCTCCACAGAGATTTCCCCCCAGGAGCTCTGCCCAGGCCCCGTGTGCCGGTGGCGGTGTCGCTCTCTAGGTGGCAGCCCTGGCCCATCCTCTGCCGCAGCAGAGGCATGAAAACAAGCGCTGCCCTGGAGCTACTCGCTCAGGCTTTTAATCATCTTTTCTCGGTATGACTCTGACGAGCTCAGAAGTGTCAGAGAAAGGTGAAGGAAGAGTTCAGATGAGCTATTTTCTGAACGAGCCAGAAAAAGGGCTTGTGTGCCTCAGTACCCCTGCAGTGCCCAAACCCACTGATAAGGCATCCCCTAGGTGTACAGCTGTCAGACTTTAATGTCAGATATTTTTCACCACTTTGAGAAATTTGGTGTTCTGCTTGTTTATCCCAGCTTCTCAAAACTCCCTGTGCCAACACCCTTGAAACTCTTCAGCTGGTAAAAGATATGAGCACTCCTGTTTAGAGTATTTTTGGTATAAAACATGCTTTTATAAAAACCTATAGATCAAAAGGGTTTAATAAAGCCCAGAAGATTTTCACCTCTCATACAGAAAGAGTTGAAAGGAAAACAACTCTGTCAGGCATCACAGCTTCTAAGAGAAGGCTGGCTTTGAGCAGGAGTCAGTGCAGGCATGAGGGCTGGGCACTGACACCCGGCCCCTGCAGCATCAGCAAAAGATTCATCCTGTGCCCAGGGAGCTGTCTCTGAGCAGGAGCCTATTGATAACATCTTGCTGCTTCTCTCCAGCAGCTTCAAAGCTATTTGACACTAAGAGTATGTCTTCCAGGTAGACCTGTATTAAAAGGAGTGACCCTGTTCCAAAAGGTATCTGGTACCAAAAAAATTTGATAAATGGCTTTAGAAGGTGTCAATGTTTGCCTGATGACTTAGGTGAACATACAGCCCACATAGGGCTTTGTATCTGGTGGGTCTGGTTATTAAATCCTCGTACACACTAAGGTGGTGGTTGAACCTCTCACCCACAGCCTCCTCTGGAGCAAATGATCCAGATAGAAGTGGGAGAAGGTAAAGGAGAGTATCCTTCCCTGATTTCTCCCACCTCCAGAGGTAAGGAGCAGAATGGGCTTCCTTGTTTTACCAACAGATGCTCAAACTCACATAGGAAAAAATGCAAAGGCATTTTAGTTGACTACATATTTTGCATCTTTTGGTGTGCCAGTTTAGCACATTTAAACTTTCATCTTGGTAACTCATTTTAATCTACTCTACCTCAGGTTGTCAGTTGAAAAGAGATGCCCAAAGCTACTTGGTCTTGCAACAGCCTAGTTGGGAAATGAGGTCTGGACAGCAACAGACCAAGGAGCAGCTTGATACTAAAATGATGCCCTTTGAGAGGATTCAGGCTTCTCATCAGAGAGCTGAATCAAAGCAGTGCTGGAAAGTACATCCATGACAACCATCTCCCATGTGCTTTTTGCTACAAGAACCTTTCACATAGCAATGTAAATAACTTCTCCAGTTTGCAAAGCAGGTAAGTAAACAGTGAATAACGTGGCCGTGGTTAACGTGGATTTGTTTTTATAGTAGGGACAAACCAAAACAAACTCAGACAAAGAATTTAGAACACCATCCAGTCTCAAATATTCATATTCATATTATTAGTAGTAATATTGTTATTATAATTATTTGGAAGACTATCCAGGAGAAAACATAACCCTGACTCAACACAAAATTTCCTTTATCAAATCTGGAAAAACCCTTCAACCAACTCTGTGCTTTGTCAGACATTTTCTATGAAATTACGTATCTAAAAATCAAATATAGACTTAGAATAGAAACTGGCCTATGCAGGAAATATTTAGAAGAGACCCTAATACCAGCTGGCCCAGGCTGACAGGGACATTGGCAAAGCTTGATGCTCTAGCTGGGAGCTTGGCTCTTCCCTCACCCTTCCCAAAGAGCACTTGCCAAGCACGTTGTTTCTGGCACAGAACGAGGAGTTCCTCCCAGCTCTCTGCCGGAGCCAGGGCTGCTCCTGGGCACAGAACAAGGTGAGGCAGCCCAGCTGTCCTGGGGAAGGTTACAAAACCTCCCACTGCACTGCCAGGCATGGTTGGCACCAATGCTGATGATGAGTGATTTTCCTTTCCCTGGTGGCCAGAAATAACTTCACACTCAGAGCTCCCTTGATGACACCTCTTTGACTGGCTGTAACATTAATTGCTACCTAGCATAGAACAAATTACTCTTTTTTGTCTTTAGAGCTGCATTGCCTTAATATTTGGAAGAGACCTGCCTCGTGTTCACTCTGCTCTGAGCTGATTGTACTGGGAGAGCTGCAGTTATTCTGAAAGCTGGGAGAGCCCTGTGGGACACTGGGGTCCCACCCCAAAGCACCCCTGACATGCCACCACAGAATGTGGCACTGTCCTTGCAGCCCCTCTTGTCATTTGCTAACCATGTCCCCATGAAAATTACCTTTGGGAAGTGTTACATAAAGGCCCAAATATCATTAATGAAGAAGCAAACATTCCCTGTCCCATGAGAAGGAGAAGCTGCATTGGCCACCTGAGACTGCAGATTTGCACAGCATTATCATACAAATTAATTATTCCAGGGTAAAATGCAGCTCTCACAATGAACAAACAGCCTATTGGTTTCTTTTCATGTCAAAGAGATGATATTTGCTCTAGAAAAGCAGTCAGATTTGCAAGGCTGCTATGCATGTCTGTGCCCCCCCCCAAGTCACACTGCAGGGATGTAGATTATTAATTAGGTCCTGTGGGCTCCATCTTTAGCTGATATTAGCTCCAGAACTGCTGAAATTGTTGAACTACAAAAATTTACAGCAATATAGAAGGAGAAGCAATCCCCTTCATGGCTGTGTTACTACAAGTTTCCTCAGATACTTTCCTTGATAGGACAAAGGAGAATGGCTTCAAATTGACAGGGCAGGGTTAGATTGGATGTTAGGAAGAAATTCTTCCCTGTGAGGGTGCGGAGGCCCTGGCACAGGTTGTCCAGACAAGCTGTGGCTGTCCTATTCCTGGAAGTGTCCAAGTTCAGGCTAGATGGGGCTCTGACTAACTTGGTCTAGTGGAAGCTATCCCTGGCCATGGCAGGAGGTTGGAACAAGATGAGCTTTAACATCCTTCCAAGCCAAACCATTCTATAATTTTATTATTATTCTATTATTCTTTTATTATATTTATGCCCTTACACATCACTTTTTCTTGCGTTAAAGCATTGATATGAAGTCAGAGGCTTTAGGAAATTTACCAGAACTTTAATCATAGAAATTTCTCAAATCGGATATGCTGATAATTCAGCTGCTCAAGCTCTTGCTGTTGCCTGATTTGAATGATTTATGAATGAGATAAGATAGCAATCACATCCTGCATTTACTCATCTTCTCTATATAAGCCAGCTTCCTATCTGCCTCGACAGAAGAGCTTGAATTCAAAGCCCTTTTCAGATAACAGGGGTCAAGCCCCCAAATTAACACCTTTAAAATGCATCCTCATGTATTCTTGCTACTATTGAGTTCTGGGGTGTCCAGTTACTTTCTCCCTCAGAAGGAAATGCCGCGTCTGTTGAGCGAGACTAAATACTCACTGGTTGATGAAATGCTTTGTTTGCTGGAGGGTGAAAATGAACGCATAACAGTAAATAATTTTCCCACTTCCCTCACACCAGATTTGCTTTTTGAGACGATTTCCAGTTTGTGACTAACAGATTTCTATTGTTTCTAGGTGAACTTCACCACACCGGTCCACGTAAAGGTAAGAACCTGTTGCTTCCCTTCTATTATTTTCAATAAATCTCCAAAGGGTACTTGGAGTGTAACCTCTGGCATAGCAAGTCTGAGGACATTTAAAGCAAGCTGTAATTGTTGCAGATATAAGTGGTGTCCCAAAATACTGATGCAATGTCCTATTTCTAAAAGATTATGAGAGCCTGGTACTAACCATTCTAATTGCTCCTAAAGATAATCACGCCATAATTCAATTTTTATCAGTTCTTTTTGATATTTTTCCAGAGAAATTTCTGCTGGTGATTGCAAAGTCTGGTCTTCAAAGGGCTGGCAATATAAAGAAAATGTTTAAAGTAGCTCGCTCTAAGTGTCCTACTTCCAAAGCAAAGACAAAATTAATCACTCTCTGACTTAGATGGAATCAAATCAAATTCCCAATGTGGACACATCCTCCCCTGAAGAAACTGGACCCTTTTTATTTCAAAGTTTCCAGCAATGATAGTTAAGAAAACTGTCCTTATCACATTTCTGGCAAGAAGGAAGCAAAGAGGAAATCCTAAAAAGAATGAAAAAAGTTTAGATTTCTAGAGAAAAATGGTGTATTCAATATGATTTATTAACTGTTCTTTCAAGGAAGAAAAGCTTTCTTGTTGCACAAGAACACTATATATTTTCCCTTTTTCTCCTAGAAACTAAGCTGTGCACATAACAACACTGAAATATTTCTTCATGAACTAAAAAAGCTTCGCAAATGGACATGCATGAAAAGAGTGGAGAAAGATATGGAAAAGCTAGAAAAAAACTGCAGTATTTTGAAGGTAAGCTTCTACTATTTGTTTAATTTGCGTTTCAAACTTTTTCTTGTTGTTATCCATTTATGCAGGGTTTTTAAAACCAGGTGATTTATCATTCTCACATTTTATCAAAGAAATGATCACTCATTTTTAATTTTGAACCAGCTACAGCCCTAGGGAAAGATATCAAGCTTTCTGTCCCATGCACAAATTCATTCTTATGGAGACCGTATCAATATGGCTCAGTTAGATCTGCAGTAATGAAGATTATCTATTAGGTGCAGTTAATAATGACCTGTACAGCTTGTCCTTCAAGAAGGACAAGACAAGTAATAGCAGAAAAACCATAGCAGAAATACTACAGAGAAAGAATCGGATTTTGAATCCAAAAGAGAGAAAGACAGAGAAATTAGGGGATAGAAAATTGGGAAAATTTGCATGGACCAGTGGCTAAATTTCCAACAATAACTGTGTTTAAGTAATCCCCTGCAACAGAGAAGCACGCTTTAGGAAGAAAACCAGATAAGCATCAATTTTCTATCTATTGCAGCTGCAGAATAAGCCATGTCTAAGTGATCCACACTGCTGCAGCTGGGAGCCAGCCAGTGTCTCTTACAGTCCCCAAGATTTGGTATTGTGAGAGAAATGTTTTTGACCTTCTTGATTGGCAGATGACTCCTCTGCCCTCCCAAATCAACACAGAAAAGTGTGCAGTACTATGAAAGTCACAGAGAAATAGCTAATGACTAGTGATCTCTAAGAATTGTGTGAAATGGTTTTGGGGGTGTGAAGGACAACATCCTCCTCCATCCCAGTGAGCTGAGACAGAATGTGCAGCATGTGTAACTCATGCATCAGTACCTCCTTTTTCCTCTTAGAAATCTTCATTCAACAACAAGGGCTGCTCAAAGAAGTCAAATACTGATTTCTCAAAATTTAAAGACAGTCTGGAAGAATTCCTGAGATGGGTCAATGAGAAGCTGGACTGCAGGAGTGTTGGGAGAAGCGACTTTGGTTTGTACCCGGTTAATAGACACCTGGATGGTGAATGCAGCTGCCATGACCCCTGGAAATCCCACCGAACCTTGGGCTAGGGAAGAGCTGCCCAGGCACTGAGGGGCTGGCTGGGAAGGGGAGGGGGACATATGGCTGTTATAAAGTAGAGTCTTTACTAATTAATGCAAATAATCTGATGCTAATTAATTATGATGGCTAATGCAAGGAGGCAAATTAAAACTCTACACAGCAATTAAAACTTCATATAACAAGCATAGCCAAGTGTCATCATTTATTTTGTGCAGTTATGAAACGTGAAGTGTATTATGTCACTAGAGTTTTATGGTATAAGGATATACCATAGCTTTATACCACGTGTGAGGGAAAAAAGGAACAGAAAACCAAACACTGACCCACAGACCAGGAAATACAACCCCCAGGAGGGTTGAAGAGACCCGACAGCCACAATTCCATGTTCTTTTACCCTGAGCACAAAATTCATGCTTCTAGTTTCCATTGCTTTACAATGAGCTTTAACATGAGCCTAACTTAATAAATCTTGATGTTCCATGTGCCACTGTGACTGCAGTGTCTTCTCTCAGTGCACTAAACAGACTTTGCTTTGAATTTTTCACTTTTTTTACTACACAGAATTGTACAGGTTATGACTAGATCCAAAGTGGTGCTGACTATCATGCCTTAAAAAGATACTGAGCATAATATTCCTTGCACAAGATCTCACACAGCTCTGTGTAAGTCAGTATAAACTGGATGCCAAATGCTGTTTTTCTGTTATATATCTGTGGGTTTTTTCTGCTATATATCTGTATTTTTGAACAAGTCTTAGGTAGATACTTAAATGGGAAGAAGTTTTTAAAAATGCAGACTACTTCAAGGTAATGGTTAAGGCCAGTTCTAGTCATGGCAATACCAGCACTCCTAGTCTGCACTAACAACACCAAGGTGACAGATAGAAAAGGTCATGGATGATGGGTTTCCCAAGGGTTGCTGACATTTGTTCTCATGAGATTCAGAGGCACCACAGATTTAAAGGGTTTTGTCCTCACAGTTAGAAAAGAGGGGGGAACCCAGGCTTCTCTAAGTACAGATAGAGCTACAGTTTGCCATAAAATTGAACCAAAAAACAATTAGCTTGTATAATAACCAATCTAGCCAACATCAGTTAAAAATCCATAGCTCTTCTATGTAGTGAACCCCAAAGATACAGGAAAAGCTCCTTGGAGAATTGAATGCTGAGTCATTCCTGAGCAAGTGTTATCTTGTCCCTCTGACCCGACCGTGTTGAAACCCTGCCCTTTAATCAGTTAAGGCAATACTATTGTAACCTTTAGCTATTGGTCAGTTAAGGAATATGCTTAAACCTGCGGCTATTGGCTGGTTTTGGATCCATGCCAAGGCTATAAAAATAGCCCTCTGTACCCCCACAAGTGGGGAGAAGAAGAAGCGCTGTAACCCTTCGCAGACCTCCCGAATAAACCATCACTGCGGAACCACGGCGTATTCTCTTCCCCTCTCTCTCCGTCTGCTATGCCATTGCCCCGAGGCGATCCTTCCTAGCAGCAGAGCTGAAATCCGTGAAAGAGCTGACAATCACTAAAGCTGAATATCACTAGCTCGCTAGGAAGGAGCCCGGTGGCTTGGCCCCTGCTTAACTCAGCTATTGGGTCTCCGCTAAAGACTTGACTTCTGAGCTAGCTGGGCATTATATATATAATACTTCTAAGCACAGAAAAAGCTGGACCCAAATTTGAAACTACTGTGATAAAACATAATGGAGTCATTAATTGGTTTTCTAACTCTGAAACATGACAGATATTTGTTTGCTAGATGAATCTTACCTTGGTGCTTAGACCACTGAACACGTTTCACCCCTCCCACCCACAGTGTACCTAAGACTGGTGAGCTTTGGACAAGGAATGGTCAGGATCCAATTGATTAAAGTCACTAACAATCATGGAAATTCCTTGTTATGACAGTACAATTCATCACAGATGTAAACCTTGTAATTCATACACATATGCCAGAAGGTTTGCAGCATATCCCATCATGTCTGGATCACTAGCCAATACCCAATCTAGACTGGACCATCAGAACTAATATTTGCAGCTGATGAAATAGTGGTAAGAGGAAGAGACACAGCATTTATAAAGCATGTGAAGAAAAATATCTGTCCTATTGTCACGCTTCAGTCCCAACATAAGGAGTTTTCTACCATGCTCAGCAAGCCCTGAGCCATCTGGCATCTCCAGGTTAAAACAGCAGTGGTGATGGGGTCATACAGGTCTTGCTGTAGCTCTCTGCATCTTTTTGCATCCTAGGCAAGATAAGAACTCTGGAAACCCCCACATCACAGAGAACCTTGAAAACTGAAACAAAATGATAAAGCTCAAAGCATACGAAAACATCTGATATCCCAACAAGATCTGAATTGCAGCAGGGCTCTGTAGGGCCATATTCACACAGCCACATGAAGGATGAGTTTCTGTGACTGTGTGAGAAATGATGGGACTTACACAAAGAAACAAATCTGCTGAATTGCTGTCCTAAAATTCCCCACAGCACATACAGTAAATGCAACCAACTCCTGGCCTTCCTCTCAGAGCAGCTGCTGAGTAATACATGAATTTGCTCATATATTCAGCCTCACCTCAACTGCCAGAGGACCTCGAAAAATATTAGAAGATGGCCAGTTTAATAGTGGTTTGTTTCAAGCCCAGTGTGTTTCTTTCTCAAAGTCACTGTTTAATGTGATGTATGTGTGATCTCACCTTTGCCCTGGGGTTTTCCTCGAGGGCATGCAGTTGCTTCCCCTGCCCAACCATTTCAAAGCAGAGCTCAGTTTAAAAACAGAAAGAAATTGAACAGAACTTCGTTCAGTTTCATGAACCCTAAAGATGACCAAAGTGCTCCTGTCCAACCCTATGAAAAGTAACAAGTCAGCCCACAATATGTCCTGGAGCTGGCCTTGTTCAAACACACCCTAAGGGTTTCATAAAACCCCACAGAATAAGAGATATTGCACCAGTCAGTGTTTGAACTGGGATGGTAAACAGAAAAATCACATTATCATCAGGAAGGTATTTATTCTGCAGGAGTCCATTTTTAGGAGCTCTTGCCAGAGAACATCTTTTTATTACTGCCTGTGGTCAGGTTGGCTGAGATACAGTTGGGTTTTCCCACTGAGCCCCTACCTACTCCTGCAGCTCCTCCAAGGTTAACATTAATGTAATTCAGTTTAACTTTTAAAATCCCAAGCATGGCATTTGGGCTTAGTATTCCACTGACCTGATCAGAAAGTCCTGTAGCACTCCCAGCATGACTCGTATTTGGTTTTTTAAGTCCATAAAGAGAGAGGGAAAAACCCCTACTCACCTACTCACACTCTTACTATGCCCACTCTTAAATTCAGGTCACTACTCCTGTATAAATGTTTATTTTTCCATACTTGCAGCCCTTGCATCAAGGAAATTCAGGAAAGGGAACCAGATTAGAATTAAAATCTGACCTTTCAAACTGGATAGGCAGCAGCAGCATTTTCCTTACTACTTTATGAATGCATTTATCTTGCATGTTTCCTGCACACATATGTTGCCCTCTCACATAAAGTCCTTAAGATCAAAACCATGCTCAATTATTCCTCATGTTTTCCAACATGAAGTAACCAAGCAAAGCTTATAAACAAGCATAAAAAATTGTACACCAGCACCCTGATATTTTTTCAGGTATCAGAGTATGTATAATGATAAGCCAACCAAACCTGGGCAAAGCTTTAAAAAATACTCTGATGAAGCCTATACTTAATGCAAATGCTTCTATAGAAAAAAGAAGACACATAATTTAGGATGATTTCTGATATCACCCATCAGTGTGAAGTTATGAGAGGACTCACACAAGTTTAACTCAGAGGATTTGACCCAAAGGAAACACAGGCAGATAACTTCAGCACGTAAATTCTTTCCATGACTTTATCAAAGCACAGAAATAAACCAGGCACTGAGGCTACAGTACCTGTTTACCATAGCTGAAATATCTGAAACTCTTTTTTTTGTGTCTTAAGATACAAAGAGCTGTTAGCCACATCCTTGAGTCACAAATGCTGTGAGCGGACAAAGAATATAATCTTATTAAAAGAAACCATAACCTTCAATAACAATAATAGAACTAACTACAGGACAGAATAGAAAATAATTTTAAAAGCTCATATTAAAAATGTCAGTGGAAGAAATGGCAAGTATTAAATAATTTGTTTGAACTAATGGCACATCAGCAATCCATAGACTATAAGCCTGGTTATAATTGACTGTAACCTTATGTAAAAGGTATAAAAGAATTCATTTCCCAAAGATGTAAGACCTACAGAAACCCCATCTGATTCTGGTCAGAAACAATCCTGAACCAACCCTAATTCTCTATATACAATTTCCTAAGTTATTTGAATATTCATCCAGACTTTGAAACTTCTTAAGTGCAATGCACTAAATACTCTCAAAGGCAATGGAAAAAAAAAGAAATCTGGATCTAATGTTCTTGGCAGCAGCACAATCTGTGTTCTAATAACTTCCATAAGGACCGGGCTCGCGTGTCTTGAAGCCTATTTTATGTGATACACTTCACATGCAAGGAGTCTTAATTTTTATTACTTGCAATTAAATGCTTCTTCTCTGCCCTCACAACAGGATCTAAACTTAGGGTTCAGGACAGAATGCTGGAGGGACCTCAGTGCATTTTTAACCACCTATCATGAGCAAACAACAGAAAGAATGGGAAAGCCCCCTCCCTGCCTCCCTCTGCTATCTGTAACGGCATCATCCCTGTTCTCTCTCCTGATCTGAGCAATCCTGCTTGCAGAGAAGCAGGAGGCACATCCCATCCACCTCCCTACTGAGTCAGCATGGATCCACTCTACAAAAATCCAGACACATTAGCTTAGGAAAAGTCACAGTTCCCCCAGAACCTGGTGGCAAATACAAATGTATTGCAATAATAGTTGCTCTTCCTAAACTTAAATGTTACTCTTTAAAAATTGCATATTTCAAATAAATTGTGGAAAAAAAAACCAGCTAGAGCCAGAGGAACAAATAATTTTTCTGGTGGCCAGAAGGCTACTGGCTGTATCTGGTAATTTCCAAAGTACACCACAAGAATAAGCTTACCTTATTACTTCTTTTTTCTTGCCAAGGTGTTACTCAGAACAGTCACCTATGATCATTGACAGCATGCAATGGAAGAAGTGTAAAAGGGGTTTTAGCTTTAGAAAAGTTATAAAGGAAGATAGAAAATAAAACAGAAAGAGGTGTGATAGATTGAGACCTCCCTCCCTGAGATGGAGGGGTGAGATAAGGCTGTGGTTGATGTGGTGGGAGCTGAGCACAGGCAGTGGTCATCGCTGCACCCCCACTTCCTGCCCCATCCAGAATTCATTCCCCAAAAGCACATAAACCAAAATTAAAATGAGCTTACTTCAATTTTTGACATGAATGGAGTGCTGCTGGAAGGTTGGGGATGGATAATCCTGGATGAAGTACTCAGCATCCCAGGCACAGGTCCTGCCTCCCCAAACCACACAGCTGAGAGCAGGGGATCTTGCTGCAGTGTCCACCTGGTTCCCATCCTCTGCCAGGCTGTGAATGCTGGGCAGGCTCAGGCCCACAGTGTCAGGTCTGGTTTGCAGACTGGAATCCAATCCAGCAGAAAGTAGAACATGATTTCCCGGAGCTCAGAGGAGCTTCTTGTTCTGTGATCTCACTAGGATTCAAATCAATCATCAGAAACCTCCTTTATCCAGTTGTTACTCACTGAACCTCTCAGTTCTAGAGAATACATCCCTACCAAGCAGCTCTTCTGCCAGTGTGGCTTTCCAGTTACAGCAGCATCCCTTCAGTTAAGTGAAAAGGCACTAAAATGTAAATCCAAGCACTAACCAGTAGCCCCAGAGCCAGGATTAATTACTTGCAAGGCAGTTTAAGCTCTAGTTGATCCACTTATCAATGTCCATAGCAGGTAGTTACACACCTGGAGGTGATGATCAGGTGGAAAGCTTTGCCCAACAACTGACACTTGCAGAAGCTGCACAGCTGATCTCCTTTAAATCATCACCACCACCAGGCCCGGCTTTAACAAGCACCAAGGCTGGTTCTGAGCAGTTTGTACAGGTGCTGTTTCACACCTGGCGCAGATCTCGGTTGTGCTAGCAAAACAACTCTTGATAGTAAAATTTCATTTTAATTTCCACCCCATTTTAATGAAATATTAGTTCCAGTTTTTACGTGTTAACCGTGGCCTGGCTTAGAAACAGAGTTACCAGCCTGCAGCAAACAGCAGGACTGGGAAAGGATAGGACCAAGCTCTTGTATAAGGGCAGAGCTTCCTCTGTCAGCCCTGTGGAAAGCTTCTTTGTACCACACCACTTTGCCTCTGAATTATTTACTTTTGTGAGAAGGGTTAAAAATTGTTTTGTCGGTAACAAACCAAGCCAACCACAGGGTCCACACAGCAGGTGAGCAGTGCACTCAAACAAATTAAACTCCTTAGGCTCCACTCTGCCTTGCTTTGATGTGCTGAATAACAGAGGTGCCAGGTGTGCTTCCACTGCAAGGTGCCTTGGATCCCACCCACACCCTCTTCAGCTCAGGGAAACCCCACTGTGAGTTATAAAAGCTTCTGGAAGTGTAAAATATCTCGCATTTACTCCAGGCAACATGTTAATGAAACAAGGTCACTTGTTTCTCCTGCCCCTCTCCAAAGGATATTGCATCAACTTACTGTGTAGACTGAGCACAACTATCTGATACTTTGTCTTGTTCTCTAGAAAATAACTTTTTTCAGTTTTGGAATCCACAACAATCACTTTGTTCTTTCACCCAGCTGTGGCTTGGGGCCACCATAACAAGCTGGCCACTGCTCCCACTGCCAAGCACTGCTCCTCAAAGTACTTAAGGGATAAGCATCACTCACAAGTGAGAATTCAGCATTTTATTAAAGAGGAGTTTGTTTTAATAACACTTGACATATTTTTAAATTGTTTTTGCTTTCTTGGTTTTTTTTTTTTGTTTTGTTTGGGTTTTTTTTAAATGAATATGCTTTTAATAAAGAAAAGTTGGTTTCTAGGAAACAACTCGGTCCTGGAGTGGCCAAGCAGTTGGACCAAATGATTGCTGTAGGTCCCTTCCAGCCGAATTATTCCATTAATTGCTCCCTCCCAAGCTCCAAATGCTCCTTCTCACACAATTCTGGTGGCTCTGGCCAGCAGCTGGCCCAGCTGCACAGGATCAGCCTCCCAGTTCCCCACAGAGCTCTCCAGCCACACTGCAGCTACGTGGCAGCCTGAGCACGAGCTGGTGGCACATCCAGAGGACAAGCAGGGGACACATAAAGGGTGGCTTCGGAGCCAGCCATGGTCAATCCTGGTCAAGGGGAAATGTTCAACAGTGCTGTCTTTGAAGAATTTCCCAAGTTATTATTTCCCATAGGATTAAACCCAAACGGCAAACTCATTGTAACTTTACAAACAGAATTTGGATAGCTCAAGTGTCCAGCTAAAGGGGGCTGTTAGGTATCAATAGCTCAGGAAATTTTTCTGATAACACAAGCTTGGCTGGGTAAATCCTTTCTTTGAGAAAGGGATTTCTTGGTCATCACTGTGGTACAGGACACATAAAGGATTTAAATTGAGAGATATTTAGAAGACAAGCAGAGTTAGCATGGTGCTGCTGGGGCAGCTCTGGGGGGTTCCTGAACAGAGCCCTCCTGAACCATGAGGTGCAGTTGCTCAGCCCTACTGGGCTCACTGGGTGTTATCCAGCCCCCCAATCACCTCAGCTGCACAAGTGGCTCCACACACCCGGGCCTTGACTCTGAGAAGTGCTGAGCTGTGCACCTGTGACTGATGGGGTAGAAGATGCAGCCGCCTTTATCTGTGTACCAAGCCCTGGAGCTGTGCTGGGGCATTTCCTAGAGAACATTTACTGCTTGATGGTGGTTTCTTCATGCAGCAACACCCCATGTTGTGCTGCCTTAAGGGAAGAATTCTTAGAGACAAAAACCTTCCTGGCCTGTTTTATCTGCTGTCAGCTCTTAAAGTAGTTTTTATGCTGTTTCAGTAAAAACCAGATAGGTTCCCCAGAACAGCCATGAAAAGTGAGGAAGGGGCTTTTTCACAGTTAGGTGGATCACTGTGCACTTCTTCACCCCACCCTGATTGTGCCTTTTCTGATCTAACAGAAGGAGAGGAATTTTCCATTTGCTGTTCCCTCAATGCCTGCATCTTTCCTCCTCCCTAAGGAGGCACCTGGCACTGGGTGAGACAAACCCCATCTGGCAGCAGCCCACCAGGACGGCAGGAGCAGAGCAGTGCTGGAAGATGAAGTTAAATCTTGGATTTAAATACCTAGGAGAGATGAGGTAGAGGAGCACGCCTGGGAACAGCCAGTCCTGCTCCAGACTTGGGTTTGTAAAATCCAACTTCCCAGCTGGGTATAAGACACAATTCAGACTTCCTGAACTCAGAACTGCTGTTTCTGAAAGACATCAAAGTGCAACCAGCCAGAGCAGCACCTCAGCAGAACCGAATGCCAAGTGTCAAAAGGAGGCACTGATTGCACAAGGGTTAGAAAGAAGCTTCTGATTAGTCTGGAGCTTCAAATTTGTGGCTTCCCAGATATAACTAAAAAATGGCATTTCATCGTTTAATGGTTTGCAGAAACAAAGGTCTGGTACTCTCAAGGGTGACTCTCCTTGACACCTTTGCTTGCTTTGGCTGCCTGGAGCCACTGGGGAAAATCACAACAAAAGATGGGAATATGACTTTGAACTCATGTAAAAGCTTCCATTAGCTCTGACTCCATTCCTGGGATTGCTGCCCTGGGGTTCTGGTCAGTCCTCAGCACATTAGACTGACACTCTGGTCAGTCCTTGGGCACATCACACACTGCTGCAATGTCACTTGGTGCTAGATGTGGTTCTGCTCACCGAGGCTGCAGTCCATGGCTGCTCCCCTCCACCTTTAAGCACACCCAAAGTTCTACAAATGTTTCCTCTGTACTGCTTCAAAACCAACTCCAGCTTGCCATTTCCTCTTTCCTGTGAGTAAACCCAGGCTAATTGTCTTGAAAATCCAAGCTATCATTTACTCAGAGCAAAACACAGAGATGAAAACCACAGCAATGCAGCCTGTGCAAAGCTTCTGACTCAAAGAGATTTTTTGTCAGTGCTCTTCTTTCATGAGCAGTGCAGTCATAGGCAAGCTCTTGTGGGAAGGAAGATTCAAAGCTGGGAGCATATAACAACTCAGATGCTCATCTTACTGAGGTACAAACCTGAGTCCTTGAGCAGTCTGAATTCCTAGGCAACATGTCAATGCAGAAATAGTTTCTTTTAAATTAACTATGTGATGTACAAACTCTTTCTTGCTTGAATGCAACATAATACAACGTTTCCACATAGTGACAGTGCCCAAAAACATGCCAGACCAGGCCACTGTACCCAGCTGGTTCTCTGTGTATGGAATGTCCATGTGGGACACTGGTCAGCGAGCAGAGCCTCAGCTGGCCAGAGAGCTTGCTAGGAGGTTTCTGTCATTTATTTTGGCAGGGGTAAAACGTCATGAATAAGAGCTCAATTACCTCAGACTCTTTGCTAATTTGAAACAGCTCCCCCTTCTAAGTCGAGGCGCAGCAAGCTCTGTGAGAGGCTGAGCTGCAGGAGAAGGTGGGGATACAATTGTACCAGCACATCCAGAACAAGAACATGTGCTCCTGGCTGCTGCAGGGGCTGGAGAAAGCCATGCTGGAAACACATTAAAAACATGGTAAAGGACACCTGTGTTAGAAACAAACTAACTTTTAGATACAATTTAAATTGGGACAAAGTTGTGGAAGCAAAAGAAAACTGTTTATTTGTACTGACTCAGCTGAGCCAGCTGTGAGTCTCCCTGGAGAGCCACACACACCTTCCAACAAAATGGCAACTTCTTATGCCCTTTGGGGCCGGGGCGGTCCCTGTCCTGTCTCCCATCAGCTGGGCACTCAGGAACTCATGCTCTCTCCTGACCACTTAGTTTTGTGTCCCCTCCCCTCCCATACCACTTCCTTTTGGTCAGGTCTTCAACTCCACCCCTCTCCCAGCTCACAGCAACACCCAACAAATTAACTACAACAAATCCAAACCACAAATAACAACACATAGAACCAACAACTTTTGTTCTTTTACCTAATAACCTTTTGGCTGCAGCAAAATACTACCTCATCTCTCACACCTGCAAGAGCCAGACTTGGCTGCATTTTAGCAGGGTGACATCCTGCAGGCTGGGGACAGCACAGCCAGCAACTGCCTCCGTCCTGCAGGCATGGGTGAGTGAACACACTTTGCAGTGTTTCTCCCACCAAAATACATATGTGGGAGCAAAGTGAGAGCTGAGAGGAGAGCATGACTAAACTAACACTTGTTAGGAAGTGACAGCCTAAGGCCACAGATGGTACTAAGGCTCACAGATTCCCCTACCTCACTGAGTCAGAAACATTTCACTTGTCTGTGCCTACTCAAAGTGGAGGAAATCAGTGCACAAACAAGCAAAACCATACTGTAGCAGGAGGAGGTGAGCTCTCGCTGCCAGCCTGCTCGGGGTGCAGCAGCAGTGGCTGCACCCTCCACAGAGGGCTCAGGGATGCCACTGGGGCTGCTGCACACCTGGAGGTGGGTAATGCTCACAGCTGACTGCAGCTGCCCCTCTTGTACCAAATCCCACACATCTGCTCCAGGGCCAGAGGAAGGAGCCTTATGGATGCAATCCATCTTCTGTGGAGGATGGGATAAGTGCCAGGATCAGACAGCTCCTCTTCCAGGCGATGAATCACTTGGAGACTTCGTCCAGGCCTACAAATGGATGTGGTCACAGGACTGCTGAACCTTGGTGGGTGAGTCACTCCACCCCAGCCCAGACAAGCAGAGAAAATTTAGAAAGTTCATTAGGTCTCATCAGGTCTGAATGTTCAATGTGATACATCGATCTTCCATCACTGTTGCAGATATGGACTCTGACAGCAATAACCTCTGAAGCCATAAGGAATGATGGAGTGCCCAATGTCCTGAAAAATCAGCAATCACACAGGGGGATGCTGGTGCTCACCCAGCTCCCTCCTGGATCATCTCACGCCATGCTCAGGGCTCAGCAGCTGCAGCGTGCGGGAATCCCTGCCCGGCCGGGAGCCAGCAGCGCCCCCGCTGGCCGTGCCCGGAACTGCAGCGCGGGGACCGCCCTGGGCCCAGGGGAGGCCGCGCTCGGCTCCTGCTCTTGCCTGGGGCTGCTGCCTTTGGTTTGCATTCTTACACACACACACTGGCAAAGAACTGTTATTGCTTTCCCATACCTTTGCCTGAAAGCCCCTTGACTTCAAAGTTTAATAACTTAGAGGGAAGAGGGTCACATTTTCTATTCCAACGGAGGTTTCTGCCTTCCTTGGCAGACACCCGTCCTTTAAATCAGGACATGGGATCTGCTTTTTTTGACCCAAATCTAGATGCAAAACATCTGATAAAGTATCTTTCTAGCCCAAAACAACACACCACCAAATAACTTCACTCATATTTGCCTTAGCCAGTAAACACTAGCTACACAGCTGCTTTTGGTAGCCGGGCTGCACAAAGATGCACAGCAGAACACACTGCAGGGGGGAGTTTGACCTGAGCTACAAGCTGCAGCCACAGGGCTGCCAGTCACTGTCATTTTGCTGAAAAATCCTTTTGCCAGGATTTCTGCTCCTGGGAAGATGAGAAGCCTCAGAGTAAAAACAATATTATTTCATTTGCTTCTCCCTGCTTTGCTACTTTGGAATGTGGGGCTGGAGATTGTTTACCAACAGGTGCATGCTTGATTGGTTTCATGTGAATTGTTTTTACTTAATGACCAATCACCATCAGCTGTGTCAGACTCTGAGGAGTCAGTCACCAGTTTTTCATTATCATTGTTGTTAAGCCTTCTGTCTGTATCCTCTCTCTTTCTTTAGTATAGTTTTCATATAGCATAATATAATGTAATGTAGTATCATATAATATCATATCATATCAGCCTTCTGAGAACATGGAGTCAGATTCACCTTGTCCTGGACACCCCTGCAAATACCACAGCTCCCTACTAGCACATCACATCTCTGCAGCTGCCATGCCCCAGCAGCTGGAAACTCAAAGTGCAGCCAGGCTCCTTTCTCCCCCTGCCCTGGCAAAGAGTGTGCTGGGTCACTCTCTGGTTACATGTGCCCTTACAAAGCAAGGTGCTGCTAGGAGAGTTCAGGGCACCATGACTCCAGTTCCCTCATGCTGCCAATACAGCTGGGAGGCCTTAGAGCATGAGAGAAAAACAGATTTCAAGGAAAAATAATTCTTAGTTTGTGTGAGTTTTGACCCAGCTGATTCTAACATCGAGTGAGCGGTTTGGTTTTATCCTTGACTTTCTCTCAAAGCCTCACCAGGAATTTCAGAAGAAGCAGCCTGATGTGCATGCTGGAGCCAAGGGCTTTGAAAGCTGAAAAAGACCTGGGGGACATTTCTCCCAGGGCTTTGCAAACAAAGTCTGTCTTTGGGTAATCCTTACCAAGCAGAGGTAAGTTTTGGGCATGAACTGCCTGGCTTTAGTGACAGGTCACCTGCTGTGCTGAGCCACCCCAGCACCATCTCAGGGTGCAGGAAGAACAGAAAGAAGAGGCTTGGAGGACAGCTAGATCCTAGGCTGCCTTTTACACATGCACCACCCTCATCTCAAACACAACTTAGCATCACTGAAAAAGGACCCTTCCTCTTCCTGAATTAGGCAGTCCACAGCTCAGCCAAGGTATAGAACTGTCTTGTATAACACAAATGTGGTCCCCCTCTGAGCAGAGTGTGTCAACTGCTCTCTGCCAGGGCTTGCACAGCTTCCCATGTCCATCCCAGCCAGACCCTTTCACCACTCCCACCACACATTTGAGCCTGGATTCCAGCTTTTCCATCTAAGGTGATTAGATTGATGGTTTTCACATGCTGTTCTACTGTAACAGGAAAGACAAGTAATTTCTAATGTAGGAAAAAAAAGATAAGCAATTCACTGGGTCTGTTCAGCTGAACATGACTATTTTGGGTCATTTCCCAACCCAGCTGGAGGGCTGCACAACTGCTCAGTGACCCAGTTTATACCCACCTAAGCAGCACTCAGGCTAGAATGTGGATTACAGGCACGGACTGGGGGTGGTTGCTTCTCCTATGACTACAACATCTACAGAAGATAAGAAATCACCTTTCCATAAGAGCTCATATGGTGTCTGCCTTCACCAGTATCTGTCATGCAGAGCAGCACCTTGCAGACAACATTTCCAGCTAATTCCACCAGATGTGGCCAGAAAAGGTCCAAAGCACTTCAAGGTGACTGGTAGCCACTGGTCCAGAGTCAGCCTCTGCAGTGTCTGTGCTAAGTACTTAAACCCTGTGAAATAAAGAACACACATGGTGTCAGGAGAAAAACCACTGCAGTCTCAGTAAGAGAGTACTAAGTACTTCCCTTATCAGTAACACACTGGCAGGAACTCCCTGTGCCTATATGCAGGAAAGCTGATTTGCTCCAGCATTTGAAACTTCTTTGTTTTACGTCTAAGAACTATCCCTTAAATAAATTCAGGCCCAAATTTAGGCTGACTGCCATATGCTGTTCATCTTCTGCAATGATAGGAGACAGAATAAGGAGTATAATATGACAGACTACACAAATATGCTTGGGAAGGTATTGAATCTCAAAAACCACATACGCTCTTTTCTCTCAGATTATGATATTTATTATCTATTACTCTTCAGATCAGATTAGCAGTAAGCAAATCCTGCATATAGCACCAAAAGCAGCTTGGCATTCAAGCAGTTCTGCATCCACACTCATTGCCTCCTGCTTTAGGTAGGAGCAAGGTCAAAGACAACTAAGAAGATAGAACAGGATTTTTCTGAGAGAAGACAAGCAAGTAAAATTATCTTTACCAGTTCAGTATGATAACACACAGTTAACAACAGTATTTCCCAGCCAACTATGTTATTTCAGAAGTGGGATATGCAGTTTTTGGCCAGAGTCCTGATGTGAACTTTATCTGTCAACATACCACGTCGACAAAGCCTAAGCAGGCTCCTCTTCCTTCCCTTGAAACCCAGAGTGCTCCAACCAGAGACTGTGGCTTTGGCTCATCACTTCTTCACATCTGTAAGACTGTCATACATTGAATACTTTGTTATAAAGCAAAACTCCTTATTTCTTAAGTTTATGTTATGCTGAGACACTTTACTAAGAAAACTGGAGGTCAACAATGAGATATTCTGAACAGCCAGCCAGCAACCACAAAATTCATGGCAAGCAAAGAAGGGCCCTGGGAGATTAGAGAGCAGCTATTGAGCTCTGCTGTGCTGGGTCTTCAAAGCTTATAGGGAAAAAATGTTGCAGTTTCTATAGCTACCTACACTAAGCATTCACACAAAGCTTAGTCACAAGTCTGGATTCTCATTTCAGTATTATTAACAACTTGAGCTCAGCATGTCTCCATCTGAACAATGCAAGGCCTCTCAATCAGTTGTAC
Source organism: Emberiza elegans (assembly GCA_024865655.1). Lineage (NCBI taxonomy): Eukaryota > Metazoa > Chordata > Aves > Passeriformes > Fringillidae > Emberiza > Emberiza elegans. The sequence continues at coordinate 2,816,702 of JALJVW010000797.1, forward strand.
ATGTTTAACAGAAAAATTAAAGCTTTAGTGAGTACAGGTGCATGCTGCATCTAAATGAATCAATAACCCTCAAATTCTTCAGTTCTTTACATATAAAATACAAGAGCACATCAAGATGCATTGCTGAGGCACACTGTTTTAGTACTGATAGAATAAATTAATGACATTTATTATATCTAACATGTAAAACTCTCCCATACTACCAGTCTCTCCCAAGAAGAGAGCAGGATGTGGTTCCAAAGTCAATTCAGCTGCACAGCCACATACTGGTACAAGAGCCCAGTACTAACACCAAGCACCCACATTTCTGAAACATTTCCTTGTTTCTCCATAACTTTTGCTTTTTTGCCAGCAATTAACTCTAATTTCTTTGTAAATAATTCAGAAATGGGAACTCATTCCAGTCCTCCATGCGTTGGCAAGGGGCCAATACTCAAATGTTAACAGAGCAAAAGAGCAAAGGAGAAAAACACAGGGAATGATTATTCCCAGCCTCCCTGAAGGGCATGACAAAACCCTCCTCCAGTCTACAGAAGTAGATTAAGATTTGCTCACAAGACATCCTACTGATTTCCATGTGTTGAGACAGAACACTGTCCAAAATCATGATGTATTTTCTACAGGAAAAGGGCAACAAGGCAACAGGCCTTCAGAGAAAAAGTAAAAGCCCAGTGCTCCTCAAAACTGACGCACCAATCAAGGACTCCAAATAGAGATCACTTTATGGAAAGAACATTTATTTTTGCTTTAAAACTTATGATCCATAGAAATACAATAAAATCAACATGTACACAGAACTTTAAAAAAAAAACAACTTTGGTTCAAAGAAATATTTAACATCTAAATCTGAGGTACAAAAGGCACAAGACCAAGCACCCAAACAAACAGAATTGATCACAGCACTGTTTGCACCACTATTACAGAGGGAGACTGTAGGGAGGAAGGCAGGGAAAATGTGGAAATAACTGCAGCCAAAAGACATGAATGTGTACAATGCCATTTACTTTCTTTCACAGGTGTTACATATTTTATTGTACTTTTGTAGTAAAGTGCCAGGACTCTTGGAGAAAAAGATGGATCATTTCTTAGAAATGAACTGGAACCAACAACAGTAGAAAAGGAGACAGAAACAAAGGTCTGCAGCAGGCTGGAGTTCAGTCAACTTCTGTTCTCCCACAAGGTCTTAAGAATTCATTTCCTCTTTCATGAAACCATTTGTTTGAAACTGTGGAAACAGGGAACTGGAATTAGTTATCACCATGTACCCAGTGTAGATATCATCACAACCTAGATGGATACTTTAGGTAAAATCTTTCAGTTTGGGGACCCATGCTTATACTTCTCTACCCACTCAAGGGAAAACACATAGAAAGATGCAAAAGGCTGGGGAAGAAAGGATCTTCCCCAATGCACAATTCTGGAGCCAACACTAACAGGGCAGTGTATTCTGGGGCTTGTATCACTGACAGTCAGCATCTCTGGCACTCCAGGGGCATACCTTGGAGGCTAGGGGATACAGGTATGAGAATAGATGATACAAGCTTGATAAGCTTTCAGCAGGAAGCAGAAACTTGTGATGTCCAGACACTCCCACTTACCTTAAAAGAAGCTCTCATCCTTTTGCAGCTCAAATTATGGGCAGATCTTTGTAGGAATAGATCTGATTCCAGCTGAGTGACAATTCAAGTCATTCTGATGCTGCTACATTACACAAACCCAGTGACAGTCTTACACTTTGCGCTGCCATTGACACAAAAACTCACCAGAAAAGCTACAGCTGTACAATGCAGCTGCTTAATACTTCATGAGATCAATGGCAGGAAATTTCACTATGGCCAAATGATTCCAGTAGTTGAATAATCTGGGGTACCCAGGTTATTAAATGCTTTTATAAGAGGTCAGTGTATCCCCAGCTTTACATACATGAGCCTTCCTTCAGAATTTGTTTCCAAAGAGGAATTACTCACCCCATTTACACCCTACTAGTACTGGACAAGCTGCATGTCTTGTTCTATAATCCCCCTCACCACTTCTGAAGAGGTTGTACCAAAACACTGCTGTGCCCTGAAAAGTGAGATCAGATCTGGATTAGTCAGAACCTAGTCAACATAACCAGGTCAAAGTAAGGGGAGGGGAATGCCCATGGATTCAGCTGCAGGCAGCTGGAAGCACTTTTAACAGGTCACCATCAACAGTACATGAGAAACTCTTAGTCCTGTTCTAGTACAGCCATTTTCAGAATACAGAGAAATTCTACTGAACACAAGTTTACTTTGTTAAAAACAGCTGTACAGAGAAACTGGTCACTTCACACATTACCAACAAAGGGAGATGCCCTTTGGTCTGCAAGATCACTACAGCTGCAGTGAACTGCACTTGTCACATCAGGTGACTTACACGGACTGTGCTGAGGGAGAGCCAGGAAGTGGAGAGAGAAGGAATAAACCCAAACACATAAACAGACTTTACCTTCTTAGGCCATATTGCTGCCCCAAAATCTGGGAAAACTGTAGCTCCTCCAGCTTCTACATCACTCATCTGAGAAAACAAAGTCCACAGACTACATTTACAAGGCTTTGTACACAGTCCCACAAGCTATAAATGTCCCAAGGCCTGATATTTCCACTTGCACCTCTACAAGCAACACTGATGAGGAGGGTGCACTTCAACCAGCACAAACTGCAGAAGAAGCAGTACCTGCTGTTGAAGCATTTAATTTCAGCTGAAGGCTTTTGTGCAGCTTATGTCTACCTGATATGTATTTCTTAGATTATGTATCCTCTACTTCAAACAGCCACTAGAAGTTGTGTACCTGCAATGTTAATAAGCTCATACTCTAAAACAAGAGAGAGGACCTCAGAGTAAGCTGGTTTCAAGAACTTCATTCTACTTTATGATCCAATTAGGAAAACAAGTGTCTGTTAAACCACATATTTCCTCGTAAATTGAAACCATGTCTTCGGAACTCATTTTCATAATTTAGTTTATGCATCTTGGTCAACCTCTTCAAAAACTACACAAACTATTAGAAAAACCTCTCTTTCTGCACTGTTTCTGTGCTGTTCACCAACAGTCTTGGGCAATTTCAAGTGCTTTAGGCAGCTCAAGCTTCAACAGCTACAGCTATGTGACTCTAAACAAAACCACATATCTTTATGTTTTGCCCTGCTACACTGGAATGAATTTAACCCTATTGTATTCATCAGTAACAATGGATTTATTGTAAATTTTAGACTTGACTCAAACCCCAAAGTTTCTAGAAATGCTCCCATTAAAAATAGAATGTCTTTCCACTGAAATCAGTAAGCTTTTGGTCAGATTCTAATTAAAAGAAAGAAATTAGTCAGATCCAACTCCCACCAAATTTAAGAACTACTATTAATACAGTCCCCAAGTCCCCACAATCCCTATTGTAACTTGGATTTCTGTTTAAAGCAGATGTTGTTACCACTCTGATGTCCTCCTGCTTGGTACAATAAAAGGGCATCAGATGCCACAGGTGCACAGGTTTTTGCCCCTTCCAACTAGAAAGCATGTGCATGCAGCCTTGCAAGTTAATACACATCTTAGCCACACGACTACTCTTTTCAGTAAGGCTGGTGGTACATGTATGATGTGTTATGAGTTCTGTATTGGACAAACAAGGGCAAAGTGCCTTTGACCATGTACAATTGGCAGAGAAGTTGTGTATTGTTCCTTCTAAGTCAAAGCTCATCCAAAATTCCAAGAAGCAAACAAAATGAAGATTGACCCAATTTAAAATTTCTTTGCAGCAGAATATTTCACAGCTACCCATCTTACTCCAATTCTTGTTTTGAAGATTATGTCCCTCCCCACTATATCAAGTTGAAAGTGTTTATGATTCTGTTTTGAGCTGCATTTCACTCTCAAAATACAATGTCAGCAAACAAATTTAAAATTTTGTGATAAAATATTTAAACTGTATCACTAAAATCTTAAACACAGAACATGAGGTGATCCTAAAGATATAGTGGGTACAGGTTGATAGATAAAATAGTGTCAGAAGACTACTGTGAAAACAAGGCCGCTATTCCCAGTGGCAGCTGTTTGGGATTCCAGTGTACATGGTCTGCAGGCCACATAATGCATGCAAATAATGAATCTCTCAAATCTGCACTGTATCCTAGTTGCACCAAGTTTATCAGCTCTGCCTGCCTTTGTTTGCTGAAGCAGCACCTGTGCTGAGCAACTGAGCAACTCTGGCTTTGCCACACAGCTGAGGAAGAGGATCACAGACCACAACATCACGTGCTGTCAAACAGTGGTGGAAAAACATGACTGTCTCACATTAAGTGGCTGCTAGTCAAGTTCTCCAAAAGCATACCACATGAGTGCCCCATGTATTTCCCTCTCAGAATCAAGCCAAAGTCTTCTTTCCCCCACAGAATCCACTTAAATAAAAGATTCCATAGCAGAGTGACTGAAAGGAGAAGACGGGTCCTATAATCAAATTTTTTGCTCTGATGTTAAATACCACCAAAATTCTATCAATTCAGATGGGACAGCACCTGATGCTGCAGGAATAATGAAATCCCTACTGCCAGATGCCGGGAAATCTCTACAAATAACCAACTGCACAAGCTGTAAAACGATGCTGCTGAAGTTACACTCAATGCATAAAGGATCATCATACTTACATAGTTTAAAAAAGTGGCCACACGATTTCCAGTCCCTAACCGCTTGAAAGCATCTGGCTCATCTTTCTATAAAATTAAATGAGAATAACTGCAAATTTCCAGCTCCCAGACAGCAGACAGACAGAGGTACTTACATAGTTAAGAAACGTCGCTAGCCTATTTCCTTCCGTTTTGAGTGTGCTGTCAAAGGGTCGCTGCAACAGACAACAACTTTAACCCGGGTTCCCAACAGAGCTACCCACGTGCAGCTCTGCAGAGATCCTCAAGCCCAATTTAGAGTTGGAATAGAAAGGGGACAAGTGATACAGGGCAATGTTAAAGCCATCACAAGGTGCAGCCAGGGTGCACAGCTGCATGCACAGAGCACTGGGATGTGACAAGAAGTTGCACTGAACAGTTCTGGAGGGAGAATAGAAGCACTGATTTCAGGCCTGTGGCACAGATGTTATCCAAGTAAGGTCAACAACAGGCCATTATTGCTCTGGGCACTGATCCAAAGTCAACAACTGACATGAATACAAAAAATTAATCTTCAGTGGGCTTTAGATTGCAGTCTTGTAAATGTAACAACTCAAAGAAATACTGTCCTGAGAAGAGCAAATGCATGTTTTGACAGCAGACAAAACTACAGAGTAGTTTCAGGTGGTTGCCTGTCTAGGACTAAAGACCACATCAAAAAGATCAAATTGTCTTTAGTCTGTAAAAAACACTGAGTTTCATTTGTTGAAGTTGACATCACACTGGTGCCAGTGTAGAAGTAGAAAGAACATCCAGAATACCAGTGTCTTTCTTTCAAAAAAATGAAATTAGAAATTTATTTACATTGTTAATAGTCAGGAAGTCATTCTAGTCAGGAGACATCAAGCTGCATTTTTACACACAGAAGAAGTAATGTTCAACATTTAAAGAAAACAATAAATCAGTATTGAAAAACACAAACAGCAGGAAAAACCACAGTGACCATGTCTAAGATGTTGTAGTTCAATCTGCTTGAAGCATGTTTTAATGAACAAGGGGTCTTTCCTGAAATGTGTTCACAAAAACCCCAAACTTGCATATGCAAATCCAATCCTAAAAAGCCGACATAAGAACAAAGACACAGAAAATTCCCTGGTTACTGCCACTGCTGTGAAACCAGGTCCAGCTATGAATTTCTGAACTTCAACAGCAAAAATCTAACTTGAACAACCAATAAAATCTCCAAGCTGTAACAGGCAGTTACTGAAGTGCCTCTATTTGAAAACTGCAAGGGAATAAAAAACTTCAAGGTTGATCAGAAGCTGGGGAGACACAGCAGCACCTCTATTGCAACACGAAGTCTGTGATTCACAGAGAGCCTGCAGGACCAGACCAGAACTGTGGCAACCTCTGCAAGTGCCTTGCCTCAGCTGACAAATGCAGCCAAGGTTATGTTCCAAGTAGAATTCTGCTCCAGCTCCTAATCCAAAAGTAAAGTCCACAATGGCCAATTTGATGCCTGAGGTCCTTGAGTTCAAAGGATTTGAAGAGAATTTAAGAACACTTGCTCAACTCAGGAAACTAAGCAGACTTGAAGTTAAGAGGAAAATTCTCAGAATGAGCCAAAGCTAATGAATACAAACTTCCATAGTGTTAAAACTGGATTTTTTTTTATTTTTTAAACAGTGCTAAGTTGGGAGGCTTCAATTCTGAACTCAGTTATTGGGTTGTATACTCTGGCTGCAGCAACCCCTCCTACCAGGTAAAACCACTGGGACAATTTGAATTATGCCAGATCCCACTGAAATACCACAGAAACCAAGGCATCACATGGATTTTGTATTTGAAGTGACCAGTCACCACAGCTCTTCAGTGTGCTTAACCCATCCATGAACTTGTTGAGGGTCATTATTAAGAATCTGCTTTTCTTTTCTCCCACAGCAAGCCAGAGCTGTTCTTAGCCAGCCAGAGCCCTCTAGTGCCTCATGAAGACCCAGCACTAGCACCTGTTCATGCATCTGTGCTGGAGCACTGCCCTCAAAACCAACCCAGGGAACTCTTTTCAGACCCCAGTGCTGCAGCCACTCTCAGGAGTCTACCAGAAGGGCTGTACAACCCACGAGGATTTCTATAATGTTTACTTTCCAGGAGGAAGGTGGGAGGACATCTCCTCCTCAGTCAGGTCCTGCAAAATGCTTTAAAGCACCCAGCAAAGCAGGGTTTTGACAGCATCACTGAACTCAGATGCCTAATGGAACAAGGCAGACTCACAACCCAGGGCTTGCAGACCTCAGTTTACAAATAAAACAATGCAAAGAGCACATTCAAGTGCCGCATGACTCTTTTAGAGTCTCTGTACTGTGTAAGGAATCAGGGTCCCAAAGTAAGCAGGGAGATTTGTTCATAACTGTCTTGAACTTTCAGCATCAGAGAAGGCAGTGCAAAGGCTTTTCAGAATTCATAATTCATCCATGCAACAGGGTTACATATTAAATGCTTTAACAGAAAACACCTCCAAAATTTCTCTCAGACCAAATTATTCCCTCCTCCCCACCCCATTAAGAAGTAATTGCAAGTGTGATCTTACCCTAGAAAAATCAAAGTGTGGCTCGTACTGCCCTCCCATTCCATAGTTGGCAACCTACAGCATGGAAGAAGGAAGCACATAAACATGTATTAAACTGCAAGTGACTGCTGCAGAAGAGCACTTGCTCTCGGAAATCCAAAGCAGGCTCTGAGAAACAGCACTTTGTGGCAAGATGATTATCTATAGTACACTGAATTTATTTTTAGATTGCCGGAACTGAGGTACACAGATGAGAAACAACTTGAGTGCTTTTTCCCTTTTGTAGCTTGAAGGTTTGTACTTATCACTACAACAGCCTGTTTAACATTTAGCAGCAATAGTTCCACCACATTTTTTCTTCCTTCCTCTGAAGGAAAGACAGATCAAAGTGTGCAACTCCCTGTGAGTTCAGCCTAGGGGACAGAACTGGACTCTGTGCCACTCATGTATGAACTGTTACATACTAATGCCTCTCCAGTTTCACAGAAAATTAACTTAAAAGCACCTCTTCACTTTATAATCACATAACAGGCTTTAGTTACTCTGAGGCTGTACTTAACGTGTCTCCCAGATCACTCCACAATTACCTGGTTTCTATGGCTAGCCTGTAATCAAGATAGCTTTCTATCAAGCTCTGAAACAGGAATTCAAGGAGCACGGAGGAAGAGAGAGTGAATGGACTAACATACAGCTATTCTGGCAGCGCTGTACTACTGGCACTCTTCTTTCCAACAGCCATCCAAAGATCAGAATTCATATCAGACTATAGCAAAAAATACTTGGGTCTTAGAAATATTGAACTAGGACAGAAAATAAGCTTTTGCAGACTTGAAAAATAAGCAGCAGGCATTTCCCTCAGAACAAATGGATAAATATCAGATTCCTGCATGAAGTTCTCATATTGCTTTGATATCTCCACCCTTCTCTGCCTGGCACACACAAGGAAAAATGTGTCTGCACCATACCACCCCAACCAGCAACTAATTCCACCTGGATGAAGCCAGTGCACCAACCTGCAAGAGCTCAGCTGTTTTCACTGTTAACCCTGTGATCTGCTGCATGCGCTGGTTCACCTTGGCCACAACAGGATCATCATCCTCCTCCAGCCATGAGCTAAGGGAAGGACAGAAGGACACATTATTTTACAATACCAATCACCACATCACATTTCCCAAGGAAGAAGGATTCTCCTGCCTTTTGTCAGATGGTTAAAAGCCATTTTCCATGCATTTGTTGAGAAAGCTTTGGTTACCTACAAAGCAGTTCAGGTTTTCAGACACAGGAGGTAGCAAACAACAGCTGTTAAGCACAAAAAATTTAAAGCTCAGCCCTTCCCTCTGCTTACCTCTTGGATACCCTGTAGCTGGCCACTGTAAGGACACCGGTTTTGGGATCACGTACTGTGGCTCGTGCCAGCTGTGAGAAAAAAATCCCAAGGGGGAAAAACACATCAGCTACAGGATAGAAAACTTCTCACATCTTACCAAAAACAACACCTGATTTGTCCAACTTCAGTAACTCACTGGAAAAAGAGCTTCAACCTAGAATATGATCTGATTTCATGCTAAAACAACACATGTAGAAACACAGGTAAAATCCATCACCTGCATCTGATCCTGGAAAAAGAGTCTGAGGGACTGCAAAAGCCATGATATTGATTAAATCCATGCTTGCTGAACAGGTTTTGAAGGCACTTTTTTTTAAACAGCTGGAGTAAATATTAGCAAGAGGGAACAACAACAGAAGTTAACAACATATAAAGTCCAAGTTCCTAGCAAAGAGAAAAATCATTGGATAGTCCATGAATTTAACCAGCCTGCTCCTCATATGGAATAAACACCCAACCTCATTCTCAGATGTAAAATAACAAGTGAAAACTTTTACAGAACAAGTTACAAACTATGGGACAAGCAAATCCCCAGTAGTAGAAAACTCCCAAAGACAACTCTCAACATTTCCATGCTTAAATTTTCCAGCTGAGAGATGCCTGGAACATCTAGCTCTGATGAAGGCAACTCTGCAAAAGCACAGCACACCTAGACATTTTAAACAGTGAGTATCATCACATTTAGGCCATATGACCAAATCTGTAGGGGAAAAAAATGGAACTTGGCAAAACTGGTAAGTTTGCTGTGGTGTCAGAGTGACAGATGACTGCTAACAATATACCAGCTCACTTTGGTTTCATTCTTTCAGCTGAGAACAAGAACTGGGGTACTCTTTTCCTTGACTGTAAACTCAGACCACATTTAAATTTAACTCCTGCTAACCACACACACTCTAAATCATACCTCTTTTCTTCCACTTAATTATAGGTCATAGAAGGCCTTTTTATTTGCCTCTTCCTCAGGGAAGGCAGTCATTATTTCCTTTATTTTTCCTCAAATAAGTCTCCAGCCAGCTTTACACTCCTTGTCAGCTGTCTTGTCCCTATACAAGAGTTCTTGGCACAGCTGTTGCTGTAATTCTGACTCACTGTTATTTTGTTCCAGATTTCGCCTGTATAAATTGTAACAGAAGAGCCAGACTGACTGAATGTTGTTCTTCACTGGTACAGTGAAGCATAGCTTTGGGGATATATATTTTGCTTCCCAGACTTTTCGTTCTGCTGCCATTTTCAAGCTTGTACACGCTTGCTTGATTTCTGCACCTAGCATATGATCTAAATAAATCAGAACTCAAATAAGCCTGACTGCTTTGATATTATTTCCTCTCTGCTCTGACAGGCAGGTTTCTTCATTTAAGACACACAATCTACATCTCAGTTGGTACAGCAACTGGTAAATGTGAGGCTTCCTCTCTCAGGGTGGAGAAATCAGCCTTGTAAGAAGCATTTGCTTTCAAAAATCATCATAACACCCTTCATTGGTCAGAAGCTTCACTGACTGTTTCAGAGTTTAGTTTAGCAAACTCTCTGTTGTTATTTCCTTCTGAAATTCTGCACTGCTGAAACGATGTAGCATGAGCTCAGATATTCATGCCTCCACACTTCATGCCATATTCTTGCCTGTTCAGACATTCCAGGCTTGCAAGTAACATTAAGAATTTTGGGAATATGTTTCTCATACTATGATGGACCTGCCTCAATGCTATCCACATCAACAGAGGTAAGAATTTTCTTGACCCTCCCCAGCCAGTTCTGATGGATTGCCTGAAAAGCTGGATCTACTTTTTGGAAGTGGAATAACAGTGATTGCATTTTGCAAAACAAGCACAAAAAGGAACTCAACTGCAGCTACTCCCAATCACATACAGATGTTCTTTCTCTACAGAAAGTATTGGCAAGTGTAAACTGCAGATAATGTTTAAGTGCTTGGACTCAAAAGTAAAATTGTCTTGCAAATGCATTTTAGAATAAACAAAGTGGTCACCTTTCTGAGCCTAAAATAAAATAACACTTCACAGTTCTGTCTGAAAGCTTCCATGATTCCTAACTAAAATTTCCAGGCTAAAATTAAGCTGTATTGATTAAGGACCATCTTACCACAGGACTTGCATTTTCCATTTTTTCAGTAGCACTGCAGAATTTAAAGTTACTCCTGCAGCTGAGGTTTAGAAAAAAACAACTCATAAGGAAATGGTTGCTTTTTTAAAATTGACAATTTTCATCTGAATCTTAAGGCTGTAATATTTACCTACTCTTCTAGGGACTGACTGCAGTTCCACACTACACAGACTACATGAAAAATTCCTCTAACATTAGTAATATATGCAAAATTCAGAGACCAAGGATTAAGACTTTCCATAAAACTCTGAATAAAAAGAAGAACCAAAAAAAAGCTGTCTTTAGACAGTACTTTATTTGATAAAATAGATTAAGTGATATGCTCTATGTGAATACTTCCATTTTATCTGAAGCTCTTGAAGTTTTATACTATGATGTAATAGGAAAAATTCTCCATTTAAGGAGGTGAGATTCCTCACTGAGACAGGAGTGTTCAGCCAACACCTCCCTAGCTGGCTGGTAGTCATAGAAGACCAGCTTCACAAATACCCCAAATTATTAATGATCTGGGGAAGCATCAGTTTCTCAATCTGTTTCTAACTATTTATGCTTACATTTAGAAATACTTACAGAGGGGTAAGTCTTCACTGGAATTTTAGTACCATATTTCATATGGTAGCCTGAAAAGTGCTAAAATGAACCACTCCTCTGTAAGTAAAGATTTGTTCAGTTTTACATTCTGCTCAGACCTGACAGAAAAATTAAGGGGGTGTCTACTACTGTCACACTGCCATACTACTTTTTGCCAGAAAGGTGACAGACAGAAAATTCCACCTCCAGAAAAAACAGATAATTACTAGCTTTGCATGAGGTAGCTTTTTTTATTGTGTGCAGAGTCACCAGAACTTGTATCACGAGTAACAAGAAACATCTATGGTTTAGAACACAAGCAGTGGATTCCAGGATACACAAACAAATAAAAAAACCCAACAAACCCAAACTTCTAGGTATTACTCTAGCACAACTTACATTTTCATCTTTCCACTTCTCTTAAGATTCAGGGTTTTTAAATTTCATTTAAGTTTGGCTCCAGTTCAAAAGGCAGATTCAAGACATATTGCACACCTACTCCTATCATTTTAAGTCAGCCATTTATCTTTTCAAGTCTGGTCTCTAATTTCTTAATGCTTTCTAAGCCATTTACTGAGAACTTTGCACAATTAAGTGCAACAATGCATAAATACCTTTGGGAGCCTGGGCTTTATGGTCCTACATCACCAGGCAATTTAAAAATCATTCCCTTTAGGCTCACAGCTGCAGTGTATCATCTGTAGTATGAAACCAGATCTTTCAAATCCTTTGCTTAGTCCTTGCTAATAGAGACTGAAGCATGGAATTGGCAGTTATTAGAGAGATGGAAAAAGGGAAACTTACCCTTGGCTTAGCTAGTTGTTTAATCTTCTCAATTTCTTCATCAGACATGACATCATAGTATCTCACAATATGAGGACTGTCCCATTCATCTTCTTCTTTAAAGGGAGCTATCAGCAGATGAGGGTTTCTGTTTCCATCATGGTACCTACAAAACAGCCTTTTTTGTCTTCGAGGTGTCTGAAACAAAATGCCAAACAAAGCATTGTTTGCTCAAACACTTTTCTTGAACTTCAAACAGGCAAGGCAAGAAGATGAGCGTCATTCCATTCACATTATAAAAGCCATCAGGTGACCAGAAGATACAAGAGGTAAACAAGAGTGATTCTGCAATTCACTGCAATTAAAAACAAGATATCCTGCTCCAAATATCACTGAGGAGCATCTGAAACACTAACCTTTAAGGGAATTAAACCATAATAGGCTACAGATTAAGAACTACACAAGCAGTGAGCTGTAAAAAAAGTTTGGTTTTCATAATTAAGACTAAACAGATGAAATAAATTGGGTCCTTTCCCTGGACTAAGAACTGAAGTGGTATTTGTTGAGAGGTACTGGAAATCACTTGGTCAAAATAGTCACTCCAGAAGAACATGCCTAAGATGCAAAAGGGAAGGAGTAACATGATTCCCTCAGTGTGGAAAAGCATAATCAGCTCTCAGGGGAAAAAGCCTCCTTTTATATCTGTATGGCTGACTTTGAAAAAGCTGAGTAGACAGACTGAGGAGAATCAATTTTCAACAACCCTTAAGAGGTACAGCTAAGAGGTTGTTTGTGTGTAACAGCTGAAGATTGAGAAGCCAAGATGTAAGATACAAATCTCAGCCTGGACAGAACTAAACTTACATTTTTCTTAAAAAAGAGCTTCACAGAAGGAAAAGCAACATGTTCCACCGAGCTCGACCACCCTTATGCAAAGGCAGCATAGTCAGGAAATTCTTGTCCCTTACCATTTTCACCCCTTCACCTCGGCAAAGGGCCTCGTAGATATCACGCTCTGGCAAGTAGTCAAGAGGCCTCTCATAGGCTCCACTTTGCACCACAGCTTCTGTGGTTGTCACAGTCTTGTTTACTGAATTTTCTTTCTCCTTCTCCTCTCTTTCCTTCTCCAGCAGCTTCTCAAAGTAACGCAGATTACTGCCTGCTCTCTCATGAGTGCTGTCTTCATTGGGAGAAAACCAGACAGAAATGGTGAATTTTGCAAACTGTTAGGACAAACAAGTCCCTGTATCAAGACAGCAACAATTCTTCCCTTCCTAAAGCATTATCAGGCAAACAAAGGCATTGGCTTCAGTCTGCACTGAAAATCCACACTGAGAAGCTTCTGTCTTTGCAAAGGAGAGCTGCACTAACAACAAAAAATCCTTTCTGGAAGAACCCATCATAAAATTTGCATTCCAAGAAAAAGAATACAAGTTTTTGTTCTTCACACTCCTCCTTTTGTCTCAACTTTTCTGACCAGTTCTATCCAAGATGAGCAGATCACCAGAACTCATGAGCAGAGACCAAGGTAGCCCACTTGCTGTACCCCTCCTTCCCACCATGCTGCTCACCCACACTGCACAAGCACACTTCAGCCAAGTACTGTGGTGGAGTCCAGCCACAGTCTTCAGTCCCAAAGACGTCCCTCAGGTCAGGAAGCTCTGAGCCCACCTACAGCATCCATCTGTAGCTCTAACAGGGTCATATGGGAGGGAGCTTGGATCACTAGCATCTTTGGACATACTAGTGATTTATTAATGATGTTGGTAAGGATCAATTATCATCAATAGACCTTTACCCAGATAACTGAGAAGGAACAAGTCCTTGTTCATCTGTGTTTCTGGATACTATTACCTACAACAGATTCTTTCCCTTCTGGCCTTCCCAGCTTTACTGTGTTTATCTCATGGAACCAGCCAAAAGCTCACTCCAGTCACCACTCACTAGAGCACAAGGCAATAGGGGCCAGATAGGGAAGTTGAGCCCAGAGCAGAGGAAGCTGCTGCTTTCAGAAGGGACTGCCAACTGTGTTCCACTGTTTGCTGCTGATAAGGATTTGCATTCTGCTATCAGTGCTAAACCCCTAGAGCTAGATTCAATGCATATTCACATTCTTGTATATTTTAATTTAAGAATTCTAGCTCTTGGAAATTAGACTAATAAATATTTTTCAATAGGAAGGTCTCTCCCACTCTCAGGATGCTGCTAATATCTAAACTATCAACGACAGCTCATTAAAAAAACCCATCAAATACCTAACACAGGTAGTGCTAACTCAAGATGAAGAGGACAGACCTTTCCACTGCAGGAAGCAGGCAAAGCTGGATAGGAAGCTCATTTGCTTACGCAAGGGAAAATTAAAAACAGTTCAGAAACAAAAAGAGGTTTTAAGAAACTCAATTTGTTCTGAATATTCAGAAATACTGTAAGATCTCAGGGAAACTATTCCAGCATCCATGAGTACCTGCACCGAGGAATAAAGAGGTATATGTAAAGTCAGTAGGACTTTACAGAAGGTGCAGCACTGCCTGTATCTGTAGTAGCCTTGATCTCCACTTCAGACAAGCAAGACTTTATCTATCTCAGTACAGCCCAGCAAAGCACACAGAGTGAGTGCAGTCAGACACACCAGGGCCTTGGGTAACAACAGCATGGACCATAAGACAGCTTGTTAAAGATGCCTCCTGTACAAATAGACTTTTTTCCAGGACCCACATTTATTACAAGTGATCCCTGTCAGGATATCCCTTCCAATCAGCTCACCAATGTGGATGGGCCATGACTGTTGTCAGCTCTGCTGCTGGCAGCACTTCCCAGCTAAAGTAACGTGGTCTTTGCTCTTACCGAGGGATATCAGGCGCCTGGTGAGCTCCATGGCTCTGTGCAAGTCCCCAAACTGGAAAACAGCATAGCTGAGATAATCCAGGATCTCTACTTTGCTGACTGTGGTATCCTCCCCCTCATCATGCTGTTTTAAGGCCTGCTCCATCCAGAGCACAGTGTGATAGTAGTCCCCGTCGTTGTAGGCTGTCTTTCCCATGCCAAAGCAGTCACCAACTGTCAGGGAGGATCTATATTTTGTTCCTAAAAACAAAAAGACAGCTTTCAGCAATCCACACAAGCACCTTTGCCTTAAATACATGGGACACATTGAGAAGTAACTGTAAATACACACTTTTATCATCCAAAAATGTCTTGAAGAAACAATGCTTTGACAATATTTTAAGTTCAGTACTAAAGTGATCACCATCAGAATTAAAGAATAAACTGCCTTAATTTTATTCTAATTCATCCCTTTGGAAACAAAAGAAGTTAACAGAAGTTACAGTGGTAAGCCATTGTGTTTTCTGCTGTAAACAAAGGAAGAGCAGACTAACATTGTAACAGATTTCACCTAACCTACAGATTAACACTGTCAGATGATCAGAGAAGCCTGACTACATGCTGACTATATGCACAGCCAGCTTGTTTCTCTTTACTATAAATCTGTATCTGTGCAGAAGCAAGCTGATGTTGATTTAAACAAACTGGGTGTCCAGTTGAGTGTGACTGCACTGATTTCTAGTTGCTCCAGCTCAGAAGATGCACATGTAAGACTTAAAATTTAGTTAATTATTAATGGCTAGTAATACTTACAACAAATAAAAATATTGTGTCAGCTCATTTACCCAGACACCAATAAAGCCTATTCCATTAGTAAACATCACGCTGGTACCCACCATAACCTGTTTCAGTAGTGTGTCTCATCAGCAGCAAATATCAAATATTAATCAGGACTCTGCTAATAATCAGACATCCCAGTATTTATTGAAATTTTCTGAAACATCTGTGGCAAAACCAGGTAATCCTCATTTTATAAAGGACTTTTGCAGAGGGTCTGAGGACATTGCCACTTCCTTCCTGTTAAAGCCAAGGAGTCCTTGCTGCACCTACCTGGCAAGTTCCCTCGAGAGAGGGTTTCAGGATCCAGTTTGTAGGTGTCCTGCAGGCGCATCAGAGCCTTCGCCGCTCCAGTCTCATCTTCTTCAGTTGGGAAAAACTGACGCTGGATTGTAAGATTTGCAATAAAGCCTTTGCAGTAAAAGGGCAAGATGTTACTTCCAGAGCTTGAATAAGTATCAGTACCAGATTGACACAGAAGAGGAAACATCTGCTCTGGCTTGAGAATTACGTTTCAAATAACCCAGATTTAAAGCCTCTTATTAGGCTGAAAAGTTATAAACACATTGCTTTCTGTCCTTTTTCAAGAAATACAGCTCAAAAGAAATAGTAAATATCTAAACTGTTTTCTTGTGCCACAAAATTACTGATGTACAATGTGAATCTAATGTTCTTCACTGTCCTCTAACATCTCTGACATGAAAACTTAATAGCTTTCATCAAATCTCCTGCAACACCCATAGAGACAACTGATTTCAGGTTGTAGTACTAGTCAATGATCTCCAACTCAGTATTCCAACCTCTAAAGCCACAAGAGCTTTTCAAGTCTCAGCTCCAGGAACAGAGACCCTGATCCAGGATCTCCTCACTAGCATAGGGCCTTACTCAGTGAGAGAATTAAACCTGACAAGTAAACCAGGTGATGCTCAGAAATCAAATTAAATGCACGACGTAAAAATGTCAGGGTTACACAGCAGGTTGGTTGGGCAGAAGAGGAAGCCATCAACTGAAGGAAAACAGCCCAACCATTTCTAATCATACAGAAAGCCAAACTGGAAAAAGAAGCCTTTAGAAAAAATTAGCGACAGACGTATTCAATAGACTTGAGTATTTTATTTCCATTTAGGATAACCATTCCAAAAGCCAATAAAAGCCTTGTCTGGAAAAAACTTTCAAGTACCTAAACTTTAGCATATGCAGAGTAGAAAGGGAAACCATGTGGTGTTCTGTCTGAAAAACACAACCACCTCTTCCTCATTTTCCAAGAGTCCAGTAAAAATAAACCTCCACTTAAAAAATGTATCCAAGCAAACTCAGGCAGACACTTGAAAAAATGATGCAAACACAAGGATTAGTACTGGAAGCATTTGATTTAGAAGGATAGGTTTACAGATAGCAATCATATATTATCCTGGTTTTGACAGACTACAGCATCTGCCGACTCTAACACTGAGGCTGATACAAGTTTCTCCACCAATTCAATATGGGACTCATTTTGTTTCTTAATCTCTGATCAACACTGTCAAAAAACAGTGATCATCAAGAGAAGCAACAGACTGGGAAAGCAAATGAAGCAGCTTATATACAAGAGAACAATAACACTCAACAGTTACCAGCACAGCTTTAAGCATGTCCCATTCTCCCTTTTTCCCCAAATAAAACAGTTTGAGTCTTGACTAAGACGTGTTCAGTTGCAAGTTTCACTCAGATAATCAGTACACACAAGTCAAGTCCTAAGCTGCTTTTTAAACAAACTTGGCAATAATATTTAAACCACAGCCAAGCTTGTGGTTTTCCAGAACACAAGGCTGCCTCCTGACAGCAGTCCCCTGTAACTCCTTACCATTTGTTGTGTCCTGAAGAACCAGGTTCTCCAGTTCCAGCCAGTCAGTATTCAAACGCTTGACAAGCTTGTATGCATTCACAGGGTGTGCCAGATACCCTTCTGGATCAGAGGCTGATTTGCTGGTCAGTACATCCATCTTTTCAGCCCAGCTGGAATGATAAGTGTGCACATGATTTAAGAAGGAAGATGTGCATTCATAACTTGTTCTCAGGCATTTATGAATGCACATATTCCTTCCTAAATCATTCAAATTACACATCTAGATCAAATTGTTGCTGCTTTTACTGTCAAAACTGGCTTTCAACCTTTCAAGTTCACAAGGATAAAGTGGAGGTTTTTTAAATTACAATAGTCCCTTTTCAAAGGGAAAATATTTCCCTGCTTAGTATTTTAAACCTGACTTCAGCAGACATGCAGCTCAGTTGTAACAAGCCTTAAAAATACCCATTTATTCATAGATTGAACAGATATTCTCTTAGCCAATACTTGAAAAGGATATTGCTTTGCTTTCAAAGGGCAGCTTTTCAAGAAAAGAACATTTTGTGCCTATGTGACCAGAACTCCTACCATTCCACTACTCCATAGCTCAATTCTCATCCTACACTCCCAAAGGAAGGTCAGATTGACACATACAGCCTCGAGCTGAGAAGTTTTTTGGAAACTCCTTCTAGAGGCACTTGGCTCTTCTGAGCCTGGACCTCATGTAGCCTATCCTCCTGTCACACCCCAGTATATATTGCTTTTGGCTAAAGGAGAATTAACAATCTTCCTACATGACACAAAGTATCAGCTGTCAGCAAGAGCCTCTCAAGTGATCCAAGCAATCAGGACAACATCAGAGATGTGCTGCAGCCAGGCTGGCACCTGAAGAGAACAGGGGCAGAACTGTCCCTGAGGGCAAAGCCAACACAGGAAGGAACCCAGAGACTTGATAAAGGCCACTGGCACACTTGGCTCCTGTAAGCAGGGCTGATGGCAGGAAACAACAGGCAGCACAGAGCACTGGCACACAGAGGCATTCAGCTCTCATGACAAGACTGACGTGACTCTGATGTGTCCTCTCTGCAGGAGTCCTGTGGTGGGTACAAGGACAGGGCAAAATGGGGAGATCCCACCAGAGCACCATTTCTAAAGAAGCAAATTCTAAATGAAATCTGAAGCAGGGACCCTTGAGGTTAATGGGAATAAATTAAACCAAGTTAGTACCTATCTTCTCCCTGTGATTATCTACTGAGTAAATGCCAACAAGATTTAACATCAGAGAATGGTGAGAAAGGTGGGGTGTGATAGAACACAAATGAGCCATTTTGTCACCCTTCATTACACAGATCTCCCCTACCTTTTAATCTGAGAGAGCTTTTTCTCTTCTGCTCGGATATATTCCTGTAAAGACTGTACCAAGTCCTTCTCTGCATAAATCAGGTCTGTCATTTGACCTAAAAAGAGTAGGAGCAAATATTCATTAGTTCTAAAAAAGTAACAATTCCCAAGTGCACACAAAACAAACTTTAAATGCTCCAGGGCTATTAAAATAATCACAAACAACAGACAAATTAGGGATGTGCACTTCAACATCTGTAAACCACAAAAGCTGTCAGACACACAGGTCTTGCATTCAAATGCTTCAAGGGGCTTTTAAAGTCCCAGCTTCAACAGTTCATGTAGCTTTGCTCTGACCCTTCCTCTGCCTCTGAATTACTTTCAGTGTTACAATTGCAAGCAAAACAATTAAAAGAAAGGTTTGACACTCAGCTATGGAGACAAAGCAACAAAAGATCCAAATTGTTGCCAAAGCATCTGTTCTACATATGGACACAGATTAGGTCACACTAACAAATTACTAGTGTAATCACTAACACCATTTACAGTTACAGCTTTACAATATGGGTAACCATGGAAACAGCCTAACATTACACAGAGAGGAATTTCAGACTAATGTTCATAGACTCACACACACACTCTCCTGATTAGCATTAGTGGAAATTGCTAACCTATCAGTCCTAATTGCTATGACAAACTTCGCTTTTCAAAGCCCAAACTGAAAGAACATTATTAGATTCATAAATGCAACCACAGCTCCAGCATTCCAAAGTAATTATGAATGGCATGATTAAGCAGCTAGAAGGCAGCAGGATGGGCTATTTTCAGAGTTAGCAAAGGTTCAGAAAGAGGTAAGTGTAAAGAGAAGGTGATGCTTTGTGAAAGCTTTGTATAAAATGCTACTTAACTCAGAAAAATCAGAAGCAAATAATACACATGTAGTTAAATATTGTTGAGCCAGCCACAGGGCACGTGAGGAGCTTGGCAGCAGTGCTCTTGCTGAGCAGTTCCACACAGTGGTGCAGAACAACCCACCAGGAGCTCTGAGCTTTGCCATTCAGAACCAGCTCCACTGACTCAAAGAACATTCTGGAGAACAGCCAGTGGCAGTTAATCAGCCTCTAATGCCCTTATGGAGGGCAAGTCCCCAAAATGCTCAACAGCAAAATGTTAGAGCAATTAACAGCAGAAAACTCAGTCTGTGCTCATTTGAAGCTCTACCACAATCATACATGACTGGATCCTATTAGAACACAGGAACTAAATTGTCATAAAAATCAAATTATTTTACAGATCTATTACAATGCAAATTCTTTAGGATTTACTCAGGCCTAGCAAAGCACAATGTAAGGGAGTTACTGATTTTTCCTTCTGACACCTAACTTCAACTTTTTAATAAGACAGGAGATTTTGGCTGTTGGGGAAAAATAAAAACTTCACATATTTACCACAAACTATTTTCATAACTCAAACTCAGGAGACTAAGCTTTCTAGCATAAGGTGGTATGTTCTGTTCAAGATGATAACAGATGCACAAATCCTAACAGAACCCAGAGCCCATCTTATTTTACTGACAGAGACCCCAGAGAAACTTGAATCATGTTGGTCAGCGTTCCAAGTCAACCAACTGCAAACAAATTGCGCTGATGCTGCAGAAGAGCAGCTTTTCCTAATAGAGACAGTGTTGGCCAGGGCCACATGAACAAACCCATATGCTTCAGATGATAACTCTAGCAGTTCTAGCAATCACAATAACCACGTCACAACATCATGCACTGGTTCTTTCCACACCTATGGAGGTGAAGAACTCTGCCTCTGTGTGCCAGATCAGGCAAACACAAGGGAAGAACATCAACTGCAGCCAGGGCTTCATCTTCCAGATACCTATAAAAAAAAAGGAAAAGGAGGAATAAAAATAATTAAATTATTTGTGAGAAATAAGCCAAAGCATTAACCTTTATCTTCAGTCATTTTAACCTCATGAAAATTACTTAGACACTCTGAATTTTAATTAGTAAAGCTTGAAAAACTCTCTTCAACCATAGGAGCTGTTACTTAAGAGTATCAAATGCTATCTTGCATACTCTTTGGGATTTACATGGAAGACACTGGAAAGCCCACATGGGAATAGGTAAACTATATATACATATTGTCCACTGAGACAGTGAGAAAAAGCTCTTTTGCAAGAGCAGTTCAGCACCTTCCATGTCAGACATAGCTAGAGCTGGAAAATATGAGACCCACAAATTATATTCCAATAACAATAATAAAAGTCTAAATTAAATGGGTTTATAGCATTCTATAAAACTCAGTTATTTAAAAACTGTCTAGAAACACAAATAGTGAGAAAGCCAAATAGAGAAATAGAACATTTTGTAGCGTAGAAGTGGCAGCAATGGTTGGAAAAGTTAGAAGTGAAATTTCCAGTTCTGCTTATTCAAGATGCATTATCTCAGCATATTGGCCTCTGGGCACAGCCCTTATAACTTCTGTATTTCAAAGGCTGTGCCAGTTTAGAAACCCAGCCCCAGAGATGGATGTTGAAAGCAGATTGTTCCACTTCCAAAAGCACAGCCTGAGGGGAATGGGAGGAAGGCCAGTCTGAGCAGATGGGTCAAGTGAAGCAAGGGATGCAAGGGGCACACAGAAGAGTCTCCTGGGAGCCCTGATAACCAGAACACCTTCTCCAGGGGCTTTGTGAGGAGCAGTGCACTGGGATCATCCACAGCTCGCTCCAGAGCTGCCTGCCCACCAAGCAGGAACAGCCACCAGTGCCAGCCTCACACAGGAGCACTGCTGCTCAAACTCCTGGCACACCCCTGCACAGTGTCACAAGGGAGGTGACAACTCTCCACCTCAGCTCAGTCATTACTTTTTCCTGCTCAATGTAACTGGGCAAACTGGTGGCTCAAAATTACCACGTGCAAGCCAGTAACTTCAAATACAGTAAAAATGCAACTACTGGGGACAAAATGGAATCAACCTGAGAAAGGGGAATGGAAGGGAAAAATGAAAGAAAAACACATTGAGCATCCTGAAATTTCACACAATGCAGCAAATAGGAAGGACTCAAGATAATTCTGCGTTAACTCTTGTTCCCTTGGGCACCACACATCTGCCTCCAAAAGATTAAATACCCACAAGACAAAAGATGAAAAATGGATATTTCTTTCTTTCAAGCCCACAGCCCAACTGAAACACCCTCAGCTGGGCTCACCAGTGCCACAGAAACAAAGACCAAATACATCCTCAGCAACACCACCACCACTAAAAATATTAGGAATAGCTCTGTCCTCTGTTGTGTATTATCACAAGGCAAGATGATTACTTTAAAATTATTCTTTTGATTGCTTTACAAGACTATACAAGGAATCAGAATAATTTACCACAACAGTTTGCAAGCATGAGTAAGCACAAAAATGTCTCACAGTATCATAAAAAGTCTTCTCCTTTCTCTCTTTTGTTTCTCACCCTCCTGCAAACCACATATTCCCAAACTGCTTGTTGAAGTTAGTTAAGAACTAGAACATGGGTAATCTGAGAAATGAATAAAGCTGAGTGAATAGTGCCATGCAGAGGTCTGCCAATATTACAAGCCACAATAAGTGATGTAGCAGAAAGCACAGCAAGTCAAGTGCACTTGGGAAGTACATTAATTTGGATATATTAAGTCTCATCTGTCCATCTGAATAGTCTGCCATCATTTAATGGAGTGGTTTTTTGGATGCACAGCATAAAGCCTGGGAGAACAATTACAAGTGAATATTCCAGTTAAAAAAACTCTACACTCTCCTGCACCTCCTCACCATGTTCTCTCATGGCTGAGGAAATCTGCCAAGAAGTACTACAGCTACCAGCTTGTCTTTACAGCAGATCTGCAACAGCTTTACCATCCTACTCAGCTTTACTTGAGTCAATAAACAGAGACCTCAGTAAAAAGAGAAAGCAGCTCTCGCTCAAACAAGCGGGACACCTGGCTGCAGGGTTGGCAGATTGTTTGTACATTCTTTTGACAGCTGTTACTGGGAAAACCAGCACAAATAATGAATTACAGGAGGCTGAATAACCACAGTCTTGGCTGGCAGGAGAATGTGTGCACAGCAACACGTACATGTGCCCATCCCACCCAGCTGAAAGGAGGGCAAGAGGGGCAGAAGGGGCATGAGCAGCTCATGCCTCAATAAAGGAGATAAATGTTTGTAAAGCAGCGCATTTTATCCAAACAAATGCCAAACAACAAGCCTTTGTAGAACAAATACTGCCTACATTTCTGGCTTTTCTTTTGTGGGTTTTGGGTTTTCTTACTTCTTTACAGTATAAGACCTCAGTGAATCATTACTACTATCTATGGAAAGAGTGCTGTCAGCCCCAGAGAACACTGGCAGAAGGAAAAAAGTCCTAGACAAAATACACAAGGATGGAATTTTTCTCCACAGGTTAGACTGAATTCTTTATTAAATAAGCTTTCTGAAAATCTCATAATCAACAAGATATAAAAATAGACTTGACCTATTAAAGGGGAATTGCTTGCATATCTACCATGGTTCTCAGTTTCTCATTCACTCTGAATTCCATATCCAGTCACAGGGAACATAGGCCAAAAGGGAGCACTTTTTTCAGGTCAGAAGAGGTAAACAAATACCTATTACATCCAGTGCCTTCAGGACTCAACTTCTGATCACACTGATATGCTATGGTCTCCCTTATTCACCATAGTAGAAGAGAACTCCACCTGCGTGACAGCCTAACAAAAAATAGGGACAAAAAAAGCAAGTCCTGCATCCAGGTCCAAATTTGCACAGATTTCTCATGCAGGAAAATTAAATTAAGTGGAACCAACCCAAGACCAGCCTGTACAACATAAAGAATACAAGTCACACCCTTTATTGTGGTAAATTAGACCAGAGTGTTACTTGTACTCATATGTGAACACTTTTTGATCACATGAACTCCAGAAACAAAAACAGTGTCCTTCCACTCCTCAGTTAAAGGTGACAGCACTCCCTCTGCCATGGGGCTTCTTTAGGGGAGGTGGGGAACTGGGGTGCAATCTAACTGCTCCAAGCAAAGTCACCTCTTTTTCCAAAGACTAGGTGGGGGAAGCTCTTTTCAGAGCACACAGCAATGGTTTCTTCTAAGTCATTAAGGCAGAGCACTGTTCTCTGCTTACAGACCCAGAATCTACTGCAGAGGAATAAAGCTTGTGAGACAAAGTATCATAACCAGATACTGTCAACAGCTGATTAAGATACCATTTTTCTGAGCTACTGGAACACAACATGCAAGCTGATGACACAAGGAAGGGTTACAGCCTGTCTCCTCTTCTGTGCTTGTCTGTACTGTTAAAGACACCTGGGAAATCACTCTGAAAGCAGCTGCTTCCATTTAAGTATCATGGTGAAATCCAACAAGCAAATCACAATTCAAGATCACCTCAGGCCACTGAAGAGCTTTTGGTGCATGTCACCATCACATTTTATGGAGAAATCCCCTTGCCCAGGATTTTTCTCCTGGGAAGCTGAAAAGCCTCAGAGAAAAAGGAAAGCAATACTATCTCATTTGCTTCTCCTGTGTTTTGCTGCTTTGGAACGTGGTTTGGACATTGTTTACCAACAGGTGCATGTTTCATTGGTGTCATGTGACTTGTTTTTACTTAATGACCAATCACCGTCCAGCTGTGTCAGGTCTCTGCAGAGAGGCACAAGTTTTCATTATTATCTTTGTAGCCTTCTGTCTGTATCCTTTCTCTATTCTTTAGTATAGTTTTCACATAGTATTCTTTAATATAATATCATAAAATAATAAATTAGCCTTCTAAGAACATGGAGTCAGATTCATCATTCCTCCCTTCACAGGGGACCCCAGAAAATACCACAGATGCACACAAAGTTGAGGCTCTAAAGTTTGGTCCATTCTCAAACAGCAGTTTGAGGTTGGACTGTTGGATGAGACAGGTCTGCCTGGGGCTCCTCCAAATGCCACTGTTTTCCACCCCATCCTCTTGCTTGCAGACACACCAAGGAGTGCTGAACCAAGTAATTCAAAGCTGAAATTCATTATCCACATGAACTCAGATGCACCAGTGTTCATCCCAGCCCCTTCCTCCAGAGCACACTTGCTTTACTGCTTGAAGCAGCCTATGCCAACATCACTGCCTTTCTTTACAAAGCATTTTAATATGCATCTAAAACCAATTACAATTACCTAGCAAAACACCAATGTGATTGCCTTCTCAAGGCAAGCCAAAAGAAAATGAGGAAAAGCTGTTTATTTGCAAGTATTAACAAGGACACAGCACAATCATGCAAAACTGCTGGCATTTCTTTTAACATAAAATAAATTATAACCACCTTAGAAGCCATAATCATCCTGAGTAGCTC
This sequence comes from Emberiza elegans, assembly GCA_024865655.1. Taxonomy (NCBI): domain Eukaryota; kingdom Metazoa; phylum Chordata; class Aves; order Passeriformes; family Fringillidae; genus Emberiza; species Emberiza elegans. The sequence continues at coordinate 2,841,948 of JALJVW010000797.1, forward strand.
CCAGTAATTTTTTTAAGCCATAACAAAACATTTCTTCCACACTCCAGTAGAGAAGAAAACTGATGCAAGTCTAAGGCACAGCAAATCCTCTTGAATCTTACTCTGCAAGCTCTGCCTTTATAAAGCAGCCTGGAGTCAAATCCCACAGTGCTGGTGAAGACAAAAAGACTTTGAGTGGAAAAAGGGCTTTTTCCACTACAGCTTATTTTTCTTAGCATTAATATCTAGACTGCATTTTACTGTGCAAAGACCATAACTTTGGTATATCATCATACTTAACTTGAAATAACGTATCATTTGCCATACAAAACATTAAAAGTATCTTCTTGTTCAGAAATAAGAGGAGTTATTTTCATATTAAAAGGTCTGCTGTCAGGGAACTGTTTCTTTCAATTCAATTTAATTAAAATCAGGCATTATCTCTGACATTGATCCTATTCTAACATCACCCTAGAACATGCCTGCTTCCACACTCCATGTTCTCACATCTCTGACATATAGAAAACCATGCACAAAAATCAGAACTAGTCATAGGAAAAATATCTATGTTTACAGCTTGCTTCTTTGGAAGTTTGCCAATGCACACAGCATGGAAATTATAAACAGATTGGATTCCTGACTTAAACCTCCAGTGAAAAATTTCTTATGCTTACTGGTAAACCCTGCTCCCTCTGCTGTTACTCTCTCTGAAGTGTGTAATTCCCGCACTGCCTCCCAAAGTACAATTAGTCACATTAAAAAATTGAATCCCAAGAAATTATAGCATTAGCAAGAGGCCACATTCTTGTCTCTGTTAGTGTCACAGCAGTGCCAATTTACCAATGCAGAATAACGTTCTGCTTGTGAAATGTGAATGGCAGTTATTGATTGCTATATATATTCACAACATACCTGTGGGATTATTTCCAAGTCCTTAATGCCAGAAAGATGAAATATTACCCTGGTTAAAATGGCCACAGCAGTCTTCCAGCTCCTCTCCACCCTCACAGAGCACCTACAAAAGTAAAGAGCAAGAGGTTTTGTTACAGAAATGTCTTCTGGGGAACACTACTTTAATACTGAGGAAAAAGGATGATTATTGGCTGGAAACACAAAACATCACAAAGTCAGACAGTCGCAAAAATAGCCTTTATTTACATATCCTCTCTCCTCCTGGCTTCCAGGTTACAAGGACATTCTTTGCTTCCTGAAATAAAATTACTCCTGTCTAGTCAAAGGCATGTTTTGCCATCTTATGACATGCCAAGCTGCTGTGCCCCAGCTAAGCTGCGGTAACACTTCAGTAGTGACTTCAGTTTTCACCAGCTGCTCTCCCGTGCCTTTGCACAGCCTTTTCCACCGAGGCTTCGGTCGCTGCATCACACAGGTCACACACAGCTGCCCGTGCTCTCCTGGCTTGTCCCCAGCTCAGCTGCACAACTGTCCAGGGACAGGCTTTATTTTGGTAAACAAAGCTCAGAGCATAACAAAATGAGACGTGAGCAGAACAAGTGGTGTTTGAACACCTCTGTGAAGCTTAAGCTTCAGCTTGCTCTGTGTGCTGAGCCTGTGTCAGGCAGGGAACACGCACAGCCAGTTAACGCAGCTGGCAAAGTCAGCTGGCAGTGATTTAACCGGGAATGCCAGTCCTATCAAACCCAAACAGCACGGAGAAGGGCAACAAGCTCTTCCACTGTTTTTGCGATGACAGCTCTAACACGCTTACAGAGACGCGTGATGTTTTGCGATACCGCCGTCCCCCCGAGCCCAGCCCGCGGGGACGCCGGCCCCAGCAGCGGAGCGAGGACCCCGGAGAGGATTGAACGGCGTCTCGCCAGGGCTGAGCCGGCAGCAACGCGCTGGGACCGCGCTCAGGGCTCCGGCAGCGGGCACAGCGTGCTGCTGGCTCCGGCCGTACCTGTGCCGTCAGGGCGGGCTCCGGCCGTACCTGTGTCCCCAACCCTCAGCGCGGGCTCCGGCCGTACCTGTGTCCCCAACCCTGCCGCGCTCGCCTCAGCGCGGGCTCCGACCGTACCTGTGTCCCCAACCCTCAGCGCGGGCTCCGGCCGTATCTGTGTCCCCAACCCTGCCCCGCTCGCCTCAGCGCGGGCTCCGGCCGTACCTGTGTCCCCAACCCTGCCCCGCTCGCCTCAGCGCGGGCTCCGGCCGTACCGGTGCCCTCAGCCCTGCCCGGTCGCCCCACCGCCACTCACCGTGCAGCCGCCGCTCCCGCCGCCCGTTCTAGAAGCGCCCCGGCCCTTCCAGCCCCGCCTCCCACCGGCCCCGCCCCTCTCGGACCGCCCCCACGGCCGAAGCCCCGCCCCCCGCCGTAATGCCGCGAGTAGCGGCGCCCCGGCCCCGCCGCCCGGGCTGTGCCGAGGTCTCGCAGCGGCTGTTCCGCGGTGCAGAGCGGATCCAGAGGGACCCAAACACCCCTGCAGCCCCTGCTCCATCCGTGGAGCAGCCCGCCTGGCTCTGGACGGGCTCCCTGCAGGCCGGCGGCAGCTCAGGCGCTGCTCACAGTACCGCCGAGCCAGCGCGCGGCAGCTCCGGGCGAGCCCCAGGCAGGCGCCGGGCTCGCGGCAGAAGGAAAGTGATGGAAATGAAGGAAAATGGTGGAAATGAAGGAAAACAGTGCCGGAACGTGGCATGGCCGAATGAGCAGGTGATGGGTTCACCTGGCCTGGGCTCCGCCGAGGGCAGCAGCAGCCGGAGCCCCACTGGGTCTCCGGGGACCACGGCACCGCTTCGGGGGAGGACGGACCCGACACAGGCACGGGTAGAGCTAAAACAAAGAAAAAGTCATTCCCCAGCTCACCAGAACGTCTAATTTACTGTGTTTCCTCTTCAGAAACCAATATTCACACTAATTCTGAGTGACCATCATCATTGCCAATTATCCTAACAGTCACCTCTACCAAAACTTTCCAATATTAAATAGAACCAGTTTTGCTTATTAGACCAAGCAAAACACCACGAACACTCCTGCTTTCCAAATTCACTCCATCCCAAATCCATTTTCTAAAGAGAGATCTAGTGAACTACAACTGCAAAAACAAGGTTTTGGGAGATGACTCACCGAAGCACAATCTATAAGAAAAATAGAAAACAGGGTAATAAATATCTAACATAAGGGGGCAATTTCACCGAGGCTTTCAACAACTGCTAATATCATAAACCATAATAAAAGGGTCCAGCTGTCCTGACACCAGAGCATACTAACACAGTTCCATATGTTGCACATACATACAGTTTGTACATTAACATTTATTGGGTGAATTCAGAAATGATTGCATCATTATCCATGAGAGAAGCAAGCTGTGAGTCTGTGATGGCATTAAAGATATTAGTACATTTTAGAGACTGTAAAAACACCATTAGTCTTCAGACCCAATGACATGAGTCAGAGCCAGATTTCTTACTCAGTTCTGATGCTTCTTTTTTAACCTATTTTTACTATAGACTTCTTGCTCTTTTGTTAGGGAGAAATAGGTTTTTTCCTTCTCTTTCAGTAGAAATAATTTAAAACGTGTTTGTAGAGGTGTGTTGGGTTTGTGTGGCAACATTTTGGTAGTGGGGGGCTACAGGTGTGGCATCTGTGAGAAGCTGCTGGAAGCTTCCCCCCATGCCCGATGGAGCCAATTGTCCATTGCTGCTGGACTATGCTGAGCCCGTTGGCATCAGCAGCTGTATTAATGTACTTTAAAAGGGAAAAAAACCCTGCACGACTTCAGACAGAGAGAGGAGTAAGAATATGTGAGAGGAACAACTGAACCTGGAGAGCTATGACATGGAGATCTGCTTTAAAACCATGAGAATCAAACATCCTGTGGGTGTCTGAAGCCCTTACATTCCTTTAAAGTAAAAATCTCTTTGCAGAGAGCTTGTCTGCAGAAAGTGCACACAAGTATTTTTGGATGCCCCCTTGTCTCTCATATTACAAGGGCTTGGTCAAGACCTGGGCAGAGGAAATATTAAAATTAACTGAAGAGCACTCATGTCATGCTGTATAGGATTTCCCATAAAACAATGCAGTGAGTCAGAACAGAGGAGGCAGGAATATGCCTGGAAAACAACTCTTTCTGACCTCAGCATAGCTCAGGTTTCTCCCTGAAACTGAAGCTAAAACTTACATGTGTAAAAAGGCCTTGTACAGGAACGAATTCTAAAATTAGCTGTGTCTGTTGCGCTTCCTTTTTTTTCATGAATGAAAAAATAATCACACCAGATCCTAGAAAAGCAAGGATGGAAGCCAAAAGTCAAGGCATGCCAACATCCAGTGTCTGCTGTTCAAAGATCCAGCCAAAAGTCTGAGCAATGTCTTTACATCAGCTGTAGATAAAAGATTGTGCCATGCTGTGGAGGTGCTGTCTGCTGAAGTATCATCTAATTTTTAGTCTTCCTGGGTACAGATGGATCTCACAAGCTGAGGATTTGGTGTATCAAAGGAAATACAAACTATATTGCTGATGATGGGCAAAACCAGGGGGCTTCTGAGGCAAAGGAAGAGTACATGGACTGGGACAAGCCTCCTGTGTCAGATGTACCTGAGGTCTTGGCACTGTCAGGTACCTGACAGCAAAATCACAGAGCATTTCCAGACATCAAAATTCCTGAGCATTTGTCAGGAATCCATCCTGAACCAAACCTTTGGAGTGTTAGAGAAACATTCCCATCACAAGAAGGTGGGACTAAGATGCAAACACTGGAAAAAGGCAACATGGCCAGACACACACCTCACCAAGAACAGACTGAGTACATCTTCCCCTTGGAATAACACACTGTGCACAGCAGCAACAAAAAGCTACATCAGGTTACACAGCCCAGTGCTCTACATGCTCCCACTGCTCCCCACTGGGCATCTGCTGTCCTGATTGCACGTAACTTTGTCCAGCATCCAGCTCAGGCCAGCTCAGGCCAGCTCAGGTGTCGCTGCATGGGGCTGCCTGCACAGGCTAAACAAACACAGTGTGTGAAACACAGAGGTATCAACTATACCATGCTTTGTCCTCTGACAAAACTCAGAGACCCTGGTTGCAAACAAACTCCTGCTCTGCAGGTTTCCTGAGCAGTCTGACTCGTGCCAGGATTCCCCTGGAATGGGCAGAAGGCTTTTGATGACAGACTGTTTTGGGAAGTCAGCCCTGTGAGGCCCTGAGTCGCCCCAGTGCTGGTGCAGCTGAGCTGAGCAGACAGGGAGGCTGCAGGCAGTCATGAATAACTCAGTGTTATTCAAGGCTGCACCCCTTGGGGACACTGAAGTGCAACAGAGAGAAGTGAAAGGATGGGATTCATGCCTTAAATTCTGCTGCAGATAATGTAGACAAGAGGTGAGATAAACACGCCGTGTTCAGATGGAAAAGGTCTGGTACACAGAGCAGGACCTCCAGCTGTCCCTGTGCCAGGCTTGGCAGATAAAGCTGGATTCACCAGGATCCTCCCAGGGAGGGACCTGACAGCTAGCTCCTGCTCCTGTTCAACATAATTGTGGTCTGGTGGAGGCTGGTCTGGCAGGGCTCTGAGCCGTGCCCAGCTGCACATTCACAAGGCCATTTAAACTTCTGCAAGCACAGAAAAAACTGATAATTGCATGACTGGCTCATTTAAAACTGCACAAATGCACCCATACAGAATTTGAGGGGTCTGACTGCAGAGATGGAAAAAGACATATATTCTCCCCTTTTTATTTAAAATTGCATTGCTCATGTTTTAGTTAGATTTTTCAAATTATCCAGGAATGCCTGAAAGAAACAGGGGATGTAGTGATGCAGACTGCAGTCCTTGCTAAACATCCAAGGGGCTTGCAGGACATGAGGCAGCTTTTATAAAAGATGTTCTGATATTGTCCCTTGAAATCTGTCAGGGAGCATTTGGGGTTGACAGCTCTGAGGACTGTGACCTCCATTATTTGCATGCAAAGGAGGCATTGTCCAGGCTGAAATATTTTTTAACCATATCCATATTTCATGGTTTTTAATCAAAACTTGGCCCCTGCCTCAGCAAATGAATAAACTCTTTTGTAAACTTGGCTAGCAGGAATGATGAATCACCCTGTGTTCTCTGTTTGAACTAAGAAGGAAATGCCCTAAATGGCTGGAGCCTGAGGAAGATGCTGATTTGTGCAGAAAGACACATTCCCATCTCCCTGTGTCACCACAACTGGGGTGTAAGGGAAGTGGAATGCACCTGGGTGGCTGCAAGCAGGCACCTCTGAGCATTGCCCAACCAACCCCTGTGTTCTCCACAGAGCAGTGATTTTCACTGAAAGAAATGAAGACTTTGAAGTAACACAGACAGATGACCCTGCCTGAAGCTCAGAAAGCAAACTGCAAGGGATTTCAGTTCGTGACACATTTAACACAGGGCCTTGTGGAGGAGAAGCACATTTTCTGCATAATAAATTCTGAGAGGGAATGTGGAAGAGGACTGTGTCATCCCACACTGCACTGGGCAGGCCTCTCTGTGCATGCCCTGGATTTCAACACAGATTCTGTACAAGGCTATGCAGCCAGTGGAAAGGTTCTGTAAGTCATTCCTTCACAGACTGCAATATAAATCAAATCCAGAAATAGGAAAGGCCAGCCAGTCACATTATTTCCTTTTAGGTTTAGAGAAAGATGTCATTAAGAAAAATGGGTAAAAGACATTACAAACCCATGAAAAAAACCCACAAAAATCTCTTTATTTTATTTAGGCTACTAATTAGTGAATGAAAAAGCAGACCTTAAAAAAAACCCATACTGAATCAGCCTGAAGTCAGACCAGGATGAAGTATTTCTCTCTGGAGGATGGTAATTTGCAGTCACTGCACTTTAGGTGGCAATCATCTGCTGGGCATAGCTCCTGCTATGTGTGTGGGTTTTCCACATGGAACTGAGGTATATTTATCCAAAAAAGATTCCTCACATGGAGAAAGGGTCACTGCATCTGGGTTTTTGTACTAAAGAGAGCAGCCTGGGCAAATGCTGCTTGCAAGCTCTGTGGTTTCACTGCTGACTGGCAACTGCACTCTCAGCTCTGTGTCCTTACTCATTCAGCATCAGCCTGTGCTGGCTTTTCACATCCCATCTTTGCACACAACAAAATTTACAGACACCTTGGAAGGGAAACCCAGCTGGTGAAAAATGCTTGTGCAGAGGGCTCATTAGCTTTGTGCTGAGATTCTGAAATCTCAGATCTTAGAATTGAGATCCTAGGGAGGATGACAGCATCCTTCCTAAATTTGATCAGAAGTGTAAGTTCTACTCTGACAGACTCATGGCCTCCAGTCCTGCCAGTAGCCAGCCAAGCAAAGCAAACATATCTTTCCTCCAAATGCAAAATATTTTGTCTTTTAGCTTCTCATCATTTTCACATAATATCCCTTCGTTTGTGTTTTCTATCATTCATGGTTCATACACAGCCATGCAGGCCAGAGGGAGACAGGGTCGTCTTCTTCCCAGAGGTGCCTCCTCTCCTACCTGATCTGGAGCTGCTCCTGCAAAAGGTCTTTTCTGAATTCCCATTTCAGTGCTCAGTCAGGGCAACCCTGGCACCATGAGTCCTGATCCTTCCTCTGAGCAGCAACATCTGCACAGCAAAACGCAGTGGTGGAATTGTTAACTTCTGGAGTTCCTGAAATCCTTTCTGGCACATAGCTTCATTTAAAAAATATTTGTCTGACTTGAACAGTAGATCTTTATTCCTTCCCAGGCAGAAGAAGAGGCACAGTGTGTGCACTGTATACTCAGCATAAGTAAACAGTGAATACCTGAGCATGAGCATTCATGTAGAGGTATTAAATAAGGCAGTGAACTCCTTTCACTACAGCTGCTGGAAGGGAAAATACATCTTCTGCATATACCCATGCTACAACTCTATAGGTAAAGTCACACCATTCATTTGCTGGTGTTATTCCAGAGCAAATGCTTTTTCTTGCTCTGCCTGTGACAGGATACACAAGGCAGTTCATTTTTTGCATGATCTGGGGAAGGGCAGAGGCAGAGATTTCTCCCACAATGACTGGTTCTACAGTAAATAGTGTGTGGGGAAGCATCTTCAGCTCCACATTTTCTAAGCACATTTAAATAACTCAAAGAGCTTAGATCAGTATGGGCTGTGTTCTTCCTGTACATTAGAAAATCATCAAGAAGAAGAAGAAAAAAAAAAGTAGAAAGGCAATGGATTTAAACTGCCATTGCAAGAAATGAAATTGCATATCTGTAAAGAGTATAAACATTTAACAATTTCTGACATTTGAACAGATTCCAGTGCTCTTTATAGGCATTTTCATACTGATCTAATTGCAATGATGTAATTGTGTGGTTTTGTGTTCTAATCTGCTCTTTTCTTATGTATCTCTTCACTTCAGCTCTGTCGAGCAATTACTGAACTGAACTACTCTGGTTAATGAAGATTTAAAGCTCCATGGTTAATAAAATAAAATAAAATAAAATGTTTGGAAAATATGTAATGCAACAAAGAGGCTAATAACAATATTTGCTTTAACATAAAAATGTCTCAACTTTTTCACTTGCTGTAGAGTTGGATGGAAATTCAGAAAAAAATTGAATTGTATTTTCTCATTTGTAATTTAAGAAACACATTAAAAGATCATAAAATAAATATTCATTTTCACTCTGCTCAATCTGGCCTGTACTGAATTGTATGGGTGTGACAAAGGAAACTTATCACAAGGTAAATAACTTTGGCCCTACATACAAATCCTCAACTTATACAGATTGTAAACTCCTAATAATTTCTGGAGAGAGACCCTAATTAGCAAAGTTTCAGGTCCCAAGAGATGAAGCTATTTTTAATTAATTAAAAATAATTTTAAAATAATTTTTAAAATCCAGCCCTGACATTGTGCCCTAACTTGCTGTGCCTGTAATGATTTTGGGAAGTCAAAAATGAAATGACTCACTCTGGGCAGAGCTAGTATATGTGCTCAGTCTTCCTGGAGGGTGTAGCCTGTGGCACGGCTCTGCTGCTGTGGTTTTACGCCCTGCTGCACACATTTACACGTTTATATTTACACCCTGCTGCACACATGTACACATTTACATATTTACATATTTACATTCACCCCCTGCTGCCCATGGGCTGCCAAGGGCAGCCGGGAACGTGGTCACGGCTGCCCAGCTCCCAGCACAGTCTCATGGCTGGAGCTGCCCTTTCACCATCATTTTGCTGCAAGAAATTCAAGGACATTCATGGGCTACTGGAATTATAGAATCCCTATAATAGAACCCCTGGAAGGGAGCCACAAGGATGATGGAGTCCAGCTCCTGACCCTCCACAGGACAACCCCAAAAATCCCATTATGTATCTGAGTCTTGTGCACTCTTGTTAAAGAGTTGTGTCCTGTTAAACCCAGAGCCATGTGAATGCGCGAGGTGACTTTTGGTGTCTCGGTGTGGCACTGTTCCTTTCCCGGAGCAGTTTCCAGCAGCCATGTGGTTCGCACTGTGGCCCGGTGAAGCCCTGGCCCCAGCTCCCCATGCTCACCTCGTGCTGCTCCAGCTCGGTGGCACCCCGGGCTCTGTCCTCACCAAGCGCTTCAGCTGCCATCCCTCCCTGAAGGAAGGCTAGAGCTGCTCTGCCCCAGGCCCTGGCTGCTGCCCAGAGTGCTCACCCACCCTTCCCACGGGACAGAACACCGCTCTACACTTTGTGCATCGTCTGTGTGACCCGGCTGGCTGTGCCTCGCCATCCCCTCGAGCCCAGCCCAGCCGGACACCGGTGACCGACAGCCAGACCCTGTGCCCGGGGCGGACACCGGCGCTGCCTCCGGCTCGGCGCGGCCCGGCCTGCGATTCCCGGAGCGGCCGGGAGGGAGCACGCCGAGCCCGGCTCCAGGATCGGCCGGGAGGGAGCACGCCGAGCCCGGCTCCAGGATCGGCCGAGTTCAGGATCGCCGGGTCCGGGATCGGCCGGGTCTAGGATGGGCCGGGTTCAGGATCAGCCGGGTCCGGGATCGGCCGGGTTCAGGATCAGCCGGGTTCACCAGGATCGGCCGGGTTCAGGACCAGCCGGGTTCACCAGGATCAGCCGGGTTCAGGACCAGTGGGTTCAGGACCAGCCGGGTTCACCAGGATCAGCCGGGTTCAGGATCAGCCGGGTTCACCAGGATCAGCTGGGTTCAGGATCAGCCGGGTTCACCAGGATCAGCCGGGTTCAGGATCGGCCGGGTTCACCAGGATCAGCCGGGTTCAGGATCAGCCGGGTTCACCAGGATCGGCCGGGTTCAGGATCAGCCGGGTTCAGGACCGGCCGGGTTCAGGATCAGCCAGATCCAGGATCGGCCTGGTGCTTCCCTCTGGAGCAGGCTGAGGGGCTGCGTGCCTTCTCTAGCCCTGCATTCCCGGGCATCCATTGCCAGCCTAAAAGCCTCCACAGCTGAGACTCAACATCGAAATAATAAACACTCTGTGGAAACCCAGGGTACCGGGAATATTTCCCTGTTGGCTCTGGGGTGTCCTGACCCCCAGGGGAGCACTGACTTTGACCCTCATTGATAGAGAAAGTTTCCTAGACTTCAAAATAGATTAGGATCCACAAAAGTGTGAAATAGATTATAGAGAATAGTGTAGGTGTATCACTTGGTGAGAAATTGAGGTTTTGGGGTTTTTAGTATGTTGTGGATGGAAGCAAGATGGAGGGCATAGGGTGTCATCCTGGGTTTCTTCTTCATGCTTCTTCTTCCTTCTTCTCCATGGGTTTGGGTGGCATTTTGTAATTGGGCAGAAAAGTCCCCATTGCAGGCTCTTTGGGATCAGTTATTGGGTTAAAAGGGAAAATAATCCAGGTGTCAGTTCTTAATTGGATAGTTTAGTCTTAAAAGACCTTGGAGCAAGAGATTGTTGGCCATTTTGTGCCTTCTAAAACAAAACTGCCAAACTCACAGTAATGAGACTGTTTTACTGATAAGAAATAATAAACACTTGAGTCCAAACACAAAACACTGCCTCAAGTGCCTTCAATCCAGATGCAGAAAAACTAACGACTGGCATCCCCACAACACTTCTCTTGCTGTAGGTGCTCAGAATAAATCCATTCCCCTCTGTGGGTTAGCTGTACTAACTCCACATGGCTGTGGTAAAATGGTTATTGCCCTTGAAGTGAAGAGTCTTGGCTAGCCAAGGAAGCAGCATGGGATAATACTGAAGTACTTGTTACCTCACATCAAACTGAAATAAAAACTCACATTCTGCTAACATATTGTGGCTACACATGTAAGCAATATATTTCACTATTTATTACACAAATCTAACACGATACCAGCATCTGCCACACATAATTGGGTAGTAAGAAAGTAACTAGCAAAAACCCCAAAAATTAGATTCAACAGTTCCAACAGTGCTCTTATAATCCAACTGGAAAACAATGGGTATTTCTGTATTTAGGATGTGTGCCATGATTATTTTAAAGTAAAAGAATGGAATTGTGTTCTGCAAAAGCCGAGGATCTTGTCTTTATCCCTAAAAGCATTAAATATACACAAATACAGACCAGTGACTGACTCAGCAGCTTGACAGTGAAACACAGAATTAGCGAGATTAATAATAGGCTTTCAGCCATCCAGATAGGTAATGCCATTGTTACTCTCCTTATCTTGACAGAATCATTTTGATTCGGTTGAAAGGGAAATCTGCTGGCCATAAAGGGAGGGTGGTTTATGACAGCCCCTGTGAATCACTGGGACAAGCAGAATGAGGTCCAGATGGCATCACTTGCTGTCATAGCTCCTGCTAAATGTAGCCTTTGTTTCTACTTTGACAGGCCAGCCGTGAAACAATGAGCAGGAAAGAATGAGTTCCCCTTTGGCATCACTCCCTAGGCACCTCAGAAACTGTGTAGCCTGAGAGAACCTCTTTCTGAATTAATTTACTTAAATTGCACAGTCACTTTCTGGGTGGGAATTCAGGTGAGCAGGATGTCAGCGTTAGCTGCTCTGTGTCTGACCTCACACCAGTGAGCCAGGAGTTGCATCACAGACTCTGTTGGGTGAAAAGACAATTGAGACACAGCAAGACTGTTTATTTTCATAGTCTTAGAGACACTTTCTCAAGAAAGGCAAAGTGAGTAGAATCTAAAGTTCATCCTATAACTGCCTGGGCATTTCCCTGCATCCCAATGCCTGTTTTGACTGTGAGCTGACCAGAACCCTCTCCGTCCTCCTGGCCTTGGCTTTGGATTGGCTGTGGAAGGAAGGTGTGAAGGAAGCAGAGAGGAATCATGCAGAGGCAGAAGTAATGGGGTCTCCTGCACACCCTCTGTGTTCATCCTGGAGTATCACTGAGCTGGGAGGATCCACTGCCCCCTGCTCTGGGTCAGACCTTCCCTTCTCTCCTGGAGCATGGTCACCATCAGCCACTTGCTCAGCATGAGCAGAGCCCAAAACACACACTCTGTATGTAACACCCCACACTCTCCATCCCTTGGGAGACAGCAGAGCATCCGGGGCTGAAATCCTTCCTGAGAGACAAAGCACAAAAGAAATTTACCATAGCTCTTGACAGCTAACACAGGTACCCAGTGCAATGGGCAATGAACAGGTTAAAAATACAGCAGGAATTTAGGTGGTGCTGAGCAGACACTCCTGTCAGCTGGGCAGTGTGTTTAATACAACCTCCCTGCCTCACTTTTCAAAAGCATTCTCCAAAGTGCTGTGGAACGCGGCCAGCAGCTGTGACGCTGCCTGGTGCTGGCAGGCCGTGCTGGGAGGCCCTGACAGGCCCATCCATAACATCCATGAGCTGCTCCCTGGGGCACAGCCCCGCTGATAAGGCTGACTCAGGGGCCCAGGCCTCGCTCAGCACGGCTGTGACAGCCTCGGGCTCCAGGCCGAGGGACTCATGGTGTAATCACCCCACCCTGCCTTGGAAACCTCTCCTGTATGCTGACACAAGCTCTGTGCTCCTCTTCCTCCACTGCTATGGGGTTTGGCCGTGTGCTTTGGGGATACATCACAGATGTGCATGCTGTAAACCAGCAGAAAACCAAACTCCCAGCAGCTTTGAAGAAACAGTCATTTTGAGAGTTCATCATGGGTCTTGGGACCCCTGCTTGCTGGGTGTTTTCTGTGCCTTGACACATCTGGGATGGCAGCTGAACTGGAGCATCAAGGCCTTGCACTGACCTGCCTCTCATTTGTGCAGGTGGAAATGCCCCAGTGAAGAAATTATGGGAACTGGCTCCTCGCCACGGCCTGGCTGCAAAGTTATGGACTTAGTTTGTTCTGAACACATCAAACCAGCTACACATTACCAGAGGGTGGTTCCCAGTGCTGGAAAAGGACTTTGGAGAGAGAGAATGTTGGGTCTGGAGTTGGTATGACACTGAGCTCCATTCTGTCAGCATTGATGGGAATCAGCCCTGGCTATTTAAAGTACCTCCATGAGCACCGGGGAGCTCAGCAGAGGCCTGCTGTCTGCAGGACATGTGTGGAGCAGTTTGACCTTCCTACTCCTTCATAGCTTGGCTTTTTATAGCTCCAGATGTGCTCATTAACCACAGAATTATTCACCTCCTCTTTGAATCCTACTCATTCCTAAATAAAAGCAACCCAGTCATCGGACTGAAAGATAAAAAGCCATCACAGCTGACATCTGGGTACAGACTGCAGATGCTCGTGCATTAGTGCATTAACACAAGATATTTATCTGGGCTGAAGGCAAATAGTATCTTTCATCTCTCAAGGAAGTATTTTAATCACAGAAGGTCACAGAGAGACAGAAGAAGGGGAATACATCATGCCATTTATTAATGCAAGAGCATGAAAAATTATGTACGATAGAAGATTATATTATGAGACAGTCATAAGAGGGACAATTTATAGTTAAAGGTCAAAAGAAACAGAAAACTAACCCACAGAGCAGTTCTTGGCCTTCTGTGTCTCATTCTTTTTCCATGTCATTGTTTAAAGACAGAATTCTGGGCATCCTTCACAAAGGGCAGCTCCTGTTCCCACAGCAACAAAATTCAACAACATTATCGGTATTTTCCATCTTAACATGCAATTTTCCCTGTGCCCAGGACAGAGGGCTCTGTCTGTGACCGACGAGGGGATCCAAGCATGTGGGCAGGCAAGAATACTGTAAGTGTTGGATCAAAGAGAGCAACAAATTAAAGGATCAGCTTTACAGAGATCCAGGATATGGTGGTAACATCCTAACACGCTGCTGGGCAGACAGGCAGAGCCCATGAGGCTTCTAGTGTTCCTTAACCCAGGCTGCTCAGGCAGCTGAGAACTGCCTTACATCAGGACAGAGCATTGAAAACAATGGATTAAAAGGTGTAAACTAGATGGAAGTGATGGTGGTCAGTTCTGCCCTTGCAGTTCTGTTTCCAATCCTTTCATTTACAGCATGAAAAGTGATGAATATCTGTCTTGGGATAGCTCTCTAGTCCAAGATGCTCCCTCCTCCACTAAGCTGGGAATGTGTTATTACATGACGCATCCCCAGCACAGAACTGTGACCAAGAGGATTAAACTGTCCTCAGAGTGGTTATAATAAAACTGATTTACACAGAGAGAGCTGTAAATGCCACTTTTGCTCCCTAAAGAACAGATTTAAAAACCTCCCAAAAGCACAGAGAGGAAAAGTCTGATTTCAAGCACTAGTTACAAACCACAGAAATTAAGAGATCATGCCCGGTGTTTCAAAAAGTGGAATTGTCAATGAAAAACTGTGAAAGACCATTTGCTTTGTGCCTCTGCCCTAAAAAGGACCAGCTTGCATGACACACATCCTCACCAGCTGGGGCCTCTCCCACTGCAGGCACAGAACAAGGGTTCCTTCAGTGCTCTCACATCCAGCTCTACTTCTGTTCCAGCACCATGCTGTGTGTCCTGGCAGGACCTGTGCAGATAGGATTTGCTTGCCCCCCACTCATCCTGTGCCCTAAAGTGTTAGTCCAGAAAGCCCGCCCCAAAGCAGCCATGGATGCACAGAACTAACCCATCAGTCAGTCCAGCAACTGGCTAAAATTCAGTTGCTGGTCTAACATCTCTATTGTTCTGAAGGGATTTTTTCCTGGGGGTTTCATACTGAATGAGTCACTTTTCCTTTTAACCTCCCAACTCCAACTGCATGGATGTATATCTGTCATCCCAGCCACAGCTGGGGTAATGCAGAGGTCAAAGGGATAAATAGCAGAGAGGCTTTATGAACTTTCTCCCCCACAAAAAAATCCCATTTGTAGCCAGGAAATAAAAATCATACAAAATCCATCCAATTGCTTGCTTGCATCATTGCTCCTATAAAAAAAATATTAAAAATGTATATAAAATACCCTTTGTCTTTGCTTTCCTTTTTTGTTTCCACCTTTTTTCTTAAAGTCTGTGGAATAGGATTCCCTATTCTCCATGTTTTCCTGACATGGTGCCAAACAGCAGAGAGCAGCTGAGGCCATATTTTGTCAAACAACCCAAAATCCAACATACTTGGCAATGAATATGCACAAAATGCTTCTGATACAATGAGTGGGTTTCATTCCAGACCAGTCTGTTTTCATTGCTCTTAGAGTTTTCATGGCAATGATCTGGCAGGGTGATTATTTTTATTCACAACCAAGTTAGCAATTTGGTTCTTGCTAACAGTATTATTACACTAAATTATCAGGAGAGCTTGAAGTCCCTGCTCACATCTGCTGTCCACTTCAGAGAGCTGAAATAAGGTCCCAGTGCTCCTAGGATATTGTCTGGATGTGGAGTCAAGTGCACTTCTGCCTCTCTAAGTCTTCCTGACTTTATTAAGGAGCAGTTTAGAAAAAAAAAAAAAGCAGGGAGCTGGGCCCCAAGGAGAGCTGCTGGGAATTACCAGGGTGCAGAGCTGAGGCAGGGAAAGCCTCCCTCTGCTCCTGCAGAGGATGAAGATGAGAACATAGGTGTAGGTCCTTTCAACAAGAAGACATGGATCTGCTAGAGGAGGTCCACAGGAGGTCACAAAGATGCTCCAAGGGCTGGAGTCCCTCTGCTGTCAGGAGAGGCTGGGAGAGCAGGGATTGTTCAGCCTGGAGAAAAGCAGGCTCCAGGAGACCTTAGAGCCCCTTTTAGTGCCCAAAGGGGCTCCAGGAGAGCTGGAGAGGGGCTTTGGACAAAGGCCTGGAGTGACAGAACAAGGGGGTATGGCTTCAGACTGATGGAGGTTGGCTTTAGATTGGATATTAGGAAGAAATTCCTTCTTGTGTTGAAGTACTGGCACAGGTCACCCAGAGAAGCTGTGGCTGTCCCATCCCTGTGGAAGTGGGGAGGCCAGGTTGAACTGGGCTTGGAGCAACCTGAAGTAGTGGAAGGTGTCCCTGCCAGTGGCAGGGGACTTGGATTGAGATAATCTCTGAGGTCTCTTCCAACTCAAATCATTCCTTGACTCTATAAGGAGGAAGCCACGTGTCCCACAGGGACAGGGAGGAGGAGGCAGGGCAAAGGGCTGTGACCTGCCTCAGCCCCTGCACAACCATCCTGCACTGGGCACAACACAGAGCAGCCTGACTGTGTGGAGCTCTTTGCACAAGAGGATGTTTGCAGCAGAGCCAGAAAACTCCCTTTGACAAGGATGCTGGCTCTAGAGAGGAGTGGTGACAAGTGAGGATGTGTTCCCTGCTCTCTCATGGCAAGTAGGTGAGGCCCCCCGCACCTCTGCCCTCCTCAGCCTGTCCTGTCCCCACTGGTGCACCCACTGGGCTACTTTTAGGAACCTGCTTGTTTCCCATGCAGATGGACACCCTCCTTGATTGAGATTCCTGTCTGTGCCTGTCCCCTCTGCCATGTCTGGGTTCCTGGGTGAAATGGAATCCAGACTCCTGTGATGTCTGTGCCAGTAAAAATCCACATGTCAGAGCCACCTCTGATTTCCTCAGAGAAATAATTAGCAGCGATTCACTGTGTGGGGCCAGCAGTGAGCTGAGACAAATTGGCAAAGCTTCATTAACTGAGGTACTCTCCAGACTAAAACAAGCAAAGAGGCTGAGTGAGCTGCTCACAGGGCTGTGGGAGTGACTAACTCCATGGGCACTTTGCAGCCACAGGGAGGGCAGTGAAGGAGCTGCTCCCTGCACTGCTCCTCAGGAGTCAGCAGCCCCCTGAGGTCAGCACTGCTGGCTCCAGCCTCTCAGTGTTGTTCTTCCAAGCCAGGACTCACAGCTGCCACCACCGTGAAGGTGGTGACAGGAATTTGGGGGTGCTGGCTAAAATGCCTCTGTGCATTTCACACTGGGGCACAGCAATTCAAACAGCTGGAAGGGGAGGAGAGGGCAGCAGCTGAAAATAAACAGTGTTTAGCCAGGGTGAGCACAGCCCAGTACAACCAAGTGATGTAAACACAAAGCATATCTTCAGCATTTAATTGGCAGGATTCCTAATAAACCACTCTGATGGCAACCTGAACTTGTCCTCTGCTGTAAAAACAGCCTCTGATACCCAAAATAGTCTGCAGTCTGAGACCTATAATGTCCCTTTTGGCTACTGTCACACACAAAAAAGGCAAAAATTTTGCTGGTTAGGTTCAATGAATCAATAAATAAAGAGCAAATCTTACAATCCTCTAAGTCTATTTCAAAAGTAAAAAAAACCCATCCAAGTTGAAGTTGCATTCATTTAAATGAAACATTTATATGAATTTATTAGAAACTCAGATTCTGTAGGACATTGCTGTTGTCCTGAATTTAACTCCAGCTGCAGATTTAGTAGTCAAACACAGATTAATCAAGATTGGTTGGCTTCAACTCAAGATACACACAATACACTGAGAATTATGTAACATGTTTCTTAACAGGATCAGATTATTTTTTCTGGTCAGGTTGTTATTAATAGTAGCACTATACCAACAGTGTAGACCAGCCTACATACATTTGTGAGCACCTGGTCCTAGAGAAAAAAAGCAATAAGCCTCAAGCTAAAGAATTAAAAAAAAACCCTAATATTTTTTCCTTGGCAAGTGGAATATATGATTCTTTCCACATTAAAAAAAAAAAAAAAAGGTTTCCTCAGGGTTATCCTGAAGTGAACTCCATTTAGGGCCCCAGCACAGCCTCAGCAAGTTAAAGCCATCTTTCCACTAACTTTGGTGGGAACCAAGGATTTGTGAATAAAATGTTGGCACATCTTTAACAACACAGGAATTCTGTACCGGGTCCTTTAGGGAGTAATCCCTTCATTTAATGCAGCAAAATATAGGATTGTGTGTTAGTTATTGTCCGTGAAGAGAGGCAGGTGCTCCTAACGTGACTTCCAGACACTGGAGGAAATGGAGACCCTGCACAGCCTGTGAGTTCTGCAAGCAGGCTTTGTATGGAAAATATCCACCACAGCATGCTTGATTCTCTGTGTGCTTTGGAAATACCCAACGCGAAGATCAGGGAGCACTGAGAGGAGCTGCCAACCTCTCCAGGCACATTCCCTCCGGGCTGACTCCTGCTGCTCCTCCCAAAGGCTCCGCTAGCGCCGGACACAGGGACAGGAAGGATGGGTTTCTATGAATTCACAGGACTGCAATTGGAAAAACATGGACCATGCTTTTGTCCCCAAAGGCCTCTGTCAGGTCACTTCATTTCATTCTGTCTCAGCTGTGCAACCTGGAAAACAGTTCTTCCTTCTCTCCACCTCACAAGTTTTCCCATCTCCATCTGTTGGCCCTGGAGTCACCAGGGAAGGGGACATACCAGTTCCATACCAGATCTGTCATCTGTCCTGGGTTGAATTACTTCCAGCAGGGCAGCAAAAAAAGCCAGGACTGCAGCTGGCTCAAAGGGACACACCAGGGTCAACAGAGCTGTCCCGGTGACAAAACACTCCACTATCAGCCCCGCAGATGGACAATTATTGAATGATAGAATGGTTTGGGATGGAAAAGACATTAAAAATCATATAGTTCCAGTTCCCTGCCATGGGCAGGTTGTTCTAAACACCACCTAACTGGCCTTGAACAGTTCCAGCAATGGAGAAGCCACAACTTCTCTGGGCAACCTGTGCCAGTGCTTCACCACTATCACAAGGAAGAATTTCTTCCTAATGTAAAATCTAAAACTCTCCTCTTTTCATTTTAAACAACTTCCTCTTGTTCTATCACTATCTGTATCTGTAAAATGTCATTCTCCCTTTTTTTAATGGACACTCTTTAAGTACTGTGAGGCTGCAATGAGTTTCCCTAGAGCCTCTTCTTCTCCAAGCTGAACAGCCCTGACTCTCTCAGCCATAGAAAGAAGAACTATTGTCACAAAAAAAATCTCCTTAACACTAAAAGCTCCATTCCAGAATATCCCACTCACACTCACCATATGATTTTATTCACCATATGATTTATTATTTATTATGATCACGGTTTATGATATAGTTGTGTTTTGCTTCTGGATGAGATAAAGCACTATTCTCAACAAGCACATGCATTTGCATTCACCCAGAAATGTTACAGACATTTACACATCCAGCTGTACTGTGGGATAGAGCACGGGGCATATCTAGCTGAAAAAGGCCCATGGAAATTAGGAGTAAACGTGTGCTGTGGCATGAGAGTGACACATTCCTGACAGAACTGGGGCTTGGTGCCTGTATGGGACACACCACTACACCATGCCAGGCAGTGTGTGCTGTGCCTGCACGGGGTGGACACTGCATGAACACACCAGCAGCACCCAGCTACTAATGCCCTGCAATAGGATAAGTCAGGGCTGGGGGTCCAGGGAGACAGGAATGTAGAGAGGGGCTGGCCTCTGTGATAATATCTGCTCAGTGGTGGTCTTATGGGGGAATTTATTTCCAGTCAATGCAAAACAAATGGGGTGGTTTTATATGTCACGTAATGCTGGGCTACAAAAAGCAAAACAAGAGCAGGAACTTCATTATGCTGAGAAACATCCCTGTTTCATTAGAAACCAAATACACTTTGTCTTCAGTGACTATAAAGCAAATGCCTGGGAAACATTGCAAGCAATCCATTACTGCTCCTGGCTGCTCCAGAAGCCACACTGACGGGAACACTCACGTGGCTTGGACTGGAGCCAGTACAAAGTCTTTAGGGGCCCCTCAGAGTATTCAGCAAAGTAAACCCCATTTAGGCTCCAGCCTCACTCAGAAACTTCATTCTCAGGCACATCCAATGGGCCAGAAAGGTTTTTTCTACACCTCAAAATTACTTGGGGGCATATTTGCAGGATGTATGACCTGGAACTCGTGTCTGTCTGTGGACATGCACCTAAAATGTTCTGTTGCTTTTAGTGAGTGGGTCAGCAGAGAAGGGACCATGTGTCCAACAAGAAAAACCCAAGTTTTATACAAAGCATCATAGAGATGTCCCCATGCATGACAGGGCACAGCAGCCATTTGTTAAAAGTCCCCAAGGTTGATGCTGGCTCACAGGACATCAGAAATTGACCCTCTATGTTTTATACATCAATAGGAAACCTTTTTTTAAAATATATTTTTTAATGGGTGCTTAGCATCTATAATTAGAAGCTGCAAGCTTTTCATGCTGGGGAGATTTAAAAAACCATTGGGGTGACTATTCTAGGCACTCAGTTCACACTTTCATTCTCCTGAGGTGAAGGTTGCCAGCAGCCAAAGGTTGAGGCACCTGCATTTCCTACTGACACACACACAGGAATGCAAAGGAAGTGCCTGGGAAGGGCGATGGAAGAGAACGAGGTTTCTTTATAAACTAACACGCCTCAAATGAATGCCCAAAGGAAATTACTTTAATTTCTTGCATAGAATGCTTTAGGTGAATGTGATTTGGTTGCCTATGAGAGGAAAAAACATAAGACAGAAAAAACCTTCTTAATAACGCTTTATAGTGGAGTTACACAGTGCTGGGAGTGGGAGCTGAGAGAAGGGGAGATTTCTAGCTACAAAGAATCACAGAGTCATGGAATGGTTTGGGTGGGAAGGAACATTAATGCTCATCTCAATCCAACACCCTGCCATAGGCAGGGACATCTTCCACTAAACCAGGTTGCTCCAAGCCCCATCCAACACTAGAACATGAAAATAGATGGGGCAAATTGTTAGCTAGCACAAATCAGCAGAGATGAATACACTGGACACAACTACTCAGGCTGACACCAGCCAGGGATCCAGCCTCGCCAACCAGCCACCCATTAGGAGGATTACAGAAAAAAGGCCTCTGAAAACATGAACAATAAATTTGCCACCTGGGTATAATTTGTGGAATTTGGTATTTGTTTAGGTCATCACATATTTGCTCTCAAATGAAGCAGCCAAAAAGTACCTTAATATTTTGTCTAACATCAAACACCTCCATAAATAGAGATACATTAGCAGGAGTTCTGTTCAGACCAGAATTAGGCTTTGTGGTTTGTTTGGGTTCTGTGTCCTGCCTTCTCCTCCACTTGGAGAGGAGTGGAGGAGTGATTGATTCAGCAGCCAAAAGTCTTTTCTTGACATCAAGCTGAGGCTCAGACATGATGGGGTGTTCAATTTTATCTCTTTTTTGCTTTTTACACTGGGCAACCAAATCTGATGAGCTAACAGGAACCTTACATCATTTCAGAGGAGAAAACTCCATGGGGCTAGGCTAAAAATACCACATTTGGTTGTCCAAAAGGAAAGAAAAAGTGTGCTTCCCTCAGCATGTCGTAACTGTTGAGTTGGACACCAGCTGTAAGGGCCTCTTACTCATTAATTCTGTCTTCATAGTTACAAAAATACAAAAAAGACCTAAAAAGCTGCACCACTCATTCAGTGAAGAATATTTTCCCGACAGCACTGTCCAAAATTTTTTTGCCAAGTCCAATGAAGGGAATTCCCCTATTTCCATTGACAAATCCCTCACAGGAGCAGAAACTCTTGGGAATTTTCTCCTGTGGTATCTATTGTTGTCAGCTGGACGCATCCCTGCCCGACACCACGGAGACAGGGGGGCAGTGGGAGGGGTGGGATGGAGCCTTTGTGCTGCCTGGGGACAAGCTGCCAGCAAAGCATTTCCAAGTGACTCATCAGCAGTTGAGCTCAGTGACTGCAGATGCAAACAAAGCTCTCTGCTGTTAACTCAGCTATGTGCTTGCTCCATCCCAGCTTCAGTGTACAAGCCACCAAGATGCTCGAGCTTTCTGTAGCATTTCAAGAGCACTAGGCATCTCTCCCTCACAGAAACGTGGAATGTTTTGGGTTGGAAGGCACCTTTAAAGCTTATCTAGTCCAACCCCCTGCCATGTGCAGGGACACCTTCTATTAGACCAGCTCACTACAAGCCCCATCCCACCTGGCCTGGAACACTTTCAGGGATCAGGCATACACAGCTTCCTTGGGCAGCCTGTGTCAGGGCCTCAGCACGCTCCTGGGGAAGAATTTCTGCCTAATATCTAATCCAAACTGACCTTGTCTTGGGATGATTCGTGTGGCTGCAGTATGGCTGGCCTGTGGCTTCCTGGGGAGCCAGGAGGGTGAGGGGCTGGAGCCATGCTGGGCTGCTTCCAGCACTAACTCAGCAATTTCACTTCCTCCGCAAAGTGGGCTCTGAAGGATATTCCTTCTGTCCTCAATTATTTTTTCAGTCTCCTTTAGAAGAACAATAGTATACCTATTCGAAAAATTTTACCAAAGCACAACTTGGAATAATACCTGGGGACCCATAAACTAAAAATCTTCCTTGAACACATGTTTAAACTATTCATGCTTCTCCTGAGACATCCTGAACAGGCACAACTGACTCCACATCCATGAAAACAGAAAAGTAAATGTCCACCTGTGCCAAGTATTTGTATTCTCTCTCCCTAGGCAGTGACACTGATGGTTTTAAAAGTAGTGCTGAAATTAAGTACTGTTGATATTAAGATACTGAAGGAAGCAGTGAAAGGTTTTGGGGTGAACTAAACAAAACAATGGATCTTGGGCCAGGTGAGATTTTCCTGGGAACAGGCAAGCTGGGGCCATGGCACAGGGCTGCACAGCAGGGCACCCTCTGGCTAAGCTCAGCAGAACCATCCACAGATTGATGTTGGGGTTGCTGTGAATACATAAAGAGTTTTAGAGCACTGTGAAGATTTAAAGCCAACTAAAAAAAAAAAAACAAAACAACACCCCCCCCCATTAAATCTTTAAATTAGAATAATGGAAGAATTTTAAAAGCTGAGTGATTCACCCTTCTTGCTAATTTTACGAGCATCAGAATAGCTAGGTTCTGTTTGATCTTGTGACACCTCACCTTGCATGCCTAAACACTCATAAAATATCCTATTCTTTGGCAACCAAGTGTTATTTTCTGTGGTATCTTTAACAGAAGAAATACCTTTGGTGGAACATCATTAGCTCTTTCTGCTAACTGGTGATATATCCAGTTGGACCTCAGGACAATTGATGGCACAGAAGAGGACCCTCAGTCCCTAGTGGGTTTTTCAGACACATCCATCATTTGCTTAAACCACAGTAGAGTGAACTAGGAGATTTGGTACAATTTCTAGCACGACTGTTTGTCTTGGAACTGGTTATTTAACCATTTGATGCCACAGTCTCATTTATTTGTTAAACATAATTTATTGTATGTGTAAGGAAAAATTTGGGGCTAATGTTTGCAGAAGGCTCTTAAGCGCCTTGGTTAGAGAAGCAGATGGGTGCTATTTTCTTAATAATAAATCAAAGTACAGACCTATATTCGTTACCACAGTGTAATATTGTGCTTGAAGCAGACAAACAGTTCAATGTTAATAACATTTGCCTTTCATGCTCCTTGGATTTTAAGTGATTTTTATTATTTTGTCAGATATAAGGCATTTTATTCCATAGTCAGGTCATAACCTTTCCTAAGAAAAGCAGAAAAAGGCTGAAGAACATAAGGGGCAGCATGTGTTAAAAAAGAAACAGTGAGACCCTATTTTAGGTGGAATCCCTGGTGATCCTAATGCCCACTGGACACTTGGGATAATGGCCAAAGTGCTCATTGAATCATCACTGGTGGGATCTTTTCTATTGATGTCACTGAACCCTGGATCAAAGTTTGCAGTGCTGCTAGATAAGGTTTTGTGCAGTATCACCAAACAGCCTTGCAGATTCTTAAATATCATCCAGGTTCTTTAAGCTCCAAGGGCAAATCCTCCTCCAAATCATGTGACACAGCTCTCTCAGCCTAAATGAGCTGCCCAGATGCAGCCCAAGGCAGAGCTTTCGCCTGGCTGAGGCAGCTTCTGAGGAACCCATTTTGTTCCCTCCACTTCCTTGCACTCAAGTGAATGTCAGACCTATTTCTCTGAGTAATGACAAATCCTTCAAAGTACTTTAAAGTTTATTTCAGGCTCAGCTTTTCCACAACCCAGTAACTGGATACTTGGAATGAGGGATAAAGAAAAATTAAATTAGCATTTGTGCAGCATCAGTTTCTTCAAGGAATATGCTCCAGAAGATATTCTGGGGCAATGTTCTGGAGAGAGCAGAGGAGCATCTTCAGCAGCAGGATCCTGCAGCTGATCAGCCACAACACTAATGTGCTAAGAACCTAATAATAGCAGAGGAAAGACGTACTTGAACTTCTCTGAACAAGGATGTTGATGCATGTTGTCCTCTGACTGCAGCCACCACGCTCCCAGTCTCAGCCTAGGCTGTGTCCATTTAACCTTCATCTCACACCCCACTATGAATGCCCTGTGACAAAACCTGCCCAAACTAACCTTGCTTGACTGAACCCAATTCATGCAACCAGCTGAGCAGGTACAGGAGGGGTGCTGAGGAACCTGAGCAGTCCCTTCATTGCCCACACAGCTCCAGCTGCAAAGGACGAGCATCTACACCCTGAAACAGCAAACAAGGGGGAAATCCAGACAGCTCAGACCTGGGGAAACAGGTATGGAGCTGTGGGCGGGTGGCTGGAGGGCCTGACAGATGAAAGGAGCAGTGATGGATGGTGTTGTAGCAACAGTCACTGCAAAGGCAGAAAAGGAAACAAAAGAAACAGGATATGGCTGTTTAAGGAGGTTGATATGTTACATTCCTGCAAGCATTTATGAATTCCTACTTATGTGCTAGAACATAAATATTGGCAATTACTTTGATTTTTTTTTTTGCCTATTAAATAAAGTCACTGCCTGTGTTCAGGGTTTGGAATTTATGCTGTTGTATTTGTGAAATCTGGGTGCACAAGTGCAAACTTCAAAAATATTAAGAGAGAACTAAGACAAGACATAGTAATTCAGAAGACCAATCTTGAATTGTTACAGAAATATTTAAAAATCTGTTGGCATGCTGTTTTTGGTCTCAGCTGGTGCCCAGGAGATTCTCTCCCAGAAATGGCAGGATTTGGACACCAAAGCATCTTAATTCTGGCCTGCAAGCCCTAGTAGTGAGAGGAAGGCTTAGTCTATTTGTTTCTTTACAGTAACCAAAAACATAAGGAGTAAGCAAAAGCCTATGACATCAGGAAGGAATTTCTTCATTTTGTATTATTCAGTTTCTTCATTTCTTGCTCGTAGATGATGAATGCTTAATCTTCTGTCCAGTGTGAGCACCTCATAGCATTTCACCTCAAAGTTCAAGCACAATATTTTTCAAAAGATTCTTGGAAATCCTCCTCTGATGAACTGGTGAATTCAGGAAATTGGGAGAGTTCAAACTGTTAAACATACCCTCTCCTCCAGGATAAACACCCCCAGTTATGCACTGCATTTTCCATGTCCTTCTAGGGGATGTTCCCTTCCCTAAGATGTGACATAAATGTGCATTAGTGAGCAGAACCTTGGTGTGAGGAGATGCCTTGGGCCTCTATAGACACTTCTGCAAAAGTGCTGGAAGTGATGAAGCACAGCCTGAATGGAGGGAGAAAGCATCTGCGCCAGGAGCTGAGCTGAGCTGTGTCCTGTTCGCACACCCTGAGCTGTTCTACCAGCACTGCTTTGCCCTTACCATGCAGTTTACACTTTGCAGAGCACAGCCTCTTACACTAGATGAGAACTGATCCCTCTGGATCCTCCCCAGGGAGTGTATGGAACACCCTCAGCACAGCAGGAATGCTTTACATGGGGGGAGACAGCAGCTGAGGGACTGGGCTAAATGAATTCCAGCAGAACATACTGGGATAAGATATCACAAAACTTGTTCCCTCTTTCTTAGCCTACTGTTTGTCCCTCCGTCCCTATCAGTTTAAGGCTGAAATGAATGGGGAAACTCCTGTGAAATCCATCTACAGGAACCTTTGTGATCACTGAATATTAATGCTGGCATCTGTGGAACTCAGCCTTTCCAAAAGAGTTAGTTTGCTGTACTTATCTCTGAAGGATAAAAGGCAAACTCTCCTTGACCTGCATAAATTGGGAACATTCAGCTTAATTCTCTCCAGTTGTCTGCATTCTGGAGCTGTACAACACCCAAAAAAGGATGGATTACTGTAAACAGAGTCGAGAGAAAGGGTGATAAATGCTGAGATCTCCAGGAAAGGCTGGGGAGCTCTTCTACTGGATAGGTACAGTCACTTGGATTCCACTGTGTGAAAGAAAAATGTGCCAAATTTGTTTGCAGAATATAGTAACAGCTGACATCTGTCATGATTTCACAAGAGAAAAACCAACAAAATCTCAGTGTTTAGCTGCTCAGTGAAGTGACTCACATTAGACAAGAGATTTTGACTTTGTTCTTCCAGGCACCGTTACTGATGGGAAATCAATCAGTTTAATCCCATAATGGGAACAATTATCCTTGCAGAAACAGCAAATCGCTTGTAATCTCATCTTCTGCTTGCAATATTATGCCAATATTTCTTTTGATTTTCTCAACTGCCATTCCCTGGTCACAGTGGCATGGCTGTGAAAAGGTTACAGCTCTGGCAGGGTGAGAGCCAGGGTTAATCCTGCCCTTGCTGTCAGCAGCAGCTGAACCCGCCGGGAGGAGGTCATGCCCCTTCCAAGCAAACAGACCAGCTCCTTCCATCTGCTCCCTGTATTCCAGGCTTGCAGCTATTCAGGTGAGGTGAAAAAGACCCAAGGATCTGCTCTGGTGTGGCAGCGGTGAGTGTGGCAGAGCAGCAGGACAGTCCCCTGCCTGCTCTGTGCTGCCTGGCTCGTCTCAGCATTGGTCTCAGTCTGGGGATTAAGGTGAGAAAAGTCAGGTGTGACCTAACAGGCACTTGCTCATATGTTTGCTCTGACTTCTGAGATGGAAAGTGAGACTGAGAATAGGGAGAACATGAAACCAATTCATTTTCCAGCAAAACTGGTAAGAAGGGAATATATATTTTTTTTTAAAAAGTGGTTTGTTTGTAACATTTTGAACGTATGGTGACCTTTCTTTGAGCCCTGATGTCAGCCTTGTCCTCGTCCACAGCCTTCTGCAGAGCAGCCATTATCAAGGACAGTCTGCTGTTGAGCTCTGATGTGAGCTGGCCACGCTGTGTCATTGCTTCCTGGTGTTCCCCTTGGGAAATCCATCACAGGTTCTTATCTTGTGTTTAGTCTGCAGGGTTTGGGAGGTAGGAACTTGCCCTTGCTGCTCATACGGTCGCAAAACCCCAGCACATGAAGTTCTGGTAGATGATTGGTAGCCTGATGAGCAAGACTTAGAATATTGTCTCATGAATATTTGCCAGAATAGAAGAATAAACTGCATTTTGTGTCAGGCCCTGCTGCGTTTTACTCTCTGAATGCATCTTACAAAGGATTTGCCTTTGTCCTTTTTGTGACTCTGCTCCTGCTGCACAGTGTTGCAAATCAAAGATTAATCTGACCATGCACAGTGAAGCTGCTTAGTTTTTATAGATTCATAGAATGTTTTGGTTTGGAAGACACCTTAAAGATCATCTTGATCCAACACCCTGCCATGGGCAGGGACACCTTCCACTAGACCAGGCTCCTTCAATCCCTTAAATCTCCAAAGCCTTGGGAGGCAGCTGGCTTCTTCACCTGAATGTGATTACAGAGAAGAAACTCTACTGGAGGAATGAGATTTCTTTCATTACCCTAATGGTTTCTATCACAGCTGGGTTTTTCTCTGTGGGATGCTTAGATCTGTGAGACAAACTTCTTAGAAATGATTTAGACAAACAAATGAATTAAACAGAATTCAGAATGACAGTTCCCAACACTTGGGCATCTGCCAAGGAACTTTCAAAAGCCAAAATAATAACTCAGATCTAAGAGATCCTGCAAAGCCTATAAATTTAGTAATCCTTTGAAACCTGCAGCTAAAGCTGCCATAGAGTTGAGATTTGCCTGTACTTAATCCAAGTTAGAAGTTTCAAATTTAATTGTTCACAGGATGTTGAGGCTTTGGAATTTTTTTTAAACTATTAAGTAAAGGAATGAACTGGAACCCTTGAGAATCTGTCGTATGTGAATCCTCTTGGGATAGGAAGGCACCAGAAAGAACTCATTCAGGCAATGGAAATGGAAATTAAGATGAAAAAATCAAGGATTACTGATGAATGTAAGAAAGGAAAAGAGATTGTACTCTGAGAAACACTGACTACTGGGAGGGCAAATTGCACAAATGCCATGAAACATTGCTTGGAGTTTTTTTATTCCACGAGGATTTTGAATTCATATGATCAGCATCACTTTCAGGGACCTTTTCCAATCAAAAATATGAAGAGGAGTAACCAGCATTTTAAAATACAAATAACCATTCACAACAAATGATTTCCAAACACAAACCATGAGCCTCTGACACACAATTTTAACAGAAGTGTGCCTGTTGGTAAGAACAACCCACAGGCTAATGGCTAGTTTGGTGTTAAAGCTACTTTTAAATCATATAACCACAGAATGGTTTGAATTGGAAGGGCTCTTAAAACTCATTCCAGTCCCCTGCCATGGGTAGGGACACCTCCCATCAGCCCAGGTTGCTACAAGACTTTTCCCACCTGGCCCTGAATACTTCCAGGGATGGATAACTCATTACTAACTTCAGTCACTGAAATGGCCCTAAGCAGAAACAGCCAGAGCCCTGATGGCAATTTGTACAAGCAAGAAAATCTCCTGACCTGAGGAAGAGCTATCAAGCCATAATGATGCTTTAAATCACCCTCATATGGACATATGTTCAAAAACAAAGCACTGAAGGGTCATTATCATGACTCTCAGATAAACACGGACCTCTGCTAAATATTGGGAGGGTGGTGGATGGAAAACGTGAATGTTCATTCAAAATGGGACACAAAGATCTGTAGTTTACCCAGTCAGTCTGTGATAACAAAGGAAGGAAACTGAGAGTGTCACCAGTGGTGAAGTACAGCCTGAATGGAATGGTCAAAAACAGAAACAAAGAGGTGATAAGTCTCTGGGGTGGAAAAATACTGGAAACAAGTACCAAGGAAAAAATCAGGGAGGGGAAAGATAAAGTGAACAGAGTGATGAGATTGAATTCATGAACATGTTTGACCTCCCTTTGAATAATGTGTGGTCTTTGTTAGAGTTCGTTGTCGGGTTTCAGCACTCAGCTGAAGAAAGAGCACATTGGCAATTCTGTATTTCAGTTGGATGTTGATGCTTGCTCCCACAGCAAGGTTCAGCTGCTGTTGGTCCCGTTAATTTCTCTTAATTACTTCCAATTAGATTTTAGAGATGATCTGAAATAGAATTGAAAAATTCTCACTGAGCATCCTGCTCTAGAAGAATGTGTCCCTGTCAGTGGGGGTTGGAAGAAGCTGACCTTTAAGGTCCCACCCAACCTAAGCCATTCTGTGATTCTATTCTGTCAAAGACAAAATCAGAAATTTATGAGCCCACTTTAGGTGGTTGAAGTGAGAGCTGACTGGGTCCTTTGTAGACTGCAGAGTCATGTTTGCTTTGCTCAAAGAAAGCACATATGAAAAGGTGTGTGAGCAGCTGAGAGAACACGGGGCACCTGTGAACTATGGACCTCTTCAGCCAATGTTCTCATTCCCTGCTTCCTGGGGAAAAACATCTATGACAGAGGGGTGCGAAATTAGTTCCTGATACAGTTCTGAATCCTGAGAGCTGCTCTGTATGTGAGCACTTTCAATCAGGAGCAATTCAAATGCATACAGTTTTCTTCATAGTAAAACTGCCTCTACTTCACACAGTGTAGTGTATCCTGGAATATAGTCTCATTTAGAATAAACACACCCACAAATTTATACCAATTTGGCTATTTTGTTTTACTCTGGTTAAGTTTAGATAGACATCAGTTCCATAAGGAGTGATCTAGACTGAGCATTCAAAAAGCCTTGAATAGAAAGTGCCTTGGAGCCAGCAGTTTCCTGCCTGCTTTTGAAATGAATACTCTAATGGAGGGGATTTCTGTATTTTGATCATCTTGTGCCTCTGCCAGTGAATTACTTGGAACCCCTGAAGCTTTGCTGCACAGCAGAGCTGCCCTTCCCAGCAGGGTGCAGTTCAGAACCCCCAGGGAATGGAGCTCCAGCGAGTGGCAGTGGGAAACGTTTGGCTCTACAGAACTGCGGGTTTCGGTTTTTTCCTCTTTTTTTCCATAACTCTGGTTTATTGTTGCTACTTTCCAGTAAACTTAGTGCCCTTCACAGCAAGAATTTTTTCTTTTCCCTCCTAAGAGGAAGGAGATGCCATTGCTGACACGCTGCATTTGTGCACATTTTTAGCTCTGTCCTTCAGAGAATCGTCCTCATCACTGAACAGCAAGAGCAGGAGAGGTGGGACACAACCAGTCCTCCAGCTCTCTGTGAGAGGAATTTTGCTGTTTGGCTGGGTGGATTTTCTAACACAAGCAAGAAACCTCAGCCCAGCCTCCTCCCAGGCTTCTGCAAGCTGGGTGATATCATGCAGGAATAAGGAGGTATGATTCATCACCCAGACAAAGTCAGCCTGTGTAGCCTCTGTTGGTGAAGGCAGGCTCTTGTGAGGAACAAAGAGCAGGGAAAGCTCTGCTGGTATTGGCTGCAGCTGGACCTCCCCTCTGCAGGCACCTTTCTAGCAAAGCAAACCAAGTGGATTGTGTTTCAGGTTTGTGACACAGCATGTAGCCTGTACTCATGCTGCTGTATCCCAAAGCTGCAGGACAGCTCAGGAGCCTACTTAAAAGTCACAGCTGTGACCCCTGTCCCAGACCAAAGCCCAGAAAATGCGCACAGCAATGAGGCAGTCACACAAACCTTCCTGTGTCACAAGCAAAGAGCATTCATGGCAAATGGCACATAAATCAAACTTGCAGCAAGAAGGTGCTCAATGAAACTGGACTTTCTAAACAATGAATCCTTTGTTAGGTCCTTCTTTCTCAAGTGGGAAATTCTGGTCCAGCCCTTTCCAGGAAGAAACGGAAATTTTACAGATATTTGGAGATTTTTTCTTAGCTTCTGGGGGACATACTTTGCAGCTCTGCTGACCACCCACCCCACCTGCAACCCACCACTCTGTGCCCGCAAACCATCCCATTCAACACTCACTGGCAGCATGGGCATCTCCATGGTGCTCCAACAGTCACTGATCCAGCTGTACCACCAGGAAACTGAGATCCTCTGCAGGGCCAGGTGATGCTCCAGACTCCTGCAAGGCATAGTAATGTTGGGGTACAATGGCCATGAAGATGCTCTGTGGAGCACCTCTGCTGTGGGGACAGACTGAGACACCTGGGAGTGTTCAGCCTGGAGAAGAGCAGGCTCTGGAGACAGCTGAGAGCCTCTTCCAGTACCTAAAGGGGCTTCAGGAGAGCTGGAGAGGGACCTGGAGCACGGAGAAACAGAACAAGGGGGATGGCTTCAAACTGACAGAGGGCAGGGGTAGATTGGATATTAGGAAGAAATTCCTCTCTGTTAGAGTGGTAAGCCCCTGGCACAGGGTGCCCAGAGAAGCTGCGGCTGCCCCATCCCTGGAAGTGTCCAAGGCCAGGCTGGATGGAGCTTGGAGCAACCTGGGACAGGGGAAGGTGTCCTTGCCCACAGCAGGGGATTGGATTGAAATGACATTTCAGGTCCATCCCAAACGAAACCACTCTGTAATTCTGTGATTATTTTCCTGTAAGTTTATCTTTTTCTTTTTATCTTTTTCAAGTGACGACCGTGAAAGATTCACAAACCACTTTAAACCAAATCTGATTATTTCCTTGAACTTTTTTCTCATTCGGAAGACTTACTGTAATGAATAAAACAGTCACAACCAAACGTTTACTGACCT